>OX326959.1:49048949-50413116 GCA_946800325.1 Luzula sylvatica | reverse complement strand
AAATATGACACGCTGAATTTTTTAGATGGGCAAATATATATATCTCCCAACATGATATATCATAAAAACCCAACATTTATGACAAGATTCAGTAATTTATTATTTTATTGTGAGGTTGGGTTTTTGTGCTTACTTACATTACTTTAATATAATTACTATACTAATCTTCCCCCCAAAAAAACAAACCGATTTGCACCTAAGACCGATTGTATCGATACTCAATTTATCATATTAGTTCTATCAATTACTAGGAAAATAGCCCGCGCTTCGCTGCGGGATATATTATTTGATAAGAAATAATATAGTAAGCAAAAATAATAATTTTATATATTATTTGATATATTATTTCGTTGCGGGATATATTATTTAATAAGAAAATAGAAATATTTCTCGCGTTTTGCTGCGATTTTTTAAAATCTGTTATGATCATAAAATAATAATTTTATCTAAAACGTTACAAGTGCAAAACAAAAGTAATCTTCATAAATGTTAATTTAAAAAAAAAAATCTGATATATAGTGTCACAAGTATTATGCAATAAATACAAATTTTTTTCCTCCTCAAAACATATCATATGTTCGAAAAGAAAAATTCAAATGTTTTATTTATAATACAAAACATGTCAAATAAAATAAAATTCTGAAAAAGACCAACAAAAAAATATAAAAGACGCAGCTTGGTACGAATCAAAAATATTATAATAAGCACAAAAAAATGCTGCTTGGTATCAATAAAAACTGTTATAATAAGAAAAGAAAAAAAAAATTCAAAAAAAACTATGAACAGTAACATGGATGAACAGTAAAATAAATGAACAATATCCTGGTGAACAGTCTTGGGTGAACAGTAAACGATGATGTGGCCTCACCATATTCTTTGTATCCAAAAATTAATGGGAGGGGAGAATTACATTTTGCATTTTGGTGCAACGTATGTTCATTAAAATATTAATTATTTATGTTAATTACAAACGATGGCATTATAAAGATTGTATCGATACTCAATTTAGAATAAATAAAGAAGTTTGATTTGTTCTCAATTCAGTGAATTGAAGTGAATGTGAGTTAAATTCACAATTTCTTATAACATATATTTTTTGTGTCAAATATTCGATCAACCGGATTATGGACATATTGACAAAAAAAAATATGTGATCATCAAGTGTTCATATTTAATCCCTATTTCATTATTAAAGAAGCTGGTAAGATATGGGGATAGAGTATAATTTCGTATCTTGTAACATATATTAATATGACGAGTATAAAATTAATTTTTTTCCAAAGGAAGCCGTATGGAAACAAGTTAAATTAAGGGTAATTTACCATGCTACTCAATTTTCCACCGCATTTTCTATATCACAAATTAACAATTAATTGATAATTAATTAACATGATCATTAAGAAAAGAACATTTTATTAACTGCCCATTGATGTTGATTCAGAATTATTAATTTATATGTATTTTAATTATATAATAATTAATTGTTAATGAACTGTTTTTTTTTGTTAATTACTTGAGTGATTAATGGTTAATACATAATACATAATACAGAGGATGTGGTTGGGAAATATGCACAGTAAGTGACCTTTTAAATTAAGGGGTTTGATATAGGGGTGTAAACGGTTCGGATCCGGTTCGGATAGTGGTCATACCAAATCCGGATCCGTATTTTTTGTCGGATCCGGATCCGGATCCGGATAGTGTCGGATCCGGATACGGTTCGGATATTAAACGGATACGGATACGGTTCGGATATCGTCGGATACGGATACGGATCCGGATAATATTCGGATAGTTCAGACATATATTGTATATGTAATTAATTATTTTTTTCTAACCAAAATATTTATGATACAATTATGATAATACTTAAGTAATAAATAATATAATTATACTTTACTAAATTCAAATATTTGTCGAATATAATAGAGTAATTTGGTCGAAATGATGAAAACGTGAGTTTGACTAATAATTTATGTCGCGCGAATAGAGATACTAATAATTTATAATGTATACAATATTATATTTTAATTAATCAATTCAAAATATATTTTTTAAATTTTAATTTAATTCTTATATTAAAGGAAATTCTTATATGATATTTTACAAATAACAATAGGTCGTGGCTTAAATTCTTTATTTTGACAAGACCATGGCTTGCAGAGACCATGTTATATTTGTAATTAACAATATGTTAATTATTGATAGGTAATTAAATACATTACTTATATTAAAAATGGTAATGAATTTGGAAAAACGGGTACCCGTTTTGCATTGCTATTCGGATCCGGGTAATTATCCGGATCCGGATCCGGATCCGACCGTATTTTTTGTTCCGGATCCGGATCCGAAAAAACGGATCCGGGTAGTATCCGGATCCGCTCGGATCCGGATAATTTTATTCGGATCCGGATATTTAGACGGATCCGGTTCGGGTCGGGTCGGGCATTACCCGCACCATTTACATCCCTAGTTTGATAGGGTGCTCATCACTTTCGGTTAAATATTCTTGATTGAATCAAATTAATTAACCATTGATTCGAGTGATAATCAATTCATTTAAATATTTTTTATTGACTTATCAATGATTAATGATTGATATATTATTAATTATTAATTAATGATGTTTAAAAGAAAGTTGGTGGCATAGTACATTTTTTTCTTAAATTAATTAGCAGACCTGGACAGATAGTGATAGTGTAAGGTTGGCCCAAAGTCACACAACCTTGGATTTAGTTAAGTTGGGACCGGTTCGGAATGGTCTCGACTCTTGGACAATAGAAAAGCAAGATTTTTTTTGTTCTTTGTGGTGTGGGTCTGTGTGTCCATGTGGACATGATTTTATATTTTAATCGTTACCAAACTACTTTTGCAAGAAAATAACAAGACCACTTCACAGGAGATCTAGTATTCTCGAATCTCATCCAAGCATGATTAATTGAGTTTCAATGGAAAAGTGAATTTTATTTGGCCTAAAACATTGCAAGAAATTTTGTTGGCAACAGAAAATAATAATTGTATTTATTTGGGCATGCTATATACAGGTCCGTTTGAAAAGTTCAGTCGCGTCACCATGATTCTCCCACTCACCGGAGAGCAATACTCCGAGAAGGTCTCGGAGAATTGTGTTGCGATTTGGAAGGCAATTGGAATCTACACAGACGCGGAGGGCGAAGCCATCAGCAAGTTTAAGGAGGTCTTCAAGCCCGAAACTTTCCCTCCCGGCTCTTCCATCTGCTTCACTCACTCGCCTTCCGGCGCTTTAACTGTAAGTAGAGATCTCTCCCTGTTTCATTAATGCGATTTCATCGTGTGGTTGCGCAAATTATCAGTTCGTCACGGAATAAATAACCATCATGTTTGATCACAAAATTATTTTAATTGTTAAATATACTAACGATAAATAAATTTTAGATTGCCTTTTCTAAGGACGACTCGGTTCCTGAAACCCATAAGATTACTATAGAGAACAAGCCTCTTTGCCGTGCGTTATTAGAATCTATCATTGGCCAACACGGTGTTTCCCCTGCTGCAAAGCGCAGTCTCGCCGTCAGATTTTCTGAGCTCCTTAAAAAATCTCAATGCGCCAATGTGGAGACGGAGGCAGAGAAACCAACGGTTACCAGTGCATGATGAAGAAAACTTGGTATACTATGTTACACACGAACAGTATGGATTGTACCCTTTCGAGGTTTTGGTGGTAATAAAATGTGAACTTGTGTTTATTTGGTGTTGTGTACTTTATCAGTAAATGAATTTCCTTGTGATATTGGTGTTGTATGAATGTAAAATCTCAGTAGTCATAATAAAATGTCCTTTGCATTTTAAATAATTATATTATCTTTGTCATTTCCAGAGTTAATTTCAATAAATGGATTAAATCGTAAATTTTAAAATTCAAATTCAAATTATATATATAACACATATACGCGTAAACGAGTAAATGAAAAAAGTTATTTGTTCTTCATTCATTGGTGCTAATATTATAAAACATACAACATATATTAGTATTATTTTAAAAAATTAATTTTACAAACCCATCAAATATATTCATTTTAATTTTCTCTTTATTTTGACATCCATATTATCATAGTTCATATATATCTTTTTCATAATTTCAATTTGTAAAGATATTATGTAAGAAAATACAATGCAAAAAAATACATATTTACATAATAGATTTTTAAGAATTTTATTTGCATAATAGAATTTTGAAGTATTATTATTTATTTTTTAAAAAAATTATAACAATAAAAACCTCATATAATACTAAATAGATTATATTTGTATTTTTAAGCAAACAAAATTGTTTCAAAAAGTAATAGAATTAAAAAATAGTTTATCTATCTAAATAATTTCTTAAACTTATAAACACTTATCAAATTGTATTGTTATTTTACAAAATGTAAAAAAAAATCATATGATATAAAATAATTTGTATTTATATTTATTATAAATTAAATTTTGATATTATTTATTAAATTACTTTTACTATTAAGTTTTATCTTATTTTATATTTTCCATTGAATTTTGGATCAATAAAAATTATTATTACTATATAAATTAAATAAGAAAATAAGGAAAGTTCTATGATAGACCCTTTTTTATGATAGACCAATTTTAAAAAATATATTTTGAATATTTGTTGACTAATGATTTTTTTTTTTTTGTATGATTCAATTGTATATTTATCATTTAATGCTATGCAAAACATAAATTTTGTATAAATTAATTGATAAATACCTAAAATATCTTAAAATAATTTTTGAAAAAGGGTCCATGATAAGAAAATTGGTCTATCATAGAAATTCCCAATTAATAATGTGTTACTACATATGTTGTATGATTCATTATTTTAGTATTTGATATTGCATGAAATATTGTGAACAATGATATAATATTTTTTGTTCTGATTTTTCTAAAATTGAATTATATCTTATTCTTATATATTATTATATAATGACACTAATATAAATATTATTATTTGATTAAAAAAATGAGATTTTTTGTTATCATGATGTAAAATAATTGTAAAACATATGAATAATCATAGATAAATGAATTCAAATAAATTTATTTTAATACAACATTATTAATATCATTATATAAATATATAAGTATATTACAAGAAAAAATATAATTTACATTTTCGTTGCGTATCGCGAGTATTCTCCTAGTTATTAAAAATAATAGCTATTTTACCTGTTGATCCACTGATTGGGCCAATGAATTGGTAATCCGAAACTCAGCCCCAGCCAATGTCCGTCGAAACATTGATTTTGGGCCTACTCCAGTTTTGGATATTTAGAAAAAAAAATCGGGAAAAATATTCGATCGCCCTTCCAACAATAAATTATTCTCTCTCAGAAATGGGGCAGAAATTCCTTCTTAGTTGGCTTTTTCAATGATCACGTCGCGCATTAACCCATGGTGCCGACTGCAGACTGCAGACTTGGTCTCTTCACTGTTGAATTAGCTGAATTAGCATCCAAAATATAAAAAACATAAATTATTGATCAAGGAATTAATGGCATTAAATTATCGCGTTGAGCTCAAGGAAAATGTCGCCCACTCACCCAGCCCCTTCCTCTTGCCCCCTCGACGACTACAATGGGCATGTTTGATTTGAGGGATATGAGAATACATGGATATATTAAATACATGTATTTGTTTATCCATGTATTTGAAAATTCATGTTGGTTGTTTGGTTAGATGTATTCTAAAATCATGTATACAAAAAAATCTTGTTTGATTCTTTGATGAAAAAATCCATGATTTTGAATTTTGATTCTATTTATTTATAAGATCAATAAATTAAATCACACAAAATATCGCCAATAGAAAAAGTATACATAATAACATAAACATGCACTAATATTAAATCATTCACGTAATATCAAAAACACAAAATATTATCGACATTGCTATCTAATAATTTTGAGCATACTCAAAACACAAAATATATTCAAAATATTACTATAAATTATATCATAAGTGTGACCGTCTAGAAAAATCAACCGCCGCCCACACGGCCAAACCACGGATACCGTCCATTCTGCCAATATCACTTGCTTGATTCATACTGCACATGCTGCCAATACCATTTGCACCATCCATACCGCCGATATCGCAGTGAAAAATTAATCTAATTAATTAAAAAATAAGGACAAAAAAAGAGGAAATAAGAGAAACACTGCCTTAGTGTTACAGTGAAAGAATTGGGCAAATTGAAATATTACAAATATTTACGTAGCCATTAATTACCATGGCCAATCGAAATATTATAGTGGCCATTCTTAGATAAAGAAAGGAAAAAAGAAAAATGTTTTTCGCATATATCGACATGCTTTTTACATTGGTCAATTGAAATATTACGATGGACATTTACAGTGTACATATGCCGACATGCTTTTCACAATAAAAACTTAATCGACACTGTGATATCGAACTCTAACATGCTTTTCATAAAATTAAAGCTAAATGGGATATATCAATTAAGGTAACTGACACTAATGATCCAAAACGAGACATTAATTGAAACCCCGATCAACATTATTTAACTCTAATGGAACCATAGTTGAAAAAAACACAATTGAACTAATGAGATTCATAATTAATACTAAATGGAACCAGATACTAATTGGTCTTATTTAAATCACGAATTATCTAAATGAGATACTAATTAAGGACAAAAAAAACCTTTCAATTGATGCAGGTGCAAATTGAAAATAATCAATTTTGTATAAGTAGAACTTCAAAATACCAATTGCCAGTGAGCTTAGCATTGGACAAAGGCTCCATTTGGCATTTTAGCCTTTTATGCATGCATGGCTCCCCAATTTCATGATCCCATCTTCTATTTAAAAGGAAAAAAAATACTTCTTTGTAAGGCGAGGAGCTTCAACTCTTCAAGGCGGATCTGACGAGCGGGTTAAGCTTCAACGAGAAACTGGAGGATCCGTGAGCAGGTTAGGTTTGCCAAGTCGCTTTGTTTGGCGATTGGTCTTGGCGAGCATGCTTCAGCCTAGCGAAGAAAGAAGAACAGAAATGGTGGGTTGTAAATTGTTAGGCCCTAAACAGTCACAGAATACATGGATAAGAGATGAAATACCGATGTTTTAGATGTATAACAAAATCCCTGGATTTTGACTCCAAAATACATTACAACATGATATCAAACAATGGATTTTGAAGGTATCCCGGATTTCAAAGTACATATACAGGTAAATCCTTCAAATCAAACAAGCCCAATACAAAATCATCAAATCAATTCCATCCATACTTAATTAATGATTCCATCGCCAAGTCAAAGTCAAAATCTACAGAATTACCTTCTCTTCTTCCCTTCAATTTCTCTTCTTATTCCCCCTCCAATACCGTCTACTTTGTCTCGTTTTTGAGGCATGGCAGCAAGCAGCAGGCAAGCTCCGGCAATCGGGATCGATCTGGGAACGACTTACTCGTGTGTGGGGGTTTGGCATCACGGTCGGGTGGAGATCGTCGCCAATGACCAGGGCAAACGCATAACGCCGTCCTGTGTTGCGTTCACCTCTGATGAGCGGCTTATCGGAGAGGCAGCCAAGAATCAGGTCAATTTGAACCCCTTCAACACTATTTTTGGTTAGTTCTCTGCTCACTCTTGCATAGAGTTATAAACAGCATTTTAACGCAATAACAATATTTTAGCAAGGCTAAATAAGATTAGGTACTGGTGCCAATTAAGTTAGGATAGTGATTCTGACAGGAACAATTTTGATGGTTGCGGGAAATTAATTCTTGCAATCATCAAAAATATTTTTGTCCGAATCAAAAATGGTGAGATCGTGATTGGGACAGGAACAAATTTTATTGTTGCATTCTGCTGTAGATACTAATTATGGAGCCCTAAATTTATCGAGAGGTTTCTATTTTCTTTTTTATGACAACAAAGGAATGTAGAAGTCTTCAATATGATTGGTACTGAATTATGTGGCCATTTACCATGTCCCCTCATTTTACCAAATTAATGATTTTCCCAAATTAACGATAATCGATTAACATGATAATTAACAATTATTACATGGTTAATAAAAATTCGATATGTAATTAAGGTATCTTCAATTAACGATTAATATTTGTAAGTTGTTAATTATGTTAATTAAGATGTTAATTGGGGCTTGGTGAAATGATATTTAATAATTAATAATTAAGGTGTTAAAATTGAAAGAAAAAAAATTATAGCATGATAATTTAATTTGTCACTAGACTAGAAACATTAAAAATCGCTTGAATTCATATTTAATTAGATGGCAGTTGTATGATAGTAATTGGAATGAGAAATTGCGGAAAATGAACCACTATTGAATGTGTTGATAAATATTCTTTGATGTAGGATACCGAAACTACCTCTATAGTGTTATTGGTATTATATATGAAAGAATGTTACGTACCATTCGGTGGGTTAGGTTGGGTCATTCGTATTTGCATGTATTCTGGTTGGGTCATTACGATCATCCATCGTTCGGCTCGTAGGTTGTTCGAGTCATATGGGCATGAGTTCAAAGTATCGGTTAGATATACGCCAATCTAGTGGATCACTCAGACTGGACATTCATTAGATTGTTTGGGATTTGAGTTGGGCAGATTCGGATCATGGGTCATTTGGACTCGGCTAGGGCTGGTTTCGCATCGGGGACTTTTCTGCATTTTCAGGTCGGATATTACTGTATGAGATGAGGTGGGGTTCGCGTAATGGTCAAATTGGACTTAAGCTGTATGTACAATATGGTAATGTAGTACTGGGTCCTTAGATAAAAAGAATTTAAAAGAACTGAGCTTCACTATTCACAAATGACCAAAGAATTTGTAAGAGGAAATTTACCCTGCTTCCAGATTTCGCCACCACATTTCTATATTTTGATTAACAGACTTCATTAATATGGTAATTAATACATGCCACATAATTAATAATTAATTAATATGTAACTAACGCACATCTGAATTAACAATTCTTAATCAATATTAATTAATTGTTAATTATGTGTTTCTTGTTAATTAAATGTGTTAATTATGATATAGAGCATCAGTGGTGATACACACCACGCAGTAAAACATCACGCACATGCCCCGCAATATGTTAATGGACATGGCATTCCACGTATTTCATTTATTTGACTATTCAAACCAATTAAACTTATAAAAAAATTGCATTACGGGTTGTGTGCGGGTATATTTGTGCGGGTTGTTGAACATTTTTGTATAGAGCATGTGATGGTGAAATCTAGGTGCAAAGTATAATTTCCCTTTAGCTTACAATCTCCTCAACTTACTGATGAGGTTATGTTTTGTCATGTAGTGTTAAATGGGTACGTCGTAAATGAGTAAATAGACCCCATTTAAAGTATTTATTAAATGAGTGTGTCGTTAGTATATAGTAAATAAATAAAAAAACCCGATTTAAACATGTTTTTGTTTTATTTGTTTGGTTTACCATCAATTGATGTGAGGAAATTTAGAGAGAACAAGTATATTTTTCCTTTAGGCAAAGTATTCATCGGGCATCTCTTCCCACAGGAACAGTATAGACTTGAGTTTAGGGTGTTTTGCGGATAATTCCCACAGGAACAGTATAAACTTGAGATAAGGGTATTTTGGGAATAATGAGTTGGAGATTTATTCACAAAAAATATAAATCTAGTTTATTTTTTATCTCTACAAATTACATGTTTAATCAGTACACACATCATTACTATTATGTACCGCTCATTTCCACTTTTTTTTTTTCCTTATGAAGATATGAAACGTCTGATTGGAAGGCGCTTTTCCGACCATATAGTGCAAGAAGATGTCAAGCTTTGGCCATTTCAAGTTGCTCAAGGGGCAGCTGACAAACCAAAAATTGTAGTGAAGTACAAAGGGGAGGAGAAGAGGTTCTGGCCTGAGGAATTGTCTGCCATGGTGCTTGAGAAGATGAAAGAAATTGCTGAGAACTTCCTTGAGTGCCCAGTAAAAGATGCGGTGGTCACCGTCCCTTCCTATTTCACCGACTCTCAAAGACGAGCAACCAAGGATGCCGGTAGGATTGCCGGCCTAAATGTCATACGCATAATGGATGAGCCTACTGCAGCAGCAGTCGCTTATGGGTTTGAAAAGTTGACACTGATAGATGAAGAGAAGAACATTCTTGTTTTTGACCTTGGAGGGGGTACCTTTGATGTCTCTGTGCTCAACATCAACCATGGAGTGTTTAAGGTGAAGGCCACAACTGGTGACACCCACCTTGGCGGTGAGGATTTTGACAACCGTTTGCTGAACCACTTTCTCCAGGAGGTCAAAAGAAAGCTTAACAAGGATATTAGTGCCAACCCAAAGGCCATAAGGAGGTTAAGATCTGCTTGCGAGCGAGCAAAAATAACACTCTCATTTGCGGCCACAACAACAATAGAGGTTGCTTGCCTCTGTGATCAAGAGGATTTCAGTGCGCCCATCAGTCAGGCAAGATTTGAAGAGCTCAACATAGACCTCTTTGAAAAGTGCACGGAGCTGGTGAAAACGTGCCTAGAAGACGCCAATATGGAGAAGGCTAACATTGACACTATATTGCTTGTTGGCGGGTCTACGAGGATTCCGAAGGTGCAACAACTGTTACAAGATCTTTTTGAAGGCAAAGAGCTTAGCAAAAACATAAACCCTGATGAGGCAGTGGCATATGGTGCTGCTATCCAAGCTGCAAAATTAAGTGGACATGGTGATCAAGAGGTTATGGATCTCATGATTGTCGATGTCACGCCGCTCTCGCTCGGTATCGAAACACGGGGAGGAGTCATGACGAAATTGATTCCGAGAAATACTATAATACCCACTAAAAAGGAGAAAATATTTTCCACAAGCATCGATGACCAACCTAGTGTTCTTGTTCAAGTCTTCGAGGGCGAGAGAACCATGACTGCGGATAACAATGCCCTTGGTAAATTTGTGCTCACTGGGTATCCTCTTCAACCCAAGTTGGTGCCACAAATAAATGTATCATTTGAGATAGATGCAAATGGAATTTTAAATGTCATGGCATGTGAGAAGAATGGTCCACAAAATCAGATAACTGTTGCTAACGACGAGGGCCGAATGGGTGAGGAGCAGATAGAGAGAATGATAAAAGAAGCCGAAGAATTTAAGGCAGAGGATGAAAAACATAAAAGGAAGGTTGATAGGCGGAATACCCTTGAGAAATATGTTTGTAGCATGAAAAACACAATGAGAGATAGCAAGATCGCTCCCAAACTGACAGCTGCAAATAAAACCAAGATGGGAGATGCTACCGCGCAAGCAACTGACTGGTTAGATGACAATGTGCTTCCTGACTCTGCCGAATCTGAAGCCAAACTGAAGGAATTAAAGAGCATTTGCGATCCAATAATTGTAGAGATTTACCGAGAGAGTCGTTAAAAGTAAATAATTTAAGAGCTTCGGCAATTAAGTTATGCTTCGGCAAATGGCATACAATGGTCCTTTGTTTCGGTTCCCGTTGCCCAAGAGTTGATTTCCTATTTCTTGCTATGTAACCAGAGTTGTTTTCTTTCTGTTCTTTCATTCTGGTTTCGTGTTTTGTTTTAACATAAACTCTTGAATGTTCTTCAATGTATCTGCAACTCGATTTGATTATCATTTTGTATTTATTTAAAACTTCTATTTTGTTCCTTGCATCATTTTATTGAGAATTAACATGTTAATAAGCATATGATACATAATTAATTAGCATGTAGTATAACTAGCATGCGTTAGTTAAAAAGGGTACATATTTTTGGTAATGTTCAAAAGGGTACATAATGTATAATGTATTACTATTTAAAAAAGTTATATCACACGACTAAGAAAATTTTATAATTCAAAAAGTATGTTGTATTTTAAGAAAATATATTGTACATCTAAACATACGCCTAAAACAGGGCCGGCTCAGACCCATACGCTGTCTAGGCTGCCGCCGAGAGCCCGTGAAATCTAAAAATCCTACATATATTTAGTAAGATATGATCTTTAAATTTGAAAAAGCTCAAAAATAACAATCCTTCTATTCACAATTTCACATATTTTCCTTTTCATATTTCTTTCTTTTTCTACTTCCCGTTATGACTAAGAAATAAATGAAAAAATCCTTCCAAATATATTTTGACTATATATTACTATTAGTAGGGTCCCTATATAATATATTTTGTAAATAAAAACATTTCACTATATGATATTATGAGTAAGAAATAAATGAAAATCTCATACCAAATATATTGTGTATTTTTCATTATAACTTGCTCGTTTCTATAAGGGGGCGTTTGGTTGGAGCTTTGGAATGAGAATGCCTTGGCATACTCCAGCATGGATTCCATTCCCATGTTTGGTTTGCGCGTTAGGTAATAAAGTAACGGAATACTCCATTCCCTAGGGCATAATTAATGGGAATAGGATTACCACCAAAATTGGTGGCTTTTCTCTATTCCCATGGGAAAGAAATTACATGTCATATCATATTGTACTTATAAAAACAACATATTTATTAAATTAATATATTTATATTAAATTGTTGTCATAAAATATACTAGAATAAAATAAAAAATACAACAAAACATATCATTGCAATAATAAAATTAATAATTCGTCAAAATAAGAAAATAACTAAGTTGGTTTAATTAATATTCCTTGAATTCATCCACTGATTAAACATTTGTTCGGCTAGAGTATCTCTCCAATGTGTCCACTCGTCACTTGTTTCGATATGTCTAATTCGATTATTCTCTATCTCATCCGTCGACTGAAATAAATTATTTTCTTGAGATTCTTCTTCCATAGGATCAACAAGCATCTCTCTTCTAATATGATTATGTAAAAATGCACATGCAGAAATGATTCTACATTGAATTTTCAATTTAAGTCTGAACCAAGAAAGTCCAGAAAAAGAAAAATCCAAGCTGGAGATGAGTTCAACGAGTCGATTGGCAAATCAATATGTTCTATAGAGAATATGTTTAGCAATGCAAATGAAAATATTGCAAAACTTGTAAATTATTTTCAATTTAAGTCTGAAGATGCAGCAAAGAAAGATAGAGTATTTGAAGAGCTAATGAAATTACCTGGATTAACGAGTCAAGACCGCATCAAAGCAGGAGCCCTTATTTCAAAAGATACAAGCATGACAAAGTACTTTTTCACACTACCAGATAATGTGAAGGAAGAATATGTACTTTGTGTGCTTGGTTGTTGCAAGTAGTAATATTTTGAGTAATCAATTTTATAATAATATGTGGATTGATTTATAATATTTTGTTGACAATAAATAATTATTTTTATAATTTGAATTGTTTTTTTGGATGAGTTATTTATTTTATAACAAAAATTTAGTATAAATATGTTAGTTTTGCAAATATAGAATATTTAAAAATTTTACATTTGTGATGAATTAGCATGCCATGGAATAAATAAATTTCTAACCAAACATGATAATCAAGTATTCCAAGGAATAATATGCCTTGGCATTGAATTCCTTGGCATACTTTATGCCAAGGCGTTCTTCAAAGCTCCAACCAAACGCCCCCTAATTGCTGCCAAGCGCCCTAATCCTTCATTTCTTTGCCAATATATACAGGAAATTACTTCCAGATTTTATTGTTTCACATTTGGTCTTAGTTTAGCAAATTTCTTTGATTTATTTTAGTATATTTTCTTTCTGTTTTTGTAAAGATTGCGATTTTTTCTTCATATCTTCAGTGTTTTTCCTAGTTTCTGTTCCATCTATAGAAGATTTAAGAGTACAAGCACTTCTCCTAATATTTTTTCTTCAAAAAATGAGAATTTTTTTAAATGATGCAATTGCAATCATATAATTTTATTATGATTTTTGAATCTTCATTTTAAACATAATCATATTTTAATCCTTATTAAGGGTGGAATATATGTAGGTTTCATTTTTTTCAGGGGATTGAATTTACTGTTTTTCCTGATTTTTCAGTCTTCTCCACTCTCTATGTTATTTTGCTCCAACTTTTTATATTTGAAGTGTTCTTCTTTTGATTTAAGATGTTGTGATTGTGAATTGATTTGCATAAAAACTACAACAAAGATAGTGATTTCTATTATGATTATTTTATCATTTGAATTTTATATGATGTCAGACGTGAAGATTTCAAAAAAAAAGTTCCAAATGAATATTTAAAGATGATTGTTTTGTTTGGAAGGTGTCAAACAATTAGATGGTTGATTCCTCAGCTCAATCATCCGTGAATTTTTTTTTTTGTGATTTGTAGTTACTTGGTGCTATTGAAGTTTCTCTTTTTCAGTTTTTAGAAATTTTAATTCAACCAAATTAGTGAATTTTCAATTTTCTTTCATTATACGAAATAATAAAAATAGATCTTTATTTTCGCCGAGAGCCTCCAAATTAGTGAATTTTTAAAAACCCGACATCAGGACAAGACACGATTTCTCAGGCCAGTGAATTTGGAAGTGAGACATGAGACAATCATGATTCATGACTGGTAGATTCCCACATAAATAGTATATTTATCACGTAAGTAAAGTATGAATTAAGTCGCGCATAATCAAAATTAGTTAGCAATTGGAGGAATTTACCCTAATTTCATACTTGCTGAAGAGACTAAAATGCTAGAGAAAGAAAGAGGAACTCCAGGCATGAAAAAAACATCAGTATTAATTGGCAAAGAAAGTGCTCTAGTAGATTTTAAGTAGTTTAATTCTCATTTGTCGTCACCATTGGAACGGGCAGTGCTCTTCCACGGGGTGCTCGTCAACGCCGGAGCAACCGATCCGGAGAGAGAGGAATTGGGGCCGGAGGAGAGGGCTGGTGGCAAGAGGTACTGGAGAGTGTTGGAGAGGGTAGAAGGGGACTAAAATATGAGATTAAGAAATTACATTTTTACCTTTAAAATGAGAATGTATTAAAATTTACACTAAGAGATTTAATTATAATTTTTTTTAATCTTGACCATTCAATCATAAAATAATATGTGATAAGAAAAAAAATTATATGATAGAACTACTTGCCTTTTTCAGCCAATAAAAAATAAGGTTATTTTATAAACAAGTGGAGTTTTATAGCTGTTCAAATCTAATAAAAAAATGGGGGCTGTATTCGAAGCACGGTTCACAAAGTAATTAACAAGCTCGGTTGACAAACTATTAGTGGATTTTGAAACTCTCCTTCCTAAAAAATAATTAATAAAAAGAACTATTCTTTAACATAATTGAAGACTCAGCATGCTCGAATACGGAAGGTCCATTGAATGAAACAAAGTAAACGACCCCTCTTTAATAGCCAGCATGAAATCCAAAAAAGAAATCGAACTTTCTTCCTCTCTTTACTGTGCATCTTCCTATTAATTCTCTCATTTTATTTGTTTTGAAATAGCTTTTTGAACCATCCATCCATCAATTAATTCTCAATGGCGTCCTCTTCCCAAGAAAACGGTCCGGCAATAGGGATAGATCTCGGCACGACAAACTCATGTGTTGGGGTGTGGCATCACGATCGTGTCGAAATCATTGCAAACGATCAGGGTGCCCGTACGACTCCATCCTGTGTTGCTTTCACAGACGTGCGGAGGCTCATTGGTGATTCTGCCAAAAACCAGATCGACACCAACTCCAGCAATACTGTGTTTGGTATGTATGCCTCTTGCTCTATTTTTTCTCCTTACGTTTTTTTTGGATATAAATGAAGAAGTATCGTATATCTTTTATTCATTGATGTTAATGAAAATTAAACTCACAACTTACTCGACCAACTGGGTTATGAGTTTATTGGATTATTCTCCTTATTTTTTAAGAGTTCGAGTTTCGTTTCTCTGTGGCTAGTGCTTAATGTATATACATATCAAATTTTATGCTTGCTATATTACATGAATATGAATACGGATATAGTATCTGACACGATACTATAGTTTTATTTATTTAATTATAATCTGTATATTTAATATTTTGTATGTAGATATTATATGTTTGACGTAAAATATATTAAAAGTTTGTTATTATTGAAACATTATGCCATAAAATACATTTTATTATGTTCAATTATTTACTTATATGTATTATTTATTTATTTCGATTTCGATTTCAAATGCAATATTTTTGTTTTTCAAGTATATTTATTCATATCTTAGAAGTATTCGACAAGTATCCGTAAAGTATATATTGTATTTTTGAAATAATATATCCAGATACATTGCGATCTAGATATATCGCGTGAAGTATTTGATATGTATCCGATGTGTATCAATATCATATACAATATACAATATGATACGGCTTGATTTTTTGAGTATCCACGTGATAAAAAAAAAAGTCATGATAAAGACGTGATATTATTACATTGTTAGATTGATAAAGACATGATGCCTCGTATCTCTGACATGGTTTTCTTGTGTTTACCAGCTGTCAAGCGCTTAATTGGTCGAAGATTCAGTGATCCTTCAGTTCAAAAGGACATTAAACTATGGCCTTTCAAGGTGGTTGCTGGCCCGAACGACAAGCCGATGATTGCAGTCCAGTACAAGGGCAAGGAAGAGAAGTTTTATCCCGAGGAAATAGCCTCCATGATCCTCTTGAAAATGAAGGAGATAGCTGAAGCCTATCTAGATTGTCCAGTCAAGAATGCAGTGGTGACTGTGCCAGCTTATTTCAATGATTCCCAGCGTCGCGCCACCAAGGATGCAGGTCAAGTTGCTGGCTTGAATGTAATGCGCATTATGGATGAACCCACGGCTGCAGCAGTGGCATATGGTTATGATAAATTATATAACTCCGATGAGAAAAAAGTGCTGATCTTTGACCTTGGTGGTGGCACTTTTGATGTCGCGTTGCTTGTTGTAAAAAATGGTGTCTTTACGGTAAAAGCCACCGCTGGAGACACCCATCTCGGAGGCGAAGACTTCGATGACCGAATGGTGGCCTACTTCATCGAAGAGTTCAAGAGGAAGTACAGTAAAGACATAAGTGGAAATGCAAAGGCTTTGAGGAGGCTGAGGACTGCATGCGAGCGAGCCAAAGTACACCTGTCAGTTTCTGTACAAGCCGTGATTGATGTCGAGAGTCTCTACGACGGCATTGATTTGAGCACTTCCATTAACCGGGCTCGGTTTGAGGAGATCAATTTGGATCTATTCGAGAAATGCCTGGAAACGGTCAAAGCGTGTTTAAATGATGCCAAAGTAGAAAAGAACGATGTGGACGTTTTACTACTTGTTGGGGGGTCTACAAGGATTCTCAAGGTGCAGGAGCTCTTACAAGATTTTTTCGATGGGAGAGAACTTTCAAAAGGCATCAATCCAGACGAAGCAGTGGCATTTGGTGCTACTCTCCAAGCTGCGAAATTGTGTGGCCAAGGTAATGACGAGGTCCAGGAATTGGTCCTTTTAGATGTTACGCCACTCTCCCTTGGTATAGGAGCCCACGGAGGCTTAACTAACGTAATAGTGCCAAGGAATACTACAATACCCACAAAGACGGAATGTGTTCGAGTCACTGTCGCTGATAACCAAACTAGAATGTTGATTAAGGTGTATGAGGGCGAGAGGGCAGAATCACAGTACAATAATTCCCTAGGCGAGTTCATGCTTGATGGCATTTATCCAGCTCCGAGGGGGCAGGCGGAGGCTGATGTAACCTTCGAGATAGATGCCAACGGCATACTAAATGTGACGGGGATAAATAGGTGCAACGGTCAGAAGAGATCGATTACAATAACCAATGACGAAAGTAGAACTGGAGAAGAACTGGAGCTGATGATAAGGGAAGCCGAGAGGTACAGAATTGACGATGAGGAATTCACGAAAAAACACGAGGCATGGAGTTCACTCGAGAAATATGCATATAAGATGAGGAACGTTATCAAAGACAGAAGCGTTACTAATAGAATATCATTCATGGCGAAGGAGAGGATTCAAAATGCTATTGACGAAGCCGTCGCCTGGGCAGGAGACAACCAACTCCAGCTCCCCGAGGTAACCGAGTCTGAAGCCAAAATGGACGAACTGAAGGATATATGCCAACCTATCATAACATAAATTTACCATTAGGTGAACATTGTGAGAATTATGTCAGGTCACGAGTGTATGTTTGATCTATTACTCTTTTTGAGTCTAGTTATGTCATGTGTGTACGTTTTTTAACTACTTTCTATTTGCTTTGGATTTGTGTTCATATGAAAATAAAATTGTTACTTCAAAATCGATGTACTGGTTAAATCACATGTTCGTATGTTTATTAATTAATTTGTTAATTGATTCTTGATTCGAGTAAAAAAAAACTATTACAAAAACATTGTATTTCAAAACAAAATTCTTAACAGAATGCAACAGAAAAACAAACACACTATTTTTTCACAAAATCACAACCTTGCAAACATACAAAGAGCTGAGCTTCTCTTTCTTCTCCTTGAACAGAGCCAGAGAGAAAGACCCGATACTTTCACGACACGGCATGCGACCAAATCCAGCAATCAACACCTCGTCCTAATTATTCACAAAAATTAAGTTTCTTCAGTAAATCGTAGTGAAACAAAGAAAGCATGCAAGTATAGGAGCATACATTTTCTTCAATGTAGTTCAAGCAGCCATTATTGGACACGAAAGCGGCGATCTTCTCTGATCTTAACCAATTGCACACGAGCACATTTACGAAATGAATTTTAAGATGACATGCATTTTCTCGAGGACAATGCCTTTAGCGTGAGAAGAACCAGCGAAAGGTTTCTTCCATGAGTGTCTTGAGCTTTCGCTGAGCTCCCATTCCACGTGTATTTCTGTTTTTGTTCAACATTGTTCCGAATTAGTTAAAACTCGGTACTATAACTTACTTTTAAACTAGCTAAAGCATGAAAATGTATGCCTTCGAGGGTTAATCCTTGAATATTAGGATTCAAAGATTTTTTAACTCAATGGCAACAGATTTATGTTGCTTATGAAATATGTTAAGTGCTAACGGCTTATATGTCTAGTTAGTACTTGACCGTCCATAAGCTTTTCAATCGAAAGAAAAAATACTAGTAATACTAGAAAAAATCACTAACAAGCTACTATTGCTAACGATTAACGAGCTAAAATAGCATATTCAGAACCAACAATCAAGGAACTAAAGTACATAATCAATTCAAAATCCCCCAAATTAAGGTCTTCCTAATAATTTACCAGCAACATATGAACAGATCGATCAAATAAAACATACAAATTAGTGAATTTAAGCGAAACAAGGATTAACATACCCCATATTGATTTGGTGAAGACGATCTCCGACGTAAGAACGATGAAGAAGAAGTAAATCGCGTCTTGCCGCCGGCTCGCAAATGGAAGAGAGAAAGAGGAGAGCTTGGATCTGCCGCTAGGGTTTGGGTTTTAAGGGCAATACAAAACTCCTTGGCTCGTATCGAGCCGTTTATATTTTCAACGGCTAGATATGAGTTACCCAAGAGGCAGGGCAAAAAATAGATGGTTGAACCGGGTTTTACTATAATAGTTGTGCACCACAGAAGTATCGGTAAAATAAGTAGGTGTTAATTAAACCTGGTTTACGAATTGAAAAACTCAAAAAGTATAATGCCACAGTGTACGATTATACGGTTATACCCCCTACAAAATGTAAATATTTCAAACTATCACATAAACCCCTCTGAAATGGGAATATATCATGATTACCCCTACAGACTATAAATTGATGTCATTTGTATTTTCTAATTTTATTTACAAATATCATCAAATTATCATCATTCTTTCATTATTGTTTATCAAGGAATAAAAAAATTGAAAATAGAGAAAATATGGAAAGAGACATATTTGATACACAAACGAGCAGACTTTTGACATATCAATTTGATTATTTTGTTGATATTGATTTATTTTTTATTTTTTTATTAGTATTGTAAATAAATTGGGATAATATGATATGTAGCCATTAATTGAGTAAAAAAAAATGGGTGGCACTATTGCAAGAGTCAACATGGCTAAATTGAGAGCGATTTCAATTTTGTTTTATCAAATAACCGTTATACCCCTGTTAATGATGAATTAATGATTGATATTTTTTAAATTTATGTATTAGTTTATCACTTTTCATAAATCATGCAAATAAAATCTTTCATATATAAAAAAATATATATTCTTCATTTTTTTCATCATAAAAAAAAACAATTAAATTGTAACAGGTCACATATATTTAAATATGAAAATTAATATATATTGGGAAAGATATTTTTGCATTATTCATGAAAGATATAAACAATAATATATAAGTACAATAAATATCAATTACTATAAATAGGAATATAGTGGTCATTTGATTATAAAAATTTGAAATCGCTCTCAATTTAACCATGTTACAAAATTTGAAATTCGAAAGAACCACTCTTTGGAACTTAACTTTGCACAATCCTATTATGCATTTAATCAAACCCTTGAACATCAATGTTCATATATCCTTATATGTACACTTTTACTGTTGATCCAAAATTGTGTTTCCTTCAGTCTTTCACTCAGTCTCAGATCTAACTAAAAGGTACTCATGCATATCATATATGCACTATAATAGAGAATATATCCATGTATCAAATACATTAAGCTATGCACATCACATGTGCCAAAACTTGCAGTCAAGTCCGACATAGTACGACTCGTTGTGTGATCGTGTAAGTTCGTTTAACGATGGCAGTAGGCTGTTTCCAAGGCACTACAAGTAGGGATGTAAACGGTTCGGATATTATCCGAACCGACCCGAACCGAATCCGCCTAAATATCTGGATCCGACCCGGATCCGTTTTTCGGATCCGGATCCGGATTCGGTTTTGATAATTGGGATCGGATCCGGATCCGAATCCGGATATTATCCGGATCCGAATAACAGTATAAAAACGGATATCCGTTTTTGAAAATTTATTATGTTTTTAAATAACTATGATCTTATAGAGTCCAATATAAGTTTATGTTTGCATGACTTATAATTGATAAACCAACTCCATTCTAAAAGAAAATGAATTTTTCATGTATGTTTTTCCAAATCCCAAAATATTTGATAAATACTTGATTTTGTTTCGTAAAATTATAATGTCCTTTTATGTATTATTTAAGTATTATTTTGATATTGTTTGAGATTCATTGGTAAAATAGATAGTTATGTTACATACAAAATATCCGTTTGAACTATCTGAATAATATCCAGATTCGTATTCGTATCCGAGATATCCGAACCGAATCCGTATCCGTTTAATATCCGAACCGTATCCGGATCCGGGAATATCCGTATCCGTATTCGTATCCGAAAAAAAATACGGATCCGGATCTGGTATGACCACTATCCGAACCGTTTACACCCCTAACTACAAGTCCATGAGCGGGATCTAGTCACTCCATCATGGCTACCCATGTTAAAACGAAAAATGATTGTGATCATTGTGCCTATCTCTAATAGCGGTTATTAGTTCTCTTGTTTGCGATATTCGTTAATCAAAAGACATGATTATAGTCATCCTTATATTTTGATTAACTATACTTATTCCTCGATTTCGAATTGAGTTAACAATTTCAATCGATATTAACCATTAATATCATTGACTACGGTTGTAGTTTTCGTTAATCAATTCATCGAGCGGCCTAAGAGATATATTTTCCTTTCGTAATAAACAATTCCTATCTTGAATACTCGTATTGAATTCCGTGTTTCGGACAATACCCAATGATGACCGTTTTGGTCCCCTGTTACGACAGGCGTAAGGTCATATCAAAGCATTGTGTTACGCACGTAACGTAATCAATGGTCCCCTCAAGTGTGAAGAACCTAATACCCTACTCGTCGCGAGTCCATCTATAATGAATAAATCATGTCATGGTCTCGCGGCTTTGGTCATATCCAATATATGTCACCTAGCATATATCTACGTTCCCGATTCGACAAGCACATTGTCCTATGATTAGCAAAACATAATCATCTCCTCGGCTAACGTATTAGTGTACGCGTTCACTCTATTATCAGATAATATAAATGCTTATTTCTTAAGCAAACCGACACGCGACTAGGGATGTTTAAAAATGAAACTTTAGGTATGACGGTTTCACTGCACATAATCACGTATTATGCCGACGTCCGCACAAGCTCAAATCAGGGTTCATGTAATCATATTACACAACCCGCACACAGTTTTCATATAAGGTGAATGCATATTAATTTAAGTAAACAAAAATGTTAAAGGGATGCATTCATATGGATTAAGTATTTGGGTGATACAACGTTTACCTATGTTTAAAAATATTATTATGTCATATCATATTTGGTGTGCGGGTTGGTTGTTTCAATATTTTAATATTTGAATTTTTTTATTCGATTATTATTATATTTGGATTTAAATTGTTTGACATGACAATAAAAATATTTATTTATGACGTGTTGACAATGTCACGTCATCGGTTAACTTAATATTTAATGAATGAAGTGATTAATTAAATAAAATAAATAATTTATGAAATTGATGGAACAACATTAAAATGAGGATCCGTTGAATAATATATGACTTAATACATTTTTGCTGTTTTAAAGGGTTAATTTAATATGGGAAATTTTCAAAAAAATCTCTATCTTTTTTGAATATTCTAAATGACCCTCTATCTTTTTGGAAACTCTAAAAAACCCTCTCTACCAAATTTTTATTTTCAAATATCCCCTATGATGTTAAAGTTAACCATAGATGGTGTTAAAAAAAATTTATGACCAAAATACCCTTCATCTACATATGTAGTAACTAAAAGAATATTTTTGTTATTTGTATTAATTTTTAAAAAGTTCTCATTTTTTTTAGCTTATAATAATTAAAAAAATAATAATTATCATATGCTATATTTATATAATTTTAATATTCATGCATTATATATATTTAACTTTTATATTTTTTCTAAAAAATCAACATAATATAATAATAAGATGAACAACGATATTGAACGAACACCTTGCAAATATTTAAAAATTAAAATATCATGAAACTATTAAAAACATACAAAAGAGAAGAACGAAAATAAAATACTAGAAATTTAAAGAAATATTTTTTTGTCTATATATTTTAAAGGTGTTTATTTTATTATTATTTGATGTTAATTTTTATTGAATAATAAATGAAATGTTAAAATTATACAAACACAACATTTAATAATTTTGTTTTTGTAAAATCACTATATGTTAAAAAATAATTATGAATTTTCTTAAGACTAATAAAATTAATGAAAAATTAACAAAAATATACATATGAAATAGAAGGATATTTTGGTCATAATTTTTTTTTAACATCATTCATGGTTAAATTTAATCCCATAGGAGAGGTATTTGAAAATAAAAGTTTGGTAGAGAAAATTTTTTGGAATTTCTAAAAAAAATAGGGAATTTCTAAAAAAAGTAGGCATTTTTTTAGAATATCCAAAAAAGATAGGGGTTTTTTTGAAACTTTCCCATTTAATACTTACAAGATAATAAAGTAAATTTGATATTTTGTACTTTCGGGAAGGGAAGGGTTTATATGAAATTGCCTAAAATCATAGTACGATTGTCGCTCTCCTCTCAGTCAGTCCTCTTCTCCCACTCCACTACCGGAGGCAGCTATACGGAGAGAGAGAAGCATTTCACCGACCATGGTGTCGCCGATCTTCTTCCTCATCCTCTCTTTCTTATACCCAACATCCTCCATCCCCATCTCATCAGTCCTGTCCTCCTACCCTTCCCTCTCGACCTTCACGCGCCTCTTATCCGCCACTTCAATCCCTTCAGAAATTTCCTCGCGATCTTCACTGACCATCCTCGCTGTACCCAACCAGTTCCTTATGCATTCTTCCCTTTCCTCCTCATCTGGCGCTGGCAGCGACATTTCGGATGTGCTCCGGTACCACATCCTGTTGGAATACCTTACAGAACCCGACCTCCGCCGCCTTCCCTCCTCCGGCAAGCTCGTTACGACTTTATACCAAACCACAGGTCGTGCCAGCGGAAATTATGGCTCGCTCAACCTTACCAGCACGCCCTTTTCTACTATTGCCTTTTCGCCTGCTCCTTTCTCCCCTTCAAATGCTTCCATAATTTCTCAAATTGCAACTTTTCCTTACAATCTTAGCATTATATCAGTAGATTCTTTCTTGGTACCTTTTGGTTTTGACCTCGCTGCATCTGAAACGAGACCATCTTCGTCTCCAGCTCTGAACATAACAAGAATTTTGCTCGACGCCCACGATTTCAATGTGGCCGCGTCAATGCTCGAGGCATCAGGGGTTTCGTCTGAGTTTGAAGGACTCGAGCACGGAGTAGGCATAACTATTTTTGTACCGACCGATCTTGCATTTGCTAGCAGCGATCATAGTTCGAAATTGAGGTCTTTGCCGGCCAATAAAAAGGAGCTCGTACTAAAGTTTCATGCTCTTCATTCGTATTACCCACTCGGTTCGCTGGAGTCAATCGTTAACCCGGCCCAGCCAACTGTGGCGACGGAGGATACCCACGCAGGCTTTTACACGTTGAATATTACCAAAGTTAATGGTTCAGTTGCAATTGGTACCGGACTGGTACAGGCATCAATTACCCAGACCGTATTTGATCAGAACCCAGTGGCTATCTTTGCTGTTTCAAAGGTGCTTTTGCCAAAAGAGATTTTTGGACATGGTGTTAATGGAGAGGTCGTGAAGGCAGCGGAGCCACCAGGTGTGGAGTTCGGCGGAGTTCCGCCTAATGTGGCGGTGCCTCCTGCGATGGGGCCCGACGTGGATAGGGGTGGGCTAGTTTCGGCTGCGAATGATGTTAAATTTGGAGTTTTGGGGATTTTTTGGTTTTTAATTTTGATTATTCCGTGATAATTATGAATTCCAGGCCGGGGCTTGTTTGGTAAATTTATTGGGTTTTTGAGGGTAGGTAGTTTTGTTGAAATTATTTATACTCGGAGATATAAATAATTCTCGCGAGATATAAATTTGAAGGTGCTGGTAGTCATGGTAGTTAATTGGCTGGTACATTATAGTACCAATATAATCTCAATAAATTATACAAATGTATAATGTAACTCTATTATATTACATCAATGGTGTCATAACACTTAGCAGCTTTTGTTTGCTAATTTGCAGAGTACTTGATTAATTTATGGATTACTCAGTAACTTCTTAATTTTGTGGACAATTTGGTAAATAATATATATATTTTTATAAACGAGTTGTACATGTACAAGTTACAACAATAATTTACATCGGTACAGACGAGTTACATGTGCGCTGCTTGCCTCATTGGTGCCGATTTGAGTTCCTCCACAAACCGAGGCCAATTTTTTTTTTTTGTGCATAAAGGCCCTTAGGCAATGAACAATTTTAGGTACACTCTATATATTTCGCATAATTGACCTATCTCTTTCCACCTACACTTCTAATACCCTTAAATGGAGGTTGGGGTTACAAATGGATCGGACCCATGAATGTGCGATTGATTATTCCTACTCCATCGCGCTATTTTATCGGCCTCTTCGTTTTTATCACGCGAGATATGATAGAAGTTCCAATCTTTCTTCATGGCCGCCATTTCTTTACAATCTTGTAGATCATAATACGCCCTCCAATCCAATTCGTGTACCTCCATGTTCATAGCGGAGACTAATTGAAGGCTATCGGAGAGGATCGCGCATGATTCAATTCGGAGTTCAACCAATTTTCTTAAAGCAAACAAACACGCTAAGACTTCGGCATGAATAGGCGAGAGAGCTTTTATCGGTTTACCTTCAAAGAAAATGTGCCCCGATTGGTTCGAAATTATGAAACCATAACCCGCATCGGTAGCGGACCATGATCCATCAATGTTACACATGTGCTCCTCCTTTCCCAAGAATCGCTTTGATTGTCCTTGAAATAGGGTTTCACCAAAAGGATTATTGGTTTTCATGATAGATACGGCGACTTTGTTTATTTCGGTAGGTACGAATTTTTTTCCTTGGAATACTAGTTCGCATCTACCCTTCCATATTGCCCACATTGTGTTTGCTAAAATTCCAAATTGATTCTCATCCATATTCTCTACAAGAGACGAAATATTCTCTTTGGGGTTACCTTGAAGATTATCGACTCGAATTCCGAGTGGCGAGCCGAACCATGTGAGCTTTGAGAGCGGGCATGAGAAAATCATGTGGTTTATATCTTCATGTTCAAGTTGGCATCGAGGACACATTGGGTCAATGTGTTGGATTCGCTTATGTAGGTTAAATTTGGTGGGAAGAGCATTTGACAAATTCTCCACAAGAAAGTCGCTACCCTCGGCGATATAGTTTTATCCTTCCAAGTTCGCTTCCAAATTTTGTCGTTTGTTTGTGTTAATTGTGAATTATTTTGGTTAAGGATATTTAGGTACGCCATTTTAACGGAGAATTTACCGTTTGTAGATGGCTTCCACACTAATCGGTCCGAATTGCGAAGATTGGAATGGATTAACGGGTTATGAGTGAGTATTTCCATCGAGTTTACGAGTCCAAGGTGGAGCGTTAGTGCTTGCGTATCCCATGAGATTCCATCGGCATCAAAGAAATCGCAAACTTTCAAATTTCTTTGCGAGTTTGTTTGTGGTTTATTTTGGAGCCAACTTGAGTTACAAACTTACATGCCTTGAATTTGGTTTGTACAAAGTTGTCACTTGCACCACAAAGCCTCAAACCCATTCAGATTAAAAATAACTCAAAATATCAAATCTGCCCACACTAGAATGTACACTACAAAAACCATAAATATTCCTCTTAAAACAACAAATTTACTTATCCGAAACAAAATAAATAAAAAAACTGTCGAGAGTTCGCTGCTACACGCTACAAGACAACAAAACCAAACTAACTTACAAACCCTAGAAAAATTATTTAAACCACCTCAAATAATCTTATTTCTAATATCCTCGAGCTTCTTCAATATTTCCGCAGGAGTTCTATCCAATTCATCCGCTATCTTTCTCTGCATATCATGCGGCAACGTCGGGTACTGCTCGCACAAATCCCCGTCAATCACATCCTACACTCACAACAACACAACAAAATTAAATCCACCAATCAAACAAAAAAAAATTAAATAAAAAATAAAATAAAATATAACCTTGACAGGAAAATACGAGGAACGGAACGCCATATGATCTCTCCCACAAAGAGGAGGATGTTCCTGCCTCATATGCATCTCCAAATGCGAAAAGAAATCCACGTCCTCTCTCGAAGTAAACGCAAGTAACGCGCCCAAACTACCCATAACCGTTCCGAAAATAATACACTCGCCACCGCCAGGTATCAACGACGCCTTTTGCAAACACGTCACCACATCGCCAACATGAAACTGCACGATCTCCTCGACTTTGTTCGGAGCGCCGTTCAATTTCCCCGCCTCCCATTTTATCTTCCCTCCTGTCGGATCTTCCTCGATCTCTTCCGACACGTCTTGAGGCAGCCGAGCGAAGTATATGTTCCCGAATTTGTCTGCTCCTGCCATCGTGTCGAAATCTATGTGGTGTGCCGCTGTTAACCATCGCGGAACCGAATCGTCTGCGAATATGTACAGCTGGTTTTCGTCCCTCCTGTACTTGCAGTAATGGAACGACTGCACAATTTTAAAAAAAGATTCGATTAAAATTAGCAGATCGAGTAAATATGGAGGATTAAAAAGAAGTACCTCTTGGATGTCGCCGACGTATATACGATCACGATAAGTGTGAATGGAGACGATTGTTTTGGGAAATAATTTATTTTCGCATTTTCGGAGTAATTTTCTCTTGCCGAGATCGTATAATCTGAGCACGTTCCCGATTCCAGCAAGTAACCTTCCTTGAAATTGGCACAACGCGACAGGAACATCGTCCACTTGAGTTTTATGTACCAACTCGAGAGATTTACCTTCGTCGACAAATTTATAGATGTGGATGAAACCAGCTTCGACGTCCCTCTTCGGCCAGAATTTCAAACCCTTTGCGGTACCGACGGCGAGGAGAGTGCCGTGACCTTGGTTGTCCTTGTCGTGGAAATTAACGGTACAAATGCTGAAAGCGGCCTCGTTATCTTGCAACTCGAGGAGACACGTCGTGTTTTTCGTTCTCGGATCGAGGATTCTTATGCAAGATACCCATTTATCTCCCTCGGCTTTGGGATACCCGTACTGCTCGTCTGACATGACATCATCATCGTTACCGTCCATGTCATCGTCTCCGCCATTGGCAGTCCCATTTTCGCCCATTCCTGATGCGACCATACACTGCTTCCTCGCAGCCTCTCTTTCTTCTGCGGTAAAGGCACCTTGATCGCTTTCGACAATAGCGAGGTACCTCCGTTTCGGCACGAGTACGAATTTCCTCGGAGTGTACCTCAAAGGAATAGCCGTCTCGTTGAACGTCTCACCGAGACGTTCAATAGTAAATACCCTCAATTGGTCTTTCGCAACCGCAACAACCCCCTCGGCACACTGATCTGACGAGAATGACGCGGCGTACTCGAGCGTTTCGTACGAGAGAGGAGTCAGCAAGAAATGACCTTGATGGATATATCCTAGCCAAGGCCGGCTCGAGAGACAAAGCATAGATTGTCTACCCCTCACGTCACAAGAGAAAAGCTTCGGCGGGCGAAGACCCAAGAACCGCGATCTAGTATCGGACAGCTGTCCGGTCACCATATCGACAACGGTACGAAACAAAACACCGTTTTGCAAACCCGCGTTCAGAAAGAGATTGGCCGGATAATCCGCACCGTCTTCTCCACCAATCGAAGCCTTCACTTCGAGAAACAAAAGCGATTCGGGCGGAGACGATACACTCTGCACGCTCAATATTTGCATTTCATCATCCGGGTCCAACGAGAGGATACGGATTGTGTTATCGTAGGATCCGACAGCGAGGAAACGAGACCTTTGTCTTCCTTCAGGAACCGGTGCGATCGCCAAACACGCCACGTCGCCAGGCATTTCGTGTTTATCCGCTTCGATTAACTGGCCCATCATATCCATCTCGAAGTAAATGAGTTCACCTCCGCTTAGAGCGATCACAACTTGAAGTCTGTTCGAACCGACTTTGACAATTGTTTTCTTCCCTGGAGTTCGCCACTCATTCACACGACCGTCTTCTCTGATGTGTCGAATGCCGTTTGGATGTACTTGCATGAGCGAGTCTTCGCCCAATAAGGAGACCGCCAAGGAAGGAGTCGTGTCGAGGAATTTGCTATCACTGACTTCCTCTACTGTCTCGCCAATCGAGAGAACCAATGTAGCGTTTGGGAATGATACGACCATATACGCATCGAACTCGTCGTTCACGTTCTTTTTGACGGTCCAGACAGCATTCGCCGCACCAGGAAGGGGTGAAACGGCCATTTCGTTGATGGCGAGTCCAGGTCTGAGGACTCGAAGGGTCGATCGAGCTCCTCTTCCGCAAAGAGTGAATATTTGGGGCGTCTCTTCCTCGAAGAGATTCATGACACGCATGTCCATGATCGACATTAAACTCTCTATCTGGTCCACTGGTGCCAAATTCCTCAGCCCGCGAGGCTGGAAGAAAACTGGTTGGAATCCCTCCTCGGTCTCCATTAAATTTGCCGAAGACGACTCTACATCGTCCCCGTCACCAATGGCACGGAACTGGTACAACCCGTGGTTTCCATATTCCGAGGATGCGAACAGATACCCAGCTTTGAGTACACACAACGCGGTCGTGACGGGTAGAGTGTCGAAATACTTAATTTTTAGTTCTGAAACACGATCACCCTCATGGTCAAGAGTGACTTTGAAAACATCGCCATATTCAGTTTGTAGAAGGAAGAAAAACATGGATTTCTGACGGTGAGTCGCGGCCGAGACGATAAGCACGCCACGTTCTGCAGGGAGGTCTTCGCGTCGAGGGATAACAGCTCGCACTTCAGGGTGGCCTTGGTTTCGGTAAATAATGAAATTCTCTACGCAAACAAGGACCCCACTTGGACCGTCTCCACCTCCAGGGACGGAAACAAGAAGGTAAGCTCCGTTGTCAATAGGTTCTGACCACTTGCGCGAGACATGGTTGAGACCCAAGTCGAGCTCGTAAAAAGTCAAATGCTTTTGCGCATCGGAAGCAGCTTGGCCAGACGAGTCACGATCCGCTTCGGAGTAATCAAGCTCGATTGCAGCGAAAATAGGGTTGTCGAAACCGCAATCTACACCGGTTATGGAGTAAGTGATGGTGTGTGATTTGTGGGCTTCGAGAGGGGAAGAGATGGTGAGACGAGCCGCAGGGTCGCGATTGAGAACGTATACGAGTTTTTGTTTTTCGAGTGCAGCGACCATTAAAGCACGGCCTTTGGGGTCGACAGCGAGGAACTGTCCAGGGACGATGCGGCGGCATCCAGACTTGCCGAAGGTTTCTTGGTGGATTTTGTCGAACACGTTGCGTTCTTTGTTGTATTCGAGGACGATGATTCGGCCTGAGTCGGAACCGACCGCAATGTAGTCTTTTTGGGAGCCGGTTAGGCGGAAGGGGACTAGGGAGCGAATAGCGCCAAAAACTTCGACGGAATGGAGTGTCTGGATTTTGCCGGATTCATCGGGACGGAGGATGTCGAGGGACTTGCCTCGAGCGACCACGATTTCTTGGGATTTTCCGCCGATGAAGCTGCCGATGGCCGCACAGACTACACCTGTGGCGCCTTGTAGGGTTAAACTGTAGAGGTACATCTGTTCTGATTCGCCTGTGTAAATGTGAACTGAATTGGAGTTAGCATTTGACTACAATGGTATCGTACTAAAAAAAGAATTTTAGGGTTTAGACTGTACAGCAAAACCTTAAGGGTTTTACCAATTTCGTTTTTTTACACTTCATGATGAAACAAATGGGAAAAAACAGAAGGAACTAACAAATAGATTAAAATGAAAACTTACACTAAAATCAACAGATCCTGAATTTGTTCTCCTTCTTTTATCTTTTAAAGCATCAGAGTAGAAGAACCGTGATTCCTTTCTTCACTTATTGCATCAGAACATAAGACCCAAATCTAATTTCAAGTAAACAAGAGAATGAAAACGTCAATCGATTGATTCATAATTCACCCTTGAACAAAAAAGCAACCGAAAAGAAAGACAGAGCAAAGGACAGTCAGGAGCAGAAAAGTAAGCATACCTGGCAAGGACCTGCGGGTGGGAGAAGAGAAGCTGCGAGAGTCGACGGAGGAGGAGTGGAGCTTCGACGGAGCTAGGAGTAAGGGTTTAGTGTGGTGCGCCGCTCGGGTTTCGTAAGGAGAGAAGTTCGGAATTTGATTTGGGGCCGCGGGTTAGGTTACGGACCGAACAAAGTTAGAAACAGGGAAAGAACAAACCCGGTGAATAAATGGAGAATTCATACATGTATTTTCTTTTGAATTTAAAACTCAAGAAATAACTAGAAATATTCCGAAATCATGTCATTTTGAGAAGGAAAATGTTGGACATACCTCCATCTCTCCTCCACAACTTTAATGACGTGAATATAATTTAACACTTTAAAAATTAACATTTCAATTCATGATTTAACATCTTAATTGAATGTTCAATCACAAATTAAGATAATTAAAATATAAATTAAGATGTTAAATCATGTTTTTTAATGTTAATTTTGAAATTGTTAAATCATATTCACGTCATCAAAGATGTGGAGGAAGAGTACTAGAGTATGTACATCACTACTCTTTTGAGAAATACTTCCAATTAGACTGATACATTTTTTTTAGAAAAATCCGAAACTTGTCCAAATCGAATTCTAAAAATTCGATGAATTAATCATATTTTATTAAACTAAATTTTATAGTTAAGAAATAAAAAACGGATTTTTTAAAATTCGATGGATTGATTAAAGTAAATTTTACGGTTAAAAAACGGATTTTCAAATTTTGATGGATTAATTAGATTATTAAAATCAGTCTAATTTATTATTAACTTATTTTGCGTTTATAACACTAAAATAATTCATTAGATTTGACATGTTAATTTATTATATTAGCCGTACAAGACATAACAATTCTCATTATGATTATATTTTAACATGTCAAATATAATAAATTATTTTATATGATAAATATAACATAAATTAATAATATATTAGATTAATATTTAACATGTCAAATCTAATGAATTGCTAATGGTACAGGTATAAGAATTAACATTTCCAATTTATATGTTGAATTTTAAAAATTACTATTTTTTTTAGCCTTAAAAACTAGTTTAAATAATCTAATTAGTTCATCGGATTATTAGAGTAAAACAAGATATTAATTTTATTACGAAAATGAAGAAAAAACTTTATTTTGAATTATAGCAACTTATTATTTTTTCATGTGTTTAATGCATTTTATGATTTTATCTCATACTTGTACTGTAAAACAACATAGTTTTTATTCATTCATTTGTTCCGCTAATTCATTATTGTCGAATGGCCTTGAATTTTTTTATTTTCAAATTTGAAATATTTTCTATTTCAAAACAATAACATATACAAATATTTATGTACAAATAATTAATTATACATTTTCTTAAAAAATATCTATTACAATAATATATATAATAATATAAAAATGTGCATAGAAATGCAAAATAATCTATAAAAAAAACATTATCTTAGTCGAGAGGTGCCGTTCGAGAACCTCAAAATAATATATTATGCGTCCACAAAAAAAAGTATTATCATATTTATTTTCTAAAAAAATTAGAAACAATGTGTTGTGAAAAGGTCATGTCTTTGATCAATTAGATGGGGATTGGATATTGTAATTTGTTTATTAATCTCACATATGAACGATTGTATGGACCGTTAATTAATATAATTAACTATATATTAATGCACAATCCTAACTCACACCATCAAAGTCGACAACTTGGAGAGTATAATTGTGAATTGAATAATTGATGAATGTCATCATAAATTTATCTCTAATTATGCATAAAATGTTCTGTACGCAACAAGAACAAAAAATGCAATAAAAAAAATTGACATTTGTTAGCCGTGATTAGGAAAATAAAAATAACACTTTGTTCTAAATAATATGTTCAGTTGAAATTATATAAAAAAAATATTATTCGATTATAATTAATAAACAAAATTATTAAAGTAAAAAAGTTTAATTATGAAATACAATAAAAATAAAAGAGTATCATATTTACCACCACACATGTTAATTTAACTAATTATAAAACAAAGAAAAAATATATTTTATTAAATTGCAGAACAAATAAAAATCAGCACCGTAAAAACATCTATTTACAATGTTAACATCTAAAAAATGATGTATTCATGAACAAAATCTTATTATTTTCAAACAAGTTTTTATCTTGAGGCACTAATTCATATAAATAAATCCCCTAATGACTCTAGATATATTATTCATACCCATCATTTTTCACAGGAGAACCAATACAAAAATGACTAATTCATCGCAAATACAAATTACAAAAAATATTTTTTGAACTTCAGAAAAGAATCAAATTGATAATCACAAATCTTTTAATTGAGCCTTTTGTGTTTTTATTTTCTTTCTTCATAGTTATGTGTGACAAGATCTCTTTGCAGTTTCTTATTTGATCAACATAGAAAGAAATATTGGAGGTCTAAGTTAATTTGAAAATGGAGATGTAAAAGAGATGTTTATTATAGGGATGTCAATGGGTCGGGTAGAAATCCGAACTCGCGGGTACCCGATCCGAACGGGGCAGGTAATATCCGAAGAAAATACCGGCGAGTCGGGTAATAGCCAAAAAAAATACTCGCTCCGGGTTCGAATTCGGGTACGGGAGAATTTTTTTACCCGCGGGTATATCCGTTACCCGAATCCGAACCCGAAACCGAAAAATATCCGAAAATATCCCTTAATATGAAAATTTTGGATGTTTTATGTATTAATTATTTGTAATATTTGAATTTTTAATGTATTTGTATAAGTTGCTTGTTTTATGTATTTAAAATTATTTATAATTTTACGTATTTGTATAATAATTTTTTATTTTTTAATTTTTTTTAATTTTTTATTAATAATTTTCGGATAACGGGCTTGGGTATACCCGTTACCCGCGAGTTCGGATTCGGGTATGATTTTTTACTCGCGGATATTTTTGGTTCGGGTTCGGATAATATCCGAAAATTCGGGTTCCGATATGGAGAAGACTTACCAGAACCCGACCCGCCCCGTTGACATCCCTAGTTTATTAATGAATGTAGGGGGAAATGCTAAGTAAGACATATCATAATACGATATCCCTCGGTCTTGTGATGTCCTAGTCCACGGGCTTGCTGGGCTTGATTCACCGCACTACACGAGAATATACATGATTTATTCATTAGCAATTTTCACAAAGACGATGTAATTAATATCCGGACCTAAGTTCACGGTAGATTCACATATGCAAATCCAAGAAAAACATGATAACCATGAACCAATGATAGCCCGTTTTACATTATTTACAGTGTCCTTTTCTTTATCTAAAAAAAAAGGAAAATTGGAATTATATTAGGTTGTATTTATTCTATTCCTGTCGTTGGGAACAAATGGACTAACTTATGTAAGTATTTGTCTAATTTGACGATCACGGATCATTCATTTTATTTCGATGATACCGATGCTAAGATTAATTCATTATGAAATTTAAATTAACGTACTAAATCACACAAAAAAACTTAACTTCGTTGCACAGATAATGCTCTCGGTGATAATATACACATGATGTTTAAAGAGGATTATGAAACTCGCAACAAGTTTGTTACGAAAAACATGCAGAACTCAATTCGTTCTAACAGATGGTTCAATCCGCTTGAACAAATGAATTGGGAACAAAGAAAAATTGTGTTAGAAAAATAAAAATCTTAAAACATTCAGTTCGAACGGATCTGGCAATCAAGTCATATTTTGTCATGGATACATTTCATTTTATTTCAAGCCCCTCGCTTTTATATAAATAGGTGAGCATCCTCAATCGTTCAGTAGCCATCGATTGAGAGATTTTTTTAGCACATTTGTCGATTCAATTATGAACTATTACAAATGAACCAACTCTCAAGAGGCGGTTCGTGCAAAATACGAGCAGAGGAAGGATTCTTCCAAGGACTTATTAATGTGATAAAAATCCAGAGACGAAGCACGGGTTCGAGTCACGAGACATAAGCCTCACCTCGGTAAGGAAAAGACGAAAGCGAATATGATTAGACTTTGAGCTTCATCTCATTTTCTTCCCCAATCAAGTCAAACGTAACTCGACATGTATAATTATTATATTTTTCCTTCGAATTTTCCTATACCGAAAAGGAATCGGCCCCAACATTATAAAAATTCGAAACTAGTTTTTAAAAAGACTCGTTGAATTAATTTTTAAAGAACTATAACATATTTAGTCACAAGTGATTATGTAGTTTATTGATTAATGCTCTAGATTTTTTCTACAGATCCAATGATCAAATTTTGTCGAGACTAATTTTTCTAATTTTTAATTGTATTTTAGAAGAAAAAAAAATATCTTGTAGGAATTTGAATCCATTATCTCTCACAAAATAAATGATTGTTCTATCAATAAAACACAATATTTGTTTTGATTTTAATTAGTTTTATTGTAATTACACTTAACTTTTACCGAATAAATTATTTTTTCAAAAATTTTGGACCATTTAAATTTTTGGATCTAAAATCCGAATTTTTTGGGTCCTTGGTCGGGACCGACCCTCATAAAAAAACCTTACAAAATATAAAAAAAAATTGTCTTTAAATTCTCGTGAGGTAAATATGATATATTTATTTCTGGAAAGGTAAAAGTTTCATTTTAAGACTTTATTTGATTTGGGGAGATAAAGAGAAAAGAGAAGAGAAAATAAGAAAATAAAATTATTAAAGATATAAAGTCAATAAAGATCATCCTATCCATATTTAATTTGGAGGGAAAAAAAGAAATAGTAAACGAAGATAATATAATTATATGTATTATATTATATATTTTTTATTTTCAAAATAATTTATTTAAATATACACAAATTATTTTTTAAAATTTTGATAACGTAAAATTTGAAAATACAATATATCTTAAATATTATTTTTTTGAAAATATTAAAATGAAATATATGATTTGAGTATTAATTGTATTCTTCAAAAACACGAATCAAACAGTCCATAGTTTCTGAAATCTCCCAAAACAAAAATAAAAAAAATATGATGCGAAAAAGTAATATTTTTTTCTCCAAAATAAAAATATTCAGCGGGTGAACCCTTTCTCGTTCCAATTTATATTTGTGCTCAAAAGAGAAGTAAAATCGCCGCTTCTTCAACCCTGCTTCGAAAGTCCCCTTCGACGAATCCTCGGGAAAGTTCCAGAAAAAACTCGAACTTCATCTTCAACTCCTTTACATACCCCCTTCAGCTCTCGTTTTAGTTGCTCAAATTAGGGTTTTACTAGACTACTGAGTATCCATCCATGGCGAAAGAAGGTTTGAATTGGGACGGATTACTCAAATGGAGCCTTGCCAATTCCGACGGAACCACACAGCCCCGTAAACTCAGGTCTTATAATCCCTTCCTTTCTCTTATTTCCGCCCTGATTTCGTTTCTTTATTGCATTTTTGCGAAAACTTACCTTCTTCTATCAGACTCGTGTTAGGATATAGGATTCACAAGGAAAAAAAATAGAAACAAATAATACTATTTTAAGCTTTATTCTATGCCACCAGAGTCCATATTACTAGATTTTGTACCTGAAACAAACATGAAAGTATTCGATTTAATTCATTTATACTGCTGGATAGAAATTACTTGTACAATAAGTTAGAAAGTTTATTAATTTAGCAAATGTTTTCTTTCTTCAAACGTGTATGACAGTGAACAAGATAGGAAATGGTTCATGGAAGCAATGCAGGAACAAACCGTAGACGTCATAAAGAGAATGAAGGAGATAACGCTCGTCATGAAAACACCACAGGATGTTTTGGATTCTCAAGGCGTCACTCCAGAGAACATCGAAGATATGCTGGACGAATTGCAAGAACACGTTGAATCCATCGACATGGCCAACGGTACGTTGATTAGAAATTTAAAAATACCAATCAAAGCTTGTTTTCTGACGAATATGATTTGCCAGATTTAAACTCGATTGGCGGCTTAGTTCCGTTGCTCGGTTATTTAAAAAATCCTCACGCGAACATCCGAGCCAAGGCTGCAGACGTGGTGACGACAATAGTGCAAAACAACCCGAAAAGCCAGCAACTCGTAATGGAAGCGAACGGGCTCGAACCACTATTGGCCAACTTCAAATCCGACTCTAGTATCGCTTCGCGCACAAAATCTCTCGGCGCATTATCATGTTAGAACCTTTTGCTATTTCAATTCAATATTTCCTCTTGTTTCTGTTGGGCTGATTTTGTTTTTGTTCGTGATTCAGCTTTGATTAGGCATAATAAACCAGGCATTACTGCATTTCGCCTTGCAAATGGTTACGCATCTTTAAGAGACGCACTCGGTTCAGACGATGTTAGGTTTCAAAGGTAACTCTTTATATTTATCTTTTAATCTATTAGAACTATGATTCGAAATCTTCATTTATATTTTACAGGAAGGCACTCAGTCTGATTCAGTACCTCCTACAAGAGAACACATCAGACTGCAACGTCGTGACCGAACTCGGTATCCCACGCCAAATGGTGCATCTCGCATCGAGCGACAATCCAGACGTGCGCGAGGTAGCTCTGAGCGGGCTCCTCGAGCTGGCAAAAGAAAATAAATCGATAATTAAAGAAGACAAGTTAAAAACCACTCTACAAAGCCGCATCGATGGCATCTCTGCGATGTCACGCGACCAGCTCGAAGCTGTGAGAGAGGAGAGGCAGCTCGTCGATTCTTTATGGAAGGAGTGTTATGACGAGCCGTCAGTGCTCAGAGAGAAGGGTCTGGTTGTTCTTCCTGGAGAGGAAAATTTCGAGCAACCCCCTGATGTTGTGGGAAAATTGTTTGAACCGGCTTTGCGGGGAGCGGCGGCTTCGAAGAAGGAGAGTAGTGGTGGTGAATCTAGTGGGGAGAAGAAGGATGCTCCGCCGTTGCTGCTTGGACTGGGGAACCCTTCCGTTTGATTGTTTTTGTGGACTTTTACTTTTTTATAATTTTGTGATATTTATTTGTGTTTCCCAATGGATATTTGCTTTTAATATATTTCCTTGCTGCCTTTATGTTTTCATCCGTTTTGGAATTACATCTTTATACTATTTTATAAAGGTATATATTGGTTTTAGTAGAAAACTGTTTTATAGTACATAAAAAATACTATCTTTTATGAAAATTGAAAAATATATTGTTTTAATAAAAATAATAGAAAAGTAAAATATATTTAATTTAAATTGTTTATTTTACTGTGTTCTATATCCATAGGGTTGTAATCGAAGTGGAATATGGCTCGGATGTTATTGAATTAATTTAGAATACTCGAACGATTATTATATGCTTATTATATTATTTATTTTGAAAATATCTAATACAAAAAATATAATGTACACATATAAATATCTAATAAAAACAAAAACTAAATCATAAAAAAATGAAAAGTCGGATATTTTGTATATGTATTTGTATCACAAACAAAACCGTTTATCGTATCCGTGTTCGGAAATAAAAATATATCAAATCCGAATTTGATATATGTATTTGTATTCAAATATGTACTTGTATTTGAATATGGATATTATCCATATTCATATCACAAAATCGTTTATCGTATCCGTGTTCGGAAATAAAAATATATCAAATTCGAATCTGATATATGTATTTTGTATTCAAATATGTACTTGTATTTTAATATGGATATTATCCATATTCATATCACAAAACCGTTTATCGTATCCGTGTTCGGAAATAAAAATATATCAAATCCGAATTTGATATATGTATTTGTATTCAAATATGTACTTGTATTTGAATATGGATATTATCCATATTCATATCACAAAATCGTTTATCGTATCCGTGTTCGGAAATAAAAATATATCAAATTCGAATCTGATATATGTATTTTGTATTCAAATATGTACTTGTATTTGAATATGGATATTATCCATATTCATATCCGTATTCACATACAAAATCGTTCATTGTTCTCGTATTTGAAGAAAAAATATTCGTATCCGTATTAAATATATGATTTGGATACAAATATTTTTATTCGAATATTAATACTTTCGAAATACGGTTACCATTCGGTTCGATAATACCCGACCCGTTTAATATCTGTGAGTATCGTACTAATACTAAGCGTCTCCTCCGGCCTCCTCCAACAAATCTTTCTTGCTGCCATGGAGATTGGTGCGGTTCTTATGCATAAGCTCGCTGTCTCTCCAATCCACTCTCACTTCCACCTTCCTTTCTCTCCCAAATCTCTCTCGTTCCTCTCTGCGTATTCTCAGTACGGATCGCCACTACTCTTCCAATCCAAAGTGAAGAGGAGGGCCAGGTTATGTGTAGTGCAAGTGAGGGCGAGCCAGTCCCCGTATGAGGTGCTCGGCGTGTCTCCGTCCGCCACTCAAGCTGAGATTAAGAGGGCTTATAGAAAACTTGCTCTCAAGTATCATCCTGATGTTAATAAGGAGGTACTAATTATAGGATTGTATGTTAAATTTTACGTTTAGAGTCTAGGGTTTCATCTGTCTCTGAGCTAAAATAAACTAAATCAATTGGGCACTATGGACAAGTCTATTGGTATGCCAATTTCGGTACCCATTGAATTTCTGAACTGTAAATAGTGCGCTAATTCAAGTTGAAATTACCAAATTGACACAAATCCACCAGTGTGCTACCTAATTCGGGGATTCCATGATTAGTACTGGCTCCATCTTTTATCTTTTCTTCTTCTTGTTTGATAGGGAAATGCTCAAGAAAGATTCATGCGCATCAAGCATGCATACAATGCCTTGATGAACTCTGAATCACGATACAACTACACCTCCAACAATTCGAACTCTTCGAAATACTCCAAAACTAAATCAGACATGGACGAAGAACCCTTTTATGGACTTGGTACCAGTCTATCTCTCTCTTATTATGAAACTTTATGCCCAAAAAATTTGGAGATTGGAGGAATTTTTATGATAATCGAGATCGGTCTCATAATTGATATGAATAATCGAGTACCAAAATCAGAAAATGAATTCTTGGCTTCTATATTGCAGGTGATTTCTTTAGAGATTTGCAAGAAGAGTTTCGCAATTGGGAGGCAGACTTGAACAGAGAAGAGAAACCTAAAAACCTATGGGAGGAATTAGCAGTGAGTTCCCTGGTTCTATTACCTTTGCCATGGAAATTTCAATCAGGATAAACTAAAGTTCCCAATTCGGTTTCTAATTTATTATGCCCATTGTGAATTGTCAGGAAATTGGGGAGGAATTTGTGGAGTTTCTAGAGAAAGAGCTCAATGTCAAAGACAGTTATAATGAAGAAGATAATTACGCATCTCCGAAGCCGAATCGACAAGATACGTCCAACGTTAATGATACCATCGATGAGGTGGAATCTGCTCTCGCACAATTAAAGAAGGATTTAGGATTATAGCCTCTCAAATATTCAATTATTCAGTAATTTTGTATTTTTTGGCAGCTCTTTTGTATAGTTGGGGAAAGTAATTTATGTACATATCGATCAAATTCTTCAAGGGAAAGTGAAATTGCTGGCTCCTATTTTTGCTTGTAAGTGTAACAAATTATAATGAATGATTTTATCTTCGATTAATAACAAATTTCAAAAATTACAACTTGGCACAAGATTTCTCATATTTATGTTCGAGACACAATCGATTGGCTGAGTAGACAATAGTAACAAATTGAAATTTAAAATGATGAGTAGTAGTTTTGTATGAAATATCCACAATTTCTACATCTTTAGTGTCGATAATAAGTTCGATTTCAATACACATAAAGAAAGCGATAATATAATTATTCATTTAAAACAAAAAAAAGAATTTGGTTATTTTATCGCCTCGCCTCTCATTGCAGGATCTTTGATTCAATCTCCTCCAGACTCAATCCTTTGGTCTCAGGCACATAGAAGTAGATGAAAACAAGAGAAACCAATGCTATAAAGCCGAAAAGAACGAAAATATTTGCTGGCCCCAATGTTGCCTGCAATTATATTTTTGATCTATGTTATTTCTAGGTTCGAAAACTTCAATTTTTTTTTGGAGAAGTCGTATCCATACCAAAAGAGGAGAAAATGCGAAGGTCACTATCGCATTCGACCCAAAGTTTGTGAACACAGCTAGACTCATTCCGCGCCCTCTTGTACGAATTGGGAAAATCTCTGAAACCATTAACCAACTTATTGGCCCAAATGACACCTACAAAAGATAACAGCATTTTTATACACATTAATTTAGAGAGAGAGAGAGAAAGCTAGAGAGAGAGAGAGAGAGAGAACCTGATAGGAGCCAACATAAAGGAGTAAAGCACCAACAGCAACAAGAGGAAAACCCGAAAGAATCTTGTAGTAAGCAGCCAAAAGGAACAAAGAGAAAACCTGAATCAAACAAATTATGAAAAACATAAGTTTTCACGAGGGACCCAATTGCGATAATACTTCTTAATTTACATATACAGAAGAGAAAATATAATTTGTACGTACGATTCCAGTAACGCCTCCAAGCAATAGAACTCGTCTTCCGAGACTGTCAACCTTCGCAACCGCTACTCCTGTCATCAGTAACTGTACCGGCCATATAAATATATAATTTCGATGCAAATTTTTAATTTTGGGTTTTCTGAATCCACTGGGAAATATTTATGCGTTTCAATTGGTTTATTTTGGTTTTAATACCTTGAATAAGCCAATCACAACCGAGACCCTAGCAGCATCAGATGCAGCCGAAAATCCAGCACTCTGCAACAAAGACCAAGAAAAGAAACGGTATTAGGGTTTAGGATTTACATTTATAATGAGACTTATAGTCTATTTTACCTGAAGAATGGAGGCGGCATAGTACAAAACACTTGGCTGGCCAGTTATCTACCAAAAAAAATCCAATTCACTTAAACCAAACACACAAAACAAAAAATCGAACAAAATTGCAAAAACTAAAACCTGCTGAAAGAGAACCAAACCGCCCCCAATACCAAAAGCCTTCAAACTAGGTCCTTGAAAAACCTCCATCAAACTCCCCTCATCTTCATTTTCACTATAAACGCCCTTAAGCGAGACCAAAGTATCCTCCACCTCCTTCTGCGCAACCTTATCACCGCTCGATAAACCCCTCAATTTCCTCAACGCACGAATCGCCTTCTCTTTGTATTCCTCCATTGGAACCTTGCCTTGAACCGCTCGTAAAAGTAACCATCTCGGCGAAGACGGTAATATAAACATCCCGATTCCCATTATTACCCCTATTGGTGCACTTAGTCCGTACATGTACCTCCACCCCCCAATTGTGTTTATCTCTATACTGCCTACTAGGTATCCTAGCTGCATAAAAAATATAATGATATAACAAACATATAAAAAGGTATAATGGACAGATAAAAAAGGATACCAATATTCCTAGAACGATGAAGAGCTCCTTGAGAGAGATTAAAGTTCCGCGTATTTTAGACGGTGAGGTTTCTGCGATGTATAAAGGTGCACCGTGCATTGCCATGCCGATACCGAGTCCGTATATGAGTCGACCCGTAATTAGAATCGCGAGATTGGGAGCGGAGGCGGTTACGAGGGCTCCGGTGATGTATAGCAAAGAAGCGGTTATTAGTTCGACTCTTCTTCCTACGTTATGTAGTGTAATCTTGGTTAAATTTATGGAATAGCCCTTGTATTTTTAGAATTTGAAAAAATAGTGGATGTACCGATGATATCTGCGATGGGGTAAGCGAGAAGTGAGCCGGCGAGAGCTCCATAGAGCGACCCACTTACCTAAATTTAATGAAGTATATATATAAACTGAATAATAGATCGAAGAGGTTATTTTAGCTTAAGATGTATATATATAGATTATGGTTTATTAAAGAAAAAGAAGTGGGAATGAAGGAATAATTACCACTAGACCTTGTTGCACAGCTGAGAGGTTGAACCAAGAAGTTCCGCTTAGCTCTGCAGACTGAAATTTAATATCGTGTTTTGAGAATTGGTTTTCATTTTTGCCAAACAAAAATGTTTACATGATTTCAGAAAGTTCTCGTTTAAGTTTGGACTGACCAGTAAAGAAATAGTAGCTCCTGATGTCGCACCGATGTCATAGCCAAAGAGGAGTCCACCCAAAGCAGGAAACACGAAGCTAAAAATATCAATCCAACAAATTGATAGCATTAAAAGTAGCCAAATTAGGCAATTTATCAGTATAATTCGAACCAAATATTATGAATTTGTGCTGTACATGCCTAATCAGCCTTTTTTTATGAGTTTTTCAGTGTTCCTAATGAAATTACTATGCAAACTTCTTCCAATTCAAAATAAACTGCAATTAAGTTCTAAATTTGTCTTACGGGAGAAAGATAGAAGACCATGAGATTGCCTGCTCTACTTCCTCGGCGACCTCGATATCCGTGACATCCCCAGAGGAGTAATTACCTTGGCTAGATTGACCACGAAGCTAAAACAACCAAAATTAATCAAATTTCACATAAAAAAAAGTAGGCCAACAAACAGCAAGCAATTTGTACAATACCCTGAGACGGGAGGAGGGGAGAAGAGGCGAATCTTGGGTAATATGCAAAGATTCCATCATCTTCTTCTTCTCCACTGAGCGGAAGCGAAGACTACTCGAGCGGTGAATGCAGGAGTTGTGATACAGAAGTACTGATGATGCGGCTCTCGTACTCCAGGTGCAGGTACCTGATTTGCTCGCCATTAGTCCTTCTGGCCCTGCTATGGTGGTTTCTTCTGTGTAGTTTTGGACTTATTGTTCTGGTTCGTATGTTGGTTAATTGGTTCATTCATGTCCACGCTACGACTGTTGTGTCTGGGTATTGTCTGGGTAAAGTGAAATTTTACTTTACTCCCACTCTTTACAACAAAAAAAAACAATTTAATAATATAACTTAATAATATGAATGTTATTATAATTATAATTATATTAAAATAATTATTATAATATTAATTTTTTGTATTCTAATTTTTACAGAGTAATGATACAAACCACACCTTTCTTCCCACGAATTAACCACACCTGCCACGTGACAGCCAGTGATTGGCTGCAGCAAAAGTTGTGGAAAACTGCAGCCAATCACTGGCTGCCACGTGGCAGGTGTGGTTAATTCGTGGGAAGAAATGTATGGTTTGTATCATTACTCTTTTTACATCCTCTACTATATTATATAAAGAGGATGGATAGTGATTATTATATTGGATGTGTTATAAAATAAAGAAATAAAAAATTTGAGGAGACAATATTCTTATTGAATGGGTTGGGAAAATACAATATCCACTACCTCTTTATATAGTAGAGGGTGAGTGCAGGCCAATAAAGCTCTTGCCATATAAAACGTTAGAATACAAGGAAATAATACAATATCAAATATACCAAATATCCTATAATTAATGTCTCCATCTTCAGAAGATTTGTTGCTTGACATTCATATTATTATATTCATAACAGGATGATCATTTTAAGTAGAATTTTCTCTCTCTTGTTTTTTTCCATTTTGTTTGTATTTTATTTTAGGGGCAATTTCTTATATATCCCTCCTAAAATTTAAAATAACAAATTTATCCCTCCAAAACTACAAATATCGAATTTATCCTTCAAAACTTGAGATATATCAGATTTATCCATTATTAACGTTTGCTGTTATGTTTAACGAAAAATATTTGAAATGACAATTATACCTTATCTTCCTTTCACCCCAATCTTCTTCGCCATGATTTGCCCTTTTCCACATCCATGCCTCCATGAATTTTGCAACTTCACCTCTTGTAGGCAAATGATGGGTACAGACTAAACTAGTAGATATCATATCGCCTCTCAAGCGGTCAGTCCTGGAGCGTCTTAGAAGGGGCTACGCTAAGCAACCAAGCAGTTGAAGCAACGACGGAATGAGAATGCTGACGAGATTGAGATATTTTGGATCGCGAAACAGAGGAAAATAAGGCATGTAAGAACTACTCAACCATGCGATCCAAAATTGATATCAATCTACGGTTGGTAGGCTTCACAATCACCCGAATACTCCACCATTTGTCACCGTGCCTTAATGCAAGCCTCTGGCCTGCAAGCGGCTTGGAGTCTGTGGCAATGACACAGGAGTGCAGCACGATCATCCAAAACAAGCTATCAGCAAAGAAGAGAGGATAAGACTAGTCCAACAAGTGATTGGTCATCCAAAAAGAGTTCTGCCAATGTCTTGTGAGTTATAAATTTTTATTTATTGAATACGAAGTTAATTTCAGGTGGGCTAAGATTACTTAAAGCATAATTAGTGTTAATTTGTGAACAGTTATGTTGAATTAAGATTCATTTTAGCCTTATTAAGGTCGATTATATCTTAATTAGGGCTAATTTGGGATTGGTTACGTTGAATTATGATTGATTTCAGATGTATTGAAGATCAATTATAGCTTAATTAGGGTTAATTACGAGTGTGTTATGAAATTTGGAAATTTTGACTTGTTATGATTTTTTTTATAATATTTTGTTTTTTTCCGATTTGGTACAGGTGGGGTGTTCTTGCAACCACTGTGAATGCGGAACTTGGCTGAGCAAGGCGGCTTAGAGATGTGGGAGGTGGAGAGCGGAGAAGAGAGAGTTTCTCTTTTACTCAACAAGATTTTTTGATCGAACATTTCTCGTTTCAGGTTTTGTTGTTGTTGGGTTTGAGAGAGAGAAGGTCTCCAGTTGGATGGATGGTTTAATTGAACACTAGTTAAGAGGAGCAATATGGTCATTTAAATTAATGTTTATTATTTAATTCGGGTTTCAATTTAAAATTATGGTTAACTTAACAGAAGTTTGACAGATTGGATATATTTGATATTTGTAAGTTTTATTTGGGTAAATTTGATACCAATTATATTTAGAAGGGATAAATTTGATAATAAAAATTTTAGAGGGATAAATTTGTTATTCAAGTGTTAAGTAAGGATATACAAGTAATTTCCCCTTTATTTTATAACACGTTATCAACATCAAGTTCTGACCAACCGAGAGATCAACGTTTAAATTGCGACGTTCATAAATCATTCTCCTTAATCCGCAAAGAAAGGTACATATGATTGATATTGTTTTAAATCTCTTTATAAATTTACAGTAATTATTCTTTTTATTTCTTGATTGTACTGTTTTTAGTTTAACGTGATATTGGTACCATATTTTTCGGAAACTAAAAAGTAACCAGAAGTTACATAACAGAAATTAGATATTCTCCATATATTTTTCTCTATAACCAGAAGTTCGCGGGCTAATTTTTTTTTCTGCACCAGAAGTTGCGAAATTTATTTTGTTATTAAGACACCTGAAGTTGTATAGTATTTTTTTTTATTACACATAATTTTTTTACTGTACATTTTGCACCCGAAGATGCAGATTAATTTTAATTTCCGCTTATTAGGTTTCAAATTTACTGTTGAGTGGTCTACTAAAATAATGGTTATAACAATAAATTTATTAGGTTTAAAATTAACCGTTGAGTTGTTTGGAAATAATTTTTTTATCACTCCCATTCTTTTAGAAGACATTTCAATATTTCTGTGTCAATACAGTGAATTGATTGTCCAACAATGATTTTATGTATATATTGCGTAGTGAGTTAATAAGTTTTCTCATTCAAGAAATACAATTCAATTTGTGTCAGAGCATTAAGATAATTAATTGGATTATTTTGACATTATGCAAAACGGTAATATAATAATCGACGACACTACATACACCGAATCAAATTACCGAATGAACCCCGAAATATCATTGATGGTAAGAATATATGTGGACCCATGTGGGACCCAGGTGCATTTCATATACATTTTAATTGTTCCGGAGTGAATTTGTAGTTTACTTCTGTGACTCAAGTATTTTTGTATAATAATTGGATCAGTTTTACAGTGGGCTATTAAACATTTTCTAAATAAAAAAGCTGATATAATTAAAGAATATATATAAATATACCCGAAGTTATATTCAAAAACCAGAAGTTAAGTTACGTATTTATGAGAAAAAAATGAATATGCCAGAAGTTATATTTACACATCAAAAATGAGATTTATAATGTATTAATGCATTATATGAAATTCGTTTTTGTTCGGATTTACTAAATTTTAATATGAAAAAAGATTATTATAAGCAGGGACGGAACCATGACGGAATAATAGGAGAGGCCGGAATGATAGAGGGGCCGAGAACGAGTAATTCAATACAATTTTTAACCTATAAATTATAATAACATATATAATTTCTCTATATACATGCGTGCGTAATTTCATGGGGGGGCTTGAGCCCCCACTTGCCCCCCTAGTTCCGTCCTTGATTATAAGCATAATCTTCATGTCTTATTGTCTATGTTGCACGGATACGGGTACGGGTATCGTATCCGATACGATACGGATACGGCGATACGGCAATTTTCAAAAAATCACGGATACGGATACGGCTATATAGTTATTATTTTAATATATTTATATTGTATATAGTTAATAAATTAAATAATAAATTAATAATATTTTTTAATTAAATATCATGACAATAACTAAAATCAACATAACAATATAAATATCATAAAATTATCATAAATTTATTCTAGAAGTATCTTATAACTAATTTAGAAGTATCCTAGAAGTATCCTAGAAATATCATATATAATTTATTTAAAAATATTATGGGCCAAAATATACAATGGGCCGGAGTATCCTAAATGAAGTATCTCATCCGTATCCTAAACGTATCCCAGCCGTATCCTGCCGTATCCTGTCGTATCCCCGTCGTATCCGAAAAAATAAATATTAAAATAATCGGATACATCACGTGGCGTATCCGATACGTATCTGAGCCGTATCGTACCCGTATCGGATACCCGTATCCTCACGATACTTCTGCATTTTTGAAGTATCGTAACATAGCTTATTGTGTATGCTGTTTAATAAATTATAATAGTGTATTAAAATGGCCTTCCTATTTCGGTTTATGTCAAGGTATTTAAGAAAATAAATAAGGAGTGTAATGTTTACATGAGTATTAAATATTAAAGAACCGTTAATTGTAAACACATGTAATAAAAGATATAAATCAATGGACCAAGAAACTTATAAATCGAAGACAATTATGGTCATTGAGTTAATGTGGCTGTGGGTTATTCTCAAAAGCAACTTGGAAACGACCAGGATAATTAATTGGCTCCAATTATGTTAGTCATTGGGAGTAATATTTGATTAACAATTGCCCATTGTATTTGCTCCAATGATTATCATTTGAAAATCATATAATTAAATCATTAAGCCAAGTCTTAAAATTACTATTATACAACCAGAAGTTATATAAATTTGTTATTTAATTTTTGGACTATTTTTTGATATAATATTGGACAATCGGCAACCAGAAGTTGCATGTTCATTTTATTAACACACCCGAAGTTATTCGTTTAAATTATGTACATAAGTTGTGAGTATATTTATATTTATTATTCATACGTTTGTTTTATGTACATTTATTTTTCACACATTCACTTTTCGCATATTATTTTAGTATGTTTATATTTTCGTGCATTTATTTTTGACACATTTATTATTATTTACATATGTGCATGTAGTTGCAATCCAGTTTATTAATGCACACAAAGTTTGAAATTTCATCTTAATGAAAACCTGGAGTTTCAATATAAAATTTCATCTTATTGAAAATCAAAGAGCATCTAATAATGTTGACAATGTTATTGAAAGCACCTGGAGTTGCAAGAGTATAAAATATAGAATATATTTATTCAATATTAAAGGCTTCATATGCATAAACATTGACTAAAATTTAATATTATTGAAGATATTCTAGATAATTCGCTCATGAAAAAGCAAATCGAAATAACATAATTCAAGAAGTATTTGAATTAATTTTATCATGTCTTCTTTATTGAAAAACAAATTAGATTGATGATTGATTGATTTTATTTCATTCCCAGAAGTGAATATTGTCTTGAATGCAGAAATCCAAATTATAGCCGACACAAATTGATCACAATAACAAAATCATATAATAAATAAAATGACTCGCAGAAAAATGATTACGGAGAATCTCAAAATATATTCTTCATGACGTGGCTGGAAATAGTTGTACCTGTCGTACACCACATATGATCTTATTTTGTTTATCGAACCTCTTGAAGAGGAAAACAAGAAGAATAAGAGATGATTTTCTTATCTATCAAGATCAAACTTATTTTGTGTCGAATTACTTATTTAATCAATAAAGAGATGTGTTTATTAAATTACAAGAGACGTATGCTTATGATTGGTAACTCTGGAAGAGTCGTTATTTGATTGCTCTAGAAAAGAAATTATCTATATTGCTCCAAAAGAGTCATTATGTTAATAGAAACATATTTATTTTAATTGTATGTCATGCAATTATATTATAAAATTGAAATCATGCTATTATGAACTAGAAGTTCAATATATAAAAAGCAATTTTATAATTTGAATTATTTGCTTAGACGACCTAGGATATGAATGTCATGATCATGACTCGATTAAGACCAACTATTTATCATAAGTACTCCCCAATTTTTATTAAGTGGTTATGAGTGATCCGGAGCAATAAAGCATTCGCTGAATTTTTTTAATGTAAAGTAAATGTGTGATAAGACATGGACGAGTTAAAAGAAGTGTTTGATATATAAATTGTTAATTTATTCTTGATAATAGTATATCTTGAACATTTATTTAGTTGAACAGAAGTTCAAATGATATATACGAACTAGAAGTTTAAGATTGTGTTTATAAACTAGAAGTTTACATTCAAGAAAGTAACAAAGTCGAATATATATATTTCAAATATGAAATCTCTGAAGGAGAAAATTACATAAACAACTAATATGGTGTTAAGAAATTATCAAACTGAGTGAAAATTTTGAAGATATAAGATATCATGTAAGTCCTGAAGAACTTCATTAAACATTAATTAAAATATCAGCAACTCGTGCCTAAATCAGGGGGAGAGAATGAAAACTGGAAAAATAAGAAATTATATGGATTGCATCATCATATCAGATCCTCGAACAAGTAAACATGAACTAGGAGTTCATAAATTAATTATTTGCACGAAATTGCAAATCGGTGATTTGATTCATTTATCAATACAAGAATGATTAATAGATAAAACTTTCCAGTCTAAATTGCTCATATTTGTAGTATAATATCCATGGATAATTATAAATTTGATACAAGCCTGAAGCGTGGTCGATCAATCGGTTCCAATATTAGAAATCCAAATAAATAATAAAGAGCATGATAAAAGGTTGGCAATAAAGAAGTTGATAATTCTTCTAATACGTTATTTGAACTCCTCAGATTCGATGCAGTAAAAGATATGTAGTAAAAGATACGTTATTTGAACTTTCTTAGTGTTTGTAAAATTTGGTGAAAAGTTATGTAGTAAAAGATACGATGCAAATGATCTAAAAATACGTTATTTGAACTCCTCAAAACGTAAAAAGATTGCTATGAATCAAATAGAAAACTTTCTTAGTGTTTGTACAATTTTGTTCAAAATTACGTAGTAAAAGATTCGATCCAAACCATCTGGAAACAAGTTATTTGGACTCCTCAGAGAGTTATAAGATTGTTATGAATCGAAAAACAAACATTCTTAGTGTTTGTAAAATTTGGTGAAAAGTTATGTAGTAAAAGATGCGATACAAATGATCTAAAAACACGTTATTTGAACTCCTCAAAACGTAAAAAGATTGCGATGAATCGAATAGAAAACTTTCTTAGTGTTTGTACAATTTGGTGCAAAATTAAGTAGTAAAAGATTTTATCCAAACCATCTAAAAAACAAGTTATTTGGGCTCCTCGGAGTGTTATAAGATTGTTATGAATCGAAAACCAAACTTTCTTAGTGTTTGTAAAATTTGGTGAAAAGTTATTTAGTAAAAGATTTGAAATAAATGATCAAAATACACGTTATTTGAACTCCTCTAAACGTAAAAAGATTGCGATGAATCGAATAGAAAACTTTCTTAGTATTTGTTCAATTTGGTGCAAAATTACATAGTAAAAGATTCGATCCAAATTATCTAAGAAACAAGTTATTTAGGCTCCTCGGAGAGTTATAAGATTGTTATGAATCGAATAGCAAACTTTCTTAGTGTTTGTAAAATTTGGTGAAAAGTTATTTAGTAAAAGATAGGATACAAATGATCTAAAAACACGTTATTTGAACTCCTCAAAACGTAAAAAGATTGCAATGAATCGAATAGCAAACTATCTTAGTGTTTGTTCAATTTGGTGCAAATTACATAGTAAACGATTCGATCCAAACCACCTAAAAAACAAGTTATTTAAGCTCCTCAGAGAGTTATAAGATTGTTATGAATCGAAAAACAAACTTTCTTAGTGTGTAAAATTTGGTGAAAAGTTATTTAGTAAAAGATATGATACAAATGATCTAAAAACACGTTATTTGAACTCCTCTAAACGTAAAAAGATTGCGATGAATCGAATAGAAAACATTCTTAGTATTTGTACAATTTGGTGCAAAATTACGTAGTAAAAGATTCGATCCAAACCATCTAAAAAACAAGTTATTTGGACTTCTCAGAGAGTTATAAGATTGTTATGAATCGAAAAACAAACTTTCATAGTGTTTGTGAAATTTGATGAAAAGTTATGTAGTAAAAGATATGATACAAATGATCAAAAAACATGTTATTTGAACCCCTCAAAACGTAAAAAGATTGCAATGAATCGAATAGAATACTGTCTTAGTGTTTGTACAATTTGGTCTAAAATTACGTAGTAAAAGATTCGATCCAAACCATCTAAAAAACAAGTTACTTGGGCTCCTCAGAGAGTTATAAGATGGTTATGAATCGAAAAACAAACTTTCTTAGGTTTTGTAAAATTTGGTGAAAAGTTACGTAATGAAAGATACGATACAAACGATCTAAAAACACGTTATTTGGACTCCTCAAAACGTAAAAAGCTTGCTATGAATCGAATTGAAAACTTTTTTCGTGTTTGTACAATTTGGTGAAATGTTACTTAATAAAACTTTCTATCCAAACCATCTCAAAACACGTTATTTGGACTCCTCATAGCGTTAAAATAATTGTGTGAAATGAAAAACAAACTTTCTTAGTGTTTGTAAAATTTGGTGAAAAGTTATGTAGTAAAAGATACGATACAAATGATCTAAAAACACGTTATTTGAACTCCTCAAAACGTAAAAAGATTGCTATGAATCCAATAGAAAACTTTATTAATGTTTGTACAATTTGGTGAAAAGTTACGTAGTAAAAGATTCGATCCAAACCATCTCAAAAACAAGTTATTTGGGCTCCTCAGCGAGTTATAAGATTGTTATGAATCGAAAGACAAACTTTTTTAGTGTTTGTAAAATTCGGTGAAAACTTATGTAGTAAAAGATACGATACAAATGATCTAAAAACACGTTATTTGAACTCCTAAAAACGTAAAAAGATTGCTATGAATCAAATTAAAAACTTTCTTAGTGTTTACGTACAATTTGGTGCAAAATTACGTAGTAAAAGATTCGATCCAAACAATCTATAAAACCAGTTATTTTGACTCCTAAGGGAGTTATAAGATTGTTATGAATCGAAAAACGAACTTTCTTAGTGTTTGTAAAATTTGGTGAAAAGTTATGTAGTAAAAGATATGATACAAATGATCTAAAAACAAGTTATTTGAATTCCTCAAAACGTAAAAAAGATTGCCATGAATCGAATAGAAAACTTTCTTAGTGTTTGTAAAATTTGGTGCAAAATTACATAGTAAAAGATTAGATCCAAACCATCTAAAAAACACGTTATAAGATTGTAATGAATCGAAAAAAAAACGTTTCTTAGTGTTTGGAAAATTTGGTGAAATGTTATGTAGTAAAAGATACGATACAAATGATCTAAAAACACGTTATTTGACTCCTCAAAACGTAAAAAGATTTCGATAAATCGAATAGAAAACTTTCTTAGTGTTTTTACAATTTGGTGTAAAATTACGTAGTAAAAGATTCGATCCAAACCATCTAAAAAACAAGTTATTTTGGCTCCTCAGAGAGTTATAAGATTGTTATGAATTGAAAAACAAATTTTCTTAGTGTTTGTAAAATTTGGTGAAAAGTTACGTAATAAAAGACATGATACAAACGATCAAAAAACACGTTATTTCGACTCCTCAAAACTAAAAAGATTGCTATGAATTGAATTGAAAACTTTCTTAGTGTTTGTACAATTTGGTGAAAAGTTACGTAGTAAAACATTCGATCCAAACCATCTCAAAACACGTTATTTGGACTCCTCATGGTGTTAAAAGAATTATATGAATCGAAAAACAAACTTTCTTAGTGTTTGTAAAATTTGGTGAAAAGTTACGTAGTAAAACATTCGATCCAAACCATCTCAAAACACGTTATTTGGACTCTATGAATGTTATGAATCGAAAAACAAACTTTCTTAGTGTTTGTAAAATTTGGTTAAAAGTTATGTAGTAAAAGATTACGAATGATAAAAAAACACGTTATTTGAACTTCTCAAAGCGTAAAAAGATTGTTATGAATCGAAAAGAAAAACTTTCTTAGTGTTTGTACAATTTGGTGAAAACTTATGTATTAAAAGATTCGATCCAACCAATCTAAAAAACATGTTATTTGCGCTCCTCGGAGCGTTAAAAGATTGTTATGAATCGAAAAACCAACTTTCTAAGTGTTTGTAAAATTTGGTGAAAAATTATCTACTAAAAGCTACGGTACGAATGATATAAAAACAGGATATTTGAACTACTCAAAACGTAAAAAGATTTCTATGAATCGAAAAGAAAACTTTATTAGTGTTTGTACAATTTGGTAAAAAATTACGTACTAAAAGATTCGATCCAAACAATCTCAAAACACGTTATTTGGACTCCTCATAGCATTATAAGATTGTTATGAATCGAAAAACAAACTTTCTTAGTGTTTGTAAAATTTGGTGAAATTTTATGTAGTAAAAGAAACGGTACAAATGATCTAAAAACACGTTATTTGAACTCCTCAAAACGTAAAACGGTTGCTATGAATCGAAAAGAAAACTGTCTTAGTGTTTGTACAATTTGATGAAAAGTTGTGTAGTAAAAGATACGATACAAATGATCTAAAGACACGTTATTTGAACCCCTCAAAACGTAAAAATATTGCTATGAATTGAATAGAAAATTTTCTTTGTGTTTGTTCAATTTGGTGCAAAATTACGTAGTAAAAGATTTGATCCAAACCATCTCAAAACACGATATTTGGACTCCTCGGAGCATTAAAATAATGTTATTAATCGAAAAACAAAATTTCTTAGTGTTTGTAAAATTTGGTTAAAAGTTGTGTAGTAAAAGATACGGTACGAATGATCAAAAATCACGTTATTTGAACTCCTCAAAGCGTAAAAAGATTGTTATGAATCGAAAAGAAAAACTTTCTTAGTGTTTGTATAATTTGGTGAAAACTTACGTAGTAAAAGATTCGATCCAAATCATCTCAAAACACGTTATTTGGACTCCTCATAGCGTTAAAAGAAAGTTATGAATCGAAAAATAAACTTTTTTAGTGTTTGTAAAATTTTGTGAAAAATTTTGTAGTAAAATATACGGTACGAATGATCTAAAAACACGTTATTTGAACCCCTCAATGTGGAAAAAGATTGCTATGAATTGAAATGAAAATTTTCTTAGTGTTTGTACAATTTGGTGAAAAGTTATGTTGTAAAAATACGATACAAATGATATAAAAACACGTTATTTGAACTTCTCAAAGCGTATCAAACACTCAACATTAATTCCATCAATCCACAAACACTCAACATTAATTCCATCAAACCCAAAAAGAAGCCGTTCATAGGAGAAGACCACAAAACACACACACACAAAACACACACCATACAACAAACAGCAAAGTATGTATACGCATAGCATATCATTTGGCAAAAGAATAAGAAAAAAAGATTTTAACACAAAGCAGTTATTCGACCACAAACTAGACAACGCACAGAGCAGCGTAGACCAAGCAGCAAAATCAATTCCAGATTCCTCGGCTCACGAACACATGTATCATGCACCAGATCAACGAACCAGATGCAGAGCGCCCAGGAGAGAGTTTATCCGGCGGTGCTGGTCGACGCGGTGATGTGGACGCGTCTGATGACTGAAAATCCCTTAACTTTATATCTATTGATAATTAATAATTAATAATATGCATGGTATTGTAACATATACTTTTTAATTATCATAATATATTAAACAAAGGATTATCCAAATTAATAAATTTAATTTACATGAATTTTTAAGTAAAAGAATAATTAAGAATAACGATTTTCTAATTCGGATTTGATGATGTAGATATAGTCTGGAATTAGGATTTTTATGTTCATGATGAAGATTATCTTGATGTAGATATGGCCTACATTTATTAATGTCAATGAAAATCGGAAACGCGTAAATGAAAAAGTCTCGGTTGTCTTTCATTCATTGATGTCAATGAAACTTGAACTCACGATCTCTCAATAATTATTTGTGTTTCATTACCAACTAACTGGGTTATGAGTTCATGGACTAATGAGATTTGAATAATGATGATTTTTTATTGAACAATAGCAAGATATTATATGATGGTTTTGATGTTCGTAGCATGTGGATGGCGATGATTATTTAATGAATGTACAATTGATAGTTTTCGGTTCATTCACAAGTGTTTAGTTTGAATAAATCAAATGATTAATTTGAACCATTTAATGGGATGTAAACAAAATTTAATAGTATTTTTTTATTTTAATTTACGTAAATAAAAATTTAGTTGTTAAATGATTAAAAAAAATCTCATAATAAAATATAAATTTGATATTTCTTTAAGTTAGTTCGCACGTATTGAGGACTAGTATTTGTCTAAATTAGTATATCATGGCTTCATGTTAGAACATAACAGGCCTTGGCCCATTCAAGCCTGAACTGAACCGGGCCCGGTTTATTACCGGACCAGAGCGGTTCGGTCCCTAGCCGCCAGTGCAGGCATCAAACCCACGACAATTCTTTCTTCTTCATCTTTTCCAAAGGACATATCACTTGCTTTACGCCACTTTGTTGTAAAAGATCTTCTTTCTCCTCTGTTCACTTTCCCAGCCATTGTTGAAGTAGTTTAGGGTTTTGGGTTGTTGGTTGTTTTTGCAGTAAGTTATACCACTCACTAGCTCGAGTGAGATCACTGAACTGTAGTGTACTAACTATGGCATTTCCTTCTCTAGAAATAAAAGCAAATGGTTTATCCATTTATAATTTTGCTGGATTGAGCAACCCAAATCGCCAAATCAACTCCATTTACAGTTCTACCTTGTTTTTTCATCGAACCAAACTCTTTACTTCTCTCAAACATGCACAACCTACTCTTTCTCCAGAAAGGACTCGATTGACTGTTAGGGTTTACAATCAACTCCAACCTTCTGGAAACACTCAAAGTAGTATTTCAACTCCAATCCTACCCCATGAAGAAGCCAATGCAAGTGCATCGATCGAAAACAAACTGTTTATTGCGGAATCAAATACCCATTTGGAGACCGATAATGGAAATGGGGGTACAGATAATACTAATGGGAATGGGAATGGGAAGTTTCCCCCAAATGGAGGTGGTGACGGTGAAGGCAATGGAAGTGGCAATGGCGACGAAGGGAAGGATGAAAATGAAGAAGATGAATTTGGGCCTTTTCTGAGCTACGAAGAGGTCATGAGAGAAGTCGAAGAGAAAGGGATAACTCTTCCTGAAGATATGCTCCAAGCTGCGAAGAATTGTGGGATACAGAAATTACTTTTATTACGGTATCTCGAAATGCAGGTTTGTATTTTCCATATATTCCAGTTTATCATATGATTTTCTTTGACCCGCTACTGATCTAACTTAAATTGCACGTTTTAAAATAATCATATGATTATCAATGATATTTCAAGGGATCATCATGGCCATTGGGCGACGTGATGAAATCAATCCCACTCTTTAGGAATCGAATGCTCGCTGATCCTTCTTTCCTCTTTAAAATCGGAACCGAGGTATACTCCTCTCTTGTCCAAATCCTGGAATTTCATTTCTTGGCTCCTTATTGGCTTGATCATGTTCCATCCCCAATTATAAATCGTGTGCGTGCAGATTATAATAGACTCGTGTTGTGCGACATTTGCGGAGGTTCAGAAGAGGGGAAAGGAATTTTGGTCGGAGTTCGAGTTGTACACCGCAGATCTTCTAGTCGGGGTTGTCGTTAACATCGCATTGGTTGGCATGTTGGCTCCCTACGCACGATTTGGAAGTTCTTCTTCCGCGGCAGTCTCGCGTGGTCTTCTTGGGCGTCTTAAATTTGCTTATGATGCCTTGCCTAGTAGGTATGTGCTTATAACTATTTCACATCTACAAATTATATTTAATTATATTCCAATTTTAGGGTAATTTTTTTATTATGTTCATCATGACGCAGCGTTTTTGAAGCTGAAAGACCCGGATATAGATTCTCTGTTCAGCAACGAATTGGAACGTATTTTTATAAGGTATGCTTAATCGTGTAAAAAAAATTATTGTTTTTACTTTATTGTTTTATTCTTTATCGATATTATTTGTTTTTTAGGGTGCTTTATATGGTGCGGTCGGATTCTTTTGTGGGCTTGTTGGTCAAGGTATCGCCAATTTGATAATGACGGCCAAAAGGTTTTCTTCTCTGATTAAAAAATTAAAACTCCTTATTTGTTCAATATCGTTACATATAAATTATAATAAATGTATTTTAATAAATAGTTCATGGATTGTATGATTGTATCGTTTGTAGGAGCGTTAAGAAATCAGATGAAGATATCCCGGTCCCTCCTCTTTTTAAAAGCGCTGCTCTTTGGGGTATCTTTATTCGAGCCTATCTTGTTTTTTTTTCTCTACTAAAATTTTGGCTAAAATAATAAAAGAATGGCGATAACTCTGATTATCATATTGTAGGGGTGTTTCTTGCGGTTTCTTCGAACACCCGTTATCAAGTAATCAACGGGCTCGAACGATTGGTCGAGGCCTCGCCAGTTGCGAAGGGTGTCCCCCCTATCGCGATGGCTTTCACCGTGGGTGTTCGTTTCGCCAATAATATTTATGGGGGAATGCAATTCGTTGATTGGGCTAGGTTGACAGGCTGTCAGTAATGGTAATGGTACAAATTATCATAATATTTATTATCTTCTTATTGTTAATTTAATATCAAATTTTATTGCAGATTTACAGCGTTTCGCCAGGTAAGAACATGTTGCAACTCGTGATGTAGTCTTCGGTATGATATATTTGCTTTGTTCGAGGCATCAAAATTTGTCGACACTATGCTAAAATTATTTTCGATTATTATGTTGGATGAATTATTTTTATTTATCCTGTTTATGTAAGGAGCTTGAAATATATTTGCATCCATTTATCAAATTTTTCTTGTAGTCTCTGTGCCCCAATCCTATTAATCTACCCTTCAAAATGGAATATTGCATGTAATTGCGAGATTCCACTTTATTACAATCTATGCATACTATACAAAACATAAACATGATATCTAAATAAGTAAAAATCATCAAAAACATGAGCCAAAAAAATCATGCCAAAGGAGTAAGATTTGCCCTAAAAACTAAGGGCAGTGTTGCCATATTTCTAATTTCTCGTCATACTACTGAGTTATTGCGAAACTGCATTTATACTTGCAATAATTTGGAATCAGATCCATGCACTGGTACAGAGGTGGATCGACACTGAGAGCCGATTTAACGCAGGTTTTGCACAAAGGATGGCATGAACGAACCATGTCTTTGCACTGACATTTCGCCGGAATGGACTTGGTGCACGCACCGCAACTGTCGCAGCATTGCCGTGGCCTTAATTTGCTTTCTCCACTAGACCTTCCTGTTTGATTTCAACAAATGATTATGTTAAGTATTGTACAGGTGATGCTAAAATTGAAACAATTATACTCGAAACTATTCCTCTAATTACATAATTAACTTCATTGGTAGGTATAAGAATGGATCTTTGAAATAATTCAATTATTGGCATGATGGTACGAATTTGACTGAAACGATCTTAGTTTAATTAATTACCTTTGAACTGAAAGTACGAATCTTCCATTGATTGGGATGATGGTACAGATATAATCAAGACTCCAAGCACCATGAAAGCCATTACTGCAACACTCACTTTGTTCCTCATTTTAACGTTAATTCTGTACTAAGTTCTTTCTGAGGATCTCAAGACCAAATAATGGTATATATAGATAGATAATGGAGGGTTCTTTCTCTAGAATGAGGACTAGTTAATGGTAGATTGGTAGGTGTGGATAATGGAGATTTATCTTCTTTACTCTCGTTCTGAGTCTTTATATAATAGGAAATGCTCGCATAAGTTTTTAGTCCGAGTGACCACGTGGGAATATGGATGTGGAGATAAGATCGAGTATTTTTATCTGACACAGCAGGGACATTTTCTTTTGGACATAGCCAAATCTGTGGGCCTAATCATGATCTTATGTATCCAACGATACTACTGATCAGCTCATTGAGTCATTAGCCTACTAATTCTTTTTTTTCTTTTTTTTGAAAGAAAAGTTTTGCTTTCAATACTAATTTTTTATATATATTTTGGGAACCGGATAGTTTTTTTTTCTGATACAATTCAGATCAGCTCGGATAGAACACGTTTGATTTTGGATTTGGGTATTATTTAGTTTGATGTATTTTGGTGAAATCAGGAATATGAAGGTGGATATTGAAATACACAAAATAACGTTATTTCATATACATGGATATAACTAATCATGTATTTTATTATAATATTATTTCTTTAAATTATTTTCATAAATAATAATTATGTTATATTATCAATAATAATATTATATTATATATTGTCATATAATATTATGTAATGTAATTTAATATAATATAATTCAAACAATATAAAAACCAATAAAAGATAATATAATATAATATAATATAATATAAGATAAAACAAAATAATATAATATAATATCACAAAATATAATATAGGGGAATTCTTCAAAAACCCACCAACTTTTCTGTAAATTCTGAAAAATCCCCTGTACTTTTAGAAAACCCCCTATCTTTTTTAGATTCCCTCAAAAATCCCCTATATTTTTTGCTTCTTCAAAAATCCCCTGTATATACAACATGACAATATAAAAAAATATAAATTATATAATATGGTATAATATAATATATTATAACATAATATCATATAATATAATATAATATAATATAATTGTTGTTTAATCTAGACCTAGAGAGGGTGAATAGGTGATCTTAAGGTCTAATTTCCGCGCTAATGGAATGCACGTGGTATATTATGCGAAAGCGTATATAATTTAAAATAAGAAAAAAAGATACCACACGAGTTGACACAAGATATTTGTGACGAGATTCGGTGGGTGGTTGTTATCTAGTTTTAACTCATCATTTACTTGCTTAATCGACCGACTCGATTGTTCATAAGTATATATATCTCCAGGATGTCTTGGGACTTTTCGGCTCTCTATTGAATTTCCGAATCAAATATTATAAGATTTTGCCTATATCGATTTACACGTTTCTATCGATCTATGACGGAATTTGCAATAAAAAACTAGCATATTACAATCTTCAAATTGAAATCTCCGTAATCGGTCACGTGAGTTGGGAATCGTTTGTTGTGGAGAATCGAAAGATCTATCATAGATCGTGATTTTGATTTGGAGGAATTAATCTCAATCTCTAGGATTTGTTTTCTTTATTTTAGTGTATTAAAATTGCTGAAGAGTTAGAGAGAGAAAACATAGAGGGGTTCCATTTATAGAACACATGGACCCCTCAACAAAACAGGTTTTCTATACATTATGTTTGAACGGAAAGGAGCTTCCGTCCGGACGGAACGAAGTCAAACTAGTCGTTACAAAGTTATTAATCGAAAAGTTGAAGCTCCGTTATAACGCACAAAGGCTATGTTCCAACGAAAGTCTCAATGTAAAGGTTCGTTTCAAAAGCATAAGAGATTCCGTTCGAACGAAAGTCAAATTAGTAATATCGAAATTGTTTTGAGATAATCAAATAATCGAAAATTTGAACCAACAAAAATATAATATAAAATAATATAAAATAATATAATATAATATAAAATAATATAACATAATATAATATAAAACAATATACCATAATATAATATAATATAATATAATATAATAAAAAACAATATAATATAATAAAAAACAATAAAAATATATTATAATATAATAAGAAATTAAGTATTAAAATATTAAAATCATGAATTTTGCATCAAGAATCAAATAAAGAATTTGCTTCCACCCCAAACCGAGTCGCAATTTTTTCTCCCTTTTTCTTTGTCTGAATTATGAACTAATTTAAAATCAAAGAAACTAAATCGAATACAAAACTTTATAATATTAAAAGTCAAATTTTGTTTAAAAAAATAATACATAAATATATTATTTTAACATTGTTATATAATGTTTTCTTTTAAATTAACATATTATAAAAACATGAAAAACGAGATATAATTGGATCGCTTTGGTATAAATGATTTTCAAAACGTTAAAATCGAATCAAATAAATTGGAAAAACGAACCGTTCAAATTGAATTGGACCGGTTCAATTCGATACTGAGGATATATATAGAGACCACTGGAACTAACCGCACGTAAATAACATGTAAATAGTATGTAAATTCTTGTATGTAAATTCAATGCATTCGCAAAGAAATTTCAAAAGTAAAATAAAATTAGAAATTATACTGACTATGAACTTTTTACCTTCAATTTTAACTCGAATCTAATGTGATAGTCAGTAAATCAATATATACAATTACCCATATTTATACGAAATGATTACTTATTTCAATTTTCAATTTTAATTAATGAGTGTGATTATAATTATAAATGATAGATCTATTTTATCTCCTCCCAATTTCATCTTTCTATCTCTTCCAATCCTTTGACTTGTTCTCCATTGGAGAATGACTGGCACACCACCAACGATCTCACAAGTCAATTCTCCACAATTCCCCTAACAAGCCAATAGCCATCCATCATCGGGGAAGAATCCGACCGTGAGCTTCCAGACCCAGAACCCACAAGTCTTCATCGCTCCAAAGTTTTCGTCTTTCTTCTGCAAGGATGGGTGATCAGAGCATACCATTGATGGACGAAGGCATAAGGCGGAGAGTGCATGCGCTCCTCAACGCCATGTTCGCTGCCAGAGTCTCCAAGGATGATAAAATCCCGTCCCAAATTGAGGAGGTAAATCAGATCGAGGAGGTGATCTTCCATCCAATCTGCTAATTTTCCCTGTACTCACTGATTAATTGCAAGAATCGCATAATTCTTGCAGCAATTGATAGTTTTAAGCCCTTAAATGTTGTTGGAAATTAATGTAGGGTTTGTACTTGGGTTCTCTTGGAGCCGCGAGGAACAACGAAGAGCTGAAGAGATTAAACATTACGCATATCTTAATCGTTGCTCGATCTCTTGAACCGCAATTTCCAGATGAATTTACTTACAAGAAGATTGATGGTACGTTTATTCTTCTTGTTTCATATAAACAGACTATTTACTCAAAATTCTCGACCGTGGCTCGACTAAATTTGGCCTCAATTTTTACGAAATGAAAACCTGCCAATTAAATTTGAAAACCGGGCATGAAAGATTTCCTTGAACATTTCAAGTTAGGGTGTTTTGTAAATACAAAAAAACGAAGGTGGGTTTTAAAAATCCCCTTGTTCTTAACTCATGGATATTTTTTATTGGCTAAGTTTTTAACTGATATGTATTATTTATTTATTCGTCTGGTTAGTGCTTGATAGCCCCGAAACGAGCCTAGACGAATACTTTGAAGAGTGCTCGAATTTCATCGAAGAAGCAAAAAATTCAGGAGGCAATGTGTTGGTTCATTGCTTCGCTGGAAGGTCGAGAAGGTAATCTCTTTTTCAAATTTTGGTTTCGAGGATTTTTTTATTTAAAAGCAGAATTTCACATGTATCCCTTCAAAACCTTGAAAACATATACTCCTAAAAAATCGTCATGAATAACCCTACAAAATATGAAAAAATCAGGATAGAAGGGGGTATTTATTTATGTATGATATTTCTTATATTTTGTCCAAGGGTATACATGATGTTTCACATATTTTGTTGTGGTTTTCATGATGTTTTCTATTGAGGGTATATGTAAGGGTGTAAACGGAGCTGATACAGTCGAATAATGGCCATGCCGTATCCGTTTTGTTTTTTCGGATGCAGATACATACAAATTCGGTTCGGATATTATCTATAGCAGTTCGGATATGGATATTTTTTTATAATACAAATATTGTATGGATACGGTTATGATTTGATCGGATAATATCCGCACCATTTACGCCCCTAGGTATATCTGATATTTTGAGGTTTTGCAGGGGTACACATGAAATTACGGCTTTTTTACATATACAAAATCAATAAGTTAAAGAGTTTGATATATTTTTCAGCGTGACTATAGTAGTTGCTTATCTCATGAAGAAACATAGAATGAGTCGAGACAGATCACTTTCGCTTGTGCAAAGCAAAAGACCTGTCGCAGCTCCTAATGCGGGGTTCTTCAGGCAATTGGGAAATTATGAAAAAACATTAAGTGGTAAGCAATAGATGGTTATGCGTCTGTTCGTACTGCATGGAAAATGAAGAAATTATATATCGACAGATAAATTGTAAAAATTTCCATATTTCATTTTTTATATTTAAATTTGAGATTCGATTATTGTATATTTCTTAAAGTATTTTTGTTCATATTGTAACTAATGTTTTCTCTTTGCGTTGTTGAAATCCTTTTATAATTGATATGCGACTCCCCCTGTAGATACATCTACAGATGATATGTCTTATGTTTTGGGTGAATATAAATTAATTAGACTCCAAGAAATTAAATTGAAGTTGATCTAAGCAAAGATTGGACGGAAGAAAACTGGAGCTTTGTTTCTGCTTGTTGTTGTTTCATGATATGGCTGGGAATTTTTTTCCTTGTTTTTAATTGTATTTAGTATATTTTATTCTTAATTATTAATTTTTTTTCCTTGTTATATATATTGATGAGGAGACAACACGTTTTTTTATTTAAAATAAATAAATAAATATCAAACTAGGATTAAGACAACAAAAATATTATTAGTAATAATAATATATAAATTTATGATTTTGAACTAAAATAAATATTATTCAATAAAAGTTCTTCCCTACCCTCTGAGTTGACCTTCATCGGAGCACACGTTACATGAAAAGTTCTTCCCTACCCTCTGAGTTGACCTTCATCGGAGCACATCAAATCACCACCAATCTCAAAAGTCAATTCTCCACAATTCCCCGAACAAGCCATCACCAAGCATAATTCAGTTCTGAACCTCGCGACCAGAACTCGTAGCGTGATCATAGGCTAGCATATCGTTGATGGACGAAGGCGTAAAGCGGAGAGCCACGGGCTTCTGGAAGCCATGTTTGCCGCCAGAATCACCAAAGATGATAAAATCCCGTCCCAAATTGAGGAGGTGACAGTCCATCCAATCTGCCATTTTTTGTCCCGTCACTCTAATTATTCTGCTTTTTTTTTGACGATTGATATTAACAATCGAGAACAAACACAAATCAAGTTGAAAAACAAAACAGTTTGAGATGCTAAAGCATTGCATATTTTTTTTTGTTATAGCTTTACCCGTCGTGTTGAAATGTTGTTAAAAATTAATGTAGGGTCTGTACCTGGGCTCTCTCGGAGCCGCATTGAACAAGGATGAGCTGAAGAAATTAAGCATTACACATATCTTAACTGTGGCTCAAGCTCTTGAACCGGCATTTCCAGATGAATTTACTTACAAGATGATTGACGGTACGCTTATTCTTCTTGTTTCAAATACAAACTATTTCAGTTCTCGAATTCAAGGCCGAGTCTTGATTGAGGGTTACTCGTGTTCTTTTTTAATCCAACTTGAAATTCTTTGGTTTGTATAATTTGACTATTTGAGGGTGAACTACGTTTTCCTTTTTGTTTGGTTAAGTGCTTGACATCCCGAAGACGAATCTAGCTGAATATTTTGAAGAGTGTTCGAATTTCATCGATGAAGCAAAAAATTCGGGAGGCAACGTTCTGGTTCATTGCTTCGCAGGAAGGTCGAGAAGGTACTATCTTTTTCAAAACCTCAAAATATCACAAATACCCCTCTAAAATATGGAATATCATGAATAGCCCACAAAATATGAGAAATATCCTGACTACCTTTCCTCTTCATTTTCAAAGAGATCCCCAAAATACTCCTTTTTCTCACTTAATACATATATTTTTCAAAGGGATGCCAAACATGCCTAAGTTTTACACCCCTTTTTCTTACCATTTAGCCCACATTTACTTTTTTCATTTTTTTATTGTTTTTCATCCTTCCCCTATACACCTCTCTCACTTCGTGATCTTCACATCCAAGCAATATTTTTTCATTGTTCTTTTTTCTTTGAAACTAAAATCTTTCACACCATTTTCTTCTACTTAACAAATAAACTACACTATTCTCTTTAATTTGATTCAATTTGAGATCAATCATGGAATAGTTTTCTTTCGAAAAAAAATCAAGTTTTCTTGATGGAAATTATTTTTGGAGAGGATTTTGACTTACAAAAAGATGTTGTGGTATGTGCGTGTTTTTTCTCAATCTTTTTTTTTTCATGACAAAAATTATAGGTGATTTTTATGAAAAAATTGAAGTTTTCATTTTTTTTGTCCAATAAAGCTCATTTAAGGAGGCGCATTCATTTACAAGAAAGATATTTTTTAGCTTAGTATTTTTAATTAGAACAAGTATGTATTTCGTTAATTAGAAACAAATATGTATTTCTTTGAAACTAAAAAAATTACTAGATTTTGTATGAGATTCATATTTTTCACGTGTGCAATTTTATTAATTTTCATTAATTATAACAAGTATGTATTATTTTATGAATATTTTGTCTGGCTTAGTTTTACATATGTTATATATTTTCAATAAATTAATCTAATATATTTTGTGCTATTCCAATAAATACTTATCTTCTCTTTTAATGTTCGTATAACTATAAAGATATCCTTATTATATTTAACACTGTCTTAATTTTTATCCTTTTTCATTTTACTAAACACAATTTTAAATTAAAGAATAAATTGACCCTTTTCTTATTATCTTGCCAAACAAAGCCTAGGATTACATGATATTTTGAGATTTTACAAGGGAATAAATTATGCCTGTTGTAAACTTATTACTCTTTCCTTAGTACGAAATTAGTGACTAAGATTTATTTAATATATTTTCAGTGTGACTATAGTAGTTGCTTATCTCATGAAGAAACATCGAATGAGTCGAGACATAGCCCTTTCGCTCGTGCAAAGCAAAAGACCTCTCGCAGCTCCTAATGCGGGTTTCTTGAGGCAATTGGGAAACTACGAAAAATCGTTGAGTACTGATATCCAATAGATGGTAAATTGGTAATTCCTACGTTAATATGGCATGGAAAATGAAGAAATTGTAAATTTGAGATTCAATTATTGTGCATTTTTTGAAAGTGTTTTGTGTATCATATTTGCGTTATTGAAATCACTTACGGTGATATGAAGTATTTTTATTTTTATAATTTCCTCGTTGCATTGTTGATGTAATAATTTATTTTTTACTGTAAAATTTAATGTTAAATGAATGAGTGATAAATGAGTGAATTAATCTGATTTAACACATGAAAACGTGCTAAATGCAGTAAATGATTAAATACATCCGGTTTAACAGATATATCTTTTGGTTTTAAATGATTTGATAAGTTTTGGATTTGTGTGATGTATGTATTTTAAATTAAATGGTATTAAATAGCAGCAAGAAAAATTCAAAAAGTAGTCTTATTCACAAGTTTATTATCGTATTATCTTTTTTTTATCAATAGTGTCAGAGTTCGTTAATTGATTGAGTGTTTGACATAACAAAACAATATGTTGAAAAAGTTATGAGTCCGAGTTTCATCGGTATTAATATAAAAACTAGAAACCTATATTTATGAATTAATTTTAATTTTCTAGTTTAAATAAATACTATAAAATATTATTTAATACATTATAAATATTACATATTAAAAAAAATAAAGCAGAAATCACCAATTTGGTTCTGATTAATCAATCTACTCACTAATCAATGTTCGATTGTGCAATTACCGAGCATAATTAGTTATTCGTGATACATATATAATACGGTGTTGAATACATGTATAATTCAACTCAAACGTCTTTTAAGTCGATAAAAAATAGGGAAATTTTACTGTTTAGACAGGATTAGTTTCGTATTACCAAAAATAGACCAATTAGTTTCAAAATTTGAGAAATAACACTCTCGACCTTTGAAAAGTCGAGAAATTGGTAAAATGCGAGCGATTTTATACCTTAAACACCCCCATTTGCAGACTTAACAGAGTAATTAGGTCCCTAATCTGCCACCTCACCTGTTCGACTTTTGAAAAGTCGGTAGCTGTGCCACGTCACCCGTTCAACTTTTGAAAGGTCGAGGGGAATCAAACATGGAAATTTTCATCTAACCCCCTTAATTTTCTTTAATTTGCAAAAATTACAAGACCCCCTAACTTTTCTTCAATTTGCAATTAAGCCCCTCTAAGGATATTTCATGGAATTGCTATTTTTTGGGACCAAAATACCCCTCTATTTTTCATCTTTAAATTTAATAAACATATTTTTGTATTATTTTATTAATTTAAAATCACTATAAATATTTTTTAAAATATACTAATTATAAAAAAGTATATGTTACATACATAATTTTAATTCTTTATTTATTATATATTTTATCATAATAACTAAAATTAAATAAAAAAATTATATAAAAAATATAGGGGTATTTTGGTCCCAAAAAAATAGCAATTCCATGAAATACCCCTAGAGGGGTTTAATTGCAAATTCAAGAAAAGTTAGGGGGTCTTGTTTAGTTAGGGAATTTTTGCAAATTAAAGAAAATTAAGGGGGTTAGATGAAAATTTCCATGTTTGATTCCCCTCGACCTTTCAAAAGTTGAACGGGTGACGTGGCACAGCTACCGACTTTTCAAAAGTCGAACAGGTGAGGTGGCAGATTAGTCTGTTAAGTCTGCAAATTGGGGGTGTTTAAGGTATAAAATCGCTCGACTTTTGAAAGGTCGAGCATTTTACCAATTTCTCGACTTTTCAAAGGTCGAGAGTGTTATTTCTCAAATTTTGAAACTAATTGGTCTATTTTTGGTAATACGAAACTAATCCTGTCTAAACAGTAAAATTTCCCTAAAAAATATATATACATTGCTAATTCGAATATTTGTGTATAGTTAGTTTATTTTACTCAATACAAATATAATAATTCATTACATGAAAATATATAAACGTAAAATTTATAATTCGGAAATAATTGAAATATATTATCATTTTATTAAATAATATTTTTTTTAGTTTTGAACTTGATAGATTATTACTAAATCTTTACCCAACTTTTTTTTTTATTGTTTATTCAATGATTCTTTTTAATGTGTTATATTGGGATAGTTATTTATGTAAAAAACTGATGAACAAACAAATTATATAGTTATGTTAGATATTAGCAATTTTTGTAACATTGGATAAATAGTAAGACCTAACCCAACTACGTTCACCAGTGGGATTAACTGGCTCGACCCAACCAAACTCCGATCCGACGGACGGACCGAGCTAGTCCGAACCGGACTCACATCTTCGTCCATCGATTGCATTATTACTTTCATCAAGCCCCGAGCCAAAACCAAAACCAAAACCCTCGCCCCTCTCCATCTTCCTCGCTTACGACCATTTCCAACCTCGAGTCTTCCCCAATACCAAGAGAGCTACTCCAATGGCGGCGAATGTGGAGATGGAAGCAGTTGAATATGACTCGGAGTACGAAGACATGGACGATGACAACGCCCCGACCGACGAGGCAGTTCCCGCTCCCAAACTCCGTTCGGCCATTACTGGCGGAGAACCCTCAACTGGCGGTGCCGCTAAAAAGACTAAGGGTCGTGGGTTCCGTGATGAGTCATCTGCCGACCGTAATACTCGCTTTGCTGGCCGTGATTTCGACTCCCTTGCTTCCGAGAGTGGTCCTGGTCCTCAGCGATGTAAGTTTACCATTCCTTTCTCTTTATCTTGATTTGTGTTTTGTATGCAACTAATGATTATTGAATGGAAGCAAGTGAAGGCTACAAACCCTAATTGTTCTATCATTGCTTCTCTAAACCCTAATTTGGTTTTTGTTAACATTATCATAGCCATTGAAGGATGGATTGTACTGGTCACCGGAGTCAATGAAGAAGCGCAAGAAGATGATTTGCAGAATGCTTTTGGTGAATTTGGGCAGGTCAAGAACTTGCATCTCAATTTAGATCGCCGTACCGGATACGTCAAGGTTCGTAATTTTTAAACAAATTAGTCAATGATATTGGTTCAAATTCTTTACAACTCCATTTTTGAACATAGGGTTATGCTTTGATCGAGTACGAGGCATTTGAGGAGGCAAAGGCTGCGATAGAAACTCTGAACGAAACTCCGCTTCTTGCGCAGACTATCCATGTGGACTGGGCTTTCAGTAGCGGGTCCACGGAGCGCAGGAATGCGAGGAGGAGGTATCCATTTCAATATTTTTTCTCTTCTTTTACACATTGTCGAATTTTAATTATTTTTTCTTAGATCGCCACGAGCTCATCGGTCTAGGACTCCGCCTAGGAGGAGATACTGAAGGGGAACTGTACAATTGGATTTGCGGTGTTTCTTTTGTGTTGTTTCTCGAATTCATGTTTTGGTAGATTTGATATTGGCGGTTATGATCCGTTTAATTTTTAATTCGTGTTGTTGATTGTCATATGAGAGGACTTTTTTGTAGTTTAAGATTGATTTGTTCCTAGTTCTTATTGAGAGATCCTTGTTAAAATATTTAAAGTTTGTTAATTAGCTGTAGTATTTGTGCTTTTTGCTATGGATATTCAAAACTGTGTATTGGAAAAATTTACAAGATTATACATATTTGTGAGGTAGGGTTGTCAATGGGCGGGTATAGGCTCACCCATATCATTACCCATCTTAATTGGGTAATATCCGTACCCGACCTGTCAGACCAAACGGGTAATTTTACTTTTACCTGCGGGTTTTTAGATTGTTCATGGAAATTTTTACTCGTACATAAACATATGCACACGTATTAAAATATACTGATGAAAATATATTTTTTCAAATTAAAATAATATAACATAACATAATAATGTCACAAAATCATAGCATGCACAACTAACCGAACCGATCCGAACCGATTAAGACCAAACCGAATCAAACCGAACCGAACTAGATTCAAACCGAACCGAACCGAACAAAATTTGAACTGATTTAAAACCGAACCGATTAAACCAAATTTCTTATTCTGTTTGTTCGGTTGAACCGAATAAGAAGCTTTATAATGATAAAATTTAAATTATATTTAGCAAACAAAATATAAAAACAAATCATATAAAATATAATTATATTATTTATAATTTTACAATATGAAATATTAATTTTTTTAAATATACATAATAAAAACATGAAAAATAATACTAATTCGGTCGGTTCGGTTTAATCGGTTTTAAAAATACCAAAACCGAACCGAACCGAATAAATCGAATAATATTAATTTTTGAACCGAACCGAACCGAATGAACCGAACCGATTAAACCGAATTCGACCGGTTCGGTTCGGTTTCCAAATAAACCAAATCATTTGCCCATCCCTATGCACAACAAAATATTTGTAAGCAAAAATTATAGACCGTGAAATAGCAGAAAAGAACATAAAATAAACAAATAAAAATCCAGGAGCTTATTTATTTACTGAACAAACAGAAAAAATAAAAACATTATGTATAATAAAAAAAACAATAGAAAAAATAGATTAAAACCATTTACAAAATAGTTAAAAATATTTAAATATTAATTTAACTAAGGTTATTAAGAACCGGGTTAGGGTCGGATACGACCTCACCCATACCCTACCCATACCCGGACCGGGTATTTTTAATCGGGTAATACCCGACCCGTGGGTAGCCTTAATCGTATTACCCGACCCACCCGGGTTGGGTACTCGTCGGGCACGGGTATTACCAAACCCGTTGACATCCCTACGGCGAGGCTTTGCAACAAAAAAAAAATTGTAATTTTCATCGTCAACACAACAAACAATTCTGAAGGATAATTTTGATTGAAATCAAAGTTTAATGATGAAGTCTAAAATACATTAATCGTGTATGGTAATTATCATTACATACCTTCATACAACAACACGCATAATCAAATGAAAATCACATGACATACACTTGGAAATGAGCAAAGCATCTTTCTTTGGGTATAAAAATATCTAAAACTACTATTATATTATAGTAAAACCACCACGGCATACATAATATATACACCACGCACAAATCCATCCGTTTCTTGGATTCCGAGCAAACTCTACATGATTTCGACGGACAAATCAGAGGTCTGCGCGTTTGCCCTACTCGTCAGAGCAGGTTTCATAGTAACGACCGAAGATTCGTTCGCGCCCGCTAAAAGTGCGGCTCTTCCCGCCTCCAAGAATCTCGCCACCGCATCCTCGGCATACCGATTCGCTTCCCCCACATTCATGCCTCTTCCTATGTCTGGATAAGTGTTTAGCACGTGATCGCCGATTAGCTGCGAGGCGAGTTGTATCAACTCGACTTGAAATTCTGAGAGGGATACGTCCTCTTTGGGTCCGTACGGTCTAAGCGAATTTGTTATTTCTGGCAGCTTTTCTGCAAAATTAAATCATACAAATTGAACTAACCATGATCTATGATAATAACTATTGAAATCGTGACGTACCAGGACAATCGGTACGAGGAGTTTTGCGCATAGAGAATAAACTCTCGAAGGAACCGGCCCATGCGTCTCGTTTCGTCAGGTAGTTCGAGTTCAGGTTGAATAGCTTCTTTACGGTAGCTGGAATTGATGAGTGCTCGTATTGGGACGTTGATTTTGGTCCATTAGGCCCGTGGATCACTGCAAGAAATATACCGATTAATTGCAAAATAAAACCAAAAATTAATCTGAGTATAGTTAATATTTTGCGTACCAGTTCCTCTGTCTATCCAAGGGGAGACGAGTATGGTGGGGACACGGACTCCCAACCTATCGAATTTAAAGTAAAACGGGTCGGGTCCAATGATACCATCAGGGTTAGGCACGCCCGAAACGGGCGTGGGAACGTGATCGAAAAACCCGCCATGCTCGTCATAAGTAATAAGCAAAGCCATTTCGTTCCACTGAGGACTCGCTCTCAGAGTCTCGTAGATCTCCTTGATAAAAATCTGGCCTTTGGCGACATCATGAGACGGGTGATCGTCATTCGCTGGCGACAACTCGCAATCGAAATACCTCTGCTCGATAACGACGTAGTTTGGAAGCTTCCCGTGCTTCGCGTGGGACTTGAAAGTGAGGGCGTAGTTGTGAAACTTCAAGACGTGTTTGAGCTTGCGAAGGGTTTTGTAGAAGAGAACCGCGGGGATGTTTTGGTAGTAGATGCCGAAGCTTAAGCCGTTCTCTTCGATGGAGTCGAAGATCGTCTTTTGTGGGAAGCCGTTGATTAGGTCCTTGCGCACGTTGGAGGAGAGACCGTGCGATGTGGCCGAATGGACGTAGAGTCGATTCGGCTGAGTCGACGTGGGAACGGACGCGAACCACCTGCAAATAAATCCCAAATTTGTTAATACACAAATAAATCCCAATTCTTTTGTAGAATAGGTAATTGGGTCCTCGAATTACCTGTCGAAGACGGTAAATTCATTGGCAAGGGATGCATATGCTGGCACGCTCTCTGGAGGAAACCCGCTCATGACGTTGCGAGACATGCCCAGGCCCATGGAAGTAGCTTCCTGCACAAACCCGTTCATCGGAGCTGGGTCCGTCGTGGTTTCATTAGACCCAAAGATCTGCTCGCGAATCGCCTGGAAAGAATGACCCGGATCCGAATCGACGAACACCGCATCCTCGGAGACGAACACCTTTTCCGAATTTGGGTCGGAGGCATTAACGCGGTTGAATTCAGACCCAGTAAGCCCATCAATGTCAGGACGGGATTTCCTCAACCAACCCAAGATATGATCAAACGAACGATTCTCCATCACAACCACAACCACCGTTTTGATGGGTCCTTTGATCTCGTGCTTCTTGACTTTTCTGGATTTCTTCGTCCGATGATGGTCCATGCATTGAGCAGAGACGAGAAGGTAGAGGAAAAGAACGGAGAGGAGGAACGCCCGCCTGTGTTGCCGGAGTTCCATGGCGCCGCCAGTGAAGTGTTTGGTGAAATGACTGATTGATTGCCCAACAAATATTAAAGAGAACCAAACAACCATAGAATATGAAATAACTTATAACAATGGATTTGTCGAACTTTTTTTTTATAACCTCGTTGTTTTATGAAATTGAAAAAAAATCAAGGATTTGATATGGTGCCCCATCGAACTCAAAAAAATATCATGATACTGTAAATGACATTATCACTCAATTAACTGAGTTGATTATCGTTTTTAATTGAATCATTAACAATTTAATTGATCGTTTAATTTAATTAACACGTCAATTAACATTTATTAATATAAACATATTAAAATAAATTGTCGTGTCAATACTAATAGTAAAGACTGTTAATCAATCCACCTAATTGATATAATTTCTCAAAAAATAACGTAAAGACTGTAAAAATAATATTTTGCCAGATCTGTTTTCGAAAATTGTTTTTCTTTCTAAATATTTAATGCTCTGCAATTAAGGAAAAAATTTATTTTAGCCAGCTCAATTGACAAAATTCATGTATGTTCATCTATTTTAGATGAAAATATTTGTATTTTCATCAAATTGGCTAGCAAAAACGGATTTTTTCTTTTTCTTTTTCTTATTTTCAACCAATAAATATTTAAAAATATATCATTTTTGCCAATTAAACTAATGAAAACGTTGATTTTACAAATTATATTTGACCGATATTTTGTTTTGCAAATTTCATTAAAATTAAGGTTATATATAAAAAATATCATTGCCCTTTCCCTGTTAAATGAAAGGGAATAAACTTAACGCATATTAATATACTGTATAGCCGTCGGTTTCGTCACCACAATTTTGGTCCATGGAAATTTTGGGATATTTCTTTTGGTTTGAATTTTAAGTAATCCAAATATAAGGTCAAAAGATTGAACACATATTTTAGTATGGAAAATTTGGGATATTTCTTTTGGTTTGATTTTTAAGTAATCCAAATATAAGGTCAAAAGATTAAACACATATAGTAAAGATAACCACATGTTTATTATTACCACAAAGCAAGTCATGGTTATCTTTTTGAGATCACAAATACACAAATTGTAGAACTCAATAGTAAAAAAAGCACGAATGAATTATTAATGAGAATTATTTTGTGGTGTTTTATTGATATTAGTTAGGGTATGATTAAATGTTAATTTTTTAGAACCTAATTCGGTAGTTAGCCTTGAAAATTCAAATTAGATAAATTAAATTATCTATTTGCATATTTTTCTCATGAGGAAGTATCTATACAGTTTCCTTGGATAAATTAATCAAGACGAAGTATCTATGCAATTATGCACATTACCTTATATATCAATAAAAATATTTCAGAAATTGATATAATATCAGATTGGATAACCATGCTCACATTATTGCATAGAAAAATCCATATTATGTAGGATAATCAATAAAACACTTTGAAAAATTGTCCAAGTCCTTGCATGCTGACGAAACACAATTTTTCAATATTTATATAATAAGTTAATAACCAATCCAATTTAATAAATAGAACCGACATTTAAATTCAACAAAACAAATTAAAATTACTAAACATAACAAACATCTTAAATTCAATTGACCACGAACAACACCGATTCGACAATTTTTGAATGATTCAGACATAAAAAAAAAAGGAACTACGTCCTTAAATTCAACATGATTTGCGGATAATTCAGCGCCTAATCGCTCACCTACATTTTCTCATAAATTTCTCCCACGAACTCTATAGTCCAAAGACAAACCCAAGTTGGCCCCTTATTCATAGCCGAGTTACAAAAAAATTCGAAGCTAATAACCCTACAAATCCAAGAAAGTAGACTCTGCGAGATCAATAGCACGAGCAAGCCCCGCGGCTTTATTCTCACACTCTTGTTGTTCGTCTTGAGGTACACTATCCGCCACTATTCCCGCTCCAGCCTGCAAAATTAAGAATTTTTCAACCAATTAATAATCACGCGAACTCGACCCATTTGACCCAGTTGAAAATTTTAAGTGTATTCGTACCTGCAAGTGGGCGATCCACTCTTGGCGGTTCTTAGAGTCGTTTTGCGAGTACATGGTGTTCTTCTGGGACCCGGCTTTAAAAACAATTGTTCTCAAAGCAAGAGCGATATCCATGTCACCGACGAACGAGACTCCTCCGAATCCACCGCCGTATGGCCCCCGCCTCGTCACTTCCAGCTCGTCAATCAACTCCATCGCTCTCACCTGTCAGAATAAAATATTTTTAATGTATTTAATTATTGCATGTTATTTATGCAGATCGGTAGAATGATACCTTCGGAGCTCCGCTAACAGTTCCTACGGGTAAGGCTGCGCGTAGTACGTCCCAGCAACTCAGATTGTCTTGCATCTCTCCAGTTACCTATTCAATGGAGAACTCCAATTCAGATAAAAAGGACTCGAAAATGAATTGAAAGCATTTGATGATACCGTTGAGCTGATATGCATGACGTGTGAATATCTTTCAACGTTCATGAGCTTCTCGACATTCACAGAGCCAGGTTTAGAAACCTAATAAAAAAATTTAAAATAATGTGTCAAAAATATTAGAGAGAGTTTAATATTTTTATATTAGTTGGACGAACCTTGCCAACATCATTTCGTCCCAAATCGACAAGCATGATATGCTCTGCGCATTGTTTTTCGTCCATTAAAAGCTGTTTTTCGTGCAAAATGTCCTCTTCTTCGGTCTTGCCCCTTTTTACCGTACCGGCAAGTGGCCTGTTTACTACCTTACCCTGGTACGAAAAAAAAGTTTTTTAAGAAATAATTTATGGTAAACGAAAAAAGCAAAGTAATCATTAAATTTTATTTTACCTTTTTCACACGAGTGAGAATTTCTGGGCTCGATCCGACCAAAATACATCCTCGTGCCTGAATATTACAAAATAAATTTAATGATAACACAAAAAAAGAACAAAATAAATCTTACAATATTGATAACCAGTCCACATACCTGTAAATAAGTCATGTAAGGACTAGGGTTTACGATTCTCAAAGCCCTATAAACCTCAAAAGGGTCGACAAAAGTTTTCCTCTCGAAGCGTTGACTCAATACAATTTGAAAAATATCTCCTGCTAATATATGTTCTTTCGCCTTCAAAACCGCACTCATATATTCGTCACTCGTCATCGAAGAATTCTTTAACGTCGAACCAAATTGGCCTGTCTGTAACTTCACCGATCCAGCCGAGAGAGTTGGTCTACAAAAAAAAAAAAATTTAGTGTATGAATTAAAAGTTGAAAAATAAATAATATTTATAATGACTCACACGTTGAGATTGTGAACTCTGGAAAGCAATGCATCGAGCCGGTCTTTCCCGTCTTGATAGGCCTTTTCGATAGAAGAATGTCGGTCTAATCGTACCCAATGAATAACATGCGCTTTCTGGTCCAAACAAAATATCGCAGAAAAGAATGAATAAACCCTAAAGGGCCTAAACACTAAATTTGAGAAAGAGAATGGACCTTTTCGACATGGTCGAAAACGATGACGTCGGTGTAAAGACCCAAATGAACATCCGGAAGATTCCTATCGTCTTGTGGAGCACCCGAAAATGGAAGTTTTTTCTTTTCTACATAACGTACCGTATCGTACGAAAAGTAACCGACCCAACCACCTGTACAAAAATCACACCAACAATTAAAAAAAACATTTACGAACAAATAGCGCGCTATAGCGCTATATCATCCGACCCAAATCAAACTCAATCCGGATCCGATCTGGATCTAACCTGTATCCAACCCAATTATTTCCTCTCTCTCTCTCATGACAATTCAAAGATCATATATGATAGTGAAGAAACAAAAAAGAACTGGTAACTCTCTCTCTCTCTCTCTCTCTCTCTCTCTCTCTCTCTCTCTCTCTCTCTCTCTCTCACGCCCCTAGACCTCTTGAATAACGGCGAAGGTGCGGCGACCAATAAATATATTACATCGTTTTAAATAAAAATTGACTCCTTTCATAATTACAATTTAGGTTCATATTAAATGTTTTATTAAACAAGCAATGTTGTTTCATGGAATATTAAATAATTTCTTATTTGTGGAGTTGAACTCTACCCTCCGAGAAAAGAAAATTGACGAATCTAGAAATTAGACGAATATTGGGGAAGTGTTAGAGGGTGAAAATAATAAACTTGTAAGAAATATTGTTCATGATGTTGACAGGTCAACATTTAAAGAAATTTTCGTTACGCAATCTGTTGATAAATGATAATGAACAATGAACTGGTATGGTATGATATGTTTAATCATGGATAATTCTAATATTTTTATTTATGGTGTTTTTGGTTTTGAGTGTCCTTATCTTGATTTGTTCATTAGCATGTATTGCCATAATTACATAAACTTTACATGCAGTGCATATCCGTTACAAAAACTTCCTAAACGCTACGGAAAAATAGTTAAATGTGTGTGAAGAATATAAATTACCACAAAATGCATCGGGAAGTTCATGAACCAATTGCGGAGTCCATTGCTCCATGATTTTGCGAGGAATACTCATTGGATCGTCCACAAATTCCTCTGTCGACTTGCCTTCTTCATGATCAATTATCGACACGGAATTCTCCTTCGCTACTATCTCCATTGCTGGCTGGGCCCCAACCACACTATACCGACCCTAGAAAATAAAGTAACGCATAATAAGAAATTTTAAATATTTAAGTAATTTTAAATATATGCATATACCACGTTTGTGCCTTTGGAGCCTTGCTCAACAGACTCGAAAAGGAAACTGGGGGCTTCGCGGTCGTCTTCTTTAACGAGGCACCTGTATGCGAGCACCGGAGTCAAGTGGTCACAAAAAATTGTGCGTTGTAACGGTACCAGATTGCCGTTCTTCGCTGCCTCCATGAATGTGTCCACCTCCGCTTTCTCAGCTTGACAAAAAGAAACCCATCAATTTTTTGAATTTTGTATCGCTTAATACAGTCAGTGAATTTTTTTGGGGTTTACATAAGTGGAGATATGGAGATAGATAAAGACTGAATGACCTTATTTCCACTATCACTGTCTTTTCTAACAACGAAAGTATTGAAAGGACAGGCCAATTGGGTCAATTTATCCTAACCAGGGCTCGAGGATCAACAGAAATTCATAAAGAAGCTTCTTTTTCACATACCAACAGCATCAAGGGGACGAAAGAGTGCTTGGCATCTGAGACTGGGAAGAAGGTGTTTTCTAGCAAAACTCACTGAGGGCACAGAGACGCTTCTAAAGCCACCAGCAGTGGCAGGGCGGAGGCTCGGTGGGCGGAGTTGAAAGCATATTGATTGGCTTAGCATGGTGAAACTTATCCTCCTTTCTCCTTCCTCTTACTCTCCTCCTTATTCTCCAGCAGGGTCAATGGATTCCGAATGTATAAAAGATGGCCAAAAAATCTCGCACCAATTAAAACCCAAATCCACCAAATTGATATACTGAAGTGAATCTTTACTTGGTAAAAGAGATCCTTGCATGCACTGCTTATCAGCCAAGAAGGGAAGGGATGCTCAAATGGAAATTTCAGGACGTGCGAGGTTATCCTGTTCTCATGGGCATTTCTTCGAACACCTTGCGAGCGACAATGGATTGTTAAACCCCCTCTAGCCTTGTGGAAATGACCGTCGGATCAGAAATGGTGGCTGCATCTGAGTCGTTGAAGAGATCAATGTATTTCTATGTAAAACCTTGCACTTGGTTCTTAATTAGAAAGATTGATGTATTTTATAATTGTAAAAGGATCATCAATATTAGAGTAATTGTATCCAACATGATTTTATTGCATGATTATTTTTATTACATAATTGACAACAGAATATTGATCATACATTATATATATTATATTTATATTATAAAATTAATTTAAATTATTTCAATACAATTTGGCACTTCAGTATTTTCTTGTCGATTATACAACGAGAGAGCACATGTTGTCTAAAATTACTCATTAATATTATCTTCAAACTTCTATTACTGCATTTTAATTTGAAAAATAATTAAAGCATGAAATTTTCAAATCAAAATGTCAAAAACAGTAATGAATCTATTAACAAACTAGTTAATAAACTTAGAGCGGATAACGTCGCCCTTACATTTTGGTTCCCTTACATTTTTTTGAACAGTAACAACAAAATATTTTTCCTTTCTGTTTTTCAGGTCCCAAACCTATTTTGTAATCCAATCACTCAATCACTCTTTTTATTTTGGAACTTGATTTATCGATATACAATTTCTTATGCACATTTGTTTCTAATCCATAATAAGAAATAATTAAGATTCTTCACAAAATATTAATCCGATCAAAGCTTGACTCATATGACAACCTATCGATTTCTCTCCGTATCCGGCACTAATATATTTTTAACATATAATTAAATATGGTAATCATTCAAATTAAGAAGATAAGCTCGTTACATTTTTATTTGGTTCAATTGGAATTGTAGGGTTATACCCATTTAGTAACTAAACCAATTAAATGTGAAAAATTATTTGCAAAAATAAAAATACCTAAAAACATTGAGAACTGGAAACAATAAGAAGAGTAAACTCCAATAAATTATATTTTATTGATTTAAAAAAAGAGTATATATTGTTAAGAAAGTACTATACTTGAATTAATAAAAAAATAAGAATTAAGCAAAAAATTCAAAATGCATTTTATTACAACATGCTCTTTTTCCATACATTAACTTTGAGGATTAGTCGTGATCTTTCTTTATTTTCATTGGATTTTTTTTTTTTTTTTTTTAAATGTTAAATGACAAAATATTATATATAAAAATCTCCACAAAATTATAATTAAGATTTAAAACTACGATCTACAAATATGTAATGTTGAGTAAATTTATAATATTTTAATCATACAAAAAAAATAAACAAGGACTCCATGGCCCAATGGATAAGGCGCTAGCCTACGGAGCTAGAGATTCTGGGTTCGATCCCCAGTGGAGTCGTCTTCAAAATAATTTGTTTCAATCATCCCATCTCAAGTGGTGGAGAGAACAATGATCATATATTTAATTTTTATTATCGGCACCAAAAATAAATGAGAAATAAATGAGGGATTAAGACCTTTGTCATGTTGTAGAGGTTGTGGGTTCGAGTCCCGGCGGCATCAATATAAAACTCTCTCTCTCTCTCTCCTCATTATAAATGTTAAAATAGATCACATTCATTTATCCAATATATTCGAGACCTCGACAAATTGTCGATCCTCCTTCAAAAAAAAAAAAACTATATAGTAAAATAATATTATAACAAACATATACTGTTTTATATATATTGTAAACCTAACTTAGTGAATAATATACATAGGACATAATGACATTGAAATGTTTAAAGAACACGTCTACCATTAGAAAAAAGTAATCCAACAGTACTCTGATAACAAAATCAGTAGCCAGGAAAATTAACAATTCACACAAACACGTTATTTTGAAATTTGAAGTTGCGAATTTTGAATTTTTGTCAATGGACACAACCTTGTTGGTTAAGTGTGATACACAAAAAATTATATGTTGTGAGAAATTGTGAATTTAAGTCTCATTGACATCGATAAATGGAGGACCATCGGATTTTTTTCATTTATTATCCAAAAAAAAAAAAAATGAATTTCTATTTTATATTTGGAAAATGTTGGACATACCCCCACCTCTTCCTCAATAACCTTGACGACATGAATATGACTTGACACTTTAATTTATGATTTAACATCTTAATTGAATGTTTAATCATAAATTAAGATAATCAAATTATAAATTAGAATGTTAAATCATATATTTATGTGTTAATTTTTAAGGTGTTAAATTATATTTATGTTATCAAATTTTTTTGGGGGAAATTACTAGGGATATATATGTACATCACTACTCTTTATCTTTTTAATTTTTGGAAATTCAAATAATTGTTCTTTTTAATAAGCCGAACTCATGTCGCCTTGGTTTGCGAGGCCCATGCAGATGCGAATTTAAGGCCTAAACTCCACTCCACACCACACCACACCACACCATCCATCTTGTTTTATATTCAGGGAGGGTTGGATCAATCGATTTCTTACATTATTTTGGTGGAAAAAGGAGCAAAGAGGGAAAGTTATTCCAAAAGAGTAAAGCTTGAATCAGATTCCTTCAATTAATCGCTTAATCTTGCCAAAAGAGCCCGAAAAGTAAAATCTGCACGAAGCCAAGATGAGTTTTCTTTTCGGGAAGAAGAAAAGCCCTGCTGGTATAATATAATCTTTCGATTTGGATCTAATTATTCTTTCGTCATTTGAATTTTGTGATACATGCTTTAAATTAGGTTAATTTATTGTAATTCGGATTAATTTCTTCACAGGATTGGTTGTTCCGTCAATTTCATTAACTAAATAATAAAATTTTGTATTTGGCTTTACTAGAAAATGGTCTTTTTACTAACAATTTGTGCTCAATTGATGGAAGCCAACAGATTTTGTGTTCCTAGATTTTCGATTATTAACACAGGCACTAATTGGTCTCTTTTGCAGAACTTCTGAGAGAGAACAAGCGAATGTTAGACAAATCCATACGAGAGATAGAAAGGGAGAGACAAGGCCTCCAAAACCAAGAGAAGAAACTCATCACTGAGATAAAGAAAACTGCTAAAGAAGGCCAAATGGTACAATCTTTTATTTTATTTTCTTTGCATCAAATCCATTCATGCATATTAAATCTTAAGTACTTTTTTGCATAATTCTCGTGTTACAGGGAGCAGTCAAGGTCATGGCAAAGGACCTAATTCGCACGAGACATCAAATCACAAAATTCTACGCTCTCAAATCGCAGCTTCAAGGAGTTTCTCTCAGAATTCAGGTACATAATTAACATTTAATATCGTGCTAGTTTGGACCCTCGTTTAATGCGGGACCCACCGATCTAACTCGTGCAGACATTGAAATCGACGCAAGCGATGGGAGAGGCGATGAAGGGAGTGACGAAGGCAATGTCGCAGATGAACAGACAGATGAACTTGCCGGCTTTGCAACGCATAATGATGGACTTCGAGCGTCAGAACGAACGCATGGAGATGACGAGCGAGGTCATGGGCGATGCCATTGACGATGCTCTCGAAGGTGACGAGGAAGAGGCCGAGACCGAAGAGCTCGTCAGCCAAGTTCTCGACGAGATCGGTATCAGTATGGACTCTGAGGTATGAATAACACTACTACTACTTTTTGTTTCCTCTTTTTTGAAAAAAATAAATATTTTTGAACTTATATTGCAGCTTGTGAAGGCCCCCACAGCAGCGGTTAATAAGCCAGTTGCGGCAAGCAAAGTCGCTCAATCCGAAGGCGCCGGAAGCGGAGGCGGAGATACTGGAATTGATTCCGATCTGCAAGCTAGGCTAGATAACCTTAGAAAAATGTGATCCACGTTACACACTTTATAATGTTTGGCTTGCTTAATATGATAGTAAATGAAGTACATTATTACTCGATCGCGTATTATTAATTATTTCATGCTGAGAGATGCGGTGGGATAATGTAGTTTGTCTGTTTGCTGTGCTTGTATGCTCTCTAGCATTTAATGCTTTCGTAGTTAATTTTGTATTTTTGAAGTTCATCAGAAAAAATAATAACAAGTTCACTATGTTACACCGAACTATAGCGAGTTTTTTCCCTCAATTTTAGCAATAACGCATAATTACACCATCTACTAATTACAACTGAAAACATGGAACGTCAATTTTATGTTCATCGTACTTTTATATGTGTTCGTTATATTTTTTTAATATGTACATTATATATATTTTAAATTTTAAGATGTTAATTACATATATTTGAATGGTGATATATATTATTATTTGTATATAATATATTTCTAATTGCTTATTAATTTATTATATCTTTTGATATCTATATTTTACTTTATTTATGTTTTTTTTTGTAAGGCTTTTTTGCAGTAGTTCTCTTGCAATTTTGTTAGGGTGCAAGGGTCATTTGCAAGAGGCCTTCATTTGCAAGGGTCTTTCTGCAAGAGGCCTTTTCTTGCAAGGGCTTTTTGCAATTTTGTTCTCCGGCAAAGGCAAAAGATTGCCGCACTTAAACCCAATGGATCCTGCGCTCTTCTCGCCGGCATCTCTGTTCGGCGGCGACAGCGACAATGAAGAAGATAATGGTACTTCTCTCCTCCTCCTCCTCCGCCGCCGCCGCGGCCGCCGCCGCTTCCTCATATCTCGCTTACTCTTCTATACTGTTGTTCTTATGTAGGAACTGAAACTACAGCTCAGCAGGAACTCGACAAGCATTTCGTCGAACGGAGCCATGCCTTCCCTGAAATGGTATGCTCCTAATTTTAATTTGGTGGTTTGATTATTGAGCACAAATGGACGAGAATGTATTGTATTCGAATAAGATTAAAGTTATAACTAATTTGTGTTGAATTTCATTCAGGAGCTTAAAATCAGGGAATTCTCATTTCACGAGCTCAATGCCAATTTACTCTGGCCCGGTTCATTCGCTTTTAGCGAATGGTTGGTGCAAAACCAATCATTCTTACGTGCTCGGCGAATCTTGGAATTAGGAAGGTATTCATTTGTGCAAATCTTTTCTTCGAATATTTCCGCATCATTATAAAATTTCTTATAAAATGGCTTATTTTGTTTTATTCAATGAAGTGGAACTGGAGCACTAGCGATATTCTTAAGAAAATCGTTTGGAGTCGATATCACGACTTCAGATTATGACGATCCAGAGATAGAAGAAAATATCGCGTATAATTGTCGAGCCAATGGCTTGGATCCATTACCTCATATAAGGCGTGAGTTCCATTTCTTTCCTCACCGTTTTATATTTAATAATTTATTCAAAAATGATATACTATAATAATTTCGTCCCACTGTTTTCTTATGAAATATTCAGATACGTGGGGAGAACCGTTTTCAAATCCTAAACCAGATTGGGACTTGATTATCGCCAGTGACATTCTATTATGTGAGTAATTTTTTTTTTCTTTTTCGATTGTACAATTTAATACAAAGATATTTTAATTTTGTATGTTTCGCAACTGCAAATATACTTATTTATTTCTTCTGATATAGACGTGAAACAATATCCAAATCTGGTCAAGACCTTGTCTTTTCTACTTAAGAAATACATGCCACATGAACAGGACTCTGATACGACAAATCGGTCCATTTGTGTATCAGGTATGTAACAATATCCAGTACCGGTACCAGCCGTTATTTTAATTGGCTGGTACCAGTGAGGTATTTATTTTTTATCGGAGGAACTTAAGAATATTTTAATTGTCAGGACAAGAAGTACAGGTTCAAACGCCGATGTTTTTGATGAGCTGGCGGCGAAGGATTGGCAAAGACGATGAGCAATTCTTCTTCAATAGTTGTGACGAGGCTCGTCTGTCATCACGACATATTGGATCCCGCATTTATTGCATAAATTCACGGCCAAATTGTTAGGTCCTGAATTGTGCTTCAGAATAGTATGATCAATATGAGGATATGTTGTATAATAAATTTTGTTTGATTTTCATGTTCTATTTAACAAAATCGATGATATAGTTTCATGGTCGTTCATATCGGTAGTTTTTGATTTTTATGAACTACGAAAGAGTACTCAAAAAGTGCTTTTTTTTTTATCTAAGTCTATTTATATGATTTAAATTGAACCCAATTCTAAATATTTGAATTTTAAATTTATTTTATAATGAATCATGTAGTAAATATGAAAATAAATGTAGAACATACTGTTAACATTTGATTTTGATAGTTTAGATTTTTAGAAATAAACAATATTGACCGTGTTGGTATTGGTTATACAAAATAGTTGGTCAATGAATTTTTGTTTAAAAAATTTCAAGGCAACTCTTTAGTTGAAATTTTTTGTAAAATCAGGAAATTCAAGAATATGATATGAATTTTTGTTTATCTACCTTAATAATGATTACGTTTTTGTAATATTATTTTAAGAAAGATACAAAACATAAATAAATAGTTATGAAAACAATCATCGAAGTGTATTTTGAAAATTCAAATAAAAAACCATATAAATAACCCACCTTTTTCATGCTATTCGTGGTAGACTTTCATGCAGAAGTCATGTGATATACTATTTCATTCTGGTTGAGCTAGCACTAAACAATTTTTCTTCAAAGAACTAGACACGTCAATGTGGACATTGTGTGGACCCAAGAAAAATATCAAACACAATTTTCCAACCCTTAATCACCTGAATGTGACATTTATTTTGATATTTTGTGGTAATATTATTTATCAGCTTGAAAATGTGAGTGATACATTGTATAACATCTTACATGAATGTAGATATCAAAATTAATAGTCAACAAAATTGAATTTTCCTATTTTCAAACTAAAGGATGAGAGTGATGAGTTTTTATTTTGTTATTGTCGAGTTGTCAACTACTCCAATTTAATTCATACTATAAATGAGATGAATTTCTTGAATTTTTTCCATTTCCTGAAAAAAAAAATCATATTTTATTAAGGGCCGTTTGACCAATATTTATATCACTATTCACTATAATGCGAAACTTGCTATTAATTCCAACTGTTACTTTATATCAATAAATATAGATATAGGTTTAATAAATACGAAAAGAGTCCATATATGACTGTCAAGTCAATTATTAGTTACATAAATTAGTCAATTGGGAGTTTAGTGGGATTATGGCTCTTAGTTTTGTTTGAAATTTGATATTCGTGCGAGTTTGATTCTAGTTGTTCGCTAATTGTTCGTTTGTAACCGTTTGTATTCTTGACGTATCAAATTTGTTCGAGTTGATGAAACATAAAAGGAAGATTTTCTTGCGAGTGCTTAAGAAATAGACGAACTCAAATTACGATATGCACATTCAAGTAATGTACGATCATTATGACAAATAAGCAAACTTTAGTGGTTCAAAATCTTGAGTATCGAGTCTCCTTGTACATAATTACATATGTTAGCTATTATCTATAACCTGCGTTGCATGGATTCGTCGATACGACAATCAGCAATACGTATCGGATACGACGATACAAAATTTTAATATAAATTTGAAGATATGATTCGGGTACGACGATACGGGTAAAGTCGATTTTTTTTTAAATATCCGTGCAACATAGTCTATAACCCTAATCATTGATATCATCAACATTAACCCGTATAAACTAAGGGCCATATAAATTGTAATTTATATTAGAGAAAATATATTTTTTCCTCATATTTCAACCAAACATCTTAAATTTTCTAATTAACCCTGTTAATTAACATGCTAATTAACAAGAAACACATAATTAATAATTTAGAAATCTAATTAAGATGGATGTTAAATATGAATTATTAATTCGAATGTATATATATTAAGTATCATATTAATCAAATGTGTTAAATAAAATATGTGGATGTTTTGTTGAAATTTGGAGGACTAACATATATGTCTTCCTTATATTAAGAGTGACGATATTGCAAGAGCTAACATGGCTAAATTGCGAGCAAATTCAAATTTTTTTTAATCAAATGACTACTATACCACTATTTATGATGATTGATATTTATTATACTTATATAATATTATTTATATCTTCCATGAATAATGCAAAAATATTTTTCCTAATATTATGAAAAACCCAAATCTAACAAATATATATTAATTTTCATATTTAAATATATATATGACATGTTACAATTTAATTATTTTTTTATGATGAAAACAAATAAAAATAAAAATATTTTTTATATATGAAAGATTTTATTTGCATGATTTATGAAAAGTGATAAACTAATAGATAAATGTAAGAAATATCAAGCATCAATTCATCATTAACAAGGGTATAACGGTCATTTGATAAAACAAAATTGAAATCGCTCTCTATTTAGTCATGTTGGCTCTTGCAATAGCGCCACCCTATATTAACCATAATAGTCAATGTTTTAAATTACGAAATAACTGTTATAACAGTCCGTAGCGCTTGCACTGTAATTTACGTACACTCACCGTTATTGCGCGATATAGCGGCGATATTCGACGCTATTTAGTAGGTTGCGGTATTACGTTTTAGAAATATTTATTGTGATTTGTGCTATAAGGGTGCTATTGCGCCGCTATTTAAATCAATGATAATAACTGAAATGTATGTTATTTTTGTTAGGGTCTAACTTTCTGACTTTCGTTAGATTTATATTTTTTGGATTGTGAATGCTGTTTTGTTTTTTTTTTTTATATTAAATGGCTAGGATTTTAATTATGAATATTTTCAAGGTTTTAATTTGACCATTTTTTTATTAATGAAACGTTAATGAAATGAAATAAATTTGAAATTTTACAAGTTTCCGAATTAGCATTGAACGAACCAAACTATTCAAATTTTTAACTAAACAAACTCGAATATTGAAGAATTGTTTGAAACTGATAAGGAACCGAGCCGAACATGTTCGATAAGTTCTCCGACCAAACTGGAACATGTGAATCGTTCGAGTTCAATTCACTAATTGCCCCGAATAAGACCAGCATTAATAAATATTATGTTTTAAATAAATTTAATTCTACTGAATAATGCTTCTATGTAAATTATTTAGTGAAATTAACTTTGTTTTGTTTTGTTATAAATTCTCTTTACAAAATCTGTGCTACTCCGTCAACGGAGCTCTCTTCTTACCCAATTCACTAAACAACAAGTTTCACTACCTATGACACATGTTCTTTGTGGTGAAAATATGTTTGAAACAATATTACGACGTATGAATTTCATGTCGCAGTCGGTTAGGTTGCTCGGCTACGAATGGTGTCACAAGTAGTGGCGGATTTTGTCATGGATTGTGTGTGGGTGGGGGTGGGTGTGTGTGTGTGTGTGTGGGGGGGGGGGGGGGGGGAGGGGGGGGAGGAAAGGAGCAAACAGTAAATTTTACATTGTTATACTGGTAAAATATGCTTAATCACAGAGATATGCATTGTTCGACGAAAATTTTGGAGGGGAGGGGAGAAGACCTATCCTGACCACTATTAAGATCCGCCTATGCTCACATGCCGTGAGTTCGACCTTGTCGTGTTCATTAATTTTTAAATAATTTTTAAAAGAATATTGTTCTTGGCACATCCCAATGCATCAAATAAAAACATAGCTACTAAAACTAAAAAACTATGTAGGAAGAAAATAAAAGAGATACATGTCTTTGATAAACATCAAGAATATCTGGCAAAAAATAAAAATATACAAAATCTAATTTGAAAATAATTTTATTTTATAAACCTATAAAAAAATATCACCTATGTAATTTTTTTTGTTTCAAATATACAATATAAATTATTTGAAATTGTTGTACAATCTACGAATATCTGTCCTATTGCGAATTTACAATATCATAAAATATCAAAATATTATTATTACATACGTACAATATAAAAAATAAAATAGACACAAAAATGAGCAAAATCAAATTAAAACTTCACAGAATATTTGAAATTATTTATATACATATCTATAAAAAGTTAAAAACAAACTGATTTCAAATATACTACTAATATTTGATATTTATTTTTAAAAAATATATTTTACATATTTTTAAAAAAATGAACAAATGATTTATTGTATTTATAAACAATATGTTGTAACAACACATAGCTAAAAATGTATATAATACATTAATGTGTATTTTAAAATGTACCATAACTATATATTATATTTCAAAAAACTTTCAATAGATCTAATTTTAGACATATGACACAATAATGACACGTGTCCCTTTTTTTTTTTTTTGGGTTTTGTTTCTATTGCAACTCAAATTATACCCATGTATGAAAAAAATAATATAATTAGCCTCCAAACTCATCACAATATCCTTGATGAGGTGAAAAAGTGAATTGATTAACATTTCTAATTAACTCAATTAAATGTTAATTGACACATCAATAATTTATAATATGTTAATATCAGTAAATGTTAATTGACGTGTCAATTCAATTAAACGGCTTGAGTCAATCAATAATACTATCAACCTACTTAATCCTCTCTTGCCGTCTCATCAAGGATGTTATTTTGTGTTATTGAGACTCTATATATAATTCCCGTATGAAACTATGACTCAATTGTTAATTTCGTACGGTATGATTTACAATTGTGTTCTTTTTTTTCAAAAAAGAATTGATATTTTTATGTTCATGGATGACATTTTAAATATATATTTCGATTTTATTTGTATTATTCACGATTTTCTTTTATTTCTTTTGAAATTTTAATTTTGTTTGAATTATAACATGCTATATTTTATTTATTTCGTGTGGATTTATAATGATGAACCAATTCGATGAAGCCTTATTAAATATAATGCACATATCCATGATAGACAAATTTCATGAATATTTATTAATTATTATATATTTATTAACATCAATATATTTACAAACATATCATGATTATATAATTAAGTTTAAATGCACTCACACAAATTGTATTTAAACAAATTACATAAAAACATGTAAAAGAAAGATATGAAGTCCGGCGCAATTGTTGCGCAGGCTACTCCTAGTATATTTTAAAATCAAAGAAAATAAGGTGTGAATCAACAGAACGACTATCTTTACTATAGTTGTCTTAACTCAATACTGACCATGGTTAGTATACCTTCAAACCACCCTCTTTAGTCAACCCCTACTCCCCACATTTCAACCCCACCCACTCCCGCAAGTCAACTCTCTTACCTCTTTCCCCTCCCCTTCTCCTTCCCCTCCCCCTCCCTCTCTCTCTTCTCTTTCTGTGTTCAACATGGGCAACGGCGTCACGAAGCTAACTCACTGTCTGACGATTTGTACCGGCGGGCCACTTCGCCGCAGTCGCCATGTGGCTCCGGCTAACCTCATATCCTCTGATGGCTACGACGAGTCTTTGGGTCACTCTTTCTGTTATGTTCGTTCTGATGATTGCGGTTCTGGTGCCGGCGGCGGCTTTGGTGGGGTTGTTGGTGGTGGTGGGTATGGTGCTACTACGTTTCGTTCGATATCGGGTGCTGCTGTAAGTGCTAACGCGTCGACGCCTTTGTCTACTTCACTGCTCCTGCCTCAAGATTTTACTACTACTATTACTTCTGTGTCTTCTACCTTCGATTGCTCGGATTCCTTCTCTTCCATTTCTCTTCAACCAGTGCCCAGATTTCCTTCCGGGCCTTTATCGGGTCCGCTTACTTCGGATCGACCGTTCATGTCTGGTCCGATTGATCGGGCTGGGTTTCTTTCCGGCCCACTTAATCCGGCATCCACCTCCTCGCCACCGTCTAGTCTCCTGCGGAGCCGGTCTGTTTCGTCGCGTGGACGCCGACACAGCCGTCGCCGGAAGGTCTCTGCTTTAATTCGCTCGCTTGCTTTGTCTCTTTCACTCGGTAAACACAAAAATCCTTCTGTGGAGCGGTCTGGTTCTAGACATGAAGATTTTCAGATGAACAGTAGTGCAAGTAGTATCGAATGGGCTCAAGGTAAGGCCGGTGAGGATCGGGTTCACGTCGTAGTTTCAGAGGAGCACGAATGGGTTTTTGTTGGAATTTACGACGGCTTCAACGGACCAGATGCAACCGATTTCCTTCTAATGCATCTGTACCCATCAATCGATCTTCACCTCAAAGGCGTTCTCTGGCAAGAAGAAGAAAGAGACGAGATAAAAAAGCGATCCAATGGAAATTATGGTACTGGTAATGTCCAAGTGTTGAAGGCTCTGTCGAAAGCACTGAGGAAAACAGAGGAGGCTTATTTGAACGTTACAGATAACATGCTTGGTGAAAATCCCGAATTGGCGCTGATGGGTTCGTGCGTATTGGTGATGCTTATGAAAGGAAATGATGTATACTTAATGAATGTAGGGGATAGTCGTGCCGTTTTGGCTAGTAAATCAGGCCGAGATTTAGAAGGGATTAACGAGGATTTATTGAACGATTTTTCTGGGTTTTTACCGAGCTTGTCTCCTCTACAGCTCACTTTCGATCATAGTACTTCTACTCATGAGGTGTGTGTTTGTTTTGCCATTCCTTTTACCGCTAATCGTTCGAGTATTTTTCTTAGTACAATTTTTATTTATTTTTTCGTTCGTACAGGAGGTAATTAGGATAAAAAACGAGCATCCAGAAGATTCTACAGCGATTTCAAATGATCGCGTGAAGGGTTCTTTGAAAGTCACTCGAGCTTTTGGTGCCGGTTTTCTTAAACAGGTAAAGTTTGAACTTTTGACTCGTGAAATATATAAAACATTTTTTTGAGTATTTGATTGTAGTCTGTATTAAATAAATAAAAAATTAAAAATTGCATTGTAGTTGGATGAGTGTGATAGACTAACTTTATAAATTATTTAGTTGGAATAAATTAGACATTTAGTGCTTCTACTTTCTAGTCAAACATATTGCCATTATTTCTATTATGTCCACTAAGTAGAAATTTTCAGATAAAAAAAAAATTACCTAAGTTTCAACGTTTGAAAACAATGCAATTTTCAATGCTTATTCACAAAATGCATATATGAATGTGATTTTTTAATCTAGATTCTTGATTCCAGATCTTAAATAATGTTTTATATTGTTTTTCTTTGAAATTGGCTCTTGACAGGTTGATTTTATTTTGTCTGATTCTAGTTTCGGAAAATTTGCTCTTAACTGGTCTTACAAATTTCTACTTATTGACTTTAATATAGTTGGTATCGAATGGTCTACTTATCTATATAATATTTAAAAAAAAACATGCTTTTATAAATCACTTGACCAATTCCACAATTTATTTTCATCTACTTTTAATGTCAATTTAACTTTCTTTTCTAAAACCAAATGTTTGGACTTTGTTGATATACTGCAGAATAAATAAACTAAAATTTCTTTTTCCTTTCATTTATAGCCGAAATGGAACAATGCATTATTAGAAATATTCAGAATCGACTACGTGGGCACCGTACCATACATAACATGCAACCCGTCTCTGTACCACTACAGACTCGGGCCCGAAGACAAATTCCTGATCTTGTCTTCGGATGGCCTGTACCAATATTTCACGAACGAGGAAGTGGTTTCGCAGGTCGAGATGTTCCTATCTGCTTCTCCTGACGGAGACCCCGCTCAACACCTCGTCGAAGAAGTCCTTTTTCGTGCCGCCAACAAAGCTGGTAGATTTTAAAAAATGCCCTCATGTTTTCTTGTATTTACCAGAAAAACACATCCTGAGTTTTGAGAATATTTTGTAGGAATTGATTTCCATGAATTGATTGAGATACCGCAAGGAGATAGAAGGCGATATTACGATGATGTGTCCGTGATCATAATTTCTTTGGAGGGAAGAATATGGAGATCGAGCGTGTAAATAAATAGAGATGAATATAGTGATTCGTACGAATAAGTATAAATTGAAAATATATAAGGTTTGTTTATTCATGAACTGAATTCACGGCAATTAATTTCGTTTGTGTTCGATTGCCTCAGGTAAATTATTTGGTCAAGCATATAAATGTCGCACATATTTGGTATTTAATTTATAATAATAACCATGATTCGTTGAAATATAAGTACTTTGTTCTTTTTAAATAGTCAGAGATGATTATCCATATTTGTGGGCCTATTTATTTCCGTTTTGACTATTTTTTTTGCTTACCTTGCATTTCAAATTAATGGTTTCTAGATGGGCGCATATTAGGTGGCAATTTTATGTATTACGTAAAAAAAAGTAAACTTTGTATAAATTATTGTTAATTGTATAAAATAAATCAAGAAATGACTCGTTCATTTCGTATAATGTAATTATTGAATGAATTATATTAAGAATAATTTATGAGTATGTTTTTTTAATATACTTCAAGGAATTTAAAAAAAAATTCTCTCTCAAATTTGGTGAAGTAATTAGTATTCCTAACAATGTTGCATTAATATTATAATTGAGTCGTCAATGAATTCATAATCCAGTTGATTGAGTGGGGCACTAAAAAAATTATATGTTGTGAGAATTTGTGTACTCAAGTTTCAGTGACATCAATAGACCGAGACTGACCCTCCTTGAAAAAAAAATGTTATAATTGAGTCCAAATTTCTAAAGAAAAATTATATTTGTCCCCTTTACAGTCTCCATGTGTTGGCAAAAATTTAATTGACGGAATTTAATGCTAAATTCAAATTAATACATGATAAACGATAGAATTATTTTAGATAATAAATCATAATGTGTGGCACACTGTATTAATTAGGTGAAAAAATCGTATTAAATAGGTGGTAAACCACATTTATTATGTTGTAAACCAAATTATTAAAAAATAATTTGATTTATTTAATTTTTTATTATATTTGATTTTACACATGACAAGTCATATTTATTTTAACAAATTTTTATTATTTTATTTTCAATCTTTTTTGAAAGCAAAGTATTTTCATTTTTAATTTGTTAACTTTTGCGAGCTTATTATTTTATTTTCAATGTTATATTTTTGTTTATTTTTTAGGATATTTTTATTCATGTGTATCTGTTTAACACATGTTAAACGGTGTATTAATTCGGTCCAATAACTTCTTTTCCAAATTTATAGATTTAAATTTGTTTAAGTAATATTATAAATGATGGTAAACAAACTTGTTTAAAATATTAAATGAATTAATGATGTGTGAAACATTGAATATTTTTTAACCTTTTTTCCTATATAAAATGAAAAAAATAAATATTTATGATTTACTATCATCATTAATGCAGATGTCAACACATCAATCGGAGATTCTAGGAGATTTTAAGGAGACATGCATCACCACTCATTTCTAAATACCACCACCCTAATTTTCTTCTTGATACATTTTTCCCTCTCAAAGAGACGCATGGTAAATGAAATAGTGGGAAATGGTAAGTGCTTGCAAATTGTATTCATGAATTATGATTGAACAATTGCCTTGCCGCCAAATTATGCATGAATAAGGCTACCCAATTAAAGGAGCATAATGAGACCAGTTTTAATTTTCTGCAGTAATTACTCTTAATTATGATGCTTTAATTACCTTTGTTTAAATTGCTGAATTTGCAAGTTTTGGACCTTAGGACTGATATTGAAAATATTATGAATACTAATTTTTTCTTCCTACTTATTTCCAGGGTTATTGGTTGTTTAAATTCAGAATTTCTATCATTTCTATATACTTTTTTATATTTTTTACAGACTATTTCTATATACCTATATAAATTTTCTTTGTACCTCTCTATTGTTTTCCTTTCGTACTATACATACTATTTCTTTTTGTACAATGTATACATATATTATACAAATATAAATGCTTAGTTTTCTTTCTATAAATATTGTTTTTCTTCCAGAGGCTTGTTAATGGGTATTATTATACCTCAAATAATTAATTAGGACTTCTCTAATCCAACGGCCCACATTGCGTTGGTTCTATTCATCATCCTTCATAGTAAGTAAGATCCACCAATCCACTTAATTCTTCAAGTAACGGTAACCCTTTCCTCTCCTACCAATTTAGCACTAAATTTGCCTCTTAACACGCCTTTCCCCTTCTCTCTCTCTCTCTCTCTTTACAAACTTTTTTACTTTCTTCTTGCTTTTAGCAGCTTTCTTGCGATAACAATGGATCTATATTCTGGTCATCGTGAAGGGGTAGAGAAGAGGTCACGAACTCAACGTGTAGCTCCAGCTCTTAGCCCGCTTGAGAGATTTCTCTCTTGCTCATCCAGTTCAATGAACCCGATGTATCATGCGAGCTATAATGGAGAAGATTCGAGCTTCAGTGGTGGAGTGGACCTCTTCAATATTACAAGGGTACCATCAAATGGTACTTTGTTGAATGACTTAGTCTTGTACGGTGGCTTAATTTGCTCGGGTGAAACGGATGTTGCAACGTTAACAAAAGATAAGAAACTACAAGCCCATGCGGCCTCCTCTTCGTCATCTTCTTCGTCTCCTCCTGTAAGCGTTGTGAAAGGTCAATGGACACCCGAAGAAGACAGGTAATTTGCTAATTATCATGAGTTCTTTCGTTTGAAGATGTTAAGAAACTATTAAACTGGTACCAAATGATGCGCGTTTTATGCAGGTTACTGGTGAAGCTGGTAAAGCAGCATGGAGTGAGGAAGTGGTCTCAGATTGCGAAAAGTTTGGTCGGTAGAATCGGAAAGCAATGCAGAGAGAGATGGCATAATCATTTACGCCCTGATATCAAGGTTCTGTTTAATTTCTACATACAAATTTCAATCTAAACAAATGAAACTACTTATTAATTATTAGCACTTTTAGCGGGTTGTGATTTACGTTTAATTGCAAGTTAAATAATCTAATATTTCATATTGATTTTTTTTGTTTGATTCAGAAAGAAACATGGACGGAAGATGAAGAGAAGCTGTTGGTAGAAGCACACATGAAATTCGGCAATAGATGGGCGGAGATTGCGAAGTGGATCCCAGGAAGATCCGAGAACTCGATAAAGAACCACTGGAACGCCACAAAAAGGAGTCAGAATGCCAAGCGAAAGACCAAGAAAAAGGCGGATCAAAATGCAAGATCTCGTTCGTCTATCCTCGAGGACTATATTCAAAGCAATGTTAAACATACAAATTCCACTATTGATTCGACGAGTCCAAGCATGATTCAATCCGCCACTTCACAGTGTCTCGACACCACAGATACACCAGTCGAGGAGTATTACGATAATGTTGGCTTGCAATACAAGGGCAGACAGAATTTTGCCGGGTTTCCTTGCTTCGGCGAGGAAGACGACCTTTTATCAGGAGTGGATACATTAATGCTGCTCGCATCTCCCGAAGCTCCCAGCCTGGTATTAAACGAAGAAAACGATCATTATTACGATGACGTTACCAATGAGAGTTTCTATAGTAGTACACAAATCTCAGATAACCTTAATAATTGTATGCCTATGAGTGGCAATGGAGATATGGATTTGATAGAGATGGTATCATGGCAAATGGGACACACTTCTCAGTCTCATGTCTAACAAAGTAGTACTAGTAGTGAGTATAGTTCCATGTATGAAATGAAATAGTTGCATGTACCAGTTTAGTTATGGCACGATCATGTTGTTTTTGGTTAAGTAGTTTAGTTTCATGTAATAGTATTTGTACGACCATCCTATTTCATCAGTTTAGTAGCTTGTTATGAAGTTCAATTAGAATTCCAATTTTTAACTAGAATTCCACTAGTACGATCATGTTCTTAATCCTTCTTGATTATGATATACTTTTATTTTCTCACATATATTATATTATAGTAATCAATGTTACAGATAGCGGATATCGCTTACAGATCGGTCGGTCACCGATAAGAGATATGACTGACATAGCGGATTCATAACGGAAAATATCAGTGGTATAGCGGTTGTGTACTTTTCAATATTAATATATTAAATTAATTATTATAACATTAATTTATATTAAGTTTCTTAAACTAATTTAAGTTTTATATGATTAATATTCAAAATTCAACAATACAACATAAATTTCAAATTAAATTAAAGATACATTTAAAATTATACCATAAAATTCATAAATAATATAATAAACTAAACCACGAAATCGTATTTATTAACCATCGATATAGATGCGGATGCCCCAAATGAAAGTCTAACTTCGTCCGGATCAAAATCGATTTCATCTCCGACCATCTCTTCATCCGAGTCACTCGAATCGAACTCTTCATTATCAACATCTCAGCTTGTATCGTCGTTAGCCGTGTTGTAATTCTCATCAATTCCGCCAACAAATCAATGTTGAGCCGTGTTGCTTGTACCGTCCGAAGCAATAAGCACACCTTCGATCTCTTTCATTTGGGTTCTGTTGTCGGGGAAGTTTTAGGTTAAAAGAAGAAAATATACACTCTCTCTCACGCTGTTAAGTAATTAGAGTAAGAAAAGAAGAAAATGGAAAGACTGGGCCAAATTTTTTAGCAAAAAAATTATTATAAAATGGTCCAGCCCAAATCATTACTCAAAAAATATTATTTTTAAAGTCCAAATCGGTTCAATCCGGTCCAATATCGGCCCATATCGGTCCATATCGGTCCATGTATCGGTCGACCGATTTACTCAAGTGATGCGGGACATATCGTAACGGAGGGGCACTGATTAGAGATATGAAACCGACATACCGGTCCATATCAGTGATATTTAGAACAGTGATAGTAATAACGCAATAGTACAATTAATATTATTATTAAACACACAAACAATATATTCTTAAAATAATTTTTACCTTTTGAATAACATAATCCAAAATTTTTGTACAAACAAACAAAAAATTATACTTTTCAACATTTTATAATTTAGACATTCAAACAAAATGTGGAATTACTAATTCCAGAAAAAAAATATTCCTCCGCTTTGTAATCCAATTCCATTTTACTAATTCTGCTTGCCAAACGGCTCCTAAAATACTTTGAGTGAAGGATTGGATAAAAATACCGACTGACAAGGAGAAAGTTAAAGATTGAGAAGAAGTGAGACATTAAGAAATCAGGGCCGGTCCATACATTTGAAGGACCCGAAGCCATTTTTAAAACGACATTCTAAATTGATTATTAAGGAAGATTAACATGGTGTATGTGATTGTATGATTATCGGTTAAGGCTCTTGTTTTTTTCTATAGATCCAATGTTGAAATCTCGTAAAACCAATTTTTTCACATATTTTTATTGTATTTTAGAGAAAAAAATTAAAATTATAATTTGTAGGGATTATAATCTACGACTTCTTAGAAAATAAATAATTGTTCTATCAATACACCACAAATTTTCTTTTGATTTGTAGTAATTTTATTTTAAATATACTTATTTCTGACTGGATATATCATCTTTTTCAAAAAAATTGGACCCTTCAAACTTTTGAATCCGAAACCTGAAGCTACATGGGCCGGTCATGTAAGGAATAAGAAGGGAGTATGTATGTTAATGACACTGAGAAGGTACAAATGATGCAGTATAAGATTTTTTTCTCATGGACATTAGAAAAAAAATTATAAATCAAGAACCACTGAAATTGGATACATCTAAACTTTATTTATAAGAGGAGGATGTTTACGAGGTACTCAACTCAGTGGGAATACAAATAAATCAAGAAATCAAAGACATTATAAAATCACTAGTTAAAGATGAGCAATGCAGTTGAAGGAACCAGAGAAATAAATAAAGAAATCAGGGAAATAAAAGCCAGATAAAACAATGACAAAAATGAAATGGGAGGAGAGAAAATCTGTTGAAATGAAGAGTAAAATTTTAAAATAATATGTTGGAGTGTGAGGGAATCAATGCAAAAATAAAAAATAACAGAATACAAATAAAGAAAAATATGATAGTAAATAATCCTGATATATTATGTTTGCCAGAGTCAAAAATACAAAATTATAACCCTCAATTTAATCAGGAGATAATGGGTAATAACATAAAATAATTTGAAACATTAGATGGTGAAGTAATAGCTGGAGAAATTATTATTGATTGGAATTTGAATTATTTCCACAAAAATAAATTAGAAATTCTCTTCATAATCCAGCTGCACGCAGTATTCGAACCCTGCACCTCCAGGAAGTGAGGATGGATACCGCTTGAACTATCAAAGCGGTGGTTTCTTTAACAGTTGAATTGACGTGTAGATGGGATTCAAGATCTTATTCTCCCTAACCAATTGGGCTTTATTAAGAATATGTAAATATCTGAATGCTAATTCCGTATTTGAGGACTTACACAAGCAATTTTTTTTTTTTCAAAAATATCGAAAATGCAAAAAGTAAAGTCTTACCACCTTCAAAAAAATAAATTTATATTATTTTTCTATAAAATGCCAAAATTGATGTGCAAAACGAGAAAAATACTCGGTTCTCATGTTTTTCTCAAAAAAATTTGTAATTGAAGACTAACACATGTAAATTCCTGTTTTTTCAAAAAATTTAAAAAGTACAAAAAATAAATTGTAACACCCTAAAAAAAAATTATAATATTTTTTCTAAATAATGCAAAAAAACTGTACAAAACGAGGAAAATACTCAATTTTTATGTTTTTCTCAAAAAATAACGTAATTGAAGACTAACACATGCAAATTTTAATTTTTTTAATATTCTTTCAAAAATGCTAGAACTGAAGTGTTAACACCTTAAAAAAAATCAATAACCATATTTTTCTAAAAAAAACAAAAAGATGTCTAAAATGAAGAAAATACTTAATTTTCATATTTTCCTAAAAAACTTCGTAATTGAAGACTAACACACTTGCACATTTTTACTTTTTTTTTAATTTTTTTTGAAAAAAAATGCAAAAAAATGAAGCGCATCCCCTTAAAAAAATCAATTCTCAATTTTTTCTAAAAAATTTCAAAATTGATGTCTAAAATGAGCAAAATAACTTAGTTTTCATGTTTTTTTCTAAAAAACTCCGTAATTGAATACTAACACAAGCAAATTTCAACTTTTTCAAATATTTCGAATAATGCAAAAAATGAAGTCGAACACCTTAGAAAATATTTATAATTTTATTCAAAAAATACAAAAAAAAATGTATAAACGAGCGAAATACTCAGTTTTCATGTTTTCATCAAAAAAATCCGTAACACATGCAAATTTATAATTTTTCGAAAAAATTGAAGTCTAACACATTAAAAAATATAAATTTATAATATTTTTCTAAAAAAAAAATGCAAAAATTGATGTATAAAACGGATAAAGTACTCATATTTATGTTTTACTAAAGAACACCGTAATTGAAGAATATTACATGCAAATTTCATTTTTTTTTCAAATTTTTGACCAAAATGCAAAAAGTGAAGTGTAAAAACTTAAAAACAAAAATCAAATATTTATTTTCCAAAAATACCAATATTGGAGTCTAAAACGAACAAAATACTCAATTTTCGTGTATTCCTCAAAATACTCCGTAATTGAAGACTAACACATGAAAATTTATTGTTTTTTCCTATTTTTTTTTGCAAAAATACAGAAACTGAAGTCAACTTCAAAAAATAAATTATCATATTTTTCTAAAGAATGAATAAATGATGTGTACAACGAGCAAAATAACTCAATTTTCATATTTTCCTAAGAAAACTGAAGACTAAACACATGCAAACTTACATTTTTTTTCATTTTTTTTGCAAAAATACAAAAAGTGACGTCCAACAAATAAAAAAAAAACAATTATCATATTTTCTAGAAAATTCCAAAATTGAGGTCTAAAACGAGAAAAATATTCAGTTTTCATGTTTTTCTCAAATAACTTCATATTTGAAGACTAACACATGTAACTTTTTTTTTCAAAAATTCAGAAAAATGCAAAAAGTGAGGACTTACACCTACAAAAATTTAAATTTATAATATTTTTGTAAAATAAAAAATAATGTATAAAACGAGTAAAATACTCAATTTTTCTGTTTTTCTCAAAAAATATCGTAATTGAAGGGTAACACCTTAAAAAAAAACCAATAACCCTAATTTTCCAAAAAAACAAAAAATGATGCCTAAAACGAGCAAAATACTCATATTTCGTATTACTGAAGGAAATACAGTTTCGGATCAACCGTAAAAGTGTACACAAGGATAAACGAATGTAAACGTACATTCGTGGTCATAACTTTCAGTAGGAAAATCCAATTTGAATTGTTCAAATTGGGTTAGATAGATAATGAGATTATCTAGAACTTTCATGTATAAATATTTTTCATTTGAACGAAGTATCACTGTCGTTTTAATGGAATACCGAAAGGGTGCGACAGTTTGACATACAGTTAGTAAAACGTCCATAACTTTCGCATCCGAACTCCAATTGGGCCAGACCAAATTGGGTTGTAAAGTTAATAAGATTATCTACAATTTTCGTGAAGGTTTAAAGTCGGTTGGAACGATTTAATATTTTCGTTTCAACAGAATACTGAAAGGGTGTCTGCAGTTTTCTGTCTGAAAAGGTGTATATGAGATATACATACCTTTTGGCCCATCCTTATCCTATGTGATATAAATAAGATGTTTCTCTCTCTCTCTCTCTCTCTCTCTCTCTCTCTCTCTTCTCTCTCTCTCTCTCTCTCTCTCTCTCTCTCTCTCTCACCAGATCATTCAGTTCAATCATTCTAATTAATAGAATTATCCAGAATATTGAGAGTCATCTTTCAGAGAGTGAAAGAGTGCGAAGAGAGAAAACCGAGAAAAAGAGTTTTTCTCGAAATAGAGAATCGATCTAATCAAGAAAGTTCGCCGATGCTTCGTCTAGGCAGTTGCACCCGCGACCGACGTCTTCCGACTCAAGGTGGATACACGTAGAGGAGCGACACTTGTGGCTCTTCGATTGTGATCAAACCGAAGGAGCAAAACTGTCGGCTGTGGAAGAGTGTGGACGTGGGATGCATGAAAGACAACCGGAGACGTGTCAAGACGGTGGGAGCCGTGTGGTATGGGACGCACGGACTAGTCACCAACGTGACACCGGAGAAGGAAAGGATGCGAGCGATCAACCCGTCGTGCGTGATCAATTTCATGCTGGTAATCGTCTATCCTACTTTGCATCGTACCCTCGAAGTCAATTTTTCCTCAATAAACTCCGTAATTGAAGACTAACCCATGCAAATTTCTAATTGGTTTCAATTTTTTTGCCAGTCCCGTTCAGGTCGTGTACCGCGGGTTCGGGTTTTACCCGACCCATTGACATCCCTATATACTCTTGAAACGTATCTATATTATTGTTCTTATTTTTAGATATGTAAGTTTAAAAATATCATATGATATTAGATAATTTCTAATTATGTTGTTTAGTTAATTTTTTTTTATTAGTTCTAAATTATTTAATGTTAACATTGTGGTCATCCCGACAAGATACTTTTGCTGACAATTCTAAATAGTTCATATAATATCATGATTATTCATTAGAACATGGTCCATATAAACCAACTAAAGTAAAAGTTACATGAACTTTGGTTCATTGTGGACCAAGTGTTAGATTTGTGTTCTAAAACTTATTAATATTTGGATAATTTTTATATGTTATTTTTATGAATTGGATGTTATTTACATTTTGTTCCATGAGTTTTTATATTTTCATTTAGAAGTATTCAAGAAGATGCACTTGGTCTTGAATCGCAGAACTTTAAGTGATAATAAAATATTGAACTCTAAAATGTTCACATGTCTTGGATATTAGCAGGAACACTAATATACATAATAAGAATGTCGTGTTGATTAAAAGCACGTTGCAGTTCTGCAAACGTTGATAAAAGATTATCATTTAATAACACGAATATATGAAAAGCTTCATATATTGAACATACCTAACAGATGAAACATTATATGAATTGTGTTAGTGTCATGAATGTTTTCATCGTGTCTCTGGTTCTAAGATTGAGAGATGTATCTCTTTCACATGAGGAATGCATAACGTAATTATTATTAAAAGCTGCTTATTAATAAGTGGTGATAAAAGTAATAGTTCTTTGTACGTAACTTATGCTGGAAAGAGAGTACATGTCAATAGTATCGTTGCCACTCATTCATTATGAGAAATGATATTTGAAGGAAATACAGTTTCAGGATCAACCGTAAAAGTGTACACAAGGATAAACGAATGTAGTCGTACATTCGTAGCCATATCTTTCAGTAGGAAAATCCGATTTGAATGGTTCAAATTGGGTAAGATAGATAATTAGATTATCTATAACCTTCATGTAGAAATATATTTCATATGAACGAAGTATAAGTGTCGTTTCTGTGAAATGCCGAAAGGGTGCAACAGTATGACATACAGTTAGTAAAACAGTCATAACTTTTGGATACGAACTCCAATTGGGCTGGGCCAAATTGGGTCGTGTAGATAATAAGATTATCTACAACTTTCGTGTTGGTTGATTTTCTGTCAGAGAAATATATCAATTTCGTCTGGACAGAATACTGACCAGGTTCATGCAGTTTTCTGTGTGAGAGAATGTATATTGGATATACATGCCTTTTGGCTAATCCTGATCCTATTATATATAAATAGGATTTTCTCTCTCATCTTAACTAAGCAATTCATTCAGAATTATCCAGAAAATTGTGAGACAAATTTCTAGAGAGTGAAAAGGTGTAAAAGAGAGAAACCGTGAAAATGTGTTTTACGGTTTAGAGAATCAATTCGATTAAGCAAGTTCACCGGTGCATCGTCTAGGCAGGTGCTGATGGAGAATATCCCCGGCCCCGGGCCCGCGCAGCGGATATGTAGGCCCGGTCCGGTTCCCCGATTCCCGAGATCACGCCATGACTTCGAGGGTACGATGCGAATAGAAGGATAGATCTATACCAGCGTGAAATTGATCACGCACGAAGGGTTGATCGCCGCCTTCTATCTCCTGTCACGTTGGTGACAATCCGCGCGTCCCATACCACGCGTCTTTCACCGTTCGTTGACCGTCTTCTCACTCCTTGAGTCGATCACAATCCAAGAGCCACAATTGTCGCTCCTCTACTTGTATCCACCGTGAGTCGCAAGACGTCGGTCGCGGATGCACCTGCCTAGACGATGCACCGGCGAACTTGCTCGATCTAATCGATTCTCTATTACTCGAGAAACTCCTTTCTCGATTTCTCTCTCTTCGCACCCTTTCACTCACTAAAGATCAAATCTGAATTTGCTCTTTTTCTTGTGTATATTGGGCAGAATAATCAATAGAATTATTCAACTGATGAATTCCATAGTGAAGATGAGAGAGAAAATCCTATTTATACCTAAATAGGATAAGGATTAGCCAAAAGGCATGTATATCCAATATACACCCTTTCACACAGAAAACTGTATGAACCTGTTCAGTATTCTGTCCAGACGAAATTGATAAATTTCTCTGACAGAAAATCAACCAACACGAAAGTTGTAGATAATCTTATTATCTACACAACCCAATTTGGCCCAGCCCAATTGGAATTCGTATGCAAAAGTTATGACTGTTTTACTAACTGTATGTCATACTGTTGCACCCTTTCGGTATTTCACAGAAACGACACTTATACTTCGTTCATATGAAATATATTTCTATATGAAGGTTGTAGATAATCTCATTATCTATCTAACCCAATTTGAACCATTCTAATTGGATTTTCCCACTGAAAGTTATGGCCACGAATGTACGACTACATTCGTTTATCCTTGTGTACACTTTTACGGTTGATCCGAAACTGTATTTCTTTCAGGTGCATCCGTGACCGACGTCTTGCGATTCAAGGTGGATACACGTAGAGGAGCAACAACTGAGGCTCTCACGATTGTGATCGATTCGGACGAGTAGATTGAGTCGGAGACGAAATCAATCGTACCGTCGAAGTAGTGGCGTGATCTCGGGAATCGGGGAATCGGACCGGGACTTCATTCCGCTGCGCGGGCCCGGGGTCGAGGATATGAAAAGCGAGAATTCCGATAAGTGGCAAACTGCCATGAAATCCGAGATTCAATCCATGTACGATAATCAAGTTTGGAACTTGATTGATCCACCTCCCGGGGTTAAACCAGTGGGATGTAAATGGGTCTTCAAGAAGAAGACCGACATGGATGGGAATGTAAACACTTATAAAGCACGGCTTGTGGCGAAAGGTTTCAAACAAATTCATGGTATAGACTATGAAGAAACGTTTTCTCCCGTGGCAATGCTTAAATCCATACGGATCTTACTTGCTATCTCTGCGTATTATGACTACGAGATTTGGCAAATGGATGTCAAAACCGCATTCCTTAACGGGAACTTAGAGGAGGATGTGTACATGACACAGCCCGAGGGTTTTGTCGATTCAAAGAGTCCGGATAAAGTGTGCAAGTTGCAACGATCCATTTATGGATTGAAGCAAGCTTCTCGGAGTTGGAATATACGTTTCGATGAAGTTATACGAGAATATAATTTCGTGAAAAACGTAGAAGAACCTTGTGTATACAAGAAGGTTAGTGGGAGCCGCGTAGTATTTCTTGTACTGTATGAAGACGACATCTTGATCATAGGAAACGACATTCCGATGCTTACGGATGTTAAGAAGTATTTAAATACTCGTTTCGCTATGAAAGATTTGGGCGAGGCCGCTTATATATTAGGCGTGAGGATTTATAGAGATAGATCCAAGAAGTTACTCGGCTTGAGTCAAAGCACGTACATCGACAAAGTGTTGAAACGGTTTTCAATGCAAAATTCGAAGAAAGGACTTCTTCCAATGTCGAGTGGCATATCGTATTCTAAAGCTCAATGTCCGACATTGAGCGAAGATAAGAATGCGATGAGTATTGTTCCATACGCTTCGGCGGTTGGATCAATTATGTATGCCATGATTTGTACGCGCCCCGATGTGTCGTATGCATTGAGCGTCGTTTCGCGTTACCAATCTAATCCAGGGGATATGCATTGGATCGCGGTTAAGAACATCCTTAAGTACTTACGAAGAACTAAGGATCAATTTCTAATTTATGGTGGAAAGACATCCGGGTTGGTCATTAATGGATATACCGACGCCAGTTTCCAAACATGTGTCGATGACTTTCGATCACAAAGCGGATACGTGTTTTGTCTAAATGGTGGAGCGGTAGTTTGGAAAAGTTCCAAACAACCCACGATAGCAGACTCTACAACTGAATCGGAGTATATTGCGGCTTCCGAAGCGGCAAAGGAGGCGGTTTGGATCAAGAAGTTTGTGTCGGAGCTTGGTGTAGTCCCGAGCATCTCGGAACCTGTAGTTGTGTATTGCGACAATACGGGCGCAATAGCACAGTCCAAGGAACCGAGGGCACATCACCGCTCCAAGCACATACTCAGAAAATTTCACTTGATCCGTGAGATTTTGCAAAGGAAGGATGTGATCATTGAAAAGATTGATACTGACAGGAATGTTGCGGACCCGTTTACTAAGCCACTCTCGCAAGCTAAGCACGATTATCATGCGAAAGCTATAGGTTTGAGATACCTAGAGGAGGAAGAGAGTAGTTAGTTATCTAAAACGATAGTTTCGTAGGACGAGATTAGTCTAATAGATTAGTAAACGTTGTATCACCCCAAACTTATCTTATAGTAATGCAATTTCAAAATTTTTAAAATTTTTCATTTTTGCATCTATCTTATATGAAAACTGTGTGCGGGGTTGTGTAATATGATAGTTACATGAACCTTGATTTGAACTTGTGTGGACGTCGACATGGTTGAGGACTATGTGCAGCAAAACCGTCACACTTAAAGTGTCATTTCTAAACATCCCTAGTCGCGGATCAGCTTGCTTAAGAGAGAAGCATTTCTATTATTAGATAATAGACTGAACGCGTACACTAGTACGTTTGCCGAGGAGATGATTATGTTTTGCTAATCATGGGACAAGGTGCTTGTCGAATCGGGAACGTAGATATATGTTAGGTTACATGTATTGGATATGACCGAAGCCGCGAGACCATGACATGGTTTAGTTATTAAAGATGGACTTGCGACGGATGGGGTTTTAGATTCTTCAAACTTGAGGGGATCATTGATTGCGTTTCGTGCGTAACACAATGCTTTGATATGATCTTACGCTCACCGTAACAGGGAGTTAAAAGGGTCATCATTGGGTATTGTCCGAAACACGGAATTCAATGTGAGTCTCCAAGATAGGAATTGTTTATTCCGAAAGGAAGAGATATCTCTTAGGCGCCGCTCGATGAGTCGATTAACGAAACCTGCGGCCGCAGTCAATGATATTAATGGTTAATATCGATTGAAATTTGTTAATTCAACTCGGAATCGGGGAATAAGTGTAGTTAATCAAATTATAAGGATGACTATTACCATGCCTTTTGATTAACGGATATCGTAAACAAGAGAACTAGTAACCGCTATTCGAGATAGGCACAATGATCACAATCATTATTCGTTTAACATGGGTAGCTATGATGGAGTGACTAGATCCCGCTCATGAGCTTGTAGGCATTGGAAACAACCTACTGCCATCGTTAAGTCGAACCTACATGGTCACACAACGAGTCGTACTAAGTCGGGCTTGATCATAAAATTGGCACATAGGATGTGCATAGCTTGGTATTTGATACGCGAGCTATATTCTCTAAAATCGTGCGTATTGGATATGCATGAGTACCTTTTAGGTAGATCTGAAATTGATTGGGAGACTGAAGGAAATACAGTTTCAGGATCAACCGTAAAAGTGTACACAAGGATAAACGAATGTAGTCGTACATTCGTAGCCATATCTTTCAGTAGGAAAATCCGATTTGAATGGTTCAAATTGGGTAAGATAGATAATTAGATTATCTATAACCTTCATGTAGAAATATATTTCATATGAACGAAGTATAAGTGTCGTTTCTGTGAAATGCCGAAAGGGTGCAACAGTATGACATACAGTTAGTAAAACAGTCATAACTTTTGCATACGAACTCCAATTGGGCTGGGCCAAATTGGGTCGTGTAGATAATAAGATTATCTACAACTTTCGTGTTGGTTGATTTTCTGTCAGAGAAATTTATCAATTTCGTCTGGACAGAATACTGACCAGGTTCATGCAGTTTTCTGTGTGAGAGGATGTATATTGGATATACATGACTTTTGGCTAATCCCGATCCTATTATATATAAATAGGATTTTCTCTCTCATCTTAACTAAGCAATTCATTCAGAATTATCCAGAAAATTGTGAGACAAATTTCTAGAGAGTGAAAAGGTGTAAAAGAGAGAAACCGTGAAAAGGTGTTTTACGGTTTAGAGAATCAATTCGATTAAGCAAGTTCACCGGTGCATCATCTAGGCAGGTGCATCCGTGACCGACGTCTTGCGATTCAAGGTGGATACACGTAGAGGAGCAACAACTGAGGCTCTCACGATTGTGATCGATTCGGACGAGTAGATTGAGTCGGAGACGAAATCAATCGTACCGTCGAAGTCGTGGCGTGATCTCGGGAATCGGGGAATCGGACCGGGCCTTCATTCCGCTGCGCGGGCCCGGGGTCGAGGATATTCCCTACAATATTATGGGCCCCTTGATAAAGTGGAATTATGAATGGATCCAATATAACTGAAGTGCAGTTATATATTTATAATTTACTTAATAGAGATCAAGAAATGATTATAATACAAAGATGACACATCACTACTTTGTATATTGATCACAATATCATAAAGGCAAGGAATGGACACAATCAATATCACAAGGATTACGTTTCGTAAAAGGGTTACTAAACATCTAAGTTATTTGGGTAACCGTAATGTATAGCTAGAATACCGCTTACGGTTTATGGAATAAAATATTTTATTTCATTGCCAACATAACATAGATCCTCGATATAGGTCACACCAACTGAATGGGAAACAAGAAATATATTATATATTTTTCTATGTATAAATATTTCATGTTGTATGAAATACAGATACAAATAGAAAATATGTAAAATATTATGTCATATGAGATGATTACTTAGCATGGAAATAAATTAAATGAAATGTGCATATTATGAAAATAATATATGTAGCACATATCATAATTTGTTTCAAGCCCATGCCCAAAACATATTGAGAAGAGAAATTGACAAGTCCAAATAAACATGAATCATGACCATAAATTCGAGACAGATTTTGAGGCATGTTTGAACAAATATTTGAAATAGAAAAAATTTACCATTCTGTACAAATGACCTATCTAAATTGTAGCCATTTGAATGTAGTTTCTAATGGTGAAAATTTTAAGTCATTTGGAATTGTCTTGAAGAAGTTATGACAGAAACAGTGACCAATGGTCAGGAGTTAATGTGCTACTTCGAATTTTGTTCAAACCTTGATTACGAATTTTCAAAGGGTTTTGACCTAATGTTTAGGGACTATAAATATGAGACCTGGCTAAGTATTTTGTAACAAGAATTTTCTCTCTATAGCCAGTCTCTCATTCTCTTGAAATGTTTGTTGAAACGTTGATTGATTAAGCAATCGATCAGAAACGGGCGACGGAGCTAGGTGCGGACAAGAGGACGCTAGCACGGACTTGACGCTGTTCTTGTTTCGGATTCATGGGTGAACCAAAGAGGACCAGACCTACGTTAAAGATCTTCGGTATTGTATTCTAATCCTTCTTGTAGGATAAATAAAATAAATTAGAGTAGAAAGTTAGCTTAAGTAAGACGATTCCCGACTTTGTTGGAATAAATTTTTGATATTTACTCTGACGAACGTCATGAAATCCTTCACCAAGTTCTTTCATATTGTTTGTCTCAATTAAATATGGAATTTTTTTTTTTTAAAAAAATACTAATTTTTTCAATGTAGTAAACCCCCCCCCCCCCCCCCCCCCCCCCCCTAATTATTACATGTTATATTTATATAATTCTAATATTTCATACATTATATTTTGACTTTTATATTTTTCTTCAAAAATTAACATAATTTAATAATAAGATGAACAACAATATTAAAATAACACCTTGCAAATATTTAAAAAATAAAATATCATGAAACTATTAAAAAAATACATGAAAGGAGAATGAAAATAAAAAATAGATTCTTAAACATATATTTTTTCTATCAATATATTTTCTATCTAGGTGTTTATTTATTGCTGTTATTTTATTATTATCTGATGTTATTTTTTCAAGAATAATAAATATAATATTAAAATTATATAAACACAATATATAGTAATTTTTTTTTGAAATCACATATTAAGAAATGTTATGAATTTTCTTAAAATTAATATAATTAACAAAAAATAACAAAAATATTTTTAATTATTACATATGAAAATAGAAGGCCATTTTGGTAAATTTTTTTTAATATCATCCATGGGGGTATTTGCAAATAAAAGTTTGGCAGAGGGGGTTTGTTGGAGTTTACAAAAGATAGGAGTTTTTTTTTAAATATTCAAAAAAGTTACGGGATTAAAAATATGTCAAAACACATAAGTGTGAACAATCATACAAAAAACGTAGAATCAAATTACATATTAGGAAAATTTAAAACATGTCAGACTCGAAGATTCCCGCGCAATTGCGCGGGAAAAAAGCTAGTTAATTATATTTTTGTATGGAATATTTTTTTTTTAGTATTATATAATCAATGACGCGCAAAACCTACATACATGTTGTATAATTCGTTATTTCTAAATTAATTTGTTTGAACTATTATGAATAATATTGTTGTCATGTTCTTTTCTAAAATTCTATTATATCTGAAATATAATTTTATCATGCTACTAATCTATGGATTAATCCTGAAATTTATAGATGATCATACTTAAATAGGTTATAAAATGTAATGATATAAATATATTGTGATATAATTTTATTTTGAAATGATATTGTAATTATCATGCACGTTGCGTAGCGCGAATATTATCCCAGTGTATGATTGATTCGCGTGGTGTAATGCATGGACAAATTCACGAAAAATAGTTGTAATTGACAAACAACTTCATAGTGTAATTGTTTTGTTATCATTAAACTTGTTACCTCAGTAAGACAAGAAATAAACTGTCATACTCAATAAAAATTATACAAATTAAGAGAGAAATTTTCATCCTTGATTGATCGCATCAATGACTCTAATCTCCAGAATTTACAAGCTAAAATTTGCAGGTACCATGGCCTAGTTCAGAAGGAAAATCAAACAAAATTAGTATTTACAGGCCCCTTAAAAAGAAATAATAATTATTTTTTCGTACATATAATTCTAATCTTTGACACGGAAAGATAATATTTTTTTCGAAGGAACGAAACATTATAATATTATTAAGTATTTAATTCTTACTTGGATTTCGATTTGTGACAACACCGGTACCGGCAAAGTCACAGCTGGATGGCTGGCGCCCGTGGGTCTGATAGTACGAATTCATCGCAACTGCTGCATGAGATTGGATATTATTAGGTTGGAAGCAAGCCCCTCCAGCTTGGATTGCCTTGCAATTCGCTCCATTACTGCATGCATAGTTGATGTTGTTTTGCAAAGCGGTAGCGGTCGCACCCGCTTTCGCCACACACCACAAACCTCCTGCCGGTTTTCGTCCACCCCTTCTTCCACCTCTTCCAACGACCTAATGGGAAAATATATAAAAAATGTTAATCGAGCCCCATCCAATTAGTTGTGCGATTTGATTGCCATAAGACACGAAGACATACCTGGCCTTTCATAATTCCAGCATTATACATGGGAGTAAAGTCGGGCCTGAATAGACCCCAGTTCCGTTCAGCTATTGGACCAGTCTTCAAGTCCTCGTTGAAAAGGGCAAAGATGTAGGTCTCGAATCTGCGTCCTGGCATTAACGGAGTACCCCCGCCCGAGTTGACCTTTCTAATCAACCCGCTAACATAACTGGCAGCATAATCAGGACTAACTCCTGCTTGGCCCGGCTCTGCCTGTGTTGGCCACCCTGTTTCTCCAATCATGATTGGCAAATCGCCGAATCCTAGACGCTTCATTGCGGAAAAGATGGCATCTAGTTGTGCATCCAACATGTTTGTGTACGTGATCTTGGTGTACTTATCGTACACTCCTCCGTTCCTTCTGAACAATGCATAGTTCAAGGTTTGGGGGTTGTAGCTGATGAAATGAGGAAAAAAACGCGAATTATTAATATATGTCTATACAATTTCAATAATCGATAGAAATTGGTGTACGTTAATTACCTGAAGTAAGGGTAGGGATTGACGACGAAAGGCGATCTGGTGGCTTTAAGGAAGTTAAGCATTGGGACAAAGACCGATTTCACATAGCCAAACCGGAATTGGCCTGCAGAAGGCGGTTGAGAAACTGCGAGTATGCCGAGGTAGTGAGGAGTAGATACACGGATCTGTCCGAAACCAGCCGCAACAAGTGCGTTATGAAGAGAGCGCATGGCCGGCACGAGCGAAAAAATTAGGTTGTTATCACCGGATAGAAGGATCTCATTGCCAAGCAAAACTAAGTCGATCTTCGTTGCGGGGTAGTAAGGGGCAACATGGTTAGCAACCCATGCAGCCGCTCCGCCGCTACTGACGAGAGACGGAATGTCACCATTCGTGGTGGAGATTGTAAGGGGGATGCCCGTGCCGGCGAAAGCACGGATGATATCCGGATTCGAGTCAAAAATCTTCACACGGTCTATGTTTGTCCGGGTCTTAATGAATGACACAACCTGTGCAGGAGGGGGCAAATTGTCACCGAGGGTTCCGTAGTTTACGCCGATGGACAGAGCGACCGCCGCAGATGAGAGGAAGAGCAAAGCCCGGATGAGGGTGGTGTTTCTTAGCAAGATTGCAGACGCCATTGTTGTAGTTTTTGATGGAATTGCCAAGGCCAGCATCTATATTTATGCTGCTCTAGGTGATTCAGCGTTTTCTAATTTTAGACTGTAAAAACCAACACCAAGGGGGTAGGAAAACAGAATGACGAGGATGGAGATCAGTCAATAAAAATTAGTTTTGTTCTGGATAAAGTGATCATCATGAATTGACTTGATGATTCATAAAGGAAAATCATTTAATGTGTGGATGGATTATTCCCCCACTTTGGTTCCGTCGTCTATTACGCGTATTGGAGATAACGAGGGGTGCTTTCTGTAGTTGGAGGAGTTATGGACTAGCGGGGGATATGCGTCGATTAAAAAAAGTAAAAAATGGGAATTTACATATTTATCCTTCTAAAAATATAAAATATCGCATTTATCACCTCAAAAATCTTAAACATCGTAATAATTTAACTAAATTTGTATAATTAAATCATGATAATATTTTTTTTTGAAGGAGGTTCGACAATGTGTCGAGACCTCGAATATATTATATCAAAAAAGTGTTACATTTTACAATAATTTGGAAGATCTAAATGACTACTTCTTATATAAGATACTACTTGTAACATAAAAGGACTACTCGCAGTATTTATTCCAGGATACCGTGTCTTGTATTACAAGATTGAAGATCCGCGTTGAAGATTGAGGTTTGTCGTTGAAGATGGAGTCGTTGCGGGATTTCCAGATATTCCATATGGCTGACAACCATGCCGTTTTCCATATCTTTGTGGTATGAGTTGACGACCAAAATTCGAACGGTTTCGATATATCAGGAGGTAATTCTTGCAATCGAGCGGTGAGATTGCCCCATATTTCTTTAGAGAAAGGACATTCGTACAATAAATGCGTATTTGTCTCCTCTTCTGTTTTTCATAGGGGACATACTTGGTTGTTCGGCCATCCTCTTAGCTGCAGCCTATCACTCGTTAGTATGCGAGATTGGATGGCTAACCAACCGAAGAAACGGACTTTGAGCGGAGCTTGTGCTTTAAAAAGTAAGGTGTTCCAGGGGCAGATAACACATGGATTTATGAAGAAGGAGTATATGTTTTTGGACTTGAAAGGTTGAAGTTGTTCGTTGGAGTCATCGCTTGTAACTTGTAAGAGAGTTGAAAGTATTGTATAATGGCAATCATGATAATATTAAAAAGCTGAAAAATTTAATAATTTGAATATGTTTTAAAAGGATAAAAAGAGTATTTTAGATCTTTGGAAGGGTAAATTTGATATTTTTATTTTTTGAAAGATAAATATAATATTTTGAGTTTTTAGAAGGGACCGACTAACGTACGCCAAAGAATTTTCCCGTTTTGCCCACCGGTCTGTCAAGAGCTACCTAACATGTCAGGTGACGGGTTTTTTTTTATAAAAATTTTGTCGTTTTGAATGCCTAATTACCACGTACCAAAAAGATATAAATTGATATCTATACATTTAGTAAAAAATATTTAAAATATTTCTCATGTAAAAAAAATATATCATGCATGTAAAAATATATAATATATATTATATTTCAACATTTGAAATATACATGATATCCAAAAAATATATCACATAAATATATATCACAAATGTAAAAATAGATAACATGTATTGTTCTTCAAAAAAAAAAAAAAATGATGCACCATCATACATCTAAAAATTTATAAAACATAAAAATATATTATACATATAAATAAATAATAAATATCACATATATTGTACTTACAAAATTTATATAATATATCTAAAAATTTATAAAACATAAAGAGAAACATACGTACACTAAATAACACAAAAAGATGATGGACGAGATACAACGTAAATACATAATCATTTCTCTTTTAAAAGAGTAAATATGTAAAGCTTATGATATTAGCTTTGTTAAAATTATTCAAATTATATCCGAACGTGACATGATAAACACTCACTAATTTATAACCAGTGGATATTTGTATTCATTCAATTAAATTTTGTCGTATTGTGTTCGGATATAACCCTAATATATATTTTATGAAACGAGACGTGACCCTCGCCCTGCTTCAACAATAATTCTTATAGTTTTCTCAAGCATAATCTCTTTCTTTTATTTATACAAATTTTACTAAAATATAATTTGACATTCGATACTTATTATCTTGATGCAATTAAAATTCCGACTATATTATATGTAATGTATTTAGTAATAAACAAAAAATATAAAAAAATGCATATCATTTTATATGAAATATATATATAGTTTTTGCATGTATTGTATCACTATTTGATAAGTGTATATTTTTTGTATCAATACATATTATTATACATTATACATATTATTTATGCACTCATTGTATTACTATTTGATACGTGTTTATTAGCATACTACATATTATTTTTGCACTCATTGTATTATTATTTGACACGTGTATGTTTTTTTAATACATATTGTCACGTATAATATATATTATTTTGTAAACGATTTTTTTATATAACATCTCGTACTCTTAAACTCATTTTTTTTTCTCCCGTATATATATTATTTTTTCTACTTGAATATATAATTTTTGTTCCATATTTTTTGTTCACAATTTTTTTTATGAAATTTTTTTTTATAAAAAAAGATGCTACTTTTTTGCAGTATGATCCAAATATTTAATATTTTTTGGTCTAAAAATAGATTTTTTTACTTCTACTATTTTTTTTCTCCTTTATTTCATTTTTTTCAAAAGAAACATGTATCATTTTTGTTGCAAATATAAAGTTCATCCAAAATATTAAATATGTACTTTTGCATCATATCAACATAGTTGTTGATTGGAATTTTTTTCTTCAGAAAAAGACATGTATATTTTTTGTCTGTTAGAAACATATGATTTTGTCGAAACGCTTATTTTTTGTTGCAAAAAGTATTGTTTGCACAATATCGAAAAAATAAATTTGTATTTCAAAATTTTAAACATATTCTTTTATCGAAATGTTTATTTTTTGTTACATAAAATACTCTTTGCAAAAACATTGGAAACAAAAATTTTGTTTCCTCATTAGTATGACCAGTTATACAATTGACTACAAAAATGATTCAACAGAAAATCAAAAGTATTTCAAAATTTTATGTTCATTATTTTGATTCGTTACAGGATTAAAAATGGCTATCATATTACAAATTTTCAATAACGGGCTTAGTTTAGCCTACATGATAAAGGCCCAATTGAGCCCATGAAAACCTTCAATCTCATAGGAACGCAGAGCAGAGAGGTTGGTCAGCTCGTCAATGGCGTTAATGGCTTGGCTTTTCTCCTTCTCCGATCCACAAGGGCTTCCCTTCTCCCTTACTCTCCCTCTCCTCCTCTTCACTCTGGTCCTCCCTCTTTCTTCTCTCCAAATTTTCTATCCGATCTCGGTTGCAAAGCTATATTTTTTAAATTGTTTTGATTGCAGTTGTTTGTCTTGGCGCTGAGTGTCGCCGCTTTCTTCCTCGAATTCACCAGACGGATTGGTTGCCTGCACTCGTAAGACCGATTTAGACAATTTACAAATGAATGAAACTATTCGCATCACATCAATGCCATTGATTTTGTTTTCTTGGTTCTTTCAGCGTTGAGAGAACTCAAGCTTCAGATTCCTTTTTCGAGGACCCCAATTCCTTGAAGAAGGTAATTCTATACACTTTTAATTGCACATTTATTCCCAGATTTGGTAATTATTGTGTATTCCAGGTTCGTTGCCCTTCAATTTTCGACCCTGCCGAAAAGTACATTTCGCTTATCATCCCTGCATACAATGAGGAAGATAGACTTCCCGGGTATCTCGACGAAACACTCAAGTGAGTCACTGCATTATTTTGTTCTCTTCAGTGTATTAATTAAACTAATTTTGCTATTTTTCATTCTGGCTTTGTAGTTATCTGAAGCACCGATCAGAACTAGATAAATCTTTTTCATTTGAGGTATGTGAAGTTTGCCAAATTATCTGCTAATCTTTTTTTTTATATAATTTTGTGATTTGGAATAGGTGGTGATAGTCGATGATGGAAGTAGTGACGGTACATCGAAAGTAGCATTCGATTATGTTAGGAAATACAAAATTGACAATGTGAGAGTTTTAATACTTGGGAGAAACCATGGAAAAGGAGAAGCTATTAGAAAAGTTAGTATATATTCTCAGCCTATTTTCCCCATTTTCATTTTAATTTTGCATACATGATATTTCTGATGTTCTGAAGGGGTATTCATGATATTTTTCATTTTTGTGGTGTTTTATTTGAAAGGGAATGCTCCATGCACGAGGTGAGCTTCTTCTAATGCTCGATGCCGATGGTGCAACTAAAATCACCGACTTAGAAAAGCTTGAATCTCAGGTTTGTCAAAAACATCTTATTCATTCCTATTGCCCCCAAAAATTATGAAAATATTACAAATAACCAATTAAACTATTTTTGCAGATAAAGATGTTTCCTAAGAATGTGAAGAAAACCGAATCCTCCTCGTCAAGTGATCCGAATTTATCCGAAGAAGAAATTGCGGTGTTTGGGTCACGCGCTCATCTAGAGAAGCAAGCTCTTTCTACGGTTCACATTTTTTTTTCTCGATAATGCTGTATTTTTTATTTTGTTGAAAACAAATTCTTATGGTTGTGTTGTTATTTCAGAGGAAATGGTACAGGAACTTTCTCATGAAGGGATTCCATCTCGTGGTTTTACTAACTGCAGGACCTGGAATACGAGACACGCAGGTACGATTATTTCGCGTAATAGAATTAAAATGTCACGGCTCCAATTTCATCATTTTGGTTGATTTCTTGAAATCCTCTATGTTGCGTGGATACCCGGATACGATATTGTAATTTTCAAAAAATCCAGGATACTGATACGGATACGGCTATATAGTTATTATTTTAATATATTTGTATAATATAAATATTAATGAAATAACAAATAAATAATATCTTTGAATTAAATATTACGACAGCAAATAAAATTAACCAAACCGTACAAGAATCATGGAAGTATCATAAAAGTATTTTAGAAGTATACGTGTAACATATAAAATCCTTTAAACATGATTTTCCACTTGCAGTGTGGCTTTAAGATGTTTACAAGGCGTGCCGCGCAGAAGTTGTTCACAAATATCCGACTCAAAAGGTGCCTTTTTTTTTTTTTTTTTGAGTTTTTGTTGTTGTTGTTGTTGTTATATTGGGATAATTCCGGCTCGCTAATGATGATCAATTTGAATAAAATTGGTACAGGTGGTGTTTTGATGTTGAGATTGTGTATTTATGTAAACGTCTCGGGATCCCAATGGTGGAGGTCTCGGTTAACTGGACGGAAATACCAGGATCGAAAGTGCGATTGTTGAGTATAGTTCACATGCTTTTTGAGCTCGTCTTGATTCGAGTAGGATATGGGCTTGGCATTTGGAAAATTTACTTGTAAACACACTCCCTATTTGTGCTCTCATCTAAACGAATGTTCAATTAACAGGAATTTTTCTGTGTTTTTTATTAGAATTTATTGTATTTTTGTAGTTTGATATTTTTGTTGAGGAAATATAGGGTTCTCATATAGTTTCTTTTCAGTTCGAAGGGTGTACCCTAAATTGGATTTCAACGGACGGAACATTTAAGTAGAGCCTTTTTGCAATTAGAAATGAATTGTTTTGTTTAACTTGCAAAAATTATAATACGTATATATTATTACTTAATACGTACAAAATATCTTTTTATATGTGTAGTATATTTTGTGTATTTGTGTTATAATCCTTTTGAATGTATGTTACATATTTTAAGTTCAGCAGTAGTGGCGGCAATTAAGACCAGTGGCGGAGAATATTAGCACTTGTAAAAATGTATTTACAATTGAGAGATATCGATGAAGTTTGAATGTTTAATTATCAATTTTTACTTGTGTTCAAAAATAAAAATAAAAAATCGAGATCTCATAGATGGTTCAAACATCAAAGTATGAATGTATTTGATGACCTATTTTCGGCAATTTATATTTTATCAAGTGGCCATTGATTATTGGAAAAGTTAAGAGAAGAAAAATTAAGATACATATATTTTTACTTGTATGTTCTTTTTTTCATCTTCATTATTTTTGCCATCACAATAGTACAATTGTAATTAACCTAGAAATCTCAAACATAATTAATATATACATCATCTTAAATTCACCTGCCTCCAGAGAGGCCGGAGAAGGAAGTGATCGTAGACGGATACGACTTGATATAGGAATCAAACCCTTCATTCTGAAGCATCGCAAACATGCCAAAATTCATATAAGCCTGAGATAACTCGGGAACGGGTTCATGTCCATTTAAATACTGCATGACTTGTCGCATACTCGGCCTAGCACCACCCAGAGGATGCGAGCAAAGCAAACCGAGTTTTATCACCATCTCAACCTCATCTACCCTGTAATCATCTCTCAATCTCGGATCGATAATATCAGAAAGCAATCCCCTTTGCCATTTTTCTAGGACTGCGTCCACTAAAATCATTCGCTCCCCTTCGGGGCCTGGTTCGACTGGCCTCCTTCCACAAACTACCTCTAGCATAAATGCACCAAAAGCGAACACGTCTGTTGCAGGCGTTGCCTTGCCGCTTCTTGCGAGCTCAGGAGCGAGGTAACCCATCGTTCCAACAACATGGGTGGTTTGTGGGTCGGTACCGTGATCGTATAATCTCGCAAGTCCAAAATCACCCAACCTACCATTAAATTCACTGTCTAATAGTACGTTGCTCGCCTTGATGTCTCTGTGGATGACGACTTGCTCCCAGTCTTCGTGGAGATATAGGAGGCCGGATGCGACTCCTTTGATGATTTTGAACCGTTCGTTCCAATCAAGGGCCGGTTTTTCTTGATCATAGAGATACCTATCAAGACTACCATTTGGCATGTAATCATACACCAAAAGTAGCTCACCTTTACGCCGGCAATAACCCAATAATTGTACGACATTTCTGTGTCGGAGTTGACCGATACTTACAATCTCAGCGATAAATTGCTTCATCCCTTGCCTCGATTCATGTGAGATTTTCTTGACGGCAACCTCCATTTTGGACACAGGTAGTACCCCTTGATAGACCCTCCCAAAACCACCAGTTCCAAGTAGCCGTTTTTCCTTGAATCCATTGGTGGCTTGATACAAATCCTTGTATGAGAACCTGTGTGGTCCGAACTCAACCTCCCAATCTTCGCGTAATTCGGCATATTTGTAATACCTTTTCATGTAAACAAAAATGGAAAATACTAAAAGGAGAACAAATGTTGCAGATGCTAGCGGCAACACAACATCTAAAACCTTCAAACTTCTTTTTTGGGCCGTGCGCGGGAGCTTAGGCAGTTTCGAAAGGTCAAGTGTGGGGGCCATGCCATTTAGTTTAAAACTCCATCCCAGAATGTAGTGAGAAGAATGTACCGATCCAGTGGAAGAAGAAAACCCGATATACATAGAATCGAGAAAAACCGTAGAGAGATTATAGGTATAAGAAAGTAGAGGCTTCTTTGGCTTGGATGAACCAACAGGAGCTAGGGTAACATTAATTTGGGTCTCTTGGCCATCATAATCCACCCATACTTGCATGGCTTTGCGGCTATAAAGGCTTAAATTATGAAAAGACCCCGAATCATCGGCAAAGTAACCGGCATAATAAGATCGGCTTGATTTGAGGCTATTAATATCGATGCCGACATGGTTATCATTAATATCTTGGAACTCGGAGCTGTATATGGTGTCGAGCTCAACCGCAAAGATATGATTGGTCGAATTACCATTATCTTGTATGTTAAGAAGGCCTAAGTATTGGCTCGGCAAGGCAGAGGAGAAATTGTTCGTTGGCGATATGAAGAAGGCAATGCCATGACCGCTAAGATCAATGTATTCAGAAATAATTCCGAAGACAAACGTAGTCGAGAAGGAGGGAACGGTACGGCCAAAACTAAATTGGGAAGGGTGAAAGGCATGGCCTTTTAATTGGAACGTGTCGTTTGTTAGCCTCAAAAGGCCGTTTTCCGTTATGTTTGCCGCACCGTCAAGGGTTAGATTTGCATCTTTGAATCCATTGAATGTGAATTCAGTATTTTGGCTTGTACAGAATGTGAAGTTTAGAAAAAGAAGAAGAAGAAGGGCTAAAACTGCCTTCTTGAGGAGCATAGCTTTGGATTGGAAGTGAAGTTGTACAGATGTGTGTGTGGGTGAGTGGGTGAGTGGAAGGGCTGTGTGTGTGAGGGCCGGGGTGAGGGTGGAGGTTTGTAACAATGATCAAACATTGACCAAATGGAAGCTTCCAAGAAACAAAGAAAATAAATTAAGGCTGCCAAACAATGGAAGAAGAAATTCCCTTGTGTGGTGAGGTTTGTATTTTTGTAAGGAAAAAATGTTCTTCCTCATGACATCATCTAATTTGTATAAATCTATATTAAGCGTTTCATTTTACATGTTAAACGAAATGCTTATATAATCAAGTCATACACACAAAAAAAGTGGAGGATATTATCGAGAAGCATTATTGCTCTTCTTGACTGTATAGTCTAAGACTCTAATTCTCTTTCACAATCATTCAACTTCAACATTCATCAATACTACTGTGTCTGGACGCAAATCACGCGAACAAGAAAATATATGCAGACAGACCCATGATTAAGAATTGAGAATTGAGATAATCTCGCAGATCAGAAAATAACAAAAGATGGCCAACTATTGTCCGGGTTTGATTTCGGATATGATTTTTTACTCGCGGGTATTTTCGGTTCGGGTGTTCCGGTAATATCCGAAAATACGGATTCGGGTATGGAGGAGGCTTATCCGAACACGTCCCGTCCCGTTGACGTTCCTAATTACAAATAATTCGTTGTAGCACCGCTATAGCACAATATAGTTTTGTTTGGATGTTAAACGCTACAGTTTTATTATATTTTCTAAACTCTTGATGAGTTTTTTGAATTGAACACATGAAAAATTAGTACATTAATTAAAAAATAACTTCAAAAATAATTAAAAAAATGATTCATCTTTGAATATTCATAAACGAGATATTTCATGACATTATTTTATAATATACATCATTGTAAGAATGAAAAATATTTATTAATTGTGTACGCTGTAATTGTGTCGATATAGAGTCATATACACAAATTTCGCTACAAGAAAAATAGTGTTGCTAAATATGACGTTAAACGTTATTTGCAACATTGCTAAATATTCAAAATATTCCTTAAAAAAGATGTATCATATAACTCTCCTTGTAATAATAATATATCTTTTTCACATAACAATAAACTTTGGAGAAATTTTTTTATCGAAAAATAGGTCATTTTCGTTCTTACAAAGGAAGTCATTTTATACACACTACTCCAGCCGACTATGTTGACTCTGGTTAATTAGTCTCAATCTTCTGTCACGAGACGATGAAAATGAAACATTGGTCATTCGAATAAAAAAAATGGAAAATGTTGGATATATCTTAGTTTTTCCTTGCACGTTCTTAATGACGTGAATATGATTTAACATCTTAAAAATTAATATTTTCATTTATGATTTTAACATTCTAATTGTATGTTCAATCATAAATTAAAATAATTAAATCATAAATTAAGATGTTAAATCATGTTTTTGTGTATTAATTTTGAAGGTGTTTAATCATATCTACATCATCAAGAATGTGGGGGAAGAATACTAGGACGTGTACATCACTACTCTAAAAAAATCCCTAGAAATCTATGGTATTCACGATACAGTATCAATTGAAATTTCCTCAAGGACTTGTTTGGATGTAAAGTAATTTATAGTATAGAAGGCATGATTTGGTTGCAAGAAACAAATCGCCATACTCATTTTTTAGGTGAGATACAAACTAGTCTAGTTATTGGCAACAAGTAATTTATAGTATAGAAAAGATAATTTGTATTTTGATCAAAAAAAAAAAAAGATAATTTGTAGGGATTAGAATTTGAGTTTTGTAAATTTCATTAATATATGAAAATTCAAAGACCGATGACTATTGTTACGATTCCGTTTTAATTAACACGGACGGTGATTATGAGAAAAGCACTTGCCTTATAAGGGAAATGAAAACTAGTGGGCGAAGCAGAAGCAGCAGAAGGCCCGAGGTCAGTAACGTCCATTTCAGGACTTTCACCTATAGTCTCGTTGTTCGCTAGTGGTGGTGTTTTTTTTTTGAAGAAAAAGACAAGCGCGATACGCGTCCGGTCCGATTTTTTTTATCGCTAGTGGTGGTGTTGTAGCTATGTTTTCGTATGAGGAGATGTTCTGAGTGTTTGTTTTGATTTAGATAATAATGATTATTGCACTTTCTGAAAATCGACTTCAAGATCCAAATTTACTCACTTTGTTTATAGTTTGGTTGGTTAAATTAGTCTAGGCATTATACAAACAGTATGTTCGGATGTAGATAACTAAAATTTTAAGACTAGTAATATTATATCATCTTTTAGTTTTACTAATAATAATTAATATAATACACTTTCTTCTAGTACTAATTATAATATAAATTAAAACACATTTATTGAAGTATTGTTTTAATAAATTTGCACACAATATTTTATTAATATAATATGATATAATATAATATAACAAAATATAATAATAAAATAATATAATATAAAGTAGCAAAATGTAATATACTATATATTACGATATAATGTAATATTTTATGATAAAATAGAGTATCAATATAAAGATGTTTTTTTGTGACATGTTGGCACGTTGTAACTAAGACAATTAGTAGCATGACTTATTGTAGCTGAGTTAATTCTCTTTGTTTGGTATGATGTATTTGATCTAACTCTCGTAGTTGTAGTTACCTTGGGACCTCTCATTACTACAACTCAACTTTTGCCATAATCTACAAGAAGCGGAGTCACAGGAGGTGAATAATCTGGCGGGAAATACTGAAAACTCTCCCCAACTTCTTCTTGGCGCCTCCGCTTGATATAAAAAATGTCTCAAGTTTCCATCGGTTCTCTGCCACCAGATATAAACAATAACAAACAAATTTCGTGTTCTTCTTGGCGCTCCCCTCGTGATGTATGTTCTTAAAGTTCAACTCCAATCTTCAAGAGAGCTGAATTGATAATTACGTGATGAGAACATCGGAGTAAGTGATAATTTATGATATTAAATTGTTTACGTAAGTCTTGTTTTTTTTTTTTTGGGATGGTAATGTGATGGTATAATTTATTTATGATATTATCTTTTGGATGATTATTAGTTTCTTGGTTAAATTAAAAACTTTTGTTATTTGGTAAATGGTGAAATTTATTTGAAAATTTTTGTACATATAAATTTGAAAATTTCATAATTCAATTACATCTACCCAAACGTAAAAACTATAAATTCAGTAATTTTACTTCGCCAATCCTAACATTAAAACTTGAACTGCAATTTCGAAAATTCAACTTGCGAAAGATATCTTTCACGTAATTTCGAGTACGATCATCCAAACATACTTTATTGAATTCAACTATGCAAAATAATCTAGATGCAAGTCTCTAGTTTACTCATACTAATTTTGTCATTTTATTTCTAGCAACCAATATTTTTCTCTTTCATTGCAACTTGGTGATACAATAATTTATAATAGTCAAATACACTGACTTGAGAAAACTTAGCCAAATTAATTGTAAATATTAGTAATGAAATCTCATAATTTCACAAGCAATTAAATTATAGAAGGACCCAAACATGCCCTAACTATTTTTATGGGTTTGTTGACTTTGGTCTTATAATAGACATATATAATTTCTAAATACATCATTATGAAAGAATAATTATTATCCTATTTCTATAGATATACATGGGAGAATGATTGTCAAAAAATACATGGGAGAATGATTGTTAAAAAAAAAACAAGCGAAGAAGGCACGGTGGTCTTCCATCCATTGATGCTAATAAAATTAAAATTCACAATCTCTCACAACATATGATTTTTTGTATCCCACACTCACACTCAATTACTGGACCACCAGCAATTGCAGAACGATTGTTGCTACTTGCTACTGAGATTCGGTCAACATATGACTTGAGGCATTGCAGCAACCTAATCGAAGAGGGGGCCATGCACCAAACTACCAAAGAGGAGAAAGACAAAAGAATGCATGTATTAATTGAACTGACTTTAGTTGACTCGAGACCAACTTCCTATATACATCTCTGAAGACAGTGGTGATTTAATCAAGAGAATAAATTTATTGTACAGATTTAACTGATGATTTACATAGTCCTACCTAAGTGTGATATTTATAGCGTAATCTCTAGCTAAATCCTAACTGTAACTATACCTAATTATTATCTAGACTGGGTCCAATGAACCATCTTGATTAATATGTATGGTGTTCAGTGACGGATCTTGTTTCAAATTGTGGGGGTGACCGTGAGAAATTAATTTTTTTTTTGGAGGACGATAGTATATAAATTTACAATTTTATAATAAAATACAATAGCATAATTATACACATATATTATCGCTCAAAAATTTAGAAGGACGACTGCCCTTCTAGTTCCTTAATAAATTCGTCACAGATAATGTATGAATTGTTCCCTACGATCTACATAACTAAATTAGCTTTAACCACTCTAATAATCTCTATATGATTAAATTGAAAAGTAATGATATTGACAAAAAATAATATTACTTGAAACATCAAATTCAAACTTGAAAGTAATTTTACTTTCAATTAATGTCAAATTCAAATGAAATTTTCTTTTATCTAGCATTTTTATTTCCTGTCAATATCACCGTCCCAATTGAATTGACCAAGTTATATGACGTATCTTTATATATTCTTTATGCAACTTAAAAACAAAACTGTCCAGAGTGCCGGCGAAATAAAATGGCTTTATGTAATTTTCATTAGTTGATTTATATAATGCAACTTGATAGACGGTTGAAATAAATAAAGAAAATGAGTGACTTCTAGATTCAAAGTATCCATGAACATTATTCTTCAAAACAAGTAGATATAACAAAAAAAACAAAAAAAAACGTAAGACTTTGATTTGACGTGAGATCCCAAGGACATTTTTTGATACATAATTAGTTCCTTTCTCTTTCATTGGACGTATCAGAAAATACCATTTAACCTAACTAGGTAGACCTCACACGTTGCTTGACACGATGATTGTACTTTTTTTATTTGAAATGCTGTTGAAAACTAAACAAAAATAAATGCTCTTTTGCGTTGCTAATCACATTACATTCCGACACATCCAAATATTTACATATATCAACATAGTTAAATGAAAATTATTTATCAATATTTTTTGATGAAATAACAAAATGAATTGACTAACATTTTTAATTGACTTAATTAAATGTTAATTGACAAATTTAATTAACAAGTTAATAATTTATAATATGTTAATATTAATAAATGTTAATTGACGTGTCAATTCAATTAAATAATCAATTTAATCCTTAATCGAATTTAATTAATAATACTAATCAATCTATTTAATTTTTTTTTTTACGCTTCATCTAAAATATATTTTTAGTTTGAGAGACGCAATATCAAACTCCTAAATAAAAAGGCCCAATTGTTTTTTTGTATATGTAATATGTATTGAGTAAAGCCCAACTATTCTAGTTCTCAGTGGCCTGCGAGAGAACTGAAAAGGAAAGATAGGGGAGAACGAGAGAGAATGAGAGGGCGATCGAACTATCTCCCGCTTCACCTTCGATCGACGATTTGAAACTAGGGTTTTGTTATATTTTGGTCGCGTTCGGATCTAGTGATCGACTGTGTTTGTGGGGGGCTGTTTTTGTATTGATTTCGGTGGGTTTGCTGGGAATTTGGGTACGGATTTTGAGTATGGGAATGAGAGAACGAGAGATCTGTTTTGATTCAAGTAACATTAGAAAATTATAGTTCAAATGTTGGATCTTTGATTTTTTATTATTGAAATGAGAAAATGAGAGGCGCGTTTTGCGGGGAATATGTTGTATTGATCTTTGATTTCAATTCAATCAAATACTAACTAAATTAAAAACCATTCTCCCAATTTCCTCTCACAATCAAGTTTCTCTCTCATTACAGGTACATTTCGAAACCAAAATAGATAAACCTATTGTTTAGGAATTAATTCAGAGGCTAAACCCAATTCAACCGAACCTGTATGGCACCAGAGCCATGGATTTGACATGACTGCGATAATTTTACGTAGAAGACGATGCGCCAGGTGATGCACAAAATTAGCGACGCAGGCACGGTTGTTAGTATGGGCTCCGAACCAGATATAAGATCGCTTAATATCGTTCGTCGAAGGCCTCCGAATAAACCGGACCGGAGCTGTCACGAAAGGGTGAACATTTTGAATCTGAAATTATCATGTGAAGTGCTATAAATTTCGAAACTCTCGCGTATATTGTTGTTACATATCTAATTCGGAGCACTTCGAAATCTTGTACGGATATATTATCACGTATAGATTTTCGACGGTTGCGACTGAGTTTAGATTTGATGTTTTGACTCGTTTCATCATTGCCTATTTGGTAACCGAGAGGAAAAAACCTGAAAGAGACGAGCCAATTTGTTTTTCCATCAACAAAGGATTTGAGAGAGAAGCAGAAGAAAATATCAAGTAAATTAAGAGGAAATAGACCAAAAGAAAGAGGAACATGTGCCTTGACGTGGCAAGAGTAATATATTGTGCAGAATTAAATTTTTCAGTTTATTTTGTGACAGAGATTTTCGATTGCTAAAAGTGGATCCAGATCACAGTTTCGGTCCCACTTTATTATGCAAACTGTATATGAAAGAAAAAGGACGAGAGAGATGGAAGCAAGAAATGAGTCATGTTATGAATAATGAAATTTGAAGTGACGAATCTATATCTTAGTCAAATATCAAATTGTTACGTGACAATTAATTCTATAATCGTCTTAGTTAATCTAATATCGGACGAAATCAATTGATGCAAAAATTCAGCCCATATAATTCAATAGATATGACTATTGCGACATGCAAGTACAATGAATAATATATATTTTTACTTGATGTCATTTTTCCTCATATCTTACAGATAATTTATGAATAACAATAACAATAACAATATATATATATATATATATATATATATATATATATATATATATAGAGAGAGAGAGAGAGAGAGAGAGAGAGAGAGAGAGAGAGTCATCTGCCTCCGGAGAGGCCGGAGGAGGATGTCATCGCAGATGAATATGACATGATATAAGAATCAAATCCTTCATTCTGGAGCATCACAAGCATGCCAAAATTCATATAAGCCTGTGGTAACTCGGGTACGGGGTCATGCTTATTTAAATAGTTCAGGACTTGTCGCATATTCGGCCTAGCACCACCCAGAGGATGCGAGCAAAGCAAACCGAGTTTTATCACCATCTCAACCTCATCTACCCTATAATCATCTCTCAATCTCGGATCGATAATATCAGAAAGTAATCCCCTTTGCCATTTCTCTAGGACTGCGTCCACTAAAATCATTCGTTCCCCTTGAAACCCTTGTTCGACTGGTCTCCTACCACAAACAACCTCTAGCATAAAAGCACCAAAGGCAAACACGTCCGTTGCAGGTGTTGTCTTGCCAGTTCTTGCAAACTCAGGAGCAAGATAACCCATCGTACCGACCACGTGGGTGGTTTGTGGGTCCGTACCGTGATCGTATAATCTTGCAAGGCCAAAATCACCCAACCGAGCATTAAATTCACAGTCTAATAGCACGTTGCTCGCCTTGACATCTCTATGGATCACGACTTGCTCCCATTCTTCATGGAGATATAGGAGGCTCGATGCGACTCCTTTGATGATATTGAACCGTTCCTGCCAATTGAGGGTCGGGTTTTCTTGATCATAGAGATACCTATCAAGACTACCATTTGGCATGTAATCATACACCAAAAGGAGCTCACTTTTACGCCGGCAATAACCCAGTAATTGTACGAGATTTCTATGTCGGAGTTGGCCGATACTTACAATCTCCGCGATAAATTGCTTCATCCCTTGCCTTGATTCATGTGAGACTTTCTTGACCGCAACCTCCAATTTCGACACAGGCAGTACCCCTCTATAGACCCTTCCAAAACCGCCACTTCCGAGTAACTTTTTTTCCTTGAAACCATTGGTGGCTCGATACAAGTCCTTGTACGAGAACCTTTGTGGTCCGAACTCAGCTTCCCAGTCTTCGCGTAATTCGGAATACTTGTAATGCCTCTTCATATAAACTAAAACTAAAACAACTAAAAGCAAAACGAACGTTGCAGATGCCAGAGGCATCACAATGTTCAAAGGCTTCAAATGTGTTTTTTTGGTTCTGGGGGGAAGCTTAGGCAGTTTGGTAAGGTCAAGCGTGGGGGCAATGCCTTTTAGTTTGAAACTCCATCCTAGAATGTAGTGAGAGGTATGTATCGATCCAGTTGAAGAAGAAAAGCCGACATACATAGAATCAAGAAAAATGGTAGACAGATTATAGGTATAAGAAAGTAGAGGCTTCTTTGGCTGGGATGAACCAATCGGAGCTAAGGTAACGTTGATTTGGGTCTCATGTTCATCATAATCCACCCATACTTGCATCGCTTTTTGGCTATAAAGACTTAAATTATGAAAAGATCCCGAATCATCGGCAAAGTAACCGGCAGTATAAGATTGGTTTGATTTGAGGCTATTAATATCGATGCCGACGTGATTATCATTAATATCTTGGAACTCGGGACTGTATATAGTATCGAGCTCGACCGCAAAGATATGATTGGTCGGTTTACCATTATCTTGTGTGTTAAGAAGGCCTAAGTATGTTTGCGCCAAGGCAGACGAGAAATCTTTTGTTGGTGATATGACGAAGACAATGCCATGGCCGCTAAGCTCGAGCAATTCAGAAATAATTCCGAAGACAAAAGTAGTTGAGAAGGAGGGAACGACATGGCCAAAATAAAATGCGGAAGGGTGGAAGGCATGACCTTTCATTTGGAGCATGTCGTTTGTTAGCCTCAAAAGACCGTTTTGCGTTATGTTTGCAACACCATCTAAGGTGAGATTTGCATCTTTGAATCCATTGAATGCGAATTCACCGTTTTGGCTTGTACATGTTGTAAAATTTATGAGAAGAAGAAGAAGAATAGCTAAAACTACCATCTTAGGGACATGGAGCATAGCTTTGGGATGGAAGTCCAACAGACTCAGGAGAGGGGGGTATATATGGTGCCTCACCAAAACTCACTTCATCTCACTTTTGAGCAGGTAGAAAAAAAGATTGGGAAATTTTCAAAAAACTCCGTATCTTTTTTGGATATTCTAAAAAACCTCCTATCTTTTTGGAAACTCCAAAAAACCCCTCGACCAAATTTTTATTTTCATATACCCCCTATAGGGGATAAAACTAACCATTGATGGTGTTAAATTTTTTTTTTGACCAAAATACCCTTCTATTTTCATATGTATATTTTTGTTATTTTTTCATTAATTTTATTAGTTTTAAAAAAATTCATAAATAATTTTTAACATATAATGATTTCACAAAAATAAAATTATTAAATATTGTGTTTGTATAATTTTAATATTTCATTTATTATTCATGAAAAACTAACATCAGAAAATAATAAAATAAGCACCTTGAAAATATACTGAAACAAAAAGATTTCTTTAAACATCTATTTTAATTTTATTTTCGTTCTTTTTTTATGTATGATTTTAATAGATTCATGATATTTTAATTTTTAAATATTTGCAAGGTGTTCTTTTAATATTGTTGTTCATCTTATTATTATTTTATGTTATTTTTTCAATAAAAATTATGAAAGTCAAATATATGTATGTATGAAATATTAAAATTATATAAATATAACATATGACAATTATTTTTTAAAAATTATTATAAGCAAAAAAAAAATTAGGACTTTTTTAAAATTAATACAAATAACAAAAACATTATTTTAATTACTAAATATGTAAAATGAAGGGTATTTTGGTCATAAAAAAATATTTAACACAATCCATAGTTAATTTTAATCCCATTGGGGGGTATTTGAAAATAAAAGTTTGGTAGAGGGGTTATTTTGGAGTTTCCAAAAAGATAGGGGTTTTTTAGAATATCCAAAAAAGATAGGGGTTTTTTTGAAAATTTCCCAAAAAGATTAGATGAGTTAATTAATATTATTAATTAATTCAATTAACGATTTAATTGATTATTTAATTAAATTGACATGTCAATTAACATATATTAATATTAATATACTAAGATTATTGACGCGTCAATTAACAATTAATTAGAAAAATTAATAATACTAATTAATCCACTTAATTTTTTTTATCACCTCATTAATAGAGTTAGGGATGAGCGTGAAAAAGTCTTGATGACGTGTCTATGATTTAACACATCAAAAATTAATATCTTAATTTATGTTTTGACTTTTTAATTTATTGTCAAACCATAAATTAAGATAATGAAATCATAAAGGTGTTAAATCATACATTTGTGTGTGCCATATCATCAATAGATGTGGTTGTGGGGGGAGTTCGTCATATTATTATAATTTATTTATGCATAATCATGTATATATTTTGCGACTATCATTTTTATCCAATAGTAATACATATGTTATTATCACCGTATACTAATTTATATATACACATGATTATGATGTACATATAGGGGGTAAACGGTAAAGATATTATCAGATCAAATCTTAACTTATTTGTAAAATATTTATATTCGAATAAAAATATTCATATCCTAACGGATATTACATACAATTTTTGTAAGATACATAAATCAATACGGTAAACGATTTTGCTTGCAAATTTAGATATGCATAACATCTGTATCCGAATATAGATCGGATATCCAGATATGAATACAGTTGCAAAATCCGGATACTTATAATATTCATATAGGTGCCATCCAATGTTGCAAATAGCGTGTTTCGGTATGAAGCGTTGGGTATGTTTTCATAGCGTACTGCGTATAGCAGAGAACATATCAAAGCTACACGTTTGTTGCGGACAATAGCAATTATTATTCTTCTATATACATCATAATATAATACACTGCGTATAAAATGACAAATACACACAATACAATTCAAAATACTAACATAAATATAACATGCATGTCAAATAAAAACATATTGATGACTAAGAACTACATCATTCACTATAACATTTTCATCTTCTTTTATGGTATTACGAAAAAGAAAGCGACAATGAAGATATTATCGCTAAAGAGAATACTTTACATTTCACGAAGCTTTCTTAGATAAATACATAAATCTCATTTAACTTTTTTAATTTTTGAAAGATATGACTTTGAATTTTTCTTAATTATTGATACATTTTTGAATTTCTCATAAATATGGGTATTACATGTCTTTTTTCGTAAATTAAAAACAGTTTAAAATAATTTTAGAAGTTCAAATATAACAATGTTGCGAAAACAAGCAGCAGCGTAGCGCTACGCGTAGCGTACTCTTCGCGCTATATCGGCCGTAAAATGAATATATCGTCAAGAATGGCAACAAAGCTACAAAATCGCAGCACGCAATCTTTGACCTCCATTACACGCTATATCGCGCTATATCGACACGACACAAAACAGTTTGTAACACTGCTACTATCATATATTGTTGTTTTTGTATTTTATCTTTAATTTTTTTTGTTTTTGTTTTTTAATTATTATTTTGAAGGAAATAACTTCATGGGCATAGGTAACAGTTAAGAATAAAAGAAATATGTAATGCAATATTTATTCATTCAATAACATGATTTCTTATATATTATGTGTGTGGATATTTTATTTAGACAAATAACCAAAATAATAATATTATGAATAAACAAATTACTTATATCATCAAAATCTGTGACTTATAGTAAGATTATGTAAATGTAAAATATATCTTAAATATCTCTTAGTCATGCATACGATGTTTGTGACGACAAACATACTTAATATAATAAGATAGGCATGCATACTAGTATGTTCGCATGAATGATGATTATGTTTTACTAATCATGAATATGAGTTATCAAGTTTGAAATCTAGATATATGTCAGAGACCAAGAGACCATATACTGGATCAACCATACTATGAGAATATATATGGTATGTGTCATTAGAGGACCCAATGATGAATATTTTTAACTGTTGGAAATTGTCAACCCCGATCCCCGCGCAGCAGAATGAAGGGCTCGGTTCGGTTCCCTAAATTCAAGATCACGCCATCGCTTCGTTGCACGAACATGATGAAACATATGAACCATACCTCGTGAAACTGATCACAAACGAATGGTTGGTACATTTTTCCTTGTGCTTTCGCCACGTCTACTCTGTGTATGTCCCATGCCCACATGCCTTCACGCCGTCAAGCACGACTTAGATTGTTCTCGTCCCACGCCCACACTCTTCAACAACCTCCTATGTCAACTCTCTTTTCGTTTGGATCACAAACAAGGATCAAAGTGATGATCCCTCGACCCGTATCCACCATGAGTTGCGGTCTATCGGCCACACACACGACTGTCTAGACGACGTATGCATGAACTTGCTTATCTTCCTTGATTAAGATCACTAATGGAGAAAAATATTTTCTCCTACTTCTATCTCTTTGTTTCACACTCTTTGAATGAGTATTAGCCTTGTTACAATGAATCTAGACATGATTGCATAGTTGGAGAGAAATAAACATCCTATATATATACCATATAAGATAATAATGGGCCAATGGTTGTGTAACTATTACACAGTTCCAGCAAAGCTTTCATTAGAACGGACTTGTGTTCCATTCGAACAGAACACTCTCTGGAACAATTATGTGTTAATTCCTCAAATATTCAAAATCAACCTTCCATTCGAACGGATAAACATTCCAGATAAACATTCCGTTCGAACAGAATATTCCCTGGAACATAGTTGTGCATAATCTCATTGTATACTTATTTATTCCCACGAACGCATACGTTTATTAATCCTTATATGTATCATTTTACCGTTGATCCAAAATCGTAATGTCTTCGATAACTAGTTCATAACCTGAGATTATTATAAGATTCATGTATGTGAATTTATATACTATAATAATATGATCTTACTTTGTCTTTAACATATATTGCAAAATTCATTATTGTGTCTATAATGAAATAAGTTTCTCGTTCGTATATGCATTATCGAGTAGTATTCTATTTTCGATCTTGTATGAGCTTTCACCACTTTGATCTAATACATGTTAATCACACTTGAAAAATGTCATTACTAAAATCGGTATTTCTTTAAGCAGTCAAATATAATTTTGAAACAACAAATATAATATATTTTATAGGTGATGATCACGGATCATTCGTTTGATTTGGATGTACATGATTTTTTTAGAAGCGTCTCATAATTTACGAATTATGTATTTAATTTGTTACTGAGATCAAAAGAACTTAACCTAATTGGTTAAGACATTATATTCTCAAAGTGAATACACATATGATGTATTATATTTGTTGTTTCAAATCAATCTAGAAATACAGAGTCCGTTCGAACTCTAGATCTATTTGTTCGAATGGACCATATAGTACTATCAGTTCGAACATAATGTTGTCTGACGTCTAATGTGGCATTGGCTGAAAGATCTGAAATGTACTATCAATTTGAACGAAACATAGATCCGTTTGAACTGATGGTAATAACATAATTAATTATTTCCACGTCTAATGTGGCAACAAAGATCGTCTTGTACATGGCTCAAGCTAGGCGATGCTAACACCAAATATTTCCACGCCATAGCCTCGGCACGGAATAAAGGAAATAAAATAACGGCAATAAAAATAGAAGATGAAATAATCTACGATCCTAACCGGATTCAATTGGAATTCGACAATTACTACGAAAACATCCTTGCCACGTCACCCTAACCCATAACATGCGGACGCTACTACCAACCGAACCAAACACCACGACATCATTGTTAAGCCTAGCGGACCCCTTCACCGAAGCGGAAATCCAAGGGACCATCATGAACATGAAAAAGGGAAAATCGGTGGGACCCGAAGGATTCCCAATTGAATTCTATCAAAAATTCTTCAATTTGATAAAACCTAACCTACTGGTCTTATTCGACGAATTTTACAATCATACCTTGAATCTCGACACCATCAACAATGCAACCATCTCTCTAATTCCAAAAAAAGAGGAGGCCATAGAAAGAAAAGATTATCGGCCAATTAGTGTAATCAACACGATAGGAAAAATATTCTCAAAGACGCTAGCAACGAGGCTACAACCGAAAATGGAAAACCTAATTCATTGTGACCAAGCCGCCTTCATAAAAAAATAGGTCGATCGGCGAAGTCTTCCTTTCGGCGCGAGAATTGCTTTGTGCGGCACACAAAAGGAAAATACCGATGATCATGCTCAAAATAGACTTTTTCAAGGCTTTCGACACAATTTCGTGGGACTACGCACAAAACCTCTTAGAGGCCCGTGATTTCCCGTCAAAGTGGGTTAGATGGATAAAAGATCTATTTACCTCGGCTTCATCGAGGATTAAAATTAATGGAAATTTAGGGAAAAAATTCAAACACAAGCGAGGTGTACGACAAGGCGATCCCTTATCGCCGATGCTATTCGATTTGGTGGCCGACTCGCTTCAAGCTTTTATCCAAAACACGAGCCACCTAATGGCATCACCGGTCAAATTTGCAACTAGGGCGCTACAATACGCCGACGATACTATTCTATTTGTAGAAGCGCACCCGACCAACCTTAAGGTACTAACCTACGCTCTAAACCTCTTCCAACGGGTCTCGGGCCTCGCGATTAATTGGGACAAAACCGCCTTTGTGCCGATAGCGGTACCGGAGGATTTACACGGGACACTAGAGAGGTTACTAAATTGTACGAAAACATCGCTACCGATATTGTACCTTGGCATGCCCCTAAACACCAAAAAACCAAGCAAAATCGACTACATCCCGCTAATAAAAAAAATGCAATCAAGACTCTCCGGATGGAAAGGAAAATGTCTCTTTAGGGGGCCGATTAGTCCTCGCGAAGTCGGTCCTCAATGCGGTACCAACATATTTCATGCAATGCTTCCGCCTTCCCAAATGGCTATTTAAGGAAATAAATAAAATTACAAGAAAATTTCTTTGGAAGGGAGATCAAGAATGTCTTGGTGGACATTGTCTAATTAATTGAGACAAGGTATGTTTACCAAAGAAAAATGGAGGTTTAGGAATGCTAAACCTAGAAACCCACAACACCGCTCTTTTACTAAAATGGTTATGGAAAATTTGCCAAAATAATCAAGGAATGTGGGCGTCCACCATACGAGATATTTACGGAGTCGGGAATGCATCCGAGTTACAAAACTTATTGAACAACCACTCCTCCTACTTCGTCAAAGACCTCTTCTCCCTCATCCCTCAATTCCGAATTGCATACGATCTCGAGCCGTCAACTAACCAACAATCATGGATGGGCAAACCGGACACCTTCTCCACCTCCGCAATATACAAACTACTCATAAACCCCGGTTTGTTGAGCAAATGGAATACCATCCTATGGAAAACAAAAGCTCCGTTAAAGACTAGATTCTTCGCGTGGTTAGCTCTAAACGAGAGGATTCTAACGGGAGACGTCTTAAGGAAAAGAAATTGGCCCCACGAGACGACTTGCAAAAATTACAACAACGTCGAAGAATCGGCAATCCACCTACTTGTAAATTGTCCTTACGCAAGAAGGGTTTGGCAAGGGATTAAGACCATCATCGGATTCCCGTTCGGAACCCGAGATACAATACCGAATTTTTGGCTTGACGCCCGAGCTAAGAAGTCCAAGGAAGAAAAGGAGATCCTCGACACATATTTTGTAGCCACTATTTGGGCTATTTGGAAAGAGCGAAACAACCGGATTTTCAACCAACAAAGGACACCACCGGCCTCGACAATAGCAATGATCAACCACGAAGCAAAGGAATGGAAACTCCTCTTTTAGTTTTTGGTAATAACGTTTATTACCTAGGAAATGTCTTTTATTTATTTTTTGGGTCGCTACACTAGGTTTCTTTTTACATGATTATGTAAAATTAAAACGATGTATTAAACTTGCATTAATATATCAAAAAGAAGCTCCACTTCTTTATTAAAAAAAAAAACATAATTAATTAGAAAGAGGTTTGAAAATTTTGAAAACCTTCACATCCGTCGAAACATATACTTAATGTTGCATATACCGGAATTAATTTGTTTTCGTATTCGTATCAGATGATATCCGACCATATTCACATTTGTAAAATATTTAAACTTAATATGTATCCACATATAATCTGTATTTGTATTTGAAAAAAACAAAACGGATACGATTTGACCATTACTTGACTGCATCCACTTCGTTTACACCTGCATAGAAATTTTTTACGAAAGAAAATAATTACAAAATTTTCGGCATGTGAGTGGAAATTTCATGTCTTCGGGCATGGTAACTAACGCTATCCTAGGTTGTAAATTGAAGTGCCGGGAACAAGATGACATTATTGTTCACAATAATTCAAATATTAAAAAATTGACTATATTACTTATGTACTCATTGTAAATCATAATTATATAGTACTAATATATTTATTATTAATCCTAAAAAACATTTGAAAACTATACGCGATATCACATTTAACAATAAAAAATAAAAAAATAAAAATTATCAAAATTTAACTAAGCTAAAACAAAATTAAAAATATTTAATATCATATGGTATTTTTAAATTCATAACTTTAAAAATATCAATAATATATATATGAGGGAGACTAAACTACTTAATTAAGTATCAAAGTTTTCGTACTTAATGTTTTTGATAATTGGATTTGTATTGAGATTTGTGTTTTTTTCATGATGATCATGAATTTTTGTGCACATCATTAAATGCACACATTTCAATACAAATTCAATAGTCTAAAATCATTAAGTATCAAAACTATATATTTATGAGCAACGCTATTTTTCTAGATCCTGACTGCATTAGAATCTTTAGAAAAAATGATATTCGAAAGTAAAGTCATTTTCGTTCTTTGGAAACAAGTCATTTTATATACAAATCACTCAATCAGACTTAGTTGGTTCCTGATTTATTACTCAATTTCATAGACCGAGTCGCTGAGAGGATTAGAAGATTTTGATGGGAAAATAACTGTTGTGGCTTAAACAAGGCCGTACAGGAAAAACAGGGGAGCAATGCTGAGACACACACTAAATTTCATAGAAGTCAATAAACATGAATCTACCTTTCATGTACCACTCAATTAGAAGTACAGGAGGAATTGGGTATCATTCAAAACAGTACAGGAGGAATTGGGTATCGGCCAGCAAAGGGCATTTACAGTTGCCCCAAACAAAAATCCCTTGATATTACTTGTATATTCATATATATTTGTTGAGTCCGTGTAATTTTCTCCTAGTTTTTCGACACGAATCCAAAAATAAGTTGCAGTTAATTAGAATAATAAAATAATAATTGTATGCCTAATGGTAAAATAATATTTAATAGGAGTGTTATATTAATCCGAATCTCAATTGCCACGTAATCAATTTTTTGGGGCGCAAATTGTAATTTATCATTTTTTCTACTCCCTTATATATATATATATGTTAGAAAAAATTATGAAAATCACACAATAATTATTATACAATATATTTATATGATATTGATCATATTCAAACGGTTGAAATTCGATTTAGAGAAATTAACTCCGTTGACCGCATTGGTCATACATGAGTGTTGACCATTGAACCGCACCCTAAATACCACACACACACACACACACACACACACACACACACACACACACACACATATATATATATATATATATATATATATATATATATATATACATTGACATCGTATTTAGGGTGCGGTTCAATGGTCAACACTCATGTATTTGGTATTTAGGGTGCGGTTCAATGGTCGACACTCGTGTGTGTGTGTGTGTGTGGGTGTGTGTGTCTGTATATATATATATATATATATATATATATATATATATATATATATATATATATATATATATATATATATATATATTCAACAGTATATTTAGAAAAATACAAAAATATTTTGCTAATTTCAAAAATATATTTTGGTCTTTCGATTCTTTTTGGATTTTTTTATGAATTCTTGTTAACATATATATATATATATATATATATATATATATATATATATATATATATATAGGGGGATTTACATATTTATCCTTTGTTAAATTTAAAATTACATATTTATATTTCTTAATTTTTTTTTTATTAATTTACATTTCTTAAAATTAAAATATCATATTTACTCTTTCATAAATATAAAATATCATATTTTTACGTTAACGGTAAACATTTAAAATTATTATTTTATCCTTTGCATATTTAGCTTTCTAAAATTCCAAAAATGATTAAATCATAATAAACCATTGTTATTAACATAACCTCCCACTATTTCCCATCCAAGTATTTCTAATCATTGATAGATATTTGTGTTCGATTTTTTATCCAATTTTTTGTTCATGATCCCATAAACGTATATTTATGATACGGAACAGTAAAAGAATGCTTATCTCCACCTTTCATTAATTCATTTGTATAATGCAACTTATTCAAAGTCTCCTTGCGTATAATTCGGAATCTGTAATTTTCAAGGTCTCCTTGCATACTATCTCACCTACAAGTAGATACAAAACAAAATGGAGACTTTTGTTCCATGTTTGATCCAAGACTTTTTGCTAATTAATTAGTTTATTTCTTTGTTTCATGGTATCAGAAAAAATCAATGTTACAAATTATATTATATTATATTATATTATAAAAATTTTCCAAATGGACAAGAGCTTGACACCTGTCCAAATTTTCGGATTTTTTGAAATATCACTTCTATAACAAATTGTGTAACGAGTCAATTTTTAATTGTTTTATAAAGTATCGGGTCATGACCGACTTGGGATTATTTGTTGCACCAATAGGTATTTAAACATTGTAGTTTATGAGTGTGGGACCGAAATATTCATATTGAGCCAAGGCTAATTTAATTTTTGTCAATACAATAAAAATAACTATTAGTTAATTTAATTTGTAAATAATATTAACTAATTTGAAGCAAATATATAGATAATACTAGCTAATTTAATTTTTATAAATATAAAAAAATAGATAATAATGATCATTAATATATATATGTTCTTTTAAACTAATTAATTTTTAGTTTTTTAATATAAACAAATTATAGTACAAATAGTTATGGTCATTAATGTAATTGACATCTTATGGTTATATATCAGATCAGTGTATCATTTAATTACTGAAGTTTGAGTGGATTATTTTTTGAACTATCTTCAAGTGAAATTTTAATAAGTAATCAAACAAGTATATTAGGGTAGTTTAGGTATTTTTTTATTTTTTGAAAATGTAAATGATATGATGCACATTGATTGAAAAATGATTAAAAAAAGACATACCATAACTTAACTGAGACAAAACATAATTGCTAATTATTTGAGACCATATGATACTTTTTAATTTATTGTTTCCAAATTAACGGTCATATTTTATATATGTTTTCTAAGTTCAGAATATTAATTGTGATATTATAGCTAAATCATTATTTTTCATTTTAATTCATTTTTGCAAATTTTAATATAAAAGTTTTCTTAACAAAAATACGTGTACGATATTTGGAATTAAAGTATGTAAAAATACCTTATTTTAAATTGTATTCTCTTATATAATTTTTTCATGATTTTTTTTTCATAAATTTAAGCATGATAAAAGTTATGCTGCAGCTATTTAATATGAATGTCAACAAAAGAGAAAATTGAATATTATACATTTTATACACTTTTAAAGTTATAGTTGTAAAAAATCTATTAATATTTGATACTTGTTCTTAGAAAGTATATCACATATTTAATAATATATGTATAATATAATTAAGGTATAAACAAAACAAGTATCATGAAACTAGATTTATGGAGTGGTAATGAACGTGCCAAATACGCAATATGTCTCTAGAATATAAAATTAGAAAAAATCAATCTAAAAACATCAAAATAAAAAAAAAACTATGTCGTGATATATATTATACAGTGCATTAAAAATATCATATGATGTATTTCCAAAATTATATTTTACATATTGTAGAAGATAACCAAAAAGTATATTATAATTTTAAAAAATATATTTTATTTATAAAATAACATTTAAAAAGAAAAAAAATTGAGCATCATATACGTCAAAATAATATCAAACAATAACATAATATATGCCGAAACGGAGCGAGGCTACCATCTAGTAACATTTAGGACTTGTTCGGATGCACAAGTTTTTTTTAGTATATGATTGATAATTTTTAGGTATTAGGATTGTGAAAAGTGAAATCATATAGGGTATAATATAGAAGTGTTGTTTTAAAAGTGTTGTTTTAAAAGTGTTGTGATAATTTTTAGTATATGATTGATAATTTTCATGTCATACTATATTATGTTTGGATGAAATTTACGGAATTTTATAGAAGTGTTGTTTTAAAAAATGTTACTTGTATTATTTTATTTACATAATATAATATAATATAATGTAATATAATTAAATATGATATGACATAATATAATGTAATATAATGTAATGTAATATAATATAATATAATACAATATATTCAAAAATATGTTATATAATATAATATAATATAATATGATACGATAAAATATAATATAATATAATATAATATGACATGATATCATATTAGATGACATTAAAATATATTTAAAATTAATCAAAATTATTTAATAATATATTTATTATGATGAGCTCTTCTAATAAACCTTACTTCCCAAAGAAACACTTAAAATCTTTGCTTTGGAATTGAGAAGGGGTGCCTTAGCCTTAACCCGGATTTTATCATGATAAATTATTATTTTTACTAGTTCCAAGAAAATTCCTACAAAAAACTTATCAAAAAAGTTAAGTTTTTAATTTTAACTTTTTGTATAAAAAAAAAACTATAAATTCCTTGACTTAAAATTCCTCAACCAATTCCTTAATAGCATCCAAACATGTACTAGTAAAGTATTGGGGAACTTTTACTATTCCTAAACTAAACTAGAGATTACTACTCATCCAAACAAGCCCTTAGCGGTCCGTTTCATTTTGATTTTTCGTGTAGCGTATTACGTATGACGACTGATAACAACGTATACATGGTATTCTTATAGAAATTATAAATATCAGAGCCATTAGGCTCCCCGCGAATTTACCCCGCACTTTACCCGTAGTGATTAATTAGGAAATTTAATGCATTAATTATCTTCCTAATAAACACATGCGGGATAAATTGCGGGGGTCCTTAGCGGGGTGTGTAGTATAATTTACCCGCACCTTTATTTTAGACTCAATTTTGTTTCATTCTTGTGTGCCACATCACCACTTTAATTTCAACTATTAAATTTTGATATGTGGTAAAATTTAGACTATTGATTAATCATTGATTTTTTATAATCATATTTTTTTTGTAAATATTTATGTGTTCATTATTTTACACCATGTTTCGGTATTCTTAAAATATCACATCATCTTGCATTTATGATGTGCACTATCACGTTAGACTAAGTCTATTAAATTGTTTATCTTTTCACATGAGGTTACACGATTAAATGTGTGAATGCAATAAAAAATGTAAAACAATATATAATCTTATAAAATATACAACATATTTTAATATTATTTATAATTAAATCAATCAAATATATTAGTTTCATTTTTCTATTTATTTTGACATTCATATTAGCATAGTTCATACATACCATTTTTCCTAATTTGATTTTTTTAAAGATATTACGTAAGAAAATATAATAAAGTTACATAATAGAATTCTAAGTGTTATTGTTTATTTTATTTTTTTAAATTATATAGAAATCTCATATAGTACTAAGTAGGTTATATTTGTGTTTTTGTTCAATCAACTTTAATAATAAAATTTCAAAAAATTTCAAAAAATAAAAAGAATAGTTTATCTACATAAATAATTTCTTAAACTTATGAACCTATATCGAATAGTATTGTTATTTTTATAAATGTAAATCTAAGGAAAATCATATGATATTGAATAATTTTTATTTGTATTTACGATGAATTAAATTTTGATTTTACATATTAAATTACTTTCACTATTAAGTTTGATATTATTTATATTTTTCATTGCATTTTCAATCAATAAAAATTCGTAAGTACTATATAATCATATGATGTTGGAGATTCTAGGCCCTGCATCCGGCGTAGCGGAATGTCAGATGCGGTCCAATCCCTATTACCAAGGACCACGTCGACGATTCTAGCTTACAAATCATGCAAGAAATTAAACGAATCATACCTCGTGAAATTGATCACGTACGAAGGGTTAATGCGCTTTAATTTCTTCTTCTTCTTCTCCTCCTCGTCTCACGTGCGTCCCACGCCCACACGTCTCGGCTCGTTCTTCTCGCGTTAAATCACAAACTGAGAATCTCAATTGAAATCCATCTACTCGTATCCACCATGATTTTTCTCTCTCGGTTATGCACACATTTGCCTAGTAAACTCGCGCGTAAGTTTGATCAATCTCTAGTGGAGAAACTTTTTCTGTTTGGGGGCTACTCGAAAATCCTAGATCTAAATATGAGGAAGAAGAAGAAGGATGAATACCATATATTTCTTCCATATATAGTAAGGAGTAATGGAAAGATTACATGAAACTGAAAACACATAATTCGAAACATATTACGTATGAATGGACAAAACTTGCGTCCATATTGAATCGTCAGTGTTACTGTGTTGATCATCTTGTGTACGTCCGAACGGACCAACCATTCCGTTCAGACGGAACAACCATTCCGTTCGAACGAATTAACCATTCTGTTTGAACGGAACCTCCACTGGTTGCTACTTGTGCACAATCTTATTGTGTACTCAACCGTTTCCACGAACATGTACATTTGTATATCCTTATATGTATATTTTCTTAGTTGATCCGAAACTGTAATTCCTTCATATATTACATGAAATATTGTGAAGAACACTGATATAAATTATAATATTTATTGTTATGTTCTTACGTAAAATTGTGTTATACATACAATACTATTACAAAGTGACATTGATATAAGTATTATAGTTTTTTTTTTATCACAACGTAACATAATTGTAAAACACATAAATAATTATAATTATAGACAATGAGTTCAAATAATATGGACATACGATAAATGTCTAGTAAAAGTATGGACATCTCCAATGGTAAATATCATCCTGAAATACAAAAATAAAAATGATAAGTGCCCATACGAAATATCAAAACACAAATGCCAAAAGATAATATCAAAATTTTAAAAATATGGACATCTGCAATATAATAATAGCATAATACAAAAGCCAAAACCACCAACAATTACTCATTTTAGTGGAAACTATATTGATTTAGAAGGTAGTGAATTATATGTAGCTCGGGAGTAAACAAGCATTAGGAATATGGGATCGGGTCTTGCCGAAAGGGCTTTGGACAAGATTTCGTCCAAAGCTCTTGGTAATTTTATGTTTTTTTATTTGATTTCAATTAATTTTTAATCATATTTGAATAATATGAGATCAAATTAAATAAATCATGCACTTTTCACAAAAAAATTAAACAATTTGATACGATTTTTGTTGATATTCGTGATTTTGTGTAATTTGAAAATAATGCAAGTATTTTAATGTAAATTTGTATTTTAAAAATTATCAACCATTGGATGAAAAATCAGGTGGTTGTGAAAGGGCTTTGGACAAAATCTTGTGTTTGTCCAAAGATAAACAATAGTATGATCAGTAGACTAACCCTTTGGGCTAGACCCGCTCCCTAAAAATATGATCAATAGTATTGAGAGATCTGAGATAGAGCCAAGAGCCAAGAGCCAAGAGCCAAGAGCCAAGAACGAAGGAAGAGAACTGGTGATCAGTAGACTAGAAATATGATAACGAGTCTTTTAAACACAATCATCCAAACAGGCCCTCAGTTATTTATTATGTAAGTTGCTAAATTTATTTTTTCTATATATCGAAGTCAAATGCTCACCCAAAGTTAAAAATTAACTTACTATAGCGAAAACGGCACATATCAAATCGCAACACTGACATGTCGTTGAAAGAAAAGCTAAACAACAAAACCACAGCACCTCTACATTCTGCTATTTGTGCCAATACCACTCGAAATTGATCAATTAACCAAATGTCCTTTTCTAGTTTTAAATTAGAAAGCTGTATCTTTAAAAAATGGCTGATAAAATCCCTAGCTTAATCGTTTTTATTCTAAATTATTCATCTAATATGATAGAATCCAAAGAAAATGAGAACGAAAAAATCCTCAATGCTCCGCTGATGTACATGGAAAAAATAAGAAGGATTTCCTTAATTACGCAAGTTATAAAATTTTATTTCCAAAATACACAACCGCTGAACATAATTCCCAAAATACACAATGGCGGAGTTTGTAACTCCGCCAAAATTAGAAATGGCGGCATCCGTAACTCCGCCAATTCTTAAGCACTAAATACCTCCACTAACCTGCTATCGGGAATTTAACCAAATTAAAAACTTGGCGGCATCTGTGACTCCGCCACTTTATTAATTTGGCGGCATCTGTAACTCCGCCATGCAGAAATTGGCGGCATCTCAAACTCCGCCAATTTTCCCGCCTCTATCCACTGCTGTTTCTTCTCTCTCCCTCCTCATTCCTCCATTTTTCTCCCCCCTCTCTCTCCCGATTGTTCTTCTCTCTCTCGGCGATTTCGAGTAAGGTACGATATTTTTGCTCTTTTTTGTTCTAAATATTGCTAAAATTTGGTATTATGTGTTATATAACTATTGTATGTTTCAATTTTGGTCTTTTAGGACCGATTTGTGCGATTTGGAGTTAGGGTTTCGTTTGCTTATTAAGAGATTGTCTCCAAAGGATTTGTGCGATTTTTAGTAAGGTAAATTCTTCTCTCAAATTAGAGTATGATCTAGCAATAGGTGTTAAATTGGATTTAGGGTTTCTAATTTAGGTTTTAAGATTTAGGATTTAGGATTGTTTAGGAAAAAATATTTGTTTAGGGTTTATGATGTAAGAATTAGAGTTTAGGATATAGGATTTTAAGTTTAGGGTTTAGGATTTTGGATTTAGGGTTTAGGATTTTGGGTTTAGGGTTTAGTGTATAGGGTTTAGGTTTTAGTTTAGGTTTAAGGTTTTGGATCTAGTGTTTAGGGTTAAGGGTTTATATCAATTAAAAAAGAAATATTGAATTTGAAATGATTTAATTGTTGAACACAAAACGCAGCGATCAAATGGAAGGCGGGTCCTTCGTGATTTATTGGGACGGCAATATCAATAGGGTTGCCGATAGTATATCCCGTTACGAAGGTGGTCGAAATATGTTAATGAATTTGCCTTACGGAAGTTAATTTCAGGATTTGGTAAACTTGGTTTACAATTGGACCCAAATCAATCGTGAAATGTATGATTTGATTATGAAAACAAATTGGCCAATTCAATTAGGAATTTGGGATGTTGTGGAAATAAATGGGGATTCAAGTCTCATAATGATGATGGAAACCAATACTGGAAATTATAAACAATTGTTTATTGAGACAAGACCTAAATACAATCCATACCAAAATAATGCTCCTTTTGGATACAATTATGCGGGTCATTCTTCACATTCGGGTTATGATTCCATATATCATTCTGGACATATTGGATCATCGCAACATAATGATAATGAAGAAGAACAAGAAGAAGAATATGATGATAATGAAGAAGAAGATGAATTAGAAGAAGAACAAGAAGAGGAATATAGTAGTGAACACAGTGTAGCAGAAATATATATCGACCATGTGGTGCATGCATCGAGTGGAAGAGGAGAATGGGTAAATTCAATGAACATGGGGGAAGAAATGCCTGATATATTTAGAGATGATGAATGTGTAAATTTAATGATAGCTGATGATGGGGGTGAAGAAACAAATCAGAGGAATGATTTGCCCAGTGACAAATCATGGCTTGGACTTATGTTTGAAACACGAAAGAAGGGTTGAAACACGAAGTTAGGGAATGGTCCATAAAAAATTACGTGGAGTTTCGTGTGCAGAGAAGTACGAAAACCAAATACCAGATATGTTGCGTTAAAGACGATTTCCCGTGGAGACTTCGTGCAATAATATGGAAATTGGCTACATATTGGAAAATCAGTAAATTCACAGGAGGACACCAGTGCGTTAATTCTAGTGTTGCCTCCCATAATCGCCAACTGAATGCCAAACACATTTGTAGTTTGATTCTGCCTTCTTTACGCCAAGATTTAACTCTCGATCCGATTAATATAAAAGAATTAGTTTTTTCGAAATATCATATGGAAATTAGTTATCGTACCACATGGGATGCTCGGTGCGATGCGATAGCCCTTATTTATGGAAAATGGGAGGATTCATACGCCGATTTGCCGGTTTATATCAAGATGCTACAAATGCGAGATGACAATGTAGGGAAATTGAAGGAAATACAGTTTCAGGATCAACCGTAAAAGTGTACACGTGGATGAACGAATGTAAGCGTACATTCGTGGACATAACTGTCAGTGGGAAAATCCGATTTGAATGGTTCAAATTGGGTTAGATAGATAATTGGATTATCTATAACCTTCATGCAGAAATATATTTCATATGAACGAAGTATCAGTGTCGTTTATGTGAAATACCGAAAGGGTGCAATAGTATGACATACAGTTAGTAAAACAGTCATAACTTTTGCATACGAACTCCAATTGGGCTGGGCCAAATTGGGTTTTGTAGATAATTAGATTATCTATAACTTTAATGTTAGGTGATTTTGTGTCAGAGAAATTTATCAATTTCGTCTGGACAGAATACTGACCAGGTTCATGCAGTTTTCTGTGTGAAAGGGTGTATATTGGATATACATGCCTTTTGGCTAATTCTAATCCTATTAGATATAAATAGGATACTTTCTCTCTCCTCACTATGCAATTCTACAGAATTATTCTGCCTAATACACAAGAGAAAAAGAGCAAATTCAGATTTGATCTTTCGTGAGTTAAAAGGTGCGAAGAGAGAGAAATCGAGAAAAAGAGTTTCTCGAGGAATAGAGAATCGATTAGATCGAGCAAGTTCGCCGGTGCATCGTCTAGGCAGGTGCATCCGCGACCGACGTCTTACGAATCACCGTGGATACAAGTAGAGGAGTGACGTTTGTGACTCTTCGATTGTGATCAACTCGAGTAAGAAAGACGGTGGAAACGCTTGGACGCACGAGGACGAAGTCGAGTGAACCGGCGTAGCAAACGATTGGTGAAGGACGCGTGGTGTGGGATGCGCGGATTGTCACCAACGTGACAGGAAATAGAAGGCGGCGATCAACCCTTCGTGTGCCATCAATTTGGCACTGGTATAGATCTATCCTTCTATTCGCATCGTACTCTCGAAGTCGTGGCGTGATCTCGGGAATCGGGGAATCGGACCGGGCCTTCATTCCGCTGTGCGGGCCCGGGGTCGAGGATATTCTCCATCAGGGGTATCAGAGCGATCGCCATCGATTCGAGGGTCGAATCATAGTCGTATATTCGATATACGCACGGGTTATCAAAGTTCGTACTCGTTTGCATGATGATAGATATAGAGATTCCAATTTCGTTAAAAATCACAAGTAGAATTCACTAGAGATCGATCAAAAGTTGATTGAGAGTATCTAGGAATGATCGTGAAAAGGTTTCATGATTGATCGTTTTGGAAACGAGCGAAAACGGAAGAAACGGCAAAATCTGCAGAAAATTAGAATACGAAACAGTGAGTAAAACTAAGATACTTTTCAGTGGGAAACTCCAAATTGATTGGATCAAATTGGTGTAGTTAGATAATGGGATTATCTATGACTTTGATACAGAAAGTTTTTTCATTTGAACGAATTATCAGTGTCGTTTTTATGGAATACTGAAAGGGTGCGACTGTTTGACATACAGAGACTAAAACTTCCGTATATGTCGTATCGAAACTTCAATTGAGTCCAATCCAATTGGGTTAGTTAGATAATAAGATTATCTAGAACTTTCGTTCACGTTCAAAGTCGGTTGGAACAATTTAGTATTTTCGTTTCAACAGAATACTGAAAAGGTGTCTGTAGTTTTCTGATTGAAAAGGTGTCTATTGGATATACTTACCTTTTCATTTGTCCGTATTTTACTAAAACTGGTATAACGTTCAGTAGAAAACTCCGATTTGAATGGTTCAAATTGGGTTAGTTAGATAATGAGATTATATAGATCTTTCATGTTGTAATATATTTCATTTGAGCGAAGTATCAGTGTCGTTCTAATGAAATACCGAAAGGGTGCGACAGTTTGACATAAAGTCAGTAAAACGGACGTAACTTTCGGGTCCGAACTCCAATTGGGCTGGGCCAAATTGGGTTGGAAAGATAATAAGATTATCTACAACTTTTTTGTTAGTTGATTTTCTGTCAGAGGAATTTACCATTTTCGTTCTGACAGATTACTGAAAGGGTATATGCAGTTTTCTGTTTGAAAAGGTGTATATGAGATATACATACCTTTAGGCCTATCTTTATCTCTAATCAATTAATTCTATCATACTAGCATATTAGATAATTAATTATTTAGAATAATTAGTGTCACTAAAAAAAATCATATGCATATTGAAAATCTTGTGATAGTGATATAATATGTTTATGTCACGGATTTAGAAACATGCAATTGCATGATCCCTCATAATATTTAAGTCATGAAAATGCCTTCCATATCCACAACCACCGAGTTTGGTGATTACGTTTCATGTGGGTTCAGGCTAAAGTCGGGCACGTGATATTGTAACCATCGAAATGGTGGCAAGCGTTAAATCGGGACTTGTGAGGCACAGGCTAAAGTCGACTCACTAGTAGCTTATTTGAACGATACGTTGGAGATGGTTGTGACTTAACCGTCCAAGCTAATCCGATTAGAGTTCGGGGCATAGATAGGATGCACACACGGAACTGGGATTGTATGGGATACGATCCATCACCGAAATCCTATAAAGATTCAAGAGTCGTATTGGATACGATTGGATATAATCCTACCTAAATAACGGGATCCCACCCGATAGGCTAAAGTCACTTGTGGGAGGAACGGAAATATGGGTCTTGAGTGTTATGGACTTGGAGTCCCGTATCGGTATGAGGGTTATCGATTCGATAAAATAACACTGTCATATATTCATCATATAAGCATATAGATTAAGTACGCACGGTTAGGAGTTAATCTTCATCATCCGTTTAGAATTATGTTTTCAAGCAACACCAAATATATCAATGAGATCGATATGATAGATGGCTTTTGGGCCGGAATTACCGTTATTAACCTTGATAGTCAAAGAATAGTTCTTAGACTTAAAGGAACGTGTTGGACACAAAAATGGTAGATTCGGGGCTCGAGGCATTGGCTTTAGAGAAAGCCGGGTTCGATAAACTTTAAGAAGGAATCGAACGATATTACGTGCCTTATGGTGGCATGTATAGACGCATATTCTCAAAATTGTTTTGAGAATTCGGGTGTATATGAAAGTAAAACACAGTGCTCATGAAATAGTTTTAAGAGCTAGAGCGCGTTGAATGATTCACTGCGGCTCAAAGAGTAGGTTAATTTTGAGACGCCTTATGGGTCTTGGATTAACACTCGTGTGTTGATGGTACGAGATTTGATCGTCGTGACCGAATATCATATGCATTCGATAGATAAGTCGATCCCGAAATTGCATGAGATGCGATTTAAATTTGAATTGGAGATACTCGGAGTATCCGAGGAATCCAATGCATATAGATGCGTGGATGTCCTTGTAATTCAAAAGCGGGATCGAAAGAAATGTATGTCTAAGGGTATTTTGGAAAAATATTTTCAAAAATGGAGAGTTCGGACAAATAGTTGTCCAAACTTATGACTCAAAGAATGGTGAAATCCGAGGAGGATTAAACCAAGAGGTTGATTGCTTCTTTTGGCATTGCCGTCTTGGCCATATAAACGAGATTCGCGTATCTAGATTCCATATGATGGATTGCTAGAATCATTCGAATTAGATTCGATTGATTAATGCGATACTTACTTATTAGGCAAGACGATAAAGGGCATCATTCTCCAATGGTTGGAGAAAGATCCAACGAATTATTGGAACTTACATTCACATGTAGATTATCCGATAAGTTCCGAGGCAAGAGGAGGCTATCAGTATTTTGTTATGTTTATGGACGGTTAAAGTAGATATGGAAATATCTATTTAATGCGTGCCGAAACGAAGACTTTTGAAAGGTTCAAAGAGTTTCAAAAACGAAATACGAAATCAACTAAGCAAGAAAATCAAAGCTTTTCGATAGGATCGAGAAGGCGAGTATTTGAGCTAAACCTTTCGATAGGATCGAAGAGGCGATATTTGAGTCATGAATATTGATGATCATTTATGATTATGGAATCGTTTCACGATTGTCTTCATTTGGAACATTGAGATGTGTCCGAAAAGAGGAAATGAACGCATGCTGGACATGGTTCAATAAATGATAAGCCAATAGGATCTCCCAAAAATGTTTTGGGGATACGCCCTTGAGACAGCGGCACTAATGAATGGTTGCATATAAGATATGGACCATAAACCTTCTAATCGGTACAAAAGACGCCATATGAGATATGGATCGGAATGGTTCCGAAGTTGTCATTTGTACAGATTTGAGGATGTGGGTATATTTCGAAATTTGTTTCCGTTAAACTCAATCCCAAATCTGGAAATTGTTCGTTTATCCTTAAGGAAACTAAAGGGTATTAGTTCTAACGTCCCGACGAAAATGAGATTTTCGTGGCTCGAAGAGATGCCTTCTTGGAGGAGGACTAGATGCGCACAAGTTTGGAACTTGGTGCCATTTATCTCTATGCGGGCTAGTGGGAGTAGAATAAATCTCGAAAGAGTTCGAGATTTGAAAATGAACATTGTACCGATGAAAGTTGACATGGCTTCATCAAGAGTTGATGAACGCAATTCGAACACACAAAGGAATTTTTCGTAGATCAAGTGGGCTATATCATAAGCCGGTAAATACGGATTTATCGTGGCTAATGATGATAGATCGAAATCATATGATGATTCGATATCCTACAAAGATGCTATGAAAAGTTGATTCCACATGACATGGTGTCATGAAATCTGAGATTCGATCCATGTAAATTATCAAGTTCAGAACTTGATTTCATCACTTTCTGGGATAGACCCGTGAAATGTGAGTGGGTTTTTCAAGATGAAGAACCTACATGGATAGGAATACGCATATATGTAAAGCGAGGTTTTTTGCGAAGAGTTTCATGCAATTCATAGTCGGACTATGAAGAAACGTTTTCGCATGTTGCCATGCTTTGACATTCTCGAAATTCTGCTTGCCATGGTCGCGTATTATGACTATGTGATGTGGCAAAATGGATGTCAAAACCGAATTTCTTGACAAAAATTTTATGAAAGGATGTGTACTTGACACAACCTTACGGTTTTGTCGATTCATAAGAATCAGGGATAAGATATGCACTCTTTAACGATCCATATGATGGATTAGAGAAAGCTTCTCGGAATTGGAATATTCGTTTTGACGAAGTTATAAACTGTTATAAAATTGTCGAAACGAATGGAAACTTTGTGTACATATGAAGGTTAGTGGGAGCTGCGTTATATTTCTTGTAACGACAAAGGATTTAGACGAGACCGCTTATGAAATAAGCGTGAAGATCTATAGGATAGATCTAAGAAGTTCCTCGTTCTATGTTATAGCACATATATCGACATATTGTTGAAAATGGTTTTCAACATATTACTCCTTGGCGGAGTTAAATCGAAATGTCGAATGGCAGAAATTTTCAACGGCTCGATGTGAGACATCAAGCAGCGCGAAAAGTAATAATATGATGCCTTACATTTGATGTTAGGATCTATTATATCTGTCATGATATGTATGTGGCTATCTGTCATACAAATAAAGCGTCTAGTTCACCGTCAATAAAATTCATGGGAATCACATGAGTTTAAATGTTTCGATTACATGAGACTAACTCTTGTGAATGTATAATGGTTATACAAATATATACATAATGGTTATGTATCTTTAAACCCATCGGGATTTGTATTGATAGCGGTGAATGTTATCCTTGAATACTTTGCAAAAGAATTCAGGATTTTATTTTATCTATAATGGTGTGGATGACGTGTTGGTTATAAAGAGTTATAACAACGGCATTTTCCAAATATTTAGCACGTCTAAATATGTAGCACGACTTTCGATCACAAAGTGTGTACATGTTTTGCTTAAACGAAAACACGGTTATGTGGAAAGGTTCCACATGACCAATAGTTTATGATTCTATTTACGGAGGTGAGTATATTGCGGTTATTAATTGCAAAAGAAAGCGGTATGGATCAAGGATACATGACCAAACTCTAGTAGTCACGAGTTATCGGATTTAAGGTTGTTTATTGCGTGAGACGCAATAGTACAAGCCAAAAATGCCGAGGTCATAACCACGTCTAACCAATACTCAGAAAATTTCATTTGATCCATGAAATTTTGTGAAAAGGCGTGATCGTAGGTATTGGAAATGTTCCTATCCTGATGATGATTAACACTAGCGGGAACGTGCGGACCCGTTTACAAAACCGCTCTCTCTAGTCGCGCGTGACTGACATGCGATGACTATGGGTATGGAGATACCTAGAGGAGGAAGAAGAGAGTAGAGTGTAGTTATCTAATACGATAGTCCTCGCAGGTTATGGGTATGGAGATACCCATAGGTAAACGTTGTATCACCCAAATACTTAATCCATATGAATGCATCCCTTTAAAAAATTTGTTTACATAAATTCATATGCATATTACACAACCCGCACACAGTTTTCATATAAGATAAATTCATATGTCGGTACATAATAACAATTATTTTGTACTAAAATAAGTCCACTAGGCAAAGTCAAATTAACTACTCCTACGGCAAACGCAGCAACTCTTGCTCCATTCCCGACGCGTAGATCGACTTCACCCTTTCCCAACCTGCGACTATTTTGAAGAACCTGCATATTTCGACAAATATGAGTCCCACAACCGGTATCCAATACCCAATTAGTCATAGTTGAAATATTAACTTCAATAACGTTAATACCTGAGAGGCCGGTCGCTGAAACCGCCTTGCCCTTCTTCACCTCCTCGAGGTAAGACTTGCAATCACGCTTCCAATGTCCAGCCTTGTGACAATGAAAGCATGTCTCGTCCTTGGATTTCTCCTTTCCCTTCTTGTTCGGCTTCGAACGTTTCTTAGCCAAACTGCCCTTGGACCTTGATCTCTTGCGATCCTTATTCTGAATCGCGAGAACATCTCCGGCAACCTTTGCCTTGTTCTCTCCGGACGTCTTCAACGTCTCCGATTCAAAATTCTTGAGCATTCCGTGAAGCTCGGGGATCGTCTTATCCATCGAATGCATGTGATAGTTAGTCACGAACGGAGCGAACATTGGAGGAAGTGCACACAAAATCAAATCTTGTTGCATAATCTTCGACAATTTCTCTCCTAGCTTCTCAAGATGATCTATGAGAGCTTGCACCTTCAAAACGTGAGTGCTCACCGCAGATCCCGGAGGCATCTTGCAGTTTACCAACTCTTTGAGTGTACTGAACCGTTCAATACGCTCTTGCTCTTGGAACATTTCCTTGAGCACAACGTTTATGATGTGCGCATCCGAGTCCTCAAACTGCCGTTGAAGACTAGCGTCCATACATGCCAACATTAGACACGTAACATCATTCGAGTCCTTCTTAAGTTTCTCGAACGCGGCCTTTTCATCGGCCGTAGCTTCGGGGCCCGGTTCTACTAATTCCGTATCCAATACGTGACTTTTGCCCTCTTGCCTGAGAACTATTCTCAGGTTTCGATGCCAGTCTAAGTAGTTCCGTCCCACTAGATTTTCCTTTTCTAATACCGATATAATCGATAAGGTGCTGGTGTTATTAGAAGACATGATCTACAAATGAAGTAAAAGATTGATTACTAACGTTGCGTACTTATCTTATAGGGCTTATATGATGATTATATGATAGTGTTGTTTTATCGAATCGATAGCCCTCATACCGATACGGGACTCCAAGTCCATAACACTCAAGACCCATATTTCCGTTCCTCCCACAAGTGACTTTAGCCTATCGGGTGGGATCCCGTTATTTAGGTAGGATTATATCCAATCGTATCCAATACGACTCTTGAACCTTTATAGGATTTCGGTGATGGATCGTATCCAATACAATCCCAGTTCCGTGTGTGCATCCTATCTATGTCCCGAACTCCAATCTGATTGGCCTGGACGGTTAAGTCACAACCATCTCCAACATATCGTTCAAATAAGCTACTAGTGAGTCGACTTTAGCCTGTGCCTCACAAGTCCTGATTTAACGCTTGCCACCATTTCGATTGTTTCAATATCACGTGCCCGACTTTAGCCTGAACCCACGTGAAACGTAACACCGAACTCGGTAGTTGTGGATATGGAAGGCATTTCCATGACTTAAATATTATTAGGGATCATGCCATTGCATGTTTCTAAATTCGTGACATAATCCAATTATATCACTATCACAAGATTTTCATAAATGCATATGGACTAATTTTGGGAGACTAAATTATCCTATAAATAACTAAATTTATATGCTTTAAATCGGTGCAAAGAATACAAATTTTCGAAGTTTGTAGTCAAAAACAAATCTGGCAATCAGGGGCTCTAGCGTCATGACGCACCATATGGTGCGTCACGGCGCACAACCTCATGTAAACCATTTACACAGGATTTTCTACAGTCCGTCACGACGCACCAATCGTGCGTCATGGCGGACCATGATACTTTGTACAGTGCGTCATGACGCACCATCTCGTGCGTCATGACGGACCATCTTGAAGACCCAGCGTCACGACGCACCGATTGGTGCGTCCTGACGCACAGCTGGCATCCCCTCAAGCCCGTGGCACCCCTTGGCGTCCGTCATGACGCACCGGACGGTGCGTCATGACGCACCCATGGCGTCCCCGCAGTGAGCACAAGGCAACCCTTGGCGTGCGTCACGACGCACCGGACGGTGCGTCCTGACGGACCCAAGCGTCCCCGCAGTACCGTGGCGCCCCATGCTGTGCGTCATGACGCACCACACGTTGACAGCCAATTTTGCCCTAATTCCAATTTGGTTTTCCGTCGTTTCTTCAACGACTGATCATGAAACTATGCCACGATCATCACTAGATCACTCCAGTCATCCAATGACCAATTCTCTAGTGATTTCACTTGTGATTTTAATCGAAATTCAATTTCAATCACCGATTTCATGCAAACGGGTACTAACTTTGATAACCCGTGCGTATATCCAATATACGACTATGTTACGACCCTTGAATCGCAGCGATCGCTCTGATACCACTGATGGAGAATATCCTCGGCCCCGGGCCCGCGCAGCGGAATGAAAGGCCTGGTCCGATTCCCCAATTCCCGAGATCACGCCTTGACTTCGATGGTACGATGCATATAGAAGGATAGATCTATACCAGTTCCAAATTGATGGAACACGAAGGGTTGATCGCTGCCTTCTATTCCTCCGGTCACGTTGGTGACTTTACGCGCGTCCCACACCGTGCGTCCTTCACCGTTCGTTCCCGTTCTTCGATCCTTCGGTTCGATCACCACGGAGAGCACCAAGTGTTGCTCCTCCACACGTATCCACCTTGAGTCGGAAGACGCCGGACACGGATACACCTGCTTAGACGATGTACCGGTGCACTTGCTCGATCTCGATTGATTCTCTATTAACCGAAAAGCCTCTTTTCGGTTTTCACTATTCTCTCTCTTTAATGGATATCCAATATCTATTAATTACTCTCAAAAGGAATGATTAACCATGCCAGGAGAGAGAGAGATCCTATTTATACTTAGATAGGATAAGGACATCCAAAAGGTACTTTTTGGACTCACCAAATCGTGTGTACCAGAAACTGCCAGAAAACAGCATATTAACACAGTGCGTCATGACGCACCATGTAAATTTAACTTTCCAAAAGTTACTGGACAAAATACGCATTCTAGCGTCATGACGCACCAAATGGTCCGTCATGACGCACCATGCAATTTTTCCTGAATTGGCTAAGTCCATAATCTAGTGAACTAAAACACTATGGTGCGTCATGACGCACCATATCTTGCGTCATGACGCACGGTGTTATTTTGCCCAATTCTGCACAATCCTATTATGCATTTTACTGTCTTCTCGAACGTGCTTGTTCGTGTGTCTTTTTTGTACACTTTTACGGTTGACCTGAAACTGTATTTCCTTCAGCTCGATGAATTGATTATCGAAAACTACGGTCGTAGTCAATGATATTAATGGTTAATATCGATTGAAATTGTTAATTCAATTCGGAATCGAGAAATAAGTATAGTTAATCAAAATATAAGGATGACTATAACCATGCCTTTTGATTAACGGATATCGCAAACAAGAGAACTAATAACCGCTATTCGAGATAGGCACAATGATCACAATCATTTTTCGTGTTAACATGGGTAGCCATTATGGAGTGACTAGATCCCGCTTATGGGCTTGTAGTGCCTTGGAAACGGCCTACTGCCATTGTTAAACGAACCTACACGGTCACACAACGAGTCGTACTATGTCGGGTTTGATTGCAAGTATTGGCACATAGGATGTCCATGGCTTTAGCGTATATGATACGCGGGCTAGATTCTCTGATATAGTGTATATGTGATATACATGAGTACCTTTTAGGTAGATCTGAAACTGAGTGGGAAACTGAAGGAAATACAGTTTTGGATCAACGCTAAAATGGTACGTAGAAGGACAAACGAACGTACGCGTTCGTGGGCATAAGAAACAGTTTTAGTAAAACTGGAATAACTTTCAAATAACGACTCCAATTTGAATGGTTAAAATTGGGTTAAATAGATAATGAGATTATCTAGAACTTTCGTGAAGAAATATATTTCATTTGAGCGAAGTATCATTATCGTTTTAATGGAATACCGAAAGGGTGTGACAATTTGACATCCAGTTAATAAAACCATCATAAAGTTCGCATCAGAACTCTAATTGGGCTGGGACAAATTGGGTTGGAAACATAATAAGATTATCTACAACTTTCGTGAATGTTTGAAGTCGGTTGGAATGATTTAACAATTTCGTTTCAACAGAATACTGAAAGGGTGTATGCTGTTTTCTGTTTGAAAAGGTCTATAGTAGATATACATACATTTTGGCCCATCATTATCCTATGTAGTATATATATGATGTTTCTCTCTGGTCTAAGTAATCAATTAAAGTCTAATTCAATCCAGAAATTAGAGAGACTCTTATCAAGGAATTGAAAGAGTTCGAAGAGAAATAGAGAAAGAGAAAATAGGAGAAAAGAGTTTTCTCCGTCTACATAATCGAAAGAAATCATGCAAGTTCGCCGGTGCATCGTCTAGGCAGGTGCATCCGCGACTGAGGTGCTACGACTCATGGTGGATGCGAGTAGAGGAGTTCGCACTTTGTGGCTCTTCGTTTGTGATCAAACCGGAGAAGTAAAGGAGTGAAAGGTTGTGGAAGTGTGTGGACATGGGACGCACGAAGACAATCGGAGGCGTGTCAAGACGGTGGGAGACGTGTGGTATGGGACGCACGGGCTAATCACCAACGTGACACCGAAGAAGAGAAGGATGCGAGCGATCAACCCGTCACGCGTGATCAATTTCACGCTGGTAATCGTCTATCCTACTTTGCATCGTACCCTTGATATCGAAGCGTGATCTCGGGATTTGGGAACCGGACCGGGCCTTCATATCCGCTGCGCGGGCCCGGAGACGGGATAATTCCCTACACAAGATTCAGATAACATATTGTTCTAAAATCATAAATTGGATAGATTTGACCGGGGATTCTAGATCACTAACTAAAATGGAGAAATGGATAAAATCTGTTACTAAAGAAAGATATAATGATTTAGTTCTGGAAAATGAACTTTATTGGAAGCAAAGATCCAAAAATTTATGGATTAAAGATGGATATTCAAATTCTAAATTTTTTCATCTACATGCTACTATAAGAAAAAATAAACTCATGATTCCAATTATGGAAAAAAATGGGAACATTTACTCAAGCCATATGGATAAAGCAAAAATTTTATTTAATTTCTATAAAAAATTGATGGGAAAAAAACAAATTCCTAAGTCAGAAGTGGAGATGAAAGGTAAATTGGATTTAAATATTATATATCAAAATACTGTATATAACTTAGAATTTATGGAAAAGGAGATTAATCTGGAAGAACTTGAGGAGGTAATAAAAACATGGAAAACTAATAAGTCACCTAGACCAGATGGTTATAATGGGGAATTTTTTTAAAAATATTGGAATTTAATTAAGGATGAGATTTGCTTTTTATTACACAAGGAAGGCAAAATTGGGTTAGCTCAGTACAATACTTCATTTATAGCTTTAATATCTAAGAAAAAGGATATTGGTTAATTCTAACCTAGAGGGGGGTAAATTTGGTAATCTACCGTACAATTACTTTAGCTAATTACCTAATTTACTATGCGGAATTAATAATAATTTAAATAAAGTAGATGATACCGGAAACACTTGAACACAAGATGTTTTTTAACGAAGTTCGGTAGGTGGTTGCTATGTAGCCTTAACTCACCCTTTACTCGCTTAATTGACCGATTCAATTAGTTGCGAGTACCTACGTCTCCGGGAATGCCTTGCGCCTCTTTTTGGCTTTTCGATTGAATTCCAACTCACTCGATTACAAGGTGTTGCCTAGATCGATTTACACGCTTTCTATCGATCTATAGCTTAGGCTCTTTACAAGTAGTTGCACTAGCCTATTACAATTTTCACTAATCGAGCTACAACGTGATCGGTCACGTGAGTGGGATACGATTAGTGGAGGTTTTCGAAAGTAGATCAATGATCTAAAGAGGGTTTTTCAAGCTATCAATGGATATGGATAATCACAGCTTTAGGGTTTCTCTCTTTTGTATTTTGAATGTGTGAAAGTGAAGAGTTGTGAGAGAGAAGCCCTAGAAGGATTCTATTTATACTCTCTATAGAAATCCTTCAGAAAATTGCCAGTGCGTTCGAACGCACAATGTTCGTTCTGAACGCACATGCAGTTTGTACTAGCCGTTTCAAAATAACGTGCAAATATATTTTTGGGTCCGTTCGAACGAACACAGTTCGTTCACAACGGACTCACTTATACATTACATTTGTGTTCACAGAAAGGATTGTCCGTTCAACGCACTTAGATGGTGGGTGAACGAATTCTAGATGTCCGTTCGAACGTACATGTTTGTCCGTTCGAACGCACACAATCCTGTGACATTTTGGTTCTTATCAAGAGATGATATTTTGATATGTGGCAAGTTCGTTCTGAACGGACTTTGAGTTCGTTCAGAACGCACTTCATGTTTGATTGAACTCTTTGTTATTTTGACCATGATTTTACTTGAGATCTACTAGGTTTCTACCTATGGTTTATTTGTGGCGAATCCCACTCACGGAAGGCTTCGACATCTTGATTCTTGATATGCTTCAAGAGCCTTCCTTCTAATCTTCTCTTGTTGTGCTTCTTGTGATTTCGAAGCTCTTTATCATCTTCTAGCCGTACCTGTGTTATCCTACACATTTTCTCGATGTAAACGTTAGTAATGACAGTGTTTTGAAATAATCAAACCATTAGGAAATTTGAACCAACAAAGAATGCTAAGGAGCCTAAAGACTAGAGACCAATTAGTCTAATGAGTTCAATTCAAAGAATTTTCTCTAAAGTATTGGCTAATATATTAAAATCAATTATTAATTCTGTGATTGATCCTAATCAATTAGGATTTTTGGAAGGAAGGAATATCACAGATAATTATATCTATGCTAGAGAGGTTCTAATTAAGGCTCATAAATTTAATATGCCTTTACTAATCTTTAACGCCGATATCCATAAAGCCTTTGATTATGTTTCATGGGAATTCTTAATTAAATTATTGAGGATTAGGGGATTTGGAAATAATTGGATTACTTGGATAGAGAAATCTGTATTGGAAGGATCTACTAGAGTGTTATTAAATGGAACACAAGGAAAGTTTATTTATTTAAAGAAAGGATTAAGGCAAGGAGATCCCTTGTCTATTTACCTCTTCATTTTAGTAGTGGATGCTCTATCCAGAATTATTGAAGGATTAAGAAGAAGTGGATATTTTGAAATGCCTATGGAAGGAATAATATCATCTTTATTTTATGCTGATGATTCTAATTTTTTTTCCTAAAACCAACATTGTTGAACATAAAAAGATTCAAGCACATACTTGATATATTTGGAAATGAATCTGGACTTCAGATAAATTTTGAGAAATCTGATTTAATTGGAATAAATACAGATCCTAATTTGTTACAGAATATCTCAATGCATATTGGCTGTCCCATTGAAAAATTACCTATGTCCTACTTGGGTTTGCCCTTGCACTATAAAAAATCAAACAAGGAAGATTATAGAAAATTAATGGAGAAAATACAGTTGAGATTGGAAGGATGAAAAGGAAAGATGTTAAGTATTGGAGGGAGATTGGTATTAATTAATTCTATACTTTCCTCAATACCTACTTATTATCTAAGTGTATTTAAATTACCTAAATGAGTATTTAAATCTATTGACAAAATAAGAAGAAATTTCTTATTGAAAGGTGTTAAAGAACATGGATATAATTTGATGAGATGGTCCATTTGTTGTTTGCCAAAGCAATTTGGAGGATTGAGATTTTTAAATTTAAATTCAATGATGCTTTATTATTAAAATGGATATGAAAATATTATAACTCTACTGATTTTAATCTTAATCGGAAAGAATTGGTTCGGAAGTTGGAATTAATTGGATCTGAGGATATAATTATTGATACCAATTTATCTTATTTTTGGATGGATGTGTTGAAACTTTTGAATTTTTTCAGAGAAAATACTAAATTTTCTGTTGGAAATGGCAAGTTAATTAACTACTGAAGAGATAACTGGAGTAATAAGGCTATAAACCTAAAATATCCAGAGCTATTTTCATACATACAGAGCAAAAACATAACCCTAGAAGAAGTAATTATGGATTTACAAGAGTTGGAGATGCATACCATATTTGATTCAAGACAACCTCTTTCTATTATTGCTGAATCCCAAATTCAACTTCTCTATCAGCAAGCATTGTCTGTGCAATTGATTCCAAATGCTGCATATACTATTATCTGGATTGGTACCTCATCAAAAAAATATCAAACAAAATTGGGTTATGCGATGCTTAGCTCAAATCATAGAGAGGATTTACAGTTGATATGGAAAATTAAGTTACCTAATCGAATCCAAATCTTTCTGTGGCTTTGTGTTCAAAATATAATTTTAACTATGGATAATCTTCAAAAGAAAGGTTGGAATCTGGCAAATCGATGCCCTTTATGTTAATTATGTGAGGAATCAGTAAATCACCTGCTCCTATATTGTGTATATACACAATCAGCATGGACAAAGCTTAACGGCCTTTTAAACCTGAAAATGCATGCACAAACAAATCCATTCAGAGTGATTTTATCTATTCAAGCCGATCATCCATTAAAATAATTAATCTCTCTATTTACCTTTAACATCTGGAAAGAAAGATGTAGGCGGATCTTTGAAGGTTCCAAGATTTCTGAATGGAGATTAATTGATGCAGTATTGCAAGATCGTAAATCGATTGAGTGTGCATACATGAAGCGTCGACTTATTGAAGAAGAGACAGTGGAGTTTAGTGAAGATCAAGGATGAATACTCTCTTATTTCTAATCACACAAGGAGGAATTATTCATGAGGGGGATCAGAGTTATTCAATTAGAATCAATGGTGATGTTCAAGATTCAGACCAACCCTATTCGAGCAAGAAGGGGAAAAGGAGATGAGGAAAAAGGTTGGCGGCTGCAAGAGAGAGGATTGGAGAAGCTATGTTGGGATAATGTAGAGTATATTTTTCAGGATTCTAATTCCATATTTTGGTTTCTTGGTTTTTTAAGAGTTAGTAATGTTTTTGTTGCTTTTTATTTTATTGAGGGTTATTTTTTCCATGTAGGAAAATAACAACTTATCTTTGATTAAGGGGTAATTAACCCCTATAGTGGTTGTAATAACATTTTTAAAATAATTAAATAATAGAAATGGGACTTGTGAGCCCACTTTATTTTCATCAAAAAAAAAAGAATTCAAATTGTAGAATATATATATATCACACACACGACTTACTTTAAGAGCGAGAAGCAAAGTAATGGTTTCTAACCTGTGTTGACCACGATCCACATTATCCCCCAAGAATAAATAATCAATATACCTAAAAACACAATATTTGACAACAAAAAAAGAGTTACAATATAACGTTTAAAATTTTTCAAATGAGTTGAATTGAGAATCAAATTGAACGTACGTTATGTCGCCAGCTGTAAAGGGATAACCATATTCGTCGAACAAACGCATGAGGTCCCCAAATTGTCCATGAAGATCTCCGAAAACTTTTTTTTTCCAAACAAACGCTCGATCCAATATATTTTGTTTTAATCGAAAAAGTGTCCAATACAAATAACAAAAAAAATAAAAAAATAAAAGAAAGAAACCCCCTAATTACATTGGTGAAAACTAAAGCCTCTTTTTGCTAGACACCTATCTTACATGTTACTAATTTTTGGAGTATGTTTCAACAATAAGCTTCGACTTTTTTGTAGTATGTTTCAACAATAAGCTTCCCATTGTCCCGCAAGATCCACTATTGATTGCGTCAATAGTGTATGCATCCTACCTTTATGTTGAAAAATACGATTATTGCGTTCTCTCCAAATTGACCATATAGTGGCTAGCCATTTCTCATCCCATTTACGTGACGTCTCTCTATTCATTGTTTTCCTTAGGTCCCACCACATGGCACTAAGCGATGACGATTCAACATTAGCTAGTGGTTCCATTCGACTCCAAATTTCTCTTGTATTTGGACATTCTAAAAAGAGGTGCTTTGTCGACTCGAGTGTTGCGGAGCAAAGCGAGCACGTAGGGTCATGTGGCCAACCTCGTTTAACTAAATTTCCCCCGGTCAAAATCCTATTGTTTAACATTAGCCATCCGAAAATTTTCGTCTTGAGAGGTGCCTTAATCATAAGTAACGATGGTGTCCACTCACATTCTCTTCCCGGATGGGCAATTTGGTCGTATGACATGGTCGTATCATATCTCGGTGAGGGGAGACCGAGGGTGGTCAATGAAAGTGAGTTGGTTTGTGCCGTAAATACCCCTTGTAGTGATTTATATAGAGGTAAGAGGTTTTGAAGGTCCTTCGTAAAGTAATAAAGTAAGATGCTAAATTATTGACGATTAGTGATATGTTGTCGGCTCTCTCTATATTGTAAAATGATTTTAGTATCGTGGACCATTGTGAATTTTCGTCGAAGCCAATTTTATAAAGCCATTTTAACATCAAGGCTTTGTTATGTTTCTCCAAATCTAACAATCCTAACCCTCCATGTTTTTTTGGTAAGCATACTATATTGCAATTTATTAGGCAATGCCCTCCCAAAACTTTGTCTCCGCTCTTCCAAAAAAAGACTCTCATTAATTGGTTAATTTCGTCTAATACCCCCTTTGGCAACATCAATGTTTGCATGTAAAAGTTTGGTATTGCACCCAACACCAATTTTACTAGCGTATGTCTACCTCCTAGAGTTAGTAACTTGTTTTTCCAATCGTTAATCTTGTATCTTAGCTTATCAACAATAGGTTTGAAGGTAAAAAAATTTGGTTTTTTATATGAGAGAGGGAGACCAAGGTATTTTATTGGCAAGGATTTCTTACTACATCTCACTAAGGACGCTAAGTGGTTATGGAATTCTTCGGGTATAGCAATGGGAACGAAACTACTTTTGTCCCAATTTATAGCAAGACCCGATAATCGAGAGAATAACGAGATGGTGTATATTACTACTCTAATATTTTGTGGATGTGCCTCCACAAAGAAGAGAGTATCATTCGCGTATAGCAAAGTCGTTGGTGAAGGATTTCATGACGTTCGTCAGAGTAAATATTAAAAATTTATTCCGACAAAGTCGGGAATAGTCTTACTTAAGCTAACTTTCTACTCTAATTTATTTTATTTATCCTACAAGAAGAATTAGAATACAATACCAAAGATCTTTAACGCAGGTCTGGTCCTCTTTGGTTCGCCCTTGAATCCGAAACAAGAACGGCGTCGAGTTCGTGCTAGCATCCTCTTGTCCGCACCTAGCTCCGTCGCCCGTTTCTTAATCGATTGCTTAATCAATCAAGGTTTCAACAAATTCTTCAAGAGAAAGAGAGACTGGCTATAGAGAGAAAACTCTTGTGTATTTTCTTATTACATTCATATACTCATGTATATTCATCTATCAAACGCATAGCCAGGTCTCATATTTATAGTCCCTCAACATTAGGTCAAAACCCTATCAAATTCGTATGACATTTAAGGTATGAACAAAATTCGAAACAACACATTAACTTCTGACCATCTGTCACTATTTCTGTCATAACTTCTTCTAGAGAATTCCAAATGACTTGAAACCTTCGCCATTAAAAACTACATTCAAATGGCTATAATTTACATAGGTCATTTGTCCATAATGGTTAACTTTTTCTATTTCACATATATGTTCAAAGTTGCCTTAAAATCTATCTCAAAACAATTACGAATTTATGGTCCTGATCCATATTTATTTGGACTTCTCAATTTCTCTTCTCAATTTGTCTTGGGCTTGGGCTTGAAACAAATTATTTGATATGTGCTACATATTTTATTCCATAAACCGCAAGCGGTATTCTATCTTTACATTACGGCTACCCAAATAACGTAGATGTTTAGTAACCCTTTTACGAAACGTAATCCTTATGATATTGATTGTGTCCATTCCTTGCCTTTATGATATTAGGATTCATATACAAAGTAGGGCTGTGTCATCTTTATATTATAATCATTTCTTGATCTCTATTAAGTAAATTATAAATATATAACTGCACTTCAGTTATATTGGATCCATTCATAATTCTACTTTATCAAGGGCTCATAAATATCATTTCTCATGATGAATGAGTGGCAACGATGCTATTGACATGTACTCTCTTTCCAGCAGAAGTTACGTATAAAGAACTATTACTTTTATCACCACTTATGAATAAGCAGCTTTTAATAATAATTACGTTATGCATTCCTCATATGAAAAAGATACATCTCTCAATCTTAGAACCATAGACACGATGAAAACATTAATGACACTAACACAATCCATATAATGATTCATCTATTAGGTCTGTTCAATATATGAAGATTTTCATATATTCGTGTTATTAAATGATATGTCTTTATCAACGTTTGCAGAACTACAACATACTTTTAATCAACACGGCATTCTTATTATGAATATTAGTGTTCCTGCTAATATCCAAGACACGTGAACATTTTAGAGTTCAATATTTATTATCACTTAAAATTTTACGGCTCAAGACCAAGTGCATCTTTTTGAACACTTCTAAGTGAAAAATATAAAAACTCATAGAACAAGATGTAAATAACATCCAATTCATAAATATAACATATAAAAATTATCCACATATGATAACTTTTAGAACACAAATCTATCAGTTGGTGCAAATATTATAGGGTTGGTAACTGGTACGTAGTGGCCTAAACCCTAAACTCTAATCCGAAAACTTTTATAGGAGCTTTCAATTGTAAAACGCTAGGTTCCTGCATGAAAATCTGCTTTCGTACGAATCGAGGAAAAAAGCTCTGTTTGCAGGTGCTTTCCAGTTCCTCGGCTTCAGCAAAAACGAAATAACCTATACAAACAATATGGAAAGTTAACGCAATTTTATTTGGACATAATGTATTTACGAGGGAAAAATACTATACCTTCTTATGCAAGCCTTGAGGGGATCTTTGTCGGTTCGAGTGTTTCTTGGGTGGACAAGATTGCTCGGCATTTGACATTATTCTCCTACTCTCGTTCTCGAATTGATCTAGTGAAAGTTGCCTAACCAACCCACCCAAACTTCCTACCGTCTCTTTCGCAACTACATCCTGAGAAACAAAAAAAAAATTAGATCACAAATAATATATCGAGAAGAGGAGAAGTAAAAAAAGAAGTATACTGCGCGAGGATGGAGTTTGACGTTGGGTTGAAGGGAATCAGAGACATTCGAGTTGTCAGAGACGGGCGATTTGTCGTCGACTTGAGAATCGGAATCTTTTTCATCAGAGAGACTTTCTTCAGAAGAAGCCAGCGAGGCTTCTTTTGCAATTCGCCAAACCGCACTAACGGCCTCGGCCTCCTCAACAGATGCTTGGATAAGCATCTCCATCGATCTCTGGTCCGTGCTGACCAATCATTTGATGAAGTTCTTGCAAAAAAAAATTCAAAATTTTAAATAAATATGTAGAAAACAAATGAAATACCTCGAACTGGAGGAAGCTTCTGATTTTCCATTTGGGTCCTTGTGATTCGTCTCGGTGTGAACTCCATCAGTATTGTAAATAGAACTAGGAATCTCGGATTGAAAAGGTGAATTTTCCGCTACGAGAAAATCTTCTAGAAGCATATCTGTTAGAACCCATTAATTGAAAAAAAACAAAAAGTTTAATTAAAACAATGAATATGAACCACAATAAAGGCCTCGAGATACTAATGGTGAAGTAAATACCTCCTTTTAAAAGACCCCCATAAATGAAAATTTGAGAGCCAACAGATGTGGTTGCGTGACGACACCTGCGAAGGAGTTCAACGGAGGGATCTTGCTCGCTTGAAGACTTGTTGCGCGATGAAGTCACTATCCCGTTTCTATCGAGCCAAACCCCCGCAGCAGTGTCCGGTACTAAAAACATATCGTTATACTTTGCACATAAAAAGGTTAAAGGGGAAAAAAGAGAGGAAATTACCTGCAATAGCTCCTTCACCTTCGATAGATCGCCCACCTCTAAGCACGCTACCAGTTACGTGTAGACGAGCCCCTACAAACACCTATAAACTTTTATAGAATTTTAAGAAGTATATCTATCTTTTTTTCAGAAAAAAAAAATAAGAAATAAAATTAGGGTTAAATTATTCACATAAAGGAAGAATCGACATACCGCAGCATGCTGATACCGAGGAGAAGGAGACAATCCGGGGCAAGAGTCCATTCCCATTGTCCGTTTGTATGCATTAATAACCCATACACGTTAGATAGAGGCTGAAATATCACAAATACCCTTAGTAAATATGTTGAGAATTAGTTTTTTTTTATTTTTTTTATTGAAACCCGTAGGCTATTTCATTAATACCAAATAAAAGAAGAAATTACATCAGACATACCCACACTGTCCTAAGTACGGGCTAAAACTGCTAAAAGAAAAGGAGAAAGAAAAATATTCGTATATCTTATAACAAAACCAGGCATAAAATAAAAAAAGACTCAATCAAAAGAAACAGTAAAGTACTCAACCAAAATGGAGATATATTTCTCCACGATTCCATCAGGGATTTTCACTTTCCGTAAATCAGCCTTGGAAAAATTGTATCCTCATATTCGTTCTGCAGAAGTCTGACCATATTTGCCAGTTGATCAGCTGGTGCGTTAAGTGCTCTCGGTACCCAATGGAAGATTGGGTCCTTTAATCGTCGCTTCCAGGGAACACAATCTCTTGCTCGTTGTGTCGCTTGCCACGTCGATGGTAAAATTGAATCCGGAGTGGTATTTTGCTGCATAATCTGAATAACCTCTTGGTTATCATATACAAACGCGCATGGCCTATCTTTGTACCTCTCCAGCATGAATTGGATTCCCATAGATAAGAGCTTCAAATTCACCTTCTAGTGGACGATAACACCTCATTCTTCCAACCGCTTTGACATGAATTATATGTCCGATTCGGTTTTTAACTATAACCGCTAACCCGAACCTGTTATGAACGTCGCCCGAGTAATCGACATAACAGGTGTATTCCGATACCAATGGATCATGGTCTATATTAATCACCGACGGACTTGCTTGTTTACTGGCTATACGTCCTTCTCTTGTATTCTGTTCGGCTTGTGTTATAATAAGAGGGAAGTATAGCTGGGTCTTATGGAATATATATTTATTTCTTGCTAACCACCATTGCCACAGTATTGATAGAAATACAGGCACTCGGTTTTGGTCTAGGCTTCTCACACAAGAGTAGATAAGCACGCTAATTGGGGCTGTAAAATCAATTTGAGTAAAATCAAAAGAAAGAAAACCCCATAAAGCCATGACTCTCGGGCAGAGAAAGAGAAGGTGTTTAAAATCAATTTAAGCATGGCTATATGTTGAGAATTAGTTGCAGTGCCATTTCAGTAGCTTGATTCCCAAGAAAGAAAGAAAAGCTCGTACCACTCCAGAAGAGTCTTCTTCCACAAAGCAAGAGCAAAAATAATATCGGATAAAAACATAAAAGTACACCCAAGCAGAACTAACGAGTCACAATAATGAATAAATAAAATGAATATATTCATAATTTTCAAATGAACCATAAGGTGACACATGTCCATTTTTTTCATTTTATGTTCTATCATTTTCGTAACCAATCGTGTAACGAGTCATGATAATGGACAAGATTTAGTATTGCATCATTTTTGTGGCCAATCGTGTAACGACTCGCAATAATACACAAATAAATAAATGCACTAAAAATATCTATATAAATTTATATCAATACTTATTTTAATATACAAATAAATTCGTAGTATGTTTTAATATAATATTGATATCTAAGAAATTAATAACAATACTTATTTTAATATATAAATAAATACATAGTAGTATAACGTTTACGCAATTTTAGAAACGTATTTATACTCCCACGAAAGAGGAAATGAAAATTATATATTTCTATTTCGTTGCTATAAAAATTTAAATAATATTTTTTATTTTAAATTTTCATATATAAATAAATTGTAGTATTTTTTAGTACAATATTAATATCTAAGAAATTAGTAATAATAGTTATTTTAATATACAAATAAATCTATAGTATAATGTGTACACAATTTTAAAAAGGTCTTTATACTCCTATGAAAGGAAAAATGAAATAAACATATATTTCTATTTGGATGCAAAAAAAATTCAAATAATATATATTTCAGAATATTTACACGCTCATGAATAAGTTAGTTTTATAGGAAAAATATTTATTTCTATCATTGAAAGTATAGTGCATATAATATTGTTGAGTAAAATAGAATAATAATAATACATATATAGTATAATGCGTCGTATATACAATTATAAAATATAGAATAAAATATGGACAAATATTTTTTTATAACCTCACAATTCACAAATATCAAAATAAAATGCATCTCCTATAAAAATTAAAATATATGACATTATCATTTTATAATTTCATAACAAAAATGAAACATAATATTTTTTACAATTTTTTAAATACAACCTATACCAGAAAGGTAATAATTTCGCATCATAATTCTCTATTTTATGTTTCCGAAACAGCGAGGGTACCTTCTAGTTAAATTAAAAACAATTCCCCCAATTTCCTCTCACAATCAAGTTTCTCTCTCATTACAGGTACATTTCGAAACCAAAATAGATAAGCCTATTGTTTAGGAATTAATTCAGAGGCTAAACCCAATTGAACCGAGCCTGTATGTAGAGGTGGCAAACCGAGCCCGAACCCAAAAAAACCGTCCGACTCGCCCACGACCCGATAAATCTAGAAAAATCAAACGACCGAACCCGTCCGACCCGAACCCGAGAAATCCGACTCAAAGTTGACCCGATGTTAGTGTGTTATGTATTACACTGACCCAACTCGGTCCGAATCCGAGTTGTCCGAAATCCGATAAATCCTAGATTGACAAACCCGAATCTAAATAGCCGAACCCAATTTGACCCGATTCGAATCAATTCAAGATCCAAAAATATCATTTTCATATAACTTTCATATTTCAAAATTAATAAAATATTTATTATTGATAAAGTTTTGTTTGTAAAGTAAATCTCATAAATATAATAATCATACGGATCTTCATTAACAAATTGATATATAAATATAACTTTCAAATTTCAAAATGAATAAAATATCCATTACTAATTGTTTTTTTCACAAATCAATAAACTCATAAAAATGATAGTCGAATGGAAATGAATTTGATCAGGACAAAACAATAATAAATTTAATATAGTATCGAAATCAAATTATGACACCTTACAATAACTTGCTAGTTAATATCATATTTATTATATTTTTTGAGAGGAAGATGAGGTCGGTGCGTTCAAATAAGAAACAATGACCTGGATTTAGATATTAGTTTAATTTTATATCCAATATTTCGACAAAATTGATTTATAAAATCATTAAATAAAAAATTCGACTCAACACGAATTCCAAAATAATCTAAATCCGGAACGAACCCGCATCCGATTAAATCTGAAATCCTAATTTAACCCGAGTCCGGATCGCCACGAACTTGAAAACCTTACCCGACTATAATTTCCAACTCGAAATTGATCCGACCAAATATGATCCGAGCAGAACCCAACCTGATCCGAGTTGACTTAATCCGAAGAGATCCGAACTCGATAATTAATCCGAAACCCGATGGGTTTAACCTGAAACCGCCCAGACCTGCCTGTTTGCCACCTCTACCCGTATGGCACCAGAGCCATGGATTTGACATGACTGCGTTAATTGAGCGTAGAAGGCGATGTGCCTTGGTAATGCACAAAAATCAGCGACACAGGCACAGTTGTTAGTATGGCCTCCGAACTAGATATACGATCGCTTAATATTGTTTGTCAAATACCAATTGTCCCTTGGTCTAGTGGTAAAGTGCTTAACACAAAATACCAAAGAGCAAGAGTTCAAACTCCATTGATATCACAAATAAAAAATGAAACCAATAATATTCATGTTTCATGAATTTGGTTTCACTTCAAAAAAATATTGTTTATCAAAGGCCTCCGAATAAATCGGACCGGAGCTATCACGAAAGGGTGAACATTTTGAATCTGAAATTATCATGTGAAGTTTTATAAATTTTGAAACACTCGTGTATATTGTGAATGCTAGAGTTACATTGAGTAAGTAATTGGTTTCTTTAATTATAAATTTGTCTCGGAATCGATTTGTTGTTGTTACACATCTAATTCGGAGCACTTCGAAATCTTGTGCGGATATATTATCACGTATAGATTTTCGACGGTTGCGACTGAGTTTGGATTTGACGTTTGGACTCGTTTCATCATTTGCCTATTTGGTAACCGAGAGGAAAAAAAAAACCGAAAGAGACAAACCAATTTGTTTTCGCATCAACAAAAAAATAGAGATAAGCAGAACACAGCATCAAGTAAATTAAGAGAGGAAATAGACCAAAAGAAAGAGGAACGTACGTAACTTGTGGGTCTAAGTCTAACAGAGAACAATCTACGTGCCTTGATGTGGCAAGAGGAGTATTGTCCATAATTAAATGTTTAGGTATTTTTTGACAAAGATATTTGATTGCTAAAAATGGATCTAGATCACAGTTTTGGTCCCAATTTATTGTTCAAAACTGCATATGAAAGAAAAAGAACGGACATCAGTCGAAGAAGGTATCATTTGTAATAGAGAGATGGAAGCACAAAAATCAGTCAGATTTATTATGAATGAAATTTGAAGTGATGATTTATATGTTTGTAACATGTCAAACTGTTACGCGACAATTAATTCTATAATCCTATTAATTAATCCCATATTGAACAAAATCAATTGATGCAAAAGGATGGTCCATATAATTCAGGCTCTATGTTGTCGCGACATGCAGGAAAAATAGTTCGAAATTGTATATAAGTACAATGAATAATATATAATATGGGGAGTTCTATCATACACCCTTTTACAAGGATATTTTGGGTATTTTAGCAATTAATTATATTTGTAAAAAGGGTGTATCATACAAATTATTTTTTATGGAAATTTTGGTTTAAATGAACAACAAAAAATTCCAATTTAGTTAAACATTAATTAATAAATATATTTGATATCTTACCTTAAATATGTATAAATGGATAATTACTCCTAATACCCTTGAAAATGGGTGTATGATAAGGAAAGGGGTGTATGATAGAAGCCCCCATATATATATATTTTTGTTTCTGTTATTATTTCCATTACATGGTGGTAATCTAACAATATATACATACATATCCATCTTTATACTACTATCTGCCTCCGGAGACGCCGGAGAAGGACGTCATCATAGACGGATACAACATGATATAAGAATCAAATCCTTCATTCTGAAGCATCGTAAGCATGCGAAAATTCTTATAAGCCTGTGGTAGCTCGGGTATGGGGTCATGCTTATTTAAATAGTGCACGAGTTGTCGCATATTCGGCCTAGCACCACCCAGAGGATGCGAGCAAAGCAAACCGAGTTTTATCACCATCTCAACCTCATCTCCCCTATAACCATCTCCCAGTCTTGAATCGACAATATCGGAAAGCAATCCCTTTTGCCAAGCTTCTAACACAGTGTCCACCAGAATCATTCGTTCCCCTTGGGACCCTTGTTCGACTGGTCTCCTACCGCAAACAACCTCTAGCATGAAAGCACCAAAGGAAAACACGTCCGTTGCAGGTGTTGCTTCGCCAGTTCTGGCAAGTTCAGGAGCGAGATAACCCATCGTACCGACCACGTGGGTGGTTTGTGGGTCGGTACCATGATCGTATAGTCTTGCAAGGCCGAAATCACCCAACCGAGCATTAAATTCACAGTCTAATAGCACGTTGCTCGCCTTGACATCTCTATGGATTACGACCTGCTCCCATTCTTCATGGAGATATAGGAGGCTCGATGCGACTCCTTTGATGATTTTGAACCGTTCCTTCCAATCTAGGGTTGGGTTATCTTTGTCATAGAGATATCTATCAAGACTACCATTTGGCATGTAATCATACACCAAAAGGAGCTCACCTTTACGTCGGCAATAACCCAACAACTGTACGATATTTCTGTGTCGGAGTTGACCGATACTTACAATCTCAGCGATAAATTGCTTCATGCCTTGCCTCGATTCATGTGAGATTTTTTTGACGGCAACCTCCAATTTCGACACGGGTAGTACCCCTTGATAGACCCTCCCAAAACCACCAATTCCAAGTAGCCGTTTTTCCTTGAAGCCATTGGTGGCTCGATACAAATCCTTGTATGAGAATCTGTGTGGTCCGAACTCAACCTCCCAATCTTCGAGTAATTCGGCATACTTGTAATGCCTCTTCAGGTAAAAGAAAATGAAAATAACTAAAAGCAAAACGAACGTTGCAGATGCCAAAGGCATCACAATGCCCAAAGGCTTTGAATGTCGTTTTTGGGTTGTGGGGGGGAGCTTAGGCAGTATCGAAAGGTCAAGCGAGGGGGCAATGCCTTTTATTTTAAAACTCCATCCAAGAATGTAGTGAGAGGTATGTAACGATCCAGTGGAAGAAGAAAAGCCGACATACATAGAATCGAGAAAAATGGTAGATAAATTATAGATATAAGAAAGTAGAGGCTTCTTTGGCTTGGATGAACCAATCGGAGCTAAGGTAACATTAATTTGGGTCTCATGGCCATCATAATCCACCCATACTTGCATCGCTTTTTGGCTATGAAGACTTAAATTTTGAAAAGATCCCGAATCATCAGCAAAGTAACCGGCACAATAAGATTGGCTTGATTTGAGGCTATTAATATCGATGCCGACGTGATTATCATTAATATCTTGGAACTCGGGACTGTATATAGTATCGAGCTCAACCGCAAAGATATGATTGGTCGGATTACCATTATCTTGTATGTTAAGAAGGCCTAGGTATGCGATCGCCGAGGCAGAGGAGAAATTTTTTGTTGGCGATATGAAAAAGACAATGCCATGACAGCTAATATCAAGATATTCAGAAATAATTCCGAAGACAAAAGTAGTCGAGAAGGAGGGAACGGGATAACCAAAATAAAACGGGGAAGGGTGGATGGCATGACCTTTCATTAGGAGCACGTCATTTGTTAGCCTCAAAAGGCCGTTTTGCGTTATGTTTGCTACACCATCTAGGGTGAGATTTGCATCTTTGAATCCATTGAATGTGAATTCGCCGCTTTGGCTTGTACACGATGTGAAATTTAAGAGAAGAAGAAGAAAAGCCAAAACCATCTTAGGAAGCATAGCTTTGGAATGGAAATGAAGGCCCAGAAGATGTGTGATTTAAGCTGCGACCCTATGGAAGAAGAAATGTGTGTCACTGTCAATTAATTCAATGAAATAAATATTTTTTTTGTTTAACCCATAGCAAAATGAACAAATATTTCATATAGCACATATTATAAACACACAAAAAATAGAGGATTTTACGGGAACATAACTGCACTTCTTGACTGTATACTGTATAGTGAACATATAGCGTCAATGATAATTTTCTGCAGCCAAGGCAGAAACATAAGGGATTTTTCTGCAAATAGCATTTTCGGTTTATTAAATGGACTCATAGTTTAGTTAGTTGAGTGGGAGGCATACAAAAATCACGAGTTGTGAGAGGTTATAGGGTTCGATCTCAATTGTCATCAATGGATGCAATAAATATGTGTCTTCTCCATTTATTATTAAAAAAACGAAAATAAGTCATTTTCACTTTGGAGGAAAAAAATGAAGATCTTTATTTCACTTTGGACGAAGTATAATTAGAAACTTTGGAGGAAAAAAATGATATTCTAAAATAAGTCATTTTCACTTTTAGAAAACAATTCCTTTCACTCAATTCGACCAAGTTGATTCCTGATTTATTAGTTTCAATTTCATAGACTGGGGATTAATGAAAATCTTTATATCGGAAAAGAACTGTTGTGGTTGAAACAGGTTCGTACAGGCAAAGAAGAGCAAAAAAATGAAACTCGGCTGACTCGGTCAATTCCCTCGACACCAAGGGATGGGTACCAGCTAGCAAGGGGTTTTCCCCCTCGCCTCAAAAACACACGTCCCTTGATATTACTTGTATATCCATGTATATTTTGCCACCCAATTCCATAAATAATAATTGATTTTCTGTTAGGACTATTTTATTTTAAAGATAGAGTAATTATAGGCCTACTGATCATATTTATAGCATTGTTATATTAATCATCATCATTATAGGCCTAATTTATCATTTTCTTTTGCTCCATTGCATAATTTTTGTACTACATATGTATTAGCCTATTTCTTTTTCTATCCCTATGTACTTTATCAGTATTCATTAATTCATTTGTGTGATGCAACTTAATTCGAAGTCTCCTTTTGAGTTCTCAGGTAGCGTACTGCATATGGCGGCTGATAATAACGTATGACAAAAATTATCATGTGAAGTTAAATTTTGAATCTGAAATTATCATGTGAAGTTAAATTTTGAAACGCTCGTGTATATTGTGAATGCTAGAGTTACATTGAGTAAGTAATTGGTTTCTTTAATTATAAATTAGTCTCGGAATCGATTTGTTGTTGTTACACATCTAATTCGGAGCACTTCGAAATATTGTGCGGATATATTATCACGTATAGATTTTCGACGATTGCGACTGAGTTTAGGTTTGACGTTTGGACTCGTTTCATCATTTGCCTATTTGGTAACCGAGAGGAAAAAAAACCCGAAAGAGACAAACCAATTTGTTTTCGCATCAACAAAAGAATAGAGAGTTAAGCAGAAGACAGCATCAAGTAAATTAAGAGAGGAAATAGACCAAAAGAAAGAGGAACATACGTAACTTGTGGATCTAAGTCTAACAGAGAACAATCTATGTGCCTTGATGCGGCAAGAGAAATATTGTCCATAATTAAATGTTTCAGTATTTTTTGACAAAGATTTTCGATTGCTAAAAATGGATCTAGATCACAGTTTCGGTCCCAATTTATTGTAATAGAGAGATGGAATCACAAAAATCTGACAGATTTATTATGAATGAAATTTGAAGTGATGATGTATATGTTTGTAACATGTCAAACTGTTACACGACAATTAATTCTATAATCCTCTTAATTAATCCCATATTGAACGAAATCAATTGATGCAAAAGGACGGTCCATATAATTCAGGCTCTGTGTTATCGCGACATGCAGGAAAAATACGTTCGAAATTGTATATAAGTACAATGACTAATATATATATTTTTGTTTCTGTTATTTTTTCCATTACATGGTGGTAATCTAGCAATATATACATACATATACATCTTTATACTACTATCTGCCTCCGGAGACGCCGGAGAAGGACGTCATCGTAGACGGATACGACATGATATAAGAATCAAATCCTTCATTATGAAGCAGTGCAAGCATGCCAAAATTCATATAAGCTTGTGGTAACTCGGGTACGGGGTCATGCTTATTTAAATAGTGCACGATTTGTCGCATATTCGGCCTAGTACCACCCAGAGGATGCGAGCAAAACAAACCGAGTTTTATTACCATCTCAACCTCATCCACACTATAATCATCTCTCAACCTTGGATCGATAATATCGGAAAGTAATCCCTTTTGCCAAGCCTCTAACACTGTGTCCACCAGAATCATTTGCTCCCCTTGGGACCCTGGTTGGACTGGCCTCCTACCACAAACAACCTCTAGCATAAAAGCCCCAAAGGCAAACACGTCCGTTGGCGGTGTTGTCTTGCCGGTTCTAGCAAGCTCAGGAGCGAGATAACCCATCGTACCAACCACATGGGTGGTTTGTGGGTCGGTACCATGATCGTATAATCTTGCAAGGCCAAAATCACCCAACCGACTATTAAAATCACTGTCCAATAGCACGTTGCTCGCCTTGACATCTCTGTGGATGACAACTTGCTCCCATTCTTCGTGGAGATATAGGAGGCCTGATGCGACTCCTTTGATGATTTTGAACCGTTCCGTCCAATTGAGGGTCGGGTTTTCTTGATCATAGAGATACCTATCAAGACTACCATTGGGCATATAATCATACACTAAAAGGAGCTCACTTTTACGCCGGCAATAACCCAATAATTGTACGAGATTTCTGTGTCGGAGTTGGCCGATACTTACAATCTCAGCAATAAATTGCTTCATCCCTTGCCTCGATTCATGTGAGACTTTCTTGACGGCAACCTCCAATTTTGACACAGGTAGTACCCCTCTATAGACTCTCCCAAAACCCCCACTTCCGAGTAACCGTTTTTCCTTGAAACCATTGGTGGCTCGATACAAATCCTTGTACGAAAACCTTTGTGGTCCGAACTCATCCTCCCAATCTTCCCGTAATTCGGCGTACTTGTAACGCCTCTTCATGTAAGCAAAAACTAAAACAACTAAAAGCAAAACGAACGTTGCAGATGCCAAAGGCATCACAATGTCCAAAGGCTTCAAACGTCGTTTTTGGGTTGTGGAGGGGAGCTTAGGTAGTTTAGAAAGGTCAAGCGAGGGGGCCATGCCTTTTAGTTTAAAACTCCATCCCAGAATGTAGTGAGAGGTACGTAATGATATTGCGGTGGAAGCAGAAAAGCCGACATACATAGAATCAAGAAAAATGGTAGACAGATTATAGGTATAAGAAAGTAGAGGCTTCTTTGGCTGGGATGAACCAATCGGAGCTAAGGTAACGTTGATTTGGGTCGCATGTTCATCATAATCCACCCATACTTGCATCGCTTTTTGGCTATAAAGACTTAAATTATGAAAAGATCCCGAATCATCGGCAAAGTAACCGGCAGTATAAGATTGGTTTGATTTGAGGCTATTAATATCGATGCCGACGTGATTATCATTAATATCTTGGAACTCGGAATTGTATACAGTATCGAGCTCTACTGCAAAGATATGATTGGTCAAATTACCATTATCGTGTTTGTTAAGAAGGCCTAAGTATTCGGTCGCGTCCGCAGAGGAGAAATCTTTTGTTGGTGATATGACGAAGACAAGGCCATGGCCACTAAGCTCGAGCAATTCAGAAATAATTGCGAAAACAAAAGTAGCCGAGAAGGAGGGAACGGTACGGCCAAAATAAAATGGGGAAGGTTGGAAGGCATGACCTTTCATTAGGTGCGTGTCATTTGTTAGCCTCAAAAGGCCGCTTTGTGTTATGCTTGCCATGCCATCTAGGGTTAGATTTGCATATTTGAATCCATTGAATGTGAATTCACAGTTTTGGCTTGTACACGATGTGAAGTTTAGAAAAAGAAGAAGAAGATAAGCTAAAACTACCATCTTAGGGAGCATAGCTTTGGAATGGAAGTGAAGTCCCAGAGGTGTGTGATTTAAAGCTGTGACACTATGGAAGAAAAAACATGTCCTTTTCACTTAATTCAATGAAATAATTAATAACTTTTCTGTTTAACCCGTAGTAACATGAACAAATATTTTACAATTCTCTCTCCGAATCTTTTTGAAAATTGCCAACTAGAGTTAGCCTAGTTGGTCACACCTCTTGGCTAGGGAGCGAGAGGTGTGGGGTTCGATTCCCGACGGGGACACTGGATTATAGATTAAATGTTAAATGAGTGAATAGAGTGTGTGGGCTACGTGTTTGTTAAAAAAAAAAAAAAAAAAACAAGATTGTGTTTGGAAGGGGGACTTTGAGCCCTCTCCGAATTTACTCAAAAAAAAAAAAAAAAAAAAATCTTTTTGAAAATTTTCGAAGTAGTTTTTCTTGGATTGCAGTTCTTCGTTGATATGGAGAAAATATACTTGCCCCCTTAAACTCATGCCAACATTTTTTATAAAATGACAAAATGAATTGATTAACATTTCTAATTGATTTAATTAAATATTTATTGACACGTTTAATTAATACGTCAACAATTTATAATATACTAATATTAATACATGTTAATTGACGTGTCAATTCAATTAAAGAGACAATTCAATCGTTAATTGAGTCAATTAATAATACTAATCAATCTTGTGAAAATATATTTAGTCCTACAAACAAACCCCAAACTTCTTGATGTATCATCAATGATGTCATGGCATAGTTGTCCAATTTCAATCCACATGGTGCACCAAGTACAATTGAGACATCCAAATTGATATATACAAATTAAACATAATTGGCATTTTTTTTTTAATTATAGTTTCATTAAAAGTTTAGATCAATTGTTAATTGTTAATTGACAAAACTAACGGCTGATATATTAATTGACGAAATTTATTATTTTGAATGCTAATTAATTATTACCTAGTTAATTAAAAATTAACTTGTTTTATTTAAGATTATTTTGAGACAAAATCCTTAATTAAAATGTTAATCACATTTAGTTAAATTATTGGAGAAAATTAAATTGTTAATTGACATGAAAGTAAAAGATAATATGTCAATTAAATTAATTAGATTAACACATCATCCGTTTAAGAAAATATAATAATTAACGAATAATTTAATCACATGAATTTGTAATAATTAACATCAATTTTTGGTTTCACATTTTTTGTTTTAATGTGTAGTAATCACATTTTTGGTCTCCATAAATAGACAATATCCTTCAATGTACATTGTACAGTAATCACATTAATCGCATTAATTAGATTAACACACCATGTACATATGCTAATATGCTCAATTAATAATTAATTTATATAAAATAATTAACTAAATTTTTTTTTACATTTTACTCATATTTATCAATTCATATTTTTTCAATAATCTATCAATTAATAATCAATTCCATTAACAACTAATCAACTCTCCCATTAAATTTTTACCAATTTGGCTCAAAACTAGATGGCACGTCACCGTTACTGTTCATTTCTTTTTCAGCGCACTATTTCACACATACTGTTCATCACGACATTTATTGTTCACTATTCACACGTGCTGTTCATCACGCCCTTTACTGTTCGCATGGTTACTATTCGCAGAAATACTTTTTTTTATCCTGAGTTGGTATTATTGTTTTTTAGTGCTTATTATAACAGTTTTGATTGCTACAAAGCTGCGTCTATGTACAAAGCTGCGTCTATGTACCAAGCTGCGTTTTTTGTGCTTATTATAACAGTTTTGATTGGTACCAAACTGCGTCTTTTATGTTTTTTGTGCGTCTTTTATGCGTCTATGTACCAAGCTGCGTCCTTTTGTTAGCCTGAGTTGGTATTATTTTTTTTGTGCTTATTATAACAGTTTTGATTGGTACCAAGCTGCGTCTTTTATGCGTCTATGTACCAAGCTGCATTTTTTTGTACTTATTATAACAGTTTTGATTGGTACCAGGCTGCGTCTTTTATGTTTTTTTGCTTGTCTTTTTCAGAATTTTATTTTATTTGACATGTCTGGTATTCTAAATAAAACATTTGAATTTTTCTTTTGAAACATGCTTTCAGGAGGAAAAAAATTTGTATTTATTGCATAATACTTGTGAGACTATTTAATATCAGATTTTTTTTTTAAATTAACATTTATGAAGATTACTTTTGATTTGTACTTGTAACGTTTTAGATAAAATTATTATTTTATGATCAAAAAATATTTTGAAAAATCGCAGTGAAGCTCGAGAAATATTTCTAGTATTTATAATACTTCTATAAATGTATAACGCGTCATGATTGCCGACATGCAATAATCATTTCTCGTTATATAAATTGTTGCAACTTATTTTCCTAAAATATTATACATGAACGGGTCGAGCATGATCCGTGATTCGTCCTTGCCACTCCTTCGAATAATAATAAAGATAACTCAGTATATACTAAAATACTTTTTCCCTAAAATTAGAACAAAATTGATATTCTAAAATAAGTCATTTTCACTCTTTGAGAAGAATTCATTTTATACACACATCACTCAGTCCAACCAAGTCGATTCCTGATTTATTAGGTCCAATTTCATAGACTGAGGATTAATGAAGATCTTTATGGGAAAATAACTGTTGTGGTTGAAACAGGGTCGTACAACAGGAGAAAATTGAAACTCGGCTGAATCAGTCAATTCCGTCACCAAAGGATATTATCATATTAAATGGGTATCAGCTAGCAAGGGGTATCCACCCTCGCCTCAAAAACACAAGTCCCTTGATATTTTTTTTTTTGAAAGAAAGAAGCGGACTTTTGATATATTAATGCTAGTTTAATACATCGTTTTAATTTTACATAATCATGTAAAAAAAATATATTCTAAAAAACTTCAAAAAACTTTTTTAGCCCTTCCTATGTCGGTCCTGCATCCCGGCTAGCAAAGCAGCTTCCAAGCCTTTGCTTCGTGGTTAATCCTTGCTATTGTCGAGGACGGCGGTGTCCTTTTTTGCTTGAAAATTCGGTTGTTGCGTTATTTCCAAATATTCCAAATGGTGACCACGATGTAGGTGTCAATTATTATTTTTTCCTCCTTGGATTTGTTAGCTCGGGCGTGAAGCCAAAAATCCGGTATTGTGTCCCGGGTCTCGAAGAGGGTACCGATAATAGCCGTAATGCCATGCCAAACCCTTGTTGCGTACCTACAATTGACGAGTAGGTGGAGTGCCGATTCTTCGATGTTGGCACAATTTTTGCATGTTGTCTCTTGGGACCAATTCCTTTGTCGTAGGACATCACCCGTTAAGATCCGTTCATTTAAGGCTAGCCATGCAAAAAATCTTGTCTTTGTCGGCGCTCTTGTTTTTCATAGGATGGTGTTCCATTGGCTCCTTATTCCGGGGTTTATTAGGAGTTTGTAGATTGCGGAGGTGGAGAAGGTGTCCGGTTTAGCCATCCATGCATGGCGGGTTGTCGGCGGGTCGAAAGTGTATGCAATCCGGAATTGGGGTAGTAGAGCGAAGAGGTCTTTGACAAAGTAGGATGAGTGATTGGTCATTAAATTTTGCAAATCGGATGCACGGCCGACTCCATAGATGTCGCGTATGGTGGTCGCCCACATGCCTTGCTTATTTTGACAAATTTTCCAAATCCATTTTAGTAGTAGAGAGATGTTGTGGGTGTCGAGGTTTAACATTCCTAACCCTCCTTTTTTCTTTGGTAAACATACATTGCCCCAATTAATTAAGCAATGTCCTCCAAGACATTCTTGGTCACCCTTCCAAAGGAAGTTCCGTGTTATTTTATTAATTTCTTTGAAGAGCCATTTGGGGAGGCGGAAGCATTGCATGAAATAAGTAGGCACCGCGTTGAGGACCGATTTTGCGAGTACTAATCCCCCCCCCCCCCAAAGAGAGACATTTTCCTTTCCAACCCGATAGTCGCGATTGCATTTTCTTAATTAGCGGGATGAAGTCAATTTTCCTTGGTTTTTTTGTGTTGAGGGGCATGCCGAGGTACAATATTGGTAAGGAAGTTTTCGCGCAATTTAGTAATCTCTCTAGTGTTCCATGTAGAGCCTCCAGTACCGCGATTGGAACAAAGGCCGTTTTGTCCCAATTAATGGCTAGTCCCGAAACTTGTTGGAAAATGTTTAGGGTGTACGTTAGTACCTTGAGGTTAGTGGGGTGTGCTTCTACAAAGAGTATAGTGTCGTCGGCATATTGTAGAGCCCTCGTAGCCAGGGCCGGCCCTGGCCATTGGCCGGCTTGGCGGGCGTCACAGGCCTCCAAAAATACGAGGCCTCCATTTTTTTGGAATGTTTATGTGTTGAGAAAATAAATAACAGGCCGTGTTCAAGGTGTTCGATGAAATGTCTAACCGAAATACAAACATAATTTTGATGAATTTATATTTCAAAAAATGAGTTCAATATGCTATTACAATGATATAATGCAAGGAAATTATTTTTATGAGAAATTTATAGAAAAATATGTTTTTACATGTCGTAGCCAAGGTGTTCGATGAAATGTTTAAAATATAACGTAAACATGATGTAGTGTAATGTGAGGCCTCCAAAAATGCGAGGTCTCTATTTTTTTAGAATGATTATGTGTTGAGAAAAAAAATAACGGGTCGTGCTCAAGGTGTTCGATGAAATGTCTAACATAAAATAGAAACATGAATTTGTATTTCCAAAACTGAGTTTAATACCTTATTACAATAGTATAGTGCAAGACAACTATTTTTATGAGAAAATTATTCATAGAAAAGTATATTTTTACATGTCGTAGTCAAGGTGTTCGATGAAATGTTTAAGATAGAACGTGAACATGATTATGGAAAATTTTTGTTTTGAGTAATTTGTTTTATGGTTATATCAATGATGTAGTGCAATACAAATTCTCCATTTTTATGAAAGGTTTATGTGTAGAGAAAAATATTTTTTCGGAATTTTGTCCAAGGTGTTTGATGAAATGTCCAAAATAAAATTTAAAGGTGTTTGAAATATCTAAAGTTGAAATGTCTAAGAATTAGTTCAATACACGAATTTCTCTTGTTGTGTGCATATGTGTCATATTTATAAGAATCAAGTTGAGTTTTGTTATTATTTTAAAATTTTCATCTTCACAATTGTTTTTTTATATATATATTTTTCGAAATCATGTGATGGTGTTCGTCATAGGCCTCCAAAATAACAGGACCTGGCCTGCTCGTAGCAAATTTGACCGGAGATGCCATTAGGTGGGCAGTTTTTTGGATGAAAGTTTGGAGCGAGTCGGCCACCAAATCGAAAAGCATCGGCGATAAGGGGTCTCCTTGTCGTACGCCCCGTTTGTGTTTGAATTTTTTCCCTGAATTTCCATTTATTTTGACCCTCGAGGAAGCCAAGGTTAGGAGCTCATGGACCCAATTAATCCATTTCGGGAGAAACCCGTGTGCCTCGAGGAGTTTTTGCAAGAAGGTCCACGAAATTGTGTCAAAAGCCTTGAAAAAGTCTATCTTGAGCATGATCATCGGGATTTTTTTCTTGTGTGCCGCACTAAGCAATTTCCGTGCCGATAGGAAGACTTCCCCAGTTGACATATTCTTGATGAAGGCGGCTTGGTCGCGGTGGATAAGCCCCTCCATTTTGGGTTGTAACCTTGCGGCCAAGGTTTTGGAGAAAAATTTTCCAACCGTGTTTATTACACTAATCGGGCGATAGTCCTTCCGATCTATCGCATCTTCTTTTTTTGGTATTAGAGCGATAGTTGCGGTGTTGATGGAGTCGAGAACTAAGTTGTGGTTGAAAAAATTATGAAATAGAACTTCCAATTTGGGCCATATAATTTCGAAAAACACTTGGTAAAATTCAATTGGGAATCCCTCGGGTCCGACCGATTTTCCTTTTTTCATGCTCGTGATGGTCCCTCGGATTTCGTCTTTGGTGAAATGGTTCGCTAATGGTAAGAGCGGGTCTACGATGTCCGAGTTCGGGTCGGTTAGCATAAGCGCTCGGATGTTATGGTTAGGCGGGTCTAGCGGGCTCACGCCAAGTATGCTTACGTAGTAAGCATCAAATTCAACTTGAATTCGGTTTGGGTCTGAGATAATTTCGTCCTCTATTTTTAATGCCGTTATTTTGTTTCCTTTGTTCCTAGCCGATGCTATGGCATGAAAATATTTGGTGTTCGCATCTCCGAGTTTAAGCCAAGTACAAGATGTCCTTTGTTGCCAAATTTCCTCTTTGAAATTAACAATTTCGTATAGTTTTTCCTTCACTACAACACAAAGGGACTATTGGGGCTGCCAAAACTGACCCAATAAGACCTCAAAACCGTCCCTATAGGTTATTGGGTCGGTGAGGCGACCCTACAAGGGTGACCCTAAAAGCTGCGTTCCTGTCAGGGGCGGGCCGACCCTATAGTCCTTTTGGGGCGGTTTTTAATGGGGCGGGCCGACCCTAAAGGCGTGTCAGATCTATCACAGCGCAGGGTCACATCGGTATAGGGCTCAGGGACGGGCTGACCCAATAGGGTGCATTAATGGGGCGGGCCGCCCCTATAGGGCGCAGTAAATATATAAATAATTAATTATATATAATAGTAATTATTAATTATATAAATAATTATATATATATTATTATTTATTATATACATTATTATTTTTATTATTATATATAATTACATAATATCACAAATTCAAAAATAATACAAATAATACAAATAATATCACATAATTCAAAAACATAACATAATTCAAAAACAGAACCCCCACATAATATCACAAATAATACAAAATAATACAATACAAATATTCAAATAAACAATACATAATTCAAAAGTAAATCTCCCACAGTCCTACCCTGCCCTCCCAACGAAATATTTCAAAATAATACAAAATTGTCAAAAAATAAATAATTGTTAAAAAATACTTTCCTCTCCGATACTTTATGCACAACGAAGGACTTTCTCTTCTACTCCAATGCCTTCTCGTACTCCTCGAGACTCTCCTACACAAAACCAAATCAAATTTCAAATTAAGTTCAGAAAAATAATTAGAAATAAATAATGAAATCACAAAGTTAATATAAAATTATCGTACTCCTCGAGACTCTCCTACTCCAACTCCTGCGAGACCCGCCTCCGACTCCTGCGAGACCCGTCTCCAGCTCCTGCGAGACCCGCCTCCTGCTCCTGCGAGACCCGCCTCCAGCTCCTGCAAGACCAGCCTCAAACTGCGAGACCCGCCTCCTGCTCCTGCGAGACCCGCCTCCAGCTCCTGCAAGACCCGCCTCCAACTGCGAGACCCGCCTCCAGCTCCTGCGAGACCCGCCTCCAGCTCCTGCAAGACCCGCCCCCTGCTCCTGCGAGACCCGCCTCCGGCTCCTGCGAGACCCGCCTCCAACTGCGAGACCCGCCTCCTGCTCCTGCGAGACCCGCCTCCAGCTCCTAAAAAAACCCGCAAAAAAAACCAACAAAAAAAAATAGTTAATTGGCAGTAAAAAATACTATATAATTCAATAAAAAATAGTATATAATTCAATTAAACCCTAAGAAAATTAATAAAAAAGAATAAAAAAAGAGTAAAAAAAGAGATTAAATAAAATAAAAAATACACAAAGTAATTTATTTAATGAATAGAAAGGAAAGAATGACGACCTGGAACTGGTTTATTGTCGAAGGTGAGAATGACTACTGATTTCAGCGATTCTCTATGTAAATCAAATAAAAAATACACAAATTAGAATATATTCCAAATCAAATTGAATATCATATGAATTAAACATCTGCAAAGTAATTTATTTAATAAAAACCCTAAAAAATATTTAATAAGACATTTGAAAAATCAGTAAAAAAATATTTCAAAAATATTTCAAAAATATTTGAAAATCAGTAACAAAAATAGAAAATTATTTTAATTTATGAAACGTCGTCAGAAATTTGGAAATTTAATGGAATATATACCTCGCAGTTTCGCCTTTGTAATGCACTCCATAGGCTTTTCCCCAACACTGCTCTCCCACTCGAGCTCCTTTTCAGTTTCCTAATAACAGTGAAAAAAAGGAAAAAAATTAAAATTAGGTGATATTTTCGATTGAACAACAAATAACAGCAAATATTTTCGACAAATCAGAGAAAACAAACTCTAATTAAACAATTGAAGTCCTCTTTGAACAATTGAAACCCAAATTAAACAATTGAAACCCTAATTCAACAATTAAAATCCTAATTCAACAATTAAAATCCTAATTCAGCAATTAAAACCGAAATCCAGCAATAATCACAAAACCGTAACCCTAATTCTACATTTTCCCCCAATTGAAACCCAAGTTCAACAATTTACTGCGAAAAAAACTGAAAAAACCAAAAGAAAAAACACAAAAATACCTGCTGGAAGAGAGATCCGGAGCTGAAATCGATTGTGAAACCCCCGTCGTCCCTTCTCCATACCTCCTGATGTAGCCGCGAGTCGAGAGAGAGTGATACGGACCTAAACTGGGACTTTATTCTTCTTCTTCAGCCAATCGAGGAGCCAGAACACGAGAGAGACTAGAGCCAGGGAGGAGTTGAGAGAGAGCACGAGAGAGGGAGCCAGAGAGAGTAGATTTCTCGGCTTAACCCTAGCGGGGAAGGAGAATTCGGAGATAGCGGAGAGAGAGAGAGAGAGAGAGAGAGAGAGAGAGAGAGAGAGAGAGAGAGAGAGAGAGAGAGAGAGAGAGAGAGAGAGCTGTCGAGTGAAAATGAATGAAAGAGAAAAGAGAGAAGTGGGGGACAGATAGTACTCGTCGGGTCAGTTTTTGGGTCGGCGAGAATTTGGGGCGGGCCGTTAGAATAGCTTTAGGGTCGGGCAATTGTTGGGGCGGGCGGTCACAAAACATTGTAGGGTCGGTACGGATTGTAGGGACGGGCCGCTACAAACCTTTGGGGCGGGCGGACCCAAAAAAATACCGCCCCAATAGTCATTTAGGGTCGGTAGAAAGTTTAGGGGCGGGCCGTTACAAACCATTGGGGCGGGCGGACCCAAAAAAATACCGCACCAATAGTTATTTAGGGTCGGTATAACGGTTTAGGGGCGGGCCGTTACAAATTTTTGAACTTATTGGGGCGGGCCGATCCTGATTTCCCCGACCCTGATGTCTTATTGGGGCGGGCAGACCCAATAACAACACAAATTTAGGGGCGGCCCGACCCTAAAAAACGATTATGTTGTAGTGCTTTGCCGAGATACGTAAACGTAGCTCTTCTATCGTTAGGGCTCTTGTTTCCTCGGCTAGATCTAGGATTTTAATTATGAGTGTGCAATCGTCATGTATTGTGTTTGATGACTTAAATTTAGCATTCGCCCATTCCTTTATTTTTTTCCTTGATTTGTCTAGACAATTTTGAAAGGTTTTTATTCCATTTGCATTCGTTGTTGCTTCTTGTTGCCAACAATCGACCACTAGATCTCTCAATTCTTCATATTTGAGTCATGCTCTTTCAAATCTAAATAGTTTAGTTGTCTCGGTTTGGTTGTTTTGGATCTTAAGGATTAGGGGTGTGTGGTCCGAGGTAGTCATTGGGAGGTCCTCGAGTGTGATCATGATATTTTGTATAATGAGGTGATGAGATACGAAAGCTCGATCGAGGCGTGCTAAAGTGGGTATCTCCCTTTTGTTAGACCACGTGAATTTCCTTCCTCTTAGCGGGATCTCGGATAAGTTGGCCGAGTTGATTGCCTCGTTGAAACGCAAGGTGACGGTTGCGTTGAAGTGAGTTGCGGTTGTGTCTTCGCTTGATCTAATTAGATTGAAATCCCCAATGATAATTCATGGGAGATTTAATTCCTTATTTATTTCCTCAATCTCTTGCGTGTATTCAATTTTTCCTCGAACCGATGCCGAAGCCGGTCCGTATGTGTTTGATAGGACACTACAACAAAACTGGGTATCAGTGACGGCAAAAATGATTGTGTTTGGAATGATCGAATTAAAGAAATGGTGTTGTCCCATGCTATCATGAGACCTCCTTTCGAGTCTTGTGAGTCTTTATAAAGCACATTTCCGTGTCTTGCGGTTAAGATTTTTTTATGTTGAAATGGGGAGGGGTTGGACCACTTCGCTTCTTCCAAACAAATGACATTTGGTTTAGTTTTTCTAATTGAGTCTTTTACCATATTACATTTTCCTTTCAATCCTAGGCCACGAACAATCCACGACAAAATACTTAGGTTCTTACACATTACAAAACATTGTTTGGTTCCTTACATAAAAAGAAAGATACAAGCTAAATTAGTTTATCTATCCTTAGATATCCTCCTCACATTCGTGAGGTTCCTCGTCATAATCCACCTCATCGAGATAGTCATCCAAATCGTCGATGTTTTCCTCTTCCTCGGCGTTCTCATCTTCGATCTCATCTTCCTCATCGACATCCATCACCTCCTTCTTTTCCTCCTCGGCTCCTATCCTTGCCTTACGATTTCCTTGTTTAAAAGAAGAGGTGAAAGGATTAGATAATGAGGTTGATTTTCGCTTATTTGCGATGACAACTTTCTTTCTTTCTTTTTAATTTTTTAAATTTTATTTTTCCTTTTCGATAGTGATATGAAATTATCGAGTTTAGTTGGTATTGTTTTGGGGGCCATCTGTTTACGAATGGGAGGGATGACTTCTTGTGTAAAAGATTCAATCGGTTGTAATCCTAAGGCTTTGTGGATTTCATCGATAATTATTTTAGTTAGTGGTTTAGCCTTAATTTTCTCGGCTTTTAATTTTGTAATTAATGATTTGGCCCTCGGTTTCGTGCTCTTTCTTTTCTCCATTATTTTCCTATTCATTTCGATCGAATCAATTTTTTTTTTTTGAAAACTTTTTGACCCGACCCCCCTGGACAGGGGTATTTTCCAGAAAAAAGTTTGAAATTTTTTTGACCCGACCCCCCTGGACAGGGGCATTTTCAAAACAAAAATATTTTGACCCGACCCCCCTGGACAGGGGCATTTTCCAGAAAAAAAAGTTGGACTTTTTTCGATCCGACCCCCCTGGACAGGTCCCTGGGCAGGGGCATTTTCACAACAACAACAACAAAAAAATTGATTTTTCGATTTGGTGTTTCTATTGTCTCCTCTTGTTGCTCAAAAATTGGAGTACCTCTTTTTTGGTGTTGTTTTTGTTTAAGCAGTTGAATTTTAATCGTTGCTAGAGAAATATTCATACCTTCCTCTACGGTTTGTTTCGTAAGTGCGGGGATCGCTCTAGCTTGAGTTTGAGCTTTTGGAACGTTTTGCACCGCCGCTTCTTTTTGCTTGACGATTTTTTTTGATATTGGATCCGGGTTTATGTCCTTAACGGGTTGGACCCGTCTTTTCATTTTAGTCTCAGGTACGGGGTCTCTTTTTCCTTGCTTATTTGGGCGGAGTTGTTCGGGTCGGTTTGAGGTCCGTCTTCTCGGTGGAAGCCTTCTTTCCTTTCAATTTCTATAATTTGTTGAATTATACCGGCATCGCGCATCGATTTCCTCCCAAGTTCCCCAATGATAAGAGGTGAGGCTTCCGGATTTGCTTTTAGACCCTCTCCCGCTAGGTTCCATAATTGATGGAGCAAGTCCTTGTCAACGGAAACCTTACCTTGCCAATTTCGAGGTTGATCCTTCTCGGAGGATGTTGCCGATGCGTCGCTCAACCAATCCCGAGCCGAGATTGGTTCGTGTGAGCTTGCTAGATTGGTCTCCTCGATTTCCCTTGCTATGAGCCCTCTTTCCATTTCGTCTTGGATTTTTGCTTGAATATTTTCGTAAACCTCGGATGGTGGTTCCGGATTCCACGGGTTGAAAAAATTGAGCGGTTCGTTGAGTTTGGTTTTCTCGGCCGATTTGATCATCCAAGTCACTCCTCCATGTGTATAGTGGATTTCGGTTGGCGTTTTATAGTTGGTTGTGACTCCAACAAGGATGTCAAGCGATTCCATTGTGGTTACGTTGATTAGGGGACCATGATTGATTAGGATACCAAAAGAACCGGCAATTTTGCTTAGCTCTTCAAGGCACCATGCGGGCGGAGGCGGGTTGAATAGTGTTACCCATACCCGGTTTGGAAATTTCGTCCTTTCTCCACCGAGAGCTAGCTCTCATGGAAAGTTGACGAAGTTCGCCCTTCTCAACGGTATGAGGTCTCGAGCTATAAAATCGTCTCGGTTCGTACCTTCGGGTAAGATAAGAATATATCTATCTTTGCTTAAGTGCGAGAGCTCGTACCTTTCCTTTTTGTACCACGACTTTTGGAGGAGGATGTGTAAGGTTTGGAGGTTGTGATGCGGAACCATTTTTCCGCCAATTACCACCCCTCTTCTCCATCTAGCAATCTCCATTTCTTGCTTGGATGATTGTCTCGAGAAGATGCGTACAATGGACTCCATTTCCGCTTGGGGAGGTTGGATTATCGGAGTTGCGGCCAAAAGTGGGACCCGCTGCCCCTTCGGTTTGGTCACGGGTGGGCCTAAAAGTGTCGGTACCTTTTGTTGTAGCAATACCTTCGAGGTTTGACCGACTTATTGGACCCGCTTCCAAACCGACGCTCTTTTCGCCTTCTTTTTCGGGCAATTTTTCGCAATATGTCCCGGTAGGCGACAATTGACACATGCCCTCGGCCTTCGGCACTCCTCGGTTAAGTGTCCCGGTAGCAAACACTTGCGACATAGGTCCCACCACTCCGGGTTAGCATCGTTTGGCGGCCACGATAGTCTTTCCGGGGAGAGCGAGACGTCTCGGTCATCCTCGTAAGCTCTTTTCTTGGACATGGATTGCTCCTCTTCGTCCAGGGCATGGTTTGCTCCTCTTATCGTGGTGACAACGACATTGTTGGGGTTTGAGCCATCGTGAGGGCTAGGGGCGGACCTATCGGGTTGGGTGGCGCCGTGAGACGTGGCACGCGTCGTGGTGGTTTGGGGACGTCTAGCGTCTCCCATGAACGATCCCGTCGCCAGAATCTGGTCCCTCGTGGCCGCGGCGTAGGTTTTCTTCCTTCCCTCCTGGGTTTCGGTAGCTAAAGCTTTTCCTTTCTCCATTGTTAGGTTTAGGGTTAGTGGAGTGAAGGGGCTTGGAAGGAGAGAGGGGTGGAAGGAAGAGTGCAGCAGGGGTTTATGGGGAAGGGGGGCGGCAGGTAGCTAGTAGGGATGATGGGGGTGAGGCATGGTACCGAGGCGTACCTTGATAGGAGGTATCATCCATCACCGATCGGTATCGGTTTGATTTTCCCCCCTTTCTCTCCATTTTCGCCAAGAGAGATTTCTCTCTTCTCCGTGAGTCCCTTGATATTACTTGTATTTGTATATACATCAGTGGCAGATCTATTAAAGGACTAGAAAGACAGCTGCGTCCTACATTTTTGAACGGTTGCATATATATATGATTATGCCAGTGTATTTTACGATCAAAGTAGAAAATTATGTACTACGCCCCCCCCCCCCCCCCCCCCCCCCCGAACCCAATTTTTTGTCAAACCCCCCAACCACCAACACACACACACATTTGGGGCAAGATCCGCCCCTGATATTCATGTATATTTTGCTGAGGCCGTGTACTATGTGCACCTCGTTTGACCACACAATTCCATAAATAATAATTGATTTTCTGTTAAGACTATTTTGTTTAAAGATAGAGTAATTATAGGCCTACTGATAATATTTATAGGATTGTTATATTAATCATCATCATTATAGGCCTAATTTATCATTTTCTTTTACTCCATTACATAATTTTTGTACTACATATATATTAACCTATTTCTTTTTCTATCCCTATGTACTTTATCAGTATTCATTAATTCATTTGTGTGATGCAACTTAATTCGAAGTCTCCTTTTGAGTTCTCAGGTAGCGTACTGCGTATGGCGGCTGATAACAACGTATGACATAATATTCTAATATAAATTATAAATATCATCATTAAAATACATAAATTAAAATGATAAATGTCCATACGAAATATGATCACAAATGCCTAAAGATAATAACAAAATTTAGAAAACAATAAGGACATTTTCAATCTAATAAATAACATAATTAACTCAAAAATCTGACATCATTTATTGCACACATAGTTGTACAATATATTGAATATTACGACTAGTAAACGGGTATTGAAGAGTATATTTTGAAGCAAATGTTAAACAGGAAGCAATCGTATATGTAACGCAAGAGTGAACAAGCATCAACCAAACGAGCCTTCTAATAGTTTTAGTTATTTATTATGTAAGTTGCTAAATAAATTTTATTCTCTACATATCGAAATCCAAAATGCTCACCAAAGTTAAAATAACTATGGCGAAAATGATATGTATCAAATCGCTACACTGATACATCGTTGTAAAAAAATGCTAACCAACGAGACCCCAGCACCATATTATATAGGGAAGTTATATTCACCTCTACATTCTGCTATTTGCACCATTCGAAAGTTATCATTTAATCAAATGTCTTTTTCCAGTTTTTAAATTCGAAAGCTGCGTCTTTTAAAAATGGCTGATAAAATACCTAGCTTAAATCGTTTTTATTCTAAATTATTCTTCTAATATGATGGAATCCAAAGAAGGTGAGAACGAAAAAAATCCTCAATGATCCGCACATGTACATGGAAATAATAATCCTCATAAAAACACTATCTATACCTAGTACTAAAATCACTCGGCTTAGCCACCGAATCATGTACACACTACGATTACAACATACAACAACACAACTTCATATAAATAACAACAAATAATCCACAACAATCTCGTGGGCCCATCTGCACCATTTGGAGTTCTGCGCGTATGACATGGTGGAATTCAAAACGGAGTACGAATCATATGTATGCGAGAGAACTCCTGTCACTTGCAGAATGAGGCCGGCCTCTCGTCGGTGTAGGAGGCCTCTGAATGTTAAGTTCCTACATCAAATTTACCATACACGATTTTAGCATGTAACAAAATCTATTGTAATGACTTGATCATAAAAATAACTAAAATAGTAATATTTTAAAGGAGTATGAAACAAACCTGCATCCACGTGTCATCTGTGGCATGCTCAGGTGATGATTCGGGCGATTGAATCGGTGGAGGAAGCGGATGAATCAACTTCGGTACAATTACTAGTCCCCTTCCAACCACTAATATCGCCCCTGCATTGTTCGCCGTACCTGCACCATTTTGTTTTCCCATTTTTATATTCATATTATTGTAATTTAAAGTTACTACAGATATATTAAATAATTATTGGTTACCACAATAATTGGTAGCAGAAAATAGTGTGATGAGTTGGCCCTGAGCAAATCGTTCGAATCCATCCATCACGCATTCGTGAGCTCTTATAATAAGTTGTAGTTTGTTCCTCTTGCAGAAATCAGTCACTCTGTCAGGCTGCATATATTTATCTTAATTATCAAAATTAAATAAGTAATAAAAATAGCATGTCTCGCATTAATTAAAAAAAAACTCACCAATTGTACTATAAAATTAGCATGACGATATATTGAATTAATTGGTAAAAAACAATAATTAAGCATAACATACCCCAAATGTAACCAGACCAGGTCCCCTTGCATTTGGTCTTAAACCCTCTATACTATCATTCTCGGTAGGATCAGACCTGGAAAAAAGAATATATATATAAACTTTTCGGTATTATGAAATAACCATAAAATCTAAGCAAGATAGGAACAAATAAAATTACCATAAAAGGTCCATGAGAATTATCGAGCCTACATCCATGGTGATAGGTCTCTCGAGTTTCTCAATTTGCTCGACCGAAGTTATAGATCGGCCAATACCACCATGCATGCAAATGATTTTCTTCTCTATTAAAGCCGCCAACGGCAGAAAGTTAAATAACTGGTTAAATCGCGTCCATGCCCATATTCCATCGCTTTCACCCTGAAAATAATAACCCAACAATCATTAGTAAATAACATTATGAAAAATAATAATATTATTAGTGTTATTTTGTTTAAATACCATTCTTTCAATGCATTCAAGGCGAAAACCAAATAGAGCATTTATATCAGCAGCCTCGTGGTTGCCTCTAATCAAGTGAACATTCTCAGGGTACTGTATCTGCAACGTTTCCAAAAAATAATTATTTAGAATTCAAATTATAGAATATATATATCACACACACGACTTACTTTAAGAGCGAGAAGCAAAGTGATGGTTTCTAAGCTGTGTTGACCACGATCCACATAATCCCCCAAGAACAAATAATCAATATACCTAAAAACACAATATTTGACAACAAAAAAAAGTTAAAACATAGCGTTTAAAAATTTTCAAACGAGTTGAACTGAGAATCAAATGAACGTACGTTATGTCGCCAGCTGTAGAGGGATAACCATATTCGTCGAACAAACGCATGAGGTCCCCAAATTGTCCATGAAGATCTCCGAAAACTTTTATAGGAGCTTTCAATTGTAAAACGCTAGGTTCCTGCATGAAAATCTGCTCGGCAGCGTAGCAAAGCTCGCCAACTTCGTACGAATCGAGGAAAAACGCTCTGTTTGCAGGTGCTTTCCAGTTCCTCGGCTTCAGCAAAAACGAAATAACCTATACAAACAATATGGAAAGTTAACGCAATTTTATTTGGACATAACGTATTTACGAGGGAAAAATACTATACCTTCTTATGCAAGCCTTGAGGGGATCTTTGTCGGTTCAAGTGTTTCTTGGGTGGACAAGATTGCTCGGCATTTGACATTATTCTCCTACTCTCGTTCTCGAATTGGTCTAGTGAAAGTTGCCTAACCAACCCACCCAAACTTCCTACCGTCTCTTTCGCAACTACAACCTGAGAAACAAAAAAAAAATTAGATCACAAATAATATATCGAGAAGAAGAGAAGAAAAAAAAGAAGTATACTGCGCGAGGATGGAGTTTGACGCTGGGTTGAAGGGAATCAGAGACATTCGAGTTGTCAGAGACGGGCGATTTGTCGTCGACTTGAGAATCGGAATCTTTTTCATCAGAGAGACTTTCTTCAGAAGAAGCCAGCGAGGCTTCTTTTGCAATTCGCCAAACCGCACTAACGGCCTCGGCCTCCTCAACAGATGCTTGGATAAGCATCTCCATCGATCTCTGGTCCGTGCTGACCAATCATTTGATAAAGTTCTTGTAAAAAAAATTCAAAAGTTTAAATAAATATGTAGAAAACAAAATGAAATACCTCGAACTGGAGGAAGCTTCTGATTTTCCATTTGGGTCCTTGTGATTCGTCTCGGCGTGAACTCCATCAGTATTGTAAATAGAACTAGGAATCTCGGATTGAAAAGGTGAATTTTCCGCTACCAGAAAATCTTCTAGAAGCATATCTGGTCAAACCAATTAATTAAAAAAACAAAAGGTTTAATTAAAACAATGAATACGAACCACAATAAAGGCCTCGAGATACTAATGGTGAAGTAAATACCTCCTTTTAAAAGACCACCATAAATGAAAATTTGAGAGCCAACAGATGTGGTAGCGTGACGACACCTGCGAAGGAGTTCAACGGAGGGATCTTGCTCGCTTGAAGACTTGTTGCGCGATGAAGTCACTATCCCGTTTCTATCGAGCCAAACCCCCGCAGCAGTGTCCAGTACTAAAAACATATCGTTATACTTTGCACATAAACATAAAAAGGTTAAAGGGAAGAAAAAAAATTAAATTACCTGCAATAGCTCCTTCTCCTTCGATAGATCGGCCACCTCTAAGCACGCCACCAGTTACGTGTAGACGAGCCCCCACAAACACCTATAAACTTTTATAGAATTTTAAGAAGTAGATCTATCTTTTTTTCGGAAAAAAAAGAACAATAAGAAATAAAGTTAGGGTTAAATTATTCACAGAAAGGAAGAATAGACATACCGTAGCATGCTGATACCGAGGAGAAGGAGACACTCCGGGGGCAAGAGTCCATTCCCATTGTCCGTTTGTATGCATTAATAACCCATACGCGTCAGACAGAGGCTGAAATATCACAAATACCCTTAGTAAATATGCAGTGCCATTTAAGTAGCTTGATTCCAAAGAAAGAAAGAGAAGCTCGTACCACTCCAGAAGAGTCTCTTCCTCCACAAAGCAAGAGCATGCCATCTGATCTAGCACTCGCAGAAGCATACCTATTCATACAAAAACATAAGAACGGAAAAATAAAAATAAAATATATTTGGGCCTTGTAATTTGTAAGCTTACATTCGACCCAAGGGTCGATCTCCCTCAGGATTGAGCTTCTGCCATCTGTAAGGTTTTTGTGCTGTGTCCAAAACCCAAGCATCTGATAATACTCTCTTTCCTGTACTCAACGAACTTGATTGGTTAATCATTTCAATATTGAAATATAGATATAAAAATATTAAATAATCTTCGATCATTTTATTACCGTCATTGCCACTAACTGTTACGAGATAACGCTGAGCAATCAAATCCATTGCATGGCCATAGCGCGGACCAGGTCCAGCACCTTGAACAACAAGCCTGTCAAAATATCAAACTTATCCCAGGTAAAAGGTTACAATTTTTTTGAGTCAAACTAAAGGAAAAGGTGAACTCTTTTGATTAACCTATGCCACTTGAACTTGTCATTTGTGAGGTCGAGCACGTAAAGATCATCTGTTGAGTGTCCAGCTGGCCCGATCCCACCCTGCCAACAAAATATACAGGTCAACAGATGCAAAAGACAAAGGGAGGGGTATTTTTGCAAATTAGTGATATTTTAGGGCCTGTTTATAGTTTAATTGAAAAAAACAATTACCTGGAAAACAACCATAGTACCAACTGCAGCTGCTGCATGAGCTGCCCTCGGTGACGGCGCCTCGCCAGCTGGATGCATTCTATCAAAATTTAACATTTTGTAAAAATAAATTTCTCATAATTAAGCTGATAATTAATATTTAATAAGAACAATGTTTAAAGGGGTCATTACATTGGAACCCCCAAAATTCCCTTTTTTTTTAAATTTAACACCAAATTTAAAATTTCTACAAATCGGGTTCTCCATCAAATAGATTTATTAAGTATCTAAGTTAAAGTATAATGAACAAAACAAACCTGGTCCATTTTTTTGAGTTGACATCATAAGCGTGAACCGAATTAGTCACACCAGCTAGCCCTACACGCAAGAAATCAGTAACTAATTATATTCTGTTAATAATTTTGCAAAACCTAAACTGAGTTCGTGAAAAAATTAAGAGAACGTCACGAAGTAAGGTTCCGCAGAATTACAGTAAGAGACAGAAATAAAAATGAAGGCAGCACGAATAAAACCTAGGACGATGTAAGCCAGTAACTCCCAGCCCAAATATTTAAAAAGTGATTAGTTCAAATTCATTGCAGGGCACCGCCCAAAAAGAGATTTAACTCGAATTCGAGTTTTTTTGCGAGGTAATGTTAGCAAAATAAGGAGAATTAAGAATAAGAATAATGACTAACTGATGCCAGGGACACCTGAGGAGGCGCCACCTTCTATGGCGGTGGCACCACCAAAGAGGATTAGGCGAGGTCCGTGGTTCTTGGTCGGCGCAACAGCCGTCAACGAATGGGCACACCTCGGCCCCGGCGCATCCTCCTCCGTATTCCAGGTAGCATCCTCAACTGGTCGATACAAAGGCGCAGGTATGACCCATGGCTTGGGAGTAGTAGCCATTGAGGGAGCCCGTATAGCCAGCCGCCGGAGTTGAACGGGAAGGAAGGCGACGGCGGAGGGATCGGGAGGAGAGAAGAGGACCAAGTAGGTGAGTGGAATGAAGTGAGGATGAATTCAATTTTGAAAAATAAAGTCAAGAGTTTGGCCTCCATTCTTTTTATTTTTAAAAGAAAAAGAAAAATTAGCACTAAATCTAAATTGTCAACTTTATTTCTTGACATTATCTAACTTATCTGTCTGAAACAAAAATATATTTCTTATTTAATTATTTATTAAAATTTGAATTTTCATCATTTTTTACAATAAAACTACGATTACCGAAAAAACCCTACAAACTCATTCATTCGTGGTCTTGATGAAATGTGGTCTCCCTGTAATTATTAATCCAAATATTTATTTTTACAGATCTGGGAACTTCGACGGTACACATCACAGGGTTTCACTATGGGCTTGTTTGTTTCGAGGGATTAGATGAGATAGGATTTCAATATTCGGGATAAACCGAAAATTTCTTGTTTGTTTTGAGGGATTAAATGGGATATTATTTCTTGTCCCAGTTCGTACTCCCATTTCAAAATCGGTATTACAAATCCATGGATAGAGGTATCCATGTATTTGATTATAATAAATAATAATATTTCTTTAAATTATATTCATGAACAATAATTATATTATAATTATATTATATTATATTAAAAAACAATAATAATATATTATGTACTATTTTATAATGTAATATAATAAAATTTAAAACAATTTATAATATAATATAAAACAATATAACATAATATAATATATTATAATATAATATAATATAATATAACATAATATAATACAAAATATTATAATATAATATAATGTAATGTAATATAATATAAACCAATATAATATAAAACAATATAAAACAATATAACATCAGATAACAACATAAAAAATATATACTATAATATAAAACAATATAAATAATATAATATAATATAACATAACATAATATAATATTAATTAATTAAAGTAATATAATATAATATAATATAAATTAATTAAAGTAATATAATATAATATTACATTATTGATAAGAGGAAAATAAAGCACCTTTTTGATATCTAATTTGGGGATTTTAGCCCTTTTGAATCACAACTTTATATATATAATTGTTCATATTTGAGATAGCAAGAATATTTCTTCACTAAGTGTGTTTTATTGATAATTTTAGGTTTTTGGGCGAAAGTTTCTGGCATTCCAACAGTGTAGTTGTCTTCCTCTCCTCGCGCCGATAAAATCGATATATTATACTGTCCATTTCGGTACACGTATGAAGAAGGAGGCAAGAAATCTACCACACAAAAGTTTACACCAAATTCTATACGAAAACCACTCACACTTTAACCACCATTCAGCCCACCTACCTCACCTACAATTACCAAACTACCCTCAATCCTCTCAACAATCTCTAGACCAATGGGAAGGCTCCTAATGCACTATAAATAGACCCCAAAGGCCCTTGGGGCAGGATTGCTTCTTCTTCCCTCCCCTTTCTTCTCTCTCTCTCTCTAAGCACTTCCAAGAACTTTCAAGAACGTCAAGAACCATTCAAGAATTACTCGAATTCTCGAGTGATTGTTTGCCGGACTCGAAGCTTACTTCATCCGGTGAATCGATCTAATCGAAGCTAGTCGCAGAAGATACACGTCACAACCGGACTCGGAGCTTTCTTCATCCGGGAGAGTCGACAACTTCGAGCGAGAAGCGCTCGTACCGTCCTAGCTTTCTAGCGGTTCGAGCATCAAGCGACGACACTAGGCGAGGAAAGGAGCTCCTCTTGGCACGTTGAACCTTTCTTTACGCAATCTAGGTGTATTCTTTTCTATCTTGAATTTCTTGTATGTTGAATGACTGTTTGAAGTCGTGTAAAGAAAACTTGTTTGAATCTATAAAAATCTTTGTTCTAAATCTTGTGCTCTCTTTGTGTGATATTCTAGTTCTGCGTAGATCTTGATTTCTAGTTTCGGGAACTTTTTGAATCGTAGAATTTCATGAAATATTCGAATTGATATGAGTTTTTGAAAATTGTCACTTAAACTGAAAACCTGCTGTTTCCAGGGGACTGTTTTTCAGAGACCTGATTGTAATTCGTTAATAACTTTTTATTCCGTTGTCCAAATTGTTTGAAATTTTAGGATAAATTTGATAATATTCAGACCTATCTCTGCACAAATTTTCATTAATTTTGGAAACTTCGAAATAATTATTTTAAAGATCTGAAGTTTAATCCTATTTTGACGCAATAGCTCCCTGTGGAACGAATCTATTATTTTCTGCTATACAACCATATAATTCACTTGTTTGATATTACGGGACTTAAAACAACGATACACATTTTAGACGTGCAAAAAGACCGTTATCAAAATGGCGCCGCTGCCGGGGAGTAATGTTTAAGTCAAATTATGAATCGAACTTGCAATCTTGAGTGATATTTTTAATAGAATTGATAAGTTTGAACTTGATATTTCACTAATTTCGAAATTTTTTTATTCTTGCGAGGTACACGGAGTAGAGCAAGATGGATCATCAAGAAAGACCAAGAACGTTTGGAGAATTGCTAACTCAAGAAAGAACTCCAAGAAGATATCCAAAACTCATGACGCTTAAAGAAATGATCAATCAAGACATCGACGAATGGGAAGAAAGAAAAGAAGAACGAAGGCTCGGTTTGCTCTCATGTTCCACCTCAAATCAATACGAAGAATCACACACCGAGACCCTTTATCAAAATCCCATCTACGAATCTCGCGAATACGAAAACGAATCCCCATGGGGTTATGAGACACAATCCTATACCGAAACCACCAATAATTACTCAAACCCCATATACGAACCTTCTCAAAACGAACTCGAATCTCAACATGAATTTGATTACCAAGATCCACAATTTCAATCCCAAAACGAAGATCAAGACCAAGAATTAAAAAGAATGATGGAGGAAATGATGGCGATGATGGTATCTCTTAAACAAAAGCAAGAACAAGTTTATGAAGAAATCAAACAAGATTTTGAAGAAATCAAACAAGAAATCAAACAAGAGATAAGTGGTATCTCGCATGAGATTAAAACCACCTCTCGACGACTCGGAAATATTCAATCCATCGTAAATGATCTAGATCAAAGAGTGACTTGTCTCGAGTTAGAATATTCAAACGAGGAGATTGTGGAGATTGAAGGTGATAAGAGTTCAAGTATAGGGGGATTCGATGAAAGCATTGGAACGATCATTGAAGAAGAAAAGGTGTCATTGGATTCGACTCTCCAAAAGACGGTTCAACTCACTCCAATCGATGAAAACGCGCAATTATCAAACGAGCAAGAAGAAAAATCTACAATTCTCCAAGGTGAATTCTTTCCATATATCATGAATTTTAATTCATTTAAGAACTATGATGCTTCTCATGATAGAAATTCACCTTGTGTAGATTTATCAAGGAAGTCAAATACATTCGAGACACTCACGCCTCTTACAACGCCTCTCCAACAAAGGCCTTTAGAAGAAAATCTTGGAAAAATCCAAGATGAAATAAAGAAACTCTTCACGCCAAGTTCAACTTACGCTAAACGAAAAATAATCATGGCAATCGCTCAAGTCTCCAATCTCTTAATGAGACTGCTCAAAGGCGGTCGTAAAGCCGCTAAAAGCATAAGCGCCTCATATAATCTCGAAATAGGCTAACTTTGGGTGTCTAGCTCAAAGACGTAAAAGAAAGGGCGCTAGTTGGGAGGCAACCCACGCACCAAAAAAAATTCAGGTTTTATCTATCCATCTTTTTTCTATTTTAGTCGACATTTTTTTTCGTATCTTTTCGCTTGAGGACAAGCTTGGAAATAAGTGTGGGGGGATAATATTTGGATTTCCTTTGTATATATTCGCTTTTATTTTATTTATTTTTTATGCTTTTATTTTGCTTTTATGAAAATTGAAAATTTTAAAAATTTTAAAAATTAAAAAATTCTACCACCATTGTATATATCATATTTTAAATCAATTTTTCGTGATCGTCCTCGATTTTTAAGCACTTAAATACTTGTTAAAGAAATGGTTTTTCTCCACGATCAAGTCTAAACAATCACACATCTTCTTAAAAAGAATTTTCACCATCCACTTAAAGAATATTCTTTTTCTCAAATGAATATTAAAGAAAACAATAAACGGTCTTTTATGAGACTAATTTGGGATTCAATCCCGTCTATAATAAGATTTGCTTAAAGAAGTATTTATTTTAAATGATTTTTATTATGATTTATGTGGCACACCATTTTTGAATAAGAACCCATTCTTAATTTAGAAATTCTAAAAAGTTTTATTCAACCATTTTTGGTAGTTTTTGCATTAGTTTAAAAATTTGACAACTTACACTTAAGGATCCTAACCGTTCATGGCGACTTATGTTCCAACCAAACGGAATTTTATTGCGCCCGCGATTTTTTCAAAAAGAATTCGCAATGGAGTAAGCCGGGCATGAGCGAACCGTACTCATGATCGGTTCGAAACATTGTGAATTAATATTTTATATAAAACTATTTCAATGAAAGAAGAAAGAAAAAAGAAAAAAAAAAGAAAGAAAAAAAGAAAAAAAGAAAAAAAAAAGAAAAAAAAGAAAAGAAAAAGAAAATAGAAAAAAAGCAAAAGAAAAAAAAAGAAAAGAAAAAAAAAGAAAAATATAAAATAATATTTTTGAGCAAAATTTAAGGAAATTTGGTTGGATTTAAGGAGGACCCAAGTACTTACGTACCGAGCGGTTATAAAAGTGAATTACTTACATTTAAGGTCAACTTTTGCAAAAATGAAAAAATTGGTTCTATTAATACTTTTAAAAGATTTTTCCTCTTTAATTATGTGGTGTTACGTTCATTATGTGGTGTTTAACTATCTTTTTCGAGTGAAAATCATTTCTTAATAAATATCTTAAAAATTGGCAAAATCCTCATTATAGAAGTTTGATATTTTGTTCCTCTTGAAATAACATATGATTAAGAGAGCATAAATATTTCTTGTGAAATTCAAATTTATGAGATAGTGTGATTACAATTTCAACAAAACCTAACTTGTATTTTTTGTGCTTAAAATATATTTTATTACGTTTTATTTTGTCGAGGACGACAAAAGCTAAGTGTGGGGGTATTTGATAAGAGGAAAATAAAGCACCTTTTTGATATCTAATTTGGGGATTTTAGCCCTTTTGAATCACAACTTTATATATATAATTGTTCATATTTGAGATAGCAAGAATATTTCTTCACTAAGTGTGTTTTATTGATAATTTTAGGTTTTTGGGCGAAAGTTTCTGGCATTCCAACAGTGTAGTTGTCTTCCTCTCCTCGCGCCGATAAAATCGATATATTATACTGTCCATTTCGGTACACGTATGAAGAAGGAGGCAAGAAATCTACCACACAAAAGTCTACACCAAATTCTATACGAAAACCACTCACACTTTAACCACCATTCAGCCCACCTACCTCACCTACAATTACCAAACTACCCTCAATCCTCTCAACAATCTCTAGACCAATGGGAAGGCTCCTAATGCACTATAAATAGACCCCAAAGGCCCTTGGGGCAGGATTGCTTCTTCTTCCCTCCCCTTTCTTCTCTCTCTCTCTCTAAGCACTTCCAAGAACTTTCAAGAACGTCAAGAACCATTCAAGAATTACTCGAATTCTCGAGTGATTGTTTGCCGGACTCGAAGCTTACTTCATCCGGTGAATCGATCTAATCGAAGCTAGTCGCAGAAGATACACGTCACAACCGGACTCGGAGCTTTCTTCATCCGGGAGAGTCGACAACTTCGAGCGAGAAGCGCTCGTACCGTCCTAGCTTTCTAGCGGTTCGAGCATCGAGCGACGACACTAGGCGAGGAAAGGAGCTCCTCTTGGCACGTTGAACCTTTCTTTACGCAATCTAGGTGTATTCTTTTATATCTTGAATTTCTTGTATGTTGAATGACTGTTTGAAGTCGTGTAAAGAAAACTTGTTTGAATCTATAAAAATCTTTGTTCTAAATCTTGTTTCTTGCATTCGATCTTGTGCTCTCTTTGTGTGATATTCTAGTTCTGCGTAGATCTTGATTTCTAGTTTCGGGAACTTTTTGAATCGTAGAATTTCATGAAATATTCGAATTGATATGAGTCTTTGAAAATTGTCACTTAAACTGAAAACCTGCTGTTTCCAGGAGACTGTTTTTCAGAGACCTGATTGTAATTCGTTAATAACTTTTTATTCCGTTGTCCAAATTGTTTGAAATTTTAGGATAAATTTGATAATATTCAGACCTATCTCTGCACAAATTTTCATTAATTTTGGAAACTTCGAAATAATTATTTTAAAGATCTGAAGTTTAATCCTATTTTGACGCAATAGCTCCCTGTGGAACGAATCTATTATTTTCTGCTATACAACCATATAATTCACTTGTTTGATATTACGGGACTTAAAACAACGATACACATTTTAGACGTGCAAAAAGACCGTTATCAATTATATTATATTATATAATAAGAATTAAATGACATACATATAATATTATATTAAATTATATAATGTTATTTTATGATATAATATTATAATATAATATTATATTATATTATATTATATTATATAATGTTATTATATAATGTTATTTTATGATATAATATTATAATATAATATTATATTATATTATATTATATAATAAGAATTGAAGTAATATAATATAATATAATATTATAATATAATACAATATTATATTATACAATAAAATAATATAAATATAATATTTTATAATATTCAAATCCTGGATTTTGTACCAAAGAACCAAACAAGGGATTTGATATACATGATTTCAAAATACAACAAATCAAACAACTCACATGGATTACCAAATACATGGATAGTGAAACACATGTATTTCACTATCCATGTATATCACAATCCCTCAAAACAAACAAGCCCTATAAACTTCATCTTTTAAAAATCACTAGCTTTATTCCCACGCAATTGCGCGGGATGTTTTTTATATAATTATTTAAATAGAATTAACGTGTGTGCGAATTAACGCGTGTGCAAAATAACGCGCATGTGTTTGAACTAAATTAATCTAATCATAACATATTGCAAATATCATGATGTCAATAGATGCATAAGGTTCATGAAATTAGTCTATCACGAATATTATTTTCAAATAGCATTTGTTCAGGTGCTTCTAAAATCGATTAATATAATCAGAACATATTCGCAAATTTTAATATCTATGTAAAATAGCAAAAAAAAGACCGAAATGTAAAAAATGACCAAAATGTAAAATAAGGAAAAAAGATCAAAATGTAAAAAATGATCAAAATATAAATTAAAAAGGACCAAAATGTAAATTTAAGAAAGGACCAAAATGTAAATTAAATTAGACCAAAATATAAATAAAAAAGACCAAAATGTAAATTGTAGAAAAATAAGGGTAAAAGCAAAAAATACTTCTTGCCGGGCAAGGGGAAAAGGACCAAAATGTAAATTTTAAAAAGGACCAAAATACAAATCAAATTGGACCAGAATGTAAATATAAAAAGACCAAAATGTTAATTTTAGAAAAATATGGGTAAAAGCAAAAAATACCCATTGGCACGACGTGGCTCAACAGCAAAAAGAGTTGAATTATTTTGAATTATTATATATCTGCGACGGTTTAATCTGCGACGGTCCGTGGTTAAATGATATCTTCGACGGTTTAAGTTGCGACGGGCCGTGGTAAAAAGTATTTGCGACGGCTATGTTTCACCGACGGGCCGAGGTAAAAAGTATTTGCGACGGCTGTGTATCACCGACGGGCCGCGAGAAAATGGGACACGTGTCAAATTTTCCTCATCTGTTCTCGATTAGGACTAGTATAGATAGCATGTAGTAATAATTTATGTATTTTAATTTTGCAATTAATTTGAAGTTATCTCTGTCGAGTCATATCCATAATTACGAATAATATTTTTTGTATAATTCAAATCAAACATTTTTAATTCGGTAAAATAAAATAAAATACGCTATTAATTCGTCAATTTGACTATTCATCTATGGTTCAATTCGTTTTATATATAACATATATATAATAATTTGATATATACAAATATAATTTTCTTATATTCACAATTAATTTTAATTGTGAAGTATACTTATTTTTATTAAACAACAATTTTTTTAAATAAAAATCATAAATTTATAGATTACTATCAATATTATGTTCAATTAACTTTATCCGGAACTTAAATTTGGGAAAATTTTGTCTCTACACAATTAAGTTTGGTATTACACAAAATAAACAAAAAGAATTTGGTATTTTGAGAAATAATACTTTCGACTAGAGATAGCGAATTGTCAACTTTCAAAAGTTGAGACCATTTAACTATTTTAACCACCCTTTAAACCAGCCATAATCGTACAACATTTTTTTTTTGAAAGAAATCGTACAACATTACACACGTAAAACAAAAAGAGCATGGTCTCGAATTTTCAAAAGTCGAGAAGAGAACGTCGACATTTCAAAAGTTGATACATTGTTTGCGATGGATTTCTTGGCTTTTCAAAAATAGAGAACGGTGTATTTCTCAAATTGAAATGTCAAAACAATTCGCTATAAATAAACTCACACCCTGCTTCACTAAAAATTATTCTCCAATCATTCTTCGCTCACCACACTAGCACATGTATTTATTTTTTCTAGTATATTTCTATTTTTTTTTTGTTTTGCATTAAATTTGGGGGCTGTTTGGATAGTGGCATTAGACATTACTTTAGTAATCGGAATTCTCGTGTTATGATTATCGCAATTGCATTATAATTCTCAATGTTTGAATGTAAGTAATTATGACAAATGTTGTTGCAATTTTTTTGTTTGGATAGAACAAAAGGAACCAAATGTAGTAACTAAAACATATGAAATGATATTCTGGAAAATAATCAACTCAATAATTTTTTGCAAAAAATAAATTAGATTCCATACATTAAAAGAAAAAAATATCCACGAACTACTCCAACAAATATTTTAGATTAAAAATAATACTTCGATAAACAATGATAAACATTGGAACAAATACTTCAATTAACAACATGATACTAAAGTCTAAATATCAAACTTTTCCAAGCTGAGGATGCGTTAGCAGTGGCGGAAGCGACTGCGGAAGCGACTCAGTAGTTGGTGGATGGGAAGTATTTGGCTCTTTGTATTTTGACCCAAATTGCATCATCATTTTGTGCTAATTTCCAATTTAGTTTCTGTCACGCCCCAAAATAAAATGGAAAAGAGTGCGGCAACCCGCCAGTATACAACTCTTATACCACAGGCTCTTATATGATAATTTCACAAAAACATAAATTCCACAACTCGAAAACAACGACACACATATATATACATGCATCACCATAACATATACAAACGAACACAAAGAAACCTAGCGGAAGCATATAAACACATACGCGACTTAAACAAACACAAAACGAAATAAGTCGCATCAACAAAGGGCTCGCTGGCCAGAAACGAAAATAAACTAATATACACAAGATGGAGGTTCCGCGATGAAAACGAAACCGTCGAACTCACACTCTAGATACCCGCTGCTGCGGATGATCTGTCCACCGTACCTAGACTCAAAACATTCAAATAAAATGGTTAGTCACGGAATGACTAAGTGAGTGAGTTTTGAACCTAGCTTATTAAGATCGACCTTATACATGGCTAGCCAAAAATCTCGCTCCAAAATAATCATAATTCATATTTTGAAATCATATAAGTATATAAATACTTCTCAAAGTACTTGTCCCGGCTTTTCGAAATCAAAATCACTTACCTTCATACATAATCATATACATACTAATACTTTACCGGGATGAGGGCGCTAATAACTCCCACCTGACGATCTACCGGATATCCATGCGCCACAGCCAAATTCCTCATGGGTCGGGACTTTGCACTACATTAAGTTAGCTACGTCTTTTCCTCAATAGAGTCTCACATAGACCATTTCTAAAATCGCAAGTCCCAGCTTACGTTTTAGACCAATTCAAATCATACATATAGAGAGCCTCGTGAAGACCCTCACTAAAATCGTAAGCCCGGCTTACGTTTTATCCAAATAAAATTCTACATATATATAGATGATCAAATCTACATAATATACATTTTGTTGAGGTAACACGGTTTTTAAAGCAAAATACGGTTTCTAAAGCAAGAACCATTGACTATCATGTAAGGTCTAGAAACGCTCGTAATTGGATTCTTAATAAGAGGAAAGTGAGAGTAGCACTCACCTAATGGAAAGAAACTCGACAAACAAGAGATTAATCGAAACGGCGCACAATATGGAGTGAAAATGGAGAAACTCGAAACTTGGATGTAATTCTTCTTTTGATCGTGTCAACTCGCACAACTCAACCTCCTGAAAATTATGGCACTTTTCGTTTTGCGAAATCTCCTCTTTTCCTTGATTTTTCCTCCTTTTCTCTCTTCTTTTCTTAGGGTTTCATGAATGTTTAATGGTTAAATGGATGGAAGGAGAGATGTGAGATGTGGGCCGCCAACATTCTGCATGTGATGAGGTGGTGGCCCCAAATTCATGCATGTAATGAGCTGGATGGGCACATTTCATACATGCCCACAAAACTATCATATTTGCAAACTCTTGGATTTACAAGTATACGGAGGTTTATTTTGCAAACTCTATTTTTACTATTATTAATGATTTGGCCATTTTGTAAATAAGACCCTATAATATATTTATTTAAATAATCCATAAAAATGAAATTACGATTATACCCTTTCGAGAACTTTGACACATAATAACTCGGTTTTGATCGTTGGAAGAGTTATATTTTTAATATGGGTCTTATACTCTAAGGTTTAGGAATAATAATCTACAAATATCAAAACCCTATTTTTGATATTTATTACAGTTTCATTAGCATCGCTCTATTGATTGAATCTAGATCCCTTACGCCCAAACCACCGAATTCAGGAGGTCGTTGAATGCAATCCCAAGATTTGATGGCCATGTATCTATTTGTGTTGGCCCCAGCTGATTCGTTCGACCAAAAAAATTGACGAATTGTTTTGTTCATGGAATCAAGGATCCCCTTTGGGATTTTCGCGGTGCTCATGTGGTAAATATGTAGGGATTTTCGCGGTGGCCATGTATCTATTTGTGTTTCCCCTTTGTGCATGAAAATCGACGATTTGCTTACGACTAAAGTTAATACAACGTTGCTTATTTTTTTCCTTTTTTTTTGACATAAACAACCTGCTTATTTTGTCGACCTAAAAAATATTCAAATTAATTAACTTAATTTTCTTATGAATTTAAGTAAAAAACCACATTAGACTATCAACACATCATTACATCATCGGTATTTAACCTAAATTTAATATTAGTCTCGTTCTCTCATATTTTGTATTTTATTTTTTTAATATATAATTTGCCAAATCAGATTAACTAAAAATTAAAAAAAAAATCATGTAGACACGTAATTTTCTCTAAAAAATTAAAAACATTTTATTATAATTTTTGAAAAATGAAATGTTTTTAACGATTTAGTAAAAAAATTGTGTTGCCTAGGTAGGGATGTCAACGGGGAGGGTCGGGTTCGGGTAAGCCTCCCCCATACCCGAACCCGAATTTTCGGGTATTACCCGAACCCGAACCCAAAATACCCGCGGGTAAAAAATCATACCCGAACCCGCGGGTAACGGGTATACCCGAACCCGCGGGTAACGGGTATACCCGAACCCGTTACCCGAAAATAATCAATACAAAATAAAAAAATTATAAATTATTATACAAATACGTAAAATCACCAACAATTTTGTATACATAAAATAGACAACTTGTACAAAATACATTATAAATACAAATATTACAAATAATTAATCCATAAAACACCACAAATTTTCATATCATTGAGTATTTTCGGGTATTTTTCGGGTATTTCTCGGGTATTTTCGGATTCGGGTATACCCGCGGGTAAAATTTTACCCCCGGAGCGGGTATTTTTTTCGGGTATTACCCGTCCCGTTCGGGTCGGGTACCCGCGGGTTCGGGTTTTACCCGACCCATTGACATCCCTATGCCTAGGGCCTTTGCAATTAGGAAAAAAATATTCTAGTTTTGTCTGCCCGCCCTCCTCATAAATCATTTCTGACTCCATCCTTGTGCATGCATACATACATGCATACATACAATAAAGTTGTCCAAAAACCTAACACCTACACAAGAAATATAACAAAAGAGCAACCCTAACTCATTCAAGAGTTGTGAGCTCGAGGCAACGGCTCACGTGCTTCTTCTCCATTGATTCCTCGGTGGATCCTCCAATATGCATGTAAACTATGTTATTTACACAACTCAGTGAGAACTGGAGCATCCATTACCCCTAAACCCTAAACCCGAAACCCGACATAAATCACCAAGAACATGTAACTTCCTCTACAGAGCATGAAATCGAACAATTTCAACGTGAAAATTATTGTGGGAGGATTGTGTGCACGATTCTAGCTTTTGTTTGGGTGAATTTGGTCCATAAAACCAAGATTTTTTGTTATAAAAGAACGGGTTGAGCTCAAAATCAAATCACCACTTCGCATGCACTTATGATCTCTTAAGCCTCTTCATACGCACTCTAGAAACCCCTCTAGATCTTCTTAAAGAGTTAGTTCGAGTTTCAACACCTTCCCCCACCACCTTTCTCATTGTCATCCAACGTTGGTTGGCCTTCGACCCCCTGGGAATCCGTAAATCTGAGAGCATGCCGGAAAGAATTCAAGTACCTTACCCACATCATGGTGAACCTCTCCTTGTGATCGGGATGAGGTAGATGCCTCCCAGTCGGGGGGCGGATCGAATCATAGTTTTCTTAGATAGCCACCGACCTACAGGTATCCTTCAACTTTTGTGCTTGGAGGAAGAAGCGAACAAAGGTACGCTCGCTTGCTGTCTTGTTCTCTGCCGCGGACTGGGATGGCTCGCCAAGATCATCCAAAATTAGATTTCTTAAGCTCGAATCAAGACTCACCAGACCTTCCTCCATCTTAGTGGATCAAGATCAAGCTCCCAGAAGTCCAAGGATCTAAATTCTGGATTCACACTCTCCAATTTTAGGTTTATTTTCTCCAATTTTAGCTTTTTAATTTTTTTTTAATGCAATTTTGTGTATAACTCGAATAATTCTAAATTTGATTATTTATTGAGATTACTTTTCCTAATTTTCTGAATTTTGTTTCAATTGTTTGAATATTTTAATCTTCAAAATCCTAATTATCACACTGATTATATTAATTAAATTATTATTAATCTAGAATTATAAAAATTAAACTAAAAATATGTACATGTTCAACTAACTCCCTTAATTGACTTTAAATAGATTTTCAATTTGATTTTGTTTTAATCATAAAAAAATCATAAAGTTGAATCAAAACTGAAACTCACTTCACTGTTTTTTTTAATTCTAATACCCGTTTTTATTTTATTTAGGTTTTTTTAGATCTCAAAACCCTAATCTAAAAATACACTTGTGTAGTCCTAATCTTCTAGTTTCTACGGAAATTTTTCCAACCCAAATTGATTTCCAATTTTGAGAGCAATCATCTTTCAAAGTTGGGAAAAATAAAAATTGCACAAGTTTAATTTTGGATTTTCCTGAATTTTTCAGATTTCTTTTTTTTTTAAAAAGGAAAGCAGTAGCGTACTTAGGAATTTTCATATATGAAAACAGTGGTATTTACAAAGATTTGCGAAAAAATAGCCTAATCTACATTAACCTCTTCCATATGGTTGCGTCTTGGATACCTTGTTTGCCGTTGCTCTTGATCCTCTTCTTGCATTGCGGAAGATCCTGACATTTCGTTCCTTCCAAAGCGACCATACTATTGCCATCCATAGTGAGTCCCATCCTTGTTTTCGGTATTCGCTAGGTTACTCCTCCCCTTATTTCATGCCTGAATCGTTGTGACTCCCGATGGTATGATGGTCAGTGCGTTAGTTTGTCGTTGACATATCTTCCACACGGATTTGGTGTATGTACATTCTACAAACAAGTGGTCAACCGTTTCTTGGTATCTCTTGCATAATTGACATGTAGGTATATGTGGTCACCCCTTAATTTCTTTGTAAGAGGTCGGCCGTGTTTATCCTCTCATGTAGTGCAAGCCATATAAACATCCTAACTTTGAGCGGTGATTTGGTCTTCCAACATTGTTTTTGCCATGGGTTCCTTATGCCCGGATCGCTTAATATTCGATACACCAACCTTGTCGTGAATATCTTGGAGCCTTCCAATTTCCGTGTGACCTCGGCCGTCGTTGGGTCTTTGTATGGCAATAGGTCATTAAGCTCTTTTAGAAATGGGATAATTGTATAGCCGGTTATGTCGCTTATTTGGCTTGCCGATGTTATGTCATACATTTTGAATAGGTAATTATCCCATATGTTTTGTCGTCCGTTATCTATCTTCCAAAGGAATTTTAAGAGGAGCGCCTTACTAAAAGTTTGTAAATTATGTATGCCTAAACCTACGTTGTTTCTTTTTTGGATATGTTTGGGTAAATTATAGATCTTTATGGTTAAAATCAAAATCAATTATTGATATTCAAAGTTCACGTAATCTAGTTTCTTCCCTTTTGAATCATCCAAATTGATCAATTTTTCTATTTGTTATTGATTTTGTGAATTATGTAATTTGTATGCAATTGAAATCTTCGTCATTCTTTGGTTGAAATTTGTAAAAAAATCTAAACCAGACTAGCTCAATCCAGTTTTACTATTGCAAAGTACAAGTTTCAAAGAGAAGATCAAAACAAGTTTGGAATAATTTAGAGTTTTCAAGTAAAAGTTATTGTTTTACAAAAAAAACTGTATCAAACTCAATTCTGTTTAAAAAAAATTGGGTTTTTTTTGTAATTTTTCACGGACTGAATTGAAAAAAAAGATTAATTATTTTCATGGAGATCAATTATATTAAAATACTCATCTGGTTTAAATTAGAGCCAATTTTACAAAAAATTAGAATCAAGTTGATAAAACGCATAAATTTATTGTGGACCGATCATTTACATATAAATATAAATATCTATTATAAATTTGTTGATCGAACATAAGCTATGTTACCCGGATACTTCAAAAATGCAGAAGTATCCTGAGGATACGCGTATCCGATACGGATACGGGTGCGATACGGCTCGGATACGTATAGGATACGCCACGTGGCGTATCCGAATATTTTAATATTTATTTTTTTCGGATACGGCGGGGATACGGCAGGATACGGCTGAGGATACGTCCAGGATACGGCTGTGATACTCCATTTAGAATACTTCGGCCCATTATATATTTTGGCCCATAATATTTTAAATAAATTATATATGATACTTCTATGATACTTCTAGATTAGTTATAAAATATTTCTAGAACAAGTTTATGATAGTTTTATGATACTTGTATTATTTGATTGATATTGTTTATTGTCATGATATTTAATTTAAAAATATTATTAATTTATTATTTAATTTATTACTTATTTATTAATTATATATAATATAAATATATTAAATTAATAATTATATCGCCGTATTCGTATTCATGATTTTTTGAAAATTACCGTATCGTCGTATCCGTATCGTATCGGATACGCTATCCGTATCCGTATCCGTATAACATAAGTTGTTCCAACGACATAATTTTGGACTTGTCAGACATTTAATAAAGCAATTGACGCATTGTCGACTGAAATGGTGTATCGTGCAATTGATATGTCAAAAATTTCATTGATACAGGTTGATTGACTTAGTAACATGTACATATGACGTCCAAAATGTGTTTGGGACCTACACATACTATATTTTCCCAAATCAAAATACCTTGTATTATTAACTAAGGGGTCTCTTTACAATATAAGTATAATACAGGGGCAATTTTGCTCATTCCATACCCCCACCAACTAAATTACTAATATTTTCCTTTGCCGCAATTCGCACATCCCGCGACCTTCCCTAGGGCTTCTGATTCATACAAAAATCCCAACCCCGACTCCAACAATCCCAGCCCAAACGAAAGACTGAAACTATATAATCCCTCCGTCCTCTCGATCAATCGACCGTTAGTTATCTATTTGAATTACGAGGGAAGTTTCTCCATGGCGGCATCGGTGGAGAGCACCTCTTCCGTTCAACCGACGCCTGGCATCCCTTTGGTTTCGTCTGAAAGTGTGATAGAGAAATCTAAGGTGTTGATTGGTGCTCTTAATTTGATTTCTCGAAACCTACCACTACCTCCAGATGTTGTTCGTGCTGTATTTGATATATACCATGACGAATCTAGAGTTGAAGGGGCAGTGGTTGAGGAGATTGGGAGAGAAGATTCGGTATGTGGATGAATTTTTCTTTGTTTTTCCTTTTAGTTTTTATTGGATTTGAGTTTGAATTGATCTATTGGGTGTTTTAGGGTTTTGGGTTCTGGTCAGTTTTGCTGAATTGATTTTTCCTGTAAGACTCTGAATGTTCGGATTCAAATTGGGTTTGATTTGTGCAGGAAAATGAAGTTTCGAAAGACGATGCTTTGATGAAGGAGCTCGAGGATGCTATCCAAAAGCAATTGCTAACACACATGTCTTGCTCGGAATTGGAAACCCTAAAAGAGAACCGTTTTAATAGTAACATCCAACACAGACTTACTGAGCTTGAAGGTTTCTCTTTGTGCTATCTTATGAGATTCTATATTGTAATTTTCTGATTCAAAAGCTGAGTAAATACCAGCCTTGTTTTGGGTAATTTTGTAATCTTCTCTTCCATTTCTTCTTTTTCAGCTCTTCCATCAAGCAGGGGCGAAGATTTACAAACAAAGTGCTTGATTGAACTCTATGGTTTGAAGGTAATTGGACCCGAGATTTATTTCATTTACATGATTTTAACAATTGATTGCTCAAGTTTGAAATTCTTTTACTCGATTGGACATTGCTATTTTCTTTATTATTATAAATTTTTTTGGATTTGTAGTTATTGGATTTGCAGAAGAAACTAAGGTCAGAAATAAATATGGAATATCAATTGAGGGAGACGTGTTCATACCCAGACAAACAGCTATACGATTGGGGCATGATGCGTTTGCGATACCCTTTCAGCATGTTTGGTATTGGAGACACTTTCGCCATGAACGAAGATGAGCGTCACAGGAAGAAAAGATACAACGAGGTTCAATATCTTTCTTATATTTTCAAAAAATAATAATAATAATTTTAAGGCGCAATTTCAAGTGTACCCATGGAAAACATCAAAATTTCACATATACCCCTCGATAATCTGAAGTTTCATGAATACTCCTGCAAACGTCTCAAAATATCATGGATACCCCTTCAAAATCCTTCAAATATCATTATTACCCCAATAAAATTCTTAAAATATCACATATACCCCTATTATATCATTTAAAAACCATCAACGTATTTCTCGTTGGTAAATATGCCAATTACCTAATTTTAAAAATTATTTTTCTGTGATAATGAATATTTTTTTCTCTAAAATAATATTTAAAACCATCAAAAATCAAATATTGTCAATTCTATCTCATAATTTCTTTCCAAAAATCATTGTTGAAATCAATGCTATTCTCAAAATTTTAAGTAATTATTATATTTTATATAACGGTAAAACGAAAAAATATTTTGAACGAAAAATTATAAAATTATAAAATAAAAAAGTTCAATTTAGAGGTATCCATGATATTTGAAGGGTTTTGTAGGGGTATTTATGAAATTTCACGGTTTTGAGGGGTATACATGAAATTATGATGTTTCGCAGGGGTACACATGAAATTCTGCCTAATTTTAATGAGGAAATGTTATTTGAACGAACAGAGAATGTCGAGGATGGAAGAAGAAGAGAAACGTCAAGTCGAGATGAAAACAAGAAAATTCTTCACTGAAATTCTTAACGTGGCTCGTGAATTTCAGCTCCAAGGTCAAGCTTCTTTTAAAAGAAGGAAACAAAGAAACGACGGAGTTCAGGTATACGAACACAATTACATCCAACAAGTCCAATTTTCAATTTTCTTATTTTTTTTTCTTATGTTTTAAGGCATGGCACGCAAGAGCAAAACAACGAGTGACTCGCGCAGAGAAGCTTCGTTTCCAAGCATTAAAAGCGGACGATCAAGAAGCCTACATGCGTTTGGTAGAGGAGAGCAAAAACGAGCGGCTCAAAATGCTTCTCGGAAAAACCAACGACTTGCTCGTGCGACTCGGTGCGGCCGTTCAACGTCAGAAAGATTCGGAATACGTGCCAAAAGAATCCGATCCTGACGATGCCGATTTGCTCGACGATGATGATATCGAGATTTTGGATGATGAGAATGAGAAAGCCAATGATTTGCTCAAGGGTCAGAGAGAGTATAATGCAACTGTTCATGCAATTCAAGAGAAGGTATGGTTGCAAATTTTGTTCTATTAAGTTAATTATTTTATTATTTTATTCTTTTTGGATTTTTTAGGTGACGGAGCAACCGAGTATGCTTGTAGGAGGGGAATTGAGGCCGTACCAGGTGGAAGGTCTTCAATGGATGCTTTCATTATTTAACAATAATTTAAACGGAATTCTCGCTGACGAAATGGGTCTCGGAAAGACGATTCAAACCATAGCTTTAATCGCGTATTTGATTGAAACTAAAGGCGTAGTAGGACCGCACGTGATCATAGCCCCCAAAGCAGTGTTGCCGAATTGGTTCACTGAATTCTCGACTTGGGCGCCAAGTATCACGACCATTTTGTACGATGGACGGCCCGAAGAAAGAAAAACGATACGAGAAGAGTATTTCATGGAAGGGAAGTTCAATGTTTTGCTGACGCATTATGATCTCATAATGAAGGATAAAAAGTTTTTGAAAAAAGTTCAGTGGTTTTACTTGATTGTCGATGAAGGTCATCGGTTGAAAAATCACGAGTGTGCTCTTTCGCGCGCAATTGTTTCTGGGTACGATAAATTTCTTCATTTCTTTTTTTCTGTTTTTCAAAGATAATTATGTAATTTTTTTTTAATTTATTAGGTACCGCATCAAGAGAAGACTTCTTCTGACCGGTACGCCAATACAAAACAGCTTGCAAGAGCTTTGGTCACTTCTTAATTTCCTCTTGCCGAATATATTCAATTCGGTACAAAACTTCGAGGAGTGGTTTAACGCTCCCTTTGCTTGCGATGTTTCTCTCACTGGCGAAGAAGAGCTCCTCGTCATTAACCGTTTACACCAAGTAAAATTAATCATCATCTTTATTTATTTTATTTTGGATATTTCATACTTGTCCCCTTGTATTTCAACATACTTTTTAATAAATATTATATCAGGTTTTGCGTCCTTTTCTTCTGAGGAGGAAAAAAGACGAGGTGGAGAAATTCCTTCCTGGTAAAACGCAAGTTATACTGAAATCAGATTTATCTGCTTGGCAAAAAGCGTACTATGAACAAGTCACCAGCGATGGCAGAGTCGGTGTCCAAACAGGTAAAAAATATACATTCTTTTAATTTCTTAAATATCCATTCATACATTTCTGAAATTCATCGCTTTTCTCAGGGATAAAATCAAAATCGCTTCTGAATCTATCGATGCAACTGCGAAAATGCTGCAACCACCCATACCTTTTTCTACCGTCAATGGCACCGATAGAGTACAACGTTTCGCACAAAGAAGAGATGGTGAGATCTTCAGGAAAATTCGAGTTATTAGATCGGCTCCTCCCGAAACTAAAACGAGCTGGCCATCGAGTCCTCCTCTTCTCGCAAATGACCCAATTGATGAACATTCTCGAAGGCTATCTCAGACTCAACGATTTCCAATATCTTCGACTCGACGGGTCGACCAAAACCGAAGAGCGAGGCGTGTTGCTTAAACAATTCAACGCGCCGGATTCGCCGTATTTTATGTTTTTGTTGAGTACGAGAGCGGGAGGATTAGGGTTGAATTTGCAAACTGCCGATACGGTGATTATTTTCGACAGTGATTGGAATCCTCAAATGGATCAACAGGCTGAAGATCGAGCTCATAGGATTGGGCAGAAGAAAGAGGTTAGGGTTTTTGTTTTGGTTAGTGTTGGTTCCATCGAAGAAGAGATTTTGGAGCGTGCGAAACTGAAGAAGGGTATTGATGCGAAAGTTATCCAAGCTGGATTGTTCAACACCACTTCCACTGGTTCGTTAGAAATTTATTTCTTATTTTTCTCGAGATATATTAATTTCCGGTCTAATAAACATATATTTTATTTGATGAATACAGCGCAAGACAGGAGAGAATTGCTGCAAGAAATCATGAAAAGGGGAACGAGCACGCTAGGCACGGACGTACCGAGCGAACGCGAAATAAACCGTTTGGCCGCTCGAAACGAGGATGAATTCTGGCTTTTCGAGAAAATGGACGAAGAAAGAAGACAGAGAGAAAGGTACCGTTCGCGACTCATGGAAGAAAACGAGGTACCAGAATGGGTTTTCGTTAAGAACGCAGAGTCTTCCAAACCCGACCCGTTCGCCACCAACCTCGTCCTCGGCAAGAGGCTAAGAAAAGAGGTGGTGTATACCGATTCGTTGAGTGATGTGCAATGGATGAAGGCGGTAGAGGAGGGAGACGATATGAGCAAGATTAACAGCGTGGCTACGGTTAGGAGGAGCCCCGCGAGGTTGGTTTCGGATGGAGAGAGAAACGGTGTCGTGGGTTTGAGTAGCGAGGAGAATAGCGGGTCCGAACATGGTGGTAAGAATGGGGTGGGGGTGAGTGAATCGGGAGAGGATGTTGGTGGTGATAGTTGGCCCGTTTTGTTGAAAACGCACAAGAGAAAACGGTCGAGCCACGTGTATTATAGTTCAACCCCGCATGGGAAATAGTAAACTTGGTGACATGCGTGTATTGATGGATTTTAATTTGCTAATTTATTATTCTAGAAGAGACTACTACTATCTCAATATGAGAATTTACTTTCTCAATATGAGAATTTCGTTTTATGTCGTATGTATTATTGTGCTAGTGATGGAAGATGCGATTGAATTCAATTTTTTTTTTGTGTGGATTTAGGATGTAATTTGAAGATTTAAGTGATATATTTTAGATAGGGGTGTTTGTGTGTAGTGTTAAAAAACCTGAAACTTTCATGTATGTACTTCCAAAACGTGAAATATCATGAATATTGATGCAAAATATAAGAAATTATCACCAATAACCCTTCAAAAAAATGCCTGAACTTTTTCCTCATTTAATACACGTTTATGTAAATAATAATGAATCAAAAATAATTCTGGAAAGTTGAGATGATGCTTGGAAATAATGGGCCCAAATGCGTAACACGCCTAAACCCAATGATGGGCCCAAATGGGTAACACGCTTATAATGCGTAACACGCCTAAACCCAATGATGGGTCCATCCAAATTATGGCCTCGATAGTATTTAATACCGTGTTGGGGTGTTGCCAGTCTAAAAGTTGTATCAATTGTCTCCTAGCCCACGGTATCAAAATACCGTGTTGGAGTTCTCCCAGCCCACGGTATTTAACATTCGAACCTTCTAAACTGTGCACATAAGCTGTTAGACGAAAGTCCAAACTCCCAAGAGGAAAGAATCGCTTTCACTTCGGCATCAAAATAAACTATTCTTGGAGTGAAGAAAACCAAGATCGGAGAAACCGCACTTCAAACAATGGACTACTACAACCATAGCACCAAGCATCGAAGACTGCCCAAGAGGATAATCTTAGTTCGCCATGGGGAGAGCCAAGGTAACCTCGACATGTCCGCCTATGCAACCACCCCAGACAATAAAATCCCATTAACCCGACTCGGCGAAGAACAAGCTAGGGAAGCCGGTGAGAAGATCAGAGAAGTGGTCTCGGAAGGAGGCAAGACCAAGAATTGGAGGGTGTATTTCTACGTGTCACCTTATGAGAGGACGAGATCCACGCTGAAGGAGATCGGACGGTCATTCTCCAAGAAGAGGATTCTGGGTGCCAGGGAGGAGTGTCGAATTAGAGAACAGGATTTTGGGAATTTTCAAGTGGAGGAGAGGATGAGAGTGATTAAGGAGACGAGGGAGAAATTTGGGCGCTTCTTTTTCAGATTTCCAGATGGTGAATCTTCTGCAGATGTGTTCGATCGTGTTGCCAGTGAGTTACCATTTTAGCTCTCTTTCTCTCTGTCCCTCTTTTTATAGTAACTAGAAACATTCCAAACTTGACAGGCTTTATGGAATCATTATGGCGAGACATAGATATGAAGCGTCTTTGCCACGACGATAGCTCGGAGACAAACCTCATAATGATCACACACGGGTTAACGGCACGCGTGTTCCTCATGAAGTGGTTCAAATGGACGGTAGACCAATTCGAGCAATTATACAATCCTGATAATTGCGAGTTTCGTGTGATGCAACTCGGCCCAACTGGAGAGTACAGTCTCATGATTCATCACACAAAAGAAGAGCTCGAACAATGGGGAATGTGCCCCGAAATGATCGCGGACCAGGAATGGCGTGCGAGTCCTAACAGGAGGGGGAGTTGGATTGAGGAATGCGGTTATTTGGACACGTTCTTCGACAATCTTGTAGAAGATTCCGAGGAAGAAATTGATGTTGAGGATATTTGTAATGGCACAACATAGTATGATTTTTAATCAATTGTATTGGTTTGATTGTTTGTTCTGTTTAGCATTTTTTATGTTATCCATGTTATTCATAGATCTGGTTCATAGACTTACCTAACTTGTACTGGAATTGCTGATACTAAATATATTCTTGATATAGTAGTAATGCGAGAATTAAAGGGCTTTTGCAGTAGAATTTTTTTATTGTAATGTTTTTATCGAAACATTGTGGTAAATCTAAGATATAATTATACATTTGCACTATTATATGAATTAATATTTTATTTTGATATAATAAAAGTCATTATCATCATAAAAATTAGTACTTTGTAATAAATTGAAAATATATAATTATTCGAGTACTATCCTAGTTGAGAGTTAAAAATGCAAAGTACCAAAGAAACAAAGAAATACTCCACAAAAATCCCAAGAACAAATGAGTTGTAAATAATATACAATTACAAAGGAGCCCCAGTAATCCGATCTAGCTTCACCCCAAAAAGAACTCCCACTAAATTAGATAAAACCTAAGATAAGCTCGAAACAAACTGCAGAGAGGTCCGCTCCATATAAAACTTCTATTAACTGTACACAACTGTACCGGTACCTCTCCCCAACACAAAAATAAAAAAATAAAAACAAAATCCCACCAAACCCTATAAATTATCCCTTTGTTATTAAGGTATATGATGCCGAACCCGAAGCAAGCATCTCATCAATTCGCAATGGATCCTGCGGAGATGGGCGCGTCTCTCATCTGCTGAAGAGAAGTCTGCAAATTCTTCTGCACGTTTTCAGCGACAAGCTTCAGCCTCCCTTGATTCAGATCTCCCATAGAACCCCCACTCGAGCACTCCACAGTACGAGCAACTCTCTGCTTGCACTTCTCCCAATCGTCTGACTGAAGCCAGCACGCTTTGCTTCCATGACTACCCTCCATACCAAGAAAAGTAACATGATGATTATGGTTATGATTTCCATCCCCGAACGAGTACCTCAACCGTACCGACACGCAGTACGGCAACCACGCTGCTCCGCCAGCCACGTTCATGTGCGGTATATGAGCCGGATCGAGAACGAAAGTCAACGCAAAATCGACCAAGTTGTGGGGCCGATCATGATGAATATTACTTTTCGAAACGGACCCCTCGTCTGAATTGTTGTAACCAGAGTGGTTTTCTAAGCAGAGCTCGACGCGGCCTCGCTGGACCGTTGCAATGTCCCCTAAATGCGCTTGTAACAAGCTTTTCTTCCATGCGATTAGCTTGAGGAATTCGCGTAGGGCAGGGATTGGTAGGGTTAGGAGAGTGATGAAGGAGGCGACACGAGACGCGTCGTAAGGTTCTGACGCGACGCGGCGGCTAAAGTACTCGCATATTTCGTTGATTTCTGCTGGGGTGAGTTCTTCTTGCGTGTTGTTTTGATGGGCCTGTGCTTGAGCTTGGGCCTGAGCTAGTTGTTGTTGGTGGTGGAACCGTTTCACGCTCAACACTTGGAGGAGTAATTGTACTCTGTGTACACTCACTGCGAAAACATATCCCCTGAAACAGATACAAAAAGGTCATTAACTAAAAAGTAAAAATAATATAAAAATTACAAATTCAATTGAAGTAAAAGAAAAAAAAAATTACCCCACATAGAAGCGCAAAGCAGGCTGCTCTTGATCCAAATTCAAAAGAGCGCCTTCATTGTCCTTCAAAATCGACCCTAATATATCCTTCAAAAGCTCGGGCAATTGCGCAAACAACCACAATACACCAAGATACTTCAAAATGCCCCTCAAAACCTTTTTCAAAGCCGCAAGTGGGACCCAACCGCCCCCATAACCCCCATCATCTCCGAGCCCAATAAAAGCCGTGTTAAGCTCTCCCTTCATATGCACCGGCAAACTACCCTGCGACAATCTCATCGCCAAACCCGAAGAAGCCGCCAAAGCAGAAATGTTATTCAAACGTGTTACCCCACTAGGTACTACTACTTGCCCTTGTCCGGCAGAACCAGAACCAGAACCAGCTCCAGCTCCAGCTCCAGGCCGAGCAATGCCTCCAGACACCAAACTAACCCGACTCGCACTCGCCAAAGCCTGTTGTTGACTCGCATTCTGATTCGGAGTTCCGGCAGTACCAAAATTAGGTTCTAGAGCACTCAAACCCTGCGCGACATGTTCCATTATAAAAGGACGAAATTGGGGACAAGGTAACGATCCGCCAATTGACGGTCCTCCTTTAGGAGGAGTTGCCGGTTGTAACCAAACTTGATCGCCCGCAAAACACCGCATGTCGACGGCGAATTTCTTACGGTATATTATCCGTATCCAATAAGGACCGCGTAGAACGACGGAGACGTCGAACGGTAGTAAGGAGCTGGGGACGATACCGGGTCGCTCGCGTCCGGTGGCTGATAGTATTGTGGCAGCGGGGTGAAGGTTGTGATTTCCAAGTTGAGACATGAAGGGGGGTGCATTGGAAGTAGTAGTAGTAGATTGGGGTTGAGAGTGGTTCAAAGGGTTTGTCTGTTTTGGTGCAGGATTCTGGGCGGAAGAAACTGTAACGGGCATTCGTGCAGGACGTATTGCTCCGCTGAGAGAAAGTAACGGACCCGCGGTGAGTCGAATGCAGTCGAGGAATGATGCTACTTCACCTCCGTTCACGAAATCCTCCAAAAACTGCAAAAAAATAAATAAAATGGTTTGTTAGTAAGTGGTGATAGAATATTAAGGTTTTAAATTAATGAATGAAAATGGAGGAACAAAGGGTTTGACCTTAGTATGTGGCCAAAGTTGATCAGGAGAGACGTGCATGGTGCAACCTTCTTTACCCGCCTCCCATTCCACAACAAAGTGGACACTTGGCATCGATCCATAACTAAACCACAAGCTCACGAGGCCTACAGCCTCGATCTTAAAAGCCTTTCGAACTTCTGACAATCTCTCACCCAACTCGCCTCCCTGCCCCTTATTACTCTCCTCATCCTTCTTATCATCAGGTCTCGGTCCAACGAGTCTCCTCATACCGCACGCAAACAACCGCGCATTCAAAATCCTCTTTAAATCCGAAACCAAATTCTTAACGCTATCAGTCTCGACCGTCTTATACGCCAGCACGACTCCATCCGAATCAAACGAGATATGTGAGTCCGTTTCTGACGTATTAGCGAATCTCACGCCAACTCCCCACGGTGTATCGACTTTTCCCTCATTCAACTCCTTGAGTTCTCTAAAATGCAAATCGTTAATCTTCACGTCCCAAGACATGCTTCCAGATTTTCCGAGTCGTAAACAAATATGCTTCCACGAGTCGTCCTTGGCGAAAGGGAGACGTAACCACAAGCTCGAAGATGGGGCTCGTAAACCAACCTCTTCGACATATGAAATGTCTAAAGAATCCATTTGGCTCGTGAGTTGTGCGTGTTTGATGCAAAGCGAGCAGTGTCTGATCACACGGAGAAGTAGTGACGAATATGTATTCGCAGAGATCCCCCCGTGATTTCCAGAGAGAAGGCTAGCATACGTCGAGTTTCTTGTTTTGCTTGGTTGTAGGTGGTGAGTGTTTGTGGGTTCGGAGATTTTTCGACGTTTAGATTGTTCATCGATTTCTTTTATCCCTTGTAAGGAGGGAATGTGAATTAAGAGTTCTGATAGAGTGCGTTTCTTTGCTGCCTTTTCATGAGGGGTACCTTCATGCTCTGAGGTGGAGGGGAAGAGTTGCGAGTTTAGATAAAGAAAATATATAAAAGAATTAAAAATTTAAATACTTACGAGATAGTGTGATTGCAGGTGTTGACTTTTTGCTATTTGTTGTAGATACTGCTACCAAGGACGAACTCTGACGAATGTCAGATAAGTGCACGGAAGATCTGAGGTCTTGATCAGATTTAGAAGGCACCGCCTTGTTGTTGCGTGCTAATGAGTTCCTCAAAGGGCTTGAGGTGGAAAAACCATTTTGCATATAATTATTTGATGGAGAAAAAGAGGGTAAATTAAAACTCGAAGAGGATAGATTATGATTTGGCGACGAAAAGGAACTCGGTGCGTTCGTCTTCTGAGATTCGAAAACCTCGTCCACGATCGAAGAGAACGTCGAACCAGAACTACTTGGAAGCGGTAACACGGTTTCCAAAGAGGTATCTTTTATCTCTTTGCTTGTTCCCCAAGTAATTAGGTTACTACTATTCAGTTCGTTTTGAGGTATCTGCATCTGGCTTATATCGATTTTACTAAAACGCGTAACTTGTCTGCCATCTGTAACCGAATTAGTTTTTTCGCCTTCATTATCTGATTGTGTTTCGAGCAATCGAAAAACCGGCTTGAAGTCTTTGTCGAGTTGTACTAATAAATAATAAATATTCCCACATTGAGGAAAACCCATTATCGACATGTCTGAACCAAGCAGCTCAGACTTTGGTATCTTAATCGTACTCAATGTTTGATCATAAACCTAACAAAAAACAAAAACAAAACAAAAACATTAAACAATTTGAACTCAATTAATTCTTTGAGAGACAGAAGGAGTTAGAGAGAGAGAGATAGGGAGACCTTGAGGCCGAGAAATTTTCCTGTATTGGCGAAGAGATGAAGAATGCTCTTGGTTCGCAAATTTACGAAAGAATCTGCGGTGACGATGGTTCCCTTGTTTAGCGCATCTTCAGATTCGGATATTGCCGATTGAGGAATAATATTCTTCGAGGATTGAAGAAGGAATCGTCCAGATCTGTCCATGAATATACGAGGATCATAATAATACCGATTATAATTGGAAATTGGTTTCGAAAGAGTAAAGGTATTTGTGTTTGTGTTTGTGTTTGGTGTGCAATTTAGGAAAGTGAAAAGATTGCTTCGCGAAGTTTTATTACGGTTACTTTTGTTTTGTTCCCCAAAATACCCTTATTTAATGCCTCATTAAATGTTATAATCTTTGATTATTCGTATTTGCTAAATTTTTCTTCGTGTTTTCATATCAGATCAATACCTTATGTTTACTCCTAAGGTAATGTATGAGTTCCCATAAGCACGAACTTGAAGCACTTCATCTCTATAATAATCTTCAGTGCTCAATTTATCTTCCTCCTAATTAAAATCCATCACATGAAAATAAAAAATAAAATAATTATTCCACAAAAAATGCGTAAAAAGGACAAGAAAAAGATCGACAATAAATACCTTCTGACGATCGGAACTGACTATGAGTCCTTCATGCTTCAAAACCACATCGCCAGAAGCACGACAAATTTGAACATTCCTACTCAATTCTCTCTGAATTTCGAGCAATCTAGTATGCCTATTACACGCAATAGCTCTCAAGAGAAGTTTCTCCACGTCGACGCAGGACTGATCAATCGCAAGACTCGCTTCCTTATCGGTAAGTGGATCCAATATAAACGAACTATGTGCGCATCTCACATGCAGATCCGAACCCGGTTCGATTTTAACAAACGGGGCCGTATCAGATTCGTTACCTCCCACATTACTCTTTTCAATATCGAGCCAATACGAGATTTTTAAACCCGGTATTTTAAGCCCAGTCGAATCGAGCTCCCCATCTTGACCCAATTGCATAACTGCCGTACTAGTGTTAGTATTATCGGAAATTAGATCGAAGCGAATCGCATCGCGCCACCTCCCTTGACGAAGAATCTGCGCTTGCCTTATCACCGTGTCCATCAAAAGAGCGATGCAAAGCTCGTGAAGAATCGTGTAGAGAATGTTGAATGGATTCTCTGAAACGGCCATGCGACGCTCTATATCTTCACCAAGAGCATACTGACGCATTTCTTCGAGTTTAATCGGCCCTTTTTTCTCGCCTACAAGTAGCTCCAAGTGGAGGATTCGCCAGAGATGCAAGTGGCCTCGGTAGCCGAGTGTGAGAAGTACTTTGAATTCGCCGTTTACGAGAAAGGTGGCAATTCCGTCAGAGACGGAAATACTCGATACTTCTTTTGGGATCACGATTTCGAGAAGTTTCGATCGAACAAGAGTGTTCAGCTTTTTCATCGCTGGTTTTTGCTCGGACTCGGGAAGCATGTTTTGAACCCCTAAATCGTCTATGCATTTGGGAAGTCTATTGTATCCACCTGTAAATTTTGCCCTGTTGGTACCAGTTTTTTTTAATTTATTTTTTCTTTGGGTTTTGGAGAAGCGTACCTGTGAGGAAGACCTCGATAGCAGAAGGGACGTCAAAAAGTGGGGCCCGGGCTTGCTGAAGACTGTCGTGCACGAAGAAGAGTGAATCAGCGGTTTGGGTGAAACACGTCTCGTGAATCGACAGAGTAGACGTGAGTTGCCTGCAATAATCCACCAACGGTGCCTGCATAAACGAACCATTGCGCTTAATATCATTATTACTGTTGTTTGCTTTAGAGATTTGTATTCTATTCGCTCCAATTTTTATTTTTGTTCCTAATTTGAACCGTTGAAATTCGAAGGTGAAAAAACATGTAAAGCCCATTACAGATCTTTTAATTTTATCTAGTGAAGGTATGAAAAGATTAGCAATTTTCAAAGTCCTAAAACAAATGGTAACTTCTCATTATTTAGCCAAGAAAATTGGGATTTTGGGTCTATTGGTCCTCTCTGTTTCCTCCTCTAAACTAAAATCAAACTTCTAAAAAACCCAATTTTTCGAGAAATGCAAACAAATGAAAGCCACCTGTTGACACCATTTGGCAAGGACATGGAGACGAAGCATTCGCTGCCTCGTCCGTGCAATAAACTTGAGAAGATCAATCTTCTTCTCGGAATCAGACCTCTGTTGGCCATTCTCTTCCCCTTTTTTGCTCTTATCTACCAGTTCCTTAAGCGCTAAGTAAGATTCCTCGGCGGCACGCCGGACCAGCGAGGAGAACTCGACTGTCTGGTGTCCCAGCTCCGCCGCCTCCATCTTCGGGACCAACCCAGAACGTAGCAAGGATTGCAGTTAACTTCCTTCGACCGTCTGAATAACGAGGATTTTTCAGGTCGGAGAAAAATCGTCGATTCTTCGAACGTTCGGAAAGAAAGAGAGACGAAAAGGGCGTAATTTTGGGGGATTTATTTTCTCTGCGAAAATTGGATATTTGGGCACGCCAATTCTTTTATGGAAATTTTGTAAAAAGATCCTGCGTGTTGTCTGTCTTTTTATAAAAAGAACCCTACATTGTTAAAATTTGTGAAAGGAGCTCTATTCTTCAAATATGGAAAGATTGGTCCAGACTCAGGCAGGACTCCTGCGAAAATTGGATATTTGTTGCGGCACGCATCTATTACTGATTTTTTTGCAGCTTATAGCGGATCTTATAGCGATGCTACCCTTTTATAACGGATTGCACTCGTAACTTCTTATGTATTGTAAAGCGAAATATAACTTAAATTATCATACAAATATAAATGACATGATTTATTATTATATTTATTAAAAACTAAAACTAGTGAAAAGAGCAGTGGTAAATCGGTCAGATATTAACCAAAATAGTTAAGAGCTTCTTTTCTTGTTTGTTTATTCAATTGATACACTTGAACTTTCTTAAAAAATTTAGTCTTTTTCATTTGATCGAATTCCCATATGATAACGAATTACATATGAATAACCTTCATGATTTTGATGATATCTTAAATCTATTTTTTATCTATTTATTTGACAAATGACTTATTTTTTTACAAATATTGAATCTATATATTTTTATAAAATAAAGAATTCACATGTCTATAAGAGCGAAAATCAATTTGATTATAACCCAATATTTATTGGCCTGGTTGACTTATAACTCAATATTTGTATTAGTAAAGTGAATAACATTGAAAAAAAATATAATTACAATATTCGAATACTAATCTTTCAATTGTTAATATTTGATTTTTTTTAAATAGTAATGCTAAACACTATAATAAAATAATATACAAGTATAGTTACTTTTTAAATGATTAGTTTTGTATCGAGATTAAAATATATGAAATTATATACATATAAGATGTATGGTCTTCAATATCGAGATTAAAATAATATACGTAACGCACCGCTACATTATTATACCAGACAAAAATGCTACACGTGCTAAATATTGCATTTTAGTCCCCAAACTCCTACGAATAAATCTAGACAGCAGGATTTCGTTGGGATTCGGTGCAGGATGATGAGGTGTCGTGTTTGGATCGAAAGCAGTTGGATTGATTTTTTGATGTGGATACATTAACTAATGCCAAATTAGCATCGTGTCGTGAGTCCTGCAACGAAAGGGTGTTGTGTAGAAGCGCTCAACTCCTATAGCCACTACAACATAAAATATCGTCACTATTTAATTTATTGGTCCGAAGTAAACACTGATTATAGTATGTTTATCTATCAAGTGTTGGTTATGTTAATCATTAATGTACCCGAAACCGTATTTGCTGCGTCAATGCTTTCCTAAACTTAGCTGGTCCTGAGTTTTGGAAGGTCTTCGCTCTACATTCTACAATCATACATAGGAGTCGAGGAACACCAAAGCGATGAAAGGAGATTTCGTCTAAGCAAAATAACTATGAAATAATGTATTATTTATGGAGAATATTTTTTGTAATAAAAAAGGTATAAAAATATTTCTCAAATTTTCTTCTTGCTTTCCCCAGCCACACACTCGTCTACATGTTACATCTCACGATACATCAACAACAACAAAATTACGTTCGATATTTCATGTTCATACACAAAGATTTATCAGGCAAAAACCTTAATATACAATACACATGAGTACCAATTTATACAAAACCATATACTTTCACTTCGGTACATTATTTAACAAAACCAACGCGAAAATTTCAAACTCCACTCACACAAACCGCAACGCTACCAACACAACCAAAGCACCGGCCCTAAAAAGCACATCTCTCATGCTCCTCTCAACCTTACACGCAATCTCTTCGTCTTTAATCCTAGACACGTTAAATAACTGCTTAATCGTGTCTCTCAACGCACTGACACCATAAGAGAGATAGAAGAGCCCAAATCCAAAACCAGTATTCAAAACCCTAGTCGCGCAAAACGGGACTCGCGGACCAGCCATTTTACACACAACCGAGAGGAGAACGGCGAGTCCCGTACCGGCAACACCGATCGAGAATTGGTTCAAGATATGGGTTATCTCGGGCCCTGATTTCTTGAGCAAGAGGACTGTGTCGGTACTGGTACCGGTTTTCTTCTTGTCTAGGAGTACGGAGAGAAGACTCTCGAATGCTTGGAAGTAATTCTTTTGGAAGATATCTCGGTTCTTGATTGTGTTCTTGTTTTGCTGCTTCTTTTTTGATAACTTCGTTTTGGCGGTCTCGGAGCTTTTGAAATTACAAATGTTAGAAAATAAGTAAAATGGATAATATCGCGTATACCCTTACAAAATAAGAAACATATCTACACACATACGTTTTCAAAGGAGCAATTGTATGAAATTTAAGTACAGCGACGTCATTGCCAGCTCTTCCACGCAGACGAGTTCTGTTCACAGAGATTAAATTTAGCTCCTTTTAAAATGCGGTACCAGTACAAAGCCGGTACCGAACCAAAAGTACAGAAAGAACTAAACAATACCTATCGAAATATGGAACAAGTAAGGACGCCTTTGTGCCACTTGGCGATTTTGTGTACAAATTACACTCGGAGAGTATCGAGAGTAGATCTTTCATTTCGGACCCACTTCCACTGAAGAGAATCCTTCCACTTTCGTCAATGGTTAGGAGCGAACTTTTCGACATGTTTCCAACAAAGTCCAACAAAGAACTAGGCAACGAGCTTTGACTTTGACTTTCTAAGTTCAAATAGGACCTTTGCTCGTCGAGAATATATGGATAGTTGTTAACATCGATTGGTACTGACTGAAATCCAGTCGAATCGGTCAAAAGAGATAAATTTGGCCCTTCTTTTGTTAAATTCGATCCTATCATGAGATATTTCAGCATATTTTCGTGCCTGTTACATTGCTCGGTGGTCCCAGAGCTGAAAAGAATGGAGTCTTCTCGAGAATCTAATTCAGGACAACAAGATTCACAAAGAAAGTTAAAATAAGAATACTTTATTGTAAATTATATCGCTGCACACATACCTTGGACATCGATAATCACGGGATTTATAGGTGCTTGGATGGACCAATCTGGTAATTTAAGCAGAGATCGCCCTTGGAGATGGAAAGAAGCATTATTTTGTATCTCTTGTCTTTTCCCTTTTAGTGATGCGAAAGACTGGTGCTCCTGCAACACGTAATTATTTTAGGCATAATAGAGACTGAAATTAACCCAAATAACAATCGATTCCGCAATTGAAAGTAAATAATCCAAGAAGAAGAAAAAAAGCAAAACCCATGAAAATATCAATCCAAAAGACCCAACAACTAATTGATACACAAAATTCAACCTTCGAAGCAAAAAGAATAAGAGGTGAGGAACTAACCAATATAGCCGGCGAGAGAGCCACCGAGGCCATGACGCGCAGCCCGACCATCTACTATTTGCTTCCTCTCTCTCTCTCTCTATCTATCCATCGGGAAGTAAATTGGGTGGAGGTAAAAAGGTCAATTCTTGTGGTGTAGGCGGAAGCTTCTCGACGCCACCAGATCCAATTCGTGATTTGGGACTTTGTTTGCTTCTTCGGGGTTTTTGGACGTACCATTTGATTTTCGGGGTTCTGTTTCGGGGTTAGATGGGCCAATATTCATTGGGGGTATTGATAGGAAGAAAAATATTTTCCCCATCATTGTTACATCAAAGATGAAAAAAAAAACATTCATTATTGTATATTAAGAATACAAATTTAGACATTTTCCCATCATTGTTAATCAAAGATAAGAAAAAACATTCATTATATTTTGTATATTAAGAGTAGTAACGGCAGATTTTCACTTAAATTATTCGGAGAGGGGAACGTTAATAAATAATCAAGTCATAAAAAAAATCAAAATATTAGGAAGATCATTTTTATATAAATTTCCGTTTCAACTAAAAAAATACATTATATCACTATTTTTATATATTTTTTAGAAGACAATTGTTTCTTTTTATAGATTCATTTGTTAAGTGACCTAATTTTTCACACTTATGCAGATGTTTTTTTTTTACACCACGTTTATGTACATTTTTTGCTTTCGATGTGAAATTCAAATAAATGTTCAAAATAAAATAAAAAATGAATTTATGCATGAAGTAGAATAAAACATTCTAATATTATATTCACGGCATCCACATAAAACTATATCATACATTTTAAATATTAAAGTACGTGATTTCGCTTGATTTTAATCATTGAAAATAGTCGGAGTTCAGTTAGATATGTTGATCTCGGAGGTAGGATTTAATAAATTGAGCAAACTTTCATTATGATTGTTTTCATAAGCAGTTTGTTCTGAATAAATGTCTCTTACAATGTTCATTCATTGTGATCCGTTTAAATAATTTACTTAACCAATGTTATTGGTATGGATGGTTGATTTGTTTTTTCAAGATTGTAAAAAAATGTCGAAAATATTATGAACGTATCAAACATCTTTTCAAATGTGCGATATACATTTTAATATCAATACATATATTTAAAATATATATATTTTAAATGTTTCATATAAATATTCGAATAACATTATATCTTTTTACATGGTCATAGTTCATTTTGAATATTTCTTTTTATTTATATTATTTTTTGGAATATTAAGTATATTTTTATATTCATTTTTCAGCATCATTATTGCAATAAACAATCACTTAAATATCATATATAATTTTTAAACATAGTACATAGTTTCCCCCCTTTCCCTCCCAAGATTTTTGAAAAACAATATATATATATATATATATATATATATATATATATATATATATATATATATATTGTAGTTTAGTATATTTTGTCACTATAACAATGCAAAATGGTTATGTTTGTTCTCAAAAAAAAAATCAACGCTGTATAGGTCATTATATTTTGTCTATTCCCAAACAATACCGTCAAGATTCGTCACTAATAAGTAATAACACCACACAGAACACAGTAAAAAAAATACTACGGTGAACGTTTGCGGCGACAAATAACAAATCTCAATTGAAAAATGGACTTAAAAAAAATAGGTTTGACATCTTCACACTATCAGGAGCAATAAATGCTTAAAGTGTAGTAAAAAAACAAAAGGACGAGAGTAATTGGTAGTCGCTTTATTTTCTTTCCCAACCCTCACTCGGGTAATGCAAATGCTGCTGCTGTGCTGGGTAATGCCAACCCAAGCATTCTGTGTATTTAACTGTAAACTCAAATAATTAACTCTCTACAGGGCCGACGCCCTCAGGTTCCATGTGCAGCCATCCTTTTATTATTATTTCCACACTTGCATTTTATTAGTGGTACTCCTTCCTCTCTCTCCCTCTCTCTCTCTCTCTCCCTCTCTCGTTATTAGTGGTATCTCTCATCCCTCATCTCTGCTCTATTCGAGGAATCGGAGCATCTATCTTTCTTTGCCGAAGAGCTTTTGTTGCTTTTCTTTCCAACTTTTCGGGAAAAGTTGTTTTGGGTGGGAGATCTGGGTGATTTTGTACTGATAATAGTTGTTTTTTCTGTATTTGGTTTTCTGAGTTTTTTTGTTTGTTATGTGTTGCGGGTTGAAGATCTATTAAGAAGATGCAGCAAGATCAGAGAAGAAAGGTTTGCCTTTTTTTCTCCTTTATTTTTTAATTTTGTGGGTCTGATTTGGGATTTACGTATTAGATTTTGGTTGTTTCGGAGATTTTTGAGATTACATTACTTAGGTAATATATTGCTTTGCTTTACTGTCTTAGAGATCTGAGTAATTCATCTCGCTCAATCAATTTTATTAACATCTTTGTTCTGGGCTTGCAAGTAAATTCGAACAACGATTTGGTATTTGCTATTAAGCAGGTTAAATTAGATCTATCCACAAGCTATTAATTGGCTGAATAGTTTGCATGAGCTGCAGAATTTGTTAATTGTTCATTAGCGAATAAAATAATCAATGTTGGCAATAATTTCAGTTAAAAAAAGAAATATTTTATACTGATTTTTCAGTAATTTTTCTATGATAATCAGGGATCAACAGAGGTAGATTTTTTCACGGAATATGGAGAAGGAAGCCGGTACAGAATCGAAGAGGTGATAGGCAAGGGGAGTTACGGTGTTGTCTGTTCAGCCTTCGACAATCGTACTGGCGAAAAAGTTGCCATTAAAAAAATAAACGATATTTTCGAACACGTATCTGACGCGACACGAATCTTGCGCGAGATAAAACTTCTCAGGCTTCTCAGACACCCTGATATTGTTGAAATAAAACATATCTTGTTGCCTCCTTCTAGAAGGGAGTTTAAAGATATTTATGTAGTTTTCGAGCTCATGGAGTCTGATTTGCACCAAGTTATAAAGGCCAATGATGACTTGACACCTGAACATTATCAGTTCTTTCTATACCAGTTACTTCGCGGCTTGAAGTACATACATACAGGTAATCATGTTTTAGAATTGTGTATTTTTATTAACCTAATCATGATATTTGATTTTTTGTTTTTTGTTTTTGCTATAGCCAATGTTTTTCACAGGGATCTCAAACCAAAGAATATACTTGCAAATGCTGATTGTAAGTTGAAAATATGCGATTTTGGTCTTGCAAGGGTTGCTTTCAACGACACTCCTACTGCCATCTTTTGGACGGTATATTTCATCTTAAATTTTGAACGCACCAATTCGATTCAAATTTTTTTATTTAATTTTACAAACAAGAAAGGATGCTAACTATGTTTTTTATAGGATTATGTTGCAACAAGATGGTATAGAGCACCCGAATTGTGCGGTTCCTTTTTTTCAAAGGTCTGTGATAATGCTCACAAGATTTACAATATTTCTTTGATTGATAATTTACTCTTTATTTTTTCTGAAAAATTGTTTTTATTTTGTAGTATACACCGGCAATAGATATTTGGAGTATTGGTTGCATCTTTGCCGAGCTATTAACTGGCAAGCCACTTTTCCCTGGAAAAAATGTGGTTCATCAACTCGACATAATTACCGATCTTCTCGGAACTCCTTCTCAAGATGCAATTTCTAGGGTAAATAAATAATTATTTACTCGGATTTTATTTCGTACAATTGAGTTCTTCTCCGATCTTTCTAATTTTAAACATTTTAATTATTTTAAGGTGCGTAATGAAAAGGCGAGGCGGTATTTAAGCACCATGAGAAGGAAAAAGACGGTACCGTTCACTCAGAAGTTCCCAAACGCGGACCCACTCGCCCTTCGTTTGTTGGAGAGGATGCTTTCTTTCGAACACAAGGACCGTCCTTCTGCCGAAGAAGTACTATCCATTTTTTATCACTATTGGTATTTAAATTATAAAATCTTATTTTAATTTTTTTAATTTTAAGGCTTTGGCGGATCCGTATTTCAAAAACATAGCGAACGTGGATAGGGAGCCATCTGCGCAGCCAGTTACGAAAATAGAATTTGAATTCGAGAGGAGGAGAATTACAAAGGAAGATGTGAGGGAGCTTATATACAGGGAAATCCTCGAGTACCATCCCAAAATGTTGAAAGAGTTTTTGGACGGTTCCGAACCGACTAATTTCATGTACCCTAGGTACGTAACATCTGTGTACCGATACCCTTTCTTTTTGACCGTTTTCATTGGTCGTCATTTTTTTTTGAAATTTTTACTTTGTTTATAGTGCGGTGGATCAATTCAAAAAGCAATTTGCATACCTCGAAGAACACTATGGAAAAGGCGGCGTTGTTGCGCCACCTGAACGGCAACATGCATCTTCTTTACCCAGGTAATTAACATTCGTACCGATTATTATTATTTATAACGCCTTGAATCTAGATTATTTTGGGTCTTAATCCCACTATCACACCAACCATACTAAAAATATTATGCAACAAAGGAGACTGTAGCTACTCTAGATAGAATAATAATAGAAACAAAGGAGACTGTAGCTACTTATTATTATCTATATAAAATATTTAATTATAGTAAGTAACCAAGGAATAATTATATTATATTAAGTGAATGATTAAAGCATAACTGAGATACTGGGCAACTACTACATGTCTACATGACCAATCAACTATTCATGTTAACTGAGGTAATCCAAAATAATTAAAAATAATATTTATAAAATAATCTTTGTTTGCATTCATTCTCTACCTATGAAAATAATCATATTATTTAAACATACAAGAAATAAAGTTGATGCTTGTCTTATTATATGATGCATGTAAAAACTGGATAGAGATAAGTTGATATTTTTTTGGGCTTCGTAATATTTTCAAGGCATGCCACCATGTTGGAGAAAATTAGAATGTTTAGAAATTAATTTCACCTTTATTGGGTCTGACAGAATTTTTTTTTATGTAGAGCTTGTGTACTATATTCGGATCGACCTACACAAAACTCACCCGATATAGCGGAGGATCTATCGAAATGTTTAATCAAAGATAATGCGAAACCACTATCAGAGACCTCGAATCAAGTTCCCTTAACTAGAGTCCCTGCTCAAGTTCCTCAAGGCAAGTCAATCTTTCTTTTTCACGACTTAAAACATATGAATTATAATTTGACATTTTTATATTTAAAACCCTAATTACTTTGCAGGTTCCGCAGCAAAACCCGGTAAAGTCGTTGGCTCAGTCTTGCGTTACGGACAAAATAACACCACACAAGTTAGCGAAATATACGAGCAACAAAGAATAATCCGAAACCCTAGTACCACCTCATCTAATTCCGTTTCATCTGCGGGTTCGTATCCTCGAAGAAACCCTAGTTACAAAAGCGAGAGAGGCGAGACTGACAGGATCGATCCAAAACCCTACCTGGCAGGAAAAGTCGCCGCGGCACTGGAGGGCTCCAGTGGTCATTGGTAGTTCTGTTTCATCGATGCCATCCTTCATGATTGTTGTTCTGTTCTAAAGATCAATTTATAAGTTAATTGTTACTAAATTATGTCAAGTTGTATAGACCATGTTACGAAACAGGAAGATACTTGTTCAAGTGTTTTGGTTCGGTTTAAAAGGGGAAGAAAAAGACGGTGATTAATTATGGGTTATATGGAGGGGGGGCTAGGTACTAATTTTAAATGATGATTGGTTAATAACTTTATTATGGACTGATTGGTGCTTAAGAGGAAAATGTGGGGTGTTGGGTTTGGGTTTAGTTTCGCCTTATTTGTAACTTTGAAATGAGCTGTTTCTGCGGCTTTTTTTCTGTGTTGTATTTCATTATTTATGGAAATGTACTATTTAGCAATTTTTACTTTTAATAACATGAATTGAAGTACGTTATTTATTTGCGAACTTGTGACAAGGTAATTTTTTGTTGCTCCTATATTATTTTGGCCGAGACAATTTTGATTGTTTGTGTTGGAACTATTACTTGATTGATTTTCTCTTGGTGACTTTTGAGACCAATTATTGGGATTTTTTATTGTAAAATGGAGTTCTACGAAAGAATATGGTTGTGTGTAAAATGGATAGGGATGTCAAAAACAAAGAAATTGGTACTTAAATACTGCTTTATTTTTTTGTTTTTTAATAGATATATATTTTAGCACTAACATATATATATTTTTTCCTTTTGCAAAATACATATATATTTTTTACAAGTATGTTTTTATAAAGGGGAATTTTTCAAAAAAACCTTTATTTTTTCTGGGATTTAAAAAAAAAAAACTCACCTTTCGGATTCCTCATAACCTCCTTACAAAATAACATTCCCTTGCGAAATACAATGAATTATTTTTACCTCCCTGAGGGCTGAGGGTGTTGATTTTAAGACTCCAACTATTTATCCATTTTGTGGACTTTGTTATTTTTGTATAATTTTTTTAATCTAAACTAATAAATAAATAATATTCGGAATATAGTATTCATATATTATCTAATTTAATAATTTTATATAAAAATTTATTTATGAAATACATTTTAATTTATATTTTGTATGTAATATGAAATAATAATTTTATATTATATAAAATATGTTAAATTAACCATCTCCTTATTTTGCACATATCTTTGAGTCTCTTCGTGAAGCATATCATGATTACTGACCATTAAATTTTATGATGTGATTTCATCGTATACATTGATTTTATATTTGATCATTTAGGAAATATTTTTTGTATGATTATTTGTAAATATTAGTTTGAATTGTTAGATGAAGCCAATCTTTGATATTTTAAATCCAGACCATACGATCAAAATCGGATGCACATGGATTGAAAATTTTGTTAATTTTTTTTTACATGCACCAAGTTATACAATTTTGTTATTATTTAATAAACATTGTTGTTAGTATTTAATATTTCATATATATTCTCTTTCTCTCTCATTCAATTATTAAATATATATAATTTTTTAATATGAAACATTCTTATATTTTTGGTACAAGTTAAAATTTGTTAGTATTTTAAAAAATTTAATTCCAAAAATCCGTATATTCACTTGAGTTTTCTATTTTTTTTTACATCCATATTAATATAGTTCATGCATAACGTTTTCTTATTTGAATTTGTGAAAATATTATGTAAGAAAAGTACAATGCAAAACATGTCTATTTAATATTTAATTAATTACTATTTTTATAAAATATATAATGGTGAGAATTTTATATTACTAAGTAGGTATATTTGTTTTTTTTGCTTAAACAACTTTGATATTGAAATTTTTCAAAATTTAACATAAATGAATAGGTTACCTATTAAAATATAAACAACTTCATAAACATATAAACATACTTCGAATATTATTTTGTTACTTTTAAAAGTTGTAAATTTAAAAATATTTAAATAAGTTTTAATTATATTTTTGCTATATTATATTTTGATATTTTTTTTAATTATTTTGATTGTTAAATAGATGATGGTAATTTTCATCGTGTTGTTTATCAATAAAATTTTATCAGTACTATATAATTAATTATGTGCTTTGAGTGTACATAGTGTATGGTTCAATGTTTCCATATTTTTATTGCACGACCCATTGTGAGTACAATAATATAATTTTGTGGTTATGTTTTCTCATCAATTCGTGTTATGCTTCATATATTATAATTATATGCATTAATGCACGTATTAAACTTTGGTAATAATGAGCTATTTTCTACCAAAAAATAATATAACTGTAAAATAAATTCTTGATTATACTTAATTTAGTTCTATAATATGATGAGATTGATATGGTGTGAACTAATTTTATTTTAATATATTACTAATATTATTATCGTCATAAAAGTTACCATTTTGAAATAAAATGAAAAACATGATTATGATGCTCGCCGCGTAGCGCGAGTTTTCTAAGTCACATGACACACAATTTTATTAACAACTCAATGTACTTATTTGGGTTTTAATATTTGCTCCCACATAAGTACTATTTTATTAGAATTATCATTGCATAGTTTTGTAAAATATATACTATTCTTGTGAATTTATGCATTGTTTTTTTATTAACTAAGACGGGTTTTAGGACCAGTACCCAGTGAATTTATATATTGCTTTTGCGGATATATTGCTAGATGAGAGATGTATTTAATTGGTGTAAGTGGGAGCAAATATTAAAATAAGTACTGATCTTTATATTTACATACCTTTTTAGAAAAATAAGTACTATTTTATTAGAAATATATGTTGCATATTTTTTATAAATATATACCATTCTTGTGAAGTTATGCATTCTTTTTTTTATTAACTGAGACGGGTTCTAGGACCCGTACTCAGTGAATTTATACATTGTTTTGCGGATATATTGTTATAGGAGAGATGCATTTAATTAGTGTAGGTGGGAGCATTGTTGTGAATTAACATGTTAAACAAAATGAGTCGAGAGATTAGTGATTAATCGATATTAATTGGTCCTCTCAGTAGTTTATAATGTATCATATATACTATAATTTTAAGAAATCTAATGACTCTAATTTAAAAGGATAAAACGAATATAAACATCCTAATTCAAATTTTAAAGTCTGAATAATTGTTTTAGTTAAATCAACATTTAATAAAACTTCAAATTTCAGTCAAATTTAAATAACATTTTTAATAATATTATGTTTTCATATATAATCAGATGCTAATCGATCATTATAGTCAGAAATATTTCTTTATATATAATATTATATTTTTCAAGATTGTACTAATCATAGTTCCACTTTTAAAAATAAAGTAAAACATATACATCATAATTATATTTTCAAAGCTCAAATGAAAATTAAATCCAATGAAGTGAATGGTACAAAGCCAGAATTATTTTTTTTAATCTGAATTCGAATTTTGGATTTTGAGTTTTGTTTCAGGTCGGATGTTAATAAAAATCGATCAAGAAAACAATTTAAACACTATTAATCAGCAAAAAAAGCCTCTCTGTCAAAATCGATAAACGCAATTTTGTGAAACGAAAAACAATAATTAAATCGTTAAACCACCTATTACCGATTAGCCGTCGCCGTCGATGAATTTTTACAACATTGGGTGGGACTTGGGAGTCATGTAAGGTCAGGGGCACATTTGGGCGTGCACAGGGCGTTGATAAGTGAAATCTCTATGGCTGCAGAGGCATCCTCGAGAAATATCAATCTCATTCCCATTGAGAGGCGTGGCAATCCAACAATCCTGGATTCCACTGCATCTCCCTCACCTAACACGATTTACACGAGTTGGGGGTATACTGGCATACCAACCCAAGTCTTCTTCAAAACAAAGACTTGAATCTTTCATGGAGGAAACCGAGTACTCCAATACTACTACATACCTCAAGGAGCTCAAATTTTTCCTCTATTTTTGTTTCCATTAAAGGCAAGTTATTTTTTTTATTCTGGGTTGTCAAAATTGTGAGTTGCCGAGTTAATTCTAGTATCTGATTGTTTTATTTTGAGATTAAATTCGATTCCCTGAGGCAATTTAGAAAGCCCTTTTTCCCCAAAAGAAACTATGCCGTTTGAGAAAGATTTTTTTTCGCTAAATTTTTTTAAGAATGGATTTTGGGAATTTTGATATCGTACAGGAAGATTAATTATTGTATCTGATTTTGGTTGTTGTTATTATTGTATGGTCTTTTGAGGTTTGTGACTATTTGTTTAGGTTTCTCTTGTTTCATGAAGAGAGCTATTTCTGTTTTCTTTTTCTTTTTTGAGTGATAAAGGAAGCTATTTCTTTTTACTGCTAAGTGATTTGTTGGCATATCGTTGCTACTTCTCATGAAATTCATTACCAAATGAAAAACTATGCTCCAATTTTTCTCTTCAAAGAAGAACAAAGAATATTCAATATTTCTTAACCCTAATTGAGTGACCATTTTCAGAAGAAAAGAAGAAAGAAAATAAAAATATGCGCGAGAAAAGGCAAAAACCCAATGGAGAGTCATCGTACCAATTGGTACCAGATGAATCATTGTCCATAGATGAAGAATTATCTCAGCTCACAAAACTAAGATCAGAACCAAGTGAGTCCGCCAAAGTTACTCATGGATTTAAGGTACAGAATGAAAATTAAAATTTTACAAGGACATATATCAAGGACTTTGTTTTGAGCCCAGTAAATTCATATTGTTTTAATAATTTCCACAGAAAATTATTATTATGCACATTAGACCCAATTATATTGCTCAAGCTCCATAAAAAAAAAATCTGAAATTGAAATCTAACTCTCGAAATTTTCGGTATGAAATGATTTAATTTTGCAAGATGCCAGTGTCGACAGTTAAGCTGCTGGCAGGGAGGGAAACTAATTATTCGGGAAAAGGAAAATTCTCCTTAGCGGACCGGGCTTACATTCTAGGACAATATTTACCCGTTAAGGGCCCATGGTTTGTGGATAGCGTTAATAGCGAAGCCTATGTTTCTCAATATTCAAATGATGGATCACTCTTCGTTGCCGGCTTTCGGGTACTGATTATTCTCTCTACATTTTATTAATTTCTGGACTAAATATTTCTATTTTTTTTTTATTAATTAGGGAAGTCATATTAGGATTTATGACGTTGAAAATAACTGGAAAGTGCGCAAGGATATCAGCGCAAAACGGTTGAGATGGACCATCACGGATACATCTCTTTCACCAGATCAAAAATATTTAGTAAGCCACTCGAATCTAATAATTTCAATTGAAAAAATAGTTCGCTCTAATTTAATCATTTTTTTATTTTATTTTTTGGACGGTTTGTGCAGGCATATGCTAGTCTTACTCCAATCGTGCATGTAGTAGATGTCAGTACAGGTGGAACGACCTCTTGTGCCAACGTTACTGTATGTTAATTTCCCTTATTTTATTTACTTTTTTTTTTGTCTTTTAGTGTTTGATACTGAACATTCTCATTTTTGTTTTGTCCATGTAGGATATTCACGAGGGTTTGGATTTTTCGCGTAGTCATTACGACGAATTCGACGATGATGAGTCTGGATTTGGAATATTTTCCATCAAATTTTCTGTAGATGGTAAAGAGATCATCACAGGAACCAATAACGACTCTATATATGTTTACGATCTCTTAGCAAATAAAATCTCGTTGCGAGTTCTTGCTCACACCGTGCGAATCTCACTAAACTTTTCATCCAATATTTTTATATCCATGATAAAAATAAAATAATTCTATTTTTTTTTCTTGATTTTTTAGTCTGATGTTAATGTGGTCGCATTTGCCGACGAAACGGGCCATGTCATACTTTCTGGCAGTGACGATACTCTTTGTAAAGTAAGTTCATTTCATTTTATCATTGTGCCTCTAAAATGAGACTCGAGTTTGTAGACAAAAAATTTGGGTGGGTTTTGAAGGTTTGGGATAGGAGGTGTTTGACGGGAGAGAAGCCAGCTGGCGTTTTAGCGGGACATTTAGACGGAATCACATTTATCGATAGTAAAGGAGATGGGCGATACATTATATCAAACAGCAAGGATCAATCTATCAAGCTATGGGATATAAGAAAAATGTCCTCGTCGGTCAAGTTGTAAGCACCATTTTTCGTTTATGCCCTTCATAATTCTAAAATTTTACTTCGAGAAAAATAATGTGCTTGTTATTTTTGGATAGTTCGATACCGAGAAAACATGAGTGGGATTATAGATGGATGACATACCCTTCGAAACATCGATTTATGAAGCACCCACATGATGGGTCGTTGGCTACGTTTAGAGGCCACTCTGTTTTGCGTACCCTTATTCGTTGTTATTTCTCTCCGTCGCATAGGTATTAGATATAGTGATTATTAGGAATTATTTTGTTTTAAAAACTAATTATCTCGTATTATCCTTATATTTGTTTCAGCACGGGTCAGAAATACATATATACAGGATCCAGTGACAATTGCGTTTACATCTACAATATCGTAAGACCTTAAACTTATTAGATTATTAATCAATATATTAATTAAAATTCAAATATTATTAGGTAACGGGGGAATTAGCTGCGAAGCTAGAATGGCATGATTCGATAATAAGAGATTGTAGTTGGCATCCATACAATCCAACCCTCGTGAGTTCGTCGTGGGACGGATATATTGCGAGGTGGGAAGCTTCGGGCGACGACGCGGATCCCTCTCGTCTCGAAGCAAAAAATCAAGGACGCGAAGATGAGAGATTTTGTTTTTCATTTGATCTCTAGAATTATCGTATGATTTATTAGATGATTGTATATGTTTGTGTATGTAATGTAAATGTAGTTTAGGTTCTTTTGGGTACATATACGGAAATAAGAAATTTAGATTGGTTTAGCAAAAAAAGAAAAGGTAAAATGAGAATCTCTACAATAATTTTGGTAAATGAGGTAATTCGATTGATATTTTATATCTAAGATTTTCAGAAAAAAAATAGCCTAAAAGTCGAGTAATTTAGGATAGTGATATTAACAAGAAGTATTTTAATTTGGAACGGGAAATTTAAACGATAATTTTACTTTCAGTTCATGTCAAATTTGAATGAAATTTGTATCTAGTAATTATTTTTCCTATCAATATTATTATCCTTAAATTTCACCACAACATGTCAACATCCTCTGTCCTAATCGACACACTTAATTAACATGGTAATTGATTAACAATTAATTAGCATAAATTAGGAATTTTTAAATCAAGTAGATGTTAATTATATTAAATATTAATTAATAATTTTATGGGTTAATTAACATGCTAATTAAGTTTGTTAATTAGAATATAGAGGATGTTGGTGTGAAATCTGGGGGCAGGGTAAAAATGGCCTCTAGGGATAATTAACAAGACTTGAATTGCCATTAGACATACAAGGCTATATTACATAGTTCAATTACCACGTCATTAGTCCAATTATTATTTATAAACTTTGAGGGAAAAATTAGATGCATAGTAAATGAACTAAAAAACAATTACTGTGTTTGGAACTTTGAAATAATAAATTAGCCTTGGAAGCCTACACAAATTTAGCCTACCTAACAAGTTTCTGGATTCCGGGATCTCAAAAAAGATGGAAATATAATTCCGTGGCTACTTTCCTAATTTCTGTGTTCCTCCTTCCTCTCTCTCTTTCTCTCCTCGCTCGCCTCGCTCTCGCTCTCTCTCTCTCTCTCCTCGCTCCTCGCTCCCTGTCTCTCATGCCTAGGCCAACTTTGTCCGTCTTTTTCATCTTCCTCTTTAGCTTGCTTCCTCCCACTACAATTCTGGCTCAATTGATCCTACCTTCAAATTCAATGCCCTGTCCTCTGAATTTCTCCATCCTTGAACCCTATCTCTCTCCCTCCCCAGTCCCCACATCGCGGTGTTCTTTCGCTCTCCAATGCCTCCACTTGGTTCTCTCCCAATACCTCTTAACTGATTCACGCTTTCTTCCTCCTCTAAACACTTCTTCCACTTGTTGGTCCTCTCTCTCCACCTCCCTCTCTCGTATTTTCTCCTCCTTCACTCTCCCTTCGTCTTGCGGGTTCGAATCAGCATGGATCTCTCAAGGTTGCATGAATTTAACAACCCGAAAAGATTTCGAGTCTGTAGTTCCATTCTCAGCTATTTCAGACATGCACAATAATTGCAACGGATCACTGCAACAGACTCCAACCTGTACCGGTTGTAGCACCAGCCTGAATCGTGTCAAAGCCTCTTACCTTACCGGCGGAGATAGTGGTAATGTAACCACATGTACAGTTTACCCGTTCATTTACGCATCCGCATTCAATTCCTTGGGACCGTCGAATCCTGCTACGGCCTATTGTAACTTTGCTCTCAAAGCCTCTAATTCCTCTTCTTTTTCAACAAACAAGAAGGGATCTCATGTGTGGATCTTTGCTGTTGTGGCTGGAATTATTGTGATATTACTCTTGCTAATCGGTCCAACGGTATGGTGGTTAAAACACAAACGAAGCAAACGCTTGAGGAGAGAAAAGCAAGATAGTTTGTCAATTCAAACGACTCCACGGGGTTTAGAATCAATATCTGCGAGTACCACCGTTATTAAATTCACGTTAGATGAGATCAAAGACGCTACGAAAAAATTCTCGAGGGATAATATTATTGGTCGTGGCGGCTATGGAAATGTTTACAAAGGGGTTCTACCAGACGGTACTGAGGTGGCGGTTAAACGGTTTAAAAATTGTTCCGCAGCAGGAGAAGAAACATTCGTTCACGAAGTGGAGGTCATAGCGAGTGTACGCCACGTCAATTTAGTTGCGCTACGAGGGTATTGTATTTGTACCACCCAATTAGAAGGGCACCAAAGAATAATAGTTTGTGATCTCATACCAAATGGGAGTCTCCACGACCATCTTTTCTCGTCAGGAGAGAGTTCGCTCCCTTGGCCGGTACGGCAAAAAGTTGCACTTGGTACCGCACGAGGTCTCGCCTACTTGCATCACGGTGCTCAACCCATGATAATTCATAGAGATATAAAAGCGAGTAATATTTTGCTCGATTCTGATTTCGAAGCTAAAGTGGCCGATTTTGGATTGGCGAAATTTGCGCCAGAAGGGGTGACCCATTTCAGTACACGGGTCGCCGGTACGCTAGGGTACGTAGCTCCTGAATACGCATTATATGGCCAATTAACAGAAAAAAGCGATGTTTATAGCTACGGAGTGGTACTTCTCGAATTATTAAGTGGTAAACGAGCCTTTATTTCGCTCGGTGAAGGGCAGAATTTCATTATAACGGATTGGGCGTGGTCTCTTGTCAGGAGAGGAAGAACGCTCGATGTGATACAAGAAGGAATGGAGGGGTGCGGTTCGAATGATGAAATGGAGAAGTTTGTTGTTATTGGTGTTTTGTGCACGCATCCTCAATTGCATGCTAGGCCTACGATGGATCAAGTCGTGAAGATTTTGGAAAGTGATTCGGCTGTACCGATAACGATCGTACCGGATCGACCGTTACCAATTGTGGCGAATAGAGAGGATATCGAGAGATCCGTATCGGTTAGTAGTGGTGGTTCGGGTCAATTGTTTAGCCCGACTGGGTTTCAGAGTTTCTCTTATGGGAACGAGAGTCGAGTCGATTCTTTTGATTCGTTAGAAAAAGGCAAAGCCATTGTAGAGGAGTAAAAATACTCAAAAAGTAAAAAAAAAAAAAAGTCGTAAAATTGAGTGTGTCGATAATTCTTTGATGTGCAAATTTATTTTGTATTGTACGATTTACACGATACCATGTGTTCAAATTCTTGTATATGTGTTGGCCGTGTAGTTGAAGTAACTACAGATAGGCTTCGCTATTTATTTATTTTTAATTATTATTGAACTCAATGTTTACTTGTATAGTGAAGATTTTTTTTTCGAAGAGTTAAATAAAAGTTAATTCAGCATGTTTGACTTGAGCTTAAATTTAATAAAGTTGAATTAATAGATAAACATGTTGCTGGCCTGTACGTAACTGGTACAGGATCTTGTACCTACCAATGTGTTCTGTCGATTATATTGGGTCAATATTGGATTTGAGTTTGACTGGTATGCCGACGAGCTCAAAGATCGCAATTTCTTTGAAAAATGAGTGTGGATTATTTCATTTCAATTTTGTCATAAATGATTAAGAAACATAATTTACATGATTGGAAAAATATCCCCAAGTCTCCAGCTTTTTTGGCTTTTCTTTATTGAAATTGCTAGAAATTGTATGGACAATGGACATGTCTGATTTGATCTATTTGGATGGATTATATTTGCCATATCCATCAATTCTTTTTGGGGTTACATATGATGTCCTCAAAACTCATTCAAACATCTTTGTTGACGTGGCAGAAGTATTTAATTAAATTGATTAACATCATTAATTGAACGAATTAACGAATTAATTAATCAATTAATGAAATTGACATGTTAATTAACTACTAATATTAATATATTAAAATAAATTAACATTCAACTAACCCCAATTTGTCTATCTCATCAAGGGTGTTTGGAATAAAATTGGGGGCATAGTATGTTTTCCCTTTTTACATCTATTATTGGTCCAATACAATTGGGTCCCACAATATATATGTTTCATTTTTACATTTTGGTGCATTTTCTGTGTTTTATATCGGCAATAGACTTTTTTATATCTATTTATTTCTCAAAATAGTATTTGATCATGTCAATAATACATGCTTTAAAACCAAACAGACAGGACACACTCAAATAAGTTTGCAAAAAATAATTGCTAAGCTAACATAATAATAATAATAAATAATAATATTCTCACTTTATTAGGTATGCATTCATTATACACAACAAGTTGATAACATTAATATTCTTACTTTATTTAGGTATTTTTTTCAAAACATAGTGTCCACGACTCATGAATCATGATAGATGTTTAAATCCAACTTGGCATGTTCTTTTCATTAATCAAAGTACTAATATTCAAAACCAAGAAGTCAAATAATGCATGCTCAAGTAATTAAACAGATAAAATTCACGATTTTCACACTACGAAATTAAATCCAATAAATACGCGAAAACGACGGCACTCAAAATTTGTGAACAGAGCAAAATGATCAGCCCTTAAACCGAACACTTTTACTGACATTAGGATTGATTCCGGTAAATTCACCGCCATACGGGCCCGTAGGCTTCCTAACATCGCGTACTTGTCCTTTACGCCTTTTCTCCCATTCCGCGTGCTTCGTCTAATCAAATAATATGTTATTAATTTCGCTAAAAGAGAGTATATATATATATATATATATATATATATAAGATATTCTTACCCTGTATTTCTTCCTTGGATTTTTCAAGAGCTTCTTTCTAGATCGAGTCAACCCTCTATTCTTCGCAATCTGCAAAAACAATTAAACAAAATTAAACAAAATGTTTTTTCCAAATATTCAAAAAGAAAGAAAGAAAAACTAACCTGATAAGAGATTTGACGTTTTCCATCAGGATGTTCTTCCTCTTGATCCAACGTTGGAACAATTTGTTTTCTGCCACAAAAAGACGAAAATAATTATTATGAAAACAATAAAGTAAAATTTAATATGAAGCACGTACTCTGCGTTGAGTTGTTCTTTGTTCATGATTTTCTCGGTCCTCTTCCTCTTAGCCTGTTTATAGAACTCATCTTCGGACTCGTCCTCCTCGTTAACATCAGAAACGTCGTCGTCATTTTCCTCCTCGGACATGACATCATCGTCGCCATCATCATTTTCGTCATGTTCATCTTCATCGTCACCATCGTTAGATTTCGTACCAACTCTTGCAAGTACGCGAAGCTCGTGTTTCCTCCTCCTTTCGCCGATATCGTCTCGTTTTGGCAAATCATCGTCTCCAGATATTAACTATGCGGAAACAATGTTGCAAAGTAATATTAGGGTAAATTATTAGCTTTTAATTTAGAATAAATGGTAAATCTTTTAATTATCGAGATTGTATAATTGTATTAAAATTGGCACGAGTTTAGATACCTTGGCTTTTTTAGCTTTTGTGCTAATTAATTGAGAGCGTTTTGTTTTGGTGATTCCTATGTCATTTTGTTCGTCGTCAAAATCATCTTGTGTCTCCAATTTTCTGTGGAGATATAAAAAATACAATTAAGAAATTTAAATTTAGATCAAATTTAACAAAATAAGTAAAGAGTAAATACCCATTGGTATGTTTTGAGTGAGAAATTTTCTCTGATTTTGACTTTGTAAAATTATACAAGCCTTTCTCCTTCAATTTTGCTTCGAGATTGGCTCTTATCTTCAACATTTCTAAACTTTGGGAACCTATTTGAACCTCCTGATAAATGAACAGTAAATATAAGTACTTAGGGGAAATCATACAAATAATTATTCTTTTAATCAATATGACATGATATACTATTTAGGGAAAGTTTACACTACCTTCTCTTTCTGCTTCGCATTTTCTTTTCGAGCCTCCTTAACAAGCTTTTCCACTAACTTAGGTGTCTCGTTGACCTGCATAAATAATTTTCCATTTATATAGTAACCAAACCAAATAGATATAATATGCATATGAAAAGGTTGAGTATATATGACTTACGATATTTCTTGAACCTAATTTGTTCGTATCTTCTTCTTTATCAGTAGTTTCCACATTTCTGGCATTATTAATAGTCTCTTCAATTGGAGAAGGAAGAATATCGCTCATCTGTTTCGTCTAAACCAGAATGCAAGAAAAATAAATGTCAAGGACCTTATAGAATAAACGTTAGGGACATCACAGAGATGATTGGTCCAAGAATATATCATATTTATATTTACTCCCCTAAAAAGCCAAAATTATCATATTTATCCTTCCAAAAATAAATATATCATATTTACCTCTCAAAAATCTAAAATATTTTTTATGTTTTGGAAGAGTAGATACGATATTTTGGATTTTTCGAAGGTAAATATGTAAATAATAAATATCCATAGTAGATAAAGATACCTTTTCTAGCAAGTTTTTAATCTCGACGAGGCGGCCAATCACGGGATGATCTCTGACAGGTAGCCCCTCTGATTTGAGGAGGAGATAAAAACTAATCGATTGACAATATAATCGCAATAAAGCCTCTCGTGCTTCTGATCGGTTCATTCCAGATTTATCATTAATATCCTTCACCTTCATAACAACAAAAAAAGATAAAATTCTCAATTTACTTTTACTGCTTCGAATAATAATAATAATAATAATAAATAAAAAGAACAAAATACACTAATAATCTTTTTACTTTGTCTGTATCTGGTTTGACTTTTTCAAGTTCGTCAATTGCCTCGTTCAATTCAGAGAATAGCCCAACTAACTCAGGAGCAGAACTGCAATGAAAAACAAGAATTTATTTATTTTAAATTTTAAGACCAAAAAAAATGGAATTTACCTAAATAAAACATCCATTTTCTCCTCCTTGGATAAAGAACTATGATCCTTCTTGACCTCCTCATAATCCTCTGCAAGACTCGACTCGAGTGCTTTCGCTTTATCTTTTTTTTTAGTTTTTCGATCCAACAAACCAACCTATTAAGAAGCGTTTAATTTAAGCAAAATAAAAAATTAAAGTTTTTAAAGCAAAAACAAAAAACCTGAGCGGTGTCAGAATCGGTTTCGTCTTCATCTAAACCAAGATCTGCCATCGAAAGGAATTTCGCTTTCTCTCTCTGAATCGCCAACACCTCGGCCTCCTCCTCGGCCGGCATATCTTCGTCGCTCGATTGAATCTTTTAATTATCAAAAAAAAAACAAATAATTCATGTGAAATGGACGAGTATAGAAATTTATCGGGACAATAGAAGATTAACTTACCTCGTAATCCACATTATCGGCATCATAATATGCTTTCTTTCTCCCGCCCCATGAGCGTTTATTTTCGTCTTCTTTGTTTTCGTCTTCATCCTCATCCATCTCGTCTTCGCCTCCTCCGAATTTTTGCTTTAGATACTTTACTTGCCTCTCGACTAAACGACAAAATATTCATGTAGATTAATTAAAAAAATGTAATAGAGGTTGAAAAATAGTTTGTTAGTGAGTTCTTACTCTGTTTGGTAAGGCCTCTAGACATGATATCATTCCCTTTTTCAACATGAGCGTCATCACTTTCGCTTTCATCGCTATCTTCACCCTATTGTAACCCCAAAGTTAACCAATAAGATTTGGGATTTATTTAAAAATAAGAAGAAAAGAGAAGTATTTTTCTACTCACCGCAAAATCAAAAATAGGCTGCTCTGTATCCTCGTCCTCGGATTCACCTACGCAAAATTGAACGGAAAATCAAGAGAAAATTAATTAATTAACTTAAATAAGAAACGGTCAAGTTTAAATTCCTCACCTTCGTTGATATCAAGAGGAACTACATCTCGTTGCTTGTGAACTGTCATAAAATATCAATATATTAAATCTGGAAAAAAAATAATTGAGAAATTTGAAATATTTTTTGCTCTCACAGGCATCTATTTCGTCCTCCGAATCCTCGTCCCACAATGCATCATCATTTGCCTTCTTGCTTTTGGCTTTGTACGAGTTTGTTATTGCAGCTTTCTTTTGCCTTTTCGATGGTTTACCCATGGCGATTGAACTTTTCAACTGCAAACAACAAATGGGGCCAAATTTCTAAAATTTACCAAAATTCAAGTGATGCTTACAGTTGCATCAATGGAAGAAGAATAAGAAGTAAACGATTTCAAATAACGAAAATTTGCAAACCTTATGTTGAGAAAACACGATTGCAAAAAATAGGGCAAACTGACAGAGAAAGAAGTAAGCCGAAGCTTACCGTGAAAGAAGGCTACTAAGTCCAGCACGAAACCGGCCGGAGAGGAAGGTGGAGGTGGCGAGAAGGGGAAGCTAGTTGTCGCTTGGTTTTCCTCGATAGATCAATGGCGTACGGAAGGTTTAGGGTTTAGAAGGGCGGCTAGTTGGCTTCGCACAATCGGTGTACATATTCGGGTTTCGGCCGAGTCCAGCCGCAAAGAGTAGCACCCTCTCTCATTTTTTCTTGATTTGTTGATATTTTCCCCAGTGTGATCATCTGTGTAGTGAATCAGATGTTTTTGTCATATTTTTGTATTTTATGGTTGCTTCGGATCTGAATTTATCATAACAATTTATATTTCGCACATCTTTGGAGAAAATGCATCATTAGTTTGGTTTTGAAATTGTTTAACAATATGGTATGGTTCGATAGATATAATTAATTACAAATTTATTTTCTTCTGTTTGCTATTTATATGTATATTTTTATGTGTCGTTTTTTAAATAATTTTAAGCAAATTCAATAAAACATATCATCGTAGTGTTTCTTATTATATATCGCACGATTAAAATATATTACATATTATTACTACATGTAACATTCGTCTTGAACCAAAAAAATTACAAGCAGAGAGAAAATTAAGAAAATTTTCCTATATATGATATGGAACTCATGAATTTGGCGTTATTGTGTTTATTTATTCTTTTCGGTTTCCTGCATAGCCTTGTTTCACGATTGGATAACCACGGTCATTTTTTTTCTTCAAATAAATAAATAAAATTAGTCAATATTGTGTTTCGTTAATAATTTTGTTTGCATCTTTTTTCTTTGTTTTGAATTCAGTATAACTGTATAAGTATATTTCTAACTTCCAACATCATATTTTCTCTGGCTTGACAAATTAGAGTTTTCTCTTATTAATTATTAATGATGTCACGTATATTTATATTGTGTTTTTGTATCAAATGGAAAAAAAACAATATATAATGAATAGTGTCGCGATGAAGCGATGAAACAATATATGTGGTGCATATATAGATGATATGATTCGTTACTTCTATGTTTGATATTTGTAAATGAGTCGCGATGTACATCCCCTACATCTGTCTCCCAGAGGTCTTGATGTGTCATCAAAATGAGGTGTTAATTGATGACACCGTTTTTTTCCCCTCCTATAAGGCAAATCGGACTTTGGGCTTAACGGGGTTTAGGCTTAACGGACCCGACCCATATATAAAATTACAAACCCTATTTCTCTCTCTCTCTCTCTCTCTCTCTCTCTCTCTCTCTCTCTCGTGAACAATACCACAGCCGCCGGCAACAACCCTAAACCCTAATCTTCTCGTTTTGCAAGCTTTTCGAAGAAGATGAGGTTACAAAATTCGTTTTTGTTCGTTTTCTTGCTTAGATCCGGTTTTTTTTGTTGATTTCTTGCTAAGATTCGACTTTTTTTAGTATTTTCTTGCTTAGATTCGAGTTTGTTGTTATTTCCTTGCTTAGATCCAAGTTTTTTTGTAAATTATTGCTTAGATTCGCGTTTTTTTGTTGTTAGTTTATTGCTTAGATTCGAGTTTTTTTGTTAATTCTTGCTTAGATTCGAGTTTTTTTTGTTAATTTCTTGCTTAGATTCGACTTTTTGGTTATTTTTTTGCTTAAATTCGAGTTCTTGTTGATAATTCCTTTTTTTTGGTAAATCCCTGGTAACTCTTGGTATTTCCAGTAAATTCCTGGGTAATTCCAGTTAATTCCTGTTAATTTCTGTTAATTCTTGGTAATTACTGGTAGTTCCTGCTATTTCCTGCTAATTCCTGTTAACTATTGTTAATTTCTGTTTTCAGGGGCTTTTCTGTGATTTTCAGGGACTTTTTTGTATTTTTCAGGGCTGTTAATTGGTAGATGTAATTTTGGAATGTAATTTTTTGGAGTTTACTGTTGTTAATTGGTAGATGTTAATTGAAATGTAATTTGTGTATTAAGTGTTAATTGGAATGTAATTCTTCAAGTTTACTTGTGTTGATTGATATATGTTAATTGGATTGTAATTGTGTATGAAGTGTTAATTAAAGTGTGATTTCTTAAGTGATATTGTGTTAATTGGTATTTGTTAATTGGATTGTTAATAAAAAACTGTTTGAGTGATATTGTTGTTAATTATTGTTATGTATATATTAACATTTGATTAATTACTGTCAATTTACACTTAATACATGTTAATTACAGATTAATAGTTGAGTGATATTTACACATGTTGTTTACACATGTTAATTGGAGAATTTTTGAGTGATATTTACACATTTTATCAACCATAACATCTACCAATTCTCCTTAATGAAAATTGTATAACTGTTAATGCAAGAATTAACACGTGTTAACCCATAAGTATGAAATTTTTATCAAATCCGCGTTACGGCTTAACACTGTCAGTACATCAAGAGGCTTAACGCAGTGTTACGGCTTAACACTGCCAGCACATCAAGAGTGCTAGGGGAAAAGTGGAGGAGGAGCAACATTTTTCTTTGTAAATAATGATGATGCAATACTTGTTGTAATGTGTCATTTGTTAGCATGACTTGACATAATCATGCAATGCATGCGTGATTAATGATTATACATATACAAGATATAAAAAAATATTTTTTATATAAAGAGTAGTATATTTTGTTAAAATGAAAAATACAATTACAGTAATTACTGTGCTGGTGAATATATCCTAGTTTTTCTAATAATGAATTACCCCCTAGCTTTTATTTTTGGCCCGATCTTTAGGCATTCTCAATAAGCAACATCACCCCCAATTGCAGTAGTCATGTTAGAACTTTTCACAGATAAATTTGTTTAATTCTATCTTTATTTCGTGCTTCGCATCAATATATGAATAAAGAAAAATTCTACACTTACCGAATTATTTTACATAATCATCACCGAATGACTAAATTAGGTAATAACATGACATTTAAGATATGGGTCCCACTCAATTTGTTTATTCAATTACAAGGTAAAATATAATTCGGGAGTGATTCGGTGGTTTACTTAGGTGTGTATCATTGAACCTGTAATATGATTCTAATAAATAAAGTATGTAAAATGAATATTAAATAAATAGTATATTATATTGTAATGGTTATTTTGTATTACCATTGTCTGTTGAAGACACCTCAGAACATTGGATATGGTATTATTTGTCAAGGAAATATTTCAAAGCTAAGTCACAGGAATTTCAGAATGCCAATCTATCAAGTACAGAAAAATAATGCCCCAACTTGACCAAAAAGCGGAGTTTCAAAGTACAATTTCAGAACCAAACTTTCAAAATCGACTATCGAGTACGGTCTCGCAAACTACAAAGAACTCCACTCGAACATCTAGGGCATCAATGCTAACAATGATCATACTTTGCCTAAGATAAAAAATAAAAATAAAACTGGACCAAAAAACCCTAGTATTCCCAACAATGCTAATAATAATAAAACAAAATCAAATCATAATCAAACTCCACTCCATTGATGAAATGATTTTAACAAAAATCAAGAGTTTTTTTCGCATCGGTGGAATGCCATTATTCTCTGATAGTCTAAACATAACTCAGTTCAGTATGCTTCATCTTTAACCCGAAAACCAAACTTGAAATCTCCAAAAAGAAAAGAAAAAAAGAAAACGAGCAAAAAACAAACACAGTCCACAAAGACCTTAAGAGTCGGCACAACGGACGACAATCCTGCGCTGAATGGGTGCCCGGCACGAAGGACAATCCGTCATGCCTTGGCTCTCATGCATCTCGTTACACTTCACGCAAACAACCTGATGCGCACACGGCAGAAATACCACCGACATTTCCTCGCTCAAGCACATCACGCATTCCCTCTCCCTCTGCACCTCATCCACCTCCACTTCTTGAATCGCCGCAATTTTCGCCTTGTAATTATTGTTGTTGTTGTTTCTGCCCTGAGAGAGACGAGCAGCGTAGCTCTTGTTGTTGTCTAGCGGGCCCCACCTTGGCGGGACCACCTTGGAAGAGTCGGACTTGAGTCTGAGATTCTGGATCTGTTGCTCGAGAGCACGGATCTCGCTCTTGAATTTCTGCAGTTCGTTTTCGGCTTTTACAACGAGCGCGTTCTCTTCGGCTCTTGCTGCCGTTTCGATCTGGTTGCGTTCCTTTTTTAAGGAGTTCACTTGTGCCAGTGTTTCGAGCTTCGCTTTCTCTTCTTGCTGCCAACGAGCCTGTCAGATAAAAAAGATACAGTAGAGAGATCCTTGTCGTTAAATTATTAGAAACGTGTATAAAAATAAATTTATTATAGTCTGATTATCATATAAGCCATGGAAGATTTTGATAAACTGGCACAATTTGTGCAATAAAGAGCTTCCCAAAACAAATTTCAAACAAACCAACAGGAATTGAAACAAATAAGAAAACTTGACTGACTCAGCAATTTCAAATCAATGAAATATCCTATTTTGGAACATATAAGAAATACACCGAATAAATAAAATAGAAAATGTCCAATTAAGTGCAATATTTCCTCTGACATAAGCCAAATTTTTTGTTTGCTCCAGTGCTGATGAGTACAAATTACAAATAAAAAAAAAACATATTCATCTCATTTAAAGACACACGACTATTCTGATACAACCCAATAGGATTTAGTTCACAACTTAAAGAGCAGTTGCCAGCTGGCAAAACGCACTACAAAGACTTGACCATTTCTTATTAAGACCTCAAAATATAATTGGACAGGAGACCACCGACCACCATTAAAGCTTTCCATTAAATCATCACGACAAAAAAAGAAAGAAGGAAAAAAATTCATTACCTGTAACTGATTATGCTGCTGTTTGGCCTGTTCGAGCATTCGCTGAAAGTGGGCCACCTTGCCCTTCTCGGCGAGCAGCTCATCCTGCAACAAAGCCCTTTGCGTCTCCCAAGACTGAAACTTCTTCAAACTCCTCATTTCATTCTTCGACAGCTCTCTACAATTGGCCGCGGTAACATCTGCATGCGTCTTGGCAGCCTCCATTTCCAGCCGAAGACTGGAGTTCTCCATTCGGAGCCTCCTCGCAGCTGCATTCGCCTTCTCCACCTGACCTCCAGCCTTTGAAATGGCCGCCTCCATTTCAGCAAGCTTCTTCTTGGTACTCTCTTCTAAACTCTTTCTCTCCTCTTGTAACCTACCAACTTCGTCTTTCTCTTGGCGGAGAGACTGGAGCTCTTCTTTGTCTTTTGCTAGCCGGCGAGCCGCTTGCATCACCTTTTGTTGAGCCCAATCAGTCCAGTCTTGCATTTGGGCTTGGAGTTCTCGCATGTGAGGTACCAGCTTTAGCGCCACCTCGTCCTTTTTATCTTGAGGTACCCACTCTTTGCAGAAATCTCTGGTCGTAACGGAATTTTTCGTCGCGTCAGGATTAGTAACGGCCTGGTTGGTATTGGATGGATTTGGTGCGTTTATGGGTTGAATAGATAAAGAGAGATCGGTATTTGCAGTTGGTAACGGTGATGAGTTGGTATTATTAATAGGGGCGGTATTGCTATTGCTATTGGTATTGTTGTTGGTGTTGGGATTGGTATTGGTATTGGTATTGGTATTGGTATTGGTGTTGGTGTTGGTGTTGGTGTTGGTATTGGTGTTGTTGGTACCACTACTACTAGTTTTTGTTGCATGGAAAGAAAGATCTAGAACAGCATCTTTGCGTAGACCTCCCATTAATTTACTTAACTTAAAAGTACTCTTAACCGTTATACCAGTGCTAGAGTCCGAAGCGGTGTACTTGCATTTTCGATCTAAAACCAAATTGGCAGGTACGCCATGCTTGCATGCTTTGGAAGCCGCTTTGGATCCCAAAGCGCGTAAACTCTTCTCGAGACTGATCGATTTGCTACGAAGCATCGCTTCTTTCCTCGAATTATTATTTCCCCCCTTTTTACTACCTTCCTTTTGATACTTACTACTGTGATCACTAGTAGGGTTTTCTTCTGGTTTCAGATTTGAAATGACGCTCCAAACATTGCTCGAAATGGAAGGAGACCTTGGGAGCCCTAACACCTTAGAAGCCTCGCTTGAATTGGGTACTGGTGGGTTCGCACTGCTTTCGTTAACGGGTCCACCGTTAGAGCTCGAACCCGATTCGATTTGTGACGAACCCGTGTTGGGTCCATCGTAATCGACAGCACATGCACGAGGTACGTTCATATCGCAAATAAGCAAGCACCACATAGCGTCACCAGTGCTAAAGAAAGGTTGTGATTCAGTAACTAAACTAACCATTCTTTTAAGGATAGCTTTCTCCACTTCGGCTAAATCCTCGATAGGGTTGAAAGATCTACTCAACTCGTGACCGTTTCTTAGCAATGTTAACGCACTATCAACCATGCCAGAAAGTAGTTCTTTACTGGTATCGCGGATCCCAGCCTCTAGCACGGCGTTTGTGGCCACTTCTTCTGAGTAGCCATAAGAGGAAACGAGCTTAATTGCGTTGTTAAATATCACGTCGAGATTACCCATCAAGATTTCTTCTAATCTCGCCTCGGTAAACTCGTTCCAATCCGCATCTTGGAAACCATCTTCCCATTCTAACCCCTCTTCTGGGCCACACATGAGCGTTTTACACATGTCACAAACGCTCGCAAGGTGCTCGAGGTTAAACCCGTCACTGCCCTTTTCTAGCATACCGTAATTAGGGCATTCGGTTGCACGAAACGGGAAATTGGGAGTGGTTGAATCACTGGATGCTGATTGGTCAGTACGGTACTTTCTCTTGTTTCGGGTCATTTTGTCCTGAATTGAAGGCACAGGATTGCTCGTTCTTGCCGACACGTTAGCCATTAAATGCTTGGTTCTTTCACAGTATTCCTCTTTTTTTTATCTGTAAGATCAGCATGAAAATACCCAAGAAATCAATATTCAATCAATTAAAGAGATGTTAAAAGGGGTACAACTAAAAGAATAAAGAAAATTGACAAACGGAACTAGGTTGAAGATTAACATTGTAAATACTAAACTAACTAGCTTGGCTATAATTTTCGTTCCCCTATCAAAACAAGATTTAAAGAAAAATAAATCCTCGCTAAATCAGTGAAACCAAAATCAAGAAAATACCAATCTACCACGAACCAAAAAAAGAACAAAACACAAAATTCAAGAAATACTCGACCAACCCATGAAAGAAAGAAAAAAGATCGATCAGAATAAAACCAAAAACCAATCAGATTGCAGCTCCCAAATAATCTAAATAGATAGATCCTGATTAGAGAAAAATACCCAAAAAGGAAAGAAGATCACAGTGAGAAAGAACAGTAACCAACCTGGTTGGATCAGGAGCAAAATCGAGTGAAAAGAGAGCAAAAGATGGGTTGAGGAAGGGGAGACGATGAAAGAAATGCTTCGGCTGAAGAGCTTCTATTGGGAGAGATCAAGACACCACTTTGCCCTCGCCCTTATATTCTTGCCATGTATTTTGTCCCCTCTTCAACCACTCTTTTGCTAATTGCCCCCTGAATAAATTTATATTGTAGAATAATACCCCTGAAAATATTAGGAAATCTTTAATCTTTTCATATAATTCATGAATATAATGAGTAAATCAAACATAATAATTATTTTATGAAGTTTCTATAAATTGTTGAATACATCCATTTACTGTCATATTATATAAAAGTAACTTTACAAAAGTATATTTGTAAGTTTTATGTTATTTCTAAAAAAGTCCTTGAACTATCAGAAAATACAAACTGGTAAAAAAACGGCATTGTCGTTATGTTTCCGTTAACGGTGTCATTATCGATTAACACATTACCTTAATATTATCGAAAGAGTTAAGATATTATAATCAACGACATGTTGATAACTCGTAATTATCGTAATTAAAATAAATATTTAGACGCTTAATATATAAAATAAATATGGGTTTTTATAATGTTGATAATATGAGCATAAATCAGTAATTACGGACTTGTAAAAAATCGGCATTGTCGTTATGTTTCCGATAATGGTGTCGTATCGAATTATCGAAAGGGTTAAGATATAATTATCGAAAATAAGTCGATGACTCGTATCTACCGTTATTAAAATTAATATTTAGACCGTTAATATAGAAGAAATATGAGTTCATGTAATGTTCATCTAAGTAGAAAATGCAAGGTTTATGTTATTTCCAAAAATGTTCTTATACTGTCAAAAATTACGAATTTATAAAAATAACGTCATTGTCGTTATGTTTTCAATAATGATGTCACGATGATTAAAATATTATGTTGACACAATCAAAAGTGTTGAACTGTTTTTATAAAAATAAATCGATAACTTATATCTATCGTAGTAAAATCAAGTTTTATATTATCAATATATATATAATAAATGTAGATTCATATAATTCTAATATATAAATTTACACGAGTTATCGAAACATAGTCGTAGTAAAATAAATGGAACCGTCCCTTAAAAACCTGCTTAATACGATTAATATACGAGTTCAAGTGTGTTAGTGTAATGCTGTTACAAAAAACCCGATAGAAACTATTTTTTCAAATGCATAAGACGAAGTGGCTTTATTTGCAATTAGCCGCGAGGCAAACGTCTTTTGCGAACCTTATTTTAAAAATCCCGCTCCTATTTATAAAAAAAAAATGGAAAAAAACAATTCTTAATTTCGAAGTGAGCTTTTACGCAAATAATATTAATAACAAGCCATATATTTCAAATAGCAAAAGCTCATATTTCTGGAAAACATAGTGTGTTTAAAACAAAATAATATTGATTTAAGTGTACTAAATTATTGAACATGCTTAATAAGACTATTATATGAATTCAAGTGTGTTAATGTAATGCCTTTACGAAAAAATGATAGAAGATATTTTTCAATTTTATAAGAATGAAGCGGTTTTACTCGTAATTTAGTCACGATAAAAACGTCTTTTTGCAAACTTTATTTTAAAATCCGGCACCTATTTATCAGAAAAAAATTCAAAAAAATAATTTTTTTATCAATTTTGAAGTGAATTGTCACACAAATAATATATTATAAATAACAAGCCATATATTTTAAATAGCAAAAAGTCATGTTTTTTTAAATCATAGTTGTAAAACAACAATGATATGCACCTAGAAATTTTATCTAGATTTGCACCTAGAAGTACACGTGGCAATTAAATTTGGAACTTTCAGAATGTAATTTCCTTTTAATTATTTGAGGTGGATCCACTGTGATTTGCCACGTATACATCTAGATAAAATCTAGGTGCGAAATCTAGGTGCCTAACATTATTGGTTGTAAAATATATGAACTTAAAAAAACAATATGCATTTAAGTACACTGATTATTAAACATGCCCAGTAAAGCTAATATATGAGTTTGACCGTATTAATGCAATGCCGTTACCAAAAAAAATTAGAAAGTATTTTTTCAATTTTATAAGAATGAAGTGATTTTATTTGCAATTTAGCCACAGAGGCAAATATTTTTTGCAAAGTTTATTTAAAATCTGGCACCAATTATCAAAACAAAATGGATTTTCTTTTGTCAATTTTGAAGTGAGCTTTCGCCCAAATATTTCGAATAGCAAAAAGTCATTTTTTTCAAAACATAGTTATAATAAAATATGTGAAACTGCCCCTTTAAAACAAAATAATAATGCCTTTACAAAAATGATGGAAACTGTTTTTTTTTATTTTATAAGAATAAATCGGTTTATTTTACAATGTAGCCACAACGCAAACGTCTTTTTGCAAATTTTATTTTAAAATTTTGCAGTTATTTATCAAAACTAAAAGGGAAAAATAATTGTCAATTTCGAAGTGAGCTTTCGCACAAATAATATTAATAACAACCCATCTATTTCAAATAGAAAAAGTTATATTTTTGGAAAAAATAGTCGTAATGAAATATATAGAATGTTCATGACAAAATAATATGCATTTAAGCGTATAAATTATTAAACATGCTTAATAAGACTAATATACGAGTTAAGGTGTGTTAATGTAACGCCGTTAGGAAAAAACGATACAAACAATTTTTCAATTTATTTGCAATTTAGCCACCAGACAAGCGTCTTTTTGCAGATTTATTTTAGAATTTGACACCTATCTATAAAACAATAGAAAAAATTAATTTTCATTTTTGGAGTGAACTTTAATGCGAATAATATTAATAACAACTCACATATATCATAGAAAAAATTATATTTTTGAAATTTCACCGGTCACAATTTTTTGTAGTAATCCGTAATTTAATCCCATTCCTCGTGAAATATCCAAAATGATTATTATTTTTTCTTTTATTTCTTGTTTTCAATTAAAAAAAGAGAGAGTGACTAATGCATGTTGGTGTTGTGCACACCGCTCCGACCGTGACATGCCATGTGGCAGATTTTTTTTTAAAAATATAAAATTTGTCATTTTGATCACCTATCGCATGCCGATCAAACATCTACAAATCCAGTAAAAAAAATTATACAAAATTTCACTCATGTAAAAAAAGATACATGATACCTCTAAAAAGTGCATCGTACATGTTGATCCAAATATCCTATGATTTGATTATATCAAAACACTATCAATACTAACGTTTACGTCAAAAACAACGTGTAGGACAAAACATGTACAACGATCAAGAAATATCACTCCAAACAAAAAAAGAAGAAAAAGAAGGCGAGGAAACAATTGAAGAACCGAGATGTCGAACCCTTCCGTGAGTTGGGATCACCACAAATAAACCCTAGGTATACCATATAATATCTCACAATTATCAAGGTCAAAAGATAAATTCAAAACATGATGAAAATGGAATATTGTAAACATCACACCAGTATAGGGTTCGTTCGAACGATCCAAAAAGTGAGTTCGAACGAACATGTTCGTTCGAACCAATCAAGCACAAGTTCGAACGTACCCAATACTGGCAATGTGGGAAAACAAACAAAACTCATAGTTCGTTCGAACGAACCTTTTGTGCGTACGAACGAACCAACATAGTTCGTTCTAAGATTCTTAGAACGAACCTTGAAAAAAACTTGGTTCGTTCGAACCAACATAGTTCGTTCTAAGATTCTTAGAACGAACCTTGAAGAAAACTTGGTTCGTTCGAACTCACTAAAAGTTCGTTCGAACCAACCTTTCAAATAATCCATGTTCGTTCGAACGAACCACTGTGTTAGTTCGAACGAACTCATCATGCAAGTGAAGAAATCTTTTGAAACGGTTAGTTCAAATTGCAGTCCGTTCGAACGAACTTCATTGTGCGTTCGAACGAACTATGCAATTGTTGCTCAGGATGAGGGTGTTCTATAGATGATATAAATAGAACCCCTCATACTTTTTCTCTCTCAAAGCTTTTAGAAAAATTCATTCAACATTCAAAAGAGAGAAAAACCTCTAGCCTTGATTTCCACATCCCTTGATAGTTCGAGCTAAACCTCTAGATCCTAGATCTATTTTCGAATCATCTATTCTAAACGATTCCCAACTCACGTGACCGATCACGTTGTAGTTCGTTTTAGAAACTTGTAATAGGCTAGTACTACGATTGTAAAGCCCGCCATAGATCGATAGAAAACGTGTAAATCGATCTAGGCAAAACCTTGTACGAGTGAGTTGGAATTCAATCAAAAGCCCAAAAGGCACAAGGCATTCCCGGAGACGTATGTATTTGCAACTAATCGAATCGGTCGATTAAGCAAGTAAAGGGTGAGTTAAAGCTACATAGCAACCACCTACCGAATTTCGTAACAAATATTGTGTGTTCAATTGTTCGGTACTCTCTTCTCTATTTTAAATTACTTCAATTAACTTCCGCATCTAGAATTGGTATACCATAGTGCGAAAATTGTACACTAGGAATACCTATTCACCCTCTCTAGGTTAGAATTAACCAACAGTACATGCAATAAAAATATAATATTTATTGTAATTAGAAAAATATATCATATATCTAATATGTATAAAACATAAATGCATATTATACATCTAAAAGATATAGCATGTATTGAATTTAAAAAGATATATCATTGCTCTAAAAAAATATAAATCATAAATGTATATTATAATTTAAAAAAATGATATGTATATATAAAATATATCATACATTAAAAGATATATTATATATCTAACATAAAGATATATCATAAAATATAAAAATACATAACATGTATTGTATTTCAAAAATTATATTATATGTGTAAAATGTATACATGATACATCTAAAAAGTATATGACACGTCAAAAAAATATATAAAAAATAAAGATAAGATCGACGATTTAGTACATTCTTGATGTGACAGAACGACTGGATGCACCAAAATCTCTGACGTGCATAATCATTTCTCAAACAAAAAATAAGAAAAACAAATTAGTAAAATATATTTCAGTAAAAAAAATGTTGTATAAAATAGTGGACATAATAACACTAACACTAGCAGGATTATTTCACTACGTAGGTAGGTACTAGGTACTATACTAGGTAAGTAGGTAGGGACTAAATTGAGAGAACAAAAAAATATCGTATGCTTTTTAAATTATTAAGAAAAACCAGGGGTTTCCCAAAAATTCCCAATACTTCTTCTCTAGCGGGTCCGTATTGCACAGGTCCAAACCCACCAGAGCATATTATAAATCCAAACCCAGCAAGTCATATCGAAACTCCGAACCCGCTAGGTCATATTGTAAATTCGAACCCACCATGTTATGATAAAGTTCGAACCCGTTAATTATATTTTGTAGATTGGAAATAAATAAATATGAGCCTCAAGTATATAAAATATATAAAATATAATTATATATCTAACAACAAACATTATATGGTTGAAATATTAAAAGGAGCAAGAAGACTTTCTGGTAATTTATTTAATTTTAATTAACAACAAAGAGGGGCCCGATCGAATTCTTTCTTCTTCTTCTTCTCTATCGTCACCAGAGAGAAAGCTATCTGATCCAAGCAAATTTCACCTTCTCGGCGTGAAAACGAGGTTAATCAGCGCGGAGTCCGAGCAGTTTCACCGTGATATGAGATGGCGAGGCGAGCAGGCGGGTCCCTTTGCCGGTTTTTGCTGCCGTTGATACTGTTAGCAGGTGATTTTGAGTTCAATTTTGGATTGTTAACTCAATTTATTGTTAAATTTTGAAGTGTAAAAATGTTTAGTGTAGATGAAAAGTTGAGTTACGTAGCAATTCGTAATAATTTGCACTGATTTTTGTTTAACACGATACTGATACTTTTTCAGCTTCGTTAATTGACTGGAGCTTGATATCTCTGATTAATTTGCTTATTTTCTTCTCAATTCAATTTAATGCTCCTAAAAGAGGTATCCTTATCCACTGCAGCATTTCTTCTCAATTTTATACTTTAATTTAATAATGTCCTTTCTCTCTCTAACAACAGGATATTGGTCATGGAAGATGTATACTATATCATGGTTTACATTAATTTATTCTTTACTAGCCATACTAGCTCAAATCATTTTTTATATCTTTTGGATTATCAATGGTACTGAATGGGGCACCGCAAAATCTTCGTGGGCACAATTATTTGGATTCATCAGGTACCTGTTAAACTAATTCATATATTTAACGCCAAAATTCATCGTTAAAAATTAAAATTAATTTTATTTGTGCAGACAAAAACCATGGGGATCAGCTTCGTTTATATATTATGTAATCCTGCAACTATCCGCAGCGCTAGTTGCTTTAGTTCAAATCTTAGGAAGCCGGCTCAATCCAGATTCGTTCTGGATGAGATTCTCATCTGGATTTAAACATATAGGTTCGTATTCGTTCCCATTTCACCCTTGTAAAAATTTCGTTCATATAAACATGATACAATTGAGATAATTTTTGTAGGTCACCATTTGCGCGATGCGAGTTGTTTGTTACTGCCAGCAGTTCAATTGGTCGTCAGTCTGAGCTACCCGTCTTGGACTTCGATCCCGTTCTTCATATTTAGTTGCGTTGGTCTTGTTGATTGGTCTTTGACAAGTAATTTTCTTGCTCTATTTCGGTAAGTACTTCTTTTTTATTAAATACAATTTTATTATTTGGGTTATTTATCCATGTCGCTCCGTTATAAATTTTTTTAAAGGTGGTGGAGGCCGCTAGAGATATATTCGGTTTTCAATATTCTTCTGCTTTACGTGTACCAGTTACCAGTAGACTTTCCTGGTTTTGTCAGCTTAATTGCCGATTTTATCGGTCTTTACAAAATAACAAAATCTGATTGGCCAGAAATTTGTTCAGGAGTTTCTCTACTAGTATTCTACTTCATGGTAAACATGAACGCACTTTTTCATTTTTTATTTTTTTTTCTTTAAAAAAAAATCAGTAATAATTTTGTGATATTTTTATTTTAGTTATCATCTGTGAAGCATGATATACAAGAAATGGACTCGGTGATGTTTCTTGAAAGTAACAGCTTGACCGAGCGGCTTATACCATCAACTAACAAAACGTACTTCAACTTTTTATTAACTATATATATTAAAACAATGTAGAGAGAGAAACTATATTAAAACTTCACATTTTTTTACAGATCAGGGAAAAGATATACTAATGTTCTCGTCAGAGGAAAAATATTCCGCAATTTCAGCATCAATTTCTTCACTTATGGATTCCCCGTAACTATCTTATTATATATTCTTACATCAATTTGTCCATTTATTTATTTATATTGAGGAATGAAAATGTTGACTATTCAGGTTTTGTTACTCACACTTTCATTATGGAGCTTCACCTTCACGAGTATTTGCGCATTTGGTTTATTAGCATATGTGGGCTATATATTATGCGCATTTCCATCTTTATTCCAATTACACCGATTAAATGGATCTCTCCTCGTTTTCATTCTCCTTTGGACTGGTAGTACATACGTGTTCAACGTTGGTTTCACATTCTTCAACAAAAATCAAAAGGTATCTTCATTTTATCAAATTAATCATATCCATGAAATTATCAAGGTTAATAATATTTAATATTAACTTTTTTGCAGGATATGATTGTATGGGAAACGATTGGGTTATGGCATTACTCGATTCCTGCATTGTTCTTGCTCGCTCAATATTGTCTTGGAGTTTTTGTAGCGTTGTGCAATCTTGTTAATAATTCTGTATTTGTTTACTCGAATGGCCGCGGGGGTTTATCCGCAGATGAAGATCATGTCGACGAGGGTATATTTGTCAATATAATTTTAGTATATATTTGATTTTGATTGTACCGATAAAATATTATATTTTTGGTTTTGTAGAGAAAGGGCACACGATGGTTTTGATCGTGGCTACTGTGGCGTGGGGTCTACGCAAAATATCTCGTGCAATTACTCTGGGGCTGATGTTTCTACTCGTGGTGAAATCTGGATTTATTCATGCAGTTTATAGTATGGTGAAACATTCCTTCTAATCATTAATTTTTCTTTTACCCTTATTGCTATTTTTTTATTTATTTTTTTTGTTTGTAATAATTGGGGAATATATTTCCGTTTCAGTGTGCTTCTTCATGTTATTTCTATTGAGCCATAAAATCGGGGCAAAACTACGCCAAATTTTAATCCTCTTTTGCGAAGTACACTTCTCGATATTATACATTCTTCAACTCGATCTCGTTTCGAGAGCCTTGGATGACTCTTCATTAGCCACAGAGATTCTATCACAGCTCGGTGAGTTCTCTATCTTCATTCTATATTATTTCAGTTCTATCAACGCATTAATGATGAAAATAAATAAATAAATAGGTTTAACCACGCACGCAACTACAAAGGATTTATTAGAGATTGGATCGTTGGTATGTTTTTGCGCGATTCATAACCATGGATATGATATGCTTCTTTCATTATCCAATGTTCTTAAGGACACTCCTTATCCTCCTTTTGGATTCACCATACTCAAAGCTGGTCTCAACAAATCTGTATTATTCTCCGTTTATTCTTCATCAAGCTCTCGAGGCCTCCACACCTCAACTTCTTCAAATGGTATGTTTTCTCTCTCTTCACAATGCATTTCTCTCTCTTTGTCTCTCTCATACTATAGCACAATTTTGTCTTCTTTGCAGAGAAAAGGATTTCGAAATATCTGAGCAAAGTGAGCCTAAAATTCTTGTCGCTGTACCGATCATACGGGACCTACGTGGCGTTTCTGACGATTCTTCTCACTCTATATTTAGTAACCCCAAATTACATATCATTTGGGTACCTCTTTTTCCTTCTCTTTTGGATAATTGGGAGACAACTCGTTCGAAAAACAAAAAAACGGCTCTGGTTCCCATTAAAAGTCTACGCGGCTGTAATTTTCGTCTGCACTTACATTCTCAGCATAATACCTGGCCTCGCCACCTGGGTTTCGAAATTCGTGACCTTATACCCTGATTTAGGGTTTAATCCCGATTCGTCCTTGCTCAAGAATGTTTGGCAATCTTTAGCCGTTCTTATCGTGATGCAACTATACAGCTATGAGAGGTGCCAGAGCCGGTTCAGAACATTCGAAATGTCAGACCCATCAGAGATTAGCTTTTTAGGGTTTCTTAGAAGATTCCTTATCTGGCATAGCGATAAGATTCTCTCCATTGCGGTTTTTTACGCTTCTCTCACCTCGGTCAGTCTGTTTGGATTCTTCTATCTTCTCGGTCTTATCTTTTGCTCTACTTTGCCGAAAGCTTCGCAGATTCCTTCCAAAGTGTTTTTACTCTACACGGGACTTATCGTCTCGTCAGAGTATTTATTTCAGATGTGGTGCGATCCAGCGAAAATGTGCCCTGATCAGAAGCTTCATCGTTTAGCCGTTTTTCTCGGTTTAAAATACTACGATTCTGGTTTTTGGGGTATTGAATGTGGACTGAGAGGGAAAATTCTCGTTGTAATTGCGTGCACGCTTCAATACAACGTTTTTCATTGGTTGGATTTAATGCCTACTTCTCTTCTACACAAGGACAAGTGGGACGAGCCGTGCCAGCTTTTTCTTTCGACAGAGGGTTCGAATGGTAGCAATTCGTCTCCTAGTGAAGAAAAGAGTAGGAGATCGAAAGTGTTTACGTTTTTTTCAAGGACCCAAATGGAGGACTCCAGTTTGGTGGTGGATAACGATTCGTCTGGTTATTCTTTTTCAAATATTTGGGGTAGTAGTTCGACGGAGAACCAAAAATGGGATAAGAAACGAATTATCGCTTTGAAGAAGGACCGATTCGAAATGCAAATAAACACACTGAAAGCTTTCGTGAAATTTTGGTTTGAAAATCTTTTCAAGCTTCGTGGTCTCGAGTTTAACATGGTCATGTTGCTAATGGCGAGTTTTGCGGTTTTGAACGTGATTTCTTTGTTCTATATACTTTGCCTCGTCATATTCATCATGCTTAATAGACCTCTTATTCGCAAGATTTGGCCTCTCTTTGTTTTTTTCTTCGCTACGATCCTTATATTGGAATATTTCGCTTTATGGAGAGAGAAATTCTGGACGAGCGAATCGAACGATTCAGTTATTACTTGTCATGAATGCTGGAAGAAATCGAAATCGTATTTCGCCTATTGCACCAAATGCTGGCTCGGTATTTCACTTTTTCTTCTTATTTTATCGCAAATTTTAGTTATTATTTATTTCTAGCTTCTAAATTATTATTATTTTTTAATTCTAAATGCAGCCGTCACAGTGGATGATCCAAGAATGCTCGCCAGCTACTATTTGGTATTTATATTCTCTTCGTTTAAGCTTCGATTGGATCATTTCACTAGTTTCTCAGACTGCTATACTTATCGCCAAATGCGGTCCCAAATGAAGAACGCGTCAGTATGGAAAGATCTCTCGTTCGAAACCAAAAGTCTTTGGACTTTTATGGATTATATTCGACTCTATGCTTATTGTCATTTACTCGATATTGTCCTTTCATTGATTCTCATAACCGGTACTCTCGAGTACGATGTTCTTCATTTGGGTTATCTTGGTTTCGCGCTTATTTTCTTCAGAATGAGGCTCGAAATATTGAAGAAGAAAAACAAGATCTTTAAATTCTTGCGAATTTACAATTTCGTCCTCATTATACTTTCGCTCGCGTACCAATCCCCTTTTGTTGGCGATTTCAGCTCGAATACTAAATGCCAAGAGCTCGATTACGTGTACGAAATAATTGGTTTTTACAAGTACGATTATGGGTTTCGAATAACGTCTCGGTCTGCTTTGGTCGAAATAATAATATTTTTATTGGTATCGGTGCAATCGTACATATTTTCTTCGAGCGAATTCGATTACATTGCGAGGTATCTAGAAGCCGAACAAATCGGTGCAATGGTACGAGAACAAGAGAAAAAAGCCGCCCGAAAAACAGAACAATTGCAACATATTCGCGAAAACGAGGAGAGAAAACATCAACGAAATCTACAAGTCGAAAAAATGAAATCTGAAATGCTTAATTTACAAATCCAACTCGAACGAATGAACTCCGTCGAAACCATGGACCAAAATTCCCCCAAAATCGAAGGCCTTCGTCAGAGAAAGAAAGTCAGTTCAGGCGTAAAAGAAGAGTACAATTCACCAAAAAAGAAATTCAATACCGAAAAAGTTCCCTTCGAATTTCCCTTGCCCGATACACAAAATAGCAACGAACCGAGCGAGAAAACCGACCCGCTGGACCCGTTAGTGATATTAAAAACCGAATACCCGTCAACAATAGATTACGTAAAGCACTCGCTCGATCCAGTTAGCGAGATAATCGAAATCGAAGAAGACGACGAAGAGACGCCATTAATTACCAACAAAAAAGAAAAATCCCATAAAGAAAAAGAAAACCCTCTGAAATCTGCGGTACAACTCCTCGGTGACGGCGTTTCTCAAGTTCAATCCCTCGGCAACCAAGCAATGACGAACATTGTCACATTTTTAAACATCGACCCAAACGATCTACAATCGAATGGGCATTCCTCTAATAACGAGGGTTACGAAGAAGATAGTAGTTTACATCATTATACTAACGAGAATAATATACCTCGAATGCCTTCGATTCCTGGTCAAAACGAAGAAAATCCCCAACCCGCTCTACAAGTACGCGTAATCCTCAAACACATATGGTCCCAAATGCGATCCAATAACGACTATGTGTGTTATTGTTTCTTCGTACTCCTTTTCCTCTGGAACTTCAGTTTGCTTTCTATGGTTTATTTAGGCGCGCTTTTTCTATACGCTCTGTGCGTAAACTCGGGCCCCACGTATTATTTCTGGGTTTTAATGCTGATGTATACCGAGTTTTATATTCTCGCTCAGTATATATACCAGATTATTATTCAGCATTGCGGATTGACAATCGACAGTTCGATTCTTCAGAGTTTAGGGTTTCCTGAAAGCAAGAGTAAAGTTTCGTTCGTGGGGAGTGTATGGCCGTTATTTTTGGTTTATTTAACTACCTTATTAGAGAGTACCATTACCGCTAACGATGGCGAGTGGGCCCCAGCGACAGAGTTCAGTCTTTTACTCAGGAGTAAGTACCGCGAAGTAGTTCATTACAGGAAAGATAGTATTGGAGATAGAATCATACAGGTCTTCTCTCCTTTGTTCAATGCGGTGAGAATGGTCGGGAGAAGTTGCATTTGGTACTGGCGATCTCTGACGCAAGGTGCCGAATCGCCGCCATATTTCGTGCAGTTAACAATGGAGGTGAATCATTGGCCAGAAGACGGGATCCAACCCGAACGAATCGAATCGGGCGTGAACAAAATCCTCATGATTCTCCACGAACAACGATGCAAATCGAAATCGTTCACCACGTGTAGCTTATCGAGCAGAGTAAGAATCCAAAGCATTAAAAAAAGCGAAGAAAATGACAAAATGGCTCTCGCGGTTCTAGAAGTGGTGTACGCGTGTCCTTCGGTTGGTTGTCAGGAAGCTGAGTGGTTCATTTCGCTCACGCCGGCCGCGAATGTGGCCAAGGAGATTCAGGACGCGTTGGAGATTGGTTTGTTTGCCGACACCGGATTCGGATACCCCGTCGCGTCTGTTATTGGTGGCGGCAAGAGAGAGATCGATCTTTACGCATATGTTTTCTGTGCTGACCTGGCGGTTTTCTTCTTGGTCGCGATTTTTTATCAGTCTGTTATTAAGAACACGAGTGAGATCATCGAGTATTATCAGCTGGCCGATCAGTTTCCCAAGGAGTTCGTCTTCATCCTTATGGCGAGTACATTTTTTTTTCATAAAACATTAAAAATATCATATTTACCCTTAAAAAAATGAATAATTTATAGGGTAAATATGATAATTTGGGTTTTTAGAAGGGTACATATGTAAATATCCGTTGTTTTAACTTCCCTAATGCTCTCTGTTTTCTTTTTCATGAACAGGCTGTATTTTTTCTGATTGTTGTGGATCGAATAATATACCTATGGTCATTCGCAACGGGAAGAGTTATATTCTACATTTTCAATCTAGTCCTCTTCACATACTCGGTGACAAAATATGCATGGAACACCTCGAATAATAGCATAGGAGCCCTCGTACTTCGTGCTATTTACCTGACAAAATCCTTTTCTCTAGCGCTTCAAGCCATTCAGCTCCACCATGGGATTCCTAATCAAAGCACTTTATATCGGCAATTCCTCATGAGTAAAGTAACGCAAGTGAATTATTTGGGTTTCAGACTGTACCGTGCATTACCGTTCCTTTATGAGCTCAGATGCGTTCTTGATTGGTCTTGTACCACCACTTCTTTGACCATGTATGATTGGCTCAAGGTATTATAAATAACCCTCATTTTCTTTAAACATATTTTTTTTGTCAAATCATGTACTTGAAACTTTTCGTTATTTATTTTGCCAGTTGGAGGACATATACGCGAGTTTGTTTCTTGTCAAATGCGATGCGTTGTTGAATAGATACAGCCATAAAACCGGTCAAAAACAAACCAAAATGACGAAATTCTGCAGTGGGATTTGCTTGTTCTTGATTTTGATCTGCGTCATTTGGGCTCCTATGCTGGTAATTTTCAACTCACAAAACCCTAAACCCTAAATACTAAACCTCTCAACTTATTTATTTATTTATTCATTTTTCAGATATACAGTAGCGGGAACCCAACGAACATCGCGAACCCCGTAATAGACGTGAGTTTACAAATTGACGTGAAGGCGACAGGTGGCAGGTTGAGTCTCTACCAAACAACGGCATGTGAGAGAATCCCATGGGTTGACCTCGACACAGACGTTGACCTCGACCCCGAAGAATATTTAGATTCATACAACGAAGAAGACATTCAATTAATCTGTTGCCAGCCTGACGCGAGCACGATGTGGCTGATCCCACCGATCGTGAGAAAACGATACACGAAGACTCTGAACGAGACCATCGATGACATGGAATTGATAGTGACGTGGACTTTCGTCAGAGCGAGACCGAAAGGGAAAGAGTCGGTTAAGTTCGAATCGACCATAGATACCGTTACTGCCGATGAGTTGAAAGCAGTTTTGAACGGGACGAGCAGTAACTTCACGATAACGGACGGGTATCCGCGGTATTTTCGGGTTACCGGGTCTGGCGAAATTCGGCGACTCGATTCAGTTGTGAGTATATTATTTAAAATTTTGTGGTACACTATTTCGATTTGATAATTTGAGAGATTTTTGGGTGTAGGCTGATTCGGTAACGGGTGATCTTGTGCTGAATAACGAGACTTCGCCGTGGTGGTCGTTTTATGACCAAAATTCGACCGATTCAGAAGGATGTGGCGGACTTGATGGGCCGATGACAATTGTGGTCTCGGAAGAAACACCTCGTATGTATTTATTTTTATTTTTATTTGTATTAAATTAAATATTTTTTTTGGTATTATTATTTATATTTCAGAGGGGATTTTGGGGGAGACGCTTAGCAAGTTTAGCATTTGGAGTTTGTACATTACGTTTGTCTTGGCAGTTGCGCGATTTATCAGACTTCAATGCTCAGATCTGAGAATGAGGATACCATACGAGAACCTTCCTTCTTGTGACAGGTGGATCAATAAGCACAATTTTTTTGTTTTTTTTTTTGTTTTGTTATAATTAAGTATTAGTTAGTAAAAATTAACTATTTTGTTTTTTGTAGGCTCATTGATATTTGCGAAGGTATATATGCGGCCCGAGCCGAAGGTGAGTTAGAAGTAGAGGAAGTATTGTATTGGACGCTTGTGAAGATATATAGGTCACCTCATATGCTTATGGAGTATACAAAAGATAATTAATTAAGTTAATAAAGTAAACAATAATGATATGCCAATTTTTTATTCACTAACCCGAGTTTTCACTGATTTTTTGACTTGTACTTGATTTTGAAAGTAGGGTTTTTGTAAATGTGCATTTTAGGGGCTTATTTTCGGGGTTTTTTCTTAGCAAATGAGCCTGTTGTAAATAGAAGCTATTCATTATTTTCTCGTCGTGAGTAATCATCGTTAGTTGTAACTTGTTTTTTTTCGATTGATTGCTTGATTTTTTTTTGTAATAAAATACAATTCAAATATAGGAAAACAAATAAAAAAGAAGAATGTTTCATTGACCAATAATAAAAATTGTTTTCGTTACACTCAAGTTAATGATCATAAATCTAAAAAATAAGGATTATTTAAATACGAATGAAATACATAAAAGATGGACACTCGATCGATCATACGATCGCATGTAAGGGAGAAGGTTCGGAACTTCCGCCATTCTCGTAATATACTTTACCAATAAATTAAATTCGAGAGATATTTTTAGAAAATAATTGAATGTGGGATCAAATTTGCGTTTTCCTCTTCATGCAATTTTTTTAGGAGCCTCGACCCATCTTTATGCAATTTCATCATGCCAAATCATCATAATTATTTCAACCATTAGATTATGATACGTGACAACATATGAACCATAGATTAATTTTTGATTTTGTGTGATTATGTTTTATTTGTAGAGATTTATGTGTCCCTTATTTTACACATAATTTTAAACAATTTTAGAAGGCCACGTCACCTTACATTAATGATGTGTCAAAATATTATTCGTTAGGTTCATGTTGGATCAGTCGTATTTAATTTTGAATTTTTCCACAATATGTTACATGATCAATTGTGAATACAAATATAATGTGAAGAGTTTAAATATCTAACATTAATAAATTAATGTATAATATCATAAAAATACATCAAATATTGTTAGTATTTTTCATAATATAATTTTAAAAAAGTAAGAAATATATTCACTTGAATTTTATCTTTATTTTGAGTTCCATATTATCTTATATTCAATATTTTTTCTAACTTAAAATTATGAAAACAATTATGTAAAAAAAAAATATAAAAATAAGTATAATTGCATTAATGACTTTTAAGCCTAATAATTATTATTTTTAAAACTATAATTATAAAAAAATGCACATACTACTAAGTATGTTATATTTGTTTTTTTACTTAAAACAATTTCATATTAATCCTTAAAAAAATAATAATGAAAGATATTTATTTACTAAACACAGATAATTTCATTAACTTATATAATATTTTTCAATAATAAACATGAAACATAAAATTTACCGGACACAAATATTTTTTTTGAACTTTTAAAATGTTATTATTCTTATTTTTAGATATGAAAATTTAAAATATCATATGATTTTGCTTTTTATTTATGTCCACACTCGTTATTTTATTATTTTATAGTAACATTTATTCTTTTTTGTATGTGTTGCATTAAAATATTAAATAAATATTTTGCATTGTGTCGCATTGAAAAATAGTATAATAATTTTGTCATCATCAAATTTCCTTAATATGATTTTTATTTGCACAAAATTTTACGTTTGATTCCGAAAAATCATAATTATATATTATGTGTATGTTAAAATAAATAAAACAAAACCGCAACGAAGCGGGTAATCTCCTAATTTTCTGTTAATATAACAGATCAATTCAATGATCAAAATCTTGTATTATCCTGAACCAAAAAGTCAGAAATCCAATTTTATCAAATCCAATTTTATCAAATCCAATTCCTCCCAAATATTCACATCTAGTCGAATGTCTTAAAAAAAAAAATCAACAAATTAACCAGTATATTCACATGATCTCTTAAATATTAAATGAATGAATCATATGTTATGTTAATTCCTGTTCCTCCCAAATAAATGAATGAATCGATCTAATAAATTCAGTTCCTCCCAAATATTCAACTCTAATATATTTGTAAATTTTAAATCAATGAATAAAATAAATGACTTGAAATTTGGGTATCACGTGATCTCCTAAAAAGTAAAAATATCAAAGAGAATCAATCATATGTTCCTCCTCCTCGCCAGATTACTTTCTCGCTCTCTAACAACTCTCGTCTCTTCTCTCTCCTCTCCTACGATGAATCCGAGAAACTCTAGAACTAGATACTCTACAAGAATACAAATCGATCGACGAAACCAAGAAACGCTGAATTGACGACGAAGAGAAACGGAATTAGGAATCACTCAAGAAGAACCTTGCCTTGTCTGAAGAGCAACGGAAATGGCTTGTTCTATCGCCACATGAGTGGCTTGTTCTATCGCCCCACGAGCTGGCGAAAATGACTTGAACTATCGCCACACGAGCTGGCGAGAATGGCTTGTTCTATCGCCACACGAGCTGGCGAGAATGGCTTGTTCTATCGCCACACGAGCTGGCGAAAATGGCTTGAACTATCGCCACACGAGCTGGCGAAAATGGCTTGTTCTGTCGCCACACGAGCTGGCGAAAATGGCTTGTTCTGTCGCCACGTAATCCAGCGAAAGTGGCTTGTTTTATCGCCACATGAGCTGGCGTAAGTGTTTTGTTTTATCGCCGCAACAGTTGGCGTAAGTGTCCAATACTTTCGCCACACGAGCTGGCGAGAATGACTTGTTCTATCGCCACACGAGCTGGCGAAAATGGCTTGAACTATCGCCAGACGAGCTGGCGAAAATGGCTTCTTCTGTCGCCACACGAGCTGGCGAAAATGGCTTGTTCAGTCGCCACACTACCTGGCGAAAAATAAGGATCATAAAAATTGCCCAATAATAAAAAAGAAGAATGTTTCATTGACCAATAATAAAAATTGCTTTTATTACACTCAAGTTAATGATCATAAATTTGAAAAATAAGGATTATTTAAATACGAATGAAATACGTAAAAGATGGACACACGATCGATCATAAGATCGCATGTAAGTGAGAAGGTTCGGAACTTCCACCATTCTAGTAATATCCTTTACCAATAAATTAAATTCGAGAGATATTTTTAGAAAATAATCGAATGTGGACTGATTTCGAATGACAGTCGCTATATACGCTACTCGTTCTCCATTTTTTATTTCTTGTAAATTAGTTCGTTTTAATTCGGGACCTTTCAAAAGAAGAGAAAGCACGCGAACGAGATGTATCACACATTGTGGGTTGTAAATTACATCCGCTCCCAATCTGTATATAAGAGAGAAAATATATATAATTATTTACATTAAGACAATATTTGATGTTAATTCACATTAATATGTGTTCTGAAGTAAATAAAATTCATTAAGTTGCTAGGAAATATATATTACAAGGTAAATATAAATAATATATTGAATAACGTGTACTTACATTATGTCAGGTTGATAATTTTGTAGCTCGCTTTCAGATGCAAGTTCCCATGCCAAATGCCTAAACTCGATCTAAGCCCAAATAAAAGAAAAATAAAAACTAAACAACCAAAAGGGTAATAAAATAAAAATAGTTAAAAATAGACATTACTATATTTAAAACTAAAATAATTCTAAGTGCACTTTGAACTTACTTTTTTAGCAATTCGATGCGCGGAATTTGGAGTAGCTTCAAAACACAAATTATTCAATTCTAAATTAGCCTTCATGTTAGATAAAGTGGACATGTCACCATCGGTAAGAATCACCTACATTTATTAATTTCAAAAAAAGACAGCAATTATTAGTGTCGTGAAAATATCCACAAGACCACAATGCCTACCAAAGCGAGTTTCTCAAATGTAGAACTGCACATTATTCTATATTATAATATACTTTTTAGGGATATTATGTTACATACATTCTACATACTTATTAAAGATAATGAAATACCTTTGAAGCTCCAACATGGTTGAGAGCAATACCGACCAAGCCGACACCAGATCCAACCTATTATATATCAGAAGTACCAAAAATCAAAATATTATAAGTAAACTCATTCTCGAATACATAATTAAATTAACCAAACACAATGAACAGTAATTGCAATTATATATTCTACTTACTTCAAAACAAAATTTATTGGAGAAGATTTTTGGATGCGAAATAATAAATTCCGACAAGAAGAGACTTGATGGCCAAAGACAACATCTACGAAAGTAAAATTTTATCCCACATGAGAATTAAAATGAAGAAGAAATTCATAACAAAATAATTTACAAATAATACCAATTATAAATCAAATACATTTCAGGAGAGTAGTACATACCCAGTGTCCCCTTCGAGCATATTTAAGGAACAATGTAACTTAGCAACTAAAGTTATCGAATTCGAGCAAACTTTTTTATAAACTGCAAAAAATAAGTATATGCATAAATATGATAAATAAAAAAATAAAAAAACACTTAAAAAGGAACCAACTTACAATGAGGAGAAAGAAAAGATATCTCTCTGTAGATCCTCTCACTCTCCTTTAGCCCGCTTCCATCCTCCTTAATTAAAAGGAAAAAAAAACATTAAAAAAATATGAGCAATAATTATAATTTTTGAAAGGAGAAAAATAATTACGGTAAATTTACCTGACTTGAATTCAAATAATGGGCGAGTTCATCGTACAAAGAATCAACCACATACAAAGAAGACGACTCCACGTCAGCAATAATTTTCTTAATAACTTGCAGGACATATGTTTGGTTCCTCCTTGCCCTTTCTTTCACCTGACAAATAATAAGACTGAAAAAATTAAGAAATTTCACAAAGAAATATTTTTTTTTTTGGATAATTTTGGAGAGGGTTTAAATCCCCCTTCCAAATTCCTTTCACAAAGAAATAATTACTAATTACAAGTATAATACAACTTACTTTTCCTCCAATACACTCTTCCGCGACGAAATTTTGTACTCCAGGAGTAATAGAACCTTTGCCTGCTTCTCTGTAATGCAAAAAGAAGACGAGTCGTGTTAATATACCTAGTAACTGAAGATAAACATTTCATCGAACAGTTTGTAGGCACTGGTAAAAATACGAGAATAAAGTAAGGACCTTGCTAAGGAGACCAAGAAGTTGGCGGGCTCCATTGCAAGAAAGGCAAGCTTGAAGAAGAGAAGCTTGATTGGGTCGTCAGAGCATTCTCCTGGAGCCGCCATGACCGGCGACTCGTCTCTCTGAATCTAGAGGCCTCTCAAAAGTGGGCAAATACAACACAATCTGGGTTTATTCGGGTTTTTTTGAGGTTATTCGGATTTTGGTATATTGGGCTTTGGATAATGGTCCATTAACGATGATAGTTTCTGAAAATAATCCATTTTTTTTTGTGTAATCTGAAATTTATCTATTCTATATATATATAGAATTGGACGGTTTTAGTTCAGAATTCTCTTGTGCTCTTGTAATGTTTATTTGATGCTAAATATAATTAATAATTATAATTCTGAAATCTGTTAATAAGGCATCATGACTATTAAAATTAAATAAAAATATGAATTGATTGAAGGACGTAAAATATAATACACCATCCGTAAATTTATCCCTAATTAAAATATCAATGAAACTCAGGCCACTCCCTAATTTTATTTTACCCCCAAATGCCAATATGAGCTCATTTTGAAATTTTACTCCCAAAATATAAGTATAAATATATACTATTTTGTTTTGTATACACTCTTTTGTTATTTTCATAAATTATTCATTGATTTATTGTTTTATAAAAGATGATATGGTGCCCCTACATTTCACCAAAACATTCCTCTATATACCAATTAACATATGAATTACACACGAGAGTCCGAGACACATAATTAATCGATAATGCTACTAGATGGTTCAGTGCCAATCAATCAAGCTGGCACGAGTTCATTTTTTTTTTATTTAAATGTTTTATATAGAATAAAAAAATTTCTATTTGTATCACATCAAATTACATATAGAAAAAAAGTAAGTTATTTTGTGCGAAAGAAAAATAATTTGGTTTTTGTTGCACATTGTGAATAATTTTGTATTATTTTTGTACAAGCATATTAGTACAACACAAACTAGAGAAAAGATACACACACACACACACACACAATGAACACACATTCGGAAAGAAAATTAATACTACAACAAAACTCTAAACCTAAATATTTTTATCGGTTAGAACGATTAACAAAAAAATACTTTTTGCCCTTATTGAAGAATTTCGTTTATCAATTAGAATTTTTAACATTCTTCTGGCGTTTTGCAAGCTAAACCCTTCACTGCATGTCTGCATTGAAACCTACAAAATCCAAAAGGGCTCTAAATAAAATAGCGAGTTTTTTGTGAAGCTTCGATTTACAAATTTGCAACGAGGACCCTATTGATCAAATATAAGTGAAAAAAGTAAGAAGTGAAATACCATATTATATCATTCGAATCCAAACATTGCTCCTTATCGTCCTTTTGTGAATCCAATGATTTACACTTTATGAATAATCCAAACGGTACAGCCTGAAAGAAACAAAATTGACCTTCAATATTACTCAAAATATATTATCCATTTTTAATTTAAATCAGCAAAGTAGTTTTATGGTAATTATAGTATTTTTTCTGTTACAAATAAAAAATCAACTTAAATAGTAAAGTTATGTAATGTTCAAAACAGAAAAAACTTTGATGGAAAATGAAGTAGTAAAAAGGAACGGTACCTTTTTGCCGTACCGAAAATCACGCTTTGGCAAGAAATGGAGAGGCAAGTTGAAATTGCAAGGGCATTTGATTAGAAGAAACAACTTTGATGGACCTTCAATCAAATTCTCGAGAATTAAGAATCAGATAAAGAGATCAATAGTTGCTGAAATTCATACTTGCGAAGGGGTAAATATGCAATTTTGATACTTATATGTACTAATATGAAAATTTGCCAAAGAGAATTCAGCACAAACCTGTATGAGCAGAACTACCAGCACCATTTGATATTAAAGAGCGAATAGACTGCCAAAAATTTACAAAATTAAAGTGTCGAAGATAGTAACAATTCAAGATTTGACAAAAATTAAAATACTCGAAGCATTAATTTATGTAATTACGCCTCAACTGGACCTAATTTATTATAAATATAAAGGAAACTAACCTTTTTAGCAATATTTTGAGCGAGTTTACTATCTAGCCCCTCTCTAGAAGTACCAGAACCAAAATTTGGAAGAGAAAACGACAAGTCATAGGCGTAAAGAGGCCTCGCGATACTGCCCCCAATGACAATAATAACCCCTTCGATTCTAGAGAGAGAATCGAGAGCGTCTTGAAAAGAAGAGAGTTGAGTCGATAATCCCTTCATTAACTTTTCGTGCTTCTTTATTCCATTTTTCACTACCTTTTTCTTCATGTTTTGCTTTCTTATCTCCGCTGGTTTCGGCTTGGATTCTAATGGCATTGTATTCATCTCAACCTGTAAAATATTTATTAATATGCAATTAGGCCCTTGCATGATTCATTATTTATTAACTATCCATACCAGCACTGCAGAATCGACCGAGATCAGTAGAAGAACAAATTAACAATTTTGCAAAATTGATGAGAAATATCAAGACGGGTTACTGAATAGCAATTAAATTCAAGTACAAAACTTGCACATACCAAGATTTTAAGTTCATCCTTAAGCGAATTGAATCCATCTTCCAAGTCCTTCAAAACCCTGTAGATCAAAAACAGAAGGCTATTAATGACCTCAACCTGAGTCTCAGGGCCGAGATCCAACCCTGAGACTAGAAATCGTGCATGTACATGTTAGAGAGACAGAGAGGGGGAAATTACACGGGGATTTGGTTGTGCATGAAGAGAACGAAGCCGAGAATCTCTTTGACGATGTGAAAGACTTCTCCTCTCGTCAGTAACTCCGACTTCGTCTCTATCTCCGCAAACCCTAACCCTAAGCCCATCCGCAATCCGCCTCCTCCTCCGCCTCTACCTTCTTCGCATCCACCGTCTCCGATCGACTCCATGAATTGTGCGATTTGAATTCGTGCGAGAAGAGGGAAGTGTTATGAAACATGGAGTTTTGAATTTTACCGTTGGCCGAAGGGGATATAATATTGTATGAGGTCCCTCAAATTCCCCCCAAGCCTATATCCCCATTACAATTAATTAACATCGTAATTAACAAAACAAAAAAAAACACTCCAACGATCAATTGATATAAGTAAACAAAAATTATGCAGTTGCTTTTATACACTTCATCTTCATATTAGATCATCTTACAATAAAAAAATATATAAATAACAACATATATTTTATTAATGAATCATAGTATATAAAAATATAAATAACAAATATTTTATGGGGAATTCTATCATACACCCTTTTACAAGGGTATTTTGGATATTTTAGCAATTAATGTAAAATGGTGTATCATAAAATTTATCTTTTATGGACATTTTTGTTTAAATGAACAACAAAAAATTCCAATTTAGTCAAACATTAATTGATAAATATATTTGAGATATTACCTTAAATATTCATAAATGGATAATTATTCCAAATACCCTTGAAAATGGGTGTATGATAAGGAAAAATGTGTATGATAGAAGCCCCCATATTTTATATATGTTTAATAAAAAAAAATAATGGTAAAAATGTATAAATAACGACATTTTTTTTTATAGTATAGAAAAATGAATAAATAATAGTAAAAATATATAAATAACAACAAATCTTTAATTCATAATATAGAAAAAAATATAGTAAAAAGGTATAAATAACAACAAATATTTAATCCCAAATATAAAAAAAGATATAAACAATGGAACAAAAAATATAAATAACAACATAAGTTTAATCCATAGTAAAGAAAAATGTATAATAAAAATATAAATTACAACATATTTATAATACATAGTATAGAAGAAAAAAAATGCAAAATATTAGAAAAATGTATAAACAATAATAAAACGATACAAATAAAGACATATCTTTTGTCTATAATATAGGAAAAAAATAAAAAAATAATATAAAAAAGATATAAGAGACGGTGGGTAGGACAAGCGCGAGACGAGAAATGACCGGTCAACCGGCAATAAGCAACTTATGAGTGCATTTCTCCGGAGCACAAAATGATTCCTCTAAATTTTCTTAGTTTCGATTCGAACATACTAAATTATAAACCCAAACCAACAATCCTTACACTGTTTACATATAGATTGAGTTGATTTTGTTAGAGAATTTACATCAGATAAAAATTAAATCTTGTTGGTTAACCAAGTATTTTTGTAATATCTATTTTAGTATTTTGTAAAAAAAAAAAAATCTATGATAATTTGAGAATAAAATTAAGTCAAACAAGAACCTCCCTTTGTTATTCAGCTTATGCTTATTACCAAGTATTGTAATAATGCCAATAACAAAAATAATGTAGTCCCAAATTTCTCAATTGTGTAAATAATTACAAAAATCGTGCCGATGAGATACTTCTTTTTGAAGTACTTGATGAGAAATCAACATACATGATCTAAAATATCCATTTTAGCTGATCATCTGTGACGAATCCTTCGAGGCCTGTATGATGTATATGCACGATACAAAACCCACCTGGTATCTCAGCCTGAAATTGAAAAACAAATATATATCGCGTCATAGAAGAAAGCAATGAGACAATTAAGACCAATCAACCGTGAAAATTGGGGCACAAATAAAGGCAAAAAAACATTTGTTTCTTTAGTCGTGTCATAAAATATGTCACGCTAAACATCGTCATTGAGGGGCTTTATTGTAAATTAGGCAATGGTTCAGGGGCCAAAAGCGGAATTTTGCGATAATAGTATAATAAGCACACAAAAATAAGACTAAGAAGATGAAAGAGACTATACGTTTGAATTAAGAAGAACTGTACTTGTACAACCGTGCTTCGAATCACCTGCAGAAAAGAGTAAATATAGGAAAATTATTATAAACGAAACATAGTAAAAAACAAAAAATATTATAAATGAAAAAAAAAATTACCATTCATTTCCCACTTATTAAATCTCACAAGCCAACAATCCGTACCGATTTGGGAAACAAGAACTTTATCGAGCCAAATCCTATAAAGTTTTCCTTTCTTATTTCCATAGCATGAATTTAATGTACTTATGGCATCGTGAAGAGAATTTTCTACACCGCTTGGATGAACAATCACTCCACTTGCATGCTATTAATAAAAAAATACGTCAAAAATGAAGGAAAAAAAAAGTATGGTAAAAAAATGTGGACAAAGATTGCACTTACAGTAATACTCTTCAAGTAATCTATAAAAATTTCAGATTTCTCAATCTCAGCTCGAAACCACCTCTCGCAGAGCAAATAAAAATTGACCAAAACACAAGCTGGTTTATTATCATCATCATTCTCTTCCTTCGAAAAGGAGAATTTAATATCTCTCGATGAAATATTAGAGCCCAAATTAAATCGACCAATTGCTTGTATAATTCCATTTGCGCACCTTTCTGTTGAGCGCATTACTTTAGGGTATATTTTTGAGTTCTTTTCGTACCATTCAAGTAACTCCTCTTTGGCATTACTGACCTAATTCACGAAGAAAATATTTTAAGTTTTTAACAATAAAAATGAGGTTTAAATTAGGTTTTAATTAAATTTTCAATTTTTATCACATACCATGACGCCGTAAACACCTTGAACGGTAAATAATTCTGCGTCGTTACCAGAATCGCCACAAACAAGTGTATGAATTGGTGGCTTCCCATTTAAATGAAATTGTTTTAATAGGTACGAAAGAGCCTCTCCTTTTCCTGCCCTTTTCGGCAATACATCGAGAGCGATTCCACCACTATAGATTATTTTAACTTCCAACTTTTTGTCCAAAAAAAAAAAAATAGAATTCAAAATTAGGCAAAAACTTTCAAAATTAAGTACTGATAAATGATTAAATGCAAGTGATGAGTATCTTACTCCTCGTTTTTCAAGAGAGGTTAAAAGAGGGTTAATCACTTCTTGAGCTTTCTCCTTCGAGATGTCAAAGCTCACTTTGTGTGGGCCCTGATTCATTTCAGGCTGAAAATGTCCCAAAATTACGTCATACTTTTACACAATCGTTCTAAAAAATACTATTAAATTGAAATTTATTGCAAAATTGGGAGTAATTGTAGCCTAATTGGACCCAATTTTGTGCTTAAATCAATTACAAGTCATATGACTCACCTGAGATATAAGCTGAGGGAACTTAGAAGTCTCCTCTAATACAACATTTCTATCCCAATTACGATTCAATAACTCGATCCATTTCTCGTCAATTACCATTTTATCACCATACGCAATTACGGTACCAACAGACATAATGGTGACATCAGGTGTGAGAACCGGTTTTCTGTTTCTCAGTTGCTCGTAGCTGATTGGGGTTCTCCCAGTAGAGAAAACCAGTAAAGAGTTTTCCCGGTATTTTGACTCCCACAAGGCATTAAACCTGAGCAAGGAGAGATTTTCGGGATCCTGATGATCTACCTATATATTCAAAGTATGATTTAGAGAAATAATTTTTATAAAAATTGCAATTTTGGGGATTGTAAATGAAATTTGTACCGGTACATACTGGTACGGGTACAAAATTAAGTCGTACCATAGTATCATCAAGATCTGATACAATCATGAGGCGAGCAGAATAATCAAACCTATCCATTTTACGACGCCTCCAGAATTTTCTGAAAATTGGAAACACAAATCTTCAGCTTTTTTAGTCTAGGCTCGGATAAATCGTTTTTCCGCTATTCTTTGAAGAAATTGAGGCATCCATTAACAGTAAAAGATTTGAGGTTACTTGACAGTACCAATAAAATGAAGAAATAATCGAATTCCGAGTTTATCTGGTAGTTTTTGCTTCAAATCAGAGAAAACCCACTCCTTTCTTTGGGTCCGTTATGCAAATGAAAAAGAATAGCTCGCTATTCTTAATGACTAATTACTAAAAAAAACTTTATTATATAGATTTTTTAATTAAAAAGCCAAATAAATATATGAATAATAATGACATAATACTATAATACTATAATATAATATTATATGTATGAAATAATATTTATATCTACAATATAATTTTAATGTATGTATATAATATTATTATTATTATTAAATAATTATATAATTTTAAATATATTATATAATAATATAATGTGTATATAATATTAGCGAGCTTCTATCATAAATATATAATAATAATAGCATTGTAATAATATATTATTATTATTATAATATATCATGAGTTGGTTATTTATAACTTTTTAATCGCTAAATTTGTATTGAGATTTATAATTTTTTTTAAACAAAAATCATCAAAATTTGTACACATCATTAAATGTATATATTTCAAATTTCAAATCAAATATAATATAAAAAAATCCTAATTATCAAATCCCGTGATACTCAATTTAAATATTTGGAGACGAGAAAGTTAGAAATAACGGATTTTAAAGCTCTTTAAAATTTGGGGTTTTAACTTAATATTTTCAGACTTTAGAATCCATTGTATATTACAACAAAAGACGATATCTATGGTTTTGTGTTTTATGAATTTATATTGAAAATAAATTAACATATATTTTTTAATTTTCAGTAAAGTATATTAATCTATTGGTAACTCGAAAGGTTTATAGGTACTAATTTGCACCAAAGTATTAAGATATGAATTATGAAAATTGAGATATTAAATACTGAATGAGTTATATCGTTACCACTATTTAAGAAATTAAGAGTGTTTTATTAAGTTTATCACAATAACTTGTATGTCAGATTAGAATAAAATTATATATTTACAAATAACTATTTTGATAATGGACTTGTCGATACGAACACACTACGATACATATCATATCCTTTTCATAATGAAAGTGTAGCCTATCCCATTCATAATGGAAATAAAACTATTTTGTTAAAAAAATATATTAGACACTTAAATTTTGCATCTAAAATTCATCTAGATGCGTATGTGTCAAATTAAAATACATTCATATTAAGTTTAAAAAAGAAATCAAAATTTTAAATGTTACAAATTGGAATGTCATGTGTACATCTAAGTAAATTTTAAATGTAATATCTAGGGGTGTAACATTATTCTGTCCAATATATCCCTTTACATAATGAATAATTTTAAGAGTAAAATATTATATGAATATACTAATGATAATGAGAAGTATAAGGGGAAGGGGAAGGGGAAGGGGAAGGAGAAGGAGATATTGAAGAGTAAAATATTACACGAGGAATGAAGATGACAATTAGACTTAAAGGCTTATTTGGTTAACATAAAAATCTACCTTAATTATTCAGAAATAAATACTTTTTACAATAATATTGAAAAAATGACAATTAGAAAAATAATTTAGTCACAATTATATCATTAAAGCCTAAAATATTTAAAATATCGCGTCGACAAAACAACTTATTTCGAACTTCGAAGTACTTGATGAGAAACCAAATAATTGATTTAAAAGATCCATTTTTGCTGAGATCTTCTTTGGCAAATCCATCGAGGCATGTCGACGCAGGACGACTTTACAAAAAACAGGTTACGCATTTTTGTTGTTGTTCAAATAACACAATTCAGCAAGGGAAACTATTTACAAAATTATAATAAGCAATAAATTAATAAAGTTTGATAGATGTGGTACCCTTAAGTAACTGGATGAAACGACACTATATTATACGCACACAAACAGAACGGGAATAAGAGGAGTCACGCCTCGAATTTGTATCACAACACGTAACTAATCTCATAACTCATCTCCAAGTAAGAGTTATTTATTTATTATTATTTATCATTGCTATTTAATTCATTGCATAATCTTTATGCCAACTTGGTTTACGTGTGGTTCGACCTCGACGTGTTTTTCTCGGCTCACTATCTGTTACGGCTTTGCGTTTGCGTTGACTCGGTTCCGTTACGGTATTAGGCTCTACACCTGTTTCGATATTAGGCTCCACACAAACTCTGTGATTCTTCTGCAATAAAGCTTTTGGATAGTATACATACAAATCTGGGTTATTACGCACCGCACCTTCGAAACATGTATGCCGCATGTGTACGATACGAAACCCAACTCGTAGCTCACCCTGAAATTGAAAAATCAATATATATATCATGTCCAAGAAAAACAATGAAAAATTAATATGTTAAGAAATCCAAAGAGACCATACGCTATAATTAAGAAGGACCGTACTGTTACAACACAGCTTCGAATCGCCTACAAAAGAGGAAATATAGAAAAAATATTATACACGAAACATAGTAAAAACTAAAAAGATTACGCGTAAAATATTACCATTTATTTCCCACTTGTTAAACCTCACAATCCAACAACCCGGTCTGATTAAGTAAATTAGAACCTTATCGAGCCAAATTCTATAAAGCTTTCCTTTCTTAATTCCGTAGCAAGAATTTATGGCTTCGTGGAGAGAATTTTCGACACCGCTTGGATGAACAATTACTCCACTTTCATGCTATTAAATAACAAAGTATAAATATTTTTACTGATTTTTTTATTATTAAGGTATAAAAAGTAAAAAACGAGTAATTAGGTTGAAAAATGCAAATACTTACGGTAATACTCTTCAACCAAATTAACGTAGTTTCAGATTTCTCAATCTCAGCTCGAAACCACCTCTCGCAGAGCAAATAAAACTTCACCAAAGCACAAGCTGGTGTATTATCATAATAATTCTTTTTCCTCAAAAAGGAGATTTCAGTATCTCTTAAAGAGATACTAGGGCCCAAATTAAATTGTCCAATTGCTTGTATGATACCATTTGCGCACCGTTCTGTTGCGCGCATTACATTAGGATACATTTTTACGTTTTTTTCATACCATGCAAGCAACTCTTCTTTGGCATTACTGACCTGAATCACGTAGAAGATATTTTAACGATAAAAATGAGTTTTAAATTAGGGTTTAATTAAATTTTCATTATTTATCACATACCACGACGCCGTAAACACTTGGAACGGTAAATAATTCCGCGTCGTAACCAAAATACCCACAAATAAGTGTTTTAATTGGTGGTTTCCCAATTAAAGCAAATTGCTTAAATAGGTACCAAAGAGCCTCTCCTTTTCCGGCCATTTTAGGCAATACATCGAGAGTGATTCCACCACTATATATGATTTTAACTTCCAACTATTTGTCAATAAATAAATATAATTGAAAATTAGGCAAAAAGATTCAAAATTAAGTACTGATAAATGATTAAATGGAAGTGATGAGTATCTTACTCCTCGTTCTTCTAGAGAGGTTAAAAGAGGGTTAATCACTTCCTGAGCTTTCTCCTTCGAGACGTCAAAGCTCACTTTGTGTGGGCCCTGATTCATTTCAGGCTGAAAATGTCAAAAAAATACATTATACTTGAAAATATTATTAAATTGAAATTAATTGCAAAATTCAGAGAAATCGTAGTCTGATTGGGCCAAAATGGGTGCTTAAATCAATTACAAGTCGTATGATTTACCTGATATATAAGCTGAGGGAACTTAGAAGTCTCCTCTAATACAACATTTCTATCCCAATTATGATTCAATAACTCGACCCATTTCTCATCTGGTACCATTTTATCACCATATGCTATCACCGTACCAACAGACATGATGATGATATCAGGTGTGAGAACCGGTATTCGGTTTCTCAGTTCCTCGTAGCTTGTTGGGGTTCTCTCAGTGGAGAAAACCAGTAAAGACTTGTCCCGGTATTCTGATTCCCACAAGGCGTTAAACCTAAGCAAAGATAGATTTTCGGGATCCTGATGATCTACCTATATATTCAGAGTATGAATTAGAGAAATAATTTTATAAAAATTGCAATGTTGGGGCTGGTAAATGAAATTTGTACCGGTACATACTGGTACGGATACAAAATTAAGCCGTACCATATTCTCGTCAAGGTCTGATACAATCGTGAGGCGAGCACGATAATCAAGCCTATCCATTTTAACAATGCCACCAAAATTTTCTGAAAATTGGAAGCATAAAGTTTTCAGCTTTTTTAATCAAGATACGTGGTTTACTGAACAAGAAAAAGAACAAATCTTTTTGCCACTACAGTTTGAAGAAATCGAGGCATGTGTTAACATTAAAAGAACCCAACAATGCCCTTAGACCTTTCAAACCGCCATTGCCACAGATATTCAGTAACTGAGAGAGAAGAAGGAGATTTGAGGTTACTTGACAGTACCACTGAAACGAAGAAAGCTCTCTATAATCGAATTCTGAGAGTCTCTAGTCGTTTATGCTTCAAATCAGGGAAAGATACTTCCTTTTTCTAGAAAGTTTTGGTTTGAGAGATGAAATAGAACCGTTAGTGGAGGACTTGGGAATTGTTGTCTTCTATACAAATAAAAGAGATGAAGAGCAGTGATGTACATTGTACAAATGTACACCCCTAATATTCTTCTCCAATAAATAATTTTGGCTAGATACGATTTATCATCTTAAAAATTAGCACATAAATACATAAATTAACATTTGAATTTATTATTTAATCTATCTTAATTTATAATTGAACATTCAATTAAGATGTTAAATCATGAATTAATGTATTAAATTTTAAAATGTTAAAATCATATACACGTCATTAAAATTCTTGAAGAAGAGATGGTAGTACGTCCAGCATTTTCCAAAGATGAATATGATGAAAATATCAAACAAAATTGGGAATTTGTAGGGACTACGTACGTCGAGTTGGACGGATTTTTATCGCAACTATAACTCTATTCAATTAAATGAGTTTTCATTTTTTCAATCTATTTAGCTCACAATACTTATAAAAATTTTGAAACCTATTTTGACCGAATTAGACGGGTCAGTCGGGATTTATGCACCAAGATTTAATTTTAATTAATTATTGAAAAATCTTTTACAAAACATACAAATCAAAACTAAACATACACATCCTCCTTATATTTATGTCATCATTCTAACTATAAATATAAAAATACAAATTATATTAAAAAAAAATTTAAGTTCAAACTAATTACATATTGAAAGAAATACAGTTTCGGATCAACCGTAAAAGTGTACACAAGGATAAACGAATGTAGTTGTACATTCGTGGCCATAACTTTCAGTAGGAAAATCCAATTAGAATGGTTCAAATTGGGTTAGATAGATAATGAGATTATCTACAACCTTCATATAGAAATATATTTCATATGAACGAAGTATAAGTGTCGTTTCTGTGAAATACCGAAAGGGTGCAACAGTATGACATACAGTTAGTAAAACAGTCATAACTTTTGCATACGAACTCCAATTGGGCTGGGCCAAATTGGGTTGTGTAGATAATAAGATTATCTACAACTTTCGTGTTGGTTGATTTTCTGTCAGAGAAATTTATCAATTTCGTCTGGACAGAATACTGAACAGGTTCATACAGTTTTCTGTGTGAAAGGGTGTATATTGGATATACATGCCTTTTGGCTAATCCTTATCCTATTTAGGTATAAATAGGATTTTCTCTCTCATCTTCACTATGGAAATCAGTTGAATCATTCTAAGCAATTGATTATTCTGCCCAATATACACAAGAAAAAGAGCAAATTCAGATTTGATCTTTAGTGAGTGAAAGGGTGCGAAGAGAGAGAAATCGAGAAAGGAGTTTCTCGAGTAATAGAGAATCGATTAGATCGAGCAAGTTCGCCGGTGCATCGTCTAGGCAGGTGCATCCGCGACCGACGTCTTGCGACTCACGGTGGATACAAGTAGAGGAGCGACAATTGTGGCTCTTGGATTGTGATCGACTCAAGGAGTGAGAAGACGGTCAACGAACGGTGAAAGACGCGTGGTATGGGACGCGCGGATTGTCACCAACGTGACAGGAGATAGAAGGCGGCGATCAACCCTTCGTGCGTGATCAATTTCACGCTGGTATAGATCTATCCTTCTATTCGCATCGTACCCTCGAAGTCATGGCGTGATCTCGGGAATCGGGGAATCGGACCGGGCCTTCATTCCGCTGCGCGGGCCCGGGGTCGAGGATATTCCCCTTCAGTGGTATCAGAGCGATCGCCATCGATTCGAGGGTCGAATCATAGTCGTATATTAGATATACGCACGGGTTATCAAAGTTCGTACCCGTTTGCATGATGTTATATATTTAGAATGTCAAATTCCATTAAAATCACAAGTGAAATTCGCTAGAGATCGATCAATAGTTGATTGAGAGTATCTAGGAATAATCGTGAAAAGGTTTCATGATTGATCGTTTTGGAAACGAGCGAAAACAGCAGTTCAAAAATCGCATAGTCGTTATAACGGACTGCTCAGTCCGTCGCAACGGACACTGTAGCAGATACAGGAAATTGAGAATTTTTCGAAAAAAACACATATTCCGTTGTAACGGACTTGGAGTCCGTTGCAACGGACCCTGTATAGGATGCGGGGGTGTGAGGAGGACCGTGAAAACTGCTTATTCCGTTGTAACGGACTTGGAGTCCGTTGTAACGGACCTTGTATCTGATACGAGGTTGCGGGGATGCCAAGGGTGTCTATTGGAGTCCGTTGTAACGGACTGGGTCCGTTGTAACGGAGCTCTACGCAGTTGGTCCGTTGCAACGGACTGTATGTTGCGTTGTAACGGACTGGTCTCTGGAAATTTGGACGAAGGTTTGCAGAAAATAGCGTTGTAACGGACCTATGTTGCGTTGTAACGGACATGTTTCTGGCAAAATTTGGCCAAACTCCGAAATAAATAGCGTTGTAACGGACTGGACTTCCGTTGTAACGGAGTGCCAAGTATACTGGAGGTCCGTTGTAACGGACTATGTTGCGTTACAACGGACTGGTTTCTGGTTGCTGATTTTGTTTTCGTCATAACTTTGGCTACACAACTTGGAATTTTGAGTTCTTTATATCGATTTGATCGGCATCAATCATACTAGCATATTATTAGATAATTATTTAGAATAATTAGACTCCCGAATAAAATCATATGCATATAGAAAATCTTGTGATAGTGATATAATTGGATTATGTCACGAATTTAGAAACATGCAATGGCATGATCCCTCATAATATTTAAGTCATGGAAATGCCTTCCATATCCACAACCATCGAGATTGATATGACATAGTGCGTGGTTTCAGGCCATAGTCGGGCACGTACTATTGTATATATTGGTGCGGGTGGTAAGCGTTAATTGGGGATTCACGTGGTTTCAGGCCATAGTCGGGCACGTGAGTAGTTCAATTGAACGATACGATGGATATGGTTGTGACTTAACCGTCCAAGCCAATCCGATTGGAGTTCGGGGCATAGATAGGATGCACACACGGAACTGGGATTGTATTGGATACGATTCATCACCGAAATCTTATAACGGTTCAAGAATCGCATTGGATGCGATTGGATATAATCCTACCTAAAATATCGAGATCTCATTTGTCGGCCATAGTCACTTATGGGAGGATCGTAAAATATGGGTCTTGAGTGTTATGGACTTGGAGTCCCGTATCGGTATGAGGGTTATCGATTCGATAAAAATAACACATTCATATATTCATCATATAAGCATATAGATTAAGTACGCACGGTTAGGAGTTAATCTTCATCATCCGTTTAGAATTATGTTTTCAAGCAACACCAAATATATCGATTAGATCGATATGATAGATGGCTTTTGGGCCGGAATTACCGTTATTAACCTTGATAGTCAAAGAATAGTTCTTAGACTTAAAGGAACGTGTTGGACACGGAAATGGTAGATTCGGGGCTCGAGGCTTTGGCTTTAGAGAAAGCCGGATTCGATAAACTTAAGAAGGAATCGAACAATATTACGTGCCTTGTGGTGGCATGTATAGACGCAAATTTCTCAAAATTGTTTGAGAATTCGGGTGTATATGAAAGTAAAACACAACGCTCAAGAAATAGTTTCAAGAGCTAGAGCGCGTTGAATGACTCAATGCGGCTCAAAGAGTAGGTTAATTTTGAGACGCCTTATGGGTCTTTGATTAACACTCGTGTGTTGATGGTACGAGATTTGATCTTCGTGACCGAATATCATATGCATTCGATAGATAAGTCGATCCCGAAATTGCATTTGATGCGATGGAAATTTGAATAGGAGATACTTAGAGTTTCTGGGGAATCCAAAGCATAAAGATGCATGGATGTCCTTGTAATTCAAAAGCCGGATCGAAAGAAATGTATGTCTAAGGGTATTTTGGAAAATGTTTTCCAAAATGGAGAGTTCGGACAAAGAGTTGTCCAAACTAATGACTCAAAGAATGGTGAAATCCGAGGAGGATTAAATCTAGAAGTTGATTGCTTCCTTTGGCATTGCCGTTTTAGCTATATAAACAAGACTCGCATATCTAGATTCCATGTGATGGATTGCTAGAATCATCCGAATTAGATTCGATTGATTAATGTGATACTTATTTATTAGGCAAGACGACAATGGCATCATTCTCCAAAGGTTGGAGAAAGATCCAACGAATTATTGGAAATTACATTTAGATGTAATGTTCCGATAAGTTCCGAGGCAAGAGGAGGCTATCGGTATTTTGTTACGTTTATGGACGGTCAAAGTAGATATGAAAATATTTATTTAATGCGTGCCGAAATGGAGACTTTTGAAAGGTTCAAAGAGTTTCAAAAACGAAATACGAAATCAACTAAGCAAGAAAATCAAAGCTTTTCGATAGGATCGAGAAGGCGAATATTTGAGCTAAACCTTTCGATAGGATCGAAGAGGCGATATTTGAGTTATGAATATTGATGATCATTTATGATTGTGGAATCGTTTCACGATTGCCTTTATTCGGAACATTGAGATGTGTCCGAAAAGAGGAAATGAACGCATGTTGGACATGGTTCGATAAATGATGAGTCAATAAGATCTCCCAAAAATGTTTTGGGGATACGCCCTTGAGACAGCGGCACTAATGAATGGTTGCATATAAGATATGAACTATAAACCTTCTAATCGGTACAAAAGACGCCATATGAGATATGGATCGGAATGGTTCCGAAGTTGTCACTTGTACAGATTTGAGGATGTGAGTGTATTTCGAAATTTGTTTCGGTTAAACTCAATCCCAAATCTGGAAATTGTTCGTTTATCCTTAAGGAAACTAAAGGGTATTAGTTCTAACGTCCCAACGAAAATGAGATTTTCGTGGCTCGAAGAGATGCCTTCTTGGAGGAGGACTAGATGCGCACAAGTTTGGAACTTGGTGCCATTTATCTCTATGCGGGCTAGTGGGAGTAGAATAAATCTCGAAAGAGTTCGAGATCTGAAAATGAACATTGTACCGATGAAAGTTGACATGGCTTCATCAAGAATTGATGAACGCAAGTCGAACACACAAAGGAATTTTTCGTAGATGTAGTAGGCTATATCATAAGCCGGTAAATACGGATTTATCGTGGCTAATGATGATAGATCGAAATCATATGATGATTCGATATCCTACAAGGATGCTATGAAAAGTTGATTCCACATGACATGGTGTCATGAAATCTGAGATTCGATCCATGTAAATTATTAAGTTTAGAACTTGATTTCATTACTTTCTGGGTTAGACCCGTGAAATGTGAGTGAGTTTTTCAAGATGAAGAACCGGCATGGATAGGAATACGCATATATGTAAAGCGAGGCTTTTTGCGAAAAGTTTCATGCAATTCATAGTCGGACTATGAAGAAACGTTTTCGCTTGTTGCCATGCTTTCACATTCTCGAAATTCTGCTTGCCATGGTCGCGTATTATGAATATGTGATGTGGCAAAATGAATGTCAAAACCGAATTTCTTGACAGAAATTTTATGAAAGGATGTGTACTTGACACAACCTTACGGTTTTGTCGATTCATAAGAATCGGGGATAAGATATGCACGCTTTAACGATCCATATGATGGATTAGAGAAAGCTTCTCGGAATTGGAATATTCGTTTTTGACGAAGTTATAAACTGTTATAAAATTGTCGAAACGAATGGAAACTTTGTGTACACATGAAGGTTAGTGGGAGCTGCGTTATATTTCTTGTAACGACAAAGGATTTAGACGAGACCGCTTATGAAATAAGCGTGAAGATCTATAGGATAGATCTAAGAAGTTCCTCGTTCTATTTTATAGCACATATATCGACATATTGTTGAAAATGGTTTTCAACATGTAAACTCCTTGGAGGAGTTAAATCGAAATGTCGAATGACAGAAATTTTCAACGGCTCGATGTGAGACATCAAGCAGCGCGAAAAGTAATAATATGATGCCTTACATTTTGATGTTAGGATCTATTATATCTGTCATGATATGTATGTGGCTATCTGTTGTACACATAAAACGTCTAATTCACCTTCAATACAATTCGTGGGAATCACATGAGTTTGAATGTAATTCGATTACATGAGACTAACTCTTGTGAATGTATAATGGTTATACAAATATATACATAATGGTTATGTATATTTAAACCCATCGAGATTTGTATTGATAGAGGTGAGGTTTATCCTTGAATACTTTGCGAAAGAATTCAGGATTTTTTATCTATAATGGTGTGGAGGACGTGTTGGTTATAAAGAGATATAACAACAACAGTTTCCAAAGATTAAGCACGTCCAAATATGTAGCACGACTTTCGATCACAAAGTGTGTACATGTTTTGCTTAAATGAAAACTCGGTTATGTGGAAAGGTTCCACAAGACCAATAGTTTATGATTCTATTTACGGAGGCGAGTATATTGCGGTTATTAATCGCAAAAAGAAGTGGTATGGATCAAGGATACATGACCAAACTCTCGTAGCCACGAGTTATCGGATTTATGGTTGTTTATTGCGTGAAACGCAATAGTACAAGCCAAAAATGCCGAGGTCACAACCACTTCTAACTAATACTCAGAAAATTTCATTGATCCATGAAATTTTGCGAAAAGATGTGATCGTGGGTATTGGAAATGTTCCAATCCTGCAGAATATTAACACTAGCGGGAACGTGTGGACCCGTTTACAAAACCTCTCTCTCTAGTCGCGCGTGACTGCCATGCGATGACTATGGGTATGGAGATACCTAGAGGAGGAAGAAGAGAGTAGAGTGTAGCTATCTAATACGATAGTCCTCGCAGGTTGTGGGTATGGAGATACCCATAGGTAAACGTTGTATCACCCAAATACTTAGTCCATATGAATGTATCCCTTTTAAAAATTTTGTTTACTTAAATTTTCATGCATTCACCTTATATGAAAACTGTGTGCGGGTTGTGTAATATGATTGTTACATGAACCCTGATTTGAGCTTGTGTGGACGTCGACATGGTTGAGGACCATGTGCAGCGAAACCGTCACACTTAAAGTGTCATTTCTAAACATCCCTAGTCGCGGGTCAGTTTGCTTAAAAGAGAAGCATTACTATTACAAGGGAATAGACTGAACGCGTACACTAGTACGTTAGCCGAGGAGATGATTATGTTTTGCTAATCATGGGACAAGGTGTTTGTCGAATCGGGAACGTAGATATATGTTAGGTTACATGTATTGGATATGACCGAAGCCGCGAGACCATGACATGGTTTAGTCATTATAGATGGACTTGCGACGGATGGGGTTTTAGATTCTTCATACTTGAGGGGATCATTGATTGCGTTACGTGCGTAACACAATGCTTTGATATGATCTTACGCTCACCGTAACAGGGAGTTAAAAGGGTCATCATTGGGTATTGTCTGAAACACGGAATTCAATGTGAGTCTCCAAGATAGGAATTGTTTATTTCGAAAGGAAGAGATATCTCTTAGGCGCCGCTCGATGAGTCGATTAACGAAAACCGTGGCCACGGTCAATGATATTAATGATTAATATCGATTGAAATTTGTTAACTCAACTCGGAATCGGGGAATAAGTGTAGTTAATCAAATTATAAGGATGACTATTACCATGCCTTTTGATTAACGGATATCGTAAACAAGAGAACTAGTAACCGCTATTCGAGATAGGCACAATGATCACAATCATTTTTCGTTTAACATGGGTAGCTATGATGGAGTGACTAGATCCCGCTCATGAGCTTGTAGGCATTGGAAACAACCTACTACCATCGTTAAGTCGAACCTACATGGTCACACAACGAGTCGTACTAAGTCGGGCTTGATCATAAAATCGGCACATTGGATGTGCATAGCTTGGTATTTGATACGCGAGCTATATTCTCTAAAATCGTGCGTATTGGATATGCATGAGTACCTTTTAGGTAGATCTGAAATTGAGTGGGAGACTGAAAGAAATACAGTTTCGGATCAACCGTAAAAGTGTACACAAGGATAAACGAATGTAGTCGTACATTCGTGGCCATAACTTTCAGTAGGAAAATCCAATTAGAATGGTTCAAATTGCTTTAGATAGATAATGAGATTATCTACAACCTTCATATAGAAATATATTTCATATGAACGAAGTATAAGTGTCGTTTCTGTGAAATACCGAAAGGGTGCAACAGTATGACATACAGTTAGTAAAACAGTCATAACTTTTGCATACGAACTCCAATTGGGCTGGGTCAAATTGGGTTGTGTAGATAATAAGATTATCTACAACTTTCGTGTTGGTTGATTTTCTGTCAGAGAAATTTATCAATTTCGTCTGGACAGAATACTGAACAGGTTCATACAGTTTTCTGTGTGAAAGGGTGTATATTGGATATACATGCCTTTTGGCTAATCCTTATCCTATTTAGGTATAAATAGGATTTTCTCTCTCATCTTCACTATGGAAATCAGTTGAATCATTCTAAGCAATTGATTATTCTGCCCAATATACACAAGAAAAAGAGCAAATTCAGATTTGATCTTTAGTGAGTGAAAGGGTGCGAAGAGAGAGAAATCGAGAAAGGAGTTTCTCGAGTAATAGAGAATCGATTAGATCGAGCAAGTTCGCCGGTGCATCGTCTAGGCAGGTGCATCCGCGACCGACGTCTTGCGACTCACGGTGGATACAAGTAGAGGAGCGACAATTGTGGCTCTTGGATTGTGATCGACTCAAGGAGTGAGAAGACGGTCAACGAACGGTGAAAGACGCGTGGTATGGGACGCGCGGATTGTCACCAACGTGACAGGAGATAGAAGGCGGCGATCAACCCTTCGTGCGTGATCAATTTCACGCTGGTATAGATCTATCCTTCTATTCGCATCGTACCCTCGAAGTCATGGCGTGATCTCGGGAATCGGGGAATCGGACCGGGCCTTCATTCCGCTGCGCGGGCCCGGGGTCGAGGATATTCCCCTTCACATATTTCATGACAAAATTGATATTGTGATATTAATCCAATTAACAAAAAAAAATCTTCAGAAGAGAAACTAAAATAACTCAAATGTTTTAATTTACTAACATAAATAATACAATCTAATATCTTTGCATACTCATAAGTTATTTTATTTTATTTCCTCGAACATTTAAAATTGAAATTCTAACTATCACAAAGGGAATTTAATATCTACAATGAACACAATTGCAAGTAACCTCTATATAGTATGTGGATATACAAAAGCACTCACCCCATATGTACCATGTGTACATATTTTAGTCATGTTGAATGATTTAGAAATGAAAATGGCATGACTTCTTTCTTTATGAATAATACTAATAAAATGAGCATTTGTTTCATTATTTCTACACATAAAATGTGGCTCTGGCTCATAAGTTATTTTATTTGATTTCCTCCAACATTTTAAATCCAAATTCTAGCCATCACAAATGACTGAGTAACAAGATGAGTCCATATGAAATATAATTTTTCTACACTATCAAGTAACACTTAACATATATTTATATAGTATGTGGCTCTGGCTCATAAGTTATTTTATTTGATTTCCTCCAACATTTTAAATTCAAATTCTAACCATCACAAATGACTGAGTAACAAGATGAGTAAAATATGCAATATAATATTTTTAATGAACAAAGTACTAGCTAGCAAAGTAACATTTATATAATATGTGGACATAAAAAACAATCACACTATATGCGTTTGTACATATTTTGGAAATGAAAATGGCATGACCTGTTTCTTTATGAATAATATAATGAGCATTTATTTCATTATTTGTACACATATGCAGTACACTTAATAACGAAAATGTCATGATCATTTTCTTTATGAATAATAAAATGAGAATTTATTTGTACTTATTTAATTCTAATGATCCACAATCAAATATTCAAATGCAAAGGTCATATAAAAATATAACCAAATAAATATATCAATCAAATGAAAAAATGTCTAATTTATTTCCACATATTACTTTGGTTTATTGTATCTTTGTATATAAAACAGAAGCGTGGCCACATTGAAAAAAAATTATAATAAAAGTTTTTCTTGCAATTGTGTTTGTTGGGTGTGTCAAATTAATATGTTTTGTGATGATTGTATAATAAAATGTGATAATAATTTGAGTAGCAGAGTCATATTGCAAAAAATAAACATAAAAATTTAAAAAGAAGATACACTATTATTTCATTGTTTATTAATCATTGAATATTGTAAATATTTATTTATTTATTTATTTATTATTTGAATTAATTCCCAACTCATAAACAACAAATATTAATTTCTAAATTTACCTAAGAGTTCATTTTAAATTTGCAATCTTAAATTTCTCATATGTACTGAAAATAATAATTTTTTTTCTTGAAGCTAATATAATAATATAAGACAACTTCTTCAAAGAAAACTGATTTCTCTTTAATTATCAATTTTTTATCATTTTCCTTCAAAAAACGTACGATATGAGTTACAATTTTGTTTACTCGACATGATTTTGTTCGGGGAGAAGATACGTATGGCAAAGATTTTTTTCTCGAAAAGGATTTTGCGGTTTCTAACTCAAGACCATTGGTTACCGAGACGAACATGTTTGCCCACAGACCATATTGGTCTATGTGTCTAATTGTTTTTAATATCGTACCTATATAATGGGTCGCGCGTCAACATGGTGTTCATTGGCAATATATTTGAAAGAACAAAAAAATATTTTAAAAAAATCATATCAAAACAAATATTTTGACAAGATTTTTTATTTTGTCTTTGAATGTATTTGGATCTTGTATTGTATTTTGATGTTAATCTGAATATTAGTTATACTGGTCTATCCATTTGTATGGATTATATTAATAGGATGTGTTGCTTGTTGGTATGATTGGAATACAATCACTAAATTAGATAATTATTGAGGAATTTTAGGTAGAACTTCAGTATCACAAAACCAAAGAATTTTTATATTAATACCGATTAGAGTTGTCATGATTTATTTTAGTTTCCCCTTTCTCATAAAAACACTGCATGTAATTGAAGCACGAGGTTTAATCACTCGGCGAATGATAAAAAAACACACAATGAACATAATTTCACTAGATTATTGGCAAAATAATGAAGCAGAAATAGTTTTAACAAAAATATAAATTTAGATAATAATCAAAATATTATAATTCATAGTTCACATAAAACAAAGTGGACATCGTAAAATAATCATTACAAAACTTATTAGGGCAACGAACACGTCCCTTATAAAAACACAAACTTAAAAACAGAAATATTTTTTTACGCGGGCCCGAGCTTGAAATGCGCAATTGCTTCCACGATGCCACCTGCACATCTCTGGCTCGCATGGATGATCTTGGGGTTGCCCTTTGCGTTTTCCTGGTACCACTGCAAGAGCTCCTCCTGAGCATTGCTCACCTAATTATTGTGCCACCAAAGATTAATCAGTACCGCTATATACTAATAATAACACAAATTGAAATTAAAAAATATATATTTTACACGTACCATGACGCCGTAAACTCCGTCAATGCTGAACAATTCGGCATCGTTGCCCGAATCGCCGCAAACAAGAGTATTCAGAGGCGGCTTGCCGATCGAACTGAATTTCTTCAGTAGATAGGCAAGCGCTTGCCCTTTTCCCGCCCCCTTGGCCAGAATGTCGAGGTCCATCCCTCCACTGTAAATTATCTTCGCATCCAACTGCACCATAAAAAAAAATAGATATAAATATCTGACTTTAAATATTGTAATTAAAATATCTGACTTTAAATACCTTGCGTTCCTCGAAACGTGCGGAAAGAGTTTTCATTATTTCTTGCGCCCTCTCCTTCGGCACGTAATAACTGATCTTATGAGGCCTCTGCTCCGTTTCGGCCTACACAGAGAAAAAAACAGATCCAATTAGTCAAGCAGACCTAAAAAACATCAAAAATGATTTAATTTACCTGTAATTTGAGATCAGAGATTTTGGCGGTCTCTTCGAGAACAACATTGCGATCCCAATTCTGGTTCAGGACCTCGACCCACCCCTCGTCTGGTACCATCTGATCACCGTAGGTGATCTCGGTACCGACGGACATGATGGTGATGTCCGGCTTTAGCAACGGTTTCTCCTGTCTGAGTTCTTCGTACAGAGTTGGGGATCTCCCAGTCGAGAAAACCAATAAGGAGTCGTCCTTGTAATTCGACTCCCACAAGGAGTTGAATCTAAGGAGCGATTTATTTTCGGGATCGTGGTGATCCACCTACAAAATTGAAAAAAGAAAGTAAATGAATAAAAGAAGAAGAAAAGGGGGGAAAGATTTTAACTTTTTGTGTTTGAGATTAGAAGTTAGAACTTACCATGGTATGATCGAGGTCTGAGACGATCATGAGACGCGCAGATCCGCTTAGCTTGTCCATGTTTCTGCACAGAAGAGAAAACGGTATATTAGAATTAGAATTTGTGCAAATCATGCAATTGGGGCTTAAATAGCATCATTGAGGGTTAAATTAGATGTTTCGGTAGGCTAAATTGAGGAAGTAAATACAAATGCTAAGGGCATTTATCAAAATTGATCCACCCATAGAACTATTCCATACTGATAATGATCATTTCCAACTTTTTTTCAAATCGAATTTCCAAAAGAAAGAAAAACAAAACAAACAGGAAGAGAAATAGATAGAGGCTTTTTCTCGAGAGAATGAAAAACTAATGTTCTGGACCTGTTCCGTACTAATAAAATCTACTACTGTCATGTCCTGGTAAATAGTGAAATCATTACGTAAACAAACGAGCTATTCCAATTGTACGATTAATGCCTAAAATTCATCCTCTTTTCAAGAAATTCAAATAGAAAACACAGAATACCACAAATAAATTATTCAAATAAAAACGAAATCTAATTTGCCAAAGAAATTACTTTGCAGGCATAATCCAAACAAAAATTTCCAACAAAGATTCACAAAGATTCGCGTTCCCCTTTCTCCAAATCAATTTCTCAAAAGAAACAAAAACAAAACGAATAATCTACAGACAAACAAACCGAAAAAGAAAACTTACGAATCTCAGTCAAAGCTATCGGGCTTTCCTTAATTGAACTACGAAGAAGAGCAACTCACACACTTCAAAGAGGAAATGAGAGAGAGATTGTGTAGTTATTTGGTTGGACGCAAAACAAAGCGCTGATCAAAGAGATGAAATTGGCTCATACTAATACCACCCAATAATCAATCGAAACATACAAAATACAAAACGTGGCATCTCTTGATTGTTTCGGTGTACCGTAAACCGAGTTCACAACAGAGAATACCAGATAAATAAATGCATTGATATGCACATAAGGCGGGAATAATGCTTGTTGGCATTACTCACCAGTCACCAGGTTCCACGTACTAAACAGGTTAAAAAAAAGGAATATACCTTATACGGAAGATATAAGGGATTTTCTGTGACATTTACAATACAGATTATTGTAGAAACAAAGTTATGATATACTTGATCAGGTATCAATATATTAAACTAAAAAATTCTAATTTAATTTTCTTTTTGAAATAAAAGAGAGAATATAAGAGAGAAACTTACTTTGTTGGCGTTGAATTGAGTTGAGCTGATTGAAGATTAACGAGAAAGAAAGAGCTTTTGTGTGTTTTGTTGCAAAATGAATTGTAGTTTTGAGATTTATATAATGTTGTAACGTTTTTTTTTGGACTATGGGAGTTATGTGTTGATGGATTATGATGAATATGTTGTTAACTTACGAGGTTATATTGTTTATTTGTTATGTTAAATCGCATAAATGTTGAAAATAAATGATTAGTTATTTCTTTTTTAATAACAAAAATTGTTTCTTTTTGGCTTTTCTCGCCACGTTAAATGTTAGTTATCTAATTGTTTTGTAAAAAAAAATTGTGTTTACTAAACTTCTCGTATTTCCAAAAAAATAAAATAAAAAATAAACTTAAAAGTATTTGACTAAAAATAACTGGGAATATATATGCATTACATGTTGCCGAATTTATAACATAAATCGTATTTTACTCGAACGTATAGATATACGAATATTACGTATAGATATACGAATATTTGTCGTTCGCGTTTTTTTATCCGAATTTTTCGACGTATTGAAAATCCTATGATTCGAGTTATACACGAACGTATTCCGCATTGTATTATTGTCGTATTTCGAATGACGGGCTATGGTTATGAGATTCGATTCCGACTAGAATTTAAATAAGTTAGCATTAGATTAAAATGAAATGAAATATGTAATTAATCCATCTCAATTTAGTCAAAATAATAGTAATATAATATTTTTTTTGAAATATGAAATCGCGAGATCGATAATTTTGAGTTTGATAATCAAACTTTATTAATTATTAAGATTTACAAAGGAACCATCTAATATAGCACATAAAAGAGCGATAATAATTCTTCTTTACTGGGACGATTGTGCCGCCTTCACTCTGGCCTGAATCATCTTAAAAACCTCAATTTGTATTGCGGTTTCTGGTAAAACGGCTTTCACGGCTTCTTCGTTGCAAAATTTCTCTGCCCATTCGGTTAGAAACGGTGTCTTAGAATTATCAAGAAATTTCACTCCAGTTATCTCCATCATTACCTTCAGCGATGAATTCCAGGATTAACGCATCCAAAGGAATGTTTAAAAATACAATTAGTATGATCTAATTAAAACATTTAAAAAGTAATTTATACGGCTAGAGTAGTTTTAAATTTCATTTAATTATTTTGACGTGTTAATTGTATCTAAATTGCTGAATTCAAAAAACTGTATCTAAATTGCTGCGATTAATGACTGTAATTGGTACCTTTAGCCAGCCCAAAAAAGAACCAAGTGCTATGTCGAGATAACCGATCGTGTCGCCTCCAAAGAACGACTTTCCTTTACTGCATTCACGGAACGCCTCCTCCAATAGTTGCAATCCTGCGAGGGCTTCCTCTTTGGCTTCGACCTTGGCTTCCTCAGTTTGAGATCCCATTATTCTTGATAGAGCAGGAAACCACTGCAAAAATACCAATTACATTCGAGTTCGACGAGTAACTTTTAGGACATGTACGAGACTCAAACATGTGGTTTATTCGAATTTAATAAATATTGAGGGGTTTTCGTAAAATACTAAAAAAAAAATTGCAATTTAATAAAATCAACGGTAGGAACAAGCGGAGTATTGCGTACAAAAAGCATGTTGACGTAAAAAAAAATCATACTATATCAAATTTTAGGATTTTTTCTTATTTAGTTTACGAATGGTTTTCAAACTATATAACACGAAAAATAAACAGAACATGTGAAAGATATTTAAAGTATACCTTATCATCAACATAAACGGCCCAAAATCGATGCAATGCTCGTTCATACGCATCTTGAGGCATCAAAGATGGCCCCGATCCAGTCCAAGTCTCATCAATGTATTGCACGATGATCATAGACTCGCATACCGGTTTTCCTTGATGGATCAGAATCGGTATCTTCTTGTATACCGGGTTACACTTGAGCAGTAACTCGCTTTTCTCCCTAAACTTCTCGTCCACGTACTCGTATTGTACCCCTTTAAGATTCAAGGCGATTCGAGCTCTCACCGTGAAGGGGATCGACCACGCTCCGAGTAATTTCACTTCTGAATTTCCACTTCCTTCCATTGAACAAGTTTAGGGTCTTGAGGGTCCTCCAAATAACTTGACGTGTTATCATGTAGATGTTAAAAGGGTGGAGATATATAGTGTTGACTTAGTAAATCTTTCACAAGCCACCTCACACTCAAAAGAAGAAAAAGACAGAAACTTGCCTTGTCTGTTACTATGGATAGGATGTGATCATTTTAATCTTGTAATTATCTGTATATTTGTGTACCATAATTTGTCTGTTTCTTTGCAAATTTGGATTATTTAGTTTATTTATAAATGTGGAATGTGATAAATCATGATTGATGTCTGTTAAATTGATTGGTGGGTTTTTAGGATTCTTTGATCGGAATATGATAAATCTGAATGTACAAGTTGAATGGTAAGCAAACCTGAGTGGTAATGAATAATGTTAACTAGGAGATTATCCGCGCTTCGCGGCGGTTTTAATCCATTTGATTTACCATACACATAATATATAGTTATGATTTTTCGGGATCAAATATAAGACTTTATAAAAATAAATATCATATTGATTAAGAAAGTTTGATTATGACAAAATTATTATATTATTTTTGAATATGACAAATTGCGAAATATTTATTTAGTATTTTAATACAACATATACAAAAAAGAATAAATGTCACTATAAAATAATAAAACAACATGCGTGGACATAAACAAAAATCAAAACCATATGATATTCTAAAATTTCATATCTAAAATTAAGAATAATAACATTGTAAAAATTTAAAAAAATTATTTGTGTCCGATAACTTTTATGTTTCATGTTTATTATTGAAAAATATTATATAAGTTAAAGAAATTATTTGTGTTTAGTAAATAAATATATTTCATTATTTTTTTTTAGATATTAACATGAAACTGTTTTAAGTAAAAATATAAATATAACATAATTGTTTCAAAAATAATAATAATAATTAGGATGTGCAATTTTTTTCAATTATATGTTTAATAATAATAATAATTAGGATTATAAGTCATTAATGCAATTATATTTTTTTTAATATTTTTTTTTTACATAATTGTTTTCATAATTTTATGTTAGAGAAAAGTATTGAATATATGATAATAACATACTCAGTAGTATGTGCAATTTTTATCAATTATAGTTTTAAAAATAATAATTATTAGGCTTACAAGTCATTAATGTAATTATATTTATTTTTATAACTTTTTTTACATAATTGTTTTCATAATTTTAAGTTAGAGAAAAATATTAAATATATGATAATATGGATCTCAAAATAAAGATAAAATTCAAGCGAATATATTTCTTAATTTTTTTAAATTATATTATGAAAATACTAACAATATTTGATGTATTTATGATATTATATATTAATTTATTAATGTTAGATATTTGAACTCTTCACATTCTATTTGTATTCACAATTGATCATGTAACATATTGTGAAAAAATTCAAAATCAAATACAATTGGTTCAACATGAACCTAACAAATAATATTTTGACACGTCATCAGTGTAAGGTGATGTGGGCTTCTAAAATTGCTTAAAAGTATGTGTAAAATAAGGGACACATAAATATCTACAAATACAATATAATCACACAAAATCAAAAATTAATCTATGGTTCATATATTGCCACATATCATAATCTAATGGTTGAAATAATTGTGATGATGTGGCATGAATTGTGATGAGGTGGCATGAGGAAATTGCATAAATATTGGTCCAAAATAAGTGGGTTGGTAAATTCAACAGATGGTAAACGTAATTTGAACACTACAATATTTAACATAAAATCATGTCGAATTTCAAGGAATTAACACAAGATTTCATATTCTTTGTATGTTTCAATTGTCTTTTAAAGAAACAATATGCACAAAAAAAAAAAAAAAAACTCGACTGGTCCGTAACCAAGTGAGAGATATTGAGAGAGAATTACACCGATATAATTATACAATGAACCGAACCAAAATGCAGAGGGAATAATCCTTCTAAAAACTCGAAGCATAACTAATCTTGTCGACTAATAAAGATAGCATTTTTTGTCAAATTAAAATTAATTTCCAACTTAAATTAACTAATACGGGCTGCGTCTGTGCCGCTCTTTCTCTCGGTAGTGATCACTTCGATCTGATAAAAAAATATACAAAATCCATAAATAAATAATAAATAAGAGAGCACTAATAATTAGAAGGAAAGAGCTACCTAAATAATAAATAATAAATATACAAAATCACTTCGATCTGATTCCCACAAGGCGTTAAACCTGAGCAACGATAGATTTTCGGGATCCTGATGATCTACCTATATATTCAGAGTATGATTTAGAGAAATAATTTTATAAAAATTGCAATTTGTACGGGTACATACTGGTACTGGTACGGATACAGAATTAAGTCGTACCATAGTCTCATCAAGGTCTGATACAACCGTGAGGCGAGCACGATAATCAAGCCTATCCATTTAACAATGCCACCAAAATTTTCTGAAAATTGGAAGCATAAACTTTTCAGCTTTTTTAATCAAGATACGTGGTTTACTTAACAAGAAAAAGAACAAATCTTTTTGCCACTACAGTTTGAAGAAATCGAGGCACGTATTAACATTAACCCAACAATGACCTTAGAGCTTTCAAACCGCCATTGCCAGAGATATTCAGTGATTGAGAGAGAGAAGAAGGAGATTTGAGTTACTTGACAGTACCACTAAAACGAAGAAAACTCTCTATAATAGAATTCTGAGAATCTCTAGTCGTTTATGCTTCAAATCAGGGAAAGATACTTCCTTTTTCTAGAAAGTTTTGGTTTGAGAGATGAAATAGAACCGTTAGTGGAGGACTTGGGAATTGTTGTGTTGTATAACGAAGAGCAGGGACGTACATCCCCAATATTCTTCTTCAATAACTCCGATGACATATATATTATCATATTATTTAACATTTAAAAATTAACACATAAAATAATTTAACATCTTAATTTGTAATTTAATTTACCTTAATTTACTATGTTGCACGGATACGGATACGGATAGCGTATCCGATACGATACCGATACGGCGATACGGTATTTTAAAAAAAATCACGAATACGGATACGACTATATAATTATTAATTTAATATATTTATATTATATATAATTTAATAAATAAGTAATAAATTAAATAATAAATTAATATTAATTTTACATTAAATATCATGACAATAAATAATATCCACCAAACAATACAAGTATCATAAAACTATCATAAACTTTTTCTAGAAAATTTTTAGAACTAATCTAGAAGTATCCTAGAAATATCCTATATAATTTATTTAAAAATATTATGGACCAAAATATATAATGGGCCGAAGTATCATAAATGTAGTATCCCAGTCGTATCCTGGACGTATTCCAGTCGTATCCCCTCCGTATCCGAAAAAAAAATATATTAAAATATTCGGATACGCCACGTGACGTATCCGATACGTATCCGAGCCGTATCACACTCGTATCCGTATCAGATACGCATATCCTCAGGATACTTCTGCATTTTTGAAGTATCCGCGTAGCATAGTTAATTTATAATTGAACATTTAATTAAAATGTTCATGAATTAATGTATTAAATTTAAAGTGTTATATCATATACATGACTCTTGGTGGAGAGATTTGGTGGAGAAATGGTAGTATGTCCAACATTTTCCAAAGATGAATATGAAGAAAATAACAAATAAAATTGGGAATTTGTAGGGATTACGTACGTCGAGTTGCGCGAATTTTTATCGCAACTATAACTCAATTCAATTAAACGAGTTTTCATTTTTTCAACCTATCCAGCTCACGATACTTACAAAAATTTCGAAACCTATTTTGACCGAATTAGACGGGCCAGTCGGGATTTATGCACCAAGATTTAATTTTAGTTAATTATTGAAAAATCTTTTACAAAACATACAAATCAAAACTAAACATACACATCTCGTTATATTTATGCGATATTAAAAAAAAATAAAAAAATACAAATTATATTAAAAAAAATTAAAGTTCAAACTAATTACATATTTCACGACAAAAATGATATAGTGATATTAATCCAATTAACAAAAAAAAAAATATCTTCAAAAGAGAAACTAATAGAACTCAAATGTTTTAATTTATTAACATAAGAGCTCAAATGTTTTAATTTACTAACATAAATAATACAATCTAATATTTTTTTGCATTCTCAAAAAGTTATTTTATTTGCAAGTAAATTCTAACTATCACAAAGGAAATTTAATATTTACAATGAACACAATTGCAAGTAACATCTATATAGTATGTGGATATACAAAAACACACACCCCATATCTACCACTACAACACATATGATTTTTAGGGTCGGGCCGCCTCTAAATTTGGTCATTATTGGGTCGGCCAGCTCCAATATTATTTGTTGGGTCGGTCAAAACAGGGTCAGCCCGACCCTTTAAGTTTGAATTGTTCGGTCGGCCAGCCCCAACAAGAACCTACCGCCCCTACTGCTCTATTGGCTCGCCCTCTTATTGGGTCCGCCCGTCCCTAGGTACAGGGTCAGCCCGTCCCAATGACGTCGCCCGCCCCAACAACAACTTGCAGCTGCCCGCCCTAAAAACTGCCCGCCCCAACATCGTTATAGAGTCGGCCCGCCCCTGTCAGGACCGCAACCTTTAGGGTCGCCCAGTTAGGGTCGGCTGACCGTTCCAATAGGGTATAGGGGCGGTTTTGAGGTCTTGTTGGGTCAGTTTTGGCCGCCCCAATACCCCAATAATGTTGTAGTGTACCATATTTACATATTCTAGTCATTAATGATTTAGAAATGAAAATGTCATGACCACTTCCTTTATGAATAATAAAATGAGCATTTGTTTCATTATTTCTACACATATAATGTCATGACCACTTTCAGAGCATTTATTTATTTATAATGAATTTACTATCAAGGAACACTTACATAGATTTATATAGTATGTAGCTCTGCTTCATAAGTTATTTGATTTGATTTCCTCCTCCATTTTAAGTTCAAATTCTAACCATCACAAATGACTAACAAGATGAGCCATATGAAATATAATATTTGTAATTGTTCTTTCTTTAAAGAGCGGATATTTTTGAGCTATCACACATATTAATATTTATATAATTTTCATATTTATTTTATGATTTGATTACATCCATTAATTTATATCATGTATCCATTAATTTATATCATGTTTTACCCATTTGACCATTTAATAATTTATTTTATGATCTTTATATCATGTTTCACCTTAATTATATTAATATTTGTATCAGGTTTTCATATTTATTTTATGATTTCATATTTATTTTGTGATTTGATATTCATTAATTTTGTGATTTTACGCATTTAGTATTTTTTTTCATCTTTATATCATGCTTTACGCTTTTAATATTTTTTTCATATTTGTTTTGTGATATTCATTAATTTATTTATGATTTCATATTTATTTTTTTATTTCATTAATTTATATCATGCTTTGCGCATTTAATAATTTTCTTATTTTTTGTAATATTTATTAATTTATTTTATGATATTATATCAAATTACAAATTTAATTTTTTTCACATTTGTTTTGTGATATTCATTAATTTATTTTATGATATGATTTCATATTTATTTTGTAATTTCATTAATTCATATCATGCTTTACGCATTTAATAATTTTCATATTTTTTGTGATATTCATTAATTTATTTTATGATATTATATCAAATTACACATTGTTCTCCATTTAAAGAGTGGATATTTTTGAGCTCTCACATTGAGCCACCTCATCTTTGACTTTCTATTGAAGGAAATACAGTTTTGGATCATCGCTAAAATGGTACGTAGGACAAACGAACGTACGCGTTCGTGGGCATACGAAACAGATTAGTAAAACTGGTATACCTTTCAGTAGGAAACTCCGATTTGAATGGTTCAAATTGGGTTAGTTAGATAATGAGATTAGCTAGAACTTTCATGTTGTAATATATTTCATTTGAGCGAAGTATCAGTATCGTTCTAATGAAATACCGAAAGGGTGCGACAGTTTGACATACAGTCAGTAAAACGGCCGTAACTTTCGGGTCCGAACTCCAATTGGGCTGGGCCAAATTGGGTTGGAAAGATAATTAGATTATCTACAACTTTCGTAAATGTTCAAAATCGGTTGGAACGATTTAATATTTTCGTTCTGACAGATTACTGAAAGGGTGTATGCAGTTTTCTGTTTGAAAAGGTGTATAGAAGATATACATACCTTTTGGCCCATCCTTATCCTATGGAGTATATATAGGATGTTTCTCTCTCTCTCATCAGTCCAAACAGTTGAATAATTAGATTAGTTCAACCAGAAAATTAATGGAGTTAATTTAGAATTAATCCAGAAAATTAAGAGACTCTAATCACTTGATGAAAGAGTGCGAAGAGATTGAGAGAGAAGGAGAAAAGAGTTTTCTCCGTCTAGATAATCGAAACGCAATCATGCAAGTTCGCCGGTGCATCGTCTAGGCAGGTGCATCCGCGACCGAGGTGCTACGACTCACGGTGGATACGGGTAGAGGAGCGACACATGTGGCTCTTCGTTGTGATCAAACCGGAGAAGTAATCGAGTAACGGGCTGTGAAAGCATGCGGGCATGGAACGCACGAAGACTACCCGAGGCGTGTCGAAACGGTGGGAGACGTGCGGTATGGGACGTACGGGCTAGTCACCAACGTGACACCGAAGGAAATAGAAGGCGGCGATCAACCCTTCGTGTGCCATCAATTTGGCACTGGTATAGATCTATCCTTCTAATTGCATCGTACCCTCGAAGTCGTGGCGTGATCTCGGGAATCGGGGAATCGAACCGGGCCTACATATCCGCTGCGCGGGCCCGGGGTCGAGGATATTCCCCAACAGTGGTATCAGAGCGATCGCCATCGATTCGAGGGTCGAATCATAGTCGTATATTAGATATACGCACGGGTTATCAAAGTTCGTACCCGTTTGCATGATGTTACATATAGAGAAAGTTAAATTCCGTTAAAATCACAAGTGGAATTCGCTAGAGATCGATCAAAAGTTGATTGAGAGTATCTAGGAATGATCGTGAAAAAGTTTCATGATTTATCGTTTTGGAAACGAGCGAAAACGGACGAAACGGCAAAATCTGCAGAAAGTTAGAATACGAAACAGTGAGTAAAACTAAGATAATTTTCAGTGGAAAACTCCAAATTGATTGGATCAAATTGGCGTAGTTAGATAATGAGATTATCTATGACTTTGATAAATAAAGTTTTTCCATTTGAACGAACTATCAGTGTCGTTTTTATGGAATACTGAAAGGGTGCGACTGTTTGACATACAGAGACTAAAACGTCCGTATATGTCGCATCGAAACTCCAATTGAGTCCAATTCAATTGGGTTAATTATATAATAAGATTATCTAGAACTTTCGTTCACGTTCAAAGTCGGTTGGAACAATTTAATATTTTTGTTTCAACAGAATACTGAAAAGGTGTCTGTAGTTTTCTGGTTGAAAAGGTGTATATTGGATATACTTACCTTTTCGTTTGTTCGTATTTTACTAAAACTGGTATAACTTTCAGTAGAAAATTCCGATTTGAATGGTTCAAATTGTTTTAGTTAGATAATTAGATTATCTAGAACTTTCATGTTGTAATATATTTTATTTGAGCGAAGTATTAGTGTCGTTTTAATGAAATAACGAAAGGGTGCAGAAAAACAGTTTTTCTGCCGCCCCGGGGGCAGTTTTTGACGCCCCGGACGCGTCCCGGGCGAGGTTTTCTCGCGCCCCACGGCCCTTGCGTTACAACGGATGGGGAAGTCCGTTATAACGGACCCTTCTCTGGATGCTGTTTTTGTTTTCGCGATAACTTTGGCTACGAAACTCGGAATTTTGAGTTCTTTATATCGATTTGATCGGCATCAAACATTCTAGCATATTAGATAATTAATTATTTAGAATAATTAATCTCCCTAAATAAATCATATGCATTTACAAATCTTGTGATAGTGATATAATATGATTATGTCACGAATTTAGAAACATGCAATGGCATGATCCCTCATAATATTTAAGTCATGGAAATGCCTTCCATATTCACAACCACTATGCTCGGTACTACGTCTCACATGGGTTAAGGCCAAAGCCGACATGGGTTATTGTAGTCATCGACGGGGTGGCAAGCGTTAAATAGGGACTGATAAGGGTTAAGGCCAAAGCCGACTTATTAGTAGTTTATTTGAACGATACGATGAGTATGGTTGTGACTTAACCGTTCAATCCAGTAAGGGTTGAGGCCAAAGCCGACTTGATTGGAAGTTCGGGGCATAGATAGGATGCACACACGGAACTGGGATTGTATAGGATACGATCCATCACCGAAATCCTATAAAGGTTCGAGAGTCGCATTGGATGCGATTGGATATAATCCTACCTAAATAGCGAGATCCCACTCGTCTGCAAAAGCAACTTATGGGAGGATCGTAAAATATGGGTCTTGAGTGTTATGGACTTGGAGTCCCGTATCGGTATGAGGGTTATCGATTCGATAAAAATAACACATTCATATATTCATCATATAAGCATATAGATTAAGTACGCACGGTTAGGAGTTAATCTTCATCATCCGTTTAGAATTATGTTTTCAAGCAACACCAAATATATCGATGAGATCGATATGATAGATGGCTTTTGGGCCGGAATTACCGTTATTAACCTTGATAGTCAAAGAATAGTTCTTAGACTTAAAGGAACGTGTTGGACACGGAAATGGTAGTTTCGGGGCTCAATGCTATGGCTTTAGAGAAAGCCGGGTTCGATAAACTTTAAGAAGGAATCGAACGATATTACGTGCCTTGTGGTGGCATGTATAGACGCAAATTTCTCAAAATTGTTTTGAGAATTAGGGTGTATATGAAAGTAAAACACAACGCTCATGAAATAGTTTCAAGAGCTAGAGCGCGTTGAATGGTTCGATGCGGCTCAAAGAGTAGGTTAATTTTACGACGCCTTATGGGTCTTTGATTAACACTCGTGTGTTGATGGTACGAGATTTTATCTTCGTAACCGAATATCATATGCATTCGATAGATAAGTCGATCCCGAAATTGCATATGATGCGATTTGAATTTGAATTGGAGATGCTCAGAGTATCCGAGGAATCCAATGCATAAAGATGCGTGGATGTCCTTGTAATTTCAAAAGCGGGATCGAAAGAAATATATGTCTAAGGGTATTTTGGGAAAATGTTTTCCAAACAGAAAGTTCGGACAAGGAGTTGTCCAAACATAAAGATACGCATTTAATATTTTTTTCGTCTCTATATCATGCTTTACGTATTTAATATTTATTTAATATTTGTTTTGTGATATTCGTTAATTTATTTTATGATATGATTTCGTATTTATTTTGTGATATCATGCTTTACACATTTAATAATTTTCATATTTCTTGTGATATTCATTAATTTATTTTACGATATTATATCAAATTACACATTGTTCTCCATTTAAAGAGTGAATATTTTTGAGCTCTCACATTAAGCCACCTCATCTTTGACTTTCTATCACACATATTAATATTTATATAATTTTCATATTTATTTTATGATTTGATTATATCTATTAATTTATATCATGTATCCATTAATTTATATCATGTTTTACCCATTTAACAATTTAATAATTTATTTTATGATCTTTATATCATGTTCTACCTTAATTATATTAATATTTGTATCATGTGTTCATATTTATTTTATGATTTAATATTTATTTTGTGATTTGATATTCATTAATTTTGTGATTTTATGAGCTCTCACATTAAAGGGTGGATGTTTTTGAGCTCTCACATTGAACAACCTCATCTTTGACTTTCTATCACACATATTAATATTTACATAATTTTCACATTTATTTTATGATTTGATTATATCCATTAATTTATATCATTTATCTATTAATTTATATCATGTTTTATCCATTTAATAATTTATTTGATGATCTTTATATCATGTTCTACCTTAATTATATTAATATTTATATCATGTTTTCATATTTATTTTATAATTTCATATTTATTTTGTGATTTGATATTCATTAATTTTGTGATTTTACACATTTAATATTTTTTTTCATCTTTATATCATTATTTACGCATTTAATATTTTTTTCATATTTGTTTAGTGATATTCATTAATTTATTTTATGATATGATTTCATATTTATTTTGTGATTTCATTAATTTATATCATGCTTTATGCATATAACAATTTTCATATTTTTTTTGGGATATTCTTTAATTTATTTTATCATATTATATCAAACTACATATTTAATATTTTTCATATTTGTTTTGTGATATTCAATAATTTATTTTATGATATGATTTCATATTTGTTTTGTGATTTAATTAATTTATATCATGCTTTACGTATTTAATAATTTTCATATTTCTTTTGTGATATTCATTAATTTATTTTATGATATTATATCAAATTACACATTTAATAATTTTCATATTGATTTTATGATATTTTTTTATAAACATAACAAATAATAATTAATAAGTGCATACACAATCTTTAATCTAATACAAACGATTACATTAAAAATTCGCAGCGAAGCACGGATAAATTTCTAGTATTTGTTATGAACAAAGTACTAGCTAGCAAAGTAACATTTATATAATAATGTCGACATAAAAAGCAATCACACTATATGCGTTTGCACATATTTTGGAAATGGAAATGGCATGGCCTCTTTCTTTATGAATAATAGATGAGCAATTGAGCATTTATTTTGTTTGTACACATGTGCAGTACACTTAATAACGAAAATGTCATGACCATTTTTTCTTTATGAATAATAAAATGAGCATTTATTTATACTTATTTAATTTAATTCTGATGATGCACAATCAAATATTCAAATGCAAAGGTCATATAAATATATAACCAATATATCAATCAAATATTGAAAAAAATGTCTAATTTTGATTTCCACATATTACTTTGGTTTATTGTATCTTTGTATATAAAACAGAAGTGGCCACTTTGAAGAAAAAATTATAATAAAAGTTTTTCTTTCAATTGTGTTTGTTGGGTGTGTCAAATCAATTTGTTTTGTGATGATTGTATAATAAAATGTGATAATAATTTGAGTAGCAGAGTCATATTGCAAAAAATAAAACATAAAAAAAAAGATACACTATTATTTCATTGTTTATTAATCACTGAGTATTGCAAATATTTATTTATTTATTATTTGAATTAATTTCCAACTCATAAACAACAAATATTAATTTCTAAATTTTACCTAAGAGTTAAAATTTAAGTTTGCAGTAGTAAATTTCTCACACGTACTGAAAGTAATAATATAAGACAACTTCTTCAAAGAAAACTGATTTCTTTTTAATTAACAAAATTTTATCACTTTCCTTCAAAAAAACATACAAAATGAGTTACAATTTTGTTTACTTAACATGATTTTGTTCGGGAAGAAGATACATATGCAAAAGATTTTTTCTCGAAAAGGATCTTTGCGGTTTCTAACTCAAGACCATACGTTACCGAGACGAACATGCTTACTCACAGACCATATTGTTTTTAATATCGTACCTGTATAATGGGGTCGCACATCAACATGGTGTTCATTGGCAATATATTTGAAAGAAAAATAAAAATGTAATTTAAAAAAATCATATCAAAACAAATATTTTGACAAAGATTTTTTTTTTTTTTTTTATCTTTGGATGTATTTTGGAGCCAGATCTTGTATTGTATTTTAACGTTAATCTGAATATTAGTTATACAGGCCTGTCCATTTTTTGGGATTATATTTGATATAGTAAAAAAAAAAAATAGGATGTGTTAGTATGATTGGAATACACAATCACTAATTTAGATAATTATGGAGGAATTTTAGGTAGAACTTCAGTATCACAAAACCAAAGAATTTTTATATTAATAGTTGTCATGATTTATTTTAGTTTCTCTTTCTCATAAAATCACTGCATGTAATTCAAGCTTGAGGTTTAATCGCTCGGCGAACGACACAAAAGAACACAATGGACATAATTTCACAAGATTATTTGCAAAATAATGAAAGAGAAATAGCATTAACAAAAAATATAAATTTCGATAATCAAAATTAATTCAGTTCAGATAAAACACTGCGTGATCATTAGGGCAAGGAAGACAACCCATTTAAAATCCACAAACTTAAAAGAGATTATTTTTTTACGCGGGCCCGAGCTTGAAATGCTCAATCGCCTCCAGGATCCCGCCTGCACACCTCTGGCTTGCATGGATGATCTTGGGGTTTCCCTTTGCGTTATCCTGGTAACATTGCAAGAGCTCCTCCTGAGCATTGCTCACCTAATTATTGTGCAACCAAGATCAATCAGTACCGCTATACTAATAATAGCACGAATTGAAATTTAAAAACAACTATTTTACACGTACCATGACGCCGTAAACTCCGTCGATGCTGAACAATTCGGCATCGTTACCAGAATCGCCGCAAACAAGGGTATTCAGAGGCGGCTTGCCAATCGAGCTGAATTTCTTCAGTAGATAGGCAAGCGCTGCCCTTTCCCCGCCCCCTTGGCCAGAATGTCGAGGTCCATCCCTCCACTGTAAATGATCTTCGCATCCAACTGCACCATAAAAAAAAAAGAGATATAAATATCTGACTTTAAATATTGTAATAAAAATATCTGAGTTTAAATACCTTCCGATCCTCGAAACGCGCGGATAGAGTTCTGATTATTTCTTGCGCCCTTTCCTTCGGCACGTAATAACTGATCTTGTGAGGCCTTTGCTCCGTTTCGGCCTACACGCAGAAAAAAACAGATCCGCTTAGCTTGTCCATGTTTCTGCAGAGAAGAGAAAACGGTATATTAGAATTAGAATTTGTGTAAACCATGCAATTGAGGCTTAAATAGCATCATTGAGGGTTAATTTAGAGGTTTCGGTTGGCAAAATTGAGGAAGTAAATAAAATTTGTAAGGGCATTTATCAAAATTGATTCGCCCATATAACTATTCCTTACTGATAAGGATCATTTCCAATTTTTTTTCAAATCGAATTTCCAAAAGAATGAAAAACAAAACAAACAGGTAGAGAAATAAGATAAAGAGGCTTTTCCTGAGGCTTTTCCTGATTTGATTTCCTCCTCCATTTTAAGTTCAAATTCGGACCATCACAAATGACTTGAGTAACAAGATGAGTCCATATGAAATGTAACATTTGTAACGAACAAAGTACACTAGCTAGCAAAGTAATATTTATATAATAATGTGGACATAAAACTATCACACTATATGCGTTTGTACATATTTTGGAAATGGAAATGGCATGGCCTCTTTCCTCAACTAAAATCGAACAATTTTTGGCACCGATAGTGAAATGAAAACGGGCCGACAAAAGCACAACATTTGTGCATGTCCGTGACATGATAACGATACATGGCAGTTTCGGTGTACCGTAAACCGAGATCTCTTGATTGTACCGTAAACAAAGCGCTGATCAAAGAGATGAAATTGGCTCATACTAATACCATCCAATAAACAATCGAAACGTACAAAATACAAACGTGGCATCTCTTGATTGTTTCGGTGTACCGTAAACCGAGATCACAAGTGAGAATACCAGATAAAATGCATGCAATTGATATGCGCATAAGGCGGGAATAATGCCTCTTGGCATTACTCACAAGGTTCCACGTACTAAACAGGTTAAAAAAAAAGGAATATACCGTATAGGAAGATATAAGGATTTTCTGTGACATTTACAATACAGATTATTGTAGAAACAATGTTATGATATACTTGGTCAGGTAATTATGAATCTATGATCCAAGTCTAATCAATATATTAAACTAAAAAAATCTAATTTAATTTTCTTTTTGAGATAAAAGAGAGAATATAAGAGAGAAACTTACTTTGTTGGCGTTGAATTGAGTTGAGCTGATTGAAGAATAACGAGAAAAAAATGTCTAATTTTGATTTCCACATATTACTTTGGTTTATTGTATCTTTGTATATAAAACAGAAGTGGCCACTTTGAAAAAATAATTATAATAAAAGTTTTTCTTTCAATTGTGTTTGTTGGGTGTGTCAAATCAATTTGTTTTGTGATGATTGTATAATAAAATGTGATAATAATAATAATTTGAGTAGCAGTGTCATATTGCAAAAAATAAAACATAAAAAAGAAGATACACAATTATTTCATTGTTTATTAATCACTGAATATTGTAAATATGTATTTATTTATTATTTGAATTAATTTCCTACTCATAAACAACAAATATTAATTTGTAAATTTTACCTAAGAGTTAAAATTTAAGTTTGCAATCATAAATTTCTCACATGTACTGAAAATAATAATATAAGACAACTTCTTCAAAGAAAACTGATTTCTTTTTAATTATCAAAAATTTTATCACTTTCATTCAAAAAAACATACAAAATGAGTTACAATTTTGTTTACTTAACATGATTTTGTTCGGGAAGAAGATACATATGCAAAAGATTTTTTCTCGAAAATGATCTTTGCGGTTTCTAACTCAAGACCATACGTTACCGAGACGAACATGCTTACCCACAGACCATATTGTTTTTTAATATTGTACCTGTATAATGGGATCGCACATCAACATGGTGTTCATTGGCAATATATTTGAAAGAAAAATAAAAATGTAATTTAAAAAAATCATATCAAAACAAATATTTTGACAAAGATTTTTTTTTTTTTTTAATCTTTGGATGTATTTTGGAGCCAGATCTTGTATTGTATTTTAATGTTAATCTGAATATTAGTTATACAGGCCTGCCCATTTTTTGGGATTATATTTGATATAGTAAAAAAAAAATGGGATGTGTTAGTATGATTGGAATACACAATCACTAATTTAGATAATTATGGAGGAATTTTAGGTAGAACTTCAGTATCACAAAACCAAAGAATTTTTATATTAACTAGCTTTACCCCCGCGCCATTGCGCGGGGCAGATTTTTCTTTTCGATGTTTCTATTTTGTTGGTCGCATTGTGTGGTACTTTGTGTTTTTAATGAATTTGTTTTGATCTGTGTTAGTTTAGTGTTTCTTTTTTGTGCTGAGGCGGCAAAGAAATGTTGCAAGCTATTTTTGAGCATGTTTGAAATGAGATTGTGTAAATGCAAATAGATTCATACATAGGAGTGTTCAGAGTACAATACACTGTCACATATACAGAGAAGTGGGAATTGCAAGCAAAAGACAGAAAAATATTTCTTCCCATATGGGCTCCGACAATTTGGCAAAAAGACCCCATTACAAACCGACCCGCTTGACCCGTTAGTGATATTAAAAACCGAATACCCGTCAACAATAGATTACGTAAAGCACTCGCTCGATCCGAGGACTTGGGAATTGTTGTGTTTTATATATTCGTCTTCAATAACTCCGATGACGTATATATTATTATAACAAACAAAGAGTAGTGACGTACATCCCCAATATTCTCAAAACAAACAAGCCCTCAAAACAAACAAGCCCTATATTCTCAAAACAAACAAGCCCTATATTCTTCTAATCCCTCAAAACGAAGAGCAGTGACGTACATCCCCAATATTCTTCTTCAATAACTCCGATGACGTATATATTATCATATTATTTAACATTTAAAAATTAACACATGAATAATTTAACATCTTAATTTATAGTTTAATTTACCTTAATTTATAATTGAACATTCAATTAAAATGTTCATGAATTAACATATTAAATTTAAAGTGTTATATCATATACATGACTCTTGGTGGAGAGATTTGGTGGAGAGATGGTAGTATGTCCAACATTTTCCAAAGATGAATATGAAGAAAATAGCAAATAAAATTGGGAATTTGTAGGGATTACGTACGTCGAGTTGCGCGAATTTTTATCGCAACTATAACTCAATTCAATTAAACGAGTTTTCATTTTTTCAACCTATCCAGCTCACGATACTTACAAAAATTTCGAAACCTATTTTGACCGAATTAGACGGGTCGGTCGGGATTTATGCACCAAGATTTAATTTTAGTTAATTATTGAAAAATCTTTTACAAAACATACAAATCAAAACTAAACATACACATTATATTTATGTGATATTCGAAAAAATATAAAAAAATACAAATTATATTAAAACCAATAAGGAGTCACTTGTAATTCGACTCCCACAAAGGAGTGAATTTGAGGAGCGATTTGTTTTCGGGATCGTGGTGACCACCTACAAAATTGAAAAAAGAAAGTAAATAAATAAAAGAAGAAGAAAAGGGGGGAAAGATTTGAACTTTTTGTGTTTGAGATTAGAACTTACCATGGTATGATCGAGGTCTGAGACGATCATGAGACGTGCAGATCCGCTTAGCTTGTCCATGTTTCTGCAGAAAAGAATAAAAAAAGAAGAAAACGGTATATTAGAATTAGAATTTGTGTAATCATGCAATTGAGGCTTAAATAGCATCATTGAGGGTTAATTTAGAGGTTTCGGTTGGCAAAATTGAGGAAGTAAATAAAATTTTTAAGGGCATTTATCAAAATTGATCCGCCCATATAACTATTCCTTAGTGATAAAGATCATTTCCAATTTTTTTTCAGATCGAATTTCCAAAAGAATGAAAAACAAAACAAACAGGTAGAGAAATAGATAAAGAGGCTTTTCCTGAGGCTTTTCCCGAGGCAAGTTACTTGATTTGATTTCCTCCTCTATTTTAAGTTCAAATTCGGACCATCACAAATGACTTGAGTCCATATGAAATGTGACATTTGTAACGAACAAAGTACACTAGCTAGCAAAGTAATATTTATATAATAATGTGGACATAAAACTATCACACTATATGCGTTTGTACATATTTTGGAAATGGAAATGGCATGGCCTCTTTCCTCAACTAAAATCGAACAATTTTTGGCACCGATAGTGAAATGAAAACGGGCCGACAAAAGCACAACATTTGTGCATGTCCGTGACATGATAACGATACATGGCAGTTTCGGTGTACCGTAAACCGAGATCTCTTGATTGTACCGTAAACAAAGCGCTGATCAAAGAGATGAAATTGGCTCATACTAATACCATCCAATAAACAATCGAAACGTACAAAATACAAACGTGGCATCTCTTGATTGTTTCGGTGTACCGTAAACCGAGATCACAAGTGAGAATACCAGATAAAATGCATGCAATTGATATGCGCATAAGGCGGGAATAATGCCTCTTGGCATTACTCACAAGGTTCCACGTACTAAACAGGTTAAAAAAAAAGGAATATACCGTATAGGAAGATATAAGGATTTTCTGTGACATTTACAATACAGATTATTGTAGAAACAATGTTATGATATACTTGGTCAGGTAATTATGAATCTATGATCCAAGTCTAATCAATATATTAAACTAAAAAAATCTAATTTAATTTTCTTTTTGAGATAAAAGAGAGAATATAAGAGAGAAACTTACTTTGTTGGCGTTGAATTGAGTTGAGCTGATTGAAGAATAACGAGAAAAAAATGTCTAATTTTGATTTCCACATATTACTTTGGTTTATTGTATCTTTGTATATAAAACAGAAGTGGCCACTTTGAAAAAATAATTATAATAAAAGTTTTTCTTTCAATTGTGTTTGTTGGGTGTGTCAAATCAATTTGTTTTGTGATGATTGTATAATAAAATGTGATAATAATAATAATTTGAGTAGCAGTGTCATATTGCAAAAAATAAAACATAAAAAAGAAGATACACAATTATTTCATTGTTTATTAATCACTGAATATTGTAAATATGTATTTATTTATTATTTGAATTAATTTCCTACTCATAAACAACAAATATTAATTTGTAAATTTTACCTAAGAGTTAAAATTTAAGTTTGCAATCATAAATTTCTCACATGTACTGAAAATAATAATATAAGACAACTTCTTCAAAGAAAACTGATTTCTTTTTAATTATCAAAAATTTTATCACTTTCATTCAAAAAAACATACAAAATGAGTTACAATTTTGTTTACTTAACATGATTTTGTTCGGGAAGAAGATACATATGCAAAAGATTTTTTCTCGAAAATGATCTTTGCGGTTTCTAACTCAAGACCATACGTTACCGAGACGAACATGCTTACCCACAGACCATATTGTTTTTTAATATTGTACCTGTATAATGGGATCGCACATCAACATGGTGTTCATTGGCAATATATTTGAAAGAAAAATAAAAATGTAATTTAAAAAAATCATATCAAAACAAATATTTTGACAAAGATTTTTTTTTTTTTTTAATCTTTGGATGTATTTTGGAGCCAGATCTTGTATTGTATTTTAATGTTAATCTGAATATTAGTTATACAGGCCTGCCCATTTTTTGGGATTATATTTGATATAGTAAAAAAAAAATGGGATGTGTTAGTATGATTGGAATACACAATCACTAATTTAGATAATTATGGAGGAATTTTAGGTAGAACTTCAGTATCACAAAACCAAAGAATTTTTATATTAACTAGCTTTACCCCCGCGCCATTGCGCGGGGCAGATTTTTCTTTTCGATGTTTCTATTTTGTTGGTCGCATTGTGTGGTACTTTGTGTTTTTAATGAATTTGTTTTGATCTGTGTTAGTTTAGTGTTTCTTTTTTGTGCTGAGGCGGCAAAGAAATGTTGCAAGCTATTTTTGAGCATGTTTGAAATGAGATTGTGTAAATGCAAATAGATTCATACATAGGAGTGTTCAGAGTACAATACACTGTCACATATACAGAGAAGTGGGAATTGCAAGCAAAAGACAGAAAAATATTTCTTCCCATATGGGCTCCGACAATTTGGCAAAAAGACCCCATTACAAACCGACCCGCTTGACCCGTTAGTGATATTAAAAACCGAATACCCGTCAACAATAGATTACGTAAAGCACTCGCTCGATCCGAGGACTTGGGAATTGTTGTGTTTTATATATTCGTCTTCAATAACTCCGATGACGTATATATTATTATAACAAACAAAGAGTAGTGACGTACATCCCCAATATTCTCAAAACAAACAAGCCCTCAAAACAAACAAGCCCTATATTCTCAAAACAAACAAGCCCTATATTCTTCTAATCCCTCAAAACGAAGAGCAGTGACGTACATCCCCAATATTCTTCTTCAATAACTCCGATGACGTATATATTATCATATTATTTAACATTTAAAAATTAACACATGAATAATTTAACATCTTAATTTATAGTTTAATTTACCTTAATTTATAATTGAACATTCAATTAAAATGTTCATGAATTAACATATTAAATTTAAAGTGTTATATCATATACATGACTCTTGGTGGAGAGATTTGGTGGAGAGATGGTAGTATGTCCAACATTTTCCAAAGATGAATATGAAGAAAATAGCAAATAAAATTGGGAATTTGTAGGGATTACGTACGTCGAGTTGCGCGAATTTTTATCGCAACTATAACTCAATTCAATTAAACGAGTTTTCATTTTTTCAACCTATCCAGCTCACGATACTTACAAAAATTTCGAAACCTATTTTGACCGAATTAGACGGGTCGGTCGGGATTTATGCACCAAGATTTAATTTTAGTTAATTATTGAAAAATCTTTTACAAAACATACAAATCAAAACTAAACATACACATTATATTTATGTGATATTCGAAAAAATATAAAAAAATACAAATTATATTAAAACCAATAAGGAGTCACTTGTAATTCGACTCCCACAAAGGAGTGAATTTGAGGAGCGATTTGTTTTCGGGATCGTGGTGACCACCTACAAAATTGAAAAAAGAAAGTAAATAAATAAAAGAAGAAGAAAAGGGGGGAAAGATTTGAACTTTTTGTGTTTGAGATTAGAACTTACCATGGTATGATCGAGGTCTGAGACGATCATGAGACGTGCAGATCCGCTTAGCTTGTCCATGTTTCTGCAGAAAAGAATAAAAAAAGAAGAAAACGGTATATTAGAATTAGAATTTGTGTAATCATGCAATTGAGGCTTAAATAGCATCATTGAGGGTTAATTTAGAGGTTTCGGTTGGCAAAATTGAGGAAGTAAATAAAATTTTTAAGGGCATTTATCAAAATTGATCCGCCCATATAACTATTCCTTAGTGATAAAGATCATTTCCAATTTTTTTTCAGATCGAATTTCCAAAAGAATGAAAAACAAAACAAACAGGTAGAGAAATAGATAAAGAGGCTTTTCCTGAGGCTTTTCCCGAGGCAAGTTACTTGATTTGATTTCCTCCTCTATTTTAAGTTCAAATTCGGACCATCACAAATGACTTGAGTCCATATGAAATGTGACATTTGTAACGAACAAAGTACACTAGCTAGCAAAGTAATATTTATATAATAATGTGGACATAAAACTATCACACTATATGCGTTTGTACATATTTTGGAAATGGAAATGGCATGGCCTCTTTCCTCAACTAAAATCGAACAATTTTTGGCACCGATAGTGAAATGAAAACGGGCCGACAAAAGCACAACATTTGTGCATGTCCGTGACATGATAACGATACATGGCAGTTTCGGTGTACCGTAAACCGAGATCTCTTGATTGTACCGTAAACAAAGCGCTGATCAAAGAGATGAAATTGGCTCATACTAATACCATCCAATAAACAATCGAAACGTACAAAATACAAACGTGGCATCTCTTGATTGTTTCGGTGTACCGTAAACCGAGATCACAAGTGAGAATACCAGATAAAATGCATGCAATTGATATGCGCATAAGGCGGGAATAATGCCTCTTGGCATTACTCACAAGGTTCCACGTACTAAACAGGTTAAAAAAAAAGGAATATACCGTATAGGAAGATATAAGGATTTTCTGTGACATTTACAATACAGATTATTGTAGAAACAATGTTATGATATACTTGGTCAGGTAATTATGAATCTATGATCCAAGTCTAATCAATATATTAAACTAAAAAAATCTAATTTAATTTTCTTTTTGAGATAAAAGAGAGAATATAAGAGAGAAACTTACTTTGTTGGCGTTGAATTGAGTTGAGCTGATTGAAGAATAACGAGAAAAAAATGTCTAATTTTGATTTCCACATATTACTTTGGTTTATTGTATCTTTGTATATAAAACAGAAGTGGCCACTTTGAAAAAATAATTATAATAAAAGTTTTTCTTTCAATTGTGTTTGTTGGGTGTGTCAAATCAATTTGTTTTGTGATGATTGTATAATAAAATGTGATAATAATAATAATTTGAGTAGCAGTGTCATATTGCAAAAAATAAAACATAAAAAAGAAGATACACAATTATTTCATTGTTTATTAATCACTGAATATTGTAAATTTGTATTTATTTATTATTTGAATTAATTTCCTACTCATAAACAACAAATATTAATTTGTAAATTTTACCTAAGAGTTAAAATTTAAGTTTGCAATCATAAATTTCTCACATGTACTGAAAATAATAATATAAGACAACTTCTTCAAAGAAAACTGATTTCTTTTTAATTATCAAAATTTTTATCACTTTCATTCAAAAAAACATACAAAATGAGTTACAATTTTGTTTACTTAACATGATTTTGTTCGGGAAGAAGATACATATGCAAAAGATTTTTTCTCGAAAATGATCTTTGCGGTTTCTAACTCAAGACCATACGTTACCGAGACGAACATGCTTACCCACAGACCATATTGTTTTTAATATTGTACCTGTATAATGGGGTCGCACGTCAACATGGTGTTGATTGGCAATATATTTGAAAGAAAAAGAAAAATGTATTTTAAAAAAATCATATCAAAACAAATATTTTGACAAGATTTTTTATTTTTTTTTATCTTTGGATGTATTTTGGAGCCAGATCTTGTATTGTATTTTAATGTTAATCTGAATATTAGTTATACAGGCCTGCCCATTTTTTGGGATTATATTTGATATAGTAAAAAAAAAAAAATAGGATGTGTTAGTATGATTGGAATACACAATCACTCATTTAGATAATTATGGAGGAATTTTAGGTAGAACTTCAGTATCACAAAACCAAAGAATTTTTATATTAACTAGCTTTACCCCCGCGCCATTGCGCGGGGCAGATTTTTCTTTTCGATGTTTCTATTTTGTTGGTCGCATTGTGTGGTACTTTGTGTTTTTAATGAATTTGTTTTGATCTGTGTTAGTTTAGTGTTTCTTTTTTGTGCTGAGGCGGCAAAGAAATGTTGCAAGCTATTTTTGAGCATGTTTGAAATGAGATTGTGTAAATGCAAATAGATTCATACATAGGAGTGTTCAGCGTACAATACACTGTCACATATACAGAGAAGTGGGAATTGCCAGCAAAAGACAGAAAAATATTTCTTCCCATATGGGCTCCGACAATTTGGCAAAATGAAAACGAAACGGCGGCTTGTTTTCTGACCTGGCGAACTCTCACCGGAGCTAGAATTCTCAACATTGCCTTATTTCGCATACACTATGAAGCACACACATGGAATTTGCACTGCGAAGACCAAGGACCAGACAATCGCAGAAGAAATCTGGTAAGAACCAAAAAAATTCCCAGAAAATTAATAAATTTGCGCAGAGGTCCCTGCTTTGTCCCTAAATTACAAAGAAATCCCTCTATTATGAAGTAAATTCAAAAGAAAAGAAAAAGTATTGTAAAAAGGCGTACCGTTTGGTTTAATGTAGAACGTCCATGACCAAGAAGCATCGCTTGATCCCCTGAAATACATGTAATCTACACCACCACCAATGAAATTCAGGACAAACGGAAATTTCAAAATATGTAGGGATGTAAATAGAAAAAATACCTCAGCAAGTGTACACATTGGATGATTTGATGGAGGCAGTTGAATCGGGTCCTTCCCTCCGAGATCGTAAATGATTTTGATGGCACCCATGCTCGTGTTTAGATCCGTACCAAGTTCCTCTTTGACCAGAAAGGCATCAGCATGTTTAACGAAAAATTATAAATAAAATAGAGTACTCTTTTTTTATATTAAATCGGATATCATAGGTACAAAGACCTCAGCATAGGATGACTGGATGGTACACCGATACTATAGGTTGTAAGAGAATAAAAGTTATCAAACAAAATCATATTTTTGAAATTAGGGTTTAGGGAAATGGAACCTTGTACTTGGTGGGGGGGGAATTATTATATTAGAGTGTGTGATGTGCAGGATTTCGGTGCTGATTCTATTTGAATTTTAAGTGTCAAAAATTTAATTAATAATTTTAGGGAAATTTTTAAAAAACCCCCTAACTTTTTTCAATATTCTAAAAAAGCCCCTCACTTTTGAGAAACTCCAAAAACCCCCCTAAAAGCAAACTTTTCTTTCAAAAAACCCCTTCTAGTTGTTAAAGTTAACTCTTTTGATGTTAAATTTATTTTTGCTAAATAATTTTAGCATTTTTTTATTTTAAAAATTCATAAATATTTCATAATTAATTAATTACATATTAACTCGTATAATTATATATCAGTTTATATATTTACTTTTATATGAATGGTACATTAGATCATATATTTAGAATCAGATTTTTTGCAGATACATGCACTTGTTATGGGGTGAAATTTCCCTTAAAAAAATTCATAAATAATTTTTAACATATAATGATTTCACAAAAATAAAATTATTAAATGTTGTGTTTGTATAATTTTAATATTTCATTTATTATTCATGAAAAACTAACATCAGATAATAATAAAATAAACACCTTGAAAATATACTGAAAGAAAAATATTTCTTTAAACATCTATTTTAATTTTATTTTCATTCTTCTTTTATGTATGCTTTTAATAGATTCATGATATTTTAATTTTTAAATATTTGCAAGGTGTTCTTTTAATATTGTTGTTCATCTTATTATTATCTTATGTTATATTTTCAATAAAAAATTATGAAAGTCAAATATATGTAATGTATGAAATATTAAAATTATATAAATATAACATATGAAAATTATTTTTTAAAAATTATTATAAGCAAAAAAAAAAATTAGGACTTTTTTAAAATTAATACAAATAACAAAAACATTATTTTAATTACTAAATATGTAAAATGAAGGGTATTTTGGTCATAAAAAAATATTTAACACCATCCATAGTTAATTTTAACCCCATAGGGGGGTATTTGAAAATAAAAGTTTGGTAGAGGTGGTTTTTTGGAGTTTCTAAAAAGATATGGGGTTTTTTAGAATATCCAAAAAAGATAGGGGGTTTTTTGAAAATTTCCCATAATTTTATATTAATACGATAAAACAAAAAATAAAAATAAAAAAAGAATACCTTCACATGATTACTTGAACCTGAAAAAATAGAAAATACAGATAAATTAAATTTAAAAGTAATAAAAATTGAAAAAATTGTTTTCACCATAAAATATAATGCATAAATTAAATTGGTATGTATGTATGGTAATCGTCTGTCAACATAAATTTGAAAATTCACCTAACCTCAAATAAATTTCTGCATAAATTAACCAAATCAAATGGATCTAGATATTTTAGGCATTAATCGGGCATTTCAACATAAATTTGCGAATTACAACTAACTTCAGCAATAAATTACAATGATAAACAGAAAATTGTCGTAATTTCAGAATCAATTTCTCAACTACAAATCGAGCAGAGACCATTAGTTGAATAATTGAGCAAAAATTAATCGTTTTTGGACAAAATTTAGAGAAAATTAGGAACGCTAACAAAGAAGGGAGAAATTTGAGTTAGTGATACCTCGAATTAGGACATCCGAGGCTTCAATTAGGCCTTTCTTCTGTGCTACAATTAGGTCTTCCTTTTCTGGCTTAACCAAGCAAAGAACATAACTGAATTCAATAGAAAATTGATTCAATTTGGAGCCCAAATTGATGACAAAAGATTAAAAATTTGAAAAAACCTACTATCGGTGACAATCGAATAGAGAAACCGCAATAGATTGAAACTCTATGCCATCGGAGTTGAAGATTCAGCCTTTACAAACGAAGCAATGTAAACACGCATCCTTGTTTTTCATAAATTGAGATCGATTTTCGCGCTTGATTTGTTGGCCGAATCGATTGGAAGGTGTCCAATAATGGGCGACGCTTTGTTCTCTCTTTCGCCTAGGCCGGCAGCCTCTTGCTTGCCCAGGCCTGGCCGCCTCTTGCTTTCCTAGGTTCGAACGCTTTCTTCTCTCTTTCTCTTTGGACTGTCCAATAATGACGGCAAGGAGGAGAAGAGAAAGGGAGCAGCGGGGGGTAATATGGTGGGGTGGGGTGGGGTGGGGTGAAAATGATCGGAGGGCTGTAAACAACAGAGCAAACAGAAGATCATATGGGCGTAGAAGTGAAAACGTGGAAGACGTGAAAACGTGGAAGACGGTAAATCAGGCCCAATGTTATAATTAATAATAGTTGCCATGATATATTTTAGTTTCTCTTTCTCATAAAATCACTGCATGTAATTCAAGCTTGAGGTTTAATCGCTCGGCGAACGATACAAAAGAACACAATGGACATAATTTCACAAGATTATTTGCAAAATAATGAAAGAGAAAAAATAGCATTAACAAAAAATAAAAATTTCGATAATAAAAATTAATTCAGTTCAGATAAAAAACCGCATGATCATTAGGGCAAGGAATACAACCCATTTAAAATCCACAAACTTAAAAGAGATTATTTTTTTACGAGGGCCCGAGCTTGAAATGCTCAATCGCCTCCAGGATCCCGCCTGCACACCTCTGGCTCGCATGGATGATCTTGAGGTTTCCCTTTGCGTTCTCCTGGTACCATTGCAAGAGCTCCTCCTGAGCATTGCTCACCTAATTATTGTTCAACCAAAGATCAATCAGTACCGCTATACTAATAATAGCACGAATTGAAATTTAAAAACAACTATTTTACACGTACCATGACGCCGTAAACTCCGTCGATGCTGAACAATTCGGCATCGTTGCCAGAATCGCCGCAAACAAGGGTATTCAGAGGCGGCTTGCCAATCGAGCTGAATTTCTTCAGTAGATATGCAAGCGCTTGCCCTTTCCCCGCCCCCTTGGCCAGAATGTCGAGGTCTATCCCTCCACTGTAAATGATCTTCGCATCCAACTGGATCATAAAAAAAAATAGATATAAATATCTGACTTTAAATATTGTAATTAAAATATCTGAGTTTAAATACCTTCCGATCCTCGAAACGCGCGGATAGAGTTCTGGTTATTTCTTGCGCCCTCTCCTTCGGCACGTAATAACTGATCTTGTGAGGCCTTTGCTCCGTTTCGGCCTACACGCAGAAAAAAACAGATCCAATTAGACAAGCAGACCTAAAAAACATCAAAAATGATTTAGTTCACCTGTAATTTGAGATCAGATATTTTGGCAGTCTCTTCGAGAACAACATTGCGATCCCAATTCTGGTTCAGGACCTCGACCCACCCCTCGTCTGGTACCATCTGATCACCGTAGGTGATCTCGGTACCGACGGACATGATGGTGATGTCCGGCTTTAGCAACGGTTTCTCCTGTCTGAGTTCTTCATACAAAGTTGGGGATCTCCCAGTCGAGAAAACCAATAAGGAGTCATCCTTGTAATTCGACTCCCACAAGGAGTTGAATTTGAGGAGCGATTTGTTTTCGGGATCGTGGTGATCCACCTACAAAATTGAAAAAAGAAAGTAAATGAATAAAAGAAGAAGAAAAGGGGGGAAATATTTGAACTTTTTGTGTTTGAGATTAGAACTTACCATGGTATGATCGAGGTCTGAGACGATCATGAGACGTGCAGATCCGCTTAGCTTGTCCATGTTTCTGCAGAAAAGAATAAAAAAAGAAGAAAACGGTATATTAGAATTAGAATTTGTGTAATCATGCAATTGAGGCTTAAATAGCATCATTGAGGGTTAATTTAGAGGTTTCGGTTGGCAAAATTGAGGAAGTAACTAAAATTTTTAAGGGCATTTATCAAAATTGATCCGCCCATATAGATCATTTCCAACCATTTTTCCAACTGAATTTCCAAAAGAATGAAAAACAAAACAAACAGGTAGAGAAATAGATAAAGAGGCTTTTCCTGAGGGAACGAAAAAAACTAATGTACTGGACCTGTTCGATACTGATTAAATATACTACTGTCATGTACTGGTAAATAATGAAATCATTACGTAAACAAACGAGCTATTCCAATTGTACGATTAATGCCTAAAATTCATCCTTTTTTCAAGAAATTCAAATAGAAAACACAGAATACCACAAATAAATTATTCAAATAAAATCGAAATCTAATTTGCCAAAGAAATTACTTTCCAGGCATAATCCAAACAAAAATTTCCAAAAAAGATTCGCGTTCCCCTTTCTCCAAATCAATTTCTCGAAGGAAACAAAAACAAAACGAATAATCTACAGACAAACAAACCGAAAAAGAAAACTTACGAATCTCACAGTCGAAGCTATTGGGATTTCCTTAGTCGAACTACGAAGAAGAGCAACTCAGACACTTGGAGGAAAAGAGAGAGAGAGAGAGAGAGAGAGAGATAAAAGAGATTCAAGATGGTAGTTATTTGGTTGGACGCAAAACAAAGCGCCGATCAAAGAAATGAAATTGCCTACGGGTTTCTCTCAAAAAAAAAAGAAAAAAAAAGAAAAAAAAAGGAGAGAGAGATGAAATTGGCTCATACTAATACCATCCAATAAACAATCGAAACGTACAAAATACAAACGTGGCATCTCTTGATTGTTTCGGTGTACCGTAAACCGAGATCACAAGTGAGAATACCAGATAAAATGCATGCAATTGATATGCGCATAAGGCGGGAATAATGCCTCTTGGCATTACTCACAAGGTTCCACGTACTAAACAGGTTAAAAAAAAAGGAATATACCGTATAGGAAGATATAAGGATTTTCTGTGACATTTACAATAATTATTCTAGAAACGAAGTTATGATATACTTGGTCAGGTAATTATGAATCTATGATCCAAGTTTAATCAATATATTAAACTAAAAAAATCTAATTTAATTTTCGTTTTGAGATAAAAGAGAGAATATAAGAGAGAAACTTACTTTGTTGGCGTTGAATTGAGTTGAGCTGATTGAAGAATAACGAGAAAGAAAGAGCTTCTGTGTGTTCTGTTGGAAAATTAATTGTAGTTTTGAGATTTATATAATGTTGTAACATGTTTTTTTTGGACTATGGGAGTTATGTGTTGATGGATTATGATGAATATGTTGTTAACTTACGATGTTACATTGTTTATTTGTTATGTTAAATCGCATAAATGTTGAAAGTAAATGATTAGTTATTTCTTTTTTAGTAACAAAAATTGTTTCTTTTTGGCTTTTCTCGCCACGTTAAATGTTAGTTATCTGATTGTTTTGTAAAACAAAAATTGTGTTTACTAAACTTCTCGTATTTCCAAAAAAAAAATTAAAAAAATAAACTTAAAAGTATTTGACTAAAAATAGGGAAAATTTTGTTGTTGGACACAAACAAATTCAAATCTACAAGAACAGACACGAAAGTTAGGAAATTATCAAAATGACAATCTCGACTTTTCAAAAGTCGAGATCATGTCATAATTAATATTTATTGATATTGAGCTCCATGGTACACCATTATATCTCTTCAATATTTATATTATTGAAAATAAATAAATATCAAAATAAATGCTATATTTTATTATTAAATATTACAAAATCATATTTGTTTTAGAAAATACATATTTTTATAAAATGATATATCTAATAACATTTTATTTCGCAAATAAAAAAATTATTTTCAAAATATGATTTTATTGTGTCGATTGTCGATTATCATTACCGGTACCTATTTTTTTATATGATGCCGATGATATTCGAATCCATAACATCTTCAAAATATTTTTTTATATGATGTCGATTATCAAACACTCAACTAGAGGTGTTCATTCGGTCGGTTCGGTTCAAACCGAACCGAATAAGGTCAAACCGACCGACCCGAATAAAATTCAAACCGAACCGAACCGTTTAACACTTGAACCGATTAAAAATCGAACCGTTCGGTTTATTCGGTTGAACCGAATAAGAAGCATTATAATTTTAAAATAAAAATAAATTACTAATAAAGTTTATATTTTAATTTTCAAAAAGATATAAATTAATATTCTAAAATACAATTATATTAATTTATAAGATTATTATATGATTTTTGTTATATTTAAACATTAACATATTAAAGAAATATGAAAACGGAATGTTATTCGGTCGGTTCGGTTTAATCGGTTTTTTAAATTTCGAAACCGAACCGAACCATATGAACCAAACAATATCATTTTTTGAACCAAACAATATCATTATATCATTTTTTTTAAATGATTTTTTATTTGCGAAATGAAATACTATTGTATATATCATTATGTAAATTATGAATATTTTTTAATAACCATTGTTTATTTTGTAAAACAAATATGATTTTCAATAATATAAATATTGAAGACATATAATGGTGTAATATGGAGTTCAATATCAAGAAAAAAAAATATGATATGGTCTCCAAGTCGAGATTGTTATTTTGGTAATTTCATAACTAGCATGGCTATTCTTGTTATTTCAAAGTTGTTTGTGTCTAAGAAGAAAAAATTTCCCTAAAAATAACTGGGAATATATATGCATTACATGTTGCCGAATTTATAACATAAATCGTATTTTACACGAACGTATAGATATACGAATATTACGTATAGATATACGAATATTTGTCGTTCATTTTTTTTATCCGAATTTTTCGATGTATTGAAAATCCTATGATTCGAATTATACACGAACGTATTCCGCATTGTATTATTGTCGTATTTCGAATGACGGGCCATGGTTATGAGATTCGATTCCGACTATAATATAAATAAGTTAGCATTAGATTAAAATGAAATGAAATATGTAATTAATCCATCTCAATTTAGTCAAAATAATAGTAATATAATAATTTTTTTGAAATATGAAATCGCGAGATCGATAATTTTGAGTTTGATAATCAAACTTTATTAATTATTAAGATTTACAAAGCAACCATCTAATATAGCACATAAAAGAGCGATAATAATTCTTCTTTACTGGGACGATTGTGCCGCCTTCACTCTGGCCTGAATCGTCTTAAAAACCTCAATTTGTATTGCGGTTTCTGGTAAAACGGCTTTCACGGCTTCTTCGTTGCAAAATTTCTCTGCCCATTCGGTTAGAAACGGTGTCTCGGAATTATCAAGAAATTTCACTCCAGTTATCTCCATCATTACCTTCAGCGATGAATTCCACGATTAACGCATCCAAAGGAATGTTTAAAAATACAATTAGCATGATCTAATTAAAACATTTAAAAAGCAATTTATACGGCTAGAGTAGTTTTAAATTTCATTTAATTATTTTGACGTGTTAATTGTATCTAAATTGCTGCGATTAAGCAAAGTGGACTGTAATTAGTACCTTTAGCCAGCCCAAAAAAGAACCAAGTGCTATGTCGAGATAACCGATCGTGTCGCCTCCAAAGAACGACTTTCCTTTACTGCATTCACGGAACGCCTCCTCCAATAGTTGCAATCCTGCGAGGGCTTCCTCTTTGGCTTCGACCTTGGCTTCCTCAGTTTGAGATCCCATTATTCTTGATAGAGCAGGAAACCACTGCAAAAATACCAATTACATTCGAGTTCGACGAGTAACTTTTAGGACATGTACGAGACTCAAACATGTGGTTTATTCGAATTTAATAAATATTGAGGGGTTTTCGTAAAATACTAAAAAAAAAATTGCAATTTAATAAAATCAACGGTAGGAACAAGCGGAGTATTGCGTACAAAAAGCATGTTGACGTAAAAAAAAATCATACTATATCAAATTTTAGGATTTTTTCTTATTTAGTTTACGAATGGTTTTCAAACTATATAACACGAAAAATAAACAGAACATGTGAAAGATATTTAAAGTATACCTTATCATCAACATAAACGGCCCAAAATCGATGCAATGCTCGTTCATACGCATCTTGAGGCATCAAAGATGGCCCCGATCCAGTCCAAGTCTCATCAATGTATTGCACGATGATCATAGACTCGCATACCGGTTTTCCTTGATGGATCAGAATCGGTATCTTCTTGTATACCGGGTTACACTTGAGCAGTAACTCGCTTTTCTCCCTAAACTTCTCGTCCACGTACTCGTATTGTACCCCTTTAAGATTCAAGGCGATTCGAGCTCTCACCGTGAAGGGGATCGACCACGCTCCGAGTAATTTCACTTCTGAATTTCCACTTCCTTCCATTGAACAAGTTTAGGGTCTTGAGGGTCCTCCAAATAACTTGACGTGTTATCATGTAGATGTTAAAAGGGTGGAGATATATAGTGTTGACTTAGTAAATCTTTCACAAGCCACCTCACACTCAAAAGAAGAAAAAGACAGAAACTTGCCTTGTCTGTTACTATGGATAGGATGTGATCATTTTAATCTTGTAATTATCTGTATATTTGTGTACCATAATTTGTCTGTTTCTTTGCAAATTTGGATTATTTAGTTTACTTATAAATGTGGAATGTGATCAACTACAATAAGTTGCAATTACAACTTGCAATTACAAGTTGATTGGTGGGTTTTTATGGGATTCTTTGGTCGGAATGTGATAAATCTGGATCATTGGATGTATACTTTGAATGATTAGCAATAAGTTGCAATTACAAGTTGAATGGTAAGCAAATCTGAGTGGTAATGTATAATGTTAATTCAACAGATGGTAAATGTAATTTGAACACTACAATATTTAACATAAAATTATGTCAAATTTCAAGAAATTAACATAAGATTTCATATTATCTGTATGTTTCAATCGTCTTTTAAAGAAACAATATGCTATGAAAAAAAAAACAACTTGGTTGGTCCGTAACCAAGTGAGAGAGATTGAGAGAGAATTACACCGATATAATTATACAATGAACCAAACCAAAATGTCGAGGGAATAATCCTTCTAAAAACTCGAAGCATAACTAGTCTTGTTGACTAACAAAGATAATATTTTTTGTCAAATTAAAATTAATTTCCAACTTAAATTAACTAATACGGGCTGCGTCTGTGCCGCTCTTTCTCTCGGTAGTGATCGCTTCGATCTGATAAAAAAATATACAAAATTCATAAATAATAATAAATAAGAGAGCACTAATAATTAGAAGGAAAGAGCTTACTAAAACTGGAGATAACGCACCTCGTGATGACGAATGACGCCTCGGCTTCTCCGAATGACCTACATCAATTCGAAATATTCAAACTCAATATTCGATAATAATAAAAAAAGGTATCGAAATTTCTTCCAAATCGAAAATCAAAAAGAAGATCATACCTGAGCTCTTATCTTTCATGCGATGATGATCCCTCCTTTCTCTATCTCTATCTCTACCTCTATCTCCTCTACCTCTATCTCTGTTTCTATCTCTACTCTTGGGTCTCTCTCTCCTCTCACTACCCATACCATCCTCCTTTGACGCATCCATTATCTCATCTTTCGCACCAGTCTCGTTCTTTTCCACTTTCATAGCCTCGTCATCACTTTTCTTCGAGTCCTTCAATCTATCAACCGATGCTTTGACAACCGTGCTCTTCGACGAACCCGGTTCGTCAGACAATATCGCTTGCTTTGGGTTCGGCGTGCTACTATCATTCGCTGGACTTTCCTGAAAAAATAAAGAATATTAAAAGTTATAAAAAGGAATGAATAATGGTTTTCTCCTAACCTTTGGAGGCTGGATTTCGGGGGTCTTCTTATGGTTACCAAGAATGCTAAACGAATCATCATCCTTATAGACGGGGATATACTGTGCCTTCGGAACACTATAAAGATGCGCGAGGACTCTACAAACTTCGAGTACCGCAGCCTCGTCTGCGCCGAAAGCCGTCCACCATGCCGGTTCTTCTGGAAGCGGTACGCCGTTCTTGCGTGCAGCTGCGTATACGACCCCACATGCCACTACCTCGCTCTTGAACCTCACACATAATGTCGTCCTCAAGCTTAATACACCCAACAAAAAAAAAAAAAAAGGGTAAATACGTAAATTTTCCCATAAGTAATTTAGTAGAGTTAGTGAAGTACCTATCATTGGCTAGATTCCACGCTTCTTGTGTTAAATGGGGAGATTCGAACGCGGCGAGATAATTAGAGATGAATTTATGAGGATGCTCCACGTGGCAAATAAAACCCATTTCTTTTAGTAAGTGTCTCTCCATTCTTATTAAATCGTTCTTCAAGTCGCTAAATTTCTGTACCGAAAATATATACATAATTAATTATTAATATTATCACCATTCGAACATAAAAAAGGATTTAAAAAAAAAATATATGAAACTTACTTTGGACTGAATGTCTAAATATTCGATTGGTAAGTTCTCTCTCCTACATTCCATTCTGTGAAAAACGAGAATTATGTTCTTGGATCTTCGAGGGCTCTCTTCGAGCTTCGAGGCTAGCCAAACACAACTCGCAGCTACTCTCTGCAAATTCAAATAAATTGTTAAAAAAAGTTAGGATAAATATGCGTAAATTAATTACCTTTACGCTGAATCTAGCAAAAGATTTCTTGCAATAGAATCGATGGAATAAAACTTGTCCTGTTGCCATCACGGCTTGAGGTCTATTTTTATATGTCAAGAAAATTCAAACAAAATCAAAAATTTAATTCAGGATTAATACACGTAATTGAGATTGATTGTGGCTTGATTAGTTAATATCAAGATTGGGAGAAAAAATTTGGGGGAAATTAGGAAAAGGATACAGCTTGAGTAGAATTCCACTCTCTTGAATGAGATCACAGCCATAGATTCTAAGTGTGGTTTCGGTCTCTTCATCGATCCCATCTTTTCTCGAGGGAGAATCCTTCAATTGCTCTTCGGTAAGATAGAAGTTATCTATTGCCGTGTATATCATATCTTCTAAAACTCGATGACAAATCTGTAAGCAAATTTTACAGAAAATCTTAGAATCTCATAAAGAGTATGTAAGTGAAGAAAATTATGCAAGATCTTACTTTACCCAAATTGAAATCAGCAAAAATAATAAAACCCTAAATTTCATCAAATTTGTCTACTCCTTGATTTTGTAATATTTTTGGATTTAATCTTAAATTTATCTCAGTTCACCCAATTGACAGAACCCAACTTTGTAATACCTAATAATTCGGAAAACCCTAAATTTCTCAAATTCCAATAAACAAAAATGGAAAAATTGTCCATACATGACCCTATACCATAATCCAAACAGCACGTCAAAATATCATAAACAAATTAAGTAGTTCGGGGCGATTCAAGTCGAGATTTACCTTTTTATCGAAATTGTACTTGCTCAAGGGTTGGCAACTGTGCAGTAACGACGAGAAGAGAAGAAAAGAGAAGAAAGAACCGAGAAGGGCGGTGATGACTGGTGAGAGATGATTGAGTAGCGGGAGCGACCGCAAGGTGGCGTTTCCGGCGATTTCTACGCCTCTATTAACTTTCGCTGGCTCGATGAAGAGTTCACGGTTCGGATTATACCGGATCCATTTCATTATTATTTTTTGAAATAGATCCGGACACGGGTATACCGGATCCGGATATTATCGGATACAATACAATATATTTATAAGTCATTTTCGGATTAAACGGCTAATATGATATTGATACCATAACATGTTTTTTAATTATAAACATATATAAAACGAGTAAAGGAAGAAGGTTCAGTGGTCCTCCATTCATTGATGTCAATGAGACTCGAACACACAACCTCTCACAACATATGATTTATTGTGTCTCATACCCGATCACTGGGCCACGAACCCATTGACAATTATAAACATATATAATTTACAAGTTATAACATAATCAATCTATGTCATTATATTTCGACGTATTCTTTTATCATATAAAAAAATATACTATGATAAAATAAACTAGATACCGAATAACTATTTCAAATTATTTCAATGATGTTTTGCAAGATAAAAAAAAAATTAATATTTTTTAATTGAATGGCCGAGAGGCGAGAAAGAGGAAAAAAAAATTCATGTATTATTTTCTTTTCCCTTCTTAGTGGAATAAACTAAGATTAAGTCACTTTTCATCTATTTTTTTATTCTGTGAAATAAATTTATTTCTTTCACTTTCTTTAATTATTTCAGTCTTAATCCATGTTGCCAAGCAAGCCATAACTCACTTTTCACAAAAAAAAAAATTGAAATTTGAATCATAAGATAATGTGCGTGAACTAATTCGATTTTTGATTTGGATTTAATATTTGATAAAAATATATTTTATGAATTTTTTTATTTGTCATTATTTTACAAGTAGTTTCTTAGATTTGGAATCGCTTATCAGCATCAATCTAAGATATATTACGAGAAAAATATAATCTCGACACATTAGGATTTGGGTCATGATTTCTTTGTTTTTAAGTCATAGAAAATATTTTTCATAACTTATGTTTAAATCCAAAATTGTCGAAGAATGAGAGGGGAGAGGGGCGCTGCCCTTCCAAGTCTATACTAAAATTTGTCACTTATTGTGTTCGTTCTTTTGTTGCGATGCAATTGCATGGCAATTTATATCTTCGTATAGCAGCCACTTTATTTTGATCCTAAGAATTCATGGACTTCTATTTTCACACAAGTCCCGTGGGCGATCTTTCAGTGGCCGATCTCAGTAGCTTCTTTTTGATCTTGTACCAATATGAGTGTTTTAAATTACGGCACAATTGTGAAAATTGCGGTTAAACTTTTGTATTTGCAACTGTTTTGAAAAAATATGCTTATAGCACCGGCATTGTGGCGCAAATAGCGTCTGAATAGCGCTAATTATAGCGGTTCATATTGTATTTTTAGTTTTTTTAATTGTTTAATCATTAAATTTGTTGATGTATGTATTCTTTAAATGTATCAATTTATGTATAACTTGTAAAAATATATTAATTTCATTGTATTTCATATGATTTTTAGATTTAATACATTGAATTATATTGTTTTGGTATTTTTATTGATATAAATGTTATTACTTGATTTAGAAAATAGATTTTCTTGTCATTATAATGTAAAATAATTGAAAAACTTATACATAATCATAGATAAATTAATTCAAATAATTATATTATAAAATGATATCATCAATATCATTAAATTTGTAAGTATTTTATATTACAATTAAAAAACATAATTTACATCTCGCAGCGTAGCGCGAGTATTCTCCTAGTACTAATATAAATTTATGAATTCAAATTATGTATGAAATTAATTGCTCAGTTACATGACATGTAATGATTATGTGTATGCTGTTATTTAAATTTATATGCATTAACTAAAATATAAAAAATGTAATAGATACAATAGAGAGACATCGATTTATTTTTCAATTAAATTTGACCGGGTTTTAAAAATCCGGTCATGTTTGCCCATTCTTCTCAAAGAGTCATAATCACGATTTAATTTAATTTTGATAAAACCATTGGATTTTTAAAATCTAGTGATACCGAAATTTTAAAATTCAATTCAGATTATTTTTGACATATTATGCAAAACAAGATTTTTTTCGAATTCTTTTTTTCAAACAAGACTACCGTCAGATATTTTTTTAAAAGGTTGAGATTTTGATGATTCTTTTGACATACGTTATCGTATTAATAAAAATATAAGATTTGATGATTCTTTTGACATACGTTATCGTATTAATAAAAATATAAGATTTGATGATTCTTTTGACATACGTTATCGTATTAATAAAAATATAAGATTTGATGATTCTTTTGACATACGTTATCGTATTAATAAAAATATAAGATTTGATTTGTTAAATTATATGTTTGTTAATAAGAACAACAGAGGCGAGGAACTCGTCAAAATCATCTTACGCAAGTACTTGGAAATTAGAAAATCCTTGTGAAATAAACAAACTCAATACTCAAACTCAACGAGAGACCAGCTCAAACCAAGTTGAGGAACTCGGCCAAATCATCCATGGAGATCTTCCCTGACGATATATGGCATCGAATCCTCAAAATCGGCACAGAGACAGGCCGATTAGATTACAAAGACCTCTGCTCTCTCTCCATGACTTGTCCTTGCTTTGGTGAATTAGCTCAGGATCCCACCTTCTGGACTATCCTCTTTCATCGTGATTATGACGAATCTGCTGGAGCCGTTTCAAAAGCACGTTATATATTGGAGTGGTGAGTTGATCTTGCCTCGTGTGTATATATATATATATATATATATATATATATAGAAAAGCTAAAGTACTTAATTAAGTAAATTGCTTGTTGTACTTAAAGGTTATAAGCCGTCCGATCAAGTTTAATCACACGTTCTGATAAGATTTTCGATAGACGGAACGGTATGGTGCTCCAGACGTTACATAAGCCATTTTCAGACGTTCCTAATATATCCTTCTTTCCCAAACAGTACTTCCATTCCATTCCTTCTCCAAAATTCGACTATTTACCATGGCTATCCATGGCTCGCCTCTAGTTTTCTAGCCTCTATTTTTCATTTGAGGATAGGTCGCCCCAGTTTATGTCCTGATGGCTCACCTCTGATTTTCTTCGAGGATAGCTGATCACCCCAGTTTTCATTGCTCCTTCATGCTGTTAGATCTCGATAGGTTTGTCCCAGATTGCTCGTCTCTTCTGTCAGGGACATAGCGTACATGCCATTGGTACATATCTTCAAGGGGATCGCCGAGATTGCATATCGCTCTTACAGATCTGCTCGCCTCTCTTGCAATCCACCCCCCCTGTAAGTGAACTACCTCACGAGGTACCATAAATTCTTCTTGAATGAAATTTGAATTAATTATAGTTGTTAAACTTCTTTTTGAATCAAAATTGAAACAATCCAGTGTCAGAACCTCTTTTTAAATAAACAATTCTCAGTTTTGTAAAGGATAATGTCACCAATTTTGAAAAGGATATACTGATTTTATCACACTTTTGCCGTGAAATGCATATTATGAACTTAACAGTGGCTCAATCCTTGATTTGTAATATTTATTAATTTGATTTTACTCTTTAACCCTTGCAATTATATTGCATTGACCGTTTTTTTACCATATCATCATATTAGGTTTTGCAAATTACAATTTTTTTACTCTTAATTATGTACTTATTTGATTAATAATTAATCTATAGGATGAAAGAATGAAGCTTCGACTTTTGACAATGCAGCAAATGCTAATGCCAACCCTAACAAGTCTTTTGAGGTACAATTGTTTCGCAATTATTTTCGTCAATATTCATTTCAGTCCTTTTTAGTTCATATTTTCTTATCAATATTTCATAGTTAACTCAGGTCACACGGTGTACCAAGGAAAATCACTTTGAGGACGGTACATTGAGGTATTATATTATTTCATTTTTGCAATTAGTAATTTTAGATGCGTAATGCCTCCTCAAGTATCGTAATGTCTTGTTAGTGATGAACTTTATAAAACATCAAGATTTTTAATATTTGTTTTTTTTTGTCTATTTGTAGAAAAAAAGATTGATAGAAAGATGAAAGTGGTGATTATAGCAGTGATGATGTTGGAAAGAGGGGATTATGAAACTGATGAATATGCACTCAATTTATAATATTACTAGACTTATTAGGTTTTGGTACTTTTTGGAAATTCAGAATTTATTAGATGTCTTTAGGATTTTGTGTAATTTTAGAGTTTTTTTTGGACTTAATTACAATTTATTGATGATTTATAGTGTTAATTTCCAATTTGATGGTTTTTTGCAAAACTGCCAACCAAATTGCAAAAAGAGTGAAAATTTCGAAATTAAGGGGTAAATGTGATTTTTCTTTTTGAATGTAAATTGTGATATTTTCGAGTTTGTATTCATACACATTAAATTGCTGGTTTGTTTTGTACACTGTAAAGTTTAAGTAGTATCTCAAATGTTCCATAATAATAATCTATATTTGTCGGTGATGACATCAGTACCGGTATAAGCGCCAACCTTGAAGAATTGTATAACACGGTACATAAGTTTAACCGCAATTTTCACAATTGTGCCGTAATTTAAAACACTCATATTGGTACAAGATCAAAAAGAAGCTACTGAGATCGGCCACTGAAAGATCGCCCACGGGACTTGTGTGAAAATAGAAGTCCATGAATTCTTAGGATCAAAATAAAGTGGCTGCTATACGAAGATATAAATTGCCATGCAATTGCATCGCAACAAAAGAACGAACACAATAAGTGACAAATTTTAGTATAGACTTGGAAGGGCAGCGCCCCTCTCCCCTCTCATTCTTCGACAATTTTGGATTTAAACATAAGTTATGAAAAATATTTTCTATGACTTAAAAACAAAGAAATCATGACCCAAATCCTAATGTGTCGAGATTATATTTTTCTCGTAATATATCTTAGATTGATGCTGATAAGCGATTCCAAATCTAAGAAACTACTTGTAAAATAATGACAAATAAAAAAATTCATAAAATATATTTTTATCAAATATTAAATCCAAATCAAAAATCGAATTAGTTCACGCACATTATCTTATGATTCAAATTTCAATTTTTTTTTTTGTGAAAAGTGAGTTATGGCTTGCTTGGCAACATGGATTAAGACTGAAATAATTAAAGAAAGTGAAAGAAATAAATTTATTTCACAGAATAAAAAAATAGATGAAAAGTGACTTAATCTTAGTTTATTCCACTAAGAAGGGAAAAGAAAATAATACATGAATTTTTTTTTCCTCTTTCTCGCCTCTCGGCCATTCAATTAAAAAATATTAATTTTTTTTTTATCTTGCAAAACATCATTGAAATAATTTGAAATAGTTATTCGGTCATCTATGCAATTGTGCTTCAACAATTTTGTAGGGAATGTCAAGTATGAACAATTATTTTTTGGATTTAGCTTAATTTCGATGCTCATCATATTTTATAATTAATTTTGTAATTGTAATCAATATTTTGTATGATAGTTATTGGATTTAGCATTAAATGAAATGAAATTTTATATTTCAATATATTAATTTCTATTTTGATATAATTTAGAATTATATAAATGTCGGCAAATGATTATTCGATGCATTTTTAAATGTTGTTGATTTTTACATTGCAAGCATTATTATATGTTGTAGATTTATACAATACAGTGTATTTTTAAATGCTACCAATTTTCTCAACCGAAATATTCGAAAATGCTACTATTCATCCATGTCCATGCCCATTCCAATACATTAATAAATGCTTTTATTGTCACAATCAAATGCATTTTAGAATGTCCTTACTAGATATTTGTTAATGTTTTCATTTCTCATAATTCAATGCATTTGAGCATACGAAATGCCCTCGATTTTCATTATAATTGCCGACACAATCATATGCTCTTGATTTCATAGTTACAAAACATTACATGAAATGCATTTGTAAGAATAGAGGGCACCAATCCATACTGCATTTTCACCTTATGCAGCCAAATGTAATTGACAGCATTAATACATGCATTCAACAGCATATGCGAATGCTTCAAAATGTCAGTATTGTTGTAGTGTACTTTGCGAGATGTGCTCTTTATAGCACTATCCCTTAATTGTACAACACACCTAGTGTGATCTCCCACTACTCCTAATAATAATTGGTTACAACAACTTCATGATTCATTCATGAACCGAAAATACATATTTACATAATAACCCTTACATTACACAAAATATTAAGAAAAAAGCTCACTTTTGCCCCCTGAATTGTACCAAAAAGTGCAATTTTCAGCAAATTAGGGTTAATTTTGAGCAAATTAGGGTTTTTCAGTCTAATTACGGTTAATTTCAGCAATTTTCAGCAAATTAGGGTTTTTTCAACCAAAAAACAGCAAATTAGGGTTAAATTCAGCCCCAAAACAGCAAATTAGGGTTAATTTCAGCCAAAAAACAGCAAATTAGGGTTAATTTGAGCAATTTTCAGAAAATTAGGGTTTTTTTTTGTCCAATTTCAGCAAATTAGGGTTTTGTTTTGTCGAATTTCAGGGCTATTTTCAGGGATTTTGATCGATTTCAGGATTTTCAGCGATTTCATTCTCTCATTTTTAACGTGAGCGTACCAACTCTGGATAAAGGATCCCAAAAGATAGTCTATGATCAGGTTTGTACCAGTATGAAAAATCATATTTATTGGTTGAAGGATATTTTGGTAATTTAATTTTATGTATCAAGCAGGACCGTAACATTGTTGGTATATCTGCCATTAGATCTCCATCTGTAGGTTCGTTCATTCGTTCGTTGGTTCATTTTTATTTTTATTAAAAAAAACGTGACGATTATCTTATCTTATTAATTATCTGCTCGCTAATTAAAATTAAAATTTAATTTATTTTGCAGGAAGTAAGAAGAGAAAGATTGCTTGATTGCACGAATCACCTATCTGTTAACACTAGAAAAATCGTATTTTTTAATCAAGGGTCGTTTACAATGTTCATGTTTTGCCTCGTTGTTTATGATAAAAAGATTAAAATCTAATATCACGACTTTGTTGAGGGGCGGAGACCTCACAGGTGGTGGGAACAATTCTGAAAGTATTCTATGGCACGCGTCTATAAAATATTGGTTTGAAATGAAAGGAAAAGGTGTTGTTGTTCTTCTCCTAAGCACATCAGTAAGAATTTAGGTTATTATTTCATGATGATATAAAAATTAATGTTGAAAGAAAGAAAAAAGATATATATATATATATATATATATATATATATATATATATATATATATATATATATATATATATATATATATATATATATATATAGGGGGAGGATCCCTTGACATCCATATTAGACTCCCATATTAGACTCTCTAATATGGTCCATTGATCAATCTTTGATGAATTTGATGAGGGGCTGAGATCAATTTATAGAACTCTGCTGTGAGTGCTCTCTTCACACTGACCGCCCCACTACCTCACTTTCCCTCTCTCTTCGCGAGTCCTTCCATGGCGATCCGAGAAAACCCAGCACGCCGGCCTTCTCAATGGCGATTGAAGCACACGATCTGGCTTCGTAAGTCTCTTTCTCTCTCTCTTGACTCTCGAATCTTCGTAAGTATCTCTCTTGCACGACGACTTTCCCTTTCCGGCGATGGTGATGGTTCAAGACCACGACGCCCCTAACCCCCTCTCTGAGGATGCTCAAGCACACGATCCCGGGCCCAGAGAACCCGCGCAAACTCTCTCTCGTGATGCCTTATATCACTCACGACACAACCATAACCTTGATTCGACCTGAATTTCTGAAATTGAGGTTGTCCGCACTCTATATGTACAATTAGGCATAACTCAAACATAATTTAGTTTAATTTAAGATAAATCGAGAATCATATAGTTTAAATTGGCTAATTGAGGTAATTAGGGTTGTTTTTGAGTGATTTCATAGTAATTAAATTGTTTTGTATTTATTAGTGATATTGTTCATGTCTAGTGAGATTGAAGTATTGAATCAGGATTGTTGAATTCAAATGAGACGCATGAGATGAATTTGAAGTATTGAAGCCAACTTTTGTGACTGATAGCATGCTCGTTGAAAGTAAATTGGGCTCAATCATTCAATGGAAGTATAATTTGGTATAATTTAGTATAATTAGGATAAATGAGTTGTCTTTTACTAATTGGTGTAATTGTTTATTAATTTAGGTTAGTCGAGATTTGGGATGTGATAGCTCAATCTTTTCGATAAAATGCCTTATATGGATTGGAAGTTGAACTTGGAAGTCGATGACAGATCTTTTCAAGGTCGAATTGATTCTCGAAGTCGGAGCCTATACTTTTGGTTGTTGCTTGAAGTCGATGACAGATGTTTTCTCGAACTCGAGGGTTTTTTTATGTGCAGGTTTTGCTCGAAGACAGAGGCTGTTTTTATCAGGTTTTATTCGAACTCAGAATGCTCAAAGTTCGACGACTCGAAGTTGGAATACTCGGAGTTGTATATGAACTTATAATTAGAGATTAGATCATGTCTTGTGTATTCATTGACTCGAGGATTGTGTTGTGTCGTGTATTTATTGACTTGTAACAATTTGATTCGTAGAGTATAGGTATTATGTCTTGTTAGAATGTATGTATCGTGTCTTGTGTATTGTCGAGGCTCGGGTCTTGTGTTATTTATAATGATTATCGATGATGTTATATTTATAAATTATTAATTGTATCTTCTGTATTTATAATCATTGTCAATGTTAATACAAAATGTAGGGAATGTGCATGTTTTTTTTTTCCAAAAAATAGAGAAAATGCAGGTAATGAGCATGATTTGAAAGTATAGTGCATTTCCGATAAAAAAAAATTATTTCATAATGGATTTTTTGTATGTAAAATGTCAATCAAAGAAAATGAAAACAAATTCCATAAATAGTAAATACACATATATTTATTCTATTAAGAACACAAATATGATGTTAATATATGACTTGAGGAGTACAGTACATTCATCCAACTTAATAATAACTCAATTTACAATTAAACCATAATTGAGTCTAAACCCTAACATGAATGGTACCACAACCCTAACATGACTGGTACAATGACCCTAAACCCTAAACCCTGAACAAAATTGAGTCGTTTTTATCCCTTATCCAGCCCCAATTTGCCAAATTATCCTAAATAAATTCTGTTTTTACCATATTAAACCATAATTAAGCTCCAATTTTCCAAAATAATCCCCGATAACCTCAAATACCACCCCAATTTGTAAACATAAACCCAACTCAACCCTAAATAATAAAATTGAACTTCAACTTCGGCTTCGAGTATTACAATTGAAATCCAAAACTTGTGATGATGTCTTATGAGCAAAATCTGAAAAATGATCTTATTAGATATATGCATTACTGAAGGGGGATTCTGTAAATTTCGAAAAAGAGAGGGATGTAATGTAAAATTTACCATCTTCTTTTATAGGAAATCATTTCGACCGGCACCTCGTGAATTCATTTCCCGCAAAAGCTATCCATCCACAAGTGTGCTGTATTGATCCAGCTTCCATCCACCAACCGATTCCTTGAGAAATCCAAATCAATTCGCCAATTCAATTAACCAATCCAGTGAATCCTCGAGAAATTCAATTCAGTCTTCTCAAATCCCATTCGCCAATTCAATTCAACGACTAGGCCCTCGAAAAACCATTTTGTGCATCAATTTGATTCGAATGAGAAGCCAATGTACCTTCAATGCAAAGAATGCAAGAAATATTACAATGGAAATCATTAGAGAGTGGCCAATAACCCTAATTCAACAAAATTAGTCCTAATTAACCTAGAATCACAAAAAATAAAATCGTAAAAAACTACGTATGACTGAAGGAAAATTGTTCGCTTAGGGTCATAGAGGAATACCAGCATAAGAGAATAAGGGGTGGAATTGTTCGATTAGGGTCCACAATGGAGAAGTTCAGGGCTCGTGAAAACTTGCGGAGCAGGTTGCTGCCATCAAGAGAGAGAGAGGCGTCGCCAGGAAGAGCTCGGAGGTCAAGGGTACGAAGAGACATCTGGCTTCTCCTACGAAGAAAGAGAGAGCACAGAGCTTCTGATGCTTGTCGTACGAAGAGAGAGAGAGAGAGAGAGAGAGAGAGAGAGAGAGAGAGGAATTTGCGGTTTACTGTATCCATGACTCGAGAGGAATTGGGGGTTAGGCTGTGGCTTGGAAAGAAGTCGTCACCATCTGTTCGCCATGGCTTTACTTAGTGAGCGTGTGGAAAGAGGAAAGAGAGAAGAGAGAGAGAGACTGTCCAAGGGCAGGAGGGTTCACGGTCAAAATAATAGCGTGTGTTGTGTGGATTAATCTCAGCCTTTCATTAAAAGATCAACGATTCAGATTAGGAAGTCCAATATGGGAGTCTAATATGGATGTCAAGGGATCCTCCCCCATATATATATATATATATATATATATATATATATATATATATATATATATATATATATATGTATAGAAAAGCTAAAGTACTTAATTAAGTAAATTGCTTGATGTACTTAAAGGTTTTAAGCCGTTAGATCAACTTTAATCACACGCTTTGATAAGATTTTTGATAGACGGAACGGTATGATACTCTAGACGTTACATAAGCCATTTTCACTTTTTCCAGACGTTACCTAATATATCCTTCTTTCCCAAACAATACTTCAACCTTTCTCCCCAAAATTAGATTATTTGCATGCAACGGCCATCTCCTTGCTCGCGTCAGGTTTTTCTTTGTGGGAAGCTCGCCCCAATTTCATTGATCCACCCAACTGCCTGCCAGAGGGGAGATTTGCAGTGGATTTCTCGTCTGTGTTGTTCGCCTATGCCAGAGCGGTAGCGTACATTCGTAAATGTCTTCAAGAGGCTCACCCCAGATTTAAGTTCTCGTCCCTATGCTACTATAGATTTGATCAACATATTTGAATCGCTTAAAGATGCTTGCTTCGAGATTGGTTAATTTTCATGGTTATGGCTTGCCTCACCTTTCAGATTTGAATCCAATTTTGTTCGAAAAGGTAAAGCATTTAGCAAAACAAAAGTAGAAATTAATCGATAATTGTTTAGATATGGTTTTCTTGTTTGTGGGCAATTTCGAAATTGTTTAGTAAGAACAATTTGTTCAAAGAATTTGATCTAGGTCTGGCTTGTGTTCATCTACTTGTACTATGTTGAAACTAGTGATGGTTTTGTTGATATATTGTTCAATTAGGTTGGCTAATGTTATTTATGCTTTGTTTATGGTTGTTATTTTCAGTTTGTTTTAAATAAAATTTGATGAATATGGCAAACTGATTTTTGGTGTATCATTTCATTTCAGAGATGTGCAGATATAATCTAGAAAGAGGGGGAGAAGGCGTATGTTGAGTTTCAGGGTTTTTGTGAGTGAATTTGGTTATATTGCATGTGATCATTTTATTTGATTTTTGGTGAATACGATTTAATTTTAGTTCGAAGGTCTGAAGGCTATTCAGGACGATCGTGCTGTCGAGATGGCTGATGTCGCAGACAATTACATGGCCGATCATGTTGTCGAGTTTTGGATGTGTATGAATTGTAAAAATACAAACTTTATTATAAGAAAAGCTTTGAATGTTATGGCTACAATAAGATTGTAATTATGCAGATTATGTAATTATGAAATTTTGTTGAGTTGATGTGTTTATATATGTACATTCTTGTTTTTTTTTTGTTTTTTTTTTGAAGGAATACCAATGGTATTCGTACTTTTTATAAAAACACAAAAATATTTACAATGGTTTGAGACATAAAGTAAATAAACAATGACCTATTTTTATCTATGAATATTTTCTAAGGTCCTCCACGTCCTTACTTCGTTATAGGCTTTCGTCGCGGTTGACATTGGCGGTATGTTCTTTGTAGCGAAAATTTTCTCGTTTCGTGCTTTCCAAACATTCCATGTTATTGAAGCCCACCATTTGTCCCATAAGTTCCTTCGTAATGGCGGTTGTTTGGCCCTATTGTGTAGCCATGAATCCACTTGGGAAGTTTTTGAATCTCTCGCAATCGGTTCACCCACTAGTCTCTCCACTAATTTCCATACCGTGTGAGTGTACGTACAATCTAGAAATAGGTGTTCGGCCGACTCATCATATCTATCACATAGAACACATTGTTTTCCACCCGTCCATCCTTTTTTGGATAATACATCGAACGTATTAATTTTTGATTGCAAGGCCAACCATAGGAATATTTGGATCTTTGGTGGGATTTTTAATTTCCAAAGCGGTTTTTGCCACGAAACGGTTATTCCCGGGTCTATTAGGAAGCCGTATGCCGATCTACTAGTGAACTCTTCTTTTGCATTCCATTTCCAAATTATTTTATTGGTGAATGTGTCGAAACTCGTTGATGCTTCATATATCGGTAGTAGTTGAACTAGTTGGTTCACGAAGAATGATCTTTTCATGGTGGGGATGTCGATTAATTGTTGAGCTTGTTGTATTCCATAAAGATCTTTGAGACAAGATGACCAAAGATTTTCCTTGTTATTGTCTATTTGCCATAGGAGTTTTAGTAGTAGCGCATCGTTTTTTGTTTTAAGGTTAGGAATACCCAATCCGCCATTTTTGCGTGGAAGGCATATCTTATCCCAATTTACTAGACAATTTCCGGGATTACATTTTTCGGTCCCTTTCCAAAGAAACGACCTAATGACCTTGTTAATCTCATTGATTACCCAAGTCGGTAATTTCAAAACTTGCATATTATATGTTGGTATGGAGGCTAGTGTTGCCTTTATTAGTGTTAGACGACCACCCATAGAAAGAAGTTTGCCTTTCCAACTTGCGACTTTATCTTGGATTTTTTTAATAAGAGGGAGAAAAGTGATTTTTCTCGGTTGTTTGAAGGTTAATGGAAGTCCAAGATACTTTAAGGGGAGATCTTGTTTTTGGCATTTTAATATAACCCCAATTGTTTGATCTAAATTCTCGGGGATGTTTATGGTCGAGAATCCCGTTTTCTCCCAATTAATATTTAGACCCGTAATTTCGGAGAATAGCTCAAGACCAAGCATTATTTTTTTAAGATTATCCGGGGTTGCCTCTACGAATAAAATAGTATCATCGGCGTATTGTAGTATTTGAGAGTCTATATTACTAATTCTAGATAGGAGTGGATTAATTTTTTTCATAATAGCTTGAAGGGAGTCAATGGCTAAGTCGAAAAGTAAAGGAGAGAGTGGGTCGCCTTGTCTTAGGCCTCTTTGATGGAAAAAATATGGAGATAATTCCCCATTTATCTTTATAGCAGAGGACGAGGAAATAAAAAGATTGTGTATCCATTGTATCCATTTTGGAGGAAATTGTTTTGTTTCTAGAAGATTCAACATGAATTTCCAAGAGACGTTATCAAAGGCTTTCTTGATATCTATTTTGAGCAATATTGCCGGTATTTTATTTTTCATGAAATAGTTGACATATTCTCGAGCGACAAGAAATGTGTCGGTTATGGCACGACCTTTGATAAAAGCCGTTTGTTGTTTGTTGATTAAATTTGGGAGGATTGGTTGTAGCCTATTTGCCATTATTTTCGTTATAATTTTTATCGGCGCATTTATGACACTTATTGGTCTAAATTGCTCAATTTCGTTGGCCCCCTCTATTTTCGGAATTAGCGTGATATTTGCTTGATTTAACCTCCATAAGTCGAGTTTATTTTCCTCAAAGTGTTTTATTAGATCCGTTAGATCTTTTTTAAGCGTGCCCCATAAATTTTGAATATATTCGGCCGGCAACCCATCGGGTCCCGTGGACTTTCTTTTTTTCATTTGTTGTATTGTTTTTTCAACTTCGCTCTCTAGAAAAGGTTCTACAAGTCCTTGAAGGTTTATGTTTGGGTCGGGAATTCCATGAAGTATATTAAGATCAATTTCGGATTCAATCGTATGAAGTATATTTATTGATATCAATTTATGTACAACATAATAATCTACTTTTGTTTTGCTAAATGCTTTACCTTTTCGAACAAAATTGGATTCAAATCTGAAAGGTGAGGCAAGCCATAACCATGAAAATTAACCAATCTCGAAGCAAGCATCTTTAAGCGATTCAAATATGTTGATCAAATCTATAGTAGCATAGGGACGAGAACTTAAATCTGGAGTGAGCCTCTTGAAGACATTTACGAATGTACGCTACCGCTCTGGCATAGGCGAACAACACAGACGAGAAATCCACTGCAAATCTCCCCTCTGGCAGGCAGTTGGGTGGATCAATGAAATTGGGGCGAGCTTCCCACAAAGAAAAACCTGACGCGAGCAAGGAGATGGCCGTTGCATGCAAATAATCTAATTTTGGGGAGAAAGGTTGAAGTATTGTTTGGGAAAGAAGGATATATTAGGTAACGTCTGGAAAAAGTGAAAATGGCTTATGTAACGTCTAGAGTATCATACCGTTCCGTCTATCAAAAATCTTATCAAAGCGTGTGATTAAAGTTGATCTAACGGCTTAAAACCTTTAAGTACATCAAGCAATTTACTTAATTAAGTACTTTAGCTTTTCTATACATATATATATATATATATATATATATATATATATATATATATATATGGGGGAGGATCCCTTGACATCCATATTAGACTCCCATATTGGACTTCCTAATCTGAATCGTTGATCTTTTAATGAAAGGCTGAGATTAATCCACACAACACACGCTATTATTTTGACCGTGAACCCTCCTGCCCTTGGACAGTCTCTCTCTCTCTTCTCTCTTTCCTCTTTCCACACGCTCACTAAGTAAAGCCATGGCGAACAGATGGTGACGACTTCTTTCCAAGCCACAGCCTAACCCCCAATTCCTCTCGAGTCATGGATACAGTAAACCGCAAATTCCTCTCTCTCTCTCTCTCTCTCTCTCTCTCTCTCTCTCTCTCTCTCTCTCTCTCTCTCTCTTCGTACGACAAGCATCAGAAGCTCTGTGCTCTCTCTTTCTTCGTAGGAGAAGCCAGATGTCTCTTCGTACCCTTGACCTCCGAGCTCTTCCTGGCGACGCCTCTCTCTCTCTTGATGGCAGCAACCTGCTCCGCAAGTTTTCACGAGCCCTGAACTTCTCCATTGTGGACCCTAATCGAACAATTCCACCCCTTATTCTCTTATGCTGGTATTCCTCTATGACCCTAAGCGAACAATTTTCCTTCAGTCATACGTAGTTTTTTACGATTTTATTTTTTGTGATTCTAGGTTAATTAGGACTAATTTTGTTGAATTAGGGTTATTGGCCACTCTCTAATGATTTCCATTGTAATATTTCTTGCATTCTTTGCATTGAAGGTACATTGGCTTCTCATTCGAATCAAATTGATGCACAAAATGGTTTTTCGAGGGCCTAGTCGTTGAATTGAATTGGCGAATGGGATTTGAGAAGACTGAATTGAATTTCTCGAGGATTCACTGGATTGGTTAATTGAATTGGCGAATTGATTTGGATTTCTCAAGGAATCGGTTGGTGGATGGAAGCTGGATCAATACAGCACACTTGTGGATGGATAGCTTTTGCGGGAAATGAATTCACGAGGTGCCGGTCGAAATGATTTCCTATAAAAGAAGATGGTAAATTTTACATTACATCCCTCTCTTTTTCGAAATTTACAGAATCCCCCTTCAGTAATGCATATATCTAATAAGATCATTTTTCAGATTTTGCTCATAAGACATCATCACAAGTTTTGGATTTCAATTGTAATACTCGAAGCCGAAGTTGAAGTTCAATTTTATTATTTAGGGTTGAGTTGGGTTTATGTTTACAAATTGGGGTGGTATTTGAGGTTATCGGGGATTATTTTGGAAAATTGGAGCTTAATTATGGTTTAATATGGTAAAAACAGAATTTATTTAGGATAATTTGGCAAATTGGGGCTGGATAAGGGATAAAAACGACTCAATTTTGTTCAGGGTTTAGGGTTTAGGGTCATTGTACCAGTCATGTTAGGGTTGTGGTACCATTCATGTTAGGGTTTAGACTCAATTATGGTTTAATTGTAAATTGAGTTATTATTAAGTTGGATGAATGTACTGTACTCCTCAAGTCATATATTAACATCATATTTGTGTTCTTAATAGAATAAATATATGTGTATTTACTATTTATGGAATTTGTTTTCATTTTCTTTGATTGACATTTTACATACAAAAAATCCATTATGAAATAATTTTTTTTTATCGGAAATGCACTATACTTTCAAATCATGCTCATTACCTGCATTTTCTCTATTTTTTGGAAAAAAAAAACATGCACATTCCCTACATTTTGTATTAACATTGACAATGATTATAAATACAGAAGATACAATTAATAATTTATAAATATAACATCATCGATAATCATTATAAATAACACAAGACCCGAGCCTCGACAATACACAAGACACGATACATACATTCTAACAAGACATAATACCTATACTCTACGAATCAAATTGTTACAAGTCAATAAATACACGACACAACACAATCCTCGAGTCAATGAATACACAAGACATGATCTAATCTCTAATTATAAGTTCATATACAACTCCGAGTATTCCAACTTCGAGTCGTCGAACTTTGAGCATTCTGAGTTCGAATAAAACCTGATAAAAACAGCCTCTGTCTTCGAGCAAAACCTGCACATAAAAAAACCCTCGAGTTCGAGAAAACATCTGTCATCGACTTCAAGCAACAACCAAAAGTATAGGCTCCGACTTCGAGAATCAATTCGACCTTGAAAAGATCTGTCATCGACTTCCAAGTTCAACTTCCAATCCATATAAGGCATTTTATCGAAAAGATTGAGCTATCACATCCCAAATCTCGACTAACCTAAATTAATAAACAATTACACCAATTAGTAAAAGACAACTCATTTATCCTAATTATACTAAATTATACCAAATTATACTTCCATTGAATGATTGAGCCCAATTTACTTTCAACGAGCATGCTATCAGTCACAAAAGTTGGCTTCAATACTTCAAATTCATCTCATGCGTCTCATTTGAATTCAACAATCCTGATTCAATACTTCAATCTCACTAGACATGAACAATATCACTAATAAATACAAAACAATTTAATTACTATGAAATCACTCAAAAACAACCCTAATTACCTCAATTAGCCAATTTAAACTATATGATTCTCGATTTATCTTAAATTAAACTAAATTATGTTTGAGTTATGCCTAATTGTACATATAGAGTGCGGACAACCTCAATTTCAGAAATTCAGGTCGAATCAAGGTTATGGTTGTGTCGTGAGTGATATAAGGCATCACGAGAGAGAGTTTGCGCGGGTTCTCTGGGCCCGGGATCGTGTGCTTGAGCATCCTCAGAGAGGGGGTTAGGGGCGTCGTGGTCTTGAACCATCACCATCGCCGGAAAGGGAAAGTCGTCGTGCAAGAGAGATACTTACGAAGATTCGAGAGTCAAGAGAGAGAGAAAGAGACTTACGAAGCCAGATCGTGTGCTTCAATCGCCATTGAGAAGGCCGGCGTGCTGGGTTTTCTCGGATCGCCATGGAAGGACTCGCGAAGAGAGAGGGAAAGTGAGGTAGTGGGGCGGTCAGTGTGAAGAGAGCACTCACAGCAGAGTTCTATAAATTGATCTCAGCCCCTCATCAAATTCATCAAAGATTGATCAATGGACCATATTAGAGAGTCTAATATGGGAGTCTAATATGGATGTCAAGGGATCCTCCCCCTATATATATATATATATATATATATATATCTTTTTTCTTTCTTTCAACATTAATTTTTATATCATCATGAAATAATAACCTAAATTCTTACTGATGTGCTTAGGAGAAGAACAACAACACCTTTTCCTTTCATTTCAAACCAATATTTTATAGACGCGTGCCATAGAATACTTTCAGAATTGTTCCCACCACCTGTGAGGTCTCCGCCCCTCAACAAAGTCGTGATATTAGATTTTAATCTTTTTATCATAAACAACGAGGCAAAACATGAACATTGTAAACGACCCTTGATTAAAAAATACGATTTTTCTAGTGTTAACAGATAGGTGATTCGTGCAATCAAGCAATCTTTCTCTTCTTACTTCCTGCAAAATAAATTAAATTTTAATTTTAATTAGCGAGCAGATAATTAATAAGATAAGATAATCGTCACGTTTTTTTTAATAAAAATAAAAATGAACCAACGAACGAATGAACGAACCTACAGATGGAGATCTAATGGCAGATATACCAACAATGTTACGGTCCTGCTTGATACATAAAATTAAATTACCAAAATATCCTTCAACCAATAAATATGATTTTTCATACTGGTACAAACCTGATCATAGACTATCTTTTGGGATCCTTTATCCAGAGTTGGTACGCTCACGTTAAAAATGAGAGAATGAAATCGCTGAAAATCCTGAAATCGATCAAAATCCCTGAAAATAGCCCTGAAATTCGACAAAACAAAACCCTAATTTGCTGAAATTGGACAAAAAAAAACCCTAATTTTCTGAAAATTGCTCAAATTAACCCTAATTTGCTGTTTTTTGGCTGAAATTAACCCTAATTTGCTGTTTTGGGGCTGAATTTAACCCTAATTTGCTGTTTTTTGGTTGAAAAAACCCTAATTTGCTGAAAATTGCTGAAATTAACCGTAATTAGACTGAAAAACCCTAATTTGCTCAAAATTAACCCTAATTTGCTGAAAATTGCACTTTTTGGTACAATTCAGGGGGCAAAAGTGAGCTTTTTTCTTAATATTTTGTGTAATGTAAGGGTTATTATGTAAATATGTATTTTCGGTTCATGAATGAATCATGAAGTTGTTGTAACCAATTATTATTAGGAGTAGTGGGAGATCACACTAGGTGTGTTGTACAATTAAGGGATAGTGCTATAAAGAGCACATCTCGCAAAGTACACTACAACAATACTGGCATTTTGAAGCATTCGCATATGCTGTTGAATGCATGTATTAATGCTGTCAATTACATTTGGCTGCATAAGGTGAAAATGCAGTATGGATTGGTGCCCTCTATTCTTACAAATGCATTTCATGTAATGTTTTGTAACTATGAAATCAAGAGCATATGATTGTGTCGGCAATTATAATGAAAATCGAGGGCATTTCGTATGCTCAAATGCATTGAATTATGAGAAATGAAAACATTAACAAATATCTAGTAAGGACATTCTAAAATGCATTTGATTGTGACAATAAAAGCATTTATTAATGTATTGGAATGGGCATGGACATGGATGAATAGTAGCATTTTCGAATATTTCGGTTGAGAAAATTGGTAGCATTTAAAAATACACTGTATTGTATAAATCTACAACATATAATAATGCTTGCAATGTAAAAATCAACAACATTTAAAAATGCATCGAATAATCATTTGCCGACATTTATATAATTCTAAATTATATCAAAATAGAAATTAATATATTGAAATATAAAATTTCATTTCATTTAATGCTAAATCCAATAACTATCATACAAAATATTGATTACAATTACAAAATTAATTATAAAATATGATGAGCATCGAAATTAAGCTAAATCCAAAAAATAATTGTTCATACTTGACATTCCCTACAAAATTGTTGAAGCACAATTGCATAGATGTAAATATTATAAAGTTGCGAGTTATTTGGATTTATGCACCTTACGAAATGTAGTATGCGATCTCGAACTTGTGCAATAGTTAAAAGACAATTGTCCTAATATTCAAAAGATACAATTAAAATTGAAAATCAAGAAAATTTCGAATGAAAGAAATAATTACCATCTCATCATTATGAGAGGTGCATGTGTTGAACTCTTCCAATGTCTCCTCTGCCTCAATCTTTGTTATTATGTTTCGTTCTCTCTCGCATCTTTCCTCCTATTGCATGTATCAAACTCTTTCATTGCTCCTGAAAAATTACAACAAACTATAATATTCACGTAACGCTACAAACTCTGGAAATATCATGAATACTCATACAAAAAGAAAATATCATGTTTACCTTCAAATGCTCAAAGTGTTCCTGCTGAACCTTGATTCTTTTCAGCTCATCCTCTTGCTTGCTCTTCTCCAACTTCATAACAAAATATAAGTGCGTTATTTCGAAGTTATCTCAAAAAGAAAAAGAAAACATGGTATACTAACCATATGCAAACAAAGTCCCTTAATATTTAAAAATTGAAAAAATATTTTCTTGCGAACTTATCTTTTTTTCGAAAACAAACCTGAAAATGAAAATTATTTCAATTACATCCCTAAAATAAAGCAAAATTCGTATATACCCCTGAAAATGATGTACATATCAAAATAACTCTAAAAATGAGAAAGAAATGAAAACTGCGAAAAGAGAGTGTAGAATGAAATGAGTACCATAAAATCTCATGTCTCTCTTTCGTTGTTCTCTCCCATCTCATGACATGACCGGTGAAGAATGACTGCGAGATTCGTTCTCACCTCCCTCGCTAGCACAGAGTGTAGCTCTGCCTATTTCCCTGTGTGCTCCATTGTGTTCAATCGTCTCTCGTTGCGCTATCTTTGCGGCTAGGGCTTTAACTTCCGGGCATGAAAACTGCAAGAAGAGAGAGAAGACAGCGAGGGAGTAATATGTTTGCAAATGGCGACACTTTCAATTGCCATAGATTAGGTCTGAGGCTCGGGGCGAGGTATGAAGGGGACTGAAGCGTGATGATGAGGGTGATGCTGAGCGTGGGGCGACGTGCGGACTGTGACAGGGCGATGACGACATTATGGGGGCGATGCAGTGACGATGTTCACATGGGAAATGGTGAGGGGAATAGTGTTTGTGTGTGTGGGTGGGGGGGGCAGAGGGAGGTAGTAATATTCATTGGGCCTGAGGTGGATTAACGTGGGCATGCAGGGAGAGTGGATATTGATCATGGGGGTTATATGCATGTATATATAAGTTAATGATAGACTAGTCATGTTTATAAGTAAATATTTTGTAATTTAGTAATGTTGATCATTTGTATGAGATTAATGTATATACATATCAAAATGCAGTTAAAATACTTTTGCGAGAATTTTTTGTGTCATGATTTTATTTTAATAATAGCACCCGAAACAAAATGCAGTTATATGACAGTATTCGACCGTATTCCCGACACTTCACGCTAAATGTCGTCTTATGCAATACAATATCATGATTAATCCGTTAATATCCTCTTTTATACAAGTAATGATGACATATAGCCAAATGCCACCGGTATTGTTGTAGTGTAGTGGAATAGTGTATTTTTTGAATTGAAGTTAATCTTTCAAAAGTCCACTATAAAGCTTATTCAAACAATTAAAAGCTTTTTCCTAAGTTTTCCTCTTCCATTATCTCTAAATTCAATTCGTGTGAGTAATTGAAATTGTGCCACAACACAATGTTAGGTATATCTAATACCTAACAATCAATTGAAAATTAGGAAAATTAGATTCATGCTACCAATTTACCAGCCGTCGATCAACTTCAAATTTAACTCTCCCATTGTCAGTCAAGTACTCACGTAGCTCCCTTTGGGAGAGAAGACTATCAACGTCACCTACGAATCAAACAACACAGAGATCTTTGGGCGATCCCGCTTGGCTGGCCATGTTGGTAGAGAAAGAGAAAGAGCACCGACGAGTCTCTCTAGGGGCGAAGTAGTGGCGGAGGATGCTGGCGGCGAAGAGAGAGAGAGAGAGAGAGAGAGAGAGAGAGAGAGAGAGAGAGAGAGAGAGGTGAAGGAAGAGAGGGGTGATAGGGTTCAGCCGTGGAAAAGGCGTGGCTTAGGCATGATTTAATAAGAGAGGGGCGATAGAGTTTTGCCGTGGAGAAGGCGTGCCTCAGGCATGATTTAATAAGAGAGGGGGCGATAGAGTTCTGCCGTGGAGAAGACGTGCCCCAGGCATGATTTAATAAGAGAGGGGCGATTGGGTTCAGCCGTGGAGAATGTGTGGCTCAGACATGATTTAATAAGAGAGGGACGATATGGTTCAGTCGTGGAGAAGGCGTGGCTTAGACATGATTTAATAAGAGAGGGACGATATGGTTCAGTCGTGGAGAAGGCGTGGCTTAGACATGATTTAATAAGAGAGGAACGATATGATTCAGCCGTGGAGAAGACGTGGCTCAAGCATGATTTAATAAGAGAGGGGCGGTGGTTCATTTTTTTCTGTCTAGGGTAATCGAACGGTCCACGTTCATCTAATCTAACGGTTGGAAGTAAGGTTACGTGGTCCTATGTTGAACCAACAATTGATCGTAAATTTAATAAGAGAAGATGAATCAGTCAACATGTCTGTCATGTTATGACTTCGTTCTCTTAATTAATTTTTTATGTATTAAGAAACAAAAAAATATGTGTAGCAACAAATATTATTTTCAATTTCATTGTTTCGTATTTGGCAGCAAAAAATATAATTATGCCTCCTGTGTATATTTTTTCGAAAAATTCAAAATATCATATAATAGAAACTTTTTTATTGGTCACATTATTATTATTATTATATATATATATATATATATATATATATATATATATATATATATATATTGAAAACTATCAAGCCTGTATGACTGTATGGACAATTATAAAATATTTTTTGATGATAAATATGAAATATCTTGTAATGAGTATGATTAGAGAATAACGTCTATATATGAAAGTATTTGATATTCAAAGTTTACAAAAAAAACTATAGTTGTATAATAATAATAATAATAATAATAATAACAATATCACTAATTTTATCAAGTAAGATTGAAAGTACAAATATATCATAGAAATTTTTTAAAACTACAAAGATTCAAAACATAATTAATGTCTCGAACTCACGACTTTTGAAATAATAATTAAGTTCTTTATCAATCGTGATACAATATTTACGTCATATTTGTGGTCCTAGTAAAAAATATATTATATATATATAATTATAATTCTTACCTTCAATTCAAAATTCAAATAGTACTCTATCTCTGGGTTTGTGGGCTTTCTCACGTACCAGTCTTGTTTGGATGATAAATCTTTTGCACTGTATTTTTTTTTTAATTCTATACGGTGGTGTTTGGAATCTTGGATGGAAGATAAGGTGGGGATAACCTACTTTATTAGCTCTATCCTTGCCAAACACATGATTAATTACAAGGTATAAAAGATGATAAGTATAAAAAGAGAGGATTAAGCTATCACCACAAAAAGTGGTGATAAGACTATACTTCATCTATCCCTCAAATCTTTTACCAAACTACCCTCACACATATGATTATTATAATAATATGATTATTATATATAATATAATACAAAATAATATAGTATAATAAAATAAAAATAATATAATATATTTATATTATAATATAATATATTTATAATACATTATAATATAATAATACAAAACAATATGATATGATTATAATAATATTATTATTATATATAATATAATACAAAATAATATAGTATAATAAAATAAAATAATATAATATATTTATAATACATTATAATATAATATAATATAATAATACAAACCAATATGATATGATATGATATAATATAATATAATACAATACAATATAATATAATACACTATATTATATTATAATATAATGAAGGAAATACAGTTTCAGGATCAACCGTAAAAGTGTACACAAGGATAAACGAATGTAGTCGTACATTCGTAGCCATATCTTTCAGTAGGAAAATCCGATTTGAATGGTTCAAATTGGGTAAGATAGATAATTAGATTATCTATAACCTTCATGTAGAAATATATTTCATATGAACGAAGTATAAGTGTCGTTTCTGTGAAATACCGAAAGGGTGCAACAGTATGACATACAGTTAGTAAAACAGTCATAACTTTTGCATACGAACTCCAATTGGGATGGGCCAAATTGGGTTGTGTAGATAATAAGATTATCTACAACTTTCGTGTTGGTTGATTTTCTGTCAGAGAAATTTATCAATTTCGTCTGGACAGAATACTGAACAGGTTCATACAGTTTTCTGTGTGAAAGGGTGTATATTGGATATACATGCCTTTTGGCTAATCCTTATCCTATTAGGTATAAATAGGATTTTCTCTCTCATCTTCACTAAGGAATTCAGAAGCAATTCATTCAGAATTATCCAGAAAATTGTGAGACAAATTTCTAGAGAGTGAAAAGGTGTAAAAGAGAGAAACCGTGAAAAGGTGTTTTACGGTTTAGAGAATCAATTCGATTAAGCAAGTTCACCGGTGCATCGTCTAGGCAGGTGCATCCGTGACCGAAGTCTTGCGATTCAAGGTGGATACACGTAGAGGAGCAACAACTGAGGCTCTCACGATTGTGATCGATTCGGACGAGTAGATTGAGTAGGAGACGAAATCAAGCGAATCGGCGAAGTCAACGAGCGGTGAAAGACGCGTGGTGTGGGACGCGCGTATTGTCACCAACGTGACAGGAGAAAGAAGGCAGCGATCAACCCTTCGTGTGCAATCAATTTTGCACCGGTAAAGATCTAACCTTCTATTTGCATCGTACCCTCGAAGTCGTGGCGTGATCTCGGGAATCGGGGAACCGGACCGGGCCTACATATCCGCTGCGCGGGCCCGGGGCCGGGGATATTCCCCAACATATAATATAATACACTATAATATATTATAATATAATATAATATAATATAATATAATATAATACATTATAATATAATATAATACAATATAATATAATACATTATAATATAATATAATACAATATAATATAATATAATATAATATAATATAATATAATACACTATATTATATTATAATATAATACAATATAATACAAACCAATATGATATGATATAATATAATATAATATAATATATTACATTATAATATAATATAATATAATATAATATAATATATTATGTTACATTATAATATAATATAATATAATATAATATAATATAATACATTATATTATATTATAATATAATACATTATAATATAATATAATATAATATAATACAATTATAATATAATATAATATAATATAATACATTTATAATATAATACATTATAATATAATATAATATAATACATTATATTATATTATATTATAATATAATAATATATAATATAATACATCATAATATAATACATTATAATATAATATAATATAATATAATACAATTATAATTTTTTATAATTTAATATTATGCAATATTATGTAATATAATATAATGTAATATAATATAATATTATATTATATAATATAATATAATATAATATAATATAATATATTTAATATAATCAATATGAAATATAATGTAACGTAATTAAGTATAATATAATATAATATAATGTAACATAACATAATATATAATAATATAATATAATATAATATACTTTAATATAATATAATATAATATGATGTAATATAATATAATATAATATAATATAATATTAATTTATGTTTTAAGGGAATATTTATCTTTTTAACATATTAATTTGAAATTTATAAGAAAAGGATATTTTGGTCATTTCAAAATATTCTATTTTAAAATCAATACTATCCCAAAATTTATCCACACAATCTTACCAAACACCATTCCAAAATTTAGGTATAAATAGAGATAACTCATTATCCCTCAAATAATTTATACCCACCCTATCCTCCATCCAAACGAAGCCTACGAGTTTTAGGAATTGAACAATTAGAAAATAAATTTTAAAGAATGGTTCAATTTTTTCGAAAAAACACATATTCCGTTAGAACGGACTTGGTGTCCGTTGTAACGGACCCTGTATAGGATGCGGGGGTGTGAGGAGGACCGTGAAAACTGCATATTCCGTTGTATCTGATACGAGGTTGTAACGGACCTTGTATCTGATACGAGGTTGCGGGGATGCCTAGGGTGTCTATTGGAGTCCGTTGTAACGGACTGGGTCCGTTGTAACGGAGCTCTACACAGTTTGTCCGTTGTAACGGACTGTATGTTGCGTTGTAACGGACTGGTCTCTGGAAATTTGGACGAAAGTTTGCAGAAAAATAGCGTTGTAACGGACCTAGGTTGCGTTGTAACGGACATGTTTCTGGCAAAATTTGGCCAAACTCCGAAATAAATAGCGTTGTAACGGACTGGACTTCCGTTGTAACGGAGTGCCAAGTATACTGGAGGTCCGTTGTAACGGACTATGTTGCGTTACAACGGACTGGTTTCTGGTTGCTGATTTTGTTTTCGTGATAACTTTGGCTACACAACTTGGAATATTGAGTTCTTTATATCGATTTGATCGGCATCAATCATACTAGCATATAATTAGATAATTATTTAGAATAATTAGACTCCCAAATAAATACATATGCATTTATGAAAATCTTGTGATAGTGATATAATTGGATTATGTCACGGATTTAGAAAGGTGCAATGGCATGATCCCTCATAATATTTAAGTCATGGAAATGCCTTCCATATTCACAACCACTATGATCGGTACTACGTCTCACATGGGTTAAGGCCAAAGCCGACATGGGTTATTGTAGTCATCGACGGGGTGGCAAGCGTTAAATAGGGACTGATAAGGGTTAAGGCCAAAGCCGACTTATTAGTAGTTTATTTGAACGATACGATGAGTATGGTTGTGACTTAACCGTTCTAGCCAGTAAGGGTTGAGGCCAAAGCCGACTTGATTGGAAGTTCGGGGCATAGATAGGATGCACACACGGAACTGGGATTGTATTGGATACGATTCATCACCGAAATCCTATAAAGGTTCAAGAGTCGCATTGGATGCGATTGGATATAATCCTACCTAAATAGCGAGATCCCATTCGTCTGCCAAAGCAACTTATGGGAGGATCGTGATATATGGATCTTGAGTGTTATGGACTTGGAGTCCCGTATCGGTATGAGGGTTATCGATTCGATAAAATAACACTATCATATAATTATCATATAAGCATATAGATTAAGTACGCACGGTTAGGAATTAATCTTCATCATCCGTTTAGAATTATGTTTTCAAGCAACACCAAATATATCGATTAGATCGATATGATAGATGGCTTTTGGGTCGGAATTACCGTTATTAACCTTGATAGTCAAAGAATAGTTCTTAGACTTAAAGGAACGTGTTGGACACGGAAATGGTAGATTCGGGGCTCGAGGCTTTGGTTTTAGAGAAAGCCGGGTTCGATAAACTTAAGAAGGAATCGAACAATATTACGTGCCTTGTGGTGGCATGTATAGACGCAAATTTCTCAAAATTGTTTTGAGAATTCGGGTGTATATGAAAGTAAAACACAACGCTCATGAAATAATTTCAAGAGCTAGAGCGCGTTGAATGACTCAATGCGGCTCAAAGAGTAGGTTAATTTTGAGACGCCTTATGGGTCTTTGATTAACACTCGTGTGTTGATGGTACGAGATTTGATGTTCGTGACCGAATATCATATGCATTCGATAGATAAGTCGATCCCGAAATTGCATATGATGCGATTTAAATTTGAATTGGAGATGCTCAGAGTTTCCGAGGAATCCAATGCATATAGATGCGTGGATGTCCTTGTAATTCAAAAGCGGGATCGAAAGAAATGTATGTCTAAGGGTATTTTGGGAAAATGTTTTCCAAAATGGAAAGTTCGGACAAGGAGTTGTCCAAACTAGTGACTCAAAGAATGGTGAAATCCGAGGAGGATTAAACCTAGAAGTTGATTGCTTCTTTTGGCATTGCCGTCTTGGCCATATAAACGAGATACGCGTATCTAGATTCCATGTGATGGAATGCTAGAATCATTCGAATTAGATTTGATTGATTAATGCAATACTTATTTATTAGGCAAAACGACAAATGGCATCATTCTCCAAAGTATTGGAGAAAGATCCAGCGAATTATTGGAAATTATATTTACATATGATGTTCCGATAAGTTCCGAGGCAAGAGGAGGCTATCGGTATTTTGTTAAGTTTATGGACGGTTAAAGTAGATATGAAAATATCTATTTAATGCGTGCCGAAACAGAGACTTTTGAAAGATTCAAAGAGTTTCAAAAACGAAATACGAAATCAACTAAGCAAGAAAATCAAAGCTTTTCGATAGGATCGAGAAGGCGAGTATTTGAGCTAAACCTTTCGATAGGATCGAAGAGGCGATATTTGAGTTATGAATATTAATGATCATTTATGATTGTGGAATCGTTTCACGATTGCCTTTATTCGGAACATTGAGATGTGTCCGAAAAGAGGAAATGAACGCATGTTGGACATGGTTCGATAAATGATGAGTCAATAAGATCTCCCAAAAATGTTTTGGGGATACGCCCTTGAGACAGCGGCACTAATGAATGGTTGCATATAAGATATGAACCATAAACCTTCTAATCGGTACAAAAGACGCCATATGAGATATGGATCGGAATGGTTCCGAAGTTGTCACTTGTACAGATTTGAGGATGTGAGTGTATTTCGAAATTTGTTTCGGTTAAACTCAATCCCAAATCTGGAAATTGTTCGTTTATCCTTAAGGAAACTAAAGGGTATTAGTTAAAACGTCCCGACGAAAATGAGATTTTCGTGGCTCGAAGAGATGCCTTCTTGGAGGAGGACTAGATGCGCACAAGTTTGGAACTTGGTGTCATTTCTCTCTATGCGGGCTAGTGGGAGTAGAATAAATCTCGAAAGAGTTCGTGATTTGAAAATGAACATTGTACCGATGAAAGTTGACATGGCTTCATCAAGAATTGATGAACGCAAGTCGAACACACAAAGGAATTTTTCATAGATCAAGTAGGCTATATCATAAGCCGGTAAATACGGATTTATCGTGGCTAATGACGATAGATCGAAATCATATGATGATTCGATATCCTACAAGGATGCTATGAAAAGTTGATTCCACATGACATGGTGTCATGAAATCTGAGATTCGATCCATGTAAATTATCAAGTTCAGAACTTGATTTCATCACTTTCTGGGTTAGACCCGTGAAATATGAGTAGGTTTTTCAAGATGAAGAACCTACATGGATAGGAATACGCATATATATAAAGCGAGGCTTTTTGCGAAGAGTTTCATGCAATTCATAGTCGGACTATGAAGAAACGTTTTCGCATGTTGCCATGCTTTCCTATTTTCGAAATTATGCTTGCCATAATCGCGTATTATGACTATTTGATGTGGCAAGATGGATGTCAAAACCGAATTTCTTAACAGAAATTTTATTAAAGGATGTGTACTTGACACAACCTTACGGTTTTGCCGATTCATAAGAATTGGAATAGGATATGCATGCTTTAACGATCCATATGTTGGATTAAAGAATGCTTCTCGGACTTGGAATATTCGTTTTGACAAAGTTATAACCAGTCATATCATTGTCGGAACGAATGAAAACTTTGTGTACACATGAAGGTTAGTGGGAGCTGCGTTATATTTCTTGTAACGACAAAGGATTTAGACGAGACCGCTTATGAATAAGCGTGAAGATCTATAGGATAGATCTAAGAAGTTCCTCGTTCTATGTTATGACACATATATCGACATATTGTTGAAAATGGTTTTCAACATTTAACTTCTTGGAGGAGTTAAATCAAAATGTCGAATGACAGAAATTTTCAAAGACTCGATGTGAGACATCAAGCAGCGCGAAAAGTAATAATATGATGCCTTACATTTGATGTTAGGATCTATTATATCTGTCATGATATGTATGTGGCTATACGTCGTACACATAAGTCGTCTAATTTACCGTCAATAAATTCATGGGAATCACATGAGTTTGAATGTAATTCTATTACATAAGACTAACTCTTGTGAATGTATAATGATTACACATTTATATACATAATGGTTATGTATATTTAAACCCATTAGAATCTGTATTTATAGCGGTGAATGTTATCCTTGAATACTTTGCGAAAGAATTCAGGATTTTTATCTATAATGGTGTGGAGGACGTGTTGGTTATAAAGAGTTATAACAACAACAGTTTCCAAAGATTAAGCACGTCCAAATATGTAGCACGACTTTCGATCACAAAGTGTGTACATGTTTTGCTTAAATGAAAACACGGTTATGTGGAATGGTTCCACAAGACCAATAGTTTATGATTCTATGTACGGAGGCGAGTATATTGCGGTTATTAATCGCAAAAGGAAGTGGTATGGATCAAGCAAACATGACCAAACTCTCGTAGCCACGAGTTATCGGATTTATGATTGTTTATTGCGTGAAACGCAATAGTACAAGCCAAAAATGCCGAGGTCACAACCACTTCTAGCCAATACTCAGAAAATTTCATTTGATCCATGAAATTTTGTGAAAAGATGTGATCGTAGGTATTGGAAATGTTCCAATCCTGTTGAAGATTAATACTAGCGGGAACGTGCGGACCCGTTTACAAAACCGCTCTCTCTAGTCGCGCGTGACTGTCATGCGATGACTATGGGTATGGAGATACCTAGAGGAGGAAGAAGAGAGTAGAGTGTAGTTATCTAATACGATAGTCCTCGCAGGTTATGGGTATGGAGATACCCATAGGTAAACGTTGTATCACCCAAATACTTAGTCCATATGAATGCATCCCTTTTAAAATTTTTGTTTACTTAAATTAATATGCATTCACCTTATATGAAAACTGTGTGCTGGGTTGTGTAATATGATTGTTACATGAACCTTGATTTGAACTTGTGTGGACGTCGACATGGTTGAGGACTATGTGCAGCGAAACCGTCACACTTAAAGTGTCATTTCTAAACATCCCTAGTCGCGGGTCAGTTTGCTTAAGAGAGAAGCATTACTATTACAAGGGAATAGACTGAACGCGTACACTAGTACGTTTGCCGAGGAGATGATTATGTTTTGCTAATCATGGGACAAAGGAGTTTGTCGAATCGGGAACGTAGATATATGTTAGGTTACATGTATTGGATATGACCGAAGCCGCGAGACCATGACATGGTTTAGTCATTATAGATGGACTTGCGACGGATGGGGTTTTAGATTCTTCAAACTTGAGGGGATCATTGATTGCGTTTCGTGCGTAACACAATGCTTTGATATGATCTTACGCTCACCGTAACAGGGAGTTAAAAGGGTCATCATTGGGTATTGTCCGAAACACGGAATTCAATGTGAGTCTCCAAGATAGGAATTGTTTATTCCGAAAGGAAGAGATATCTCTTAGGCGCCGCTCGATGAGTCGATTAACGAAACCTGCGGCCGCAGTCAATGATATTAATGGTTAATATCGATTGAAATTTGTTAACTCAACTCGGAATCGGGGAATAAGTGTAGTTAATCAAATTATAAGGATGACTATTACCATGCCTTTTGATTAACGGATATCGCTAACAAGAGAACTAGTAACCGCTATTCGAGATAGGCACAATGATCACAATCATTATTCGTTTAACATGGGTAGCTATGATGGAGTGACTAGATCCCGCTCATGAGCTTGTAGGTATTGGAAACAACCTACTGCCATCGTTAAGTCGAACCTACATGGTCACACAACGAGTCGTACTAAGTCGGGCTTGATCATAAAATTGGCACATAGGATGTGCATAGCTTGGTATTTGATACGCGAGCTATATTCTCTAAAATCGTGCGTATTGGATATGCATGAGTACCTTTTAGGTAGATCTGAAATTGAGTGGGAGACTGAAGGAAATACAGTTTCAGGATCAACCGTAAAAGTGTACACAAGGATAAACGAATGTAGTCGTACATTCGTAGCCATATCTTTCAGTAGGAAAATCCGATTTGAATGGTTCAAATTGGATAAGATAGATAATTAGATTATCTATAACCTTCATGTAGAAATATATTTCATATGAACGAAGTATAAGTGTCGTTTCTGTGAAATACCGAAAGGGTGCAACAGTATGACATACAGTTAGTAAAACAGTCATAACTTTTGCATACGAACTCTAATTGGGATGGGCCAAATTGGGTTGTGTAGATAATAAGATTATCTACAACTTTCGTGTTGGTTGATTTTCTGTCAGAGAAATTTATCAATTTCGTCTGGACAGAATACTGAACAGGTTCATACAGTTTTCTGTGTGAAAGGGTGTATATTGGATATACATGCCTTTTGGCTAATCCTTATCCTATTAGGTATAAATATGATTTTCTCTCTCATCTTCACTAAGGAATTCAGAAGCAATTCATTCAGAATTATCCAGAAAATTGTGAGACAAATTTCTAGAGAGTGAAAAGGTGTAAAAGAGAGAAACCGTGAAAAGGTGTTTTACGGTTTAGAGAATCAATTCGATTAAGCAAGTTCACCGGTGCATCGTCTAGGCAGGTGCATCCGTGACCGAAGTCTTGCGATTCAAGGTGGATACACGTAGAGGAGCAACAACTGAGGCTCTCACGATTGTGATCGATTCGGACGAGTAGATTGAGTAGGAGACGAAATCAAGCGAATCGGCGAAGTCAACGAGCGGTGAAAGACGCGTGGTGTGGGACGCGCGTATTGTCACCAACGTGACAGGAGAAAGAAGGCAGCGATCAACCCTTCGTGTGCAATCAATTTTGCACCGGTAAAGATCTAACCTTCTATTTGCATCGTACCCTCGAAGTCGTGGCGTGATCTCGGGAATCGGGGAACCGGACCGGGCCTACATATCCGCTGCGCGGGCCCGGGGCCGGGGATATTCCCCAACATATAATATAATACACTATAATATATTATAATATAATATAATATAATATAATATAATATAATACATTATAATATAATATAATACAATATAATATAATACATTATAATATAATATAATACAATATAATATAATATAATATAATATAATATAATATAATACACTATATTATATTATAATATAATACAATATAATACAAACCAATATGATATGATATAATATAATATAATATAATATATTACATTATAATATAATATAATATAATATAATATAATATATTATGTTACATTATAATATAATATAATATAATATAATATAATATAATACATTATATTATATTATAATATAATACATTATAATATAATATAATATAATATAATATAATACAATTATAATATAATATAATATAATATAATACATTTATAATATAATACATTATAATATAATATAATATAATACATTATATTATATTATATTATAATATAATAATATATAATATAATACATCATAATATAATACATTATAATATAATATAATATAATATAATACAATTATAATTTTTTATAATTTAATATTATGCAATATTATGTAATATAATATAATGTAATATAATATAATATTATATTATATAATATAATATAATATAATATAATATAATATATTTAATATAATCAATATGAAATATAATGTAACGTAATTAAGTATAATATAATATAATATAATGTAACATAACATAATATATAATAATATAATATAATATAATATACTTTAATATAATATAATATAATATGATGTAATATAATATAATATAATATAATATAATATTAATTTATGTTTTAAGGGAATATTTATCTTTTTAACATATTAATTTGAAATTTATAAGAAAAGGATATTTTGGTCATTTCAAAATATTCTATTTTAAAATCAATACTATCCCAAAATTTATCCACACAATCTTACCAAACACCATTCCAAAATTTAGGTATAAATAGAGATAACTCATTATCCCTCAAATAATTTATACCCACCCTATCCTCCATCCAAACGAAGCCTACGAGTTTTAGGAATTGAACAATTAGAAAATAAATTTTAAAGAATGGTTCAATTTTTTCTTAATGATATATGTAATGTTCATGTTTTCAAATTTCATATTTCTCTACATATCATGTTGGAAAAGCTCAATAGCTTCCTTTCCAATTTGATGATATAATTTGTTTTTCTGGAAATTTAAAACTCAAATAATTATCTTTATAACTTTGATAATTATATTTATTTTTATATTGTATTTTCTTACATAATTATCTTCATAACTTTAACCTAAAAAAAATATATTATAAATATGATAACATAAAAGTTAAAACTCAAATAAATAAAAAATTCATGTCAATATATTTCATAATTTTTTAAAATTATATATTTTAAATCACTAGTAATATTTGATATATGTTTCTTAATATTATATATTAATTTATTAATGTTATATATTAAAAATTTTCAGATTTTATTTCCACATATTTTTTAGGGAAATTTTCAAAAAAACCCCTATCTTTTTTGGATATTCTAAAAAACCCCCTATCTTTTTGGAAACTCCAAAAAACCCCCTCTACATAATTTTTATTTGCAAATACCCCCCTATAGGGGTTAAAACTAACCAAGGATGGTGTTAAAAAAAAAATTGACCAAAATACCCTTCTATTTTCATATGTATATTTTTTGTTATTTTTTCATTAATTTTATTAGTTTTAAAAAAAATTCATAAATAATTTTTAACATATAATGATTTCACAAAAATAAAATTATTAAATGTTGTGTTTGTATAATTTTAATATTTCATTTATTATTCATGAAAAACTAACATCAGATAATAATAAAATAAACAACTTGAAAATATACTGAAAGAAAAATATTTCTTTGAACATCTATTTTAATTTTATTTTCGTTCTTCTTTTATGTATGCTTTTAATAGATTCATGATATTTTATTTTTTAAATATTTGCAAGGTGTTCTTTTAATATTGTTGTTCATATTATTATTATTTTATGTTACTTTTTCAATAAAAAGTTATGAAAGTCAAATATATGTAATGTATGAAATATTAAAATTATATACATATAACATATGACAATTATTTTTTAAAAATTATTATAAGCAAAAAAAAAATTAGGACTTTTTTTAAAATTAATACAAATAACAAAAACATTATTTTAATTACTAAATATGTAAAATGAAGGGTATTTTGGTCATACAAAAATATTTAACACCATCCATAGTTAATTTTAACCCCATAAGGCGGTATTTGAAAATAAAAGTTTGGTAGAGGGGTTTTTTTGGAGTTTCCAAAAAAATAGGGGTTTTTTAGAATATCCAAAAAAGATAGGAGGTTTTTTGAAAATTTCCCTATTTTTTACCACATAGAAATGATACAAATAATTTATTACTTTTAGATATTCCATAGAAAACGAGATTGCATAAAGGGTAAATTCTTACCTATCCTAAAGGAAAATATATTCATAGCTTGACAGGAAGGAAAACACACGGCAAAATTCCTCCATTTCTCCCCTCTGCTTCTTCTCCACGCATCCTTCTCTCTCTCTCTCTCTCTCTCTCTCTCTCTCTCCGTGTACGGGTATTCGCACAGCAGCACAGTGACCATGATTCTACGCGTCCGTAGCAGGGATGGGTTTGAGAGGGTAAACATCCCGGACCCATCCTCCGCCACCATTGCCACCGTCCGTTCTTCAATCGAGTCACAGCTCGGCGTTCCTTCCTCTTCCCAGACGCTTTCGCTCGACCCAAAACTTCTACTCTCCAGTTCTCCCAATCCGTCTGTTCAAATTCTGTCTGATTCATCAAAGCGTTTACATTCTCTCGGACTGTCACACGGGTCAATCGTTTACCTTGCTTACTCTGAACCCCGTCACTCGGGTCCGCCACGGCCGCCACGTAACGTGTTTGCTCCTGCTGGATCTTTTGGCAAGAACACGATGACTATTGATGATCTGATTGCCCGCCAAATCCGAATCACAAGACAGGTATTCAGGACTTTATTCCATGAATCATTGAAAAAAATAAGATTTGGTACATATGGAAAGAAAGATCTTTTGCATATTACCCACTTAATTTTGGTCAATTTTACCCCTTAAAGCTGAAATTGTGACTCAATCCTCTCTAATTTTGATTTCCCCATGAAATTTCTGCATTTCCCCTGTTAGATCGATAATAGAAAACTCAAATCTCACGAAAGATATATACTTTAACCCCTTTTATGCGAAAACAGGAAAACCCGCACTGTATATCAGCATCATTCGACAGGGACTCGGCAAATGCATTCCAGCTGTACGTCTCCGAAACCCTAGCTTTCTCGATCAAGCGAGGAGCATTCCTATACGGGGAAATAAACTCAGACTCGTCAGTCTCGATCCAGTTCATCTATGAGCCACCTCAGCAAGGCACCGAAGACGTGTTGGCTCTGTTAAGAGACCCCGAAGAAGAGAAGCTAGTGGATGCAATCGCTATCGGGTTGGGTATGAGACGGGTCGGGTTTATTTTCACTCAGGCTGTTGGCAGGAAGAAAAGCGAGACTGGCGAGTATACTTTGTCTGCCCGAGAAGTCGCCCAAGCTGTTGAATTGCAGGTACCTAAAACATAAGAAATATCGTGTATACCCTTCCTTTCCTAATTTGCCCTAATTTTAGGCGGAGGGAGAGGCGAAGGAGTGGGTGACAGCTGTCGTCAAACTAGAGGTGGACGAAGAGGGCAGCTCTGACGTGCATTTCGAGGCGTTCCAAATGAGCGACACGTGTGTGAAGTTATTCAAGGACGGCGTGTTTCAAACCGAGTTCGAAGAGAAAGACGATCCAAGGGTTTTGAAGACCAAAAAAGAGGTGGTTGTGGGCGGTAAAGACATTCACGAGGTCGATACCGACTTCCTTTTGGTCCCTGTCAAGATTTCCGATCACCAGGTAAACTTAAAAAATATCAAAAATATAAAAAACAAGAGGAGGGGTATTGATGATATTTCTTATGTTTGCGTACAGGGCCCGCTTCAGTGTACATTTCCAATCGAGAACAGAATAACCTCCGTTACGCTCGGAGCATTAAAGGGCAGTTTAGATAAAACGAAGCATCTTACATTTGTGAAGCGGATATCAGACTTTCACCTTCTACTCATGCTCGCGAGGTTTTTGGACGTGAATTCTGACGTGCCGGCTTTGGCCGAATGCGTGAAGAATCAAGGAACCGTGCCGGAGGGTTACGTGCTTCTTATCGAATCCTTGGCCGATAGTTCTTGAAGAAATAAAAAAAGTAGAATTATTAAACGGTACGAATAATTTTTCATGTTTTTAGGTTTGTTTGTATTTGCTGTTGTATGGACTTTTCGGATTGATTTCTTTTGATCAAAGCATCTTTTTGATGTCTACGCTCACTTAGACTTATCATCGGTTTCTTTTTTAGGTTTCTGTTTATAAATTTTGCTGGCATATGTGATAATGTGATAATGTGATGATATAAAACGTTAATAAAACGATATATAGACATGATAAACTATATATTTGCAGGACAATGCATACAATATAGTAAAATTGTATATATTCATCGGTTACTTGGATTTTGGACTCCACCCAGAATAGAGCTTCACATCAACCTCTCACAATGCTTGACGAATGACGATCTAATCGGGAGGCACGGTTAATTTTTCAGAGCATTTGTACTATTCTACAATCTTGTGGTCTAAAACTTGCTTATTTATTATTACAATAGAAACAAAGCAAAATCCAATATCGTAAAAAAAACTATTCTAAGCATGTCGAACTGAGCCATGCAAACTCGAAACTCGCAAAATTACTCGTAATAAACAAAGTTCAAAACAAATAACATTAATATAACATTCAACAACAGCCAACTAATAAAGTAGCCAACAAAAGATTATAACAACCAACATTCTTAAGCCTTCTTAAATAATTTAATTGCAACTCAATTCATGATAGGACGGCATGTCCCCTTCAGCTCATTCAACTTGGCCTCGGATTCACTTATTTCGGGAAGCTCGCGCTGGTGGCACTCTGCCCAGCTTATTGCATCTTCTATGGCATCCTCTATTCGAGTCTTCTTTGTGAATGATAGCTTATTGATAATGTTAGGATCTCGCAGTTTGTTCCTCATTTTATAAGCATAACTCTCTAATGAGCTCCATGCTGTATGCTTCCTCTTGAACAGCTCGTCCTCGACTCTGTAAGTCTCGGTATCCTTTATCATTTTCTCCATTTCTTCAGTGGTTCTGATTTCGCCACTTGTAATGACTAGTTGATTTTTGTTGCCAGTAAATTTGTCCTGTGCTGTGACCTCGAGGATACCATTAGCATCGATCTCGAAATACACGTCTACATGTGCCCTGCCACGAGGAGCTGGATGAATACCACGAAGCACAAACTCTCCAAGGAGATAGTTGTACTTACATTCTACCCTCTCACCCTCAAGAACTTCGATTCTCATACTAGTTTGGTTGTCTTTGACTGTGGTACCCTCCCACACTTTTTTTGTCGGTATTGTGGTGTTCCTCGGTACCACTACATCGGTCGTACCACCATAAGCACCAAGACCTAGGGAAAGAGGAGTAACATCAAGGAGGACCAAATCTTGGACCTCCCTGCTACCTTGGCCGGTTAGTTTTGCAGCCTGGACCGTAGCACCAAAAGCCACTGCCTCATCTGGATTGATTCCCAGGGATGGCTCCTTGCCGTCGAAATAGTTCTGCACGAGTTGTTGTACCTTGGGAATCCTTGTAGAGCCACCAACAAGTACTATGACGTCGATGCTATTTTTTTCTATCTTAGCATCTAATAAACACTTCTCGACTGAACTGACACAATTTTTGAAGAGATCCAAATTGAGCTCTTCAAATCGAGCACGGCTAATAGAAGAACGTAAATCAATGCCCTCGTAGAGGTTATCGACCTCGACTATTGTCTGCACAGAAAATGAGAGATATCTTTTAGCCCGTTCACAAGCAGTCCTCAACCTCCTTAAAGCCTTCGAGTTCCCACTGATGTCCTTATTGTGCTTTCTCTTAAACTCCGCGACGAAATGGTCCACAATACGATCATCAAAATCCTCACCACCGAGATGGGTGTCACCGGCAGTGGCTTTTACGGTGAACACGCCATTTTTTATTGTCAGCAGCGACACATCGAAGGTTCCACCGCCAAGGTCGAAGATTAGGACTTTCTTCTCATTACAATTCTCGATTAATTTATCAAAACCATACGCAACTGCGGCAGCCGTGGGTTCATCCATAATGCGCATAACATTCAAGCCAGCAATTGCACCGGCATCCTTAGTGGCACGACGCTGAGCATCGCCGAAATAAGCAGGCACGGTCACCACTGCATTCTTGACAGGACAATCGAGATAGGCCTCGGCTATCTCCTTCATCTTCAATAGAACCATCGAGGATATCTGCTCTGGATAAAATTGTTTTTCCTCGCCCTTGTATTTCACAGTGATCATGGGTTTGTCGTTCGGTCCGGCAACAACATTGAAGGGCCATAGCTTAATGTCATTCTGAACCGAGGAATCAGTGAAACGTCGACCAATCAAACGTTTCGTAGCTGTTACAGTGGGTAAAAATAAATAAAGGAATGTAAGAAATTGATTGATATTCCAAGTTTTATTTGTTAACCTTCTAAATTAAAATGGTATTATTAATCAATTGATTGACATTCAATATGTATCTTTGTTTAAATGGTCTATATTTAATCCATTTAAGCATGAGCATTATATTAGTTTGGATTTTAGATGTTATAGAAGTGCATTTGGATCTAAATAAATGATATTCATTATTTGTGTGGTTGATCAATAGGCATATTTATCCATTATTGGTTTTCAAAGCATCTCAGATAAAACCTAGATTTTATTTTCATTTTTGCAAGAAAAAAATGACAAAGAATACATTTAACTTTTTATCTAAATAAATAAATAATTAATTTCCAGAAATATCTAACCATGAAATTTAAAGTATTTTTCTTTCATTATATTTTAGTTCATTCCCTGCGGAACAGGTGGAACCAACATTTGTTTACTTCATACAAAATCTAGTAATAATCTGGATTATTAAATATTAATGATAAATAGACACAAATAATGGATAAATAATCATCAACTTTAATAAAATGATAAAAATACTGCAATTTCATGATGCATTTTTTATGATCACCGATAAAAACACTTAATAATAATAATAATAATTCAAGAATACCATAATTATTTATTAACCCGTTCCGAGCAGGTTGTTAGCTATTTTTTTGCTTAACTAATTGAACCAAAATCATATTTTTTTTTTTTGAAAAAAATGACATGGCATACCGAATATAGTGTTGGTCGGATTAGTGTCGATCTGGTTCTTCGCGGAGTCACCTATAAGTCTTTGCGTGTCTGTGAAGGCAACGCAAGAAGGAGTCGTGCGGTTTCCCTGATCATTAGCGATGATCTCGACACGATTATGCTGCCATACACCGATGCACGAGTATGTCGTTCCGAGATCAATCCCGATGGCCGGTCCGCTTTTTTGGGAGGAGGATGCCATTGATTTTGGATGCTTAAAGAAAATCTATCTCAAAATAAGAAATGTAGGAGTCGGAATGAGAGAGATGAAGCAAATTGGATTTATAAATTGGTTTCATGTATTGGACTTACGAGGGGTCGTTTACTTGGTTTTGTCAAACAATCTTTTCGTTTTCTTTGCCATTAAAGATCATGCATGACCATTCATCAAACATACATATTAATGCGAGAGTTCCTGTTTTCTAAAAAAGTATGAGTATGTGTATTTTTTTTGCTGTTTTTTTTTTCTAGAGAAATTTCAGAGTGTCTCACTTCTGAAAATTACGTGTTTCATAAAAAAATGTTTTTTACATTTTTGTTACACTTTCAAGAACCTGCCAAATATAAGAAAAATATGCAAAATTTTCCTGTGAAAAAAAAACTAATCAATGTAGGTGATCATAATCATTATAAACTTGATTATGATCTATGATTGATGCTACAATTCCTCCTATCACAAATAAAAGTATTTTTTTTTGCAGTTACAATAATACTTGTGATTTAACAAAAATAACCCTTATTTTACACATGTTGGAGCAATTTACTTGTAATAAAATTAAAATTATTGATATATTCATTGATTTTTATGGTTATGATCTATTTATAGATATCTATGTATTTATTATTATTTATTATTATATACAAACTTCGAGCATTTCGAGAATGACACTTCACATGTATTAATTATTATCGTTTGTCAGGTTCTTCTATTCAAATATTTACCATTTTCACATTATATTATAAGAACAAGTAGAAATACAAAGAAAATATGAAGAGTTCATATAAAACACCAACAAACTAATGTATAATATTATAGAACACAGAATAATAATAATAATAATAATAATAATAATAATAATAATAATAATATTTATTATTATTATTATTATTATTATTATTATCATTCAAAAAAATTTATTATTATTATTAAACTGAAATTTTAAAATTCATCAAATATGTTCATTTGATTTTTCTATGAATTTACTATTTTAACATAGTTCCAACAAATTGTTTTCCTCTAGCTTTAGATAGGCGAAGACAATTATGTAAGAAAAAAACAGTATAAAAAATACATATATACACAATTGGCTTTTAAGCATTATTACTAATATTTGACAAAACTAATATTTTCTTTTAAAATAAATACCTAACATACTAAGTACGTTATGAGTATGCTTTTGCTCAAAAACTATGATATTACTTTTGTCCCAAAAAATCACGGAAAGAGAAGACTTCACCTATCAAATATAAATGTTTTATTAACCTTGAAAAACATGTTGGTTCAAATTTTCGGTTGTTTGATTATCTCAAAACAATATCGATATTACTAACAATTCTATTGAGTACAACGTGTAGGAGATATAGGTACAAAATGCGATACAAATATAAGTCAAGATTAGTGAAGACACCAAGGATCAAGACATCGAAGAATCGCGAAGACATACAACAATCAAGACTTCGAAGAAACACGGAATCAAGACATCGAAGATTCCGCAAGTTGGGATATCAAACAAATCACCAAAACAACTTATAGGCATCCCTAAACTTGTTTATGAATTATTAAGCTCAAAATAAGTCAAAAAAATATATTCGAAATCCATCAAAATGATGAAATAAAAAATAATGCTGACAGTAGGAAGTACGTTATAACGGAACTCCTTGTCCGTTGTAACGGGCATACTCGTCATATTCAAGAATGAAAAACACAGTATAGTCCGTTACAACGGATTCACCAGTCCGTTGTAACGGACACCCACAAAGCGTAGTAACGGAAGAATCACCGTTACAATGCTGATTAATGCCAACTCGAATAAAAGTCACAGATCTATGTCCGTTACAACGGACAAAATGTCCGTTCTAACGGACATAAACTCACTTCAGTATACCTCATTTCCTCTCCATGTTCGTTGTAACGGATTCACCAATACGTTGTAACGGACAGGCTCAGACCGTTGTAACGGAATATTTTTCGTTATAACGGAATATACAACCAACCTGAAGTGAAGTCACATAGATGATGTCCGTTGTAACGGATTTATTATCCGTTACAACGAGCTTCTTAATACTGATGTCCGTTGTAACGGACCTCTGTCCGTTGTAACGAACTATGTAAAAATAAGAATATATTGACCGTAACGACTAGTTTGACTTTTGGTCCGCTGTAACGGACCTCACGTCCGTTGTGACAGACTGTGCAGAAAAATCAAGGTAAGGAAATGATCTATGTATTCTATAAATAGAACATTTCCCTCATTCTCTCTTCCACTTCAACCCTCATACTTTCACATTCAAAAGAGAAAAACCTTGCCAAATACTTTGAGCTTAAATCTTCTGAAACATTCTTAGAGATTATTAGATTCCTCTTTCCTCCATCAAATACGATTCCCAATTTGCGTGACCGATCACGTTTAGTTCATATTAGATATTTGTAATAGGCTAGTGCAAAGATTGTAAAGCCCGATATAGATCGATAGACATACGTGTAAATCGATCTAAGCACAATCTTGTACGAGTGATTCGGGAATTCAATCGAAATCCGAAAAGGCGCAAGGCATCCCCTGAGACGTAGGTACTTGTATTCAATCGAATCGGTCGATTGAGCAAGTAGACGGCGAGTTAAAACTACAAAGCAACCACCTACCGAATTCCGTCATCAAACATCTTGTGTTCAATTTGTTCGGTATTTGCATATTTCAATTCATATCATTTTAGATTCCGCATTAATTTAGAATTTGTATACCGTAGCGCGAAAATTGCACACTAGGTTTACCTATTCACCCCCCTCTAGGTTATAATTAACCAACAAAACATATATCAAACTATGATATTATATTTGTCCAAAATATATATATAACCTAAATAATAGAGTTTACCTATCAAAAGTATTAATATTAACCTTATAAATCATATATCAAATATGTACTATTATATTTGTAAGGTTGTAAATTTGAAAATAGCATATCAAATTTATATATTTTTAAAATTATTTTGGTCAGTTTCAAGTTCAATATTAGTTTCTTGTGATTTTTACTATTTTTTTGGCCTTTAGCAATGTTGTAAATGACGGGATACGAGACGGAACGGTCCGACACCATTTTAGTGTACTACCCGTAAAACGGTAAAAAAACGACCACCCAAAACGGTAATATTTTAATTAAAATTTGAAGTTAAAACAAAAAATATATATAAAAAAAAAAATCTTATAAGAAATTGAATTTATTAAGAAATAAATTAAATAATAATTTAATCAAAATTGAAAATTATTAAACCAAAAGAATTCAGTCACAACATTGCACTAATACTAAACCAAACCCTGTCGAGAGAATTGAATTTCATTGGAACATAATTGAATTTCATTAAACCAAGAGAATTGAATTGCACTAATCGGGGCAGAGAACGAAATTGAATTTCATTTGAAATTGAACATTGCACTGAGTCTTAAAGCCAAAAGAATTGAATTTCAAATTCCTAACATAATTGAATTTCAAATTTATAACATATTTGAATTTCAATTTACCAGAATTTCTGTCAAAGTTTCGAAAACAAAAGACTTTATGTAGCGTCGCAAGAGAACAAAACCCTGTCGAGATCGAGAGAGAAATAAGTATCAGACGCCAAATGAATTGCGAGGGAGAGAGAACCAAACCCTGCCGATCGGAAAGAGATAATCAGACCTTGCGAGTTTAGAACCTTGCAAGGGAGATAGAACCAAATCTTGCGACTTCAGAACAAACCGACAGAGAGAAGAAGACTAGCCGTCGAGTTCAGTTGAGAAGAATCAAAGCCTACTCCTAGCCGTCCTAGCCGTCGTCAGTACTCAGCAGTATACCTTGCGAGGGAGAGAACAACAACAAAGTGAGGGAGAGAACTGAGAGAGAGTGATGCACGAGGAGGAGGAAGAGGGCCAAAACATTTGGGCTGGAAAAAAAAAAAGCCATAAAAATAAGTATAAAAAATTAAAAGTCCAACTATTTTGTTGCAAAAAACGATCGAAAAACGGACCGTAAAACGTTATGGACTGGAAAAAACGGTCAAACACGTAGAAAAACGATACGGTTTTTTCCCATCGTCTTGCAAAAAACGATACGGTTTTTCACAGAAACACCGTTTTTTCACCTTTTTTCATCATAAAACGCCGTTTTGTACAACATTGGCCTTTAGTATGGAATGAAGATTTTTTTTGTATTACATAATCAACTATGTGCAATGCATGTACATGGGAAATGGTTCAATATTTCTATCTTTAATATTGTCCGAATTATTGTAAATTAACTATGTGGAATGAAGATTTTAAATATTTTTGCCAAATAATGTGTCGAATATGTTTTTTTGCTATTTTCGCCAAATAATCTGTTGAAAATATGTTTTCTTTTCTTATTTTCCCACTAGTATTTTTTTTCAAAAGAGTAAATCCTTTTTCGCCATATAATTTGAGAAAAATGTTACTTTTACATATTGAATCAAACTAAAGTTGTGTTTGCAAATTTCATCAAAACCAAGGTTAACATAAAATAAATTCTAATATACCTATGAGGCTATGATACAACTTTCTTTCAATATGTGGTCCAGTGGTTGAGTGTGAGACACAAGAAACCTTATGTTGTGAGATATTATGGGTTCGAGTCCCGTTGGCATCAATGGATGGAGGACTACCGAACCTTCTCCATTTACTCGTTTTTTTTTTACAACTTTCTTTCGAGATGACATTTTAATTATCATCATAAAAAATAGCTCCGTATTAAAGTGAAAAACATAATCACGATACTCACAACGTGACGTGAGCATTATCGTATTTATTTTAATATTCACATGATAGATTAAATCCTACCATTTTTCCAACTAATTACTAATTTACTATATGATATTAAAAAATATAAATATCGCATAACAGTACATAAAATATAATAATAAGCCCATAGTTTCGTTGTTTATATATTTGTTATGGGCCATAAAATCAGTAAAGATTGGACCTTGACAAAACAAGTCCAGGGCTTTTACCCCCGCTCAGCCATGGCCATCGACTCGAGTTCACCGTCCACCTCCTTGCTGGTACTGGTAGCTAGTGTAGTTTACCACCGGCCTTAATGGCGATGTCGACCTTCAGCAAAGCAATCCGATGGCCGCGTGTCCTTTCACCGGCATACCTCGCTCATCTAATCCGGCGTCAGAAAAACCCTTTCTCTGCCATCCATCTCTTCCTTTCCTCCCCTTCCCTCTTCCCTTCCTACCGCCACAATCCTCAGGTTGTCTCCTCCCTCTGCTCCGTCCTTCTGTCTTGTCCCTCACTCTACAATCTACTCCCTTCCCTCCTCCTCTCACCTCATTCCCTTCCCAGTGGACCCCACATTCCCCGTAAACCGTCCATCTCATGCAATGACTCGCTACAACCAACGAGAGAGCGCGAGATCAACAGTCCTAAAGTAGTTGCTTTCACTTCCCCACCTCTTCCCGATTCTCTGTTTGCCGAGGCCATTTCTTCTCTGCCTTTACACCTCTCTCTTCCTCTCTTCCTCTCTCTTCCAAACACAAATTGCATTGAGTGGACTCAATCATTCAATTGCATTATTTCCAAGCTTCTCTCTCGCAACCGACCCAAAACCGCCATTGAAATCTTCACGCACTTCTCGCGCCATCCAGAAGTACAAATCGGGTCTCAAACCCTAGACATGCTCATTTCCTATTTATTACATGCAAGTCGACCAGATCTTGCTTTGGAATTATACAAAGAATACCATTACCTCTATTTATTTCCAAGTCAGAAGATTAGTTGCATGCTCGTAAAAGGACTCGTGGAGCATAACTTCCATGACGAGGCCATGCATTTGTTATACTCCATGATGAGAGATTATAACATAGAAGCTATTGTTGTGACGTGTCGCACGGTTATCGAGGCACTCTGTTTAGATGGACGGGCTGAGGAAGCAGAACGGGTTTTGAAACGGGTGCTTCATAAAGTAAGGAGACGAACGGGTCGGGTTCGGGCTTTTCTTCGGGTACCAATAGATTTTGAAAGAAAAAGTATTGAAGAGGTGAGAGAAACAGTTGATTTCGTTTTGTCTATTAGCGGGGCTCGTAGTGTTAAAGCATACGAGACAATTGTAGGGGATATGTACGAGGAAAAGAGGTTTCACGGTGCAGATAATGTGTTTGATGAAATGACCTCGAAAGGGTTTAGGCCTTCTGTATGCATGTACGAGGCCAAGATTGAAGCTTTGTGTAGAGCAGGGAAGGTAAATGATGCTGTAAGGGTTTTGGAGGAGGAGATGAGAGAGAAAGATTGTGTACCAACAGTTAAAATCTTCAATTTTGTGATCGAGGGGTTTTGCAAAAATGGCGAATCCATGAAAGCTATTGAATACTTGAAGAATATGAAAAGATGGCCAGGATGCAAGGCAAAGAAAGAAACTTTTGAGATTTTAATTGATGGGTTGTGTACCGAAAAGCGGTATGTAGACGCGGGACGAATTTTGGATCAAATGGTGAAACATGGTCACAGGCCTATGGATAAAGTATTCGATTGTGTCATTCAAGGGTTTTGTCGAGTTGGTAATCGCTTTGAAGCAGTGTTGTGGTTAGAGGAGATGGTCGCGCATGGTTTGGTACCGAACTCTACGTTGTGGTATTCATTGGTTTCTTTAGTATGTGAAAATGCTAGCTTTGAGGTTTTAGAAAATTTTCATCGTAATTCTTCATAGGTTATGTTTTTTGTAAATGCAAAGTTAAAATGTATTTTCCATATTTGTGATTTGTGAGGAACATGGAAGAAACTTTGTTCTCAAATTGAATATACTACTAGAATTTGTCATATTGACCGTTTGTTCCTTTGAATACACTTGCAATACTCACTGACATAAACACAATAATTACATATTTGTACAATCAACCAAACTTAATTAAGAAAAACAACTAATCCAAGTTAACAATTACACATTGCACAAAACCTAACATTAAATTTAAAAAAAAAAGCAAAAGGACCCAATATTACAATTTTTCATTGCACTCATATTAGAAAATCACATCTCTCTCACATTCACCCGAAACGAAAATTCTCCGGCTCGTCAATAACATTAGATGGGCCAAATAGTGAAGCGATTGATGGGCAAAATGGCGAAGCTGGAGTTTGCCCAAATGGCGATGAAGTAGATGGGCCAAATAGTGAAGGAGTAAATAGGCTAATTGGTGAACTATTAGATGGCCCAAATAACGACGAAGGTGCAGTCGGGCCGAACGGCGAAGCATTAGATGGACCCGAGGTCAAAGGTGTAGATGGACCAAATAGTGAACTACTAGATGGCCCAAAAACCGAAGATGTAGTGGGGGTAAATGGCGAATGAGTACTTGGACTGAATGGCGAAGCATTAGATGGACCCGAGGTCGAAGCTGTAGATGGACCAAATAGTGAACTACTAGATGGCCCAAAAACCGAAGATGTAGCGGGGGTAAATGGCGAACGAGTACTTGGACTGAATGGCGAAGCATTAGATGGACCAAAAGGCGAAGCTGTACATGGGCCAAATAGCGAACAACTAGATGGCCCAATTGTCGAAGCAGTACTTGGGGTGAATGGCCAAACAATAGATGGACCAAATAGTGAACCAGATGGCCCAGATGTCGATGTGTTCGATGGACTAAATGGTGAAGCAGTACTGGGGGTAAATGGCGAAGCAATAGATGGCCCAAATAGTGAACCAGATGGCCCAAATGTCGATATGTTCGATGGACTAAATGGTGAAGCAGTACTGGGGGTAAATGGCGAAGCAATAGATGGCCCAAATAGTGAACCAGATGGCCCAAATGTCGATATGTTCGATGGACTAAATGGTGAAACAGTACTTGGGCTAAATGGTGAAGCACTAGATGGACCGAATACTGAACTAGATGGCCCAAATGTCGATGTGCTAGATGGACCAAATGGTGAAGCAACACTTGGGCTAAATGGCCGAACACTACATGTACCAAATGCCGAACCAGATGGCTCAAATTTTGATGCGCTCGATGGACCAAATGGTGAAACATCACTTGGGCTAAATGGCCAAACACTAGATGGACCAAATCCTGAACTAGATGGCTCAAATTTTGATGTGCTGGATGGACCAAATGGTGAATCAACACTTGGGCTAAATGGCCAAACACTACATGGACCAAATAGTGAACTAGTAGTAGTAGATGGTCGAAAAAATGATGCATTGTTATCAAGTTGTGGCGGTGCAAACACGAAACTCGAATTGGTTCCGCGGGTCCCACTACTAGCCTTCGGCTCAAAAAGTGGTGGTGTAGAAGAAGTGGTATCGCTACACGGACCGAATGTCGATCGCATGGTCGAAGGAGAAGATTGGTTGGTGAAAATAGACTTGATCGAGTCGAGTAGCTGAAATGCAAGATGAGATGGTATCTGAATGTTGATTGAGATCATGTCAGACTCGGTGGTTCGGATCTGGATACGAGTCCCTCCTTCAAAAGGAGAATTAAAAGCAGAATCTCCTTCGCTTTTAGTACCTAGTTGCAGATTCAAAAAGGAAAATAGTTAAAATACACAAATTTGTTAAAAAACTTTCATTTAAAAAGTTGAAAATTGAAAGAAATATAGTACCTTTAAGTTTATCGCCACGCAAATAGTCAATCCATCTCAATTCTTCGTGACTCATGCCATCATACGCCGGCATCGCGCTTATCGATACTAATATTTGTTCGAGACTGTTTTGAAAAGTATCAGGTTCGTACCGGGTTGGTTTGTATGGTACGACCCGACTCCCTCCACTCTGAAACCCTAAATTTTTCTTTTCTAAGGGGAAAAAGTTCAAAGCAGATGGATTTCTCCAAAATGGAGACCACGAACTAAACTGAATTGGAGGAGCACTAGGACCAAAAAATGCCGGCGTAGTAAACGTCTGAGAGGATGGAGTACACAATGCGCCAAATGGAGACGTCCATGTACCAAAACCAACTGGAGTACTGGATGCACCAAAAGCTGGTTGACTAGAAGTAGACGCACCAAAAGCAACTGAACTGGACGGACCGAATGGAGAGGGAGAAGCACCGAATGTGGACGGAGCTGACGAGCTCGACCCCACGTGGTGCCGAAATGCGCCAAAACCTGCAATATATAATAAAAAATGAAAACGCACAGCTTAAGTTAATTAGATAGAACCCCAAAGTTAAATGTTTGAAACAATATGGAAAAGAGTAGAGTTTATCATATTAATTTGATGGGTTACGATTTACGAACCTGAAGATCCTGAAGAGGTATTTCTTTGTGCATCATGTATATTTGGGTCTTCAATCGTGCAACCGTTCAATTGATCCGAGATGCCACCTGCAATTGCAGTAGATGGTTCGGGATCCTCGACTGTATCATTAGGTAATGGATTTGGAGCCTCGTGATCGGATGATTCTGGATGGATTGGTGGTTCCAAACCTGAATGAAGAGTAACAGTTAGAAATTATACTTCTATTTGAGAACCCAATTAAAGTGTTTGAGGAATTGCTTGAAATCAGTAAAAAAGAACAAAAAACATTATCAAATTCTAATGCAAATGTGAAAGAAAGAGAGAGAGAGTACCGAATTCATTGGAGAAAGACATATCTTTAATTCGCATAGATTATTTCGTAGATACAGTATAGAGAATCAAGAATCTCCACCACTTCTACGAGAATTTGAGAAAAAGGCTTGAACTTTGATTGTTTTGAGAGAGAAAGGGGTAGTGAGGATCGGGCATAAATAAGCGGGTTCAGCTTACATACCACGCTACGCGATTCATAGACCCGTTTAGCTTAATTCTCACGCCATTCATCTTCCCGTTTATTTTACTAGGAATATAGCCCGCGCTTCGCTTTCGCTGCGGGATATATTATTTGATAAGAAATAATATAATTAGCAAAAATAATAATTTTATATATTATTTGATATATTATTTCGCTGCGGGATATATTATTTGATATATTATTTGATAAGAAAATAGAAATATTTCTCGTGCTTCGCTGCGATTTTTCAAAATGTGTTATGATCATAAAATAATAATTTTATCTAAAATGTTACAAGTATAAAATAAAAGTAATTTTCATAAATGTTAATTTAAAAAAAAAAATCTGATATTAAATAGTGTCACAAGTATTATGCAATAAATGCAAATTTTTTTCCTCCTCAAAACATATCATATGTTCCAAAAGAAAAATTCAAATGTTTTATTTAGAATACAAAACATATCAAATAAAATAAAATTCTGAAAAAGTCAAACAAAAAAACATAAAAGACGCAGCTTGGTATCAATCAAAAATATTATAATAAGCACAAAAAAACGCAGCTTGGTACCAATCAAAATTGTTATAATAAGCAAAAAAAAATAAAAATAATACCAGCTGAGGCTAACAAAAAGTATTTGTGTGAATAGTATTTTATTAAATTCAAATATTTTATTTAGAACACAAGACATATGTCAATTATATTTATTAATACGATAAAAAATTCAAATATTTTATTTAGAACACAAAATATATGTCAAATAAAATAAAATTCAAAAAAATAAATAAATATATAAACAGTAACCGGTATGAACAGTAAAGAACAGTGTCGAACGAACAATATGAACAGTGTCGGGTGAACAGTACCGCCGACGTGGCCTCACCATATCTCTTGTATTCTAAAATTAATGGGAGGGGGAATTTTTATTTCTATTTCAATTCTGATAGACCCGTTTAGCTTAATTCTAACAAGACTCATTAACCCGTTAAGATTAATTATTTATAACGCCACAAACACTACGAACTACAAAGTAACCTATCCGTTCGGCTTAGGTTCTAAAATTATAATGTCCTTTTATGTATTATTTAATAAATACTTGATTTTATTTCGTAAAATTATAATGTTCTTTTATGTATTATTTAAGTATTATTTTGATATTGTTGGAGATTCGTTGGTAAAATAGATAGTTATGTTACATACAAATATCCGTCCGAACTATCCGAATAATATCCGGATTCGTTTAATATCCGAACCGTATCCGGATTCGGGAATATCCGTATCCGTATCCGTATCCGAAAAAAAATATGGATCCGGATCTGGTATGACCACTATCCGAACCGTTTACACCCTTATGTGTATAGTGTATTGATTGACGTGTTAATTAATATCTATTCAGATTAACAAATGATAATTAATATTTAAAATTTATTAATTCAATATTTCTTGTTAATAGATATGTTAATTAAATGGATTAATTGAGAATTAGTGATTTTTTTGTTGTAATTTGGTGGCAGAGTATAATTTTCCATTTAGTTTTTGGGAAGGGAAAATATACTTGGTCCCCAAACTCATCCGAAGTCCACTGACAGTAGGGATGTCAGTGGGTTGGATAATACCCGTGCCCGATGGGTATCGATCCGGACGGGCACGGGTATCGATCCGGACGGGTCGGGTAATACCCGATTAAGCCTACCCGTGGGTCGGATATTACCCGATTACAAAATATCCGACACGGGTACGGATAGGGTATGGGTGAGGTCATACCCGACCCGTGGGTAAACCCGACCTGAACCCGATTTTTAATTACCCTAATTATGTTAGTATTTAATCTTTCTTTTAACTCTAGCCGCTAATTTTACTTCTTTCCCTCTCTCTTCTACAGTCGATTTTTCTCTTTTAGCAGCCGTTTTTCTCTAGCCTTTAAGTTTAACAGTACTAATTTTGGATATAAGAATATTGTTTTGAGTTTAAGTTTAACATTAGATGAAAAAAAACATTTCTTTTAATTATAACATGAAGATGGCAAAAATATTAGTTTTTCTAGTAATTATAACATGAAGATGTATACATGGCATTAATTTAGAGATTTTCGAGTACATTTCGGCTTGTTATTGAAGCTCAGCCAGTACAACGTGAGAACTCATAAAACTACAATTTAGAACAAACATTTCTTTTAATTAAAATAAATAAATAAGATTACGACAATGGATCTATAACCTAGTTGGTTGAGTGTGAGACACAAAAAAATTACATGTGAGATTGTAGGTTCAATTTTCATTGACATTAATTAATGAAGAACATACGAGTCTTTTTCATTTATTATCAAAAATAAAAAAATTAAAAAAAAAATTAAAAGAAGGTTAAAATCATGTTTTGAAAAAATGTATGCTCAAATTAATATTAGAACAATTACACTCGTTTAATCAAATATAATTTAAATGTTATATATGTTCATTCATATTTATGTTGATTAGTATATAGAGAATTTTTTGGTGAAATATGACACATATTTGAGAGGGGAAGATAGAATTGAGGGCTCAACGAGAGTCCGGTTTATTAGTTTTGCAAATATTTTCGAAACTGATTTTCTCTATTAATACTTTTTTCTATGACGTATTTGATTAAAAAATTTCCTTCAAACAATATACCATTTATAATCAAACAAGTAACTAATATAATGTACAACAACAACTAAAGTAATTAGGTATTTACTTTCATATTCCAATTTGTGGGTAACAAACTCAATCATGTCATATAGGAAGGCATGTCCTCTTTAGCTCATCCATTTTGGCCTCCGATTCGTTGACCTCGGGAAGCTGGAGCCGATGGCACTCTGCCCAGCTTATCGCGTTCTCTATGGCATTGTCAATTTGAGTCTTCGTGAAGACGGATAGTTTATCGATGATGTTATGATCTCGCATTTTGTTCCTCATTTTGTAAGCATATTCCTCTAAAGAGTACCATGCGATATGCTTCTTCTTGAACAACTCGTCCTCGACTCTGTAACTCTCCGCGTCCTTTATCATCCTCTCCATTTCCTCGGCGCTTAGCTTGCTTTCATCATTACTAATTACTATTTGGTTCTTGTGACCAGTAGATCTGTTCTGTGCCGAGACCTTGAGTATACCATTAGCGTCAATCTCAAAGCATACGTCCACCTTTGCCACACCGCGAGGAGCCGGGTCAATGCCATCAATCATGAACTCTCCAAGGAGATAGTTGTGCTTTCTTTCCACCCTCTCACCCTCAAAAACCGGAATCGACATGCCAATTTGGTCGTCATGGACTGTGGTAAGCTCATACTTCTTTTTTGCCGGTATTGTGGTGTTCCTTGGTATCATGGTTCGTAATATCGGCCGAGATAAAAAAAACTCGGCCGATATTCTCGGACTCGGTGGCCACCGAGCCGATTTTGGGCCGATAAAATCGGATCCGAGTATCCGAATTTTTTTTTTTTTTTTTTTTTTTTTTTTTTTTAAATTTTTTTTTTTTTTTTTTTAAAAATACACTATATGAATCTATGAATATTATGATGTATGTTTCTATTTGTTATTCTCATTTTTTTAACTTCGAAACTCTTTTGTAATATTTGTATATTATTACTCTATGTTCACATTTCTTTGCACTATTTTCTAACTTTGTAGACTTGTACCTATTCGAAAAAACATGCACACTATTTTAATGACTCTTTGAAAAAAAAAATGTACAGTATCATGTCATATTATGGCCGAGAAGACTCGGTATATTTTTTCAATTGCTTTATTTTTTTATAATCTTGAGATACAAACCGACATAGAGGTAATTAATTAAATACTAAAATTATCTAAATTATTTATAATCTTGAGATACAAACCAACATATTATGTCATATTTTTTCAATTGCCTTATTTTTTAATTCAAGTATTTAATTTTTTTGTAGGTCATATAATGTATTTTTTTTATGAGTTCAATTAGTGTGTATCATGTTTATGAATGTTTATATATATTTTTTTTTCTATTTTTTCCGATTTTTTTATTAACCGTCCGATTTTTTTTTTTGACTCGCCCGAGTCTTGTCCGAGTCGACCGAGTCCCGAGTCTCGGAGGCCGACCGAGTCCGAGTCTGAGTCCGATATTCAGAACCATGCTTGGTATCACTACGTCTGTCTTTTCACCATGAGTACCGACTCCTAGGGAAAGAGGGGTAACATCAATGAGGACCAAATCCTGGACCTCCCTACTGCCGTGGCCGCTCAATTTAGCGGCCTGGACCGTAGCACCAAAAGCCACAGCCTCATCTGGATTGATTCCCTTGGATAGTTCCTTACCGCCAAAAAACTTCTGCACGAGTTCTTGTACTTTGGGAATCCTTGTAGAACCACCAACAAGTACTATAGTGTCGATGTGTTTTTTGTTTATATTAGCATCTTTTAAGCATTTCTCAACCAAACTGACGCACTTTTTGAAGAGATCCAAATTGAGCTCTTCAAATCGAGCGCGGCTAATAGGAGAACATAAACCAATGCCCTCGTAGAGGCTATGGACCTCAATTATTGTCTCCACGGAAAATGAGAGATATCTTTTAGCCCGTTCACAAGCCGTTCTCAACCTCCTTAAAGCTTTTGGGTTTCCGCTTATATCCTTATCGTGCTTCTTCTTGAACTCCCTGATGAAATGGTCCACAATACGATCATCGAAGTCCTCACCGCCTAGGTGGGTGTCTCCGGCAGTGGCTTTTACTGTGAATATACCGTTTTTAATTGTGAGCACGGACACATCAAATGTGCCACCACCAAGGTCAAAGATTAGCACTTTCTTTTCTTTAGAATCACCATCATCATCAAACAATTTATCAAAACCATACGCAACTGCGGCAGCCGTGGGCTCATCCATAATGCGTATAACATTTAAGCCAGCAATTGCACCGGCAACCTTAGTCGCACGACGCTGGGAATCATTGAAATAAGCAGGGACAGTCACAACTGCATTCTTGACAGGATGACCGAGATAGATCTCGGCTGTCTCCTTCATCTTCAAGAGGACCATTGAGGATATCTCTTCAGGTTGAAATTCTTTATCTTCACCCATAAATTTCACATCGATCATGGGTTTGTCGTTGGGTCCTCGGACAACATTGAATGGCCATAGCTTAATGTCTTTCTGCACCGAGAAATCAGTGAAACGTCGGCCAATCAAACGCTTTGTAGCTGTTACATTTGAAAGAAAACAAATTACATATATATATATAAAAATAGTATTTTAGATTGAAAGTTCTAATTAATTCCGACAACCTTTCTGTTCGATTATTAGATCAAACCTATATTTTATTTTTTGCAAATAATTAATTGAGCTTTATATCAAAAATGAGAGGGAAATTCTTAAAATAAACCTAACTTTTCTCAATATAAAAAAAACTTCATCTTTTGGATATAAAAAACCGTAAAAACAAAGTATTAGTTTCAAATATCCCCTACAGGTAAACATAATTTTGTATGGTGTTAATTTTTTTACCAAAATATCCACTATTTTTGTAAAACAATAATTTATAATTTTTTTATTTTTTAAAAAATCATAAATATTTAATAATAAATAAATTATATACTAGCTCATATATTTATAAAATCATACATTATTTAACATATAATTCATTCAATCAATAACAAATAACAAACATATACTTAATAACAAATTAATTTACTATTATATGAAATATATATTTGATCTATGCTAGAACATAAAGTTTAAAGCAATCAAGTACATCCAATTTAAACACAGTTCAAATATGTATGTAATATTTATAACATAATAATTAATTATTATATTAGACAATATAAAAAATAAATTATCTTGAAAATATTAAAAGATATATAAAAAATGAATGTACCTCAAATCTGGCAAAAAGTTATTTTTTTTGAAGATATTTTCTTGGTGGTGATTTTTTGTTATTATTATTATTTGATGTTAGTTTTTACGGAAAATATACAATAAATAAAATATTAAAATGATATAAATATAACATATAATCACATTTTCTTAAAATTAGTATATGTTTAAAAAACATATTATGAATTTTTGTAACATAACAATAAAATAGCAAAAAATGGTTTAGTAAAATTATAAAAATAGAGGAATATGTTTGTTAAAAAAATTAACATCATACAAAGTTAAGTTGAAGACCTATTTGAAAATAAAATATTATTTTGAACGAATATCTAAAATATAAAAAAAAACGAATAAATAGAGAATTCGGTTATTCTCCATCTATCGATGTCAAAATCCACCTTTCACAACATATGATTTTTTATATCAAATACTCAATCAATTGGCTGTGAGCTCTTTGACAAATATCTAAAATATAGAATTTAAAGTATTATCTTTGTTTTTATATTAGTTGATCCAATGCAGAACAGATGCAACCCAGCAACTCTATTGACCTCAAAGAAGACCAAGTAATAATCTCCATTATTTTTCTCTCCCCACATCGACATGAATAAATCAGAACATAAAAAAAAAACTTGCCCACTAGACTGCATTTCTATCAAATGACAAAAAGACAACATTTTTTTGGCATAAACTCTCGAATCATCAAATTAAATAGCTGATAAGTTACAAATAAAATCAAACACTAACTAAATATATTAGCAGTTTTGCAAAAAATATTCAAGCAACTAGATAGAACGAAAAGAGTTCAACAAACTTGTTATTTTTGGTGATTGCCATGGAGAAGAAGAAGCGCAAGTTCACAAGAGAAGAGACACGGAGTTGAGTCTCCTCCGCGTATTTTGGAATACACTTATTTTTCTGTATTCCAATATCCCTGGATTTCATCTCCAAAATAAACGGTTCTATGAAATCAAACACGGGATTTCAATCTAAATCCAGAATTTGAATCAAAATACATCAAAATCCCTCAAATGAAAAAGAAAAACTCATTCACTTCAAAATATATATACTAGAAAATCAAGAAAGAAAGATATAAATAAATCAAAATATTATTGAAATATTGCTATCTTTTCAAAAATTACTGAACTAAACTAGACCGGAAATACAAATATAAATACTAGATCATACTAGTGATATATAGTTAATACCATCGACCATGAATTGCCTCTATAGAGACTGTGTTTGGCTCAACCTGATCCATGAGATTCTATCTTGTAGTTGTACCACAAAACTACGAACAATCCGAAAAAAATATGCATCATTTATGTTTTGTCTCTTGTTTTATTTTTACTTTGTTTTGTTTTTTTTATTATCCTCAAATATCTCCACGGTCCTTGGATTTGAAGTTAACTTGCTAAGCATACTAAATTCATAAGCTAAGTTAACCTGAAATATGTTTATAGGAATAAAATGATTGTTTATACCGAATATAGTGTTAGTTGGATTGGTGTCGATCTGGTTCTTCGCAGAGTCGCCTATGAGCCTTTGTGTGTTAGTGAAGGCAACACAAGAAGGGGTCGTGTGATTTCCCTGGTCATTCGCGATGATCTCCACACGGTTGTGCTGCCATACACCGACGCACGAGTACGTCGTTCCGAGATCTATCCCTATAACCGGCCCATTTTCTTGCGAGGAGGATGCCATCGATTTTGGATGCTTCGAAAATATCAGTGTCGAGATAAGAAATGAGATAAATTAAGAGATGAAGCAAGGTGGAAGGAAACTGGTTTGATTGGTATCGTGTTAGACCTATAAGAGAGGGGCGTTTACTTTGTTTTGGACCAATATCTTTTCATTTTCTTTTTACATTAAGAATTATCACCATTCTGTTATTAATTAAGCAACCGTGTTTTTGTTTTATATTGACGTAGTTTGAGTAATTAGAATATGTAAAGAAATGTATATTTCAATATATTTTAATTTAAATTATCCCAAAATAAAATGACCCAAAAATTAATTAGCAAGGGAGGGTGGATTTGCATCGAGGCCATTGCTTCTAAACCAAAATGTAAGTTGATGCCAAAAAATGAGTGTAATAACGAGATTTATGTCTTAAACAATTAAGTAATGTTATATCAATGAGAGAAATTGTTTTGCCCTCTCATAATTTGCGGTCCACGCCGTCATCAATAAAAAATCAACGCCTTTTTTTTTATTTTTAATTTAACCATATTTTATGCATTACAAAACACACCCGTCACTCATCCATATTTATATACACTTTTAGATGTAAAATATTTCTTTTTAGACGTCTGTTATATTTTATTTCGCATGTATATTTAAAATGAATGTTGTACATTTTAAATGTATATTATATTTTTTTACATATATAACATTTAATTAAGTGTTATCAATTTTGGAGGTCTAATATATATTTTTTTAAATACAATGTGTATTTCTTACATGTATGGTACACTAAATATGCAAATTTTTATTTTTTCTAAAATTTTGATAAAATGCAAAAGTAAAGTCTAATAGCTTAAAAAAATCAATTATCATATTATTGTAAAATTGATGTCTAAAACGAGTAAAATACTTAATTTTTAAGTTTTCCTAAAAATATCCATAATTGAAGACGAACACAATTTTTTTTTTTCATTTTTCAAACAAATTCTGCAAATAATTCAAAAATTGAAGTCCAACATCTTACAAAAGATCAATTATCTTGTTTTCTAAAATAATATCAAAATTGAAGTCAAACACGAGCAAAATACTCAGTATTTATGTTTTCCTCTAAAACTACGTAACCGAAGACTAACACAGACAAATTATTATCTTTTCAAAAACTCCGCAAAAATAGTGAAGTCTAACACCTTTAATATGATCAATTATCATATAGTTGTAAAAATTACCAAAGTTAATACCTAAAATGAAAAAGAAATACTTAATTTTCATGTTTTCATCAAAAAATTATGTAAGTGAAGACTAACACAAGATTTTTATTTTTTTTAATTTTTTTGCCAAAATATAAAAATTGAAGTTTAACACCACTAAAAATCAATTAATATATTTTTCTAAAAATACCAAAACTAATGTCTAAAACGAGAAAAATACTTACTTTATACGTTTTCTTAAAAAACTCAGTAATTAAAGCCTTATAAAAGGGAAAAAAAATTCAAAAATTCTTCGAAAGTGCAAAAAATTAAGTCTAACATTTTCAAAGAATCAAGTATATTTTCTAAAAAATATTAAAATTAAAGTCAAACACGAGCAAAATACTCTGTTTTTTATAAAAAATGCGGTAATTAAAGACTATAACACAAGCAATTTTTTTCAATAATCCAAAAAGTGAAATCTAACACTTTAAAAAAAGCATTATTATAATTTTGTAAAAAATGCCCAAATTAATGTCTAAAACAAACAAAATACTTATTATTTATGTTTATCTGAAAAAACTCCGTAATTGTAGACTAACACAAACAAATATTATTTTTTTCAAATTCCACAAAAATGCAAAAAGTGAATGACACTTTAGAAAAAAACAATTATTCTATTATCTATAAATTGTCAAAATTGAAGTCAAACACGAGTGAAATACTCAGTTTCATGTTTTCATTTTAAAACTCTTAACGAAGACTAACACCAAGCAGATTTCTATATTTTTCTCAAAATTTCCGTACAAATGCAAAAGGTGAAGTTTAACACCTTAAAAAAATAAATTATATTATTTTCTATGAAATGCCAAAATTTAAGTCAAACACGTGAAAAATACTCACTTTTCTTGTTTTCTAAAAAAAAACACTGTAATTGAGACTAAGAGAAGTAAATTTATATTTGTTCTAAAAAATTCCCAAACGAAAAAATGTAGTCTAACATCTAAAAAAAAAATTAAATTATCATATTATTTAAAAAATGTCAAAATTGATGTTTAAGACAAGCAAAATACTTAATTTTATGTTTTCCTAAAAAACCTCCGTAATTGAAGACTAACACAAGCAAAAAAATTCATATTTTTTTCAAAAAATCAGCAAAAATGAAAAAATTCAAGTCGTTGAGCTTAAAAAAATCAATTATCCTATTTTATTAAAAAACCAACATTGAAGTCAAACACGAAAAATATATTTAATTTTCATGTTCTTCTCATAAAGCTACATAACTAAAAAATAAGACAAACAAATTTCTACTTTTAAAAAAAAATCGTAAAAATGCAAAAAGTGAAGTCTAACATCTATATATTAATCAAATGTTGTATTTTTGTAAAAAAAATGCAAAAAAGTGATGTCTAAAACGAACAAAATATACTTAATTTTTATGTTTCCTAAAAAAACCTCTATAATTGAAGACTAACACAAAAATTTAATTTAATTTTTTTTCAAAAACTTTGTACAAAATGAAAAAAAAAACTGAAGTCTGCACACCTTCAATAAATTCAATTACCTAAATGTCATATTTGAAGTCAAACATGAGCAAAATATACTCAGATTTAATGATTTCTCAAAAAAAATTGTAATTGAAGACTAAGACGAGCAAATTTATTTATTTTTAATTTATTTTGCAAAAATACAAAAAATGAAGTCGGACACTTCTAAAAAAAATAATATTTATTTTTTTTTGTAAAAAATTCCATAATTGATGTCTAAAATGATAGAAATATTTAATTTTTATGTTTTTCCTCAAAAAATTTCCTAATTGCAGAATAACACAAGAAAATTTATATGTTTTTTCAAGAATTCCATAAAATTGCAAAAAGTGTAGTATATTTTCTTCCAAAAAAAATAAAGTATCATATTTTGTACAAAATGTCAAAATTTAAGTATAACACGAACAAAATACTCAATATTTATGTTTTTTCTCAAAAAATTACATACTTGAAGACTTACACAAGCAAAAAATTCGCAAAACTACAAAATATGAAGTGTAACGTCTGAAAAAGAAAATCAATTATCATATTTTTATTAAAAAAAATACTAAAACTGATGTTTAAAATAGACAAAATACAAATTGATGTAAATGACAAAAAGAATTCTTCTGAAATTGGAATTCATATTGACATAACGATGTGACAAACATAATATTACTTTAGAAATTCATGCTTAGTTTTATTGATTGTTTTCAATTTGAAAAAACCAATGTGTCTTAACATCTTGAAATTTCCCTCCAGTTTGGAGAGGCTGGACAAACCTTCAAAGATATAGCATTTCCTCATGTGCACCGATGCCATAACCAAATTCCCATCTAAATACAAACTTTAATAATATCAATTCACACAAATTCCCATCTAAATAAGCCGGCAAGTTATAAATTACAATTGAACCCATCAATTATGAATTTTTGTTGCACTCGACTATTTTACTTTCTTTTTGCAAGTTTTTCAATTTTCCAACTACATTACTATGCAATTATACTCTAAATTTGTTTTACGGGAGACGAATTGAAGACCACGAGAAACCTTTCTCTACTTTCTCGGTCCCCTCAATATCTGAGACATCCCTTCTCTCTTTTTTTATGAAAATTTGGCAAGGGTTTGGCATCCCTTCCAAATGAAAATATGAGACATCCCTTTCTTGTTCATCTTCTTCTTCAGCGCGCATATGAACAAGACATCCTATTCCTGTTCATCTTCTTCTGCCGAGAAAAAACAAAAAAATATACAACGATTCCATTTTTCTTCTTCTGTACTGAGCAGGCTCGTTTTAGACATTAATTTTAGAATTTCTGAAAAAAAATTAATTTGCATGTGTTAGCCTTCAATCAATTGCAGAGTTTTTTGAGAAAAAAACATGAAAATTAAGTATTTTGCTCATGTTAAACTTCAATTATAATATTTTTCTTTAAAATATGATAATTTTTTTTTTAGGTATTAGACTTTACTTTTGTATTTTTGGGAATATTTTGAAAAAAACATGAAAATTAAGTATTTTACTCGTTTTGGACTTCAATATCAATTCGCACAAATTCCAATTTAAATAACCCGAACTAGGCACGTTATAAATTACAGTCGAAACCATCAATTGGTATTAGGGGTGACTGCTCGAGTTGTGATACGGAAGAAATGCCAGTGTTGAATCAACTTCTCTGAAATGAAACTGGTTTCTTGGAGGGATATATCAGATTGTATGGTGAGGATATATATATGAGGGGGTGAGGGGCAGAATTGAAATTTTATCCTTTTTAGTTAACTTTAAAAGAAAAAGTTAATTATGAATTAGTTTGATGTTAATTGTATTTAGAAAGGTTAAATAGGATATTAGTGATTTAAGAGAAACAAATATATAATTAGGTGTTTAGGAAAGAAATACCCAAAAAAGCCTATTTTTTTTTTTTGAAAAATTAAGAGGCATAAACCTCTTTAAATTATATTAAAGCAAGTTTAATACAATGTTTTTTCCAAAAGTTCCTAAATATTACATGAGAAATGTAAAAAAATTAGAAAGAGAGATTATTTGAGTTTCAAAAAAAATCCTATTTATAATTTGAACATGTGTACAATACATTAATTTTGAAAATTTGCAGTTGTACAAGCAAATAACGTCTTATTATTAAAGCTGCACAATGATCCCAGCCGATAAAACTCGAGAACTCGTAGAATTACAATTTAGAGCAACATAGTTTTTTTTCATTTTCTAAATCAAACAATTAATTTTTTTTTTATTATTTATCCCCAGCGTATATTTCACATTGAATGGAAAGTTTCAATACAAATGTTTTAGTTTATGGAGTTACATGTGTATAGAGAGGTAAATAAATTACAACATATTATAATTACGTATTTACTTAAAAATTCCAATTTTGTGCAGAACAAACTTAATTATATCATGAGAGGAAAGCATGCCCCCTTCAGCTCATTCATCTTGGCCTCTGATTCGCTTACCTCGGGAAGTTGGAGCCGGTGACGCTCCGCCCAGCTTATCGCCTCCTCTATGGCATCCTCAATTTGAGTCTTCATTGAGAATAATAGCTTATTGATAATGTTATAATCTCTCATCTTTTTCCTCATTTTGTAAGCATATTTCTCTAAAGAGTACCATGCAGCATGTTTCTTCTGGAACAACTCGTCCTCCACTCTGTAACTCTCAGCATCCTTTATCATCTTCTCCATTTCCTCGGTGCTTAGCCTGCTTTCGTCATTACTAATAACTATTTGGTTCTTTTGGCCGGTAGATCTGTTCTGTGCCGAGACCTTGAGTATACCATTATCGTCAATCTCAAAGAACACATCCACCTTTGCCACGCCGCGAGGAGCCGGATCAATGCCATCAAGATTGAACTCCCCAAGGAGATGGTTGTATTTTTGTTCAACCCTCTCACCCTCAAAAACTGGTATTGATACACTAGTTTGGTTGTCATGGACTGTGGTAAGCTCATACTTCTTTTTTGCCGGTATTGTGGTGTTCCTTGGTATCACTACGTCTGTCTTTTCACCATGAGTACCGACACCTAGGGAAAGAGGGGTAACATCAATGAGGACCAAATCCTGGACCTCCCTACTCCCTTGGTCGCTTAATTTAGCAGCATGGACCGTAGCACCGAAAGCCACAGCCTCATCTGGATTGATTCCCTTGGATAGTTCCTTACCGCCGAAAAACTTTTGCATGAGGCGTTGTACTTTGGGAATCCTTGTAGAACCACCAACAAGTACTATGATATCGATGCGATTTTTATTTATCTTAGCATCTTTTAAGCATTTCTCCACCAAACTGACGCACTTTTTGAAAAGATCCAAATTGAGCTCTTCAAATCGAGCACGGGTAATAGAAGAACAAAAATCAATGCCCTCGTCGAGGCTGTCGACATCAACTATTGTCTCCACAAAAAACGAGAGAGATCTTTTAGCCCGTTCACATGCCGTCCTCAACCTCCTTAAAGCCTTTGGGTTTCCAGTTATATCCTTATTGTGCTTCCTCTTGAACTCCCCGATAAAGTGGTCCAAAATACGATCATCAAAGTCCTCACCGCCTAGGTGGGTGTCTCCGGCAGTGGCTTTTACGGTGAATATACCGTTTTTAATTGTGAGCACCGACACATCAAATGTGCCACCACCAAGGTCAAAAATCAGTACTTCTTTTTCTTTAGAATCATCATTATCAATAATTTTATCAAAACCATACGCAACTGCTGCAGCTGTGGGTTCATCCATAATGCGTAAAACATTTAAGCCAGCAATGGCACCGGCATCCTTAGTGGCACGACGCTGGGAATCATTAAAATAAGCAGGGACGGTCACCACTGCATTTTTGACAGGACGCTCAAGATAGGCCTCGGCTGTCTCCTTCATCTTCAAGAGAACCATCGAGGATATCTGCTCCGGAGAAAATTGTTTATCTTCGCCCTTGAATTTCACAACGATCATGGGTCTGTCTTTAGGCCCTGCGACAACACTGAAGGGCCATAGGGTGATATCTTGTTGAACTGAGGAATCGGTGAAACGCCGACCAATCAAACGTTTGATTGCTATTACATTGAAAGAAAAACAAAACAAACAAGATTTAAATAAATTATGTACAGAAATTGCAATATTAAGAAGTTGAATATTAAAAAAAAACAAAAGATTGATTAATTGTTGCCCGCAAAAAAGAAATCAACCAGTTGGCGACACTTCACATTTTTTTGAACTTGTTTGTGGGTAGTGGTACAAAATAATCAATTCAAAAAAGGGTTATGATATTAAAGTAAAGGTACATATTTGTATTAAAAAAATTATATATGATTATGCATAAAATATCAAAAAAAATAGGGGAGTTATATGACAGATCTTTTTTCAAAAGGGTAATTTGGGTATTTATCAACTAATGATATTTTTGGTAAGAATGAAGTGTATTGCTATGGAAAAATATAGCATGCCCCCCAATCTCACTTAAGCACCCTTGATGCGTCAATCGAGAATGTTTAAATGGATTGATTAAATCCTAAATTAATGGTTAAATTGATTGATTCAATTAAGGATTGATTGATGCAATTAAGGGGTCTAATCAATCCATTTAAACACTCTCGATTGACGCATCAAGGTGTTTAAGTGAGATTAGAGACACCATATCAAATCCCGTTTGTTATCATTTAATGCTAGACAAAATCGAAAATCATGTATCAATAATTAATAAATACCCAAAATACGTTTTTTAAAAATGGTCTACCACAAGAAAAATGATCTATCATAGAAATATCCAAATAAAATAAATTGTATTAAACAATATATATTGGATATCTTCGTAAAGATTTAATTCTACAAAATATCTAAACATATCATATGTTCATAAAAAAATATGAATATATATAAGTAATGATACTATTCTCACTTTTCTTTCTCGAATTATACCCACCTATCACGTGACAAGCAGATACTGGATGCATTTATACCCACCTTTTACTGCACCCAATCCCAGACTGTCACGCGACATGTGGGTATAATTCGGGAAATAAAAAGCGAGGTTCCTATCACTACTCAATATATATTAGGACAACTAAGATACTTAATTAACTACCGTGAATTTGGTACTTTATATTTGCTTGGATTTTTTGCGTTTTCTCGTGATAACCATTAAAGTTTGTATTCATAATTAAATGCATATATTTCAAAACAAATATAATGGTCAAATATGCATCACATGATATTTAATTATCTTATTCATCATCATCACTATATATATATATATATATATATATATATATATATATATATATATAGAGAGAGAGAGAGAGAGAGAGAGAGAGAGAGAGAGAGAGAGAGAGAGAGAGAGAGAGAGAGAGTAACGATAAAATATTCAAGCAGATATTGAGGATAAGTTTGTTCTAATAATTAGATATGCATCAAGATTGTTACCTTGACAAACATTATTAAACAAAATTATTCATATTCATACCCTGATTTAAAAAGCGAACTTTATAGTCAACACTCATATGTACTTGGTCATTATTAAACAAAATATTAATTCAAATAGTATTTAAGATTGAAAGTTCTAATAATTTTTGACAACCTTTCTGTACAATTCTTAGATCAAACCTATATTTTCTTTGTGGAAAAGAATAAATTGAACTTCATATCAAAGAAAAAAAAAATAGAAATGGATTTACAGAAATATCTAAAGTATGGAATTCGAAGTATTTCTTTCTTTTTATATTTAGTTCATTCACTGCAGAACAGATGGAACCCAATCCTCTGTTGACTTGAAAAAAAGACCTGTAATCATCTCGATTAGTTTCTCTCCGCATAGACATGGAATAAATCAGAACGATATAAAATTCTATCAAATTCCAAAGGTAAAATCATAAAAGACAATAATTTTATGGCATAAACTCTCAAATGATCAAATGAAATGCACGATAAGTTACCAATAATTTCAATATTTTCTTTGAACTTATCTGATGTTTTTACTTATTAAATATTTTTTCTCGAGTGATCTGTCCAAAACCATACATCATATCAATTCTTAAAAAAGATGTACCGAATACAGTGTTTGTTGGATTGGTATCGATCTGGTTCTTCGCAGAGTCGCCTATGAGCCTTTGCCTGTCTGTGAAGGCAACACAAGAAGGAGTCGTGCGATTTCCCTGGTCATTCGCGATGATCTCAACGCGATTGTGCTGCCATACGCCAACGCACGAGTATGTCGTTCCGAGATCTATCCCTATAACCGGCCCAGTTTCTTGCGAGGAGGACGCCATTGATTGTGGATGCTTCAAAAATATAAGTGTCGAGATAAGAAATGGGAGAAATAAGAGACGAAGCAAGGAGGGTTGAAATTGGATTTATCGGTGTCGTGGTCACTCGTGTTAGACCTAAGAGAGGAGCGTTTACTTGGTTTTCGACCAATCTTTCCATTTTCTTTGGCATTAATAATTATCACCATTATGTTATTAATTAAGCAACCGTGTTTTAGTTTTATATATTGATGTGAGCTGGACTAATTAGAATATGTAATTATCCCAAATAAAATGGCCCAAAAATTAATTAGCTCAGGAGGGTGGATTTACAATTGAGGCATTTGCTTCTAAACCAAAATGTAAATTGAATCAAGAAATAAATTTAATCACACTGATGATACAACTGATTAAGCTGGTGTTTCAATAAATAAAATACAATAATAAAACAGTACATATATACTATTTTCTTCAAAATTCATTTAGACCCGATTGAAGTATACTTTTCTTATGACAACTATTGATAAATATTATATTCAATTCAGTGATAAGTAAAATGTAATCGCCCATCAAAATCACATAAAAGAGGATTGAAATTGAAGTATGAAACAAATCCCCATAAAAGAGAAGGATCACATGTGTGAAAATGAATTACCAAAATCATTTTGGAGAAAATCAAACAAAAAAAAGTTCAATACCCATGAGCTATGCAAGCATCCCAAAAAAGTCGATCTCTCTCGGCATTGTCTTGCGCAACCACGACCTCATCTAGCTCATCCATCACCACCACCATGTCATTCTCCTTGTTTCTCTCTCCATCATCATCGCTGAATTGGCCTCTAACGCCGTAGAACTTGTTCTCGTTCACCATCTCTATTAGCCACCACTCCACATGCGACATTCGTTTAAATTTCGTCTCCTCGATGATTTTACTTTCTTTATCATCGTCATTGTTGTTCTCGCCAGACGTAGATTCAGCATCGTCGTCAATTCGTTCGATATTCGATCCATGATCAGACAATGTCGAGACCGTCGTATCCAGCTCCGAGTCGCCGGTGAATTCCAAATTGGATAAAGAATTGGATGATACAACCCTGATCCTCTCCATTAACGAGTTCACATATCAATTGTATAAGGTACATGAACATGGCTATATATATTTAGAAGAGGAGGGGGTGTAGCATGTACTGTTTTTCATTTTAAATTGAAATTATCACGTGGAAGTGGTGGGTGAACAGGTCCTTGTCAAGGTTAAGCTAAGGCTAAAAGTACACGGATACACCCAAATTAAAAGGTTCTGGCTTTTTAAAAAGATTTTGTTTATCTATTTTTCAAAATAATTTTCTTTTGTGTATTTTATCAAAAAAAAAATGTTTTTGTGTTAATCCTAGCAGGTGTTGGGTCCGATGTCATCTGTGCGTACATAGACAAATATATTAATTGTATTTTGAAAGTCTATTTTATTGTTCCAATTCAACGATTGTTGAAAAAAATCATATAAAGGGTGCTGGTTGTTCTAAGTTTCTAGAAAAAGAGAAGACTTGCGACCTTCTAGAAGTCTTGCCGCATTGGTTTAAGAAATTGTGAGAAACATTTTATGATTACTACTTTTTTTGTCTGTGAACTTTCTTTTAGTTCATTTTAAATTCATCCACCATTAATAAGCTCGTGTTTTTTTTACTCTTTAATTATTAGTTCGGGCCAGGGCCAGGGCCAGGGCGACATTTTTGAAGGATTTTGACAGAAAAATTAATCAGACTAATTAAATATTATAATAATTTTAATTTGACCATAAATATTTTTCGAATACAAAACTAACACAAAAAATAGTCAAAATTATTACAAAACTAGCAATTATCATTTCTTAATATTGGTGGGCCTTTTTTAGACCATTATTTACACTACATTACATACTAAAAAAAATTTGGGGGCCTTTTAAATTCGGAGGCCTGTGCTAATTGTCATAATTGACTAAACACAGGGCCGGCCCTGGTTCGGACTCATTGTATTCGTTTTCATGAGTTAAATGTGTCAGAGATTATCTTATGTGATATTACCAAAATCAAGTCGTATTGTATCAGATATGGATACTTGTTAGATACGTATCAGATACTTCACATGATGCATTTATATATATAAGGCTAATCTACTTAATTAAGTACCAAAATTTTGGTACTTAATGTTTTTTAGCCATTGAATTTGCATTGAGATTTGTGCATTTAATGATGTGCATAAAATTTCATGATCATCATGAAAAAACACAAATCTCAATGCAAATATAATGGTTAAAAATCATTAAGTACCAAAACTTTGGTACTTAATTAAGTAGGTTAAACTCCCTCATATACATATATGGGCTAGGCTCAATGGTCAACACCCTTATATGGCCAACGCCGGCCAACGGAGCTAATTTCTCTAAATCTAAATATCAAAATCAAATTTCAACCGTATGGATATGTTCTTTATCACTTATAAATGTTGTATATTTAATTTCATAGAAAATAAAAATTTCTATCATTTTCATCATAACACGTAAAATAATTGACGGTCGAAATTTTTTATGACATGATTTATCATAAAATAACTTGCAAAATTCAAATTTTTTTCGATGGATTCAATTTAATTTATATAGATTGAATTAGGATCAAATTTCATAATATTTCGAGTTTTCCTTCATGGGAATCGAAAAATTGAACAAAATAAACGGTTGTGAAAATATGTTATTGTTTTTGTTAGATCAAATTATGAAAATCACACGAAATTTATTCTACGATGTATCTATATGATATTGATCATATCTATATGGGTGGATTTTGATTTTCAATTATCGATTTAGAGAAATTAACTCCGTTGGCCGGCGTTGGCCATACGAGGATGTTGGCCATTGAGTCTATATTATATATGAATGAAATGCAGTTTCACATCTACGGTAAAATCGTACGTATAAGGATATATGAACATGATAGTTCATAGAAATATAATATGTGTATTAGATGCAGTTTCACATCTGTTTGGAATATTTTTACTAAAATGGACATAACTTTCGCATACGAACACCGATTTGGATGATTCAACTCTCATAAGTTATATAATTGGATTATATACAACTTTCCTATTCAGTGGAAAAACATTTAAATAACGTAGTACGTTCATTCCAATGAAATACACGAAAGGTTGCGGCAGTTCGACGAAAGGACGCGAACGTTTACTAAAACTAGCATAACTTTCGGACTGGATATCCAAATTGGATAAACTCGGATTTTTTGGAAAGGTGCTAAGATCATCTAGAAGTTTCGCTCAGAAAGTTCCTGTTAATTACGGACCTAAGTAGGTCGAAATTCCAGTTTAGTGAAAGTGTGTCTGCTGATTCTGCAGGAGACACATCTTTTGATCAAATCTTCTAGAAATTTGTCCTTTGATGCATATAAAAGTATCATTTGATTGATTAAAGAGTGTCTATTTACTGGTGAAGGAATACGAGTTATTCTATAAATAGGACCCTAATCTCACTCAATCAAATCAATCTAAGAAACCATTATTTCCACTAATTAATCCAGTAATTAAGAGAGAGAAAAGTTCGCCGGAATTCTCCATTGATTCCGGCAAGAGTTTAAGCAAGAGTGATTACGAGGCGTCTAGGCAGTTTCGTGATTATCCGACGACTCCCGTTTCGCGGTGGATACGAGTAGAAGTACGTATACGTTTGCGTACTAACGAGTTAAGTTCATCAACCGACGAGAAGACGAACGGAGAAAGACGACCGGTTTGGGCGTGGGACGAACCGGTACGAGCGAAAAGGTGCGAACGAAAAGGTGCGAACGAAAAGGTGCGACGTGAACGGAAGTGAAGGCTTCGCAGCGACAAACCCTTCGTAAGCGATCAATTTCGCTAGGTACAAACATTACGTTTATTAGATTTACGTTATATTATTTATAGGCAATTTGATAAACAAATCGTAGATGAGATCTCGGGGATTTGTACTCCGTCGAGTCCAATAATTATCCGCTGCGCGGACTCGATGGGGTGTAGATAACCCAACAATATATATAGGGCTAGGTTCAATGGCCAACATCCTTGTTTGGCCAACTCGGCCAACAACGTTTATTTCTCAAATTATATAAATGAAAATTAAATTTTAACCGTATAGATGTAATCTATATCATTTAGATATGTTGTAGAACAAATTTTGTTTCGTTTGTACTTTTCTATCTAACAAAATCGATAAGCTATTTTCACAACCGTCCATTTCGGTATTTTTTTGAATTTTGATGAAAGAAAAGTCGAAACATTGTAAAAATTAATCTAAAGTCTATCTATATAATTTAAATTAAATCCAATGAAAAAAATTCGAATTTTAAAATTGATTTCATGATGAATCATGTCGTAAATATTGTCATCCATCAATATCTTTAAGTATCGTGATGTATATATTGTGAGAAATAAACGTTGTTGGCCGAGTTGGCCAAACAAGGGTGTTGGCCATTGAACCTAGCCCATATATATATATATATATATATATATATATATATATATATATATATATATATATATATGTTAAGGAGAATCCAAAAAAAGAATCTACGCAGACATAATATACTAATGATATTAGCAAAAATATATTATTTAAATGAACAAAATATATTGTTGAATCAAACATGTTAACATTGTTAAAATTAAGAATAAAATAATATATTTTGCTATATACAAAAATATATTTTGCTAATTTCAATAGTATATTTTGAACCTTGGATTTTTTGTTTGGATTTTTTTGTGGATTCTTTTTAGCATTACTATATATATATATATATATATATATATATATATATATATATATAATAATAATAATAATAATAATAATAATAATAATAAACGTTACTTAATAGGAAATTATTTCCGTAATTACAAAATTTTAATATATTTTATGTCAAAAATATAATATATACAAAATAAAACATATTAAATATATAAATTATAATTAATAAAATAATAAAGTATTATATTTTGCCTTCTTCTCTTCTTGCTATCGTAGATCCATTTCGAGAAAAAACTCTGCACTATAACTTCTTCTTGATGATTCTACGGGACTCTTCACCAGAACCTCCTGATAGGAAACAACGGTTGTTTTCTAATTTGATACCGGGCGAAGAAGCTCTTGAAAACAAGACAACGTTGCGACTTGTAGGGCATGGACGAGACGATAAAAAAAATCTAGAAGCAGGCCCAAACCTAAAACCTCAAAAAAATGAAACCCCGTATAAAAAATAAATCTAGCCCGAAATTCCACTCTATCTCAGATCCGACCCGATTTTCTCTTCACGGACCCGACCAGCGATCCACCTTTCTTTCTCTCGAGATTTCTTCCCCGCGAAACTGTACCCGCTTTGCCACCTCGCCCGGACCCCTTTCCAGATATGCAATTTGATATTTTTACAAATAAACAAAACCTAACTTTCATTAATGGCAGTTAAAGAAATCTTGTAAACACCCAATCGAGACATTCTTTTTCTTCCCAAACTAACTCGTCTATCCAATAAATTTCAAAAATATTATATACCTACTGGACAAGAAGTATTTTGATAAATACAAAAAAATCATAACAGAATAAAAAATCACAAATAAAAAACATTATTTTTGCTACGTTCATGGTGTGCCGAAAAATAATATTATGCTCTTTTCTTATTTTTTTAATAATTTACGTATGTGAAAAATAGGTTACCAATACCATCACAAGTCTTAAATGTAATCCCGATTATCGGGATGGAAAGAAAAATATTTCTTTTTGGGAGGACGATTAGTGCTTGCGAAATCGGTCTTAAATGCGGGTACCGACATATTTCATGCAATGCTTCCGCCTACCAAAATGGTTAATAAAGAAAATTAATAAAATGACAAGGAAATTTCTTTGAAAATGCGATAATGAATGTTTAGGTGGTCATTGCCTAATTAATTGGAAAAATGTTTGCTTACCAAAAGAAAATGGAGGATTAGGGATGTTAGATATCGAAACACACAACACATCACTATTACTAAAATGGCTTTGGAAAATGCATCCGAATTGGAAAATGTGGTGAGTAAACACTCCTCCTACTTCGTCAAAGACCTACGCGCACTTCTCTCACAATTTCGAATAGCGTACGAATTCGACACGAGAACGAACCAACACGCTTGGATGGGCAAACCGGATTCCTTCTCCACGGTCGCTACATACAAACTCCTAATAAATCCGGGAATAAAATGTGAGTGGAACAACACCTTATGGAAAACAAAAGCTCCCGCGAAAACAAAAATGTTTGCATGGTTGGCGCTCAACGAAAGAATTTTAACGAGAGATGTTTTGCGAAAAAAAAATTGGCCGTACGAGACAACGTGCAAAAATTGCAACAATAACGTTGAAGAATCGGCGACCCACTTATTCATTAATTGCTCATATGCACAAAGGGTTTGGAGGGGACTTCGACACATCATAGGAATATCCTTCGACATTCGCGACACCTTGCCGAAATTTTGGCTAGACAACCGACGAAAATACACCAAGAAAAAAAAGGATGAAATCGACACCTACTTCGTGGCCACACTTTGGACCATTTGGAAATAGCGAAACGAACGGATCTTTAACCAAAAGAACTCTCCGCCATCCTCCGCGATAGCGAAAATCGCCTACGAGGCAAAGACATGAAAACTTCATGGCTAATCGGGATCCAAATTTCGCTCGCCATTTCTAGCTTCTCTTCTTTTCTTTTCTTTTAAATCTCTTTACTTGTAGAGCTTGTCATTAATAAAGTAGCTTCTCTTCTCTTCTTTTCTTTTCTTTTAAATCTCTTTTAAATTTCTTTACTTGTAGACCCTTTATTTTTTTACATTACCATGTAAAATTAAAACGTTGTATTAAACTTGTTTTAATATATCGAAAAGAAGATGCTCTTCTTAATTTAAAAAAAAAAAAAAAAAAAAATACCATCACAGTCATTTGTATTGGGTGTCTCTGCACCGGGGACCCACAAGTCAGTCCAGTTCATATCTCCAGTTTGGTTAGAAATGGAGAGGACATTGACAACCCATGGCGACTGGCGAGGCAACCCTACATACATTTTCTCCATAGTGCGCACAGCTAAAACCTCTCGCCTCCTCCTCTCTGAGCTCTCTTCGAATCAACCATGAATCTCCTACGCAAGAGCTTCTCTTCCTCCATTTCTCTTAAGCCCGCCTCTTCTTTCAGTGTCTACGTTTCTTCTCTTCTTCGCAATTCAAGGCCGTACTCGGTGGATGCAGCTGAACTCGAAAAGAGGAATTACGCCAATAATGTCGCTGAATACAACACTGTCATTGGATCTCTAATTGCCCAGAGAAGGTACTTATTTTGGGTGTTATATAGTAGTCAGTAATGGTGAAGGTGAAGATGTTTCTTTCACCTTGCTTCTGAGTTTTAATTGGGAGTGAATGTAAAGACATTCTCTCCGTCCATTAACATCGTCAGCCTCGGAAATGGAGGTTGGATCAAAAGAAAATGGCTTTTTACCCTTCTCTTCCTTTCCCGTCTCTTCCATTTCTATTGCCCATTACATGTTTGATGATATGCGCGACAGAGAAGTCTTTCCGGCCACCAAGCTTTTTGTCGAGCTCGAGAGACTTTAAGTCTTCATGAAAGAAGCTACTTTATTTACTTGGCTTTTGTGTATTCAATTTTGATTTGTTTTTTCAAATAACTGTGCAGACCACTGATTTTGATCAACGAACTAAGGATTCGAATTGCATGTTTACTTGTTGTTTCATTGGATGATTTTTGCATGCTAATTTTTGATTGATTTGTCTTTCAGGCCTTACCTGTTGAGAGATGTGTATGAAGATATGATGCTAGATGGGGTTCAACCGGTACGGGATACTTTCCACTCCCTAATTGTCGGTACCATGAAAGGAAACAGACTCGACGATTCCTTCTATTTCCGTGACGAGATGAAATCCATGGGATTACAACCTGATGTATGTACCCTCTCTCTCTCACACACTCGCGCCCACACACACACACACACACACACACACACATGTATATATGTATAATGCATGCCATGCTATTTTGCAGTACTTTTTAGATATATATAATTATAGACTAATAACATATTTTAATTTTATACTATGAACAACAAATTTTTATAAACATATTTATGATCTCTGGAAAAAAAAATGTGCTTGTTAAGATATGTTTGAAAAATCATATTGGTCTTATTTTATCGTTTATTTTTCAGGTAAATCTTTACAATTTTTTGATCTCTGCATGTGGAAAATTCAAGAATTCAGATGCTGCATGGAAGGTTAAAACTTTAATTCTGCAATTAAATTAAAATATCAATTAGCCCTTAGTATTCTCTAATCCCTTATATTCATGAGTTATGTCATACCTAGTTCCGCCTAATTTTATGTCATTCGTTGCTCAATTATGACATTGCCCTCAACCAGATCCAATTTTAAACCAATTAACCCTAAATTGTGCCATTAAACCTCGATTAACCCAATTTAGGGACATCATAATAAGACTTGGTACTTAAAAAATGTTTAACATGTTTGGAATTTGAAATGAAGCTTTTTGAAGAGATGAAGTTTAACGGGGTGAAACCAAAGATAGAAACCTACGTTTGTCTTTTAAATGCTCTCGCCTCAACTGGTTGCACCGATCAAGTGTAAGTTTCATTATATAATCTTTAATATTAATATACTATTGCTTAAAACAGCCATTAAATATATATTTATTTATTTTAAAAAACAAACAGGTATGCAGTTGTGCGTGACATGACCGCAGATGGTTTAGGCCTAAACAAATTCTGTTACGCAGGGCTAATAACAGCCTATAAGAACAAGACACCTGTCACCTCCGAAACTTTCACAAAGGTAGTTGTATTTTATTTTAACCATACATCATGATCAGATTAGTTCACAATTTTTTTTATAATATTGAAGATTCTAGAGTACGTGGAGCAAGCGTTAAAGGGGTGGTCTTCGGTGGAGCAAAAGAGTGATGGTGGAGAGAATTTCATGATGAACATTTCGGAGGAAGAATTGTACAACATGCCTACCGCGGAATTTGTTCACAGACGCGGTTTTGTCGTCCGCGCAAATACCATTTTTCATGTCGCTCTACACGCTTGTGCCGAGCTGAAAAGCAAGGAGGTACGTTATTTTTTTTAAATATTTATTTTTTTAATTTTTATGTTGGTTAATGTTTTGATTTGTTTACGTAGACGATGGAAGTAGTGCTTGAAAAGTTGAAGGAGGCTGGATTTGCTCATGATGTCTTCATTACGATACAAGCAATGAGGTAAATGAATTATAAAATTAAGCACATTTTCTAAATGGACCCTGTTTTATTGTAGTAACGTAAGTTCGGTCCTTGTTTGTAGATGCTATCTCCATTGCGAGGATATGGATTCTGCGGTTAGGGTTTTTGAGGAGTTTATAAGCTCTAAGCCTCCTACTGCTGAGTTGTATACGGTGAGTTATCTATTCTTAGGTGTTCTTTATTTTAGTTTTTGGTGTGTCAAATTTGCATAAAAGCCCCTACATTGCTGAAAATTGTAAAATGCCCCTACTTTTTTAGGGTAAATGACTGTTTTTTAATTATTTTTCCCCCTTTTTAATTACTTTTTTGTAGACACTAGTCGAGGGAGCTATGATTGGGTATACCGAGAGAGGAATGCAGCTTGCTCAGAGCACCTTGGTATTTGTTTACTCTCTCTCTCTCTCTCTCTCTCTTTCTTCAAGTAGAAAACATCGATTTTTCCTTTTTAAATTCCTTCAATTTTTTTAATTAGGAAACAATGACTGCGAGAGGGTTCTTCTTAAACCCTAGAATGGGAAGCGATCTCCTTCTTGTTGCAGCTGGTGAAAAGGTGTATTATTTTAATATCTCCAAATATTAAGTAAACTATTTGCAAATTTGTGATTAAAGTCTCCTAAACCCTAAACTATAGAGCAAAGATATTTTTTAGTACATGCCAATATTAATCAAATAGAGTAATTTTCATATACTTGTGGTGTCTGTAAATATCAATTTGAAGGGTATATTAGATCATTATAAAATTTTCCGATTCAGGAAAATACATGTTAATTGCAATTTGTTTGTTTACTTATTAATTAATTAATTTATTTATTGATTAAATTTGTTTTCGTAGACTGGTGGATATGTGACTGCAAATTATATCTGGGATTTGTTACAAAGCCGCAGGATCGTACCGTCTTTCCCCGCAGTGGCTGCTTATTATAAGGGTTTGAAGGTACTTCTTTCGTCCTTTAGTGAATTTAATTTCGTCTCTTGTATATACGTATTCGTATATTAATATATACTTCGTATCTTATTTCTTGTTTTAATTTTATTTTATTATAGGAAAGAGAAGTACCAGCTGATGATCCGAGGATTATAGTGGTGAAGCGTACTTTCGAGGACTTAGAAATGAGATTCGGGCCGAGAAGAAATGTACCCAATGCTACGAGATAAACACGTCTTTTTGTCGCTCCTAAATTATTTTTTTATGAATTTTACTTGTTTTGTACCGTACTTTAGCGATCACTAACCTGTCTGGTAGCCTTCGACAGGTTTGATAAATCTTTTTTTTTGGTGATGAATGTAATGGAGCATTTATTTTGCTTTTGTTACCATTGGAACAATGAAAGCGGTACATTTTTTTTTTCTTTTATTCGATGGAAAATAAGAGACGGACTAACTGACGTCGCTAATATTGTCGACACGTGATATTTTTTATTTATTTTTTTGCGATGTGTGCCAAAAAAGTATATACTAGATTATTTTAGAAAGATATAATCTTCAATAGAACTAATTTTAAACATATCACCACGAGGTGACATCTGTCCCTATTTTTTTTTATTTTCTATTGCAATTCAAATTATACCCATGTATGAAATAAAAATATAATTGATCCTCAAACTCATCACAATACTCGGATGACAAAATAAATTTATTAGCTTTTTTGATTTACTCAATTAAATGTTAACTGACACGTTTAATTAACACATCAATAATTTATAATATGTTAATATTAGTCAATGTTAATTGACATGTCAAATCAATTAAACGGTCAATTAAATCATTAGTTGAGTCAATCAATAATACTAATCAACCTATTTTATCCTCTCTTGCTGCCTCATCAAATTGGGGCTCCATATTTAACCCTCCTACAAATCATTAATTTTGTTATTCGAATCCACCTCATCAGGAATTATTAATTTTTTATCGTACAATTTACAATTGTGGTTCTTTATAAAATATTGATATTTTTTATGTTAATGGATGATGTTTTAAGTATATATATTTCAGTTTTATGTGCATTATTCACGGTTTTCTTTTATTTGTTTTGAAACATTAATTTTTTTTTAATTATAGCATGTTATATTTTATTTATTTTGTGTGAATTTATAATGATGGACAAATTCTATGTATCCTTATTAATTATAATGTATTTATTGACATCAATATATTTGCAAACATATCATGATTATATAATTGAGTTTAAACGTACTCGCGCAAATTCTATTTAAACAAATTATACAAAAAACATGTAAAAAAAAATATGAGGTCCCGCACAATTGTTGCACGGGCTATTGCTAGTTATATTCAAAAATATACAATAGTCCTGCAAAAAGACGTGCTATTATTCAAAAAATAAGAGGTGAAATGTAAATTGACTATATTAATTCAAGTCAACTCTCATTAATAGAGACCACGTTCATTTTATGTACTTTTTTAATATATTGTTTCTAAATAGTGATGTACATTTTCTAGAACTTTTTTTTACGGTCTTTTGATGACATGACATGATTTTAAATTTTAAATTTAACACATTTATACATGATTTAACATCTTAATTGATGTTTTGATCATTCTGATTTATGATTTAACACTAAATTATAATATCAAATTATTAATTAACATGTTAATTATTAATATATTAAATTATAATCACGTTATCAAACTTCTCGAGAGAGACTTTTTTGAGGATAGATCCAACATTTTCCTTGTTTTCTATCATAGCGGTATTCCATCTTTTCTAATTTTAAAGCGAGTCAAAGTATGCATACTTATTGACGTAACAAGCATCACATCAGCGACCATTAAAAAAATCGAAAATATCGTATTTACCCTTCCAAAGGCAAACAAAATTAGTCTTATAAGAATAATTGTACAGAAATGAATTGCAGAGGAAACCTACCCATTGACTGAGCGTATGGTAGTTGCAGTTAGCCTCATTTTTCTGGCCCTCCAGTCTTGTCCAAACTCTTATTAGCCAATATCATATCAAATTATTTACGCATAATAATATAACATAACTAAGTACATATATATAACAGCTCATCAATAACACACATACAAACCCTAGCTATCACGCCAATCGATTCTCGCCATTTCTTCCCCGATTCTCTTCCCCAATTAGTCGAGAAATCCTCGCCCAATTCGTTCGATCTCTTGATTCGCCATTTGCAAGGTCTCCAGCTTCTTCCGGTGGGTTGATTTTGCTCAAAATTGGATTTTTGGCGTAATTTGTGGGTTTGGCGATGGCTTCGGTGAAAGAATGGGAGCGGTTTCACAACGATCCCCCTTTCATATGTTGCGCAGGTATTTCATGAATTATTTGTTAATATTGTTGTTGTATTAAAAAAATGATCGTTTATTGTTGAGGAATTGGAAAATTTTCCGTATTGGTCCCTGCATTGTCGGGAATTTCTTCAAGGATCCTCTTTCGAGATGGAAATTTGTGCAAAAATATCAGCAGAATCAGGCAATTAACTGAGAACTTGATAATTAGAGAAATGTTGAAATCTTTTTGTAATGTGTCAAATGAAATTTTTTAGTACTGACTGGATTTTCACTATTGCTTTTTAATATTTTTTGTACTAAAGTCTGAATCTTTGATTAATTCTGGCAGCATTTGGCTCAGGAGCTTCTTCAAGTTATATGAGCACGCCAGAAGAGAACTGTCAGGATTTCACCGTGCCTTATCCTAAAAAGGAAATAATTGATACTACTATTAGTAATAATAATACACCCAAAAAGGCAAAGAAGCGATATAAATCAAAAGACATATCAAATGGGGATTTAACCAAAACACCGCCCCTTAACGGGCATAAAAACTTCGAATTCAGAAAACCCGTTTCGAGTAGTTTGACATCCACTTCTACTTGGGTTTGTAGAAACTTGTCTTGCAAGAACAATGTCAGTTCTGACGAATCCTTCTGTAGAAGGTAATTTTCAATTAAGTCTATAATACACGGATTAGTATTAATTTTGCTCATTGATGATGTATAAAACATAGGTGTTCGTGTTGTATGTGTCATCGATTCGACGACAATAAGGACCCGAGTTTATGGTTGGTTTGTTCGTCAGAAGAATCAGGAGAGAGAGATTTTTGTGGGGCGTCGTGTCATGTAGAATGTGCAATTCAACAACGAAGAGTCGGTTCGGTTTCCATCGATCACGCTCTCAATCTCGACGGTAGTTATTGTTGCGCTTCTTGCGGCAAAGTCTCAGGCATTCTCAGGTCAGTAAGTTTTTTCTTTTGGGTATTTTCGTAATTTTTAATATTCAAGGACTTCTTTCTCAAATTTCCCGCATGATGTGATAATTTTCTAATAGATTTTGGAGGAGGCAGCTCGAGAAAGCCAAGGAAGCGAGGCGTGTAGATAATCTGTGTCAGAGAATATTCATTGCATTCAAACTGTTCGATGAAACTACTCAATTCAATGAATTGCATGAAATAGTATCTGAAGCGAAGGAAAAACTGGAGAGTGAAGTGGGACCGCTTGACGGCGTCTCAGCCAAAGCGGCACGAGGAATCGTCAGTAGATTGCCCGTTTCTGGCAAAGTTCAGAAACTTTGTAATTTAGGAGTGGAAAAGGCCGATGAATTTCTTTCTTCTCTTGATCAAAGTTCCAAATTGAGAGGTAATCTTAAATTCTTCATTTTATCCTTCATTTTTTTTTTAATTTTGGTAATTAATTTGTTTAGTTTTACAGATTCGCTTCCTGCGGCATGTAGATTCAGATTCGAAAAAATTTCCACTTCGTCTGTAGTACTAATTTTAAGAGAGACTCTTTCGCCAGGACCGGTTTCGATAAAAGGATACAAGTTATGGTACTGGAAAAGCAGGGAGGAAAATTTACAAACAGACCCTCATATTTTGCAAAAATGCGAGAGAAGGGTTCGAATAGACAATCTCGACCCGTGCACAGAATACTGCTTTCGCGTTATTTCTTTTTCGGACGAAGCTGATTTGGGTCACTCCGAATCGAAATGCTTTACTCAAAGCGTTGAATTTTTGGTCCACCGCGAACCTAGATTGCATAGGAATAGAGATTCCACGACCCGAACTTTCAGGTTGGCTGAAATATTCACAAAAAAAATTAGTTTTTTTAAAAAATAAAAAATAATTCCAGTTTCTACTCGTACAGATCGTCTGGTTTCAAAATCAGAAATGTGGGTAGGGTATTGAGACGAGCCTGGGCCGAAGACGGCTCTTTCGAAGGTCATTATCAAACCCAAGAGGAAGAAGATCAAGAAACCGAGAAAAACTCTTCTGGCGAGGAAGAACAAAAACCCACGCCGCCACGTCAGCATTCAGTCTCGCGGCGTCTCGACTTGAACGTAACCGCAGTGCCGGATCTCAACATGGACGCGGACGATAGTGGGGGAGACTCGCACTCGTATCAAGAAAACGAAACGGAGTCGCCGAGGACGGTTCGTGACGGACCGTGTCCGGGCAATTTAGACGAGGACTACGAGTATTGCGTGAAGGTGGTGAGGTGGCTGGAATGTTCCGGACATATCGATAAGGTTTTCAGGATGAGGTTTTTGACTTGGTTCAGTCTCGGATCGAAAGAAGAGGAGCGGAGAGTGGTTTTGACCTTCATCCGCACGCTTATCGACGACCCCGTTAGTTTAGGTGGACAATTGGAAGATTCTTTTATGGACGTCGTTTCGTCCAAGAAACCTGTTCATGAGTTTTGCACCAAGTTCTGGCATTGAAAATTTGGCTAACGATACGCTAATCTAAAGTATGGTTCGACATAATATTTATTCCATTTAGATCTGTGGCAAAAATAAGCTGCGTCGATAATCTTATGACTTCATTTCATACCTTTCAAATATTCTTTTGATGTATTTGATTAACTATTTGGTTAATGATGAACTGGTGTTGTTCATACTGGAAGGGTGACTTGATAATTGATATGCCCTAGTCCAGTACTGCAATTTCTGTTGAATATCATATAAGCCCCTACAAAATATGAAATATCACGGATACACCTACAAATTACCCTAATACAAATTACCCCTAATTTCACGGATACTCCTACAAACACCCAAAAGAACTCATCACCATCACGGTGATGGATTACAAACACTCGTAGGCGTACCGGTAAAGTTAACCCAAGAAAAATGGACTTCCATTGTACGGGTTGTGCCAAAAGGATAATATAAAATCTCTACGACATTTCACTAACACCGATGATAATAGAACTGCAAGTTTGGCTCGTGTCTTGTGCTCCTAACATTTCTTATAACTCGACATCAGCTTGAAGTTAATCAAGTCGAGCCGAAGAAAACATAACAAACTAAGCTTCAGAATAAACTCGCAACAAATTTAAACTCGACTGTTGACTTAATTTTTTCAAGCTCGCGTAGTTCATAATACATAGCTTATAGTAACAATCGGTGATATAATACATGGTACTACAAAGTTGACCCGTTTGATGTAAGTGAAAATATGGGAAATGACATGAATGTCATGGTCCCATGGAATTGAGTTTTTTTTTTTTTTTTTTTTTTTTTTGCATCATTTTTGTTGAAGGGAAAAACATTGATGTCTCTTACTCACCTCTTTTTTCTTTTATGTTTTCGATGATGATGTCTTTCCAAATTTAAGGAAAAACAAATTTTATCATTGATGTACGTAGAATTCTAGTTCTTCCCTTCATGTTATTATCGTATCAAACAAGCCCGGTTGTGATCTTTAGTATTTGGTTATAATATATTGGTTTTATTAAGATACTATTTATTATATTTTTGTATTAAAAATGTTTTTGAGTTAACTTAAATTATTTTAACAAACGAGCTATATAATCCAAACCAACTCAAGTGATGTATATGTCACAACATGATATCATTGATGTATGTTATTTTAATAAACGAGCTAAATTATTTTAGTATTTGGTTATAATATCATTGATGTATGTCAAATCGAGCCGAACTAACTCGATTCAAATTGACCCGAGCTTCAACTTGTGTTTTCAGTTCGAACCTCAATGCTAAATAATCCAAACCAACTCAAGTAAGTATCAAGCTGACCTTGAACTAGATATAATTCGCTCCAACTTGACTCGTTTGTGATCCTAGTGATAAAAGTGGCGGATCTTGACCGGGTTTCTTAGGAGACCAAATAAAAATCAGATTCTAAAATTACACTGCACAATTTTTTTAGAAATATTAAACAGTAAATTTTAAATTGTTATATCGATAAAATACACTTGGTCATTATATATATATATATATATATATATATATATATTATTCGGTAAAATTTTTGAAAAAATCAAGGCCTATAAAGATCCGTCCCTTCTGATAAACAAGTATTGATTCTCTCCTCCCTCTTACTTGTTTATCTTGTACTTCAAAAAAAATTTAGAACATGTAAATCAAGGCCCAAGGCCTATTAATCATATCTACATATTTTCAGCCATGTGGAGGAAAACCCAACAATATGGGATATTTTGAGGTTTTTGCAGGGGTAATGTCAATGGTGGACAGTAAAATATGATTTTTGCATACGAACACATTATCTTTTTCCATCAGCCTCGTGTGGGACGATGAACTCGACGAGGCCCAACTTTCTCGTTTTCCCCACTACACATTATCCTTTCCACCGTCCCGTTTCTCTAAGACCCGTCAGCTCCGCCAGCTCTTCGAGCTCCTCCCTTGCCGTGAGCTGCACCAATGAAGCTGTCGACTCAGCCGACGAGCTGACGGCACGGGAACGGAGGCAACTGAGGCAGGAACGCAGAGAGAGCAGCGAGAAGAATTTCAACTGGAAGGAGGAGGTGGAGGATCGATTCTTAGAGGATGAGGTAGTATTTTTTTCTTCTGCAATTACAGAGATGGAATTTCTTGTTTGCTAATTTATTTTGACTGAAAATTTGCAGAAAAACAGAGCGAAGAACAGGCAAACCTTGGCTCAGAAGCTCAGTCTTACTAGTCTTACCGAGCTCGGACCCCAATGGTGGGGATTGCGTATTCTTCCTACCCGTCCCCAAGAAACTGCTCAACGTCTCTCCACCGTCTTCACAACTAACTTCCCCGGAGTAAAATATAAGGTTATCTCGATTGATGAACAATCATTGATATTTTGTGTGTTTGATGTGAAATTGATAATTGATATTTTGATGTATTAATTTTTCTTTTTCTTCAGATATATAATCCAACGATCACGGAGAGAAAATTCAAGGATGGTTTTTATACCGTCAAAAAGAAACCTCTAATTCCAGGAAAATTATTCCTTTATTGCACGCTAAACAGATTAGTTCACGACTTTGTAAAAGGCTGTCGAGGCGTTGGAGGATTCATGGGACTTCCAATCAAGGGCAGGTAAGAAGCGTCTTTAACAACAAATATATTCTCAAATTCATATTTTATTTTCCCAATTTACGGTTTGGATAAAATTAAAAATATAAAAGAATGAAATGTTTACAGAGTTTTATTAATTTATACAGAACGGCACAGTTTATTATCAAGCCAAGACCTGTTAGTGCTGAGGAAATAGAAGAAATATTTAAGAGAGAAGCGGAGGAGCAAGAAAAAGTTGATCGAGCTGCACTTGAAGTTAAAGACGAGAATAAAGTAGAGAAAAAGACGTCTAAAAAAAGGGTTAAGAATGAAGATGATCATCCATATTTTTCGCCAGGTGTAAATGTGCGTGTTCACTCTGGGCCTTTCGAGGATTATACTGGTTCCATCCATACACTCGATGTGAAGAATGGAAAGGTTTGTTTTACAGGAGTTTCTACTCTTTCTTACTTGGTTCAATTTCGTGTGTATCCTACAAAATGTCAAAATATCATGGACGCCCCTAGAAAACATATCAAGTGTCGCGTATACCCCCATACAGACCAAGAAATATCGGATATATTCCTTCTTTCTAATTCGACTTCATATAGTAGGAAGGAGGGAGGGTATCGATGATATTTCTTAAGTTTTATCAGGAGTATTATTGACATTTCACATTTTGCAAAAGGGTATTCATGATATTTCGAGATTTTCTAGGGGTACAGCTGAAATTCTGGACCAAACTTAATTTGATTGCTTTATTTTGTTGTTGGATATAGGTAAATGTTGATCTCACGGTTTTTGGAAAGAAGAGCTATGTGGATCTTGATATCAATCAAATTGATCCCATATAGCGGGTCTTGTACCATGTTCTGCAAAGTTGGATGGTACCTTGCCTCTTCATGGGTTGCTATTTGGTACCGGATTATTATCAACATGCGATATATTTTTGTTGAAGGGCGAGATGATATTGTGTACCGATGCTTGTTGGCCGCCCAAAATTTTGCATTCCATTTTTTCTTGGTTGAGATTGAAATCTAGGGATTGTTATTTATTTAGATATGTGTTACAAATTTTGAATTCAAAAATGCAATTGAAAGACCTAAATTCACTGAAATATCTCAGTTAACATGAAAGACCTGAATTCTAAGAACAACCAATTAAATTACTTTTTAACTAACTCAGCCATATCATTGTTTACAATGGCAAATTTTCTGACACGTCAAGATGAATTTTGACCTACATTGGATTCTTAATCTCTAGAGAAGATAAGCATTTCATCACCTATTCCTAATCTGAATACCCTGTCACATTCGGGACTAGGTAAACCCTAGCACGGACCAAAGACCCATTCGCGAGTCTAAAACCTGGCGAAACCGGGAAACCAACTACCAATCCAACGGGCACACGCCCATTCACAAACCTCAAAACGCTTTCCATGAAATCTGGCTGGAATTCAGCCCCGCTCCTCGCTTCGAACCGGCTTGGAGCCGGATCGAGCGAAAACGCCAACAAATGCAGCATCCACACTGCCTTCGCGGCCTGAAGGAATTCTTTGTAAAACCCTGTTCTTGGATGAGTACCTTCGAGCACTTGTTCTCGTTGCTCTGAGTGGCCAAACAACGACTCTTCCATTTTTGACGAGAAGAGAGAGAGATACTTCTTCGCCGCGAAGAGGCCGAATTGGCAAGTGGGGAGAACACCCAACATCTCGGGTGGATCCATTTTAAGCATGTCACGATATTGAGCAAAGCACCCGGTACGAAAGGCAAGTGGGTCGAGGAGGGAGGCGAGGGACCCGTCCAAATAGAACGATTCGTGTTCAAAGCTTTGAAAGAGGCGATTTGTTATGTATGACTCGAGAATGTACTTAGCGTGTTGGATTGGAGGTGTTTTGTGGGTGGTGAGAGATTGAATGGCCGCCGCGATATCCCAATGGGCACTCCGCATTGACATGAGGAGGTGCGATGTGAAGGATTTGATCGATGATTTCACTTGTCCTATGCATGGCTCGAATAGCTCTGGAATTGGGTTCACTTGGACTCCACCTATAATCATAATTTGTTTCTCAAATCACCGTAACAGAGTTACGTATATTTTGGGGTAGAAACACACGTTACCTCTTTCCATAGAGAAGCCAACTCTCTTGCTCGGATGAGACCGTCCTTTCCTAATAGAAGAGTCGAGCTTCTCCTTGAGATTCTCCATCTCAGCATCCTTCACCTTGAGCTCCTTTTTCAAGTCATCAAGTGCGGCTTCATAAGGTGCCACGGCGTCTTTGAGTGACACAACGGGCTCCGTGGGAATTGGTTTCCCGGTTTTTCTCATGCCACGGCGGAAATGGTCACCGTATTTTTCCAGCTTCCGCAACTCGGAAACAACCATTGCATCGGCATTGCGCATCTTGTCTGGATCCCATGGGCAATGTGCCTGTTGAAGGCCCCTGCAATTACACATGTCAATTGGTCAATTTCACATCTAAAGAGAACCAGAATTTATCGAGTAACAGTACCTATAGGCTCGCTTAACAGAAGAAACCGTCTCGAAAACCTGAATCATGAGAACCTCCATGCCCATGAGCTTCTCCAACCCAACAGCATTCTGCCTCTCCTCTTTCTTCTCTTCCCACATTCTGAGCCGCATCTCCTCTTCTTCTTCCTCCTCCTCCAGCTCCTTCTCGGCAGCTATGGCTCTGGCAATGGAAGCTTCTTTTGCTACGGCCAGATCTCTCTCTGCAGCGTCACTGAAACAGTCAATGTCACTGAAATCATCGTCTACAGATGGGCTGCCCCCCAGCATTCTCTGCGAGAGGCAGGAGGATGCCACGCGGTGGAGCAGATCAGAGACGGCAGAGACTTTGCTTGCCATTGTCTTTTTTTCTGCGAAGAGTGGAGAAGAGAGTAGTGGTGCTCTTCTCTTTGGACTTTGTGCAGCCAGTGCTGAGTGACTTTTATATATCTGTTGATTAGCCTTCTCTCTGCCTTTCTGGCCAGAGGGAAATTTTTCAAAAAGAACCCTGACTTTTCTGAATATTTCTTTTTAGATATTTCTTTTATTGTCCCTCTAAATCTTTTTTACCATGGTGGGACTGGGCAACTATTTTGGCAATACAAGGAATAGAGAATAGCATTTATTCAACTTTATTCTATAGTGTTGGGTGATATTAATGAAATAAGATAATTGATTTAAAAGATATAAATAATAACTAATGACCAAACTATCATTGTTCATAATTTAACAAGTTAAGAAATATGATGGTGGGTTATTTTAATTAATTAAAACAAGTATCATGATAATAAAAAAAATTCAAAAGACACGATGGAGAAACGGTTTTTTGAAAGAAAGAAGAAATAAGAAGGAAGAGAAAATAAGGAATATATAATATCATTTAAAGTTATGTAAGCAATTTCTTGTCTACTTATTCCTTGTATTAAACTATTTATTTTTCTAATTTCTTGCAATTTCATGTCCCTGAACACTATCTAAATCTCCACTTTATCAATATTCAATATTGAGAAAAGTTTGGGGGTTTTGGAAAGCTTCCTTAAATAAAGTATGGAAGATCATGTGGGCTCTCACAGAAGTGTGTTTTGGCTTTATGGATCCTCAAATCAGAGAAAAGAGTTCATTAACTTCTCCAAGATCATTGAATAGAGACATGTTATTTCCCTTTTGTTAGTTTAGACTTAACTAATGATAACATGCATGCATAAAACAAACTCGGAAATACATGCAAAAATTTGAAAGTTCAAAAATAAAATCAACTACACACAAAAAAATTAGGACAAAAAAAATAAAAGACATCGAAAAAAAGTTTTAACAATTTTCTTTTTTAATTAAAAGGTTCTTTATTCCTTCGTAATCTCTTCAATTTATCATGACTGCAACCCAATATAAATAAAACTCGCATGCATTTTAGTAACAATCAAAATTCGAGAACCTTTTGCTACATTAAAACCAAATCAATCACTATCCCAATTCTCATCGCTATTTCTCTCACTAACCACGCCGAAACTACCCCTATTACTCTCTTCATTTTCATCTTCATCGCCACTATGACGAGAATCACGCACATAATCTCTCGAATCCTCCTCGATTCCCCACACCTCCTCGTCAGACTCGACTCTTTTCCCACTTCCTCTTAACCCACCACGACCAAATCCTCTTTTCTTCGCACAATCCTCATCAGAATCAGAGCCAGAATCGAACTCAATTCTTTCATTCCTATCCCTCAATTTATTAAAATTACCTCTCGGTTTATTCTTATTACCCCTATCTCTATCTCTATCATCCTCACTTCCATCCTCATCATCGTAATCCTCGTTATTCCTATCCGCATCTCTTCTCACATCCAATCTTCTCTGACTATACTCGAAATCTTCTCTATTCCAATACCTCACTTTATTCTCTTCCTCTTTTTCTCTCTCCTCTTCCTCCTCCCACTCCTGATCCGCCGAATCCTCGATCTCCTTGATAAACCTATCGAGTTCCTCTTGATCACTATCCTCCTCCTCCAACCCATCCTGTTTCGGGTCAAATTCTAGGGTTTCGCTCGGACCCGTTTGACCCATTTGCTTGAAGACATATGGAGTGCCTTGTTGTTCGTCTATGGCGCGGAAGAAAGTAGATGCGACTCGTTGGATGCTCGCCATGTGGACAGGGTCTTCGGGATTGACGCCCTTTCGCCTTAATTGTTGCTCGATTTTTTTGATATTTAACTTTTGCGATTCTAAGGCTTGTTCGAATCTTGCCTTGAACAAAGCCTGTATGATATATATTGTATCGCAATCGAATCAAATTAGTAAAAAGAATTGGAGATAACGAGAAAAGAAAAAACCCAAAAAAAATCATACCTTTCTTTTGGTCAAAGTATTAAGAGGAATTAAATTCTTAGGCTGACGATAATTCCTTCCTCGAAACATAATAACAGTCGTGACATCATGAATATTTACGACAATGCCACCGCTCAATCTCGCCAACATGGTCGCCATTTCCTTTATCTTCTCCTTTGGAAAATTATCGCAACAAACCTGTACAAAGTACAAGTTAATAGTCAACGAATATTTTTGTATTATTAATTTTATAATATTATATTTCCATGAGAAAAAAACCTGAACGGTCTCGTGAAATTTCCAATGGAGATGCATGTTCTGTACCACTCCTCCGAAGACACCTCTGACACCAACTGGTACGTAGTTTCGGTTTCTGAAACCGATTTTTTTGTATGCTTGGAGTTGCTCTGGAGTTAGTAATTCTGGGTCGTGACGTGGCGGGGGGAAATCGGGTAATTCATATTTCTTGAGTTTTTGGAGCAGTAACGATGCCTTCTTCTTCGCCTATACAAAAAAAGGACAAATAGGTAAGCAAGCATTCCATATTTTTAAATTAAAAATTAAACCCCAAATGTGTGATTAAGCACAAAAGCCCCCCAAAAAAGATACCCTTCTTAAGTTGTAGATTAGCCTCTCATCATCGGTCATGAGTTTTTTCCTTAGTTTCTTTGCACGTCTCATTTCTCTGAGTGTTTTTCCTGTTTCTCTTTGCATTCTCTTTTCTACCTTGCTTCTCGTGCTTCTTCCCTTGCTTGTCGACATAAATCTAAATCCATTCAACAAAATTAGTCGAGATATGGATATTGGTCTAACAATTATGAGGATTGTTCTTTCAAACATTTTGTCGAACAGGTAGTATGCACAAACTGAGAAGAAGTCCACAATCTAAAGAGTCACGGAGTGGAAAACATTTTGTTGAATGATCAAAAAGCTATATAAATTCAAAGAGTATTCTTTCAGGCATTACATCAAACAGGTAACAGGCAGTGACAAAAAATAGTGAAGCTTTTAGCTTTGTTTCGCAAACACTGAAGCTTTATGACATACCTTCTTGGGGCAGTGAGAAGTCCAATGGCGGTGTTATACTCCGAGACATTTTCGGTGTGGATCCTCCTATCATGCTCGGCAGTGGTCAGTGTAGAATAAGGCGTTGGTTTGTGGTTATGGGTGAGAGAAAATAGGTATGGAGCGATTGAAGAAGATTTGTTACTGTGAGTAATAGAGGTATAGAAGCTCTTTCTCAGGAGATTCATGGCGTATCGATTGGAGGACTCGCGGGGAGAAGAAGGGTGGAGCCGAAAGGGCTTAACTTGTCTGCTATGCTTTACTTAGGTCAGTAAATTTTTTAGTTATGATGAAACAATAGTAGTGAGAAGTTAAAATATTTTGTACAGATTGTCGAAAAAAAAATATTTTGTACAGAAAAAAAAAAAATAGTAGTCAAATTGACAACAATAAAAGAAATATTGACTAAAAATCATGATTCATTCAGGTAGTAGAATTTTAGGATTATGATTTTGATTTAATAGTAATAATAATAATAATTTGATTCAGTTGAATCGGACATAAAATTTTAATTTAATAGAATCGTGAGAAAATCTAAATTTTCGATGTAAAATCAAGTATAATCTTTAAAATTTTATATTTCCACTAACTTGTAAAACATTCAATTTTCTAGGTGATTACGGATTTAGTTAAGTAAGCAAGTTAGAATACGAAATAAAAAATAAACACGTTGTAATACAACAATTTATCCAAACCCTTATCTTGGACACAATTTTATGCAATTTTCTTGTGTTACATCACCATTTTTTTTTTAACCATGAGATTATGATATGTTCCAAAATTTAGTCCATTAATTAATCATTGACTTTTTATAAAAAAAAATTGTTTGTAGTCATTTGAGTGTTCCTTATTTTACACTATGTTTTAAGAACTTTAAGAAAGTCACATCATCATATATTAATGATGTGGACTATTATTATTGGTTAGGTTCATGTTATACTAATTTATTCAATTATTTATCATTTCATATAAAATTACATGATCAAATATGAATCCAATAGAAGATGAAAATATTATACATGAAATATTAATAACTTAATATGTAATATTATAAACATACAACATATAGTAGTATTATTTTCAAAATTTTCATTTTAAAAGTTCATCAAATATATCCGTTTTATTTTTTTTCTTTATTTTGACATCCATATTAGTATAGTTCATACATATTATTTTTCATAATTTGAATTTGTAAAATATTATGTAAAATATACAATGCAAAAAGTGTATTTTTACAAAATACAATTTTAATTATTTTATTTACACAATAGACTTTTCAATATTAATATTTATTTTTAAAAAAATCATAACTATACTAATACCATATAATACTAAGTTTATTATTTTTGTGTTTCTAATAAAAGAAAATCATATTGTTTTTTGAAAAATAATAGAAATAAAAAACGCTTGTCCATCGAAATAATTTCTTAAATTTATAAACGCTTATCAAATAATAATGTTATTTTTAAAAATATAAAACTAAAAAAAAAATCATATGATAAATAATTTATGTTTATGTTTATGCTAAATTAATTGTGTTATATTATTTATTAAATTACTTTCCCGATTAAGTTTTATATTATTTATAATTTTCATTGCATTATGTAATTAATGATATGTTACTACACATGTTGTACGATTCGTTATTTGTATATTTGATATTCTATGAAATATTGTGAATAACAATAATATAATATTTATTATGTTTTTTGTAAAATCATGTTATACCTCTTATATTATTATTATATAATGTCATAATATAGTTATTATTTAATTAAAAAAATGAAATTTATTGTCATAAAATGTAAAAGAATTGTAAAACATATATATAATCATAAACAAATTAGTTCAAATAATTATTTTATGGAATGAATTTATCAATACTATCATATTTATATGTGTTGTATTTCAACGAAAAACATAATTAACATTCTTGTCGTGTAGCGTGAGTATGCTCCTAGTTAATATTTATGTGTAGGTTAATTTTCTTTTAAAATTTGAGTGTGAGGCACAAAAATTCATGTGTTGTGAGAGATTGTGGGTTCGATCCTCATTGACATCAATGGATAGAGGACATATAAGCTTTCTCCATTTATTATCAAAAACAAAAAATTCTTTTATAATTCATATACTCAAACTCATAGCTTTATTTGATGTTTTTAAATATAGAATTGGCCCGTTAGGCTTTATGATTTGTTTCTTCTTTTATAATTCATATACTCAAACTCATAGCTTTATTTGATGTTTTTAAATATAGAATTGGCCCGTCGGGCTTTATGATTTGTTTCTTCTTTTATAATTCATATACTCAAACTCATAGCTTTATTTGATGTTTTTAAATATAGAATTGGCCCGTCGGGCTTTATGATTTGTTTCTTCTTTTATAATTCATATACTCAAACTCTTATGTATGGATATTTAGAGGCCTTAATTATTTTTTGTGATATTTGCTAAAAGCCAAGCGCACCAATATATTGGACCTATCCTGGATACATATATGAATAGTAAATATATTTAAATATATTAAATTTGCATCCGCATATGTATTCGTGGTATTTGGATATCTAAATTTGTTTTTATATTTATATCTGCAAACAAAAACATTTAATATATCCATCCGAGCCGAGTTCGAGGTCCAAAAATTGTTCGAAGCTCTCCATCTGATTTGTGCCTATGATTTGATTTCGAGACGAGCTAGAGTTGGTATTAGCTTGATTTGATTCGGTTTGTTAACAACCCTATATTCGGATATCTGAATATGCATTCGTATCTATATCCATTAACAAAATCATTTACTATTTTCGAATTCAGTAAAAGAAACTATATGCATATGTATTCATTCAAATGTTGATATTTTTAATCGAATACGAATATTTGCATTACGATTATGACTAAGGTTGTTAACAAACCGTTGCCGAACCAACCCCAATCGGGCTCGACTCGAGATCGAACCGAGTTAGCTTGATTCGAATCAAAAGTCTTGTTTTTAATTATTTTCGAAAAAGAAAGTGAAAAAATAAATGTTGATTTTTTGGTTATTGAAGATAAAATTATTTCTCGCTTTCCACCACTGCCAAATAATTGGGACAACAAGAGAGATGTTGGTGTAATAGAATCGGGATACAATAATTTTGGAAGATTGAATTGCCACAAAGATTCAAGTTTACGATGCTTATATTAATTGAGGAATCTTTCTACAACTGAATTACCAGAAGGACACTCAAAAAAGAGATGTTTCAATGTGTGTGTGTGTGTGTTTTTTTTAAGGAGATAATACGCGCTCGATCCAATCTATTTTTATAAAGGAAAATGTTGTACCTCCCCCTTGCCCTCCCCCCCACCTCTTGATGTGTTGGCGGAAGAATTAACACCATCCAATTTAACATCTTAATTATGATCAAACATTTTAATTTATAGTTAAACATATTAATTATGATGTTAAATAATAAATTAAGATGTTAAACGAGATGGTGTTAAGTCTTTCGCCAACACATCAAGAGGTGGGGGGGAGTGCAAGGGGGAGGTGCATCATCACTCTTTTATAAAAGAAAATAAACATGGTACTTCACTAATTACAATATAAGTTAAAATAGTGCTCTTGACGTACCGGACCTACTAAATGAGATCCAATTGTGGAGATACTTAACTAAACTCTACCATTATATTCAACAATGCTTCCTTCATGATCCCGCTAAATCTTCTATTATATTTACGATGAGATCATGCATCCGTCCTCTGCGTCGAAATATTCGGTTATTTCTTTCTCGCCAAATTGTCCACAACGTAGCTAGCCACTTGCCATCCCACTTTTGTGCATTTTGCTCCTTGCCTTGGGTAGAATTGCATAATTGGCATATAGGGCTGATCTCATTTATTTTAGAGTGGAGTCTTGATTTTGTGGGTATCTCGCATTGTGTAAGATCTTACAATAAAAAGCTTAATTTTTGGTAATACCTGCTTAATGTTCCAGAATTTTTCCCAAAAATCATTACAAATTGGTTGAAATTGCCCTAGTTTTGCAATTCAGAATACCATTTTTTCGTCTTTGACTTCTTCATTGTTGAGAGGATCAAATGCTGAGTCCGAGATAGCCATAATTTGAGTGTGTGTAAAATTATTTGAGATTACATTCCAATTTCACTGATTTGTTTGGTTTATATACAGATCCCCAACATTAAATTCCTCTCCTGAGAATATTAAATAAAAATAATAATAATAATACGTCATTCATAGTATTGTGTTAACTCTAATAAATATGATCTTGTATTTCATTATCATTTTGAAATTGAAATTATATTAGTAAATGACTTATTAATTCGTTCAAAACGGTCCTTTTAATTGTCCCTCCCAAATGATAATTGAGTGTTGATGGTTCAATTCATCGATCACAATAAAGTATCGACAATACTTTAATTTTTGTTTTATAGGGAAAAGGGTGTCATTTCTAAAAAAAATAAAAAGATATCCAAATAGCCAAAAATATACTGTCAAAATAAAAGAAAATGAATCACATTGTTAGTTATTAGTTATAAGAAATACAATTTGCATGATCACATCATGGAGGATGTGTGAAGAAATATCTGAATGACTTATTATTTAAACAAACAAGTATCATAGTTTACTTGTTAATGTGACATTTTTTTTATGACTATTGTATTTATTAATAGATTTATTTCAAGGGAAAATTACTCTGCTGCTAAATAAGATATTGGAGGATAAAAGAAATGAAAATAGAAAAAAATAAATCAAGAAGAGTTCTTCTTCAATACACCAAATATTTTACTTTTTTTTATGGATTGAATCCTATTCCTATATTCAGGTGAGGGTATTTTGGAATTATCAAATACCCCCTGTTAAGGGACCTACTTAATAAAATTTGGGATAATTTCTTTAATATCCCTCCAAAAAAATCAAATTATCAAATATGTCCCTTCAAAATTGAAAATATCAAATTTATCCTTTCAAAATACGTATGACGAAATTATCCTTTTTAACAAATCAGCAGTGTTTTCAATTTCATCGATCTGGAGATTTCAATTTCATCATCGGTTTTAGACCTCTTCCCTACGAAAAGTTCCAGTCTTCTTGTTATTCACCATTATAATGGGCCTCCGAATCAAGTTGATTATAATTCTTTCTAAAAAAGATACCAATTAACAAAAAACATTCAGGAGATTTGATTTACTTTGAACACATATTTTATTCCCAACTACGAGAACAGAGTGTTATTATTCAAATAACAAACATACATTATAATAATTAAATATTTCACTAAAAGTAAAAAATTCAACTCATAAAAACAATTAAATATTTCATTCACAAGAATTAAATTATAATACATTCACTTACAATGGTTTTCTTCTCTTTATAAAAATCTATATTCAAAATCCAAATAGAGGGACATATATGATACTTTGCCGTTAAAGTTAACAAGAAAGTCAGTTTTAATTAGATTAATTTGATATTGATGAAGATTTGAAGGGATAAATATGATATTACCATGTTTAGAGGGACATATATGATATTTTTATTTTTTGAAGGGATATGTGATGGTGCCTTTAATATCCTTGGCAAATTATTTTGAACTTTTTTTTATTCTGTGACGATGCTTAATAATGTATGGCTTGTAATGAGATTAACAATTAACGGATGGAATGACTTAATTATAACAAATAAAAGAGTTAATGTACTTGATTGGTCTAATTAGAACGTTAAGGACTTGATTGAACTTTCTCTAAAAGGTAAGGAACTAAAAACAGACTTTTTTCAAAAAAAAAAAGAGTGATTTAATTAGTGAGGACTAGAGGATTGAGATATCAATTCAATTGCCCTGGAGGACCGGCTTCCATTGAGCCTTAACAATTTAATTGCCATTTCGCAATATCTCCTTTTATAATGACAGATAGTATGTTCGTCGAGGTTGCTTTGGATGCAAAGATCCGGCGATTTCTTTCCTTCCAAAGATTTCATTCCGTCCCGATCCAGATCGTGCTCCACCACTTGTTATGCGCATCGTCCCCTTTTTTCTTGTTCGCGTTCCACAGTGACAGCAGGTTATTTTTAATTTGAAAATCCCCGAGATGAAAAATAGAGGCTATCTTTTGCCACACCTGTAATGCATAGACGCAGGTGATTAGTAGGTGATCTCTCGCGATGTTGCGCACAAAGTGCGCACCCTTCGTTGTTCGGCCACCCTCGCTTCTCTAGGTTAACCGCCGTCAATAATTTTTATTTTCAATTTCAATTCTCTTATATACAACTTTTTTTTTTTTTTTGAAAAACTAAAGAGGCGAAGCCTCTTTTAATATATTAAAGCAAGGTTTAATACATTGGTGCGATTTTACATGATAAATGTAAAAAAGTAGTTTCGCAAAAATAAATTATAATTGCAAAAGTAAGATACATGCCAAGAGATGATGCTTTCGGCCCTTGATTTGCCACGCGAGCTCGGATTGTCATCGAAGCTGTCACCGTCGCTGTCGCGGCCCGTCGCTCTCGGACTCGCCCCCAGACTCGCCCCAAACTCGGCCGTCGCTCTCGGCCTCGCCCCAGACTCGCCCCAGACTCGTCCCAGGCTCGCCCCAGACACGGCACCAGCCCCGCGATTTTTCGATTTCCCTTTTTCCCTTCCCGCTTTTTCCTTTCGAGTTTTTGCTCTTCGAGGAGCTCCAAAATCGCCACAGACTCCTGCCAGTTCCTGTGAGTTCCTGCAAGTTCCTGCCAGTTCCAGCGAGTTCCTGCGTGTTCCTTACCAGTTCCTGCGAGTCACTTTATCAATTCCTGCGAGTTACTTTATCAATTCCTGTGAGTTCCTGCGAGTTTCTGCGAGTTCCTGCCAGTTCCTGCGAGGCTTTTCTTCCCTGCCAGCCCCTGCCACCGTCGCGCCGTTCGTCGCCGCTCGCCTCGTTTTGTCTCCGTCGCCGCTGTGGCCTCGGTCGCCGCGCCGTTCGTCGCGCCGTTTGCTCGCCTCGGTTGCCAGTTCGTCGCGCCGCTGTGGCCTCGGTCGCTCGCCCTCGGTTGCCAGTTCGTCGCGCCGCTGTGGCCTCGGTCGCTCGTCCTCGGTTGCCAGTTCCTGCCAGTCGCTGTTCGCCTCGCAAAGGAACTCCAGGAACTCCAGGAGTCGCCTCGAAAGTATCATCTCTTCTAGTACAGTTGATTTTCCTCTTCTTTGGTGTTTTTTCTCGTGTTTGTGATTTTCTCAATCCAGTACCATGTCGCCAAACCCTAGCCTCGACAAACGACAACCCTAGACTCGAGCTCGCCAAACCCTGCAGCTTCCGTCGTTGTTTCCGCTCGTGAATGGAGAGAACGGCGGAGTTCGTCCTTCGCAAAGAAAGAGAGCCGCAGCAGTCGGCCGCCGGACAGAGAGAGCCGCCTCCAGGAGCTGCAGCAGCCGGCAGCGTTCGTCCTTCGCGAATCACCGCGCCGTTCGCCTCGCAAATGACCTCCAGGAACTGGGTCGAAGAAAGCGTGAGAGAGGAGGGGGTGGAGGCGGCGGCTAGGGTTTGCCTCCACCCCAAAATCGCCTCCAGGAGTTTTTGCTCTTTCACCTAGGAGAACTTATTATCCTTATATACAACTTTATACATTGTTAGCGGCCTTTACGTATTTCATCATACTCATTGTACAACTATCATACTCATACTCTTATATATATATATATATATATATATACACATTATCATGCTCATTATATAATTGTAATATGATAAGTGATGACTACAAAGTTTCAGCTTAATAATTGCAATTTGCAATATTATATGAAACTTCTTAACAGGAATCAATTACATATATAAGTATGTTTATATAATTGTTTTTAAAAATTGCAATATTATATAATTGTTGTAAAATGATAAGTGATGACTAATTATACTATATACATTAAAAATATAGAGTTTGTAGAGAGTTCATAGAGAATTGACACGTGTCCGTGATGTTCAAATAAATTGTAACCCATTTTCCAACAAATAGTCTGCCTGGCGCAGTTGGTTAGGTATGTTGGCCAGGATTTCACTGGTCACGAGTTCGATCCCGCTGGCCAATATTTTTGAGTTTGTAGGGATTTTATACTATTATACTACAGACTTTTGCCCAGGTATTGACACGTTGTTAATAGTGTATAATAATTATAAAATTAGAATAAAATCATAAGGTTCAAGTAGACCAGTTGGTATTGCACGCTTAAACAGCAAGTCATAGGTTCGAATCCGCCATATAGCACATTATTTTTCTGCAAAAAAAAAAAGGTTTTGACTGTGGGCCTATACTTTGAACTATATGGGCCTAATGGATGTTATACTTCATGTAAAACTAAAATATTGATTCTATAATATAATTTACCAAATTCATGCAAAATTAATATAAACATTCTATAATATAAATTACCAAATTAATGCAAAATTGAAATATTGATTTTTGTAGTTCATGTAAAATTTATCAAATCAATGCAAAGTATATTTTATTTGATGTATCATTTTCAATATTTTTGTAATGTCTCTTTCATATTATATTTTTTTAATAATAATGCCAAATTTATGTCTTAAAATATTGATTCTGTAATATAATTTGCCAAAGCAATGAAAAATTAAAATATTGATTTTTTTGTCCAGCATAATTAAAATATTCATTTCTTTAGTTCATGTAAATTTTAACAAATCCATGCAAAGCATATTAAATTTAATGTATCTTTTTCAATATTTTTTTTAATGTATCACATAATATTTTTTTTTAATTCTACACCTTTCTACACAAATTTTTTATTAACGTATAATTATGCCAAATTTATTTCTTCAAATATTTTTTTTTATCAAATTTTACTTATCTAATAATTAATTCATAAGAATTTTTGTTTTAATACAAGTTTCTCTACGATATATCTTCCTGTCTCGCTACAAAACTAAATTAACTATGATATATGAAAAAATATATTATGTAAAACAATCTTAAAATATAAATTAAAAGAGAAATATGACTATGATATATGAAAAAAAAATATTACGTAAAACAATCTTAAAATAGAAATTAAAAGAGAAATATGTACATTTTTCTGAAACAATCTTAAAATTAAACAAGATAATTTGAGGAAATTTTCAAACGCATATACGTGTCATGTGTAAGTATAAATTTTTTTACCATTTACATAATAAAGAATATCTACCTAATTGAAAAAATACATTAAATAATATTTAAAAAAGATGTATCCTAGAATTTCCCAAAAAGTTTATATATTATTTCATTGCATTTTTAGTATTATAGTGTTTACACATTGTCACATGTGTCATGAATGAAATGATTAGAAAATTTCTCTATTTTTACCAAAAAATTAATAAATGTAATTTATATATAATTAAATTTTCACGACATTGTAAGTGCAATGAAAAAAATTGGAACCTTAATTATACTTAATTCAAATTCAATGAAAAAAACAAATACGAAAAAATACATGTTCAAAAATAATGATAAAAAATTGTGCCGAAGCGGAGCGAGGTAAATACTAGTATATATTAACAAAACATAAATCAATTACATATCAAGCAAATGTAATGCTACTTTTACAGACATTTGTTATTTTATACGATTTTGTGTATCAGTTTTTGTGTAAAATTCATAAAAAAATGAATATATTGAAGCCAAACATACACACAAGATCCGAATCAGAAAAAACAACACACACCATGACACTTAAAGACATCATTTGAATTTGAAATTATTTTTGGATGAGTTTGATTCATCAGAACCATGTCAAGCAAATTTAATGATTCGCAATGAACCACTAAACCATGTACTAATTACTCCGCTCACTCGTGAAAAGTTCACTGATTATGTTCAACTGTTCGATTTCGGAAGTCTCTTTTCTGTAAATTAGATATAGAAGATCATTATGTATGCGTAAATTATAGAATGTATCGTTATATATTTTTTTTGAAATAAAATCTAATTCATGAAACATGAATATTATTGATTACATATTTTTATTAATGATATCAACGAAAATTGAATCCTTGACTTTTGTTATTTTGTGCTATATAGTACGATAAATATTATATGAATTAATTACATATAGGATTTTATGTTAACAGTACGATAAATATTATACTAGCAGCAAATGCTTTGTGACGTAAAAATATCACAACCCTATCAAAATTATATAAATTAATTACATATAGGATTTACTAAGAAAATGATGATATAAATGGATGCATAGAAATATGAAATTACTTCAAATTTGAATTACATGAATTAGTACTTGAAGTAAACATGAGATGAAATAAAAGAATCTAATTCATAGAAATAACATTCCTAAAATTGTGACAAAAAAAACACGGGCATATATTATTTTGAAATCTGACAAATTCTGAGGTATATGTAATGACTAATGAACTCTTCAAATTCAAATATTACCACTATCAATAATACCAAAAATAACAATTTTAAATTGAAATTAACTGCAGCCTAAATTACCAGCAATAGTTATTAAAAACCCTAAATAGAACTTTAAATAAATTTGCTGATAATTACTCTTAACTTTTTCATAAAAAATAAAAACCCAAAAAACATTAAATTACCTGAGTTAAATCAGGCTCAAAAGGCATATTTTGTTTTGATGAACAATTAAGAAGAACATAGTTTGCAAATAATAACTGAGAATTTGAGGGAAAAAATGAAAATTGAAAAAGTAATGGAAAATATTTTTTCTATTTTCCAACGGTAATAAAATAATTTTAGTTTTTTTAAGACAACAATTCTAATATCTCACATATACAAATTTCCAACGGTAAAAAATTCTAACAAAATCTTAATCCAAAAGGTTATATAATCCTAATTATAACGTTAACAAATCTTTTTCAACATTAACAAAATAATTTTTGCTTTTTTAAGACAACAATTATAATATCTCACGTATACAAATTTCCAACGGTCAAAAATTCTAAAAAAATCTTAATCCAACGGTAATATATCTTAATTATAACGTTAACAAAAAAATTTGAACGTTAACAATTTTCGTATTAAAGAAAATGAACTCAGTTCACAATTTAATACATGTAAATAATGTCTTTTCTATTTGGTGTATAAATCACAATCTGTACACCGAGTTTAGAGAAAATGAAAATTATATTAACACCGCCCTTAATTGCATTTCTATTTATAGTTCGCCAGTCTCCCCTTTTCTTCTTTCTCAATCCCCAATTCATTCTCTCTCAAAGAATCTCCCATCTCTTCTCTCTTCTCTCTTCTCTCCTACAATGAAACAAAGAAAATCTAGAATTAGATACTCTACCAGAATAGAAATTGATCGACCAAACTAAGAAACGCTGAATGGAAGCACTATCTGACGAAGAGCGACGGATTGAGAAATCCCTCAAGAAGAACCTTGCCTTCAGATTTCGATTTGTCGATTCATATTGCTTGCAAAGACGAGACCTGAGACCGATTACTAGCCATACACCATGATGTAAGTTATTCTTTTGCATTTTGATACTTTTGATTCTCTTTTATATGTTTAATGGTTTTTTGTTGCCGAATCAAACTAGTAATTCTTTTGCTCTGATTTCTGTTGTCATTTCTTTGCGGTCTCTGTGTTTTTTTATTTCTTAAATTAAGTACTTGGACAGATTTCGGTTTTAGAATCTATTTGTGATTCTTTTTATAGGGATTTGAATGATTTTGTAAACAAATTACTAGTTTTAGTGTTAATTATCAGGTTTGAATGATTGTTAATTACCAGGTTTGAAAGATTTTAGAGTTTTTTTGATTGATTTTAGTACTCTAATATAATAGTTTTATAATCCGGTTATAATTTGGAAATATAATATTTGCTAGGCGTTCATTCCTGTACTCGCGACATTACTTCTTGCTCAAGCCAACTTTGTCTTTATACTCATCTTGTCTCTTTAATTGTGCTTTACTGTTTCTTTTTCCATGAAATTACGAATTGTAATTCTTGCTTGTTTCTGCAGGGTTTATTCAACAGAAAGCAGTTTACTACAGGATTTATGCCTCTCTCTAGTCCTTAACCATGATGTTTTAAAAGTGGCACATCATTGAAAATATTTTCCCACAAATAAAACAAAATCAATTGCAAATGGGTCATAAAAAAGGGTCACAGAAGGACGAGATGGACCATGAAAAAGGACCTCTTTGGACCTTGCACATCTTTAATTACAAAAGCCAGTTTTGCTTTAAATTATACACAACAAAAAATATACATAACTTAAATTAACACACAAATTCAGATTTTTATTATGTCTTTGTAGAATTTAAGTTGTATTGTAAATGTTAAGCTTAATGCATTTTTTTTTTTTTGCAGGTCTGAGGAGGGCGTGGGTCCGGTGCATAGAGAGCGCCGGGTCCGGGTCCGGGGGTGGGTGGGGGTGGGGGGTTCCGGCGCATAGAGGGCGCCGGGTCCCGGGGGGGGGGGGGGGGGGGGGTGGTCCGGCGCATAGAGGGCGCCGGGTCCCGGAGGGGGGGGGTCCGGCGCATAGAGGGCGCCGGGTCCCGGGGGGGAGGGGGGGTCCGGCGCATAGAGGGGGCCGGGTCCCGGAGGGGGGGGGGGGGGGTCCGGCGCATAGAGGGCGCCGGGTCCCGGAGGGGAGGGGGTGTGTTCGGCGCATAGAGGGTGTCGGGACCCTGAGGGGGGGGGAGGGGGTTTCCCGGTGCATAGAGGGGGCGGCGGGACCCGGAGGGGGGAGGGGGTTTCCCGGCGCATAGAGGCCGCTGGGTCGCCGGGCCGCCGGGTCCCGGGAGAGGGGGGGTTCCGGCACATAGAAGGCGCCGGGTCCTGGAGGGGGAGGGGGTGCCGCAAAGAGGGCGCCGGGTTGAAAATAATTTAGGCATCTTTTTGAAAATTTAAGGATGCTTACGATATTGATGATATTTTACATTCTTATTTTTTGCCTTAGAGAGGGCAACATCTCTTGATAATATTTGATGCTATATAAATATAACATATTGGTCTAGTTAGGGATGTCAACGGTTCGGATCTAGTTCGGATAGTCGTACCAGATCCATTAAAAAAACGAGTAAATGGAGAAGGAAGTACCAGATCCATTATATTCCCCTGATGAATACATCAAATAATTAAGTTACCATGTATATGGTATTGAGCTTCATTCAAATAATTTGGTTTACATCATATTTAGCCAATGTAACCGGTGTCAATATTTGCTGCTAAGTTTATATTCTCACTAGTCACTTGTTCATATTATTATGTTTCAAAATAATATATAATATTTGAGATATACACAATAAAAACATTTGATTAATATTAGTCTTTTCATTTAGTATGATAAAGAAAAATATTTATGTAAAGAATACACTTGTTCATATTATTATATTAATTGATAGATATTTAGGCAAAACCATATGAACAAAGTTAAATTAGTTTTGAGGTTTATAAGGAATATCGAGTATTTACACACTCAACATTGATATTGGTAGAAGATTTTAACTAACTTATAATGTGTTGAACCACTTATTAGTTGCTTGCCGGTGAATTTTCTTGGTTTGTTCGTGTCTGTTTGTACCATAAGAAAACAAATGAAATGTTTTGAATTGCTTGATAATTTAATTATTGAGTGATTTTAGATTTCATTTCTTTCAAATTGATCTTTAACATCATCCTCATAACATCAAAGACATGATGAATTAAATTTTACAACAATATACACTGTACTTGCGAGAAAACAAAAGTACTTCATGTTAATTAAACTATTAACATCAAAAAGAATAAAGTGATACATGTTTCAATCATTTTCTCTATGTAATTTACAAACGCAATCATTTGGCAACAATATACACTGTACTTACGAGATTATATTCGCTCTTTGGTTAGATCCCGAGCCTGCTATCCTTCCCTCCACATCTCCTCGCTAAATTCGGCAAAGAAATATAACAGAAAATTTGCAGTGAATACAAATATAAGGTAAAATTGTAAATTAGCTCGACTAAGCATCAAATCCTAAATCAATCCTTATGATGCTCAAACCTAATGTGCTTTTTAGAGAGGAATCATAACAGGCGAAATAATGATTTTATCTTTAATAAGAGAGAGAAAGTGATTATTACCGAAGGAGGTGGCCGAGAAAGCAGAGACGAGTCGTCGGAGGAAGGAGAGATGGAAGATGACTGCGCTGTGCCTGTGCAGCATCGCCAAGGCCGCCATGTTTGCCAAGGTCGAGAGGGGGAGATCGAAAGTAGAAGCACTGAAGGAGAGATCGAGATTCGAGAGGAAGGAGTTATCACCTCAGTTTGCACTAAGTTATGTTATCTTCCATTTTTCTATTTGAGTTTGACGAAATGTACCCGCCGTAATTAACATTAACTTTACTCCAAAATGTACCCGCCGCCGTATTAAATTAATAGCTAACGTGTGTCATTTATTTTTGTAATTCGAGGACTCGTAGACAATCAACAAAAAGAAGTCAACATGTAAATCCTTCCAAAAAGTATGGGTCATCAATACTCATATGATCAAGAGGCAAAAGAATCATTGCATTCTTATCAAATAAAAATTAGCCACATAAATTAGAAATCTCGTATCATATTTTATTTCATATTTTATTGCGTTCTTATCAAATAAAAATTAGCCACATAAACTAGAAATCTCGTATCATATTTACTTCATTTGTACTTATTTTTTTATATGTATGTGTCATCAATCTATGGTTTTTTTTCATTAGCTTTTGAAACTCTCGTCAGAATTAATTTTTTTTTTGACGAGATATTTTTTTGATCTATTTTTTGAGACAGAAAAGATTTTTTTTATTTTGTTTTCTATGGACTCGTTCGGCGAAACATGGAATAAAGGAATAATGAAAGAGAGACTAGTCAACAATTCCATTTTATTCCCCGTGTGTTCGGTAACATAATTAGAATAAGATGATGGATTAAAATGTATGAATTTGTGTCAATTACCAAAATACCCTTGTTCAATTTAAAAAAAAATGAAATATATACTTTTATAAATTATGAACAAATATTAGTATAAATACATTAAAATAAAAAATAACCAAGTATTGATCAATTTATTAATTGAAAATTTATGATTGCTCTTTTTATTTAAGCCTGAAACTTCTTAACAGATATGCAATTTTTATGCCGGAAACTTCTTCATGTCAATTATGCTTTCATTCGAAAAAGAATCTCTCACCAAATTGTGACAATGATAACCAACAATCTATCCCCAAATATTTCTCTCTGTCATCAATTTTACTAAAAAAAAAAATCTACAAAATTAAGTTCCATAGAATTTTAAAAATTTGATCTTACTTGCCCATGTCCCCAGTTTAAGCTCAAATATCGATCAATTATTTTTATGTTTCAAATTGACTATGTTTCAATTACTTATGTCCTATTTAGTTACGTATGTCGTATTGTCTATGTTTCAATGAAGCAAAACTACTTGAAAGCTGATGCTTTGAATCAAGATGGCAAATGAAACTTGATTCATGAAATATAAAATGTTCTGATCAATTTCGCACAAGAACAACAACCTGATGAGATGTTAAATCAACACACTGATGAGATGTTTTTTTCTTAAGAACAAAAACTCCAATGAACCAAAATATTGATTAAAAACTTTTGTTGAGCATATCACATGAAAATAGCTATTACTTGTTTTTTTCATTTGTGGCTCTTTAACCTTTCATAGCAAGGTAGATGGAAGAAGATGAGTGGAGGCATGGCTTGTGGGATCTCTTTGGAGAGAGAAAAACGAGTGCATTCGTTTACAAACTTCGACTCTTCGATTTGATCAATGAATCACCGGAAATAGGTCGGAGACAGAAGAGCGTGAGGGGTTTTTTTTGTTTCTTTATTTTGCTGAACAAGGAAGAAGGAGAGAGATGAAAAGTGATTAATTTGTTGCCACGTCAGCTTAACATGGAAGAAAGGACATTTTTGTCTTAAAATTTAGCTTTTTTTTGTATCGTATATCTATGCTCCCTCACTCTTAACTATCAAAACAGATAAAATATGCATTTGCCATTCTACCCTGGTGTCAGGGACGGCTCAATAGGCTAGGCTGTCTAAGGTGCTGAGAGCCCAAAAAATCTCGTTCAAAGATAGAAAATCATTTGTAGTTGAACATGATTTTAATATTTTCTGATCACAAAAGGTATAAAATATAATTAATTAAATATTTGAAAAGAAATATGAGAAACCACAATAAGTCTCATAATATTTACAACAGGCCCAACAAACTAAAAATCTCTTTTCCGCCAATTAATCATGATTTTCAATTTGAACTACTTGGATGACACAATTAACTATGATATTTCTTATTATATACTTGCATTCTAAAATTGATGTTGATTTCTAAAAAACTGTTTTATTTTACTTATGAAGTGGATATAGTTTTTATATGCTAAGGGATAAAAATTGATATGACATTTTTAAAATTTTGTGGTGATATTTGGCTTCTCATTTTAACTTGATAGAGTTCATTTGGTACCAAATATATATAAAAAAAAATTAATCTTCTATATAAACTTATTGCAATTTTAATGAGAACCATGTAAGTTGTTAGAATAAATCCATGTTTACTTTTTGTTAAAAGAAAAAAAATATTATCTAAAACAAAAAAAGTGTGTTCTATTACCGTTATTTTTGTACTCCCTATATAATATATTATTCGTACTTGTATGTATTATTTTGCATAATTAGTTTGTATACAAAACTTTGATTTTCTTCGGTACCGCTTAAAATCAACATATTTAAATAATACAATAATTAGTAAAGTGGTAATTGTTTCATACCGTTACTCTAATTTTGGGCCTTTGGTTTATAAATATGGTAACCCCAAACTCATAAAAAAAAATTAAAAAAAAATGCCAGTTCAATTTCCTTGACATTTTGTGACTTATATCATTATATTTTGGAGTAAAGTAAATTTACTCCAAAATGTACCCGCCGTATTCTCCATATTTGTACTATTGCATTTAATTAACGTGATAATTAGAACATATCATTAAAAATTCATTAGTATTGATTTAAGTTTATAAATTCGAACTAATGTTAATTACGTATTAAATTAATAACTAATATGTGTCCGTTATCATGTTAATTAAATAAATTAACTTAGAACATAGAGCATGTTATGGTAAAATTTGGGGGAAAATATAAATTTTTCAATTGAAAATTAAAAAAAAAGTGACACGTGTCACGATTTCCTCCTATGTTCTCGATTAGTGTCTAATGTTAATTACGTATTAAATTAATAACTAATATGTGTCCGTTATCATGTTAATTAAATAAATTAACTTAGAATATACAGCATGTTATGATAAAATTTGGGGAAAAATATAAACTTTTCAATTGAAAATTAAAAAAAAAAGTGACGTGTCACGATTTTCTCCTATGTTCTCGATTAGTGCTATGTATAATATTGGAGTATGTTTATTTCAATATGTTAAGTTGAACTTGATGATGGAATGGTAGACATAGAAGACTAAAAAATGAGGATGAGAATGTCAATTTTTCATATTTACACTTCTAAAATCTAAAATGTTGTATGTTTCAAGATATATTGGATTTATGCCTCCAAAATTACTGAAACTGGAGATTTTGATATTTCAGTGTGTGAAATGGTAAACTTGATATTTGAATTTTTAGAGAGGTATATATGAATTACCCGTAATGTAGGATCAATCATAATAGTTAGATGATATGCTCAAATAATTATGTTTTATTCAATATTTTTATTTCATTTTTATATAGGATAATAGATTTGATAGTCTCCGACTCCCAGACACTTCTAAGACAAGCTTTACATTACATATTGAGAATAATAATAATAATAATAATAATGAAACTGAAAATTTTGTTGAGGCCCATGATCTGAGAGTCCGCATTGTGAGTAATTTACATTTTGACCCTTTTTATTATTTTACATTTTGGTCCTTTTTATTTACATTTTGGTCTTTTTAGTTTTAATTTACATTTTGATTCTTTTTATTTATATTTCGGTACTTTTTTACATTTTGACCCTTTTTATTATTTTACATTTTGGTCCTTTTTTACATTTGGTCTTTTTTTCCTATTTTACATACATATTTAAAATTTGGTCTTTTTCCGATTTTAGAAGCACCTGAACAAATGTTATTTATACAAATTATATTAGAAAATAATATCCGTGATAGACTAATTTCATGAACTTTATGCATCTATTGACATCATGATATTTGCAAATATGTCATGATTAGATTAATTTAGTTCAAACGCATTTTCGTTAATTGACACACGCGTTAATTCTATTTAAATAATTATATAAAAAACATTGCGCGGGGATAAACCTAGTTGATAATAAATAGAGAAGACTTACACGACATTAATCCATTCAATAAAACTTGAATCCACAATTTCTCATAACATACGCTTTTTTATATCTCTCACTTAACCAATTAAACTATTATTCCATTGACCAAAAATTTTACTCGCTAACAAAATCCTCCTTTGCTTGAAAAATATATAATATAATGAAGAAACCTATAGCTCAAAATATATATTTCTCCTCCACTGTACTCGTAGACAATCAACAAAAAGAAGTCAACATGTAAATCATTCCAAAAAGTATGGGTCATCAATACTCATTCAAGAGGCAAAAGAATCATTGCATTCTTATCAAATAAAAAATAGCCACATAAACTAGAAATATCGTATCATATTTTATTTCATTTGTACTTATTTTTTTATATGTATGTGTCATCAATCTATGGTTTTTTTACTATATCATGCATATAATAAATACTATTGTCATGGATTATTTAATCTAGTTTTTATTTTATTTTATCAGCCATTCATTGTTTCTTGGAGTATCCTTGAGAAGAATGAAATAAATAAAACCATTGATTTTTCTTGCAGTAAATAAATATTAAATTTGTGACATTAGCTTACATTCATTCTAATTATGAAACTAAACCAGTCATTTCTTTATCATATAGATACCCATGATTAATAATTCATTTTGTCATACCTATCATAAATATAATATAATATAATAATATATTTAAGACAACAACTATATATATATATATATATATATATATATATATATATATATATATATATATATATATATAGTTTGTAATTTCCCCACTCATCTTGTTTGATTCATTCATTCATTCTTTCATAGATTCTTTATTATGACTATAGTTAAAATGAAGAAAAAAATGCTGATATCTGAATTCTTACGATGTTTCGGCCTCAAAAAAGATCATCTCATGTTGTGGCCAAAATATTGTGAGTAATGATAGGAATGACACGAAGAATTTGGAAGAAACACCAATAGCTAAAAGATCGTACTTCTTAAACGAGCTAGTGAGGCTATTACCTATATATAGAGCGAGTATAGAGGAACATCCAACAACGCAAGAAATAAGATTCAAATGGTCTAAGGATGGCTTGTTCTCATGCAAAGGACTAGGAGTATATGTATTCCTAAGAGACCCGGGAATAAAGATGGAATGGGCAAACCGGTTGTGGAAATTAAAGGTGCCGCCAAAAGTAAGAACGTTCATATGGCTAGCCATATTGGGGAAGCTAAACACGGCAGATGTCCTAGCCAAAAAAGGGTGGCCACACGCAATAAATTGCATGCTATGTGTATCAATGCCCGAAACAGCAAACCACCTAATATCGCAATGCAACTATATCACAAGGGTTTGGCAAACGATACAAACCAAAACGAACATTATCCACCCATTCCAAACCTCACCGGAAATCTCGGAAACATGGATAAATAATAGAAACAAATACCCGAAAGAAAAAAGAAAAGATTGGGATGTGTTATGGGCGGCGGTATCGTGGCAAGTATGGAAGGAGCGGAACGCAAGAATTTTTACAAAAATTAATAAATTAAACACCCGAACATACGGCCAACGAAGCGATAGGTCCAATAACGATAGGGTAGACGAAACAAAGGAAATGTAAATAAATTTGTACCTACTTCTTTTCGTTTATTTATACAAGACCGGATACCATTGGTATTCTTCAACAAAAAAATTGATAGGAACCACACCATATTTTCCCGAATTCACCACGAATTGATGATGTTATTTTCATTATTTTCGTTCTTTTCAGAGAGAAAGGGAGGATTATAAAAGTTGCGAGGTTCAAGAAGATGCAAATGAACATGTGATTTTTGTTGGGATTTTGGGGTTTATTGATTTCTATGTTGGAGAAGATTTGGGGATGAATAACAAAGAACAATATACTATCACGTGGAGAGTTTCCTGGTGAATATAATTAGGTGAAATGATACAATCCACACTTTGGGTGTACACGAGAGAATGGAAAGATACAAATATACAAACAACCAAAAGGTGCACACTCAAATAATATATGGATAGAATATTTAATAGATAATAAATATAATATTTCGAGATAAGGATGAGATAATTTTCTTCTCTCTATTATTCTGAATATTTTCTCTCTCTAAAAATATATGAGATGGGTTGCATTTATAGATCACATTCACCCTCTCAATACAACTCTTGGTTTATCTAGATACTTCTATTCTATCTAATAGACACTTATATCTCACATTCACATACAAATACATTGAATATCATCATGTCCTAATAATACTATTAATTAAAAAAACATTAATTTTAATAATTTTTGGTATAGCACTCATTTTGTTTTTGTAAGTTATAACCAGCCCTTTCAATTAAAAAAAAAAGTTATAGCCAACGTTTTTATGATTATATCTAGGTCTTTAATAAGGAAAAGGAAATAACGTATATTATATCTGTTTGAATTACTAACAAATGGTTTTACTTATTGGCTTGATCGCAATTTTTTATATGATCAAATTAACAGATACAACAGCTTAGAATTGGTGAAGGTCTTCAATAATGGTTCAAATTAAATCACAAACATAAATTTATGTGATCAAAATAAATATTACTTTTAACCTACATTTCATAAATCCTCCATTGCACCACTTTCTTACCTTTTTTTCCCCTTAGCAATACAATGATTTCAGTTGCAGATAACCCTAATTTTGCACTTTTGCAATTTGGTCCAGCAGATTTAATTCTGACACAACAACACATTTTAGTCCTTTCTTTTTTTATCAATTCTCATGCAATAAATTATCGGAATAGTCTCAGAGTTTGTTACTTTGAATCTCCTATATTTGCATCAAACACTCAAATCTTTCAAATGAAGGTTCATTGACCTAATATATGATATGCCATTCTAAATCTCAACAGAGTAAATATTTTATATGTATGTTTTTTTTGCAGGGGTTTGTAATAATACATTTGTTTGTTTATCAGCTACTTTGTAACAAATCAAACTAGTATATCATGTTTGATACAGTTAAAATGTTAAAATATAGCATGTAATTTAATCACAAATCATATAAAGTTTTATAATTACATCATATAAAGTTTTAACGAACCTTAACGTCTCCACTCCCCGTGAACAAAATGTTAGCAGTTACAAAAATACAAATTTTTCAGTTACAAAAAGACAAATCAGATTTTTGGACAATATCGAACCAATATAATTTATTTATTTGTAAAAATCTGAAAATTTTAGCCCAAAAAAGTTCGGCCCAAAAAAAAACTTGTAAATATTGACCACCCGAGGCCCGACCCCCCCCCCCCCCCCCCGGGTCCGGCGTGGGCCCGACCCCCCCCTCCCAGGGCCCAGCCCGCGTAGGCCCGACGACCCCCCTCCCCCGGCCCCGGGCCAGGCCCCGCATAGGCCCGACGACCCCCCTCCCCCGGCCCCGGGCCAGGCCCCGTAGGCCCGACGACCCCCCTCCCCCGGCCCCGGGCCAGGCCCCGCGTGGGCCCGACCCCCTCCCCCTCCGGGCCAGGCCCCGCGTGGGCCCGACCCCCTCCCCCTCCGGGCCAGGCCCCGCGTGGGCCCGACCCCCTCCCCCTCCGGGCCAGGCCCCGCGTGGGCCCGACCCCCTCCCCCTCCGGGCCAGGCCCCGCGTGGGCCCGACCCCCTCCCCCGGGCCAGGCCCCGCGTGGGCCCGACCCCCTCCCCCGGGCCAGGCCCCGCGTGGGCCCGACCCCCTCCCCCGGGCCAGGCCCCGCGTGGGCCCGACCCCCTCCCCCGGGCCAGGCCCCGCGTGGGCCCGACCCCCTCCCCCGGGCCAGGCCCCGCGTGGGCCCGACCCCCTCCCCCTCCGGGCCAGGCCCCGCGTGGGCCCGACCCCCTCCCCCGGGCAAGGCCCCGCGTGGGCCCGACCCCCTCCCCCGGGCCAGGCCCCGCGTGGGCCCGACCCCCTCTCCCGGGCCAGGCCCCGCGTGGGCCCGACCCCCTCTCCCGGGCCAGGCCCCGCGTGGGCCCGACCCCCTCTCCCGGGCCAGGCCTTATGTGGGCCCGACCCCCCTCTCCTGGGCAGGCCCCGCATGGGCCCAACCCCCACACACACACCACACACACACACACACCACCCACACAATACACACATACAATACCCACACAATACACACACACACGCATACAATACACACACACAAAACCCCACACAAACACAAAAATAAATACACATACACAGATAGACCACACAAACAAACACATACAGAGATGCACATATACAAAGACATAAACAGAGATGTCGCAACATATACACCAGTTGGTTCTTTCTCACACTTCGAAATTTCTTGTCTTGAGATGTCGCAGTTTTGTGTCTTGGTAAATCGATTTGACTGTCCAATTTTTCCATTTGTGCAAACTGAGTGAAAATAAGTTAGATTGAATACTTACAAAATAAATTAGTTAATTTCAAATTTAATACCTGGCCGGTCAAGCTTTCATCTCCACAACACCAAAAAAATTGCATGAAGTCATGATGGGAAATCTAAGAACTTGAGTTCAAGCCTGAAAGCGCACAAGCAACAATTTCTTGAAATCTTGATTTCAAGCCTGAAAGCACAAAAAAACAATTTTTAGGACTACAAAATCAATAAAACGTGTTCCAAAATTAGTGCTCGCAAAACCTTTCAAACTACAAAATTAATCACAAACAGAGATGCTTATAATGATTCAAAGGCTGAAAGTCCATAAAACTCTTTATTGAGGGGTTTTAACGAAACAAAGCAAGATGGCAGATCTAAGTACTCATACTGTCATACAGGGATTTAGGAAATTCAAACAGAAAATCAGAATGGAAACTATTCAATGCAAAATTGACAAGAACTGTTTTTGCGTGTGGCTTAGATAGATCTACCAAAAGATTTAACCATAAAACGAAAAACCAAAGAAACAAGAACAAAAACGACCAAGAGAAAGAATTACTGACTTGATTCGTCAATAAACAAAACGAAGAACTAAGATCAAAGAGAATAAAAATAAAATGTGGACGAGATTCACTTACATCCTCGTGTGCGTCCATTAAACAACCATGAAAATTGTAGTTTCGAGCGGTGAGTCCACAAGGAAAGGAGAACGTTCTTCTCGACTGCCAAAAAGAAGGGAGAGAAGAGACAAGAACCACAATCGACGAAAAACAGAGGAAGTTTCTCCATTGCAATTGCTTTGTGAGAGAGAATAGACAAAGGAGAAGGGAGAGGAGAGGAGAGGAGAGACAAGGAAGAAGGAATATTTCAATATTTGGGGATCACAGAGAAGAAGAGAGGGGTGACTGGTGAGGCCTGAGGGCTTATTTATCAATCACCTATAGAGACGTGTTGGAATAGTTAACAACGTCCCCAGACTCGGTGTACAAGTTTAATATTTACACCGTATCAGAATGGTAATTTCTTTGTATTCATTAAACCGTGAACCAAGTGTATTTTTTATAATATGAAGAAATATTAACGTTAGATTTAAATTTAGATTTGATTTTGTTACCGTTAAGAATGAGATTAGGATTAGTTTATGTTATGTTCTCTTATATTTGGATTTGATGTTGTTTATATGTACTCAATTAGTAAGTTAATATGTACTTATTAATCTGTTTTTGATAAAAAAAAAATTATATGTATTCAACTAATTCTTTTGTTCCAATTCAATTTGATAATGATAAGATAAATAAATATGTTTAAATATTTGGCAAGATTTTGATGGAGTCATTTATGCCCCAGTCATTTGGGATTTTATTTTGTAATTAAGTTCAATTAAATGGTTTAGAAATTGTTTGGAGAAATTTTAAGATTTAATTTGATGGTTATGGATTCAATTGTTTTATTACATTTTGTTCAAGTTTTGATCCAGTTTTTTATTATATTTTGTTCCAGATTATTTTTGTGGAATTTCATTTTCGGTTGTACGAGACCAAGCCTCGTCGATTGGCCGTTCCTATCTCGTCTATTAAATTCAATTTTGTCTCTATGTAAGAATCAATTAATTTCTTCTCACAGCTAAAAAATAAGGGCTAATGGGTTTGAATAATCAGTTAGGTTAGAGGGGCTGTTTTGTAAATATTTAGTAATGTAGTGATTCGTATGTAGTTTTACAGTAATTGAGGGGATAGTTTGCGATTAAACAATATTACAGGGGCATTTTGCACAACATTACAGGGGCACTTTAGCGCAGTACAGACTTGTTTGTATTTTTTGTAGTAATTGAGAGACTAATTTGCAATTAAACAAACATTTCAATCTGCTTCAAATTGTATATGTTAAATATTTTCGGAACATGGGTGGTGTGTGACTGGTACGGAACTATTCTATTTGCATAAAGTTGGATCTATTTTCAGTAAGAAGACTCGGGTCGTGGTGAAGTTCAGTTAGAAACTAAATCAGTAAGAAGACTCGGTGTATATATTGTGATTTATATACACCAGATAGAAAAGACATATTATTTTCATCTATTAAATTGTGAACCGAGTTCATCTTCTTTAAATTTTAACACGAAAATTGTTAATGTTGAAATTTTTTTTGTTAACGTTATAATTAAGATATTACCGTTGGATTAAGATTTTTTTAAAATTTTTGACCGTTGGAAATTTGTATACGTGAGATATTAGAATTGTTGTCTTAAAAAAGCAAAAATTATTTTGTTAATGTTGAAAAAGATTTTTAACATTATAATTAAGATTATATAGGATTAAGATTTTGTTAGAATTTTTTACGGTTGGAAATTTGTATATGTGAGATATTAGAATTGTTGTCTTAAAAAAACTAAAATTATTTTATTACCGTTGGAAAATAGAAGAAATATTTTCCATTACTTTTTTCAATTTTCATTTTTTTTTCCTCAAATTCTCAGTTATTATTTGGAAACTATGTTCTTCTTAATTGTCTGTTTGGAACATTGCGAGAGGGTATGTGTTAATCGCCTTGTATGTTGTACAGTTTTAATGCAACGGTGACTTCGTTCCCTCGGTTGCCAGAATTTCAGTGTTGTTGGAAGCGGTCAAATTCGGATAGAGACAATATCGTATTATTTCTAATCCATGTAGAAGATTAATTGTAATTAATAAATAAATTATTGTTGTATTCGTAATTCATGTTAGGCAAAGCTAGGTGTCGTGAAGAGCTTGAATGCGCGGGTGAATTTATTCTAGTAGGGATTATGTTTTGTGAATTAGTATTTAGCCAAGGCGATTAACCAAATATACAAGGCACCTTGGGAAGATCATGGCACCACTCCCTTATCTCGTCTTCGCCGGTATTTCTTTCCATTGACATGTAACTATAAAATATACAATGCGATTAACCGAATAGAACGATTAATAAATAACAACATGTATTAAGGAAGTAATATTAACTAACCCGATTGAAGCAGCGAAGGGTACATTTGTCATTTTCCGCTTCACGAACCCCTTTATCAGTTACAAATAGAAAACCCTAATTAACTAGTCTCTACTTCACCTCCAACCTTAACCCCTAAAAAGTAGTAATTCAATATGAAATTAATTTAACAAGTAAAAATTATTTTACCCTTTGTTTGTCTCCCTTGACGACCAGTATAAAAAAAGAAAAGAAAAAATAAACAATACATTCAAAAAATAGCATTGATTAACCGGATAACAACAATTTCAATTATAAAGAAGCACTGATTAACCTGAAATTAAAGTAATGATAAATTTCATGCGACTTTAGCCTATCGGGTGGGATCCCGTTATTTAGGTAGGATGAATATCCAATCGTATCTAATACGACTCTTGAACCTTTATAGAATTTCGGTGATGGATCGTATCATATATAATCCCAGTTCCGTGTGTGCATTCTATCTATGCCCCGAACTCCAATCCGATTGGCCTGGACGGTTAAGTCACAACCATATCCAACGTATCGTTCAAATAAGGTACTAGTGAGTCGATTTTAGCCTCGGCCTCACAAGTCCTGATTTAACGCTTGCCACCCTTTCGATAGTTACAATATCACGTGCCCGACTTTAGCCTGAACCCACGTGAAACGTAATACAGAACTCGGTGGTTGTGGACATGGAAGGCATTTCCATGACTTAAATATTATGAGGGATCATGCCTATGCATGTTTAAATAATTCGTGACATAATCATATTATATCACTATCACAAGATTTCTAAATGCATATGATTTATTTAGGAAGACTAATTATTCTAAATAAGTACTAATCTATATGCTAGTATGATTGAATTAATTGATTAGAGATAAAGATAGGCCAAAAGGTATGTATATCTCATATACACTTTTTCAAACAGAAAACTGCATACCCCTTTTCAGTAATCTGTCAGAACGAAAATGGTAAATTCCTCTGACAGAACATCAACTAATACCAAAGTTGTAGATAATCTTATTATATTTCCAACCCAATTTGGCCCAACCCAATTGGAGTTCGGACCCGAAAGTTACGGCAGTTTTACTGACTATATGTCAAACTGTCGCATCCTTTCGGTATATTTTTAGAACGACACGGATACTTCGTTCAAATGAAATATATTACAACATGAAAGTTCTAGATAATCTCATTATCTAACTAACCCAAATTGAACCATTCAAATCGGAGTTTTCTACTGAAAGTTATACCAGTTTTAGTAAAATACGGACAAACGAAAAGGTAAGTATATCCAATAGACACCTTTTCAACCAGAAAACTACAGACACATTTTCAGTATTCTGTCGAAACGAAAATATTAAATTGTTCCAACCGACTTTCAACGTGAACTAAAGTTCTAGATAATCTTATTATCTAACTAACCCAATTGGATTGGACTCAATTGGAGTTTCGATGCGATATATACGGACGTTTTAGTCTCTGTATGTCAAACAGTCGCACCCTTTCGATATTCCATAAAAACGACACTGATAATTCGTCCAAATGAAAAAACTTTATGTATAAAAGTCATAGATAATCTCATTATCTAACTACGCCAATTTTATCCAATCAATTTGGAGTTTTCCACTAAATATTATCTTAGTTTTACTCACTGTTTCGTATTCTAATTTTCTGCAGATTTTGCCGTTTCTTCCGTTTTCGCTCGTTTCTAAAACGATAAATCATGAAACTTTTTCACGATAATTCCTAGATACTCTCAATCAACTTTTGATTGATCTCTAGTGAATTCTACTTGTGATTTTTAACGAAATTGGAATCTCTATATCTATCATCATGCAAACGGGTACGAACTTTTAAACCCGTGCGTATATCGAATATACGACTATGATTCGACCCTCGAATCGATGGCGATCGCTCTGATACCACTGATGGGAATTCACCCGACCCCGGACCCGCGCAGCGGATATGAAGGCCCGGTCAGGTTCCCTAAATCTAAGATCACGCCATGACTTCGAGGGTACGATGCAAAGTAGGATAGACGATTACCAGCGTGAAATTGATCACGCACGACGGGTTGATCGCTCGCATCCTTCTCTTCCTTCGGTGTCACGTTGGTGACTAGTCCGTACGTCCCATACCGCACGTCTTCCACCGTCTTGACACGTCTCGGGTTGTCTTCGTGCGTTCCATGCCCGCATGCTTCCACAGCCCGTTACTCGATTCGCTCGTCTACTTGTATCCACCTTGACTCGTAAAACGTCGGTCACGGGTACAACTGGCTAAACGAAGCACTGGCGAACTTCCTCGATTGATTGATTCTCTTCTCCGAAAAAACTGTTTTTCTCGGTTCTCTCTCTTTACACAATTTCACTCAATAGAAAGATGTCTCTCAATATTTCTGGAATATTCCGAATATTCTGAATTAATTTTCATCTGGATTGACCAGAGAGAGAGAGAGAAACATCCTATTTATATCACATATGATTATGATTGGACAAAAGACATGTATATCCAATATACACTCTTTCACACAGAAAGTTGCATGAATCTGTCCAGTATTCTGTCCATACGAAATTGGTAAATTTCTCTGACAGAAAATCAACCAACACGAAAGTTGTATATAATCTTATTATCTACACGACCCAATTTGGTCTGGCCCAATTGGAGTTCGTATACAAAAGTTATGACTGTTTTACTAACTGTATGTCATACTGTTGCACCATTTCGGTATTTCATAGAAACGACACTCATACTTCGTTCATATGAAATATATTTCTACATGAAGGTTGTAAATAATCTTATTATCTATCTAACCCAATTTGAACCTTTCAAATTGGATTTTACTACTGAAAGATATGACCACGAATGTACGCCTACATTCGTTTATCCTTGTGTACACTTTTACGGTTGATCCTGAAAATGTATTTCCTTCAATAGGAGTCTCCACACTCATGAAGAAATGAAATTCTACTTGTAATTGTTGGAACATTATTCCAACATTGGACTTATATGTAAAATATTATGTGTTGTAATATTGTCATTTATATGTTTATAATATAGTGATTTAAATGTGCCAATTAAGTTGTGGGTCTTTGATGTGTAGAATATTGTGGTGGTGATTCTATTTTCTATGATGGGCTGAATTAGAAAAATCCACATTAGCGATTTCTATGAAGGCATGTCCTTGTGGGCTATATAAGCAATTTGATCCCAAGTACATATGATGATGATGATGATAATCTTTCATTCTTTATTCTGTCCCATTAAGATTAGAAAAAGATATCCATTAGAGAAAATCAAAATTATTCTAAATTGGACATCATAAAGTACTTGGAATTCATTTCTTGCAACTAAGGCTTCGTGAACGCAAATTGTTGGAAAAGGGTCGCGAAATTAGAGAGAAAGAAAAGGTTATAGAAAATTTGTACTATCTCTCTATACTCAGTGGGCAAATTTATTCAATTTATTTTAATTCACGGGACGGTGCCGGATCGTTGCCGCCGCCCCAACAATTGGTATCAGAGCGAAACTATGTCGAATCAAAGTTTAAATGGAAGAGAAACGAAGTATATAGGGTTTAAAATGATTTTTCTCGTCCAATTTCTGTTAATTTTGGATAATTTCGTTTTTTATCAAAACGGGTCACAAACGGGTCGCGAAATTAGAGAGAAAGAAAAAGTTATAGAAAATTTGTACTATCTCTCTATACTCAGTGGGCAATTCCGGACAGGTCTGTGGTCTCCGTTTCGTCAACGGAGGCCGGAGACAAAATTGCCCTTAACATCGTGAAGAGACGCATGATTTTTTCATGCCATGAAAAGTCCTCTCGAAGAGTTTCTGTTCTGGTCGTGATGTTTGGAAGGGAAGAGAATTTAATTCCTGGTTTTATGTTAATTGAAAACTTGGATTTGAAATTCTGTTTTTTTTAAGTTTGTAAAAATCCGAAATTATAAATTCTAAATATAAAATCAGGATATGAAATACTGGATTTTAAAGTTTGGATTTTATGAAAATTTAGAAAATAAAAACCTGGAAATAAATTTAGGATTTGCTATTCTGGTTTTCTCAAGGTATTTCAAATCCGTAATTCAGGAAAAGGAAACTGGGATTTAGTTTTCAAGTTTTGTAAGCTATTTAAAATCTAGGAAATTAAATCTAGTATTTGGATTTTCAGTTCTGAATTTAGAATTTCGGGATTTTCAGTTCTGGATTTAGAATTTCGGGATTTTAAAAGCTGAATATTAAAATCCGGACTTTCAAAATTCGGTATATTAAAATTCAAAATATTAAAATCCGAAATTTGAAAATGATGGATATTAAAGTTAAGAAATTGTCCATATTAAGTTGTAATTTTAAATTTAATTAAAAGGTTTAAGGTATGTGTTTTAAAATTAATTAAGATCAACAACATGTCGCCAAAGTGACATCTCTTGTTGAAATTAATTATATTTTAAAATGTAAAAAGATATGTGTTTGATATTATTTAAATATTGATCGGCCTAAAGGAAGGCAATATTTAATATAATTTCATATGCATCTGTGGTAATAAGTGTGTGATAATTATTTGATTTTACGTGTGACTTATTTAATCGGCCCAAAGGAAGGTTAATTTGTTGACAAGTTAATTTATTATCAATTCTCGATTACTACGCCAGGATATCAATAAGAAGTTAATATGATTGGCCAAAGTCAAAATATTAACGGAAAAGGGATATCTTGATGATGGGGATAACCTTTAAATAAATTTATTATTATTATTCGGTTATTTTGGTGAGCAATACAATGCTTGATTATAGTTATTTTTTTAACATTAATTCGGTTCTCACATTTATTGGAAATATGGTTCTTTAAAGCTGCCTTGTTTGCGGGGGGAAATACGGCTACAAATTTTATATGATGGGCTGAATTAGAAGATCTACATTAGGAAGCCCAAAAGACATGTCTTTTTGTGAAAATATGTCTTGCGGCTATATAAGCAATTTGGTCCCAAGTACATATGATGATGATGATGATGTTCCATTCTTTATTCTGCCCCATTAAGATTAGAGAGAGAGATCCATTAGAGAAAATCAAAATGACTCTAAATTGGACATCATAAAGTACTTGGAATCTATTTCTTGCAACTAAGGCTTCATGAACGCAACAACGGTGATGGCACGACACCAATTCGGACGGATTCCGTACGCTTCCGCATACGGTTAAGGTACGGTTTTGATTAAGATTATTCGGTTGAATTCACATAGTTATTACGGTCTGTTTGTACGGGTAATTTAATTATTTTATTCACGGGGCAGTGCCGGATCGTTGCCGCCGCCCCAACAGTAATTCCACAGAAAAAACGAGAAAACTAGATCAATTCAGAATTCGATGTATAGAAATGCCTATCCTAAGATTCAAGCGTCATCTTTATAGCTTGTTTACTTATAAGTCGTCCTCAAGAAAATTAGAAAGGGCGATAATGCTTTCTCGGGTTGTCATTTCTTGTCATCACGAATTTATGGGTTGTGTTGCTTATATAAGTTGTAGTGCATGTAGCTATATATATATCAAATCAAATATTCCTTTTTTTTTATTATATAAACAAATAAGAAATAATTTGGTTGGAGAATTGTTTCGAGACGAGATCATTAAATTATGTCATTTCATCTCTTGTCGAGGCGAGAGCATTACATTATTTGATTCTATTAATCATACAAGCTCATATTTGTCGAGACGAGAGCATTAAATTATGTGATTTTAAGGTACTCGACATTCGATCTACATAAAAAATGACGTCAATACATCTTTATGATACTCGACACTCGATCTACATAACTTTAGAGATAAATAAACGAAAAATCTACACAAAAAACGACGTCAACACATCTTCAACGTACTCGACACTCAATCGAAAGATCACATATTTACATGATCTAGTTTTATCTTATTTGAACTTCTTATAGTATAATTATTTTATAAATATAACCATGTTTCCCTTGTACCTAACATACTAATTAGAGATGATTCAATCCTTACCCTTGATTTGCAAGATCCAACGGTCCAAAGCACATTTAATCTCATCCTTTCATTTCACTCTATTGCTCGTATAGCTCGTATAGCGGCCCTGGATTTCACATCCAACGGCCAAATCCCGCTCACTCTCCATCGCTGTGTCGAGAATTCCCGCTGAACCTCGATTGTCATTTACCTCTTTCCCTCTCCAAAATTTCCCCAAAATCCAAATATCTGAAAGCGAAGCGTCACTCGAGTAAATCTCTATCTCACCTCGCTTTCTCGCGTGGGAGCCTCGATCTCTCGCAGAATCCTTCGTAAATCGTATTTTCGGAACTAATAGCGATGATTTTCTGTTTTGTTTTGTAGGATTGGAATCGAAATATCGTCTATTGAAGATTCTTCCGCAATAAGGTGAACAATGTCAACTTGTTTCTCGAATCGGGGACTTTTTGATCTTATTTGCATAATTTAGGAGTAATTGACACTAAATTCTATTTCTACAGGATTTTCTTCCCATTTCTCGTTCCAACAAAGAAATGGAATGCAACAAAGAAGAAGCGTTACGAGCCAGGGAACTAGCCGAGAAAAAACTCTGCGAAAAAGACTACGAAACCGCCCAAAAACTCGCACTCAAGGCGCAAAGACTCTCCCCCAGTTTAGAGAACGTAACAAAATTAATCACTGTATGCGAAGTTCACATCTCAGCCCTCAAAACCAACAATTGCTGGTACGGGGTTTTATCATTACATCCCAACTCTGACGAGGTGACGATTAAAAAACAGTACAGAAAACTCGCATTATTGCTCCATCCAGATAAAAACAAATTACCTGGAGCCGAAGCCGCGTTTAAATTAATTAGCGAGGCAAATAATATCTTATCTGATAGGGCTAAGCGCTCCATTTATGATATTAAACGGAGCAGTCTCGGCAGGGCTAACCCTAACCCTGATCCTACTCCTAACCCTAACCCTAATTCCGTACCGCCTCAGTATCAAGGAGCACCGCAACAGGCACGGAACTTCAATTCTAGCACCTCTGGTACCGGTGCTAACCCTAACCCTAATTCTAGCCATACTTTCTGGACGGTTTGTCCATATTGCAAAACTAAGTTTCAGTATTACTCTAGCCAGTTGGGTAAACATGTCTTGTGCATGACATGTAAGAAGTATTTCGTGGCTCGCTTTTTCAATGCGCCTGTTGGGGAAAATTCGACCCGTGCTTCCAATTTAAATTCTCAGTGGTTCAACCTCAACCCTAACACTAACCCTAATCCTAACCCTAAACCCAGTACTGGCACGAAACAAAAGGCCGAACCTAATGGTAATTCAACCTCAAGTACCGCAAATCCTAACCCTAAGCCTAAGGTGAATGTGAGTAAGGATCAAGATTCCACTAGGGTTAATGGATCCGGAACTGAAAATGGTGGTTCTAATTCCTCTACACCACTTAGGAGATCAGCGCGTAACAAAATGGACGAGAAATACAATGTAACTGAAAACAGTACTGGTAAAGGGGATACAAGTGGCGCGAGTAATGACTTTACTACCCCTACTAAGAAACCCAAGTTCAAAAGAGAACAAAATCCTACTACTAAACCTGAACCCGGACCTAAATCGAACCAGAAGAATGAGAAAGATCCTACTACTCAACCTGAACCCAAACCTAAATCGAACCAGAAGAATGAGAAAGATCCTACTACTCAACCTGAACCCAAACCTAAATCGAACCAGAAGGATGAGAAAGATCCGAAAATTCAAGAAAACGGATTGAGCAATGAAAACCCCGAAACGGAAACAGCTATGGGTATGGATACAGAACCAAATACCAAGTCAGGACCCGTATACCCGGATCCAGAATTCTGTGATTTCGACAGGTTAAAAACCATCGACAATTTCTCAGTAGATCAAATCTGGGCTCTTTACGACGACCTGGACGGGATGCCTCGTTTTTATGCGAGGATTCGGCATATCTACTCGGGACCAGGATTCAAAGTCCGGTACAACTGGCTCGAACACAATCCCAAATCCAGTACTGAACAGACCTGGTCAGATGTTGACTTGCCGGTTGCGTGTGGTACGTTTACTTTGGGCGACAGTGAAATTTCGGAGGATCGACTCTTGTTCTCTCATTTGGTACGAATGCCTGATAATAAGGGTAAATCTAGGGTTAATAATTATGTTATAAACCCTAAAAAAGGTGAGGTTTGGGCTGTATTCAAGGATTGGGATATTAAATGGTGCTCTGAACCGAATAATCACAGGAGTTATGAGTATGTGGTCGTGGAAGCACTCTCTAATTTTGATCGTACCAGTGGTGTTTTGGTAATTCCGCTTGTAAGGGTTGAGGGTTTTGTTAGTTTGTTTGTTCAGGACAGAGATAGTGAATCGATTTGTGTGAAACCTGAAGAGATGCTTAGGTTTTCTCATAGCCTGCCTTCGTACCGGTTGAACGGTAAGGAGAGAGAAGGCGTACCAGAAGGTTCTTTGGAACTGGATACCACTTCTCTTCCTAGTAATTACGCAACCACTTTCCCTTCTGTTAAAATTGAGGTGGTAAAATCCGTACCAAACGGGTCAAATGAATGCAACGGTAACAGCGAGATGAACGGTACTAGCGGTACAGATCGATTTGTACCTAATGAGAGAAGCGAACCCGTACCTAATGAGAGAAGCGAACCCGTACCGAATGAGAGAAGCGACCCCGTACCGATTGAGAGAAGCGACCCCGTACCGATTGAGAGAAGCCAATCAGAACCAGCTGTGAAACCATCTTTGCAAGACCTAGAGGTGCATCAATACCCAGATGCAGAATTTTACAATTTTGAAAGTGATCGAACTCCAAATACATTTCAGAGAGGTCAAATTTGGGCGATATATTGTGATTTAGATTCATTCCCAAAATATTATGGGTTTATAAGAAAAGTAGAATCGGAACCGTTCAAAGCACATGTCATATGGCTCGAAGCGTGCCCTAAATATGATATAGAAGAATCATGGTTAAGCAAAGACTTACCGCTCGGTACCGGTACGTTTATGGTTACAAAACAGAACATTGTTTTCGAAACCACCGATATTTTCTCTCACTCGATCGAGGTGGGACCGCCTAGTAGAGGAAATAAATACGAAATTCTACCTGATGTCGATGAAATCTGGGCCGTTTATAAAAATTGGAGTCTCGAATGGGCGACGAAGAATATTCATGATTGGGAGTACGAGATCGTGGTGGTGAAAGAACAGAACGAGAATTCGATCAAGGCTTCTCGTTTGGAGAAGGTGGAGGGGTACAAGTCCGTGTTCAAACTGGAACGCGGGGATACCGGTACGGTTGAAATACCGGTTGAGGAGTACGTGAAATTCTCGCATAGATTGCCGGCTTTTATTCTGACTGAAGAGAGAGGAGGAAAGCTTCGAGGGTTTTGGGAGTTGGATCCAGCCGCGTTGCCAGATTTGTTTCTATACACGAGTTAATTTGGGGATTTTTTAGAATGATTTTATATTCTGTAGGTATTAGTAGACAAGTAGTTTTTACTTTAATGTTGTTTCTTTTTTTTGCTGACTGTTTTGGTGGCAGTATTAGTATGTTTTTTTTTTATTGGTATTACGTAGGGATTTATGTTGAACTGCGTAATGTCGATTATAAATATCATGTCTTTCACTGTGTGAAGTAATTAATTACGTATGCAAATTTATTGTAATTATCAATTGTACTTAAATTATTGATTATTTTAAAAAAAACATCATAAAAATAAAAGTCAAAAGCAACAAAATTCTAATGATACAACAACAATAGAAAAATGACTCGGATCCTTGATGAGATAGGATTCGATTAAAAAAAATGTTCTTGAGAGCCAAATTTGTCTCTCTTTATTTCTCCTCCAATCATGCCGTAATACACAATTATTTTGCCAAACCCGATTTTGCTTTAGCCTGTGGTCAATTTAATCCGAGAAGGATTTAAAATCATATATGAAACTTTTAAGTTATATTGTAAATCATATAATAAAAGTAAAATTGTAAAATAAAATTATGTACCTCTTATGTGTACTTCATTGCTATTTCGCGCATGAGGATCTCTGGGGCTGTTCAATAAACACGAATAAACACCACACAATTGAAAATTAAATCAATTAATTAATAAAAAAAATGATGAAGTTAAAATTAAAACTTTACCTTCCATGTTAGTGAAAAGTTTAAATTGACCCATGGCCTGTCGAACGAACATTTCTACCCCGCTAACAACAGGGACCCCACATTCCTGTGCCTCCCTTAAAAGCCTCGTTATTTTCGGTGCGTATACTGCGTCAAATACCAAATCGTAGAATTTCAATGCTTCCTATACATTATTTAAATCATTAGATTCAATTGAAGTCTCAAATTCTCAAAATATCATGTATCGGTATACCCCTACAAAATAGGAAATATCATGGATATCCCTACCAAATATAACAAATATTATGTATGGTTCTTTTTAATTTATACGAGTCGAATATTTTTAGTTCAAAACATTTTTTCGAAAAATTAGGAAAGGAGGGGTATTAGTGATATTTTTCAGATCTTTTAGGGCTATTTACATTTTAGCCAAAATGTAAATACTATAAGGTACAAACCTTGGGTATAGGGGTAGTGTCAACATTTGGTTGCATTCCTAACGAGGTGGCATTTGCAAGAATCATCCCTTTTTCAGGACTGAAGGTCTCCAGTTCTGACAACCTCAGTGCTTGTCCCCCCACCGAATTGGCTAAAGCCACCGCCTTTTCTGATATATATAAAACAAAAATTCCCACAAATATTATTACGAGCTAAACAATAGTGTCATGATCAAATAAGGCACAATTTTATGTTAATTAAATTACCATAAGTACGATTTGCAACAACAACCCTAGCGCCTTTCTCCTTAGCGCCATAAGCCGCCGCCTTGCCGGCCCCGCCAGCTCCCACCACCACTATTAATCTACCCGCCAATGGAGATACCGTATCTCCTTTTGCACTACTACCTAATCATATAATCACAATAATAATAATATTGCGGACAATTAGTTACTAATTAAATGTTTTGCTTGAATATAAAATTGAAACCTTTTATTCCATCTTCAATGGCTGAAATTGCGCCAATATAATCGGTATTGTAGCCGATTAATTTCCCATCAGTAGGTTGTCTTATCAATGTATTTACCGCACCTATGGACTGCCCCCAAAAATATATTACAAAAATATAGTTGACCAATTTTTCAAAATTAATATAATTATTACCCTCGCAATTGGATCAACATCATCGCAACACCCAACTGCTATGACCTTGTGTGGCAGTGAACAACTAAAACATAAAAAATAATAAACTAATTAAAACTGATGCAAATATTGATTGAATTGAGGGGCAAGATTGCAAAAATACCTGAATCCCACGAAATCAGGGGACAAGTAAGAATCGAGAAACTTTGCGAGATCATCAGTCAAAAGAGGCAAATAAACCCCGTTAAACCCAACAGCCTGGAAGCATTTATTATGCAAAATCGGGCTTTTACTCTGCTTAACGGGTTTCGCAATGAGCCCAAAAATCTTCGTGTCTTCTCTAATTTGTTTAATGTTGTATATATCGAGTAATTCTGTTATTGTCGGTTGGCCCGGAGCCGATTCTCTTCCCTCGTAAAGCGTGCCGAACGTGAGATACCCTCCGAATTTGGGCGAAAGTACTCTTGACATCGCGCCTCTTTCGCTAATTACCAATCCTATCATCGGTACCTGAAACAAAACATATAGAAGGCCATTTTTGTAATTCTCAATAATGTAGGGACTTTTTTGCAAGATCAAACATAAGTTAAAATAAAAAGATGTGAATGAAATTACTTGGCAATGAACCATGACTTGAAACATTCTTATTACGTCACAAATATCCGTAGCAGTAGTGGCGATCTTGACAATATCAGCCCCGGTCCCTTGTATTCTGGCCACGAGCTCGCTTAGCTCATCGCACGAAGGGGTACTTTCGTAATTATGCGAAGATACAATCAGCTTGAAGTTCTCTGGTCTCTTGCTAGGTAGCGTGCTTATGAACTTGTCAGCAACCTGAAAAACATAAAAAAAATTAAATAAAAGTATTTTTGTTAAATTTACAAAAGTTTAGTAGTAGCCTAGTAGGTGGCAAATGAATAAAGCAAAAACCTTGAGCTCGATATCGACGTACTCGGCGCCTAATTCCATCGCTAAACGAAGAGCTTCGAAGCGTGTTTTGTCGTCTCCGTCGTACTGCCCTCCCTCCCAATTGGGCCTGTAACAAATCAAAATAAAAAAAAACATTAACAAAATTAAAAACTTGTACGTGAATATGTTTAGAAAATGGCCTCCAATTATTAAAATGCATTTTAACAATTAACAATAAAAGTGAAATATACAAATTGGAAATTGGAACACACCTATAGGTGATGAGAGAGGGAAGGAGACGGTCGGTAAGCAACTTTGGGAGGTCGATAGAGGGTTGAAAATGGTGGATGAAGTCGATGCGGATCTCAACTAAATCGGCACCGAGAGACTTGGCTTTCGCCATGTCCGACCGCATCTCCTCCACGGTCGTCCCTAACAACGGCGCACACACTAAAGTCATCTTTCTCGCTCTCTCTAGCTACTCTCCTTGTCTATTTCTCTCAGGTTGAGTATGAACCGATCTGGTATTTCTTCTCTACCAAACTCCGTCGTCAGTTTCCTTGAAATGTTTAATTAGCTCGCTCTCACCAAACAAAGAAAAATAAATAAAGAACCCACCTTTGCTCAATTTCACCAACCCTCATCAAGTCCATGCAATGTTTGTCTGAAGTGCGTTTTTGGGTTTTTTTGCATTTTAATCCTAAAAAACATATTTTATTTATCACGTCTCTTTAAACTCGTAAACGGATAAACCAGTTCATTGTATATTAAGACAACAACAAAAAATAATAATATTCAGTTATTCAAGTTATGTTCATTTCAAATAAAGACCTTGTATGTTTGTCCTTCCATGAGATGTAAGTATTGTAATTGCATTTTCATTTTAATACGCATTCTTTGGTGTTGTGAGTATGATAATTATATTATGATTTTAACATGAATTATCAGCAGGACCGGACATGAATTTTTGGCCCAGTTGGTCTAGGTCGCATGCCTCCTTTTTTTATAGCCTTCATTTTTTTTTATTATACAACATATTATTACCCTACGAGTCTATCCATTAACCCGCTAAGCTATGCTAGAGCCCGCACACGTCTCTCTCTCACCTCTCTCCTCACGTCTCCCTCACGACAAGATTCCCGACAATCCTAAAAACCGCCCTCGTCGACTCGTCGTAGTACTGTAGACTGCAGACGGCCAAAACAACGATGACAGTTACCCCTTTTGCCTTATCTCTCACGCTCACGGACCACGTGTACCCCCTTCTCTCTCGCGCTTTCACAGATTTCGTTGTTCCGTTGTTTTCAACAAAAAAGGCAGCGACGATAACCTAATAAGCAATATTTGTAATTTCATATTTGTAAAAAAAGTAGCCTAATCAACATTCGTTGATTCGTTGTTTTTCGGATCCGCTCTCACAAATTTCAGTTTTCAAGTTTAAATTTTTGTAAATATATGTTCAATTTAGGTTTAGTTTAGGTTTTTATTTTAATTTTACTAAATTTAGGTTTGTTCAATTTAGGTATTTCAGCAATTATCTTGGTTATTTCAACAATTATCTTGATCAATTTCAGTAATTTCAGATTTGTAATTTTAGCAATTATCTTGGTTATTTCACCGAAAATCTGGAGTTTCCGATATAATTGGATTAAAATTCAGGGGTTTGCATCAAAAATTTAGAAATATGAAGATTTTTTTCCTCTAAAATCTAGAATATTCGACAAAATTTGAGCATAATCGAGCTGTTTTGAGTAAAATTTCGGGATTTTCACTAAAATTCAGGGGTTTTGACACGATTTTATGAATATTTAGTTTTTTTCACTAAAAATCCATGGTTCTTCGACATAATTTGAGCAAATTTCGGAAATTTTTCATCAAAATTTTGGAAAAGTGAGTTTTAGCAAAATTTCAGCACCCATAAGATTCGTTTTAGTGTTTATATGTATCGTAATAATAGTTGTCAAAAAATTTCAAAAATTCAGGACCGGACCTGATTATCAACGACAAGCCTATTAACAGCCAGGAAAGTCACGTCCATCTTAAAATTTTAGAAAAATAATATACATAATAATTTATTATTTTATTTTTGTATAAAGTGAGTGGCTTCGATTTTATCATTTATGGTAATTTGGTGGTAATAAAATTATGACGACGTGCCACAATAAAATTGTTCGAAGATATATACAAAATAAAAATGTGGATAAATTAGTCAAACTCTCATAATTTTTTTTTGATAATTATGATTAGTTTTTAAAATTTACAAAATTCTTGGAGTTACATATGCAATGATTCAAATTGATAATTTAGTTATACATATATTATGAAATTACATGACATGGCTCATAGTTAAAATATTAATTTACGACGTGATATACAAATTTGTATTTATCGTCGTCATGTTCCGGCTTCTACGGTACAATCATGGTTCCGCTCCTATTAGGAAGTATGAATATTTTGATAAAATCTAAAAATAAAGCTCAAATCAAACATTTTTGTAAAATAAAAAGTCCCAATTTTTTTTTTTACAAGGATTACACAAAAAAAAGAGAATATCACAAATAAAAATAAAAAATACAAATGAAAATCCTTTATTTTTTTTGGAGACAAGAGTAATGGTATGGTCACTTAAACCGACCACAAATGTCTAAATTTGTATTTGATTTTGAATACATATTTGACTAATTATTGTCATAAAGTTATATATTTGTATAAAATTTATGATCGATTTATGTGGTCACGTCATCAAAGAAATTTTTTATAGGGGTCGGGAAGGACCTTGACCACTACAAAATTTTCACCAAACAGTATATATAACTATTGATTCAGTGTATATTATCAATGTAACAATATAAAATTTAGGAGAATTCTTCAAAAATTCCCCAATTTTTCTTAAAATTCTGAAAAACCCCCTATCTTTTTTAGATTCCCTCAAAAATCCCTATATTTTTTGCTTCTTCGAAAACCCCCTAACTTTTTTAGATTCTCTCAAAAACCCCCTATCTTTTTATTATGTTTTTTAAAAAATAACCATTATACCATTTAGTTTTATTTTTTAAATTTCTATAATTTAATAAATAATTAATATATATTAAACTATTATAAAAAAATTAAAAATAAATAATACATGATATTATAATAAATAATATATAGTATTAAAATATTATAATAAATAATATATTGATATTAAAATATCATTTTCAACAATTATTATAATATTTTAATATCAACATATTATTTATTATAATAATTTAATATATATGTATTATTTATTATAATATTTTAATATCATGCATTATTTATTTTTTATAATTTTATTGATATTAAAATATCAATAAAATTGTTATAATAATATAATATCATGCATTATTTATTTTTTATAATTTTATTGATATTAAAATATTATAATAAATAATACATAGATATTAAATTATTATAATAAATAATATATTGATATTAAAATATTATAATAATTGTTGAAAATGATATTTTAATATCAATATATTATTTATTATAATATTTTAATACTATATATTATTTATTATAATTATTATAATATCATGTATTATTTATTTTTAATTTTTTTTATAATAGTTTAATATATATTCATTATTTATTAAATTATAGAAATAAAAAAAATAAAACTAATGGGTATAATGGTTATTTAAAAAAAAAAAAAAAAAAGATAGGGGGTTTTTGAAAGAATCTAAAAAAGTTAGGGGGTGTTTGAAGAAGCAAAAAATATAAGGGGTTTTTGAGGGAATCTAAAAAAGATAGGGATTTTCTAAAAGTACATGAGTTTTTTCAGAATTTTTAGAAAAGTTGAGGGGTTTTTGAAGAATTCCCCTAAAATTTACTGTTTGCCTCCCAAAAAAAATAATGTGTTAGTAATTTATTTAGTCTCCCAAAAATCCTGTTAAGATCCGCCGCTGCATAACATATCGTTACTCGAATAATTTCTACTTTGTTTAATTAGTAGGGCAATATAATAACATGCTGGACATCTCGCATTTTTTTTATTAAAAAAAAAGAAGAGAAAATTAAGAGAAACAATGAAGATTATCTCACCATTTTAACATATCAATAGTGTGATAGAATGATATTAATAAGAGGGTACCTGTCATTTTTGTTTTGAAAATATTCAACTTGGTTGTATTATGAAATAGTACACTCAGGCTCAATGGAAGAAGGGTTTTGGGAAGAGGATAAGGCGTGGAGAGAAACACAGAAGAAGGCCAAGCCCAGCTCTTTATTCACTCATCACTTTCTCACTCTTCTCTCTCAACTCTTCTCCTTGGCTGACCAACGGGCTCACTGTCTCGTTATCCTCTCTTTCCCCTCTAATGGCGGCCATGGCCGCTCTCTTTTCGCCACCTTCTCTTTCCTTCCCCTCTTCATCTTGCAAGCCAACCTTCTATTGCTCCGCCAAGCCACGCCACGCAAGAAAGCAACCTCTGCAGAAAACGAGAGCAAACAAGGTACGTGCTATGATTATTTCCCCCATTTTCATCTGACATTTACATGGAACTAGAATAATAATATAATTCCAGTATAATTACTGAATTTTGTTCTTGTTTGGGTTGAACATTGTTGCGAAAGCTTCCTCGTATGATTTAATAAAATCCAATTTCATACCAAACATATCGTATTGTTCCTGTTTGATTGTAATTTCTGGAATGAAATCGTAACCTTTTTGGTTTCAGACTGAAATCGTGTCTCCCGAAAAAGGGAAAGAGGAGGCCAATTCGGTAATATCACCTGGCGCGGAAAAGAAAGATAAACAGAAACGCGGCTACTTGCGTGATTATGATTTGAAAGATGAATCGGTAATAAATTCACTCATCTTTTTTTAAACTATTTTATTTTTTGATTCGAACACATATTTATACGTACCAACCCGACACTTAATATATTACTAAATTCACAAATCAGGTCTCTGACACGATCGGAAATGCAGAAGCGCCATATCTCAATTCTGTTGTTAAGGTACTTTTTTACAATAAATAATAACCCGTTTATTTAATTGGTGTTTTTGATTTTTGTGTTATGAATCTTTGTAAACAATCGTTTTTATTACATAGGTGTATTGCACTACTATCCAGCCAAATTATTCACTTCCTTGGCAAAAAAGAATGCAATGTGCAGTTTCTGGCAGGTAAATTCAATTATTTTGTTTGATCATAATATATAATATTTATTTGATTTAAAGAAAAAATACCATATAATTTATTTTCAATTTTTGTAGTGCGTTTATGATTGGTGATGGGAAACTCTTGACAAATGCTCATGTTGTAGAGTATAGTACTCAGGTTTATTTTTTGTATTTTTATTTTATTTCTTTCTTAAAATCACAATTATTTTTTTTTAATGGTACCCAAAAAATCACAATTATTTGACAGTAGGTTTGACAACAATTTATATATGGATGTACAATTTGGTTATATTATTGGTTTTGCGAACAGGTCAAGGTCAAGAAAAGAGGAGACGATACCAAGTATGTTGCGAAGGTACTTTATTCCATTCATTTAATTAATACATGCAAGATTGAAATGGCGCTGTTTATGAAATTAGTAGGGATATTTTCATAAATTTTGATGAAATTTCGAATAGGTTTTGGCGGTGGGCTTAGAATGTGATATTGCGATACTGTCCGTAGAAAATAAAAAATTCTGGGAAGGTTCAAAACCTATAACCTTAGGGTGCTTGCCTAGCCTTCAGGTCAAATTTTTTTTATGCCTTTTTGTCTTATTTTATTCGTTATTAATAATTAAATATTTGTATTATTATAATGATCGTAACGTGCAGGATTCAGTAATGGTTGTTGGATATCCAACAGGCGGAAAAAGTATATCCGTTACCAAAGGCATTGTTTCTCGTATCGAGGTAACTTCGTATGGTCACGCAACTACAGATTTGCTTGGGATTCAAATCGATGCAGCTGTAAACCCTGGTTCCAATCTCGACTTCTTTTTTCTTATAAAATATGGCAGATTTACATATTCACCCTTAAAAAAAAATCCAAAATATCATATTTCGCTTCCAAAAAAAATCCATCATATTTACCCACAACATTCGAATCATTCATTCTTTAACAAGTTAACAATTTAGATATTTTTGATATTTTTAGAAGGGTAGATATATAAATTCCCCTTTAAATGTTAGGAGAAATGATTTCCACCTCCCATAAATTCCCCTTCATGTTTTTGTATGCGTATCTTATACATTCTCATATGTAGATTATATCCTTTTGAGCATCTTGGTTTCTTGCAGGAAATAGCGGAGGACCTGTATTTAATGAACGAGGAGAATGTATTGGAATAGCATTTCAGGTTTATTTCTTTTCCAGGGTTTCATTTCCAGTTTTCGTTATACCTTTATTTGTCTTGATAAATTAATTATGCATTTAGGTTTACCAAGACGGGGATACCGAGAACATAGGATATGCTATCCCAAGTTCCGTGGTGTCTCATTTCCTTCACGATTACAAAAGGAACGGAAGATATACAGGTAAGTTAATTTATTGGAGTTATTTCTTAAAACCCTAAACGAGTTTTTGTTGTTGTTTAATAATAGGTTTTCCTTGTATCGGGGTTTTACTTCAAAAACTGGAGAACAAAGCATTGTGTGAATGCCTCAAAGTACCCGATGGCGAGGTATATAATACGACAAGAATTCTATAGAATGTTTTTGTTGATTGATTGATTAATTAATTTTCAACTTTTTAAAGGGTGTATTGATAAGAGCAGTTGCGCCTACTGCTCCTTGTTATGATGTTTTAAAGAAGGTGCGTTGACTTCAAATTGCTTCTTTTTTTGGGGATGAATTTGTAAATATATTTATGTATTTTTTATTTCAGGGCGATGTGATCGTAAGTTTTGATGGGGTTCGTATAGGAAACGAAGGAACTATACCGTTTCAGTCCACAGAGCTCATTGGTATTCGGTACCTCATAAGCCGAAAGTAAATGCCCTTAATTTATCCTTTTTAAATTTGCAATAATTGTGCGTTTATTTTTCTTTAATTTCTTAACTTTATTGTTAGGTATATAGGGGATACAGCGGAGCTCGGTATAATTCGTGCCGGTCACCATATGAAAATCAATACTGAGTTAGGCGCACCCAAGTACCTAGTAAGGTTCCCTTTTTATTATACCTCGCATTAAGTTATTCCATAAATACCCACAAATTACCCAAATATCCTTATTGGGACACATATTACTTTTTTTCATCACATGCATGTAATATCCAGACCTATTCGGATTAGGATATTTTTATTTATTTTTTCCTCAAATTAATTATTTTTTTATTTATTTTTATTTATTTTGTAATAGGTATCGCAGCAAAGGGTGGTGAAACCATCGTACCTAATAGTCTGTGGCCTTGTTTTCACTCCATTATCAGAATCTTTTATAGAGTAAGTGGCTTATATCAGGCTTTTTATTTATTTATTTTTTGCGGTGAATTGAGTGAAATTATGGGTGATTTGAGTTTTAATTGGGGAGTAATTCGATGGTTGTGAGTTCTAAATATATATATTTTTGTTGCAGGGACGAAGGTGAGGACTCCCTAGGGGTAAGTTTGAAAATTAAAAAGATGGATATGTTCTTAAAAGCAAAAAACATATTAGTGGCAATTTTTTCAATTTGTTTGTTTCCCGATTGATGGTTAATTGAGCTTTATTTGCTCAAAAAAAAACTAGAACTTGAGGATTATTATTGGTGTTGGTAAATTTATCTAATCAATTATCATGCTTTCTTTGGTATGAAATGTGAAATAATTTTTACCATCTTCCCATTTTGCCCCTCTAGAGGAGACTACTAGCAAAGGCACGATGTTCGTTAGCAAGGTTCGAAGGCGAACAGATTGTCATGTTATCGCAGGTTCGACTTGTTACAATCCATTTTTCGTTTACTCCTGTCTTGTGTGTTAAATTGATGAAATAATTATAATTTGCCTTTGATTCTTTTAAATAAACCAATTAAATAATTATTTTAATCAGGTGCTACCTAACGATGCAAATATAGGATACGAGGATATGCGAAACCTACAAGTAAATATTTCTCTCACAACTTGTTTCATCTTTAAAATATGTTATCTTGTGATGTAGATTTGATTAGTAAATTACTAATTAATATTTAATAATCATATATATAGGTTACCAAGTTAAATGGAAAGACTATAAAGAACATGCGACATCTTGCTCATTTGGTTGATTGTAAGTTCGTTGTAAAGATTTATTATTCAGGCAAAATTTCATGTATCGCAAAATGTGAAAATAATGGATACCCCTACGAAATTTGAGAAATATCACTAATATCTCTCCTCTCCTAATTCTTCAGGGGTAGTTTGAGAATCTAGAAGGGGTATCCATTACATTTCCTATTTTTGTAGGGGCATTCGTGATATTTTCATTTTGCGAATATACAAGGGCACATATGCTTACAATTAATATCATAATATCTCGTAGCATGTAGGGAGAAATACTTCGTATTCGAATTTGAGGATAGTTTCTTGGCGGTAATTGAGAAAGAAGAAGCTGCTAGTGGATCGCAAGAACTTTTGAAAAGCAATGGTATACATGCTGGAAGGTCTGAGGATTTATGTGGTTCTTATGCGGACAGAGAGGAAGATAACAATTTCTTGGAGCCTGCTGGTGTTGGTGACGTGCCCGTAACCAACGACGAGCTCGAATCTGAAGGATTGTTTTGGGCATGACAAATACGAGAGAAAAATGGAATTTTGATAGATTAGCGAGCATGAAGGGGCTTTACGGACAAATTTTCTGCCTATTTTCAGAGGATTGTTGAATTTGGATTGGGGGGGATTATATTTGGAGAAATTGCTAATTGGCATTCTTCGATGTAATTTTATTATTTTTTTCATGAAATTAAATCATTGTCATTACTATCAATGCGATTTGAATTTAATGCTTCATATTACATGTAATACATATCTAACAGAGAAATGACATTTTTTTTTTTTATCTTTTCTTCTTTCAAACACACGTGCTTCTAAAAAAAAATCTTATTTTCATTACTATCATTGTCATGTAAACCACATGTTCACGAGGCATTTACTGATTTTTTATATTTCACATACATAAATTGTTTGATTAATAGTTTAGTCACTTTGTGTTTATTTTCACATGAACTGAAATTTGTATTCTCATGATATTTGAAATTTGTATTCTCATGATATAAAGAAAATATCGTATATTAACTTAATTGAGAATATTATGAGTAATTTTAAAAAATTGTACGAGACAGGTCATGTATATATTTGAAATAAGATAGTTTCATATAGACTTTTGCGAATAAGCAAAATAGTGCATTCAATTATATATGTGAAATATCATATACGATAAATGAAAAATTATCGTATTTTGACGAGATATCAGTGGAGTTTACTAAAATCAATCGCTGATATATGCTAATATGCGCATACAAATATTTTATTATACTGAATTTATAAACAAAGCAAATATTAGTCGTTAAAATACAAAAATAGAAACGGTGACAAATAATGCCTGGCCGTTTTGTTTTCTACAATGATTTTTTTTGCAAAAAGGCCGTATAATATCTAGAAATTGAAAAAATCAGCCCTTGAACATCAAAAACTACAAACACAACACTCAATCCTTGAAAAATAAATTGATAACATGGAAAAAAATATAAATAAAAAATATTTTTTCAAGTAAATTTTCAAAATTTTCTTTTTGCAGGTTAAATTAAGAAAAAAATAATGGGTTGTTATGTAAAATTTACCTATTTTGGTATTGGTTCTGATTTATAGTACGACGATAAACTCAATCTGGTATGCCCTAAACCCTAAAACCGGTACCGATAAAAAAAATACTTCAATTATGAGCCAAATTTCACATGTACCCCTGCAAAGAACTAAACTTTCACGTATACCCTGCAAAAGGTGAAATATCATGAATACCCCTATAAAGCCAGTAAAATATCATGGATACCCTTTTCGTTAACTTTTATATATTTCCAGCTATAAAGATATTTGCAATTTGCATATATAACCTCAGAAAGTATATAAATAATAGGAAGGATACATTGCTACAAACCTTTAGGTTTTCGGTGTGCAAAATAAGAAAATATAATTAGGGTGCAAAGTAATTTCATCTGCAGTTGCTTGAATTGCGTCTCGTGCAATTTAATTTCGGTTTCCATTTCTCTTTTCAGTTTCGAATTTGCTTCTTCGGCATTTTCTTTTTCTCTTAAAAATCTCGCTATGTTTTGCTCGCACAATTTGGTTTTCACTTCGAATTTCGATTTTCTTCCTGGAATTTTAGATTCACAAACATGATTATTTAAATTATTTGAGAAGAAATTGAATATGAAATATAAAGTAAGTGAAAATTAGTAAATAATGAATACCTTGACTACTTGGAGCCTACTCATGGCAATCTGATTTACTCCACTTTTAGCTCATTTAACTTGTAATTTAGAAATTTCGTCAGCCTTGTTTGACTTCGAGCGTTGGCGGTACCATTAGTTATTTTACTCACATCTGAATCTGCATAACAACAAATTAGCACAAATTCCGAGAGTAATTAAATGAAATCCCTCTTTCAGACCTCAGTTCAAACTGGTAAGCGAGGTAGACGAACTTTCTCTATGTTCTACTCTGTCATTTATTTGAGATTTCGCTCTAATTTCTTCTAATTTAAATCTAGAAACTAAAATTGCCTCTTTAAAATGACGATGTTGATTAGGGACGGGCAAGGCTTGAAAGAGGGATTTCATCAATGGTACAGGCACAGCTGTCCAATTAAACCGAGCTGTCAAAGTTGGGAATTGGTTTCTCGGATATTAATGTTTTTTGAAACCAGAATTGATTTCTCGGACACTAATGATTTTTTGATATAACCCGGAATTGCCGTTCTATCGCCCCCCGAGCTGGCGTAAGAGCCGAGTTTTATCGCCACCGGAGCTGGCGTAAGAGATGAGTTTTATCGCCAACAGAGCTGGCGAAATTGCGGAGTTTTATCGCCACCTGAGCTGGCGAAATTGCGGAGTTATATCGCCACCTGAGCTGGCGTAAGAGATGAGTTTTATCGCCAACAGAACTGGCGAAATTGCGGAGTTTTATCGCCACATGAGCTGGCGAAATTGCGGAGTTTTATCGCCACCTGAGCTGGCGTAAGAGATGAGTTTTATCGCCAACAGAGCTGGCGAAATTGCGGAGTTTTATCGCCACCTGAGCTGGCGAAATTGCGGAGTTTTATCGCCACCTGAGCTGGCGTAAGAGATAAGTTTTATCGCCAACAGAGCTGGCGAAATTGCGGAGTTTTATCGCCACCTGAGCTGGCGTAAGAGATGAGTTTTATCGCCAACAGAACTGGCGAAATTGCGGAGTTTTATCGCCACCTGAGCTGGCGTAAGAGACGATTTTTACCGCCAACTCATATGGCGAAAGAGCGGAGTTTTATCGCCAAATCATCTGGCGTAAGAACCGAGTTTTATCGCCAACTGAGCTGGCGTAAGAGACGATTTTTACCGCCAAATCATCTGGCGTAAGAGAGGAGTTTTATCGCCATATCATCTGGCGTAAGAGTCGAGTTTTATCGCCAACTCATATGGCGTAAGAGAAGAGTTTTACCGCCAACTCATCTGGCGAAAGAGAAGAGTTTTACCGCCAACTCATCTGGCGAAAGAGCGGAGTTTTATCGCCAATTCATCTGGCGTAAGAAACGAGTTTTACCGCCAACTCATCTGGCGAAAGAGCGGAGTTTTATCGCCAACTCATCTGGCGTAAGAGTTTTTTCAATCTTTCAATTCTGGATTTATCAGGTATTTTTCATTTAGGGATTTCGAAACATGGGGTTCAATCGTTTTCAATTCTGGATTTCGAATCAGAATTGGGTTCCTCTTTTTCAATTCTGGATTTTGAAACATTGATTTTTTCAGTCTTATTCAATTCTGGATTTATCAGGTATTTTTCATTTAGGGATTTCGAAACATTGGGTTCAATCTTTTCCAATTCTGGATTTCGAATCAGAATTGGGTTCCTCTTTTTCAATTCTGGATTTCGAATCAGAATTGGGTTCCTCTTTTTCAATTCTGGATTTCGAAACATTGATTTTTTCAGTCTTATTCAATTCTGGATTTATCAGGTATATTTCATTTAGGGATTTCGAAACATTGGGTTCCATCTTCTCCAATTCTGGATTTCGAATCAGAATTGGGTTCCTCTTTTTCAATTCTGGATTTCGAATCAGAATTGGGTTCCTCTTTTTCAATTCTGGATTTCGAAACATTGATTTTTTCAGTCTTATTCAATTCTGGATTTATCAGGTATTTTTCATTTAGGGATTTCGAAACATTGGATTCAATCTTTTCCAATCATGGATTTCGAAAGAATTGGGTTCCTCTTTTTCAATTCTGGATTTCGAAACATTGATTTTTTCAATATTATTCAATTCTGGATTTATCAAGTATTTTTCATTTAGGGATTTCGAAACAGCAACATTTGGATCCTACTCTCTTCTCATATATACTGGAGGAAGCTGAAAATCTCATGGAGGTAAGCTCAAAGTTATGTTTTTCTTTTTTCTGTTCGACTAACTCAGTATTGAGTTCAAAATTTTCAAATTGTGAACTTTGATTTGAAATTAGTGATCTCCGTGTAATTTTTTTTAAATGATCTGAGGAATAGTAATTTGGGCAAGAAAGAAGACTGTTTCTCTAGAAGATTCAGATAAAGAGTTCTTGAACAAGTACAAGTTTGCTTTTGCTTTTTTTTCGAAGCTTTCGAGGTATCGAACATTGATTTATGAAAGTAAAATATTTCAGTCTCTTGATTTAATCTGATTTGATTTACTTTTTACTCATAATCTGAGACAGAGATTTTTTAATAACGGAACTCAATTCATCGAAACGAAAAATTTGAACATAGCGAAATTACTATTTCCAAAAAAAAAAAAAAAATAATTCCGAGAAGAACTTTGTTTTCCTTAATTTTACCCTCTTCAATACTTTGTTTTCCTTAATTTTGGCCATTTTTTAAACCCTAAAACCGATTCAATTAAATGTAGAGGGAAAATTTGAAAATGAGGAAATTTTGCAATTTGTCGAGCACTATAAATTTGCAACGATGTAATGGATCTAATCTAGCCCTAAAACTACAGGTATTTACTATTTTATCTCCAATTTTTAAATTATAATTTTATACTGAAATTAGACTTTTTCTTCTTATTTTGAAGTTTATGTTTGAGGATTTTGAACCGATTGTTCTACAAATTGCCAGAAAATACAAAACTAAGTTATTGGCCTTTTTGCTTATAACACCCTATATTTTCATATTTTGTAGGATCTACCTTGATTAATCTATGGTTTGGGACCATATTAAATCTTGCTCCTTAAGTTTCAAATTTTATTTGGGGGGCATATTTGGTATTTTGTAGCTTATTCAAGGTCTTATTTCATTGCTTAATTATGTCAAAATTAGGTTTATTGAGGAGATGATATCGAGTTTGTTTGGATTGACTTCAGATAAGGGCAAAAATGAGAAAAAAAATTGGGGGTTTAAAGGAAAATATGCCTCAAGCTACTATACCCTAGAAAGTCGCAAAATATCGCAATTTCTCTCAAGGCAAAGAATGTCAAAGTCGAACATGTCATCAAAGCCGTTGACAAAGGTATGTTTAACTTATCAACAGAGATGGGCAAATTTGCTAAAAGGGCCTTGCATGATGCCTAAAATGCAAGAAGACCCCCTCTATTCTTAAAAAAATTAAAAATATCCCCTTCTATTAAGTTATTTGTTACTTATCTTTTAAGAAGGTTTTTTTTGCAATAATTCCACCATTTCTGAATTTGAAATACTTTTCTAATTTTATATGTAGGAAATAAGCTACCAAAGGTGTTGATAGAGACGTTAATAAAGATGAGACCAACACAAGACGAGGTATTAAAATTAAAATGATTTAACAATGATAATAATTTACTCGCTCCCGCAGAACGATTTTACAAAAGCTTGACCGAATTCCCGTTTTTCGAGCGAGAAAACTTGCTTCAAAAGGCAGTGGAAAGTCCCCACAAAATTCAAAATGTAAGTTTTTGTGATATTTCTAATTTTGCAGGGGTATACATGATATTAAGTGGGTTTTCTGTACACATTTTTTTAAATTTCAAGAGTACTTTTTTATATTTCAGCATTTTAGGTCATTTCGGTAATTTCCAGTCTTCTTTTACAAATTTCAGTTTTTTTTTTCCATAAACTTCCAGATATTTTAGTATGTAGGGACATGAATGATATTTCAAATTTTGCAGGGGTATGCATGATATTAAGAGGTTTTGCAAGGGTGTACATGATATTAAGAGGTTTTGCAGGGGTATTAGGTTGTCTTTTCCAAATATTTGCAATTTTGCAGGGGCATGCCTTTTCTTCAGAAATTTCGAGTTACTTTTACCATATTTCAGTATTTTTTATTTTTCAGTAATTTTAAGATTATTTTATTTGTAGGGGCATCCATGATATTTCTGATTTTGTTAGGTATCCATTATATTAATCGCTTTATTATTTCTGGACTTTCAAGGATTATTTTTAATTTTTCAGACTTTAGAGGTGATTTTTTTTTAATTTTCAGCATTTTTTTTTTCCAGAAATTTAAGTTTTTTTTCTTTTTCAGAATTCATATAAGTACTTAATGACTCTTAGGATGCGATAATACATGCTCATCTTATTGTGGGGAATGTGATTAATACAAGAGGAAATGTGATTTATTTAGGATTTGTTATTGTGATGTGTAAATTTGGATGAGTTTTGACTATTGAAGTGAAGTTGATACACATTTATGTTAAGATTGATTTGTATAAGATTTTATGCAAAATTTGGATGGCTAAATGTCTTTCGAAGCGAAACTTATGCTATAATGATGTGCAAGTGAATAAGTATTAAATACGCAAGTAAATCTAAACACCTCACTCAATTTGCGCGAGGGTTTTCCTAGTTCAAAATGTACTTGTAGGTATAGAAAACCGAAATTTCACGCCACATCGAAAACAAAACTACCCAGATTTTATCCTAGTATATATTGGGTTAACGGATAAAAAAAAAAGTATACATGGGGTATAAATGAACACATTCAACAATGTTATCAAAATTATTGGCACAAAATTAATATTATATACAAGAAGCACATTGGGTTCCAACCAAACACTAATTTAAATATTTAAATATCTGTGTTAATTTTGTGATTGAGTTGCGTGACCATATCAACTCCAACAGAAATGCAAACCAAAAGAATACAAGTATAAATTAAATAAAAATGTAAATGTACAAAATTTATATATGAAAATGTAAAAAAAAAAGACTAAGCCCTGATATGGGCTCCATTTGGTTTATCACAATTTTTTTGTGAGATCCACATGGACCACATGTCCACATGTCACTGGCAGAAGTGGAATCTGGATGATGAGTATCCAGAAATAAAAAAAGATGAAAAAAGAAAAAGTATGTAAAAGTGTATATTGGCAATATGAATGGGCTTTATTGCAGACCTCAACGCCGAGTCACCGCCGTTCAGACAAGAAATCTTGGCCCATCTTCTCTCCAGATAGGTTTTCTCTCTCTCCTCTCCAAACTCCGACCAAAGCGACTCATCCGCCCTTCCTCCGCCGCCAACCGCAGACCCCATTCTTCTGTTCTCCCCCTCCTCGTTTCTCCATCCACTCCCATACTCGGAACCTCGCCCCCAAATTCAGGTATGTCACAATTAGAGTGCAAAGTCACAATCTAAATGATTTTTTTTTTTCATTTGAAATACATCTTCTTTTCAGGTACATTTAGAAAACTAAACCCTACTTCGTCTGTAAGAGTGGCTGTGACGTCTAGCTTGATGGGTTCGGTTGAGGTTTTGCACCAGGAAGATGATTTAGTTATTCAGTCGCCAAATGATCGGAGGTCATACAGGATCTTGCATTTGCCTAATGGATTGTTTGTCTTGTTAGTTCACGATCCTGAGATTTACTCTGATGGGTACCCGCCCAAATTCGGTAAGGATGATGATGCAGAGATGGAAGATGATGATGAGGAGGACGACGAAGAGGAGGATGACGATGATGATGACGATGATATGGAAGAGGATGAAGATGAAGACGAAGATGAAGAGATGAGTGGGGATGAGAGTGACTCGAACAGTAAAGGAAAGAAGGATGATGAAATTGTTAAAAAGGTTGGTGTCATTTAAAAGGAAATTAAATCTCGAATCTTTTAAATTAGAGACTTGTTTCACTTTTGTTCGATTTGTATTTCAGGCTGCAGCGGCAATGTGTGTGGGAATGGGGAGCTATTCTGATCCTCCAAATGCACAGGGTCTTGCCCACTTTTTAGGTTTCAATCCTTCCCCCTTTTTTCGTTTATAATTTCAATTTTGTATCCTATTTGAATTATTAAAATCATTGCATAACTAAATCTACCTGAATTTCAGAACACATGCTTTTCATGGGAAGTTCTGAATTTCCAGACGAAAATGACGTAAGTTTGTAAATACTAATATTGTCTACATCTGAATTTTTTTTCTTAAAACTAAATTTTGGTGTTTTTATATGTTTTTTAGTATGATAATTTCTTATCCAAGCATGGTGGTTCGTCAAATGCATTCACAGAGTTCGAGCATACATGCTACTACTTTAATGTTAATCGCGAATATCTGAATGGTGCTTTGAAAAGGTAACATAAAGCTTATTTGCTCTTTAATTTATTTTCGGAGATTATTTTTTTTTTTAATCTTTTATTGAATTTAATTATTTTAGATTTTCGCAATTCTTTATATCACCACTTGTAAAGGCCGAGGCCATGGACCGTGAGGTCATGGCTGTTGATTCAGGTACATGCATGTTTCTAAAACCCTAAATCTTTTTGTGTTATGTGTGTTTTTTAAGTTAAAACCCTAATGTTTTTTTAATGACAGAATTCAACCAAGTGTTGCAAAGTGATGATTGTCGACTTTTGCAACTTCATTGCAATACATCCATGCCTGGCCACCCGTTAAATCGATTCTTCTGGGGTAATAATTCATATTATTATCTATTTTTCTCACATTTATTTGTATATTAAGTTATTAACAGAGATATTTATTTGGAGTGCAGGAAATAAGAAAAGCTTGTCTGACGCGGTAGGAAGTGGTGTCAATGTGCGCGAAGAAATTTTGAAATTATATACAGATAATTATCATGCAGGAATTATGAAATTAGTTGTTATAGGAGGAGGTAATTTGTCATTTTCTTTTTACCATTTTTCCCTCTTTTTTTTTCTCTCCTAATTAATAATTTAAGGGGCATTTTCAGTTATACACCTCCAAATCTCTAAATATCACAAATTTTATATATTTAGAGAAATTCAATTATGCCATAATGTAATATATTTTTACACTTATTCGATTAACAGAACCACTGGAGATATTAGAGGAGTGGGTAGTGGAGATGTTTAGCAAAGTGAAAGAGGGTCCTCAAACTGAACTTAACGTGACAAACGATAAACTTCCTATTTGGAAACCTGGAAAACTCTACAGATTAGAGGCCGTTAAAGATCTCCACGATTTACACCTAACATGGACTCTTCCTTCTTTGCGTAAAGAGTACTTGAAGAAACCCGAGGAGTACCTTGCCCATCTCTTTGGCCACGGTAATTATCCTAACTATAGGGACCTTTTTGCTAATATTTCTCTTTTACTTATTTCTTTTTTTTCGAATGTGTTAGAGGCGAAGGGAAGTATATTATATTTACTTAAGGCGAAAGGATGGGTTACTTCTCTATCGGCATGTGTAGAAGAAGGCGGAATGCAAATGTCCTCTTTTGCGTACATTTTTAACATATCTATTCGTCTTACTGACGCAGGTCTCGATAAGGTATAGTTAATTAAATATTTATTAAAACAATAATTTTATTTAAATGGGATGTAATGATTTTGACAGATGTACGAGGTAATAGGAGGCGTGTATCAATACATAAAGTTGCTCGAGCAATCCAAGCCTCAAAAATGGATTTTTAAAGAACTTCAAGATATGGGCAATTTGGAGTTTAGATTTGCCGAAGAACAACCTCAGGACGATTATGCCGTCAATCTCGCAGGTTCTTTATTTATTTTTTATTTTTTATTTTATGACACGTGGTGATAACTAATACGTATGTGTGTTTATATGTAGAAAGTGCATTGTATTTCAAGGAGAAACATATAGTTAACGGGTCATATATTTTCGAAGAGTGGGACCCAGCTCTCGTGGACCATGTCTTGGGATTCTTCACGCCAGATAACATGAGAGTCGATCTCATTACTAAGTCATTCAACAAAAAATCACCAGGTATTTTATTTAACAAAAAAAGTTCATTTCAATGGTTTGATAATGACTCGATACATTTGATTTTTCTAAATAAAGAAGTTCAGATCGAACCGTGGTTTGGATCACGATATACGGAGGAGGATATCCCGCAGAATCTTCTAGAAGCATGGAGAATCCCAAGCGAAATAGACTCGGCTCTCCACTTGCCTCGTCCAAACGAATTCATTCCTACAAATTTCGCTCTCAGAAATTCTAGTGTCGCAAAACCATTAGGACACGTCAGTCCGATTTGTATCATAGACGAGCCGTTCATGAAATTTTGGTACAAGATGGATTTCACATTTAATGTGCCACGAGCCAACACTTATTTCTTTATAAGCGTTAAGGACGGTTATAAAAGTGTTAAGAGTTGTGTTTTGACCGAGCTTTTTGTCAATCTTCTCAAAGACGAGTTGAACGATCTCACATATCAGGTTAGAAACAAAAAATACTTTTTTTGTGAAATAAATTATTTTTATTGATTTTTTTTTTGGTATTGTTCAGGCTGGAGTTGCGAAATTGGAAACTTCTGTAAGTGTAGTTCTCGACAAAATAGAGTTGAGGCTTTTTGGATATAACGATAAAATATCGGTTCTTTTGGCGAAAATTCTTTCTTTGGCTCGAAGCTTCTCTCCTTCAATCGATAGGTTTAAGGTACTTTTCTCCACTTTATATATTTATATTTTATTATTTGTTCTTATAATAAAATTTTGTTTTCTTTTTTATTAAAGGTTATAAAAGAGGAACTGGAGAGATCATATAGAAACACGAACATGAAGCCAAGAAATCATTGTACTTACTTGAGATTACAAGTACTCAGAGAGACTTTTTGGGATGTTAACGACAAATTAGCCGTTATTAATAACTTAAATCTCTCTGATTTAATTCCCTTCATTCCTCATCTCCTCTCCCAGGTGCAAAACAATTAAATTAAATAATAAAAAAATTCACCGAATAAGTAAACCAACTTTGTTGTGAACATATTGAAACAGTTATATGTGGAGGGACTGTGTCATGGGAATTTATCGAAAGAGGAGGTGATTAACATATCGAGCATTTTCACGAACACCTTGTCTGCAAAACCTTTACATGATGATTCGAAGCATCATTTAAAAATTCTTTGCCTCGAACCAGGTGCAAAGTTTGTTAGAAGCGAACCCGTCATAAACGAACTCGAACAAAATTCAGTTTGTGAGGTAATATCTCTTAATTTTGAAAAACTAGGAATTTTTTTTCGAAATTAAGTTAATGTTTTTTTTTGTTAATTTAATTTGAAGATTTATTATCAAGTGGGGCTAGATAAAGGCAGGGAATCATGCAGATTAAAGGCCACGTTAGATCTTTTATATGCCCTTATAAACGAACCTTATTTTGACGTTCTAAGGTTACTTTAATAATCTCAAATACAAAAATAAAAATAAAAAATACTTGTTTGGTCTCCAATTTAAATTATAATAATTAATCAAAATTAGGACGAAGGAGCAATTGGGATACACCGTGGATTGTGGGAGCCGCTTGTCATACTTTGTAATTGGCTTTTGTTTCGGCGTACAATCTTCCAAATATGCCCCTTCTTATTTGCAAAATCGCATTGAGAATTTTATTGATAGTATCGGACTTATTCTGGTACAGTATTATTTACTTTTTTTCACGCCTCGTAATAATTTCACTCTTTAATTATCATTTATTTATTTTGAAATGATTTTTGTAGGAAGGAATGGACGAGGAGACATTTGAACATCACAAAGAAGGGTTAATAAGTGACAAGCTAGAAAAGGATCCAACTCTTAGTTCTGAAACTTATAATCATTGGTACGAGATTTCCATCAAAAGGTACGAATATATCGATTAAACCCATTTAAAATCGAAAAATATATGTACCGAATTTTACTAATAATTTTGGGTGTCGTAGATATATTTTTGACGTTGCAAAGATAGAGGCGGAAGAGCTGAGAACCATTCAGAAGGATGATGTCATCGAAGCCTACAATATTTATTTCAAGAACGAATCTGCGAAATGTAGGAGATTTGCATTCCATTTACGCGGATGCAACGTCGACTCTGCTGACGTGGCGAAATTGCAAGAAGATAATTGGAAATTGATTCATGATTCCGATTCGTTTAAACGGGCGTCAGAATTTTATCCAGTGAGCCTTTGTTGAGAAATAATGGACTTTCCACTGGTTTGTAATTTGTTTCGATATTCGTGGAGATTTTTAAAGGGTTAAATTAATAATGCGTATTGAATTAACCCTGAGCATTTGCGATATTGTATTATTTGATCATTTATTTGTTTGATATTCCGAGTGGGAATAGTTGTAAGGGGGAGAATTTTTTTATTTCTGTTCATTTATAAATTGTATTATGGGATTTTGTAATTTTATTCGTTTTTTATTTTTTTATTTTTCTGTTCGAATACTAGAAATATTTTTTTTGTTGGACTTGATGAGAAATATTTTTGTTGTTGTAGGACTAATGTATTTTTTTTTTCTGTTCATTTATATAATAAATAGTATATAGAAGGGTCGAATAAAAGTATCCGAGTAATATCGATGGGTGACTTGGGCGCACAACATTGTGTATTATGTACCATATTTAAATAAGTAATTATTAATTAATAATTAGTATCTAAATCAATTATGCAGCTTAATAAACAATTAACAGCATTACCAATCAACAGAGATATCCATTAAATACCTCATATTGCTGGCCTCTCTTCTGTTATTCAATTTTATTGTACACATTACAATTACAAGACGAGGGCGAAAATTTCGAACAGTTAACTTTAATGTATTCTAGAAAAAAATCGTAAATTTTTTATGAGGATGTACATCAAATCAATAAAAGTATAAAAAAAAAGATTACAGACTTATCTAAAATTATTTATGGTATAATATTTATGTTTCGGGAAAGATTAAAATACTCAAGTGGATATTTATGGTATAATATTCAAGATTTTTTAATTATTAGCTGAACATCAAAATTATTGTTCTATAGTAAACTATGCATTTTTTTTAAATTTACGTTGCACACAAAATTATGAAAAACATTAATTTTAAACAAATCCGGTCTTAAAAAGTATTACTACTATATCTAAAATACTCATTTAAATAGTTTAACACCACTCTTATATTTCTATCTTTCATTGATTTTTTTTCTTTGAAAGAGAATCTAGTTTAACATCAAAATTATATTTCTATCTTTCATTGAATTTTTTTTCTTTTCTTTGAAAGAGAATCTAGTTCACGAATCGTGATCCTTTTCTGATTTCTTTCTCATATATGATCCCTTCAAGTATGGGGCCATTAATTTCACTAAATCTAGTTACATTGAGAATAAATGCTGATATACACACTATCTTTGATTTCCCATTTATACATTTCAATTGGACAGCACAAAATTGCAGTGGTGGAATTAAGAGAATAGAGGGCAACTCAAATGCTTTCGTGGTTCCCACGAACTATCATGTTTGCTTGTTCAAACTTGGTCCCCAAGTTTCTGTTATTATTAAAAAAATCCATAATCCCTTTGTAGTCTCTCCTCATAAAAACCCTAAGAAAGTGGCAAATCTTAATTAACAACCAAAATCCAAAATGGCAAATTCAGAAACTCGAATCCTAGTCGGACCGCCCGTTGTCCACTGGCGACCACCGATCTCCCTCTCTGAACCCAACCAAACCTCGTCCGTGGAACCCGATCCGTTTATCGCCTTACTAGATAAGGGGTTTGGTATCGTCGAATCCAATCCCGAACCGTCAAAAGGTTTAACCGAGAATTCCTCCGCCACCTTCCTCTCCTCGGGCAACTCATGCGTCGACTTCTTCTTCCAAGTCGTCCCCACCACCCCCTCCGACGAAGTCGTCAGCCTTATAACATCCGCGTGGAATCAGGACCCGTTAACAGCCCTTAAGCTCCTCTGTCATTTGCGCGGCGTACGAGGCACCGGTAAATCTGACAAGGAGAGATTCTATGCCGGTGCTCTTTGGCTGCACCGAAACCATCCCAAAACCCTAGCTTTGAACGTGGCATCTTTTGCCGAATTTGGGTACATAAAAGATCTATTGGAGATTTTATTTCGTCTTTTGCATGGCGACGAAGTGCGTGACGACGAGAAGAAGAAAGGGACGAGAAAAAAATCTGCGAAATCCACGTCAACGAAAAAACCTCTTGGTGTCCGACGTGGCGGGACCCGCATTACAAAGGGTTCCGAACATTTCAAAAGCGTGCCTGAGAAAGCGACCTTGTTTGATTTCATATCTGCTACGATAGGAAATATTTCTAACACAGACAAAACTGGATCCTCGACTCCGGTTCCGAAAGAATCTGATAAATTGGCACATAAGATAAAGTCAGAAAAAAGGAGAAAGACTGTCTCCCTTGCCCAGAAGGCTTTGCGTCGGCACGCTGGAGATGCAAAATACCGGTTTTTGTACGATAAAGTTGCCGAATTCTTCGCAGCCATGTTATCTTCTGACAACGAACAATTTCAATCGGGAAATTTGAAAAAAATTGGTTTAGCAGCTAAGTGGTGCCCCTCCCTCGACAAATCCTTTGACCGGTCGACTCTCCTTTGTGAGGCTATCGCACGCATTATGTTTCCACGCAATAGTGATCAAGAGTACGAGTCTCTCTCCGAAGAGCATTACGCGTACAGGATTCGAAAACGGTTAAGAGGAGAGACTTTAGTTCCTCTACGGAAGGTTCTAGAGTTACCGGAGGTGTACATGAGCGCGAAAAGGTGGAACGACCTGCCATACCAACGTGTTGCTTCTGTTGCAATGAAAAGGTACAAAGAATTGTTTAAAAAACACGACGAGGATCGGTTCAATGACTATCTCGAAAAGGTGAAAAGTGGCGAGGCTAAAATTGCTGCCGGAGCACTTCTTCCTCATGAAATTGCGGCTCCTGCGTATAATGGACAGGATGATGACGTGGCAGAATTGCAGTGGAGGAGGATGGTTGATGATTTATTACAAAAGGGGACTCTTTCGAATTGCATTGCGGTTTGCGATGTGTCGGGTAGTATGTCAGGAACTCCAATGGAGGTTTGCATCGCTTTAGGAATTCTTGTTTCCGAGCTTAGCGAGGAACCGTGGAAAGGAAAAGTGATCACGTTCAGTAATACACCAGAAATCCATAAAATTAGCGGGAAAACTTTGAAGGAGAAAATTTCGTTTGTGGAACGTATGGATTGGGGCATGTCCACCAATTTTCAGGGTGTATTCAATCGGATACTTGACACGGCAGTCGAAGGAAGGATAAAGCCGGAAGCTATGGTAAAGACGATTTTTGTGTTCTCTGACATGGAATTTAATTCCGCGGGGGGTGGGAGTTGGGAGACAGACTATGAGGTGATTTGTAGGAAGTTTGCGGCAAGGGGATACGGCGATTCGGTTCCAGAGATAGTGTTTTGGAATTTGAGAGACTCGAGATCGACACCGGTGACGGCTAAGGAAAAGGGCGTGGCACTTGTGAGTGGTTTCTCGAAGAATTTGATGAAGATATTCTTGGAAGGTAAAAGCTCGCCGGATCCCGAGTCAGTTATGTTGGAGGCCATCTCCGGCGAAGAATATCAGAAGCTGGTCGTGTTCGATTAATTAGAGAAAACTTTGTTTGTGGAGTTAAATTTGCAACTCTTATTTTCTCTCTTTTGTGGCTTTTATCTTTTTTGAAGTGTTATAATTGTGATCAATTGTGATGTATATCAACAAAGAATTTTAAGAAAACATTTCAATTGATGTAGTTTTTTCTTTTCTTATTTAAGTAATGAATGAACATGTAATGAAAAATAAAAAAGGGAGTCGACCGTAGACAATGTCAGATCTTGCCCCTACCGTGAGGTATTTCAAATATTCATCGAAGAAATGGTAATACATAAATTTCTAATTTTATCATAAAATATAATTACATATATATGACATGACTTTTAATAGATTCATCATAATAGATTATGGGACCGCTGTCTCTCCAGTCTCTTAATAGATTCATCATATATATGACATAACTTTTTCCTTTCGTATTCTTACAAGACGACATAACATAGGACATTCAATTTTTATCTTTTCTGTTTATTGAAGAGTAGTGATGTATGTCATTTAGTACTATCCTTCACAATTTTTGATGTCATAACATATTTTTTACCATTTGATTTTACATCTTAATTTATAATTTGATATCCTAACTTATGATTTAAAATTTTCTAAAAATGTCAAATCACAAATTAATTTATAAAAAATTAAAGTGTCAAATAATATCCACGTCATCAAGAATGGCAAGAAAGAGTATTTGGAATATCCAAATTTTTTCTTTATTGAAATATTTCGTAGATGTGACTTCACGGAGTTGCTTTCACGTTTCTCTTTTTTTATATGTTCGAATTATTTTTATTAATTAAATATTAAAAGCACATTAATTAGAAGAGTGGTGATATACTGATATGAAACTCATTACAATCTCGTGATATGAAACCCCTCACAATCCATTTTCTAGAGTGGTGATAATTGGTCTCTTTTAGAATTCACAATGATATTGATTTGTTGAGATTTATATTAAATATTAGTTGTAAATCGTGACATTTTTTTGCTATCTTGTACACGCCGAGAGAAATTTCTTTTACTGTTTCAAATAAATTATTAAACTCAATTATTAAACCATTTAATATTTTAATTGAACATGTTCTCTCCCAATTATAAATAATTAAATCTGAATTTACAAATTTGAAAAATATAAATTATAAAACTCAATTATTGAATCTTTTAACACGTATTGAACGAATGTATTTGTGAATGCTTTAACATGACATATACACAATAGACCGATTGAAGATAATTAATTTAACCTTGTAGAAAAAGATATCTGCCATTAATGCAAAAGCCTTTTCATTCGGAGCTATATTTTTTTCCAGAATCACTTTTGGTAAAGCCAACTCCAACATGAATTCTTTTTTAAAAGAGTAGTGAGGCACACTTTTTAGTACTCTCCCTCGATGTGTATATGATTTAACATTTTCAAAATTAACACACAAAAATATGATTTAACATCTTAATTCATGATTGAACATACAATTAAGATGTTAAATCATGAATTAAAATATTAATTTTTAAAGTGTTAAATCATACACACGTCATCAGAGATGTGAAGAGAGAAGTAGGGGTATGTCTAAAATTTTCCGTTCTAACATTTTTCTTTTTGAAAATACCTCCTTGTAGTTTATTTATTTTTATTTATTTTTATACTTAATAATGTTAAATCATATTTTTTTTTCTTCTTCTGAAAATACCTCATGTTGTAGAGGTTGTGGGTTCGAATCCCGGCGGCATCAATATAAAAAAAAGAAACCTATAATGGCCACGATTCTTGGCTTAGGATTCTCTTCAAAAAAAATAAGAATATTGACTTATATATTCTTCCCAAATTCTCTCTTTCGTTTCACTTCTTTGATCTAATATATTCGAGGTCTCGACACATTGTCAAACCTCCTTCAAAAAAAAAAAAAAAATACCTACTTGTAGTTGATCTGTCCATCCCATTATACATTGTCAAACCTGCATGTTTATATATTTTTAATTAAAAAATTTATGATCATGCGAAATTCATTCGATTATGTATTATTAAATGATAGATATAATTTTTGTTATATACGGTTGGATTTCAGATATATATTTATTATTTAGTGTTAAGTTTATTCCAGCAGGTTATTCTATTTCATTTTTATCAAATATTCTAAAACAAATAAATGAAAATAATAATATATAACTAATGGATATGCGAGTTTCAAAAATTAAATACATAATTCCAGAAAGAAAGAAAGAAAATTTCAAAAATTCAGAAAGAAATAAAAATGATAAAAGTACCAGCTTTATCCTGAAAATACATTGACTTCTCTAATTATGTAAATATGTGCGTGAAAATTTATTAGAGAACATAACTACACAATTTTTGTGTGATTTTTTTTAAAATAAAATTGTATACTTTTAATACGTGGACTTTTATTAAACATAAAACGTCTAATTTTATTTGTATGGTGCCATTTAAAAATAAATAAAAATGATATATGTTAAGATAAATAATTAGAATGAAGTGAACACAATAATAATATATACAAGTTCCTATAGATGGGTTTGGGCTTGCAAAGATTTGAAGTTCTTTTAGGGGACGTTTGGTTCGTGCTTTAGAATTTCTATGTCTTGGCATCCATCCTAATTTATTTCATTCCCATGTTTGGTTCAGACATTAGATAATAAAATAACGTCATACACGATGTCCATGAGCATATTTCATGGGAATAGGATTACCACCAAAATTGGTGGCTTTTCTCTATTCCCATGGGCATTCCATCTCTTCAAATATTAAAAACTAAAATTATTCTAAAAAATTTATTTATTTCATATAGTTTCTAAATTTGTAGGAAAATAAGATGTATCAACCAAACATGACTATGATGTATCAGTGTATGCCATGGAATATTATTTCATGGAATGAAATTTCATGGCATATCATATTTCAAAGTTCGAACCAAACGGCCCCTTATGTCTTCGAAATCACACATTTTTCGTTTTAATCATGCCAAAAGTCCCCAAAAGAATGAATTGTGTGTGTGCACATAAGGACCAAATGAGAAGTGCTTTATAAAATAACTTACAAATAAGAAATCTGTATGTTAAAAAAAACCAAATGAAAAATGATTTATAAACTATTTCATGATTTAAAAATGAGAAGTAAAAATTTAGTTGGGGGTGAGATTACAGAGAAAATCAATTGGTAAAATGCTACGCTTATGATTATTATTTTTTACGGGAGTTATATCATACACATATTTTGCTTATGATACTTTTATTTTCAAGAATAATTTGAATTGTTAATCAACGAACAAATATTCATAAAAAATAAAAATTTAGGATACATTCTTTTAAATATTTAAAATATTTTTTTAAAAAGGCGTATGAAAATTTCCTATTTTTTATAGTTATTGGAAATGAATTTGCCGTGGACACCGATTGGTTTTAAAATTGAAGAATAATAATCAAATTGAATATATAAATTAATTTAGTTTAATGGTAATTAAGTACGATTAGAGGTTCAAATGTGGGAAGCATGCTTTCTTTAAAATCCAATGAAATATTTCGAGAGCCCACCAACGAAATGATGAGAAATTTGTAATTTCTCCCTTGAAATAAGTCAAAATATTAAATAAATCCAACTCTGAATAACTGTTGCCCAAACAAATGACAACTTCCTTATTTTTTCTCTCTAGATAAATTAAAATATATTAAGGTACTCTAAAAAGTTGTTAATATCAGATTTCTAATTTAATAAAATTTTTTTTTTTTTTTTGCATTAAAAATTTAATAATTTAAAATCACCTAAAAATGTAAATATTTCGAATTACATGTTCATAAATTAAGGTGGGTTCTTTTTTTTAAGAAAAGACCAAGTCTTTTAAATTTTAATATATTAAATAAATTTCTTTTACAATATAATAATTCTTTGTATTGATGAATCTTTTTTAACCCGCTAACTTATGTACGTTGATCATTCTCCCTTGTTCGATTCGAGATTTAATTTACCAGTTAATCCACATGTTTCCTCCATTCATTTACCAGACGTTTGACTTTGGATAAAAATCCGACAAAATTTGATCGATGTGATTGGAGTTGCTCGATCATTTCTCTCGTAACATTTAATAATCGATTTTATTCACAGTCTATAATAAAAATCACGAGGACTACACGTCTTTTGGAGTGTTTAAAAACCAGTTATCAAATTATAATACACAAAGAACTGTTGGTTAATTCTAACCTAGAGGGGGGTAAATTTGACAATCTAACTTACACTTAGTTTAGATTTAAACCTAATTTACGGTGCGGAATAAATAATAATTTAGATGATAAAGATGATACCGTACAAACACTTTGACACAAGATGTTTGTTTACGAAGTTCGGTAGGTGGTTGCTTTGTAGCTTTAACTCACCCTTTACTCGCTTAATTGACCGACTCAATTATTTGCAAGTACCTACGTCTCCGGGAATGCCTTGTTCCTCTTTTTGGCTTTCGATTGAATTCCAACTCAACTCGATTACAAGGATTTGCCTAGATCGATTTACACGCTTCTATCGATCTATAGCTTAGGCTCTTTACAATTTGTTGCACTAGCCTATTACACTTTTTCACTAATCGAGCTACAACGTGATCGGTCACGTGAGTGGGATACGATTAGTGGAGAATATCGAAAGTAGATCAACGATCTAAAGAGGTTTCTCAAGCTATCAAAGGATATAGATAATCACAGCTTAGGGTTTCTCTCTTTTTAGGTTTGAATGTTTAAAAATGAAGGAGTGGGAGAGAGAGACCCATGAAGGATTCTATTTATACTCTCTATAGAAATCTTTCAGAAAACTTGAAGTGCGTTCGAACGCATAAAGTCCGTTCAGAACGCACTTGTAGTTTGCACTAGCCGTTTCAAAATAACGTGCAAGTACATCTTGGGTCCGTTCGAACGAACAATGTCCGTTCGTAACGGACTCAATTATACATAGCATTTTGCGTTCACAGGAACAAAAGTCCGTTCAACGCACTGAAAAGTGGGTGAACGGATTCCAGGTTGTCCGTTCGAACGCACATGTGTGTTCGTTCGAACGCACACATCCCTGTGACATTTTTCGTTCACAGGAAGGATTGTCCGTTCAACGCACTCAGAAGGTGGGTGAACGGATTCTAATTGTCCGTTCGAACGGACATGATTGTTCGTTCGAACGCACACATCCCTGTGACACGTTTGGTTCTAATCAAGGTTTAATAGTTTTGATATGTGGCAAGTCCGTTCTGAACGGACTTTGAGTTCGTTCAGAACGCACTTCCTGCTTGACTGAACTCTTTGTTATTTTGAACATGATTTTACTTGAGTTCTACTAGGTTTGTACCTATGGTTTATTTGTGGCGTATCCCACTCACGGAAGGCTTCAACATCTTGATTCTTGATGTATTCCAATGGCCTTCCTTGTGTTCTTCTTTTCTTGTTTATCTTGAGACTTCATGTCCTGATTCTTGATGTAATCCAATGAAATCCTCCTTCACAAGTACTCCTTCATCTTCGTATCGTACCTATGTTATCCTGCACTTTTCTGGATGTATACATTAGTAATGACAATGTTTTGAAATAATCAAACTATCAGGAAATTTGAACCAACAAGAACTGCATAAAAGTTACAATCATAAAAGATCAAAATTACGAATAATGATTTATCACATAATCTAATTATTGAAACTATCAATAACCCCACAATTAAAATGTCCGGAAAATTAGTGAAAAATAAAATTTGGGGTTAATTTCATAATTGTGCACTTATTGGGCCATTGGGTAAATTGTCCTACTAGAGTTTTGAAAGAAAAATAAAATTTGGGGTTAATTTCATAATTGTGCACTTATTGGGCCATTGGGTAAATTGTCCTACTAGAGTTTTGAAGGAAAAATAAAAAGAAGGGATTAAACCGTAAAAAGAAAGGAACGATCCATGGCGTCCTCACTCCGGACCTTACTGACGGCGGCGGCACTGAAGGGGGTTGACGAGGCACGCGCGGCAATATTCGGCCACGTCCTCAACCCGACGGGGCGGAGGTCGGTGCACAAGATCCTTCGTAAGAAGTTGATTGGCGAGAAGGTCGCTTCGTGGTACCCGTACGACATCAAAAACGATGATCCCCTCGTTCAAGCTCGTGAAGAACAAGAGTATGTCTTTTTTGTGCTCCCTATCTTTCCATTGTTGCGTGCGGAATGTTTGTTTGAATTGTCGTGCTCATTCTTGAGCTTTTCTGTATCTTCTATGATCCTAATCCAGCACTCTAGCTGGGATTTTTTTTATTAATCTCTCTCATGTATGCGCACATACAATTACTGGTTGTTGTAGTTGTGCCTGCCAAGTGTTCGATGTAATGCCTATGTCAGATAATGAGGAAAAATCGAGTAAAATTGAATTTAAATTCGATCTTTAATTATGGTATCTGCACAATTGAGGGTTTATTAATACTATTCTCGACAAATTCCAAAATTGTAAAACTGATACTTCACTGTACTGATGATACAAGTAAAATTTGAGCTTAACGTCCAAAACTGCAAATTTGCAACCCTGATTTTGATCGTGTTCAATATTTTTTTTCTGTAATTTGGATGACACTAATAATTTTTTCTTTTTCACTTGTTTTTTTTCAGGCGAACGTCAAAACTGGAGATGTTAAAGAGACGTGGAAAGGGTCCACCGAAGAAGGGTCAAGGAAGGCGTGCCGTCAAGCGAAACAAATAAATGCAATTTCACCTTATTGCCTTTTGATTTTGTTATTTCTTATCCCCTCCTTATGATTTAATAAAAATGTTTCTTTCAGTAGATTTTTGTTGCACAATTTTTTTCTACCGGAACTTAAATTACTACTATTTTTTGTTAATTTCTTGCGCATTAGATTATTTATATTTATTTAATTCTGTCAAAATATTCAGCAATTAAATTTCTGATTTTTGTCCCCGTAAATACATCTTCTAACTGGTCAGGACCGCCTCGCAAATTACGTCTTGCTGATATACTTCACAAATAAAACTACGACAGTACAAACTTGAGAATAAATAATACTTGTTTATTTTACGCACAAGTTGCAAATCAAATATATTACCAGTATTTATTTACTTCGAGGCCCTTTAATTTTTTTGTTAGATGAAATGTAAATAGATGTCTACAATGAGAAAAATATGTAGTTTTCATTTTTCCTCAAAAGAATTCCATAATTGAAGACTAACACGTACATTTCTATTTTTTCCAAAATATTTGCAGAAATGCTAAGAGTGAAGTTAACACCTTCAAAAAAGTCAAATTATATTTTTTTCAACAATAAAATAGTAAATGTTTTCCTAACAATACTATATAATTAAAGAGTAACACAAGAATTTTTTTATTTTTTCAACAATTTCTAACAAATGTAAAATATGAAGTCTTGACACCTTCCGAAAAAAAATTATAATAGTTCCCAAAAAAAGGCCAAAATCGTTGTCTAAAAAGAAAAAAATGTTGCCCTCACAATACTCCGTAAATGAAGACTAACACAAGTAAATTTTTATTTTTTAAAAATTTCAAAAAAATACAAAAAGTGAATCCTCACAACTTCAAAAAAACCAATTATTATAATTTTTCAAAAAATTTGAACATTCGCAAAACGAGAATAATACTTATGTTTTATGTTTTCGTAATACAAATTCCATAACGAATACAAATTTCAATGTTTTTTCAAAAATGTCACCAAAAAAAAATTTGAAGTCTAACACCTAAGAAAAATCAATTTATAATTTTTTTCTAAAAAATGTCAAAATAGATGTCTGAAACGAGTAAAATACATGGTGAAATTCAAGAATCCTAAGCAATTTCAAGATACGAAATTCAATTCACCTAATTGTAGTACAGATTTTTTGCGACAAAGCAACATAGGGGAGTATACTAAAGTCGACACTAAGGGGCCGTTTGGCAAGCGGAATTAGTAGAGTGGAATTGGATTATAAGGTGGAGGAGAAAAAAGTTCTGGAATTAGTAATTCCACAGTTTGTTCGGATGTCCGAATTATAAGATGCTGGAAAGTATAATTTTTTGTTTGGTTGGTTAGAAAAATTCTTGAATTTCATTATTGAAAATATAAAACAAATGTTTGATTAAAATTAATACAATATAATAGTATTATCATATAATATTAAATTATTATAATATTATTATTATTATGTTATTATATTCTTCTTCTTGTTATTATTATTATTATTATTATTATAGTAATCATAATACTTATTATTATTATTATTATTATTATTATTATTATTGTTGTTGTTGTTGTTGTTATTATTATTATATTATTATTGTTGTTGTTGTTGTAAATAATACTAATATATTAATATTTTTATATTAATGCTATTATATTAGCATATTCATATAATATACTATTATAATATTAACATACTAATATTATTAATATTATTAATATTAATAATACATTTATATTAATAATAATATAATATATTAATATTACATAAATATTTTAAAATAATATTAACATATTAATATTAATATTAATAAATTATTGTATTATTAACTAATAATATATTAAAATTAATATTAATATTAATAATATACTCTAATATTAATATTTTTGTATAGTATATTAATATTAATATTAATATATTAATATTTATATAAATATATTCAAATAATATTAACATATTGCTATTAATATATTATAATAATTATTATTATAATAATAATTATAATATTATTTTAATATTAATTAATAGTATATTAATAATAATATTAATTATTGATATTAATATATTAATATTGATATTGGTATTAATATTAATATTATTATTATTATTATTATTATTATTATTATTATTATTATTATTATTATTATTATTATTATTATTATTATTATTATTATTATTATTATTATTATTATTATATTATATTATATTAATTATATATAATATAATTACTATTTAAACAATATAATACATATATTTATAATAATATGTAATATTATATTAATTACATGAAAATAAAAAATAGTAAGAACGTTGTATTTTATCCATATAATATTATTATTTATAATAATATATAACATATTATATTAATTATATAAATATAATATAATTATTAATTATTATGTATAATAGTTATTATACTATTATAATAATATATATTATTATTTCACATATAATATAATAATATATAAATATATATTATAATAATATATATTATTATTTATTATTATAATAATATTACAATATAATTACTATTTATTATTATAATAATATATATAATATTATATTAGTTATAATATAATTATTATATTATATAATTATTAATAATATTTAATTATAATATTATTAGTTTAATATTATAATATTATTACTGTATAATATAGTTATTATTATAATATCATTACAATATTATTATTATATTATTATAATTAATATTATTATTATATTATTTTTTATGTATTATTATTTTTTTATTGTGATCATTTAATAATTATTATTATACAATATTATATTATTATTATTATTATCTTATATCATTTAATAATAATAATAACAATAATAATAATAATAATAACTCCATTATGTGTTTTCCTCCACCTTGACATTCTCCAAATTTTTGGAATTATAATTTGGAGAATTTGTGTGAAGAAGAAAATCCAAGAATAATATAGTTCTTTCATTAATGGTGTGCCAAACAAGGAATTTAGGAGATGCTCCACCTTGAAATGAAATTCTTGCTCAAAATTCTAGCTCCCAAACAGCCCCTAAGTATATCTATCTTTGTTCATCAACATATAAACCACGTATGTGCGCATTGTAATGCATCTTCACTAACTTTGGTTCAAACTAAACATGACTTGACGCCCAAACCATAATTTGGACCATTGAATTCCAGAGTTTTATGTTATAAGATTAAGCCGGTTTGCAAACTTTATGAATGGCCCTCAAAGGATTATAGGATTTATTTTTGTATTATTTTTCACTTTTATTGAGGTGATGGGCCATTTAGGGGGCGAATTATTACAAAATTTAAGGTTGCCCCATCGTTTAGAACATTCAAATAAAAAGCAAAACATTCAACACACAAAAAACAAATTGCAACATCCATGACATAATTTTGTTATCCCGCAACAAAACATAAAACGACCACATTAATTTGCTACATACCGCAAAGTACTATTACTAGAATTAATTGTCTAAAGATGATGATAGGGCAAATAACCAAGCGAGTTCTTCACTCTCGTAACAATGTCATTGCATTGCATTAGCAAACCATAAAACTGGCCCGAGATGTCCACCTCAACTTCCATCCTCTCTTCACGAGCCCTAACTGGTCCATCATGGACCAATCCCATCATCTGATCACGAGTCTCTTCGGCAGCCCATGCGCTAGAAACAGGCCTGCTTGCCAATGGTGGCGGTGGAGGGAATTGGCGCGTGTCAATAGAAGGACGAGCTGGGTGCGCAAGAGGGGGACGCGGAAGAATAGAAGGCTGCGAAAAAGCAAGCGGTTTATTGTTGGCACTACCGCCAACTATTGTCTCAGTTTTACTAGGTCCAGAAATCGAACGATCTATCATAAACTTAACGCGGGGCCCATTGCTTGCGCTGGCCACAGCCCCAATTTCTTCACCTGGTTTTTTAAGTATCGATTTAGGGGGTTGACCCATAATTGGCAACTTAGGCCTCATATCAATTGAGGGCCCACTTTCACTTGGTTCGGGTCTAAATTTGACCCGTGAATCAGCCCTTTGCGGGCCCGACATGGCCCTTTGCGGCCCCGACACAGACCTTTGCGGGCCCGATTCAGGCACTGGATCCTGGCCTTGCGGTGACTCAACCTCTCGTATGTAATATTGCACTTTAGATTGGCCAAATATTTCATTTGTATTTACATAATTAAGTGCTGCTTTTGCATCTTCATTGAACTTAAATGTGACTTTGCACATGTGCGAGTTCCAATAGACCCGTGTGTTAGACAGGTCGATTGGGCCGAACCTTGCCAATTTGGCTTTGAGTGTCGCGATGGAGGGGAGTGCAGTTTTAATGGGGAATTTCATCATTAAGGCTGTTGCGCACGGAATCCTAGGAACTGGTGGAAGCTCGGGCTTTTGCTCCCTGACTTCCTTTGGAACAACCTTGGTCAAAGCAGTCTTCTTCTCGCTAGCCAATGCCTTGATCTTATCAATCTTCTTTTGCTTCTTCATGCCTAGCTCCTCTTGTCTGTCCGATGGGCCCCGCTTCGGACCAGCCACAGATGGGCCCACCACATCTTTTTTCTTCAAGGTTTGCTTCATAGGCTTCGACGGCGTAACCTTTGATACATCACTATTTTCCTTCTTAACAGTTTGCTTGTTGTTAAGAAGGCTCTTTTGATAAACCATTGAGCGGAATTTCAGGATCATGTGACTCACGCTATCTGCGGCGCCCTGGTCTTTGCCGTGTAATGGATTGACGGCGAGTTGTTGCATATCGAACACAACCTGTGCCGTGTCGAGATTATCGAGTTCTATCTTCTTCTTCTTCTTCTTTTTCTTTTTCTTTTCCAACTGAGCTTCTCCTTCTACTACTATTGTACTAGCTTGAGCCTGGGGCTTCTTTCGCTTCTGAGACTTCAGCTTGACCAAAACAGGCATAATCGGTTCTTCCTCTTCGGCCTCTCCTTTGTTTGCCTCTCTTCGTTGAAGCACAAACTTGTCGTCTTCTGGGCTGACGAGAACAGAGACGTCCTGTTGGTCGGGAACCGGAGGTGGGCACGGGAGGTCAGGAAGAGAGGAGGCAGAAGAGGGTGTGGGGCCCGCATCGTCGCGGCGCTTGAGGACATACTTGTCGCTGTCGTTTTGTACTCTCTTGGACGGGGTGCTCTTAAACCGGGATTTCTGTTGGGATTGAGAAGCAGGCTTTGCTTCTGGTTTCGGCTTGGTGGTCTTGGTAGAGGAAGCAAGCCGTTTTTGCTTTTTGTTAGGTGGTTGTGAGGAGGAGGAGGAAGAAGGGAGACGTTTCAACTTTTTATCGCTCCCTGAGAGTGTTTCTGCTATCTTCAATTCACCGCTAAAGAGCTCGGCTGCAAGAAAAACAAGGATAGGTTTAGTCCCTTTTGATCGTGACATAACTTTGGGGGGATAAAAAGAAGTAAAAAGTCACGTGAGTGGGTTTTGAGGTGTCAACATTTGTATTTTTTTTCTTGTTGGGGCCACTTCCCAAGACACTATTTATTATACTTGATATTTTATTCGATTTCTGTTAAATTATAATTATAATATATATTCATAGCCTACGCGTAATTCCAAAAAGAAAATTATAATGTATCAAAATGAAAATTAGAAATTTTGTTTTTTATGTAAGGAAAGACCTAATTTAGTACTTTACTAGGATTTTGAGGGCAATAATTATGTATTAAAGTGTTTAACAAATATGATGCTTGATTGATTGAAATGATAGATTTTAATGTTAAAACTTAAAACCGGAAAATAGTACACGACCCATGGAGGAGACGACTCCTTTCAACAGTTAGAATTTTAAATTGTCAATTTGTTGCCACTAAATCTTCAATTGTTTAACGTGTTGGATGGAAATTATAAGGCCCAGATCATGCCACCCAGGTTCAGATTGGCTGGATTTATCCTTCAACAGTATCTTGTGGATGGCCGTAGATGAGCTTTATGGGCAAAACGTTTGGTTTCTGTGCGAGGGAAGAGGAATTAGTTTCCCAATAAATTGTTTGGTTCTGGGAAGAGGGAATTTATTAGTCATTCGAGAAATTGTTATGCAAAAGCACCAGGAAGGTGAATAAATTACGGAAAATTGTGGGGTTTAATAAATTAGGGAAGGTGAATAAATTACGGAAAATTGTTATGCAAAAATTGTTAGTCATTCAAGAAATTGTTATGCAAAAGCTCTAGGAAGGTGAATAAATTAGGGAAAATTGTGGGGTTTAATAAGATGCTACTTTGAACTCGATTTTTCTAAAATTAGTTCTCATCGCCAACTCAGATTCTCGTGTTTTCTTACGTATTTTCTGTTATGTTTATGTTGCAATAATGTATACCATTTTATTAAAATTACATGTTCAGAATTTTGTCAAAAATATATAATAATAATGTAAGAATACATTATTTTATTCAAAAATGTATATCACACATGTAAAATATATATTTAAACACAATTATGAATTGATATTAATAAAATATAATGATCACGTATACAAATTCATTCATAAAAAGCATAAATTTCTATTATAAAAATATATATTAAATATTTTCAGAAAAGTTTACTTCTCTTAAAAAATGTATCGTGCAAAAAGTTATCACACACATCTAAAAGATAATAAGTCGAAAACATATATTTAAGTTAACAAAACGTATATTCAAAAATATTTCATAAGGTATAAACCTAACAAATATTGTACTTCAAAAAAGTACGTCATAAATACAAAAAGACAAAATATACAATTGAAAAAATAAATTATACATTTAATAAATATATTTCAGAAGATATAACAAAAATATATATTGTACTTCGAAAAGGTATATTATAGTTGACAAATCTACATTTAAAGGGGAAAAACTATATCACGAAAAAAAATGACCAGTGAGATATAAATAAAATAAGTTTTTGAAGAATTGTCAATTTAGGAGGATAATTGTGGGAACAATTGTTTAAACTTGCCCAAAAGGATAAAAACTCTTTCAAGGACCTTTCTTGCGAAGTAATATTATACTAACGTTACTTTTAGAAACTAATACTGGCAACCCAAAAGGGTATACTAGAAGCTGATGGCTCAAAAACTTTGAGAATTAACAATCTACCAAACCAAGAAAGGGAACAAGGGGAATGAGAAAAAATGCGAAAAAGAAGCGAGACGAAGAGATAACAGAGAGGAATGAGAACCAAAATCTTGATCCGACACAAAACTCACACCATATTTTCAGATTTTGAAAATCCGCATAATTGATGCCTACATGGAAAATAGGTGCTAAAAGTGACCAAGAACTTCTTTTCGTTGAAAATCTTATTTCGATATTTTCGATTGTTATCAATTTCGTTAAATATTTTTGAAAATATATCCTAGCATATTTTGAAATTATATCTGCCATCAATTGAGATAAACATATGATATTATGCATCTCAACTCTGGTTACTTCTCTATATAATGAAATTTGCATACACAATCTACACACACCAAGAATTCCAAGGAATTGCAAGTATAATATACAGCATGTGAAATTAAAAAAAAAGTACTCAGAATTAAAAACTACACTCTTACCACTGTTAGAATTTGATCCATAATTTAAGGTTATTAAGTTCATTAATAACATAACACGGCCATCACCGTAGTCTTTATTAATAAAATACAAATTTATAGTAATAGTAATATTAACATCAATACCTCGTTGCGATATACCTCGTTGCACGATCCTCTCTTGCTTTATCTGAGCACCGGGCCCCACATCAGCACAAAACGCCTCCTCGTAAGTCTTGTCCGATTCTTCGAAAACTTTATATCGATACCCTTGCATCATAGCCCTCATTTTCATAAACAACACCATATCCTCCCCGTAACTCTCCGCCACATTCAACGAACCAACGGCCATGTCTTTCACGAATTGCAAGGCTTTCACAGGGTCGAAAAGCTCGCGAGCCTTATCGATCTGCTTGAGTGAATACATTGCCTTCTCTCCCAACCCAGGTAAGTCTACATAAACATAGTTCTCTTTTCCGGCCGGTTCGAAATTGGAGTCGTTGCGGCATTTACAGACCACAGAAAGAGCTCCGCGCCGCGAAGCTTCATCGGTTGCCTCTGAAACAGCATTGACAAAGGACTTGAAATTAGCCTGACTCGACATTTCTCTGAAATTAGGGTCGAAAGGGATTAGCTCAGACGGATCGAACCAGCCGTAACTGCTGTCACCAAAGAAAGCAACCAGTACAGCATCGGGTTTTCGACCTTCTACATGGCGAGTTTTGCGCACTGTAGGACCAGCAAAGGATTCGTTGAAGATCTGGCCAGGCCACCAAGGATGCGACTTCACCTTGCCCCATACCATGTCGTCGACTTGAAACGCCTGAACACAGTCGCCATCTGTTGAGCTGATCTCTTGTGGTGGTGAGATTTCTCGGTCGATAGAGGAACTCATGGTGAGAGAAGAAGAGAGGGAGATCCGATTTGTGGGGTTTAGTGAGCGAGAGGGGTCATCCGATAAGCGTGATTTGGAGGGTGGGGGTTAAGGGGGAGATGAATGGATAAGGAAGGGAACGGAGGCTCCCGCGCCAGAAACCCTAGGAGAGAGAGAGAGAGAGAGAGAGAGAGAGAAGGGGGCGGATCGAATGAAGCAAACTAATTGAGCAGGCGAAATAGGTGCTGTGTGCAAGGACTACGGACTACGGAGCAGTTTGGTAAAACACGATCGAGTTGGTAAAGAATAAAGATAACCACTAACATTTTTCAAATTAATCCTTATTAATTTTATCATATATATAATATTATATTTTAAAAATGAAAAATAACTATTTGAATTGAGATTTATTGTATAGTAAGATAAAAAAAATATCGGCCGAATTGATTCGGATTCGGTCTGATCCGAGCCGAGTCTCAATCGAGTATTTCGGTCCGAGTTTTTGATTTTTTTTTGTTTTGTATAGATGTTCATATTATAAATAACATTTAATTTTATACATGCTATATTATAAATTGTTGTACTAAATAGTCAATATTATTGAATTTGACTTTCGAATTATATTTTTGTACATACAATCAATAATCATATTATTATACATACAACCGAATTAGCCTAGCTCAAACTAAAAAATATAACTCGGACTTTTTTTTTAAACTAGTTCGAATTGGCTGGTGGAGTCCAGATCAAACAGAATTTGAAGTGAATTTTGTTCGTTCTAATTCGATTCAGTTTTAGTCTTATTTATCTTCACAAAAGAAATGTTATTCTCCTTACTAATTCATTATTTATATTTTTTATATGGACTGTTTTTGTCCAAATTCAATATTGCTTCTAGCCTAAGAACTTTGAAACGAAGTAAAAAAAATTTGGTGTGGCTTCTGTTATGCATATTATCAATTATCAATTTTATATCATGCATATTATTGATTTTCATGTTAGTTATGAACCAATGCAGCAAATTAACTTGGGGACTCAGTTACACATAATGCATGAGAATATCACTTACGGTAACAATTTTTTGCCAATGAGATGAATCTGCTCGGATATTATCCAAGCCGAATATTGGGACGAATATTTTATTCAAAATTCAGATTCGAATTCGGTATTTGGTTTTAGTGTCGGGTCCTATACGGATCCAGTTATTATTCGGATCTGCATATTTTTTCATATCCGATACGCCGATTCGGATTCAAGTATCCAGATTTGAATCCGAATATAGATATTAATGATTTTTGAATGATTTAACGTCCCACCCAATTATAAAATTGCGTTTAAACATAGTAATTTAAATTGCCCATTATGTGAACCGGATCCGAACCGTTTACATCCCTGGATGGATCACATAAGATATCTTTCAAATTATAGTATTTTGTGACGGTAACACTTGTTTGAAAAAACTAATTGTGTTGTATATATTTGTACTTCGAAGATATGCACACCGGATGCACTCCAACGCTATGTGATCATCTTCTCCACGGCCCTCTTCTCCATTTTCTCGAGTGTCGTCTGAAAAGAGGAAGAACGCGGCCTTCATCTCAGCCCTTTTTTCTTCAGCTTCTTCAATTTTTCATTGGCTTCTCTCCTCTCGTCAATTTTGTTCTCCCTCATATGTTATAGTTCTTTGTTCACCCTTCTTCATCTTCATATCTCAATTTTTCAATGTCAATTTGGAGATAAAACATCATAAATATTTATTAATCTTGTTCTTTGATTCTTTAAATCCCAAAAATTGATAAAATTTACTTAATTTGTTCATATTTGTTTCGTAATTTGTTGAATTTAATGAAACAAAATCGCTCATATTTTCTTAATTTCATGAAATTCTTCCATATTCGAGATATGAGGCATCTCTAGCTTCTATAATAATGTTATTAGATATTTCATTAACACTAGAATTGATAACTAAAAATTTATTTACACTGTTGTTATTAGCAAAATCGATAAAAAATGGTGTCAACATCTTTAGGACCAATTTTATTTATTTCCGTAACTTTGTCCAAACAACCCCATACACGAAGGATATTTAAATTTGAAGCTTGATTTTTTCCATAATAGGTGTGGAGTTTGTTTCTTTTTCTTCGAGAGAACTCGATTTTGAATAAAACATGATGTGATCAGCAATGCTTTCCCCTACATATTTTTATGTAGTTCTAAACTTATAAAATTGCGGAGAATAGGGAGCGATTGTTTCGTGAATAATTTCATTTTGTCCACAAAACATGATAATTCATTTGAGATATATTCACCTCATCTGTCATATTGAATAATCTTGATTTTCCTCTCTAGTTAATTTCCAACCGTAGCTTTATAAGTTTTCCACTTATCAAAAAGTTCGCCTTTTGATTTGAGAAGATAACAGTAACACTATTTTGAGTAATCATCAATGCAACTTACAAAATAACGATTACCTCTTTTAGTGAAAATTTGTGTTGAATCACGCACATCGATGTAGATAAGTTCTAAAATATTAGTCTTGCCCTTAATAATATTGAAAGGTTTATGAGTTTGAGTTTGTTTTGCTTCAACACAAATTTCACATTTTAATGAAAAATCTAACTTTGCTTTTGAAATTGAATCCAAAGCCATCATTTCTTTTATTCTATGCAAATACACATGATCAAATTTGGTGTGCCATATTATTGAATTTGTATCCCATAATGATGTAACATTATTTATTTCGTTATTAGTAAAGTATGTCGCATTCAGTAATCACAATCTTATTTTATTTCGTAATCACAATCTTATTTTATTTCAAAATATGTAGCCTCTTTGTACTAAAAGGAAACCACTAATTCATTTTTTATTTATTCAGGGAACATATAATACAAGTATCTAACATCATGAGATCAACACTACCTCGATTTAGACCTTTTATCATCTACAAATGTTATATTTTTCCTGTTAGTCTTTATAGCCTTTTTACAAGTTTGCTAGATGGAATCTAAAACAAGAATTCATACATAGAAATCAACTAAAAAATATTATCCTGAATTATACAAAATATGATACTGAACTATACAATATATTATTCTATGTATTGTGAAATGACGGACCGCGTCCATACGTGATTTATGATAAAACATTTTCTGACACGCGATCTCTGACATGCGATTTTCGACACATGTTTAAAAATATTATTCTACAAGTTAAAATATATTATGCAATTTCAAACATATGCATATATATTGCACAAAGATATTAATTTTCTTTGTTTCTTGGATGGTAAAAACAAATATGCCTTGCAAAACAAAGATTTATGTTAATGGATAATAAAGCTAAATTAATTAAGATTGAAAAGATAATAAATAATTAATTAAATATAAAGAAAATAACATTATCAAATCTTAACAAAATTTGTAATTTTCAGATTTTTATTTTACTTTGTTTCTAAACTAGCATAATTAAATCTATTTTTACATTGTCATATTAATTTCTGAAAATTCAACAAATATAATTAATTAAAATAATAATAAAATTAAAAGCATGATGAAACAAATATGGATATAGCTGCGTGGTCCAATCACTGCGACCCTCAAACTAGATTTACGTGTTTCTGTGTAGAAATTGTCTATTAAATGCCTTCAGGGGTCGAGTCTCATTCGAAAAGACATGTAAGGTTGCACCAAATTCTTCAAACCAATTTCTTTTATTTGTAGTGTATTATAATTTTTCTTGATGACTTGATTATATTGTTTGGTAGACTAAGCAAATTCACGAAAGAGAGAGAGAGAGAGAGAGAGAGAGAGAGAGAGAGAGAGAGCGAACAATGTATATATTCTACTCTTGCTTGATTTCTTGGTTTTCCTAGTTAACAGTGGAGAGAAAGACTGGAACAACAAGGTAATTTCGGTTTTGGTATTCTTAATATTTTCATTTAAAATCGAAATTATTTATGGAATTTATTCCTGGTAATTCTCTTCATGTATTTCCCCTTAATTATTTTCTAACCGCTACAATTTTATTATAGCTTAAATATGTAACAATAAATATGCATTTAGAATGCAAAAATAAACTTAATTATTTAAGATAAATAATCAGTTCAATACTCAATATCAAGTTTTAAATTTAATGGTATTACTAATAAACAATACAAGTACTCAGATCATCCAGATTTCTAGCAAACTTAATTAGCACGGATCATTTTAGAGGCTGATTAGACACCTTCAAGAGTGAGCACGTCCTATCGTTCAAATTAAGCATCAGATAACACGTGACAGTTTGATTTTTTTTTTTAATTTTGACCACACTACAAACGAACGCCATAAAAATGTATAAAATTTTATCCGGAAAATATAAATCTAATTCAAAAAAAATTACACAAAATATTACTCATATAAAAAAAATTATATCTTAAAGGATGTATCATACATACATTAAAAAATATATCATATATATAAAAAAACAACATGTATTATATTTTAAAAAGATAGCATGGATCAAAAAAGGTTTAACAAATAAAAAATATTTAGAAAAGTATAACATGTATTACGTTTAAAAATATATATATCATTGATCTAAAATGTATAAAATACATCTAAAAAAATATAACATATAAATGTATATATGATACATATAAAAAAATATAACATATATCCAAAACATACATCATTCATTTTAAATGTACATGAAAAAATATATAACATACATCTTATATGATACATCGAAAAATGTATAAAGATAGATGAGGAACGGTGTGTAATTTTGCACAAAATGTGATTAAAATTAGAATAAATCAAATTGTCACGTGTTGATTTTTTATTAGTGGCGAGACGGATGTCACTCTTGGAGTGGACCATCTTTTCCTTTTATTATTCCCCGATATGGTCAAGTGTCATAATACACCATTTAGGGGTATCCATATACCGTTTTCAATATACGTTTTACTATTATTATGTCATTTCGATGTCATTATATTATTTTCACGTAAAATTATTATGCGAATCTATTGTTCCAGATATCAATATATCATATGTAATGGTAATTTATCATTTCTAGATAATATAGGTTTCCGTCAATATATCATTTTTTCTACTATTATTAATACATTTCTAGATAATATAGGTTTCCGTCAATATATCATTTTTTCTACTATTATTAATACTTATGTGTTGTTTATTTATTGTTTAAATTTAATGGTAATTGTTTCAATTATAGTATGTCATTTTCGGTACAAAAAAATTGTTATAGGTAGTTATATATATATATATATATTTGTGTTATCAAAGCATTTCAACGCTAAATTATTTACTTGAGAATTTTAAATAAAGTACCTGCATCGCAGCACAAATATTATCCTAGAAAGTTCATATTTTTCAGTTTAATTTTGTAGAACACCTTTCCTCATTTATATTTCTTAATTGAGTGGATGATACTTTCAAATTATCAATCTCAGACTCAAATACTCCATTATTTCCTTAAAACAAAAAATAAATTCAAGTTTGTACCAAGCCACTTTTATTACATATCATGCGAAAACATAATTAAAAACTTATTTCTTAGTTGGACCCCTTCCTGATTGAAATCACCTTCTTTATCGCGGGCCGAGACAGCAAATCCTCCCACCACGCTTTAACATGGGGATAAGATTCAATCACCGAGATGTACGGAGTCAGCGATAGGTTATAAGTACTAGGAAAATGACTGAGATCCGCCAAGCTAATGAAATCTCCAGCGAGATACTTGGTCTTGGATAACTGAGACTCGTACACTTCCAACACCTTCTTGAACTTCTCTAAGCTTGCATTAATGATCGACTCGTCCGCCACACCGCCCATCATCGGGACAATGAGGTACTGAATGGTTATTGGAGACGTCGCAGGGCTGTATTGGTGGGCCTCCACGTTGAGCCAAACATCGACAAGAGCAGAGTCTGCGAGATTGTCTTCTTTCAGAAGGTCGGGCTTGTACTTGCGAAGCACGTATCTTGAAATTGCACGAGATTCTGCGAATGATAGATTAGTACAAACTTAATGATTTTGTAATTTAAATGCACGGTTATTCATTTCCTGTATTTTCGTAGGTTTGCAATTTCATGATTTTTTTTATTAACTTATTGCTAATAGTATTTTACAACGCATGCATATTGTTTTATGAGATATATAATATGTATTTATACATAATTGTTTGTGATATATAAATATTGTATATTAATTGTATTGTGGGGTTTTGGTCAAATTCATTTTGCGCCATTAATTATGCAAAAAAAAATTATAATAAATAGAGAAGATATATAGGTCTTTCATTTATTAATGTTAATGAAATTTGAACTCACAACTTCTCACAATATATATATATTTTTTATCTCATATTCAACCAATTAGACTATGAAATAATTGACAAGAATAAATCTTTTTTTGAGATCAAGCATCTATTACTAAGAAATTAAAATATTAAAAGTTGGTAATATAATAAGCTTTGCAAACAAAATTGTAATACGTTGCTAATAGCAGAGTGAATTGGTAATTTGAGTGAGAAACATAAATTTTTTTTTGATTAATGTGAGAAACATAATTTTGTTTTAACTAACAATAAAAAACTTGGAATCATACCGAAAAGGGCCACATCTCCATCTTCAAAGGCTGGAATTTGACCAAAAGGCTGCAAAATATCAAAGTAAAAATATTATGGAAAAATTCTTCCATTTTCTCGGTAATATGTCAAAACCATTTTTTTTAATTTAGAACAAAGTTATTTCGTTATTATTTCATTTGCTAAGTTTGCGTTTACATTATTCTGATTAGTATTTTAGAAATAAAAAGTAAAAAAAAATGAGATCCTATGATTTTTTTTAAAATAATGTAAACAGTAAACACTTAATGCAATTTATTTTTATTTAATGTTAGTCAGAGACTCAGAGTACTGAAATTTGTGCTCCCCATTAATTCATGAACCCCTCCCATCCAGAAACATGTCGTACAACACATTTATGACCTCCAAATGGCACGTCCTTGAAATGATGCATTACATTAAAGCCTTAAATTATTATATGATTTATATCCAAACAAAAATGACACGATACATATTGAGGAGATTTAATTTACCTATTAAGTATTTTTTTCATATTTACTATTCTATTTTATAATTTAGAGGATGTGAATTTTTACAATGATATATTTTTTTTAGAAAAATAATACTTGTCCCCTCTAAAATTTCCCCACAAAACCTGATGTGTTGGCAAAGAAACATTAAATATGTTTAATAATAGCAAATTTTACATCTTAAATTTATCAGGTGGTAAACCTAACCTATTTATTTTATTACATTTTTATTAAATTTCAAGCATTTCACATGTGGTAAATACTGAATCGATTCATCCAAATAAATTTTGCCCATATTTGTAAAATTTAAATTAATTACAAAAGAATGGTGATAATCGATTCCAATAAAACGTTCAATTCATTAATAAAATGTGAAACGGTTAATATTTTTTCTTTTTCATCATATATAGGAAAACAACAAAATAAATAGTCATCGTTTAATACTACTAATTAATGTATTTGTCAACACATCAATTGAGATAGGGAATTCCAAGGAGATATCTATCACCATTCTTTTTTTTATCGATCAAGACGTACAAAACTAAATCTTAAATCGATACATTTGTTTCTAAATTTTAAAGAAATTGTGCCGCTAATTTCTTTATACCCTATTGATATTCAGATCGAGAAACAAACTATTATGTTACTGAGTTTTGAAAATTATATAATTTGTGTATTTGTTAGCTTTGACAATAATTTCATATAAATCAACAATAATTTGTGCATAAGAAGTTATAGTTCCATATATTAACCTTTATTTTGATTCCTGGAGGGAAGTAAAGAAAATACAATAATTTTGTAACGAGAGAAGAGTGAGACTTACATTTTTGGCAAGGAAATGTTGCTGCTTGTGTTCGCCGCCGGGGAGGTTAACCGGCAGCAGCTCGTACTCTGCGCCAGCCTCCTCCAGGCATACGAGGACACGCGTAACATTTGCGGACAAGGTGACTCCATATAGTTTGATCGCCATTTTGCTCTTGCTAGTTTTAGCGAGAAGAAGTCAGGAGGGGAAGACTAATTTGGTAGAAGTGGTGGAGAGAAGTTAGGAGGGGAAGACTAATTTTATAGAAGAAGTGGTGGGTTGACGACAATAATGGAATTTTGATGTGCATCACTTTCCTTAGTCTTCTTCCAGCCGTTCTTTATCATCAACGCCTGAATCAACTTAAAGAGAGCTTCGTCCAGCCGTTCGTCAAAGCTTCGTCGACTAGGTTTTTAACGAGGGGGGAGAAAGAGAGAAAGAGCTTAGAGAGGAGGGAGAGGGAAAGAGGTTCGTCCAGAGAGCGCTTAGAGAGGGGGGAGAGAGGTTCTCCGGCAAGCTAGGTTTGGAGTTTCCCGAGAGGGAGAAAGAGGAAAGAGGAAAGAGGAATAAAGAGAGAAGAGAGAAGTCACGACTCACGTGAAAGAAAGAAATTTGATTTAGGGGCTGTTTGGACAGTGACATTAGACATTACTTTAGTAATCTAAATTCTTAATGTTTGGATGTAAGTATTTATGACAAATGTTGTTGTAATTTTTTTGTTTGGATAGAACAAAAGGAAACAAATGTAGTAACTACAATACATATGAAATGATATTCTGAAAAATAATCAACTCAATATATTTTCACAAAAATTAAATTACATTTCGTACATTAAAAAATAAAAATATCCACGCACTACTCCAACAAATATTTTAGATTAAAAATAATACTTCGATAAACAATGATAAAAATTGCAACAAATACTTCAATTAACAACAGGATACTTAATATCAAATACTAAATTTGTAACATAGTCCATCGTCAATAGACAAACATTAGAAAATCATATTAAGTCTGCTACTAAACAGAGAAAAACCAGGCAAAAAAAAATATGAACTATTTACAGCATGTAGAGTATTATTGGACAACAATATAATTTCTCTTGCTCATAGTACTTACAAAGCTTATTACTTACTAGGATGAATAATAAATGATGAAATTAGCATTCGATTCAAAGTTTCAAACATAAGATTTTTGGACTCTCGTGAATAATAATTTACAGATTATTTCGAATGAAATTAGAAACTGTAATGTTCAAATTAGTCAATTAACATAATATATCAATCAAGTAGTATATTTGCAGTTTTGTTATCAACTTAAATTTGTTAATTTGGTGAAATTCACTCAATAAAAACCAACAATTTCATCTAAATGATTGATAATACAAAAACCAACTTAAATCAACTTAAATGAAATGTCTGATTCCTCTGTGCGTGCGTGCGTGCGTGCGTGCGTGCGTGGGCGCGTGGGCGCGTGGGCGTGTGCGTGTGCGTGTGCGTGTGCGTGTGCGTGTGCGTGTGCGTGTGCGTGTGCGTGCAAAATGTCAAAAACAAACAATTTCATGTAATTGATTGATAATACTTTAATTGCTAAATTGTGTAGACACAAACACACTTTAATTTCATACCAGTACCTTGCGGCCTAGACAGTAAACACACACACACACACACACACTTTAATTGGTAATTTTCTTTTAGACATACTTTAATTACTATTTTTTGTAAGATACAAACACAAATTTCTGAACAAAACAGTAAAAACACACACTTCATTTGGTACTTTTCTTTTATAAATACTTTAATTCGTACCTCAAACATCAAATCTCTGAAACAAAACGTTGAAATTATGACAAATTACTTTAGTTGGTACCTCAAACAATAATTTTCTGAAAAAAGCGTCAAAAACAATTCTTAAAGTTCAAACTAGGGACTAAGTTCAAATTGTGAGCAAACAAATTAAAAATTCGTAAATCACTACTAGGAAATCAAATAGAAAAATTAGATCTAGGAATACAAACGGGCAGCAGAGAGAAGAAAAATTATTTCAAAGTCGGCTTGAGAGAGGAGTGAGCATCGCTTGACTTGAATCCTGGCTTGAATGGGGATTTTATAGAGAGAAGGTACTGAGGCGAGTGATCTAGAAAATCTGTGTTGCTTCAGTTTCGTTACTTTCTCCCGCCATGTTTTCCCCATTCCCGCTATTGGGACTCTTGGAATTTTCACGAGAGTTGTGAGTGCTGTAATGGAGAGGTATAAAGACAATAGAACTGCAGGAATGTACCAAATACAACCATCCAAACATGAGTTTAAGGCTAACTACTGCAACTACTACTACTAACTACCTATATTGCACTTGTCCATGACAAGTGTTCCTGTTCTTTGTTTGATGAGCTGTGTTACGCGGATACTTCAAAAATGCAGAAGTATCCTGAGGATACGCGTATCCGATACGGATACGAGTGCGATACGGCTCGGATACGTATCGGATACGCCACGTGGCGTATCCGAATATTTTAATATTTATTTTTTTCGGATACGGCGGGGATACGACAGGATACGTCCAGGATACGGCTGGGATACTCCATTTATGATACTTCGGCCCATTATATATTTTGGCCCATAATATTTTTAAATAAATTATATATGATACTTCTAGCTTAGTTCTAAAATATTTTTAGAACAAGTTTATGATAGTTTTATGATACTTGTATTGTTTGGGTGATATTATTTATTGTCATGATATTTAATTTAAAATTATTATTAATTTATTATTGAATTTATTATTAATTTATTAATTATATATAATATAAATATATTAAATTAATAATTATATAGCCGTATCCGTATCCGTGATTTTTTGAAAAATATCGTATCGTCGTATCCGTATAGTATCGGATACGCTACCCGTATCCGTATCCGTACAACATAGTTGATGAGTCATGAATGTGGGATTAAGTGGGAATGTGATTTTTAGTTTGCTTGCCATTGTCCCTTCACCAGTGATACCGTCACTCAAGAACCCCTTTTATAATTTCACAATAATATAAATATATAAATTTATAATTTATAATACCGTCACTGAAAATTTATAATTTATATATCAAAGCACCAATAAATTTGTACCAGGATTACTAAGATATTTAATTAAGTATCATGCGTTTGGTACTTATGAGTTTTTAATCATGAGATTTGTTTTGAAAAAAAAAATTCTTCACAATATGTATATGTGTATTTATTGATGTGTACAAATTTTCATGATTGTCATGAAAAAACACAAATCTCAAAACAAATATAATAATTTAAAAACTCATAGATATCAAGCCATGATACTTAAATAACTATTTTAGCTATCCTCAATTTATACTATTGCCATTGTCATAATAAAAAATACAAATCTAAAGCAATTATAATAACTAAAATCATATTGTTATTGTAATAATAAAGAACACTCCATAAATTATTTGTTTGAGGATTTTAATTAAAATACCCACACGATAGCATACATATTATTCTAGTACATTTTTAATTTTCAGTTTCATTTGTTAAAAATAACTTTCCTCATTTAGATTTCTTAATTGAGATGACGACGATACTTTCAAATTACCAGTCTCAGACTCAAATACTCCAAATATTTCCTTAAAAACAAAACATAGATTAAGGTTTGTACCAAGCCACTTTTATTACATATCATGCGAAAACATAATTAAAAACTTATTTCTTAGTTGGACCCCTTCCTGATTGAAATCACCTTCTTTATCGCGGGCCGAGACAGCAAATCCTCCCACCACGCTTTAACATGGGGATACGATTCAATCACCGAGATGTAGGGAGTCAGCGATAGGTTATAAGTACTAGGAAAATGACTGAGATCCGCCAAGCTAATGAAATCTCCAGCGAGGTACTTGGTCTTGGATAACCGAGACTCGTACACTTCCAACACCTTCTTGAACTTCTCTAAGCTTGCATTAATGATCGACTCGTCCGCGACTCTGCCCATCATCGGGGCAATGAGGCACTGAAAGGTTATTGGAGACATTGCAGGGTTGTATTGGTGGGCCTCCACGTCGAGCCAAACATCGACCAGAGCAGAGTCTGCGAGATTGTCTTCTTTCAGAAGGTCGGGCTTGTACTTGCGAAGCACGTATCTTGAAATTGCACGAGATTCTGCGAATAATAGTTGTTGTGACTTTGATGTAAAATATGGTACATGATTAAGATGTAAAATAATTAAATATGTTAATTAACATAATTAATATGTTAATTAGTATTAGTATCATATATAAAGAGGATGTTTTGGTGAAATATGGCACATACTGACATACATGGGCTCTTATTTTATTTATATCAACTCTATCGTAGTCGTCCTCTCAACCTCAAGGATAATGTAAATATGTATATTAATTGTATTGTGGGCTTTTGGTCAAATTCAATTGGTGTCATCGATTACGCAATTTTTTTTAATCAAACTCGATCAAGCATCTCTTACTCAGAAATTAAATATTGGAAATTTGTAATATAATAAGCTTTGCAAAAAATCTGTAATACTTTGCTATTAGCAGCGTGAATTGGTAATTTGATAATAATTTGAGACATATTTTTGTTAATAACAATAAGAAATCTGGAATCATACCGAAAAGGGCCACATCTCCATCTTCAAATGCAGGAATCTGACCAAAAGGCTGCAAAATATCAAAGTAAAAATATTATTGAAAAACTCTTCCATTTTCTCTGATACATCGTAGGGGTGTCAACGGTTCGGATCCGGTTCGGATAGTGGTCATACCAGATCCATATCCATATTGTCGGATCCGGATACGGTTCGGAGAATAAACGGATACGGATACGGTTCGGATATTGTCTGATACGGATACGGATATGATTCTGTTTCGGATATTAAAACGGATATTATGTTATCATAACGTAACTTATTTTTTAGTTATAAATATATATAATTTGTGACATGAACGATAAATATGATTATATTTAAACATAATTTTACGATTGTGAGTTAAATCATTTACAAATCATTAATTTGTATATGATTTTTCAACTAATATCAAATATAATACATAAAAATAATATATAATATGAGTATCCGGATCCGATTTCGGATACTCGAATCTAGTTTCGAGTATCCGGATCCTAAAAATACCCGGATCCGGAACACGGATCCGGTTCCCGCACCAAAACCGAATATCGAATCCGGTTCCGAATCTTAAAATTAGCAACCAGATCCATATCCGGATCCACTCGGATTCGGATATTTTTTTCGAATCCGGATATTTTTTCGGATACGGTTCGGGTCGGTTCGGGCAATATCCACACCATTGACATCCCTAGATACATGTCCCAACCAATTTTTTTTAATTCAGAACACAATTATTTCGTTATTATTTCATTTTGTAAGTTGTTTTTTTATTATTCTGATTAGTATTTTAGAAATAAAAAGTAAAAAAAATGAGATCATATGATTTGAACATAATGGCTTTTTTTAAAATAATGAAAGCACTTAATACAATTTATTTTTATTTAACGTTAGTCAAAGTACTGAAATTTGTGCGCACCATTAATTCTTGAAACACACACACACACCCTTTAATAATTTGTGCGCACCATTAATTCTTGAAAAACACACACACTTTAATAATTTGTGCGCACCATTAATTCTTGAAAAAAAAAACACAAACACACACACCCTTTAATAATTTGTGCGCACCATTAATTCTTGAAACACACACACACACCCACACACACCCACACACACACCCTTTAATAATTTGTGCGCACCATTAATTCTTGAAAAAAAAAACACAAACACACACACCCTTTAATAATTTGTGCGCACCATTAATTCTTGAAACACACACACACACACCCACACACACCCACACACACACCCTTTAATAATTTGTGCGCACCATTAATTCTTGAAAAAAAAAACACAAACACACACACCCTTTAATAATTTGTGCGCACCATTAATTCTTGAAACACACACACACACACCCACACACACACCCTTTAATAATTTGTGCGCACCATTAATTCTTGAAAAAAAAAACACAAACACACACACACCCTTTAATAATTTGTGCGCACCATTAATTCTTGAAACACACACACACACACACCCACACACACACCCTTTAATAATTTGTGCGCACCATTAATTCTTGAAACACACACACACCCACACACACACCCTTTAATAATTTGTGCCCACCATTAATTCATGAACCCCCCCTCCTACCCATAATAATATCATGACTACACATTTATTACCTCCAAATGACAAGCCTTTGACATGCATGATGGATGAAGCCCTAAATAGGCTAAATTCTATCCAAACTCGCATGGCATGATATATTGGAGATCTAATTTACCTAGTAAAGATTGTTTCTATTTACTATTCTATTTTATAATCAGAAGCTGTGAATCCAAAATTATGTAATTTGTGAGCTTTGAAAATTCCCGTAAAAATATAAAAAAAATAATTAACGAAGAATTGGAAGTTATTTAGCAAGACCGGTTTTATTGTGCAGAAGCTATAATTCACCATTACTAATTTTCCGAGAAGAGAAGACGGGCACTCACATTTTTGGCAAGGAAATGAGGCTGCTTGTGTTCGCCGCTGCCGAGGTTAACGGAGATCAGCTCGTACTCTGCGCCAGCCTCCTCCAGGCACACCAGCACACGCATGACATTTGGGGACAACGTTGCTCCGTATAGCTTGATCGCCATTTTTCTCACTAGGTTTAGAGAGAAGTTTGGAGGGGGGAGACTAATTTTATAGAAGAAGTGCTTGGTGGGGGTGACGGTGGGGGTGACGGTGATGGAATTTTGATTTTCTGTGCTGTGATACAATGAACAAGTCTATGCACTGAAATATTTTTTGGGAGGTGATATTTAATATTTTAGCCAAAAACTCACTTGATTGACCTATATTGTGATAAATTGTGAATTTGAATCTCATTAATATTAATGGATAGAGAATTATCGAGTTTTTTCATTTATTTATATTTAATATTTTATTGAATGTAGTTATATTTTTATTTACTTATTTTTATTTCCAACATATAATGGAATGTAAGAAGTCATGTAAAAACATAGGATACCGTTAACGACAAGCGATTGCTTGTCGGATTCCATTCAAAAAAATATATATATATTTTATTGAATGTTTACTATGACTCCAGAACATACCTGACGAATAATACAAAAATTCATGACTAAACATGAATTTTAAAACAAGCACATAAAGCCTTGAATATTATATATATTTATCAAAATCATATCATATCATGTAAAAGATAAATATTTTTATTTTATGTTTTAAATATTAAATATATATTACGGTAGAATATTTTAATAATATTTGTTTATTGTAAAATGTATATTAGTTTAAATATAATATTTGTTTATAATAAAATGTATATAGAATATTATCAACCATATTGAATTTAAAATACATCTCATATTTAGGAACATGCTAAATAATCATGCAAATGAACCTGAAAGATCCAAAGTTTAATAAAAAAATCATGCAAAATTATAACCTAGACGCATAAATGAAAACTAAACTAAATCTTAAAATCATTCTCATCAACACGTGAAGTACATCAATTAGTCTTTAACCACGCACGTATCAAAATCAATCTCATCATCGCTCATCATCTCATCCAAGTCACTTGAATTAATTTCTTTATTATCAAGATCTCTTGTATTATCGTTGATCGCATTATAGTTTTCATAGTGTCTAACAACAAATAAATGATATGTTGTACCGCTGATGTCTTCGGGACAAAGAAGCACATCTTTCTTTCGTCTCGCACTTATTGTTCTTCTTGTTAAGAATTGCGGAATTGAAGTGAACACACACCAAGTGGCTTACTCTCACATACTCCGATGTATTCCTATTTTTTGTATCAATCTAAAAATATGGGTGCGATTAATGAGATCGTTGTTCGCGCAAAGAGAGAGAAGAGACAAAAATATAGGTCAGGGCCAAATTCAAATTAAATTTAGACGAGTCAAGTTTAAATCAAAATAAATTATTAAAATTGGATTTAAATCAAACGATCAATATATATAATCGATTTGGGATAAATCACTACACGATTATGAATGGATAAACAATATGAAATCAATATTGTCGATGATTTAAATCGATATTTAAAACAACAAACTCATAACGAATATTTGCTTGAACAATTTAAAATCATATCCCGGATTATTTAGGTTCTCCCTCATGCTCTGTGCTCTAAAGATCTCTCACGGGAATAACTTTGCAAAATAATTAAATAAACTAGCTCATTGTTAATGCACAGTTTTTTATTTTTCTCACTCATCATGCATCACGCATGACTCTTCAAATTCCTTTTTCGGTGGACTCTCATCCTTGAGACCTTGCTTGGTTCGGAAGTAAAGAAGTACAAGGGAATGAAAGACAAAGTAAATGGACCAATGTTACAAAAATTGCTAGGTGCTAGTCGGACAGGACGGACACTGTCTAGCGTCTAAAGAGATTAATCGGAGATTAATCTGTTCTAGACGTATTTTATATAGTTTTTGTCATATTTTTTAATTTCTACATATTATAATTTGTGCTATCAATTTTTATACTAAAAATAATGTATATAAATTTTATTTTTAGACAACATCCAAACAAATCATAACATAAAATCTACAACATAACATTAGCACAAATTCAAATAAAACACAAAAAAAATTACTGGCATATCAACAAATTCTAATTGGTATCATAATATTTTTCATTCTCCTAAAGCGGGCTGTGAGCCTAAAAAATGCACAAAGAAAAATAAACTAAACATTAAAAAAAAAAGTGGGTTGTAGGCCTAAAAAAATAGAAATGAGAAAAAAAAATTAAGTGGGCTGAGCCTAGACAGAATTATTCGGTATTTATGCGGGCTTGGGCTAAATTCAGAATATACAAAAAGTAATCGGGCAGACCTGCACGTTTGGACAGCGCCTAGCGCCTAGGCGACCGACTAGACCGATTTTTATAATCATGAAATGGACACACATAGTCTTGTAATAAATGAAGAGGATGACAATTGCATCTCCTAAACTCTTCACATTCTTACAGTTTAATTTTTCCCAGTATTTTTTGAAATTTCCCTCCGAAAATTAATCTTGTTGTATTATTTAAACAAACCATACCATTTTTATTAGCCAAGAAAAATATAGAGTTTTAAACTTGGTTAAAAAGCTACATGATAAAAACAAATATCATACCATTGATCTCAACACCGTACCACTTGCTTGAAACCTGACATTGAAAGGATCAATCGCATTCAAAATTCACCGTCTCGTTATTCTCCAATATCAAGCCAACAAATCTAGAAATTATAACAACAAATATCGTACATGTCGCGAAAATAACCCATTTAATACGATGGCATCCTCCTGAACAAGAGGCTCATTTCTCGCGTCCCATATTTCCACATGTAGTATTGTCTAGGTGCTCCATTCTAGGTGCTCCGATCTGGCAGCAACTCCCAAAGATCTATACATGTACGCGTGGACAAGTGAAGCCCATGCATTAGATCCGCAATATCTAAATCCTCCATGTAATAAACATAAGAATCCGAGAACCTTCCTTGCGCAGCATTCGGGAACACCATACTAGCCAAGAAGAACAACATGTAAGCCCTCGTAATTTTGTCCCATGTTTATTATGTCGTATTGATCGGGGCTCTATCGGATGTCTCACACAACCAACTAACGGTTATACGACCACCGACAGTCTTGGAAACTACCCCAATCAAACGAAGCAAATCTTTGCGCACATTATATCCATCTTGTTTTTCTCCAAATACGGGAACGCCGTCGACACCAAACCATGTAAGTAACGACACATCTCGTAAAGTGATCTCCATCTCTTCATACGGCATATGGAAGGTGTTGAATTCGAGACGCCGCCTCTGAAGCAATATCGTCAAAAAAGAATGATCTAGCTTGACATACAAGCATCTTTCAGGGAGATAGAATCCGGGTATGCGTAGTCTATCATCAATTTCGACATGTCTAAACTTCCACTGAGACAAATCCCGTCCATGTTGACTAAATAATTTGGCGGCGACATGACCTTCGTTAGACACATGATTGACTTGATCAGTCAAAATCGAATAATTGTCCGGTCAAGCAATATTCATCCGAAAAAACATTAAAGAAAACATTAGTAATTTATAAACATTACAAAAATGGATATTCTGAGAAATATATTTTAAATTCTAATTAAACATCATTTCTGAAGCTAATTAAACACTAAACATCCTTTCTAATTAAACAACTAAACATTACATATTATTATTAAATTTTTCTGAAACTAATTTTTAATGATTTTTCATTATTATTTTTAATTATTATTTTTCATTATTACTTTTTCATTATTATTTTTAGAAAACCTTAAAATTATTCAAAATTATTGTTTTATTATTATTAATCAGTGCTAATTATTATTTATAATTATAAAATATACTTTACAAATCATTATTATTTATTATTTTTAATTATAAAATATATTTTTCATTATTATTACTATTAATTATTTTCAGTTATGTTTAAAATAATTTAAATATAAAAATATATATTCTAATTATCATACACTAATTTACACTAATTCACCCCTATATTATAATACACAAAATTATATTAATAGTCCTAAATTATAGTACACTAATTTAACCCTAATAAATCCGAAAATTACACTACTTAACAATCGCACTAATTCAAATTTATAGTCCTAAATAAAACTAACTAATAGTCCAAAATTATATTAATAGTCCTAAATTTAACCCTAATTATAATTATAAGTTATATATAAAGTTGGATAAATTCAAGCTCCCACATGAGGCCACGTCATCAGGGACCTTTTTGTGGAAAAAACAATTTTTTTTTACATTTTGGTCCCTTTTTTTAAAAAAAATACATTTTGGTCCTTTTTATTCACATTTTGGTCATTTTTAATTTACACTTTGGTCCTTCAAGTTTAAAGAATTACATTGGGGTCCAGGGGCCTCTTTGTAAAAAAAAAAATTAATTTACATTTTAGTCCTTTCTTAATTACATTTTGATCCTTTTTAGTTCAAAAAACTATGTTTTGGTCCTTTTTATTTACATTTTGGCCTTTTTAAGTTTAAAAACTTACATTTTGGTCCTTCATATTTACAACTTGATCCTCTTTTATTTACATGTCGGTCCTTTTTCACATTTCCGAATTTATATTTTGGTCCTTTTTAGTATTTTGGTCTTCTTATCGGTTTCAGTTAATGTCATATTTACCCTTTTTTTTTTTTTTTTTTTGTTGGAGAAATTAAAGTCCTCACAAAAGGTCACATCATCCTTTTAATGTGGACCACTTGATCTTGATAAAAAAGATCTATAATATATGATTTTTTATTTTAACATGATCTATATAAACACATTAATTAAAAAATTACATGAATTTTGGTCCATCGTGGATCAAGTTCATTCATATATTTTTGTATAAATTATATACGGAAAAATTTCAAAAAACTCCTTAAATTATTGGATATTATAAAAACACCTAAATTTATATATGTAGTAATTAAAAAAAAATTATTTTCTATTAATTTAAAAAAATCTTCATATTTTTGGAGCATATAATAATTAAAAAAATTATTATATATTATATTTATACAATTTTAATATTTCATACATTATATATATTTGACTTCTATATTTTTTCCCAAAAAAACTAACACAAAATAATGATAAAATAACACAATAAATAAAAAGGACAACGAAAAAAATATAAAATCATTACACAATAGATAAAAATATAAAATCATGAAATTATTACTAAAATAAACGGACAACGGAAAAAAAAAATTGATGTTTAAATAGATATTCTTTTACGATATGTTTTCAATGTGTTTATTTATTATTGCATATTTTATTATTATTGTTTACGAATTAGGTCAAAATTAATAATAAAAAAAAAATTAATCATTACGTATGAAGATTAAAGAGTATTTGGCAAAAGGAGAAGTGAATATCATCCGTAAGAGAAACAAAAGTTTGGTAGAGATTTTTTTTTTTTTGAAATATACAAAAACATAGAATTTTTTTACAATATCCAAAAAAGATAGGGAGTAAAAAATACATCAAAATACAGATATATGAACAATCAGGCAATAAAACGTAGAATCCAATAACATATTAGGAAAAATTACATCATAACAAACTTCAAGACTGCCGCGCAATCGCGCGGGGAAAAAAGCTAGTATATATTAATTTCCTTCTCTTTTTATTTTTGCTTTGAAATGTTTTCCCTCAAAAATGATGGGAAAACACTTTCTTTCTTGTGTAATATTATGATTTTATTTGTAATATTATAATATTACAATATTATATATTTATATTTATGCATAATATCGTAATATATAAATTAAAATTTATATAATATAGCTTTTTTTGCATAATATATTTATATATTTTTTTATATAATATAGTTAATGTCTATATATATTCCAAAATAATTATATAGTTTTTTTTTAATTAAACAAAATAATAATATATGATACCATATAGCATGCGTGTAATATTAATATATATTATTTTCAATTTATATAAATGTTATAATAATTTATAATTTATAATAAATATTATTATTATAACAAATATAATAATAATAACTAAAATATAATATAATTGTAATTGTACTTCAAATAAAATACTTTTCATCGTATACATAATACAATTCTACCACATCAAATAACACACTACATATCCTTCAAATTCTTAACTTCATTTGACTTTCTCGGGAAATGCGAGACTCCTTCAAAATCCTTCAAAATCTTTGGGCTATTTGGCAAGTGGAATTAGTAGAGTGGAATCGGATTATAAGGTGGAGGAGAAAAAAGTTCTGGAATTAGTAATTCCACAGTTTGTTTGGATGTCTGAATTATAAGATGCTGGAAAATCTAATTCTTTGTTTGGTTGAGTAGAAATTTTTTGGAATTTTGTTATGGAAAATGTAGAAATAATACATAATTAATATTAGTAAAAAAAATACAAATTATAGATATAATATAATGATATTATAACTTATATTTTATATTATTACAATCATATATTATTAATTATGTGGATACAATATTATATTTATAATATGGATATAATTATTATAATATAATAATTCATATTATTATTATAATATTTACAATTTTATATTAATAATATGGATATAATTATTATAATATAAATATTTTTCATTATAATATAATTAATATATGTTATTACAATAATATATAGTATTATAATAATAATACATAGATAGTTATTACAATATAATTATTTTACCGTTACATAATTATTATATATTATTATAATAATATTTATAATTTTATATTAATTATATGGATATAATTATTATAATATAATTATTTCTATCGTTATTATATAATTATTATACATTATTATAATAATATTTATAATTTTATATTAATAATATTGATATAATTGTTATAATATAATTATTTTTATCATTATAATATAATTCTGATACATTATTATAATCATATATAATATTCTATTAATTATATGGATATAATTATTAAAATATAATTATTTTATCAATATAATATAATTATTATATATTATTATAATAATATTTATAATGTAATATTAATAATATTTATATAATTGTTATAATATAATTATTTTATCATTATAATATAATTATTATAGTTTATTGTAATGATATTATAATAATTGTATCCATATAATATATTAAATAATAATATTATATGTATTGTTGTATTATTATAAAATTATATTTTATTCATATAATAATATTATGTATAGTAATAAATATAATATTATATTAATTATAGAGATTTAATAATTATAATACAATTGTTCTTTAATTAATCTTTTGCTCCACTTTGGCACTCCTCAAATTTGGAGAACCAAATTTTAATGGAAAAATGGAATTTGAAGATTCCAAGAATTATATATTTCCTATCTTCTACACACACCATACAAGAAATTTACTTTTGCATCATTTCAAAATTTTAATTCCAACTCAAATTCCACCCTCCAAACAAGCCCTTAAGATCAAACGCCCCAACGTGTTTTCCCATTATTTTTTAGGAAAAAACATTTCAAAGGAAAAATAGAAAGAGAAGGAAACACCAAGAAATGAGATTCTCTCATATCTAGCTTGCCGACGAACTTTCTCACGTGACTTCTCTCTTCTCTCGCTTTTCCTCTTTCTCCCTCTTTCTCCCTCCCGTGAAACCCTAAACCTAGCTTGCCGACGAACCTCTCTCCCCCTCCTCTCTAAGCGCTCTCTGGACGAACCTCTTTCCCTCCCCTTCGTTAAAAACGTAGTCGACGAAGCTTTGACGAACGGCTGGACGAAGCTCTCTCTCTAAGCTGATTCAGGCATTGATGATAAAGAACGGCTGGAAGAAGACTTAAGGAAAGAGATGTTGCCGTTAAGAGAGACATTGAACTTGGTGAAGAGGTAAGATTTCTACTTTCATTTATGCTTTTCGTTGATAAAATTGCCTCAATTAGATCTGAATTTTGCGATTAACACGTTTTTGACCCAATTTCTTTACTTTGAAATGGTAGGTTCCTGAGAAAAAAGTATCCAAGACAATCGAAAACACAAGAGAAGCAGATGAGACTGTTTGTAGACTTGACGATGAAGAGGTAAATTGATCTTCCCCCCTTCAATTTTATCCAATTTCTTTTTCATATTTGCCCAATTTAAAACTGTTTTTGACCCAACACAATCGAAAACATTTCTACTTTCGTTTTTTGGCCGCTAAAGTAAACAAATGACACAAACTTATTTCTTGGCAGTGAAAAATAGTAAACGGTACTATTGCTTCATCTTTGGCAGCGACACTGTAAACGGCACTAATACTTCATCTTTGGCAGCGACCAAAAGTAAACGGCACTTGAGCTTCGTTCAACGAAATTGCGCAAACGGCACTAAAACATCTTTTTTTGGCAGCTATCCAGCATAAGCGGCACTAAAATTAATTTTTGATAGTGAAAAAAGAAAAGGCACCATTTTCTCATTTCTAGCAGCGAAAAACAAAAACGGTACTAAAACTTCATCTTTGGAAGCGACCAAAAGTAAATGGCACTAACTCTTCAATTTTTGGCAGCGAAAACGAGAAGGCACTAAAACTTATTTGTTGGCAGCGAAAACGGGAAAACACACTAAAGTTCAACTTTGGCAGCGAAAAATGGAAAACGGCACTAAAACATCACCTTTGGCAGCTACCTAAAGTAAAAGGCACTAATGCTTGATATTTTTGGCAGCGAGAAAAAAGACGTCACAAAGGTTGAAGCTTAATATTGGTCGCTGCCAAAGGTGAAGTTTAGCGCCCTTTCCCTTTTTCGCTGCCAAACATGAAGCTTTAGTGCCACAAAATGAAGATTTAGTGCCCATTACAGTTTGTCGCTGCCAAAGATTGAGGATTAGTGCCGTTTCTTTTTTCGTTGCTAAAAAACATATTTGTGCCGTTTTCTATTTTTACTGCCAAAATGAAGTTTTGGTGACATTTACATCTGGTCGCTATCAAAGATGAAGTTTAAGTGCCGTTCAGGGATGGTCGCTGCCAATGATAAAGTATTAGTGTTGATTTCTGTTCTAGCTGCCAAAAGATGAAGATTTAGTGCCCTTTACATTTTGTCGTTGCCAAAGATGATGTTTTAGTGCTGTTTTATTTTTGCTGCCAAAGATAGAGTAATGGTGCCTTTTCTTATTTTCGCGGCCAAAAATAAAGTTTTAGTGTCGTTTTCCGTTTTACTTGCCAATAATTAGGTTTTAGTGCCTTTTATACTGAATAGCTGCCAAAAGAGGAAGTTTTAGTGCCGTTCAAGTTGTTTCACTGCCAGAACGAAGCTTTTGTTCCCTTTACATTTTGTCGCTGCCAAAGAAGTTTAGTGTCGTTTACATCTGGTGGCTGCCAAAAATGAAGTTTTTAGTGCGGTTTAGAGATGGTGCTGCCAAATATAATATTTTTAGTGTATTTCTGTTTCTAGCTGCCAAAAGATGTAGTTTTCGTGCCGTTTACACTTGGTCCCTGCCAAAGTTGAAGTTTTAGTGCCAGATAAAGTAAAAGTGCCTCTCTCTTTTCGCTGCCAATAATTAAGTTTTAGTGCCTTTTTCTATTTTTGGCTGCAAAGAATTAAGTTTTAGTGCCTTTTGTGCTTTTTCGCTGCCAGAACGAAGCTTTAATGCCGTTTACTTTTGGTCGCTGCTAAAGATGAATTAGTGCCATTCTCTTTTGGTCTGGAAATAAATGAGTTTTTTGTGTTTACTTTTGGTGACTGCAAAAAACGAAGCTTTAGTGCCATTTAAAGTTTGTCGCTGCCAAAAATGAAGTTTTAGTGCCATTTGTTCACTTTAACTGCCAAAAATGTGCGGTTTTAGAGCCGTTTATTTTATATATATATATATATATATATATATATATATATATATATATATATATATATATATATATACATACATACATACATATTTTGACTTATAAAACAAGTATACCAACAATAATAAAACATGTACCCAACAGACAAACAAATTCTACTAAAAATACATAAACAAATTCGATGATAGAAATACACAAATTTTTCTAAAGAGAGGGTACTTGTTTTATAGGAAAATGCTCGATACATAAACAAATGCTCGATACAAAACATAATATAAAAAATTTCGTCCACGCCTTGCTTCACTGTCTCGCTTTCTCTATGTCACATAGATTAATATGAGAATACGAGAATGAAAGAATTGTATTAACTAGTACCTCCCAAAGACACACACACACACACACACACACACACACAAAAAGTGAAAAATACTTTTTAACATTAGAAAAATACAGAAAAATTAAAAAAAAGATTGAAACAGGGAAATATTTGAAAAAGAAGAAAGAAAGTAAAAATAATACATCAAAATTATTAATAAATATAACAAAAAACTAAAAACCAAAAAGTAAAAAAACAGAAAAGTAGAAACAGTAAAAAAAGAAAAACAGTGGAAAAAAGAAAAAAAATCAATGAAAAAATTAAAAAAGAACAACAAATATTACGACTTAAAACAGTTTTATTAAAATTGAAATGAGATTAGAATATGGTAAAGTAATTGGGTAAAAAACGAAAGTAGAAATCGTGTTTTCGATTGTCTTGGGTCAAAAACAGTATTAAATTAGGCAAATATGAAAAAGAAATTGGGTAAAATTGAAGGGGGAAGATCAATTACCTCTTCATCGTCAAGTCTACAAACAGTCTCATCTGCTTCTCTTGTGTTTTCGATTGTCTTGGGTACTTTTTTTCTCAGGAACCTGCAATTTCAAAGTAAAGAAATTGGGTCAAAAACGTGTTAATTACAAAATTCGGATCTAATTGAGGCAATTTTATCAATGAAAAGCATAACTGAAAGTAGAAATCTTACTTCTTCACCGAGTTCAATATCTCTCTTAACGGCAGCATCACTTTCCTTAGTCTTCTTCCAGCCGTTCTTTATCATCAACGCCTGAATCAACTTAGAGAGAGCTTCGTCCAGCCGTTCGTCAAAGCTTCGTCGACTAGGTTTTTAACGAGGGGGAGAAAGAGAGAAAGAGCTTAGAGAGGAGGGAGAGGGAAAGAGGTTCGTCCAGAGAGCGCTTAGAGAGGGGGGGAGAGAGGTTATTCTAGACCGTATGATCTATCCTATACACAAAAGCTCATTATACACTCATTTAACTATTATACTAAACTTCGTCAATTATCCATAGCGCCTAAACTCGTAGAAAACGATCTCCAGTTCGTGATGACTGGAGCTGTCCAGTCATCATCTTCCTCAACGCTAACAGCCCCCCTCAAGCTGAAGGGGGAGTTCCTTAATCGTCAACTTGCTTCTAAGAGTTGCAAAACGTCGCAAGGATAGACAATCGAGTTCCTTGCTGGCAATTCGCACAAAGTGATCACCATCAGTGAAGGAACACTAGCTTTGTGAGAGAGGAGGGTATATGGAACGAGTTTTGGTCACTGAGATCTTTCCTCAGGTTTTGGTACCGGTTCTTTGGCAACCCTTCACTCTCATGGCGACAACACAACCGTGAATCGCAAGCCAATCGCCACTCCAAATCGCCCAATATCTCCTCTCAAATCTTCTCTCAGATCTCCTCCCAAATACTTCTCGATTCGATTCGATATCAAATTCGCTGCACCAATTCGATTGGACCTCGAGTTCTTGAATTGATGCTCTCATTCCCACAAGCATCCACAAGGTTCTGCACCTGTACACGCATCTCTTCTTCGCAGCAACTCTCGACAAATTGTCGCTGTTAGACGGTTGAACTAGAAGAAGAATCGCAGCCGAGAATCTCCAAGAAGAATCTCACAGATTCCCTTCTCCACTAGACGAGCCCAGACCTCGCAGACCAGGCGAGCCAACAGCACCGATCGTCACAAGTCTTCGAAGGATCAAGGACCAAGCATCTCCACTCGAAGCGCAACCCTAAGAAGAACCGATCGTTACCCGTGAACAGAAGAAGAAGAAGAAGAAGAAGTGGCGACTGGCGAGTAGAAGATGGATTCGAATTGTGGGTATTGGATTCGGTAGGGTTTTATCAAGGTGTGATTTGAAGTTCCGAATTTCTTGTACCGGTTTTCAGGGAATCCGAATAAGAAAACCGGGAAAAAAATTTCCGACTGTGCTTCGAACCCAGAAAATAAGGATGATATTCATTTCCTGGTCCTGTAAGAATCTAGAATTCGAAATTTTGCTACAAACCAGATTTTTTTTCTTTTTTTTTTTGGTTTTTTCTAATTTTTAGCGTTTGCTAATCAGAAAATTTATTTTGAGAAGGAGGTTTATGGAGAAGGTCATTTGGGAGCGTTTGTTCGGAAAGATTATAATATTCTATAATTATGGGATTATTTGAGAAGGTTATTAGGGAGAAAAAGAGGTTAATTGAGAAGGTTATTTTTTAGCGTTTGCTCGAAGAGGTTATATGTTTATATACATAATATTCTAGAATTATGGGGGTATTTGAGAAGGTTATTAGAGAGATATCTTTTATTGGTTTTGTTGTAAAAGAAACATTGTATGAAAGAAAGTCAAGAAAATACACGAAAAATAGACAAAAATTGTCATTTGTATCAAAAAATGACACAAGAAATTTGATGAAGAAGAGAGAAAGAGTTGAATAGAACCTTATGTTTTGTAATCGGAATTTTGGATGTACCGATACGGATATGGTACCGGCCAATTTGAACTAGATTGATGTCTTCTTTACACGTTCTTGCATCTTCTTGAGACTTTGATAGTCAAAAAATCGAAAGAGAAATTTCGGCGTTTGCCTTCAAACTTCTCATTTTCATGTTCATTCTCACTTTCTTGTATTTTCTTGAGGATTTTGGCGTTTGCCCTTATGCTCTTGATATCATGATAAATTAAAGAATAATTTAAATGTTTTCAAGAGATATATTGGATTGATATAAAATTGATTACAAGGGAGCTTTATTTATAGTTACACAAAAGCTCTATGATTCTGGACCGTATGATCTATCCTATACACAAAAGCTCATTATACACTCATTTAACTATTTTACTAAACTTCATCAATTATCCATAGCGCCTAATCTCGTAGAAAATGATCTCCTGGAGTTGTCCAGTCATCATCTTCCTCAACGCTAACAAAGGGAGAAAGAAGGAGAAAAGGAAAAGAGAGAGAAGAGAGAAGTCACGTGAAAGAAAGAAATTTGATTTATGATATAATGAGAGAAAAGACATCAATGTCCATGACAAGTGTTCTTGTTATCTGTTTGATGAGTCAAGAATGTGGGATTAAGTGCGAATGTGATTTCTAGTTTGCTTGTCATTATCCCTTTTTTTTCATCAATTTGTTGTCTTCCAAAAATAAAAATAAAACAAAAGACATGACTTGTGTTCCTAGTGTTTTCCTTAATTTATATATAATGTATTTATTTTAATAATTAATTTATATATATAATATTACATAATATAATATAATATAATATATTTATATTGTACTATAATATATAATATAAGAATAATATAATACAATACAATATTATTATTATAATACGATATTAATATAATAATACAATATAATATACTAATGTAATGTTCGTATAATATTTATTTTAATTATTATTTAAGATATTTATATAAAACACAAATGATATTTATATGGTACACAAGTTTTGATACTTAATGTTTTTAAATCATTGGATTTGCACTGAGATTTGTGCTTTTAATGATGTGCACAAAATTTCATGATCATCGAAAAAATAAAAATCTCAATGCAAATTCAAGTGTCAAAAAGTATTAAGTACCAAAATTTTGGTACTTAATTAAGTAGGTTAGCTTCCCTCATATAATATAATATATAAAAATAATACAATACAATATAATAATATTATTATTAATAGTAATAGTAATAATTGAATATTAACATATAATATTATTATAATACAATGTTAATATTAATAATACAATATAATTTAATAATGTAATGTTAATATTATATTTATTTTAATTATTAATTAATATATTTATATACTATTTTATATATTTTAAAAAACAAAATCTAATTCCAATCATTTTTTAATTTCCTTCACATCAAACAATAAATTTCACTTTCTATTATCTATCATTCTACCACATCAAACAACACATGTGGAAAATGTTTATGTCCTTCAAATACTTTACCATCACATCACTTTCTCTAGACAATACGAGAATCCTTCAATATCCCTCAAAGTCTTTTACATCAAACGGCTCCTTATTTTGAAAGGAAAACATTGTCTTACAAAATGAAGGAAAATAAAGGAGACAATAATAAGCAAGAAAATGGATTCTCCCAAATTCTTGCACATCAAACAAGGGATATCCCACATTTTCCAAGAAATTGATGATTTTTCCTTACATTCTTGCATATCAAACAACCCCTTAATTAAGTACATGAAATTGGTATTTAATGTTTTTTCACTATTGAATTTATATTAGGATTTGTACATTTGATGATATGCACAAATTTTCATGATCATCATGAAAAAACACAAATCTCAATACAAATGCAATCATAAAAAGGACATCAAATACCAAACATATTGTACTTAATTAAATAGGTTAGTCTCATATATATATTCTTCTTAAAATAAAAAAATAAAAAAAAAATAACCAATAATGACTCTTTCCTTCATAAATATATTTATTAATATCAATCCTCAATACTGTTGTCAGAAAGTTCATTTAACAATATTTTCTCATATGCTAGATACATGTTGTTTCCCAGAGAAATTGTGAACATACACACATACACGCCGATCCTGCTTATAGAATCAAATTGATAAAGAAAAATAATAGTACTCCCTGAGTGTCATTTCACGATTTTGTTCTTGATGAAGAAACCGGCAAACTTCAAAAGTCAACACCTCCGTCGAAGGCTGAATCGTAGCTCGCATCATATGATGAGGTATCGGCAATCAAATCTCCGAGCACAATCCCACCAAGGGCTCCACCAAGAATTCCCATACCGAGTCCCGCTCCGAAACCACTCTTGTTCTGCTGTGGTTGCGGAACATACCCATACCCTGCCTGGGGCGGTATTGCGCCGTATCCGTAACCAGGAGCAGCCACGGGGGGGTATGGATATGGCCCTGGGAACGACGGGTACCCAGATGGAGTCCCGTATTGTTCTCCGGCATTGTAATGAGCCCCGGGAGCAGGATAGGTGGCCACAATAGGGTATGCGGTCACGGGCTGAGCTTCTTTAGTAACTGAAGTCTGGTCCGAAGTACCCACAGAAGGAATTGTTGCATTTGTTGCAGAACCACCATTAGGTTTAATGACTTTGTATGACAAGTTAAGCACGCCTTTGGGCCTCCCTGATGGACGGCGGACTTGATAACTCACAAACTTCTCTTCTCCATCCGCACCCGCCTCGAGAAGATCTTTGATGGGGACAAGGACCGCGCCAACCTCACGATCGCCAAAGAAACGCGCCGAACGCAACACAATATGTAGTGAATGATGGGGGTCAGTTGAGCGTAAGACAAAGCGGACAGTTGTGCCCCATGTTGGGCTCCGTCCGCCATGAACATCAGGAATGGTGCGGCGGGTATCTGAGGGGTCTGCGCCGGAAATGGCTGCGGTTGCATATACGGACATTTTTGAGAAGATGTTCACTTTCTTAAGATCCTTTGCTGATATCACAGTCACCTCCAAGGAATTGCCTGTGGCGGCCATTGCAAAATTACGATTGATCGAGCGACACTGGAAAATCGAAGCAAGATTGGAAATGGGGAAAGGAGAGAGATGGAAGCAATTCTTGTTTGTCAAGTTTAGAAACGCGCGAGTCGTGAGGAGGACACGTGTAAGCCTACAAACAAAGGGACTGTTATGGAAATAGGGTGAAGTGGTTATAGACATCAATCTATCATCTAAAAATAGCATTGTATATAGGAGGAATATGAATTATTTGGGGCGTAAAATTCATCGTGTAACTACGCAAGAATGAAACTGATGGGTGCTTGGCCCATATTGCACCGTAAGTTATAACAAGACTAGATTACGGCTTATTTATTTACGAAAACATGTACATGTCCATTTTATTTCTAAACAGGATAATTATACTATACCTCCTCATTTCCGCACCACATTTCTATATCACCAATTAACCATTAATTGATGATTAATTAATATGATCATTAACAAAAATACATCCGATTAACAGTTAATTTATATTAATTAAGAATTATAAATGTATATATATTTTAATTATATATTAATTAACTATTAATCGGATTACTTTTGTTAATGATTTTAATAATTAATCATTAATTAAGAATATAATTGGTGCTGTGAAAAAATGAAAGGGTACAGTATATGGGCTTTTCTAAATAACCCAGGGCCAGCTAACATAGACAACTAGGCAGTTGAGGAGGGCCAGAAAATTTTAGAAAGCCCACTAATAAATTATTCAATTCTAAGAAAACTTAAAATTATACTGTCATGTTCTACTAATGAAATATATAAATTCAACTCGTTGACTTAAAACAAGAGTTAATATGATTTTTTATGATATTTTATGTACATAAAAAATTACAAAAAAAATGCTTGATACATCATTTTTTTTAAATAAACAGTTACAAATACACAAACTTTAGCATTTGATGTGAAATGATTTAATGAAACGGATTTACATTGGTGCTTGATAAAATAAGCGAAGTACCAAATGAGCCTTCATTTAGACTTTGGTCAAATCCATATGTAAAAATTAAACAATATGATATAGTTTCATTAAGAAACGTGAATAGTGGAATAAAAAAATTCTTCATTTGAAGAATTTCATGGTACTCTTATTTATTTTTGTGATTTAATATATTTGTATAGTTATTTTGACTGTAATATTTATCACTAAAATGAATCAAAGCATAGTAATATTTTAATTTTCAATATCGAAAATACTCATACTATTTGAGCCGCCCCTGAAATAACCCCACGTTAATAAATGAGCAGTCATGTACAAATCTCAGAATTCTTTCCCATAAATTTAGTTACGTGAATATCATTTAACATCTTAAAAATTAACATATACATGATTTAATATTTTAATTTATAATTTAATTATCTTAATTTGTGATTGGACATCCAATTAAAATAATAAGTTGTGAATTAAGATATTTAATCATATTTACGTCAGCAAGTTTCTTGAAAAAAAGGTAAGGGTATATCTACATTTTCCTTACTAAATTAAGCAATAAATTGGCGTGTAAATATGTGTTGAATATTCATGTATTCTTTTAACACAAACCCATGCTCATATTCGGCCCCAAGTTTTCAAGTATTCGAAGCCTAACTTGAAAGTAAATCGTGTATTGAATTAATTTATTAGAAATAAAGTTAACGTATTTAGTCACATGTGATTTTGTGATTTATTGATTGAAGCACTACATTCGAACTTATAAATCAAAGGTTCAAATCTCGATAAAACTATTATTTTCTTTTATTTTTATTGTATTTTTGGGGAAAAAAAAATTAATATATAGCATGTAGGTATTCGAATTCATGACATCTCACAAATGTAATTTCTCTACCAATAAACCACAATATTTCTTCTTATCTTTAATAGTTTTAATGTAAATGTACTTATTTTTAACTCGATAAATCATCTTTATCAAAAGAAATGAATCACTTAAATGTTTGGATCCGAAACCTGAGTTTTTTGGGCTTATAGTTCAAGACCCGAACCAAAAGATTGTATATCACCACTCTTTGTCATAGGAAAATTATAATTGTTCTCTTTAATATTTCCTCAACCAAGACAACTTCATATAAAGCTTGGCTAAGAAGACTGAAGTCTTAGCTAAAAGGTACGAAAATCAGAAAAGTATGGAACCATTAGAAAGTAAATGGCCAAATTTAATCGTAAAGAACACTTATGTTAATGATTACAAAATCTTAACTGCATTTTTATCAACTGGGTTTGAAAAATGATAAGAAGTATCCATGGTTGATCTATTCATATTTCATCATGTAATTATTCATATTTTTTTACATCAAATAAACCAGCTCTTTGTTATTTCTTTTAAAAAGGACGTTCTAACTTCTTTCTTGCAGCTTCTTCAATCATAACTTCTTTGTAATTATTCCACATGCCCCCCCTTTAGTTTACTCTTATTTATCTTTCAGCCCTTGAATCTTACAAATTCAGAATAAAATGGGTTGGAACTTGGAAGGGTCGTTTCATGATTTAACTGTGTGATTTTAATTTGTTTACTCTTGTTTTGATCATGGGATAAACTGAAACATGAATTTTCTATGTTTAGCCGGATCCGAATTCGAATTCAAACTCAATTTGACAATTATTCTTATCTAGAATCTTCTTTTCTGAATCAATTGATATTTCGTTTGTGTTTTATGCATAGCAATTGGATCAATGGTAATTACTAATTATTGTTCCTTTTAAATAACTTCTTATCGTAATTATTGTTTACTTTAATAATTCATATTTATATTTGACAGTGTACAAAGAGAATTCGAGAAATATTTAACTGGCAATATTTTGATATTTTGATGGCTCACATGGTGGAATCTTGGAGCAATATTTAACTGGCAAATTAGTTTTGACATTTAAAATGAAATCTGTACGTTGAAATAGTAATCCTTACTCGTTGAATTCGAGAAAAGAAAAATTATCAACACTGATTGTAGTCGATGGGCCTCCTTCCTAAATTCAAGACTCAACTTACTATTTTTTAATTTGTTTTCATTTTATTTAATACATTAATTCAATTTTCATAAGCAAAACAATGAATTCCAAGTACAGATCAATTGCAAGGTACAGCTCAATTATTGCATAAATATCAACTCTGACCCGTGACATGAATTTTGCAGGGTACAGCCTAATTATTGAAACATGAAAATGAAAAATAAAAATTGAATAGAATAAAAAATATATATATACTGAATTGGAATTTCTAAAAATAACAAATCTAGAAATTAGACTAAATTATGATTTCTAAAAATAACAAATCCAGAAATTAATTAGACTAAATTACAATTTCTAAAATACAAATGTAATTATCTAACAATATCTAAAATAATATAATTTCAAAATCTTAATCACAACGGTAACAAAATTTCTAATAATAACGTTAACAAAATCTTAACGTTAACATTTGATGATATATACAAAATGAACCCGGTCCACGTTTTAATTAGAGAACAGTGTATGGAATTCCCATTTGGTTCATATTTATTTCTGTATACCGAGTTCAGGCAATTAGTAGAATATGGAGCCAGCTCTAATATTCCATCTGTACTTATACATATCTATCTCCTTGTTCCGAAACCTATTCATTCATTCTTTCTCTCCAAATTAAATCCCTTTTTTGTCTCTTCTTCTCTCTTCTTTCCCTTGTTTTATGTTCTATCCCACAAAAGAAACCTTGCAGATAATTGACAGCAACACTAATGGTCAATTTCGTAGATTCTTCAACTCTGAGACGAGATGGGAAATCGGCACTCAATGGGGAACTATGTCTTCTTATCTCGTGGACTCAGAGATCTCGAAATGATGATTTACGTGGTTGATGCGAGATTGCTTCTAGGACAGACATGAGAATGTAAGTGTTCCTTCTCCATTTTCTTGTTTTTGATTTTCTTGGATCAAAATGAATGGTTTTTGAGTTACCCCCAAATCAAGCAAGAAAATATTTGTCTTTGCTTTTGATGTTCAATTTTGACTTAAGATCCTAGATCGAGTCGTTTCTCATCCATTCTATGTTTGTCTGGAAGATTAATTCTTGATTTTCGTTTAGTGTTTTCTATGGTTTTGGATACCCCAAAATCAAATGTTGGTTCTGTTTTTTTATCCATGTGAATTTTCACTTAAAGTGTCTGTACACATAAACATTTTGTCATCAATCAATGAGTTGAATTTATTATCAAGTTCAATTAATAGACATATTGGATTTTTCCTACCTGTTATAACTCATGGATTCTTGATTTGTTTATTATTGATTGTATAGTTTAGATTTTTGTAAATTTTCGGCTTTTTCATTCTCTTTTTTTTTTTTTTGCCTCAACATCCTCTCAATTTTTTGTATTTAAATATGCCATATATCTTTCTGCACTTTGCTTCGTAAAAAAAACCTAAATTAATGAGTTGAATTTTCAGCTCTGTCGAGAATGAAAGAAACGTGCAGGTCCAATTGGAGAGAAGATTCCGTATGGTCTACTTAAGAGAAGTTTTGGGACAAAGTCTGATTAATTAGCAATGCGTGTGTTTTCTTCTCAAGGTGAGTATCAGCTCTCTGTTTTGTTGTAGTTGTATCATTCAATTATTTCAACACACTTTTGATAAAATAGTCTTAAAACTTTTATATTTTTCTATCTGCAGGACAAGGTGACATACTAGATCCAATTAAGAATATACGGAGTGAGTTGTCCCAAAACCAACAATGAAAGCTCTCTTCAACAATGATTTTCATCAGGCGGTCAAGGGACATGAACAAGATTTTCAAAATTCACTTACGTAAATTAAATGTGCATCATATGTATGTGTGTGATATGTATGTGTGTGTGTGTGCGCGCGATCTGTATGTGTGTATATGTGGTCTGTATGTGTGTGTGTGTGGTGTGTGCGGGTGTATGGTTTGTGTTGTATATATAGTATTTGTATTTTGCAGGTGTGCACGAGGAGAGGGGGAACCGGCCTGGGGGAGTGGGGTCTGCCCTAAAATGGGCTGGTCCCACGGGGGAAGGAGTCGGGCCCAAAAATGGCCCGGTCGGGCCCGTGGGAGGTGGGGTCCGGCCCAAAGAGGGGTTGGACCTGCGGGGGTCGGGCCCAAAGAGGGGCCCGCGGGGGTGGGGGTCTGGCCCAAGGGTCGGTCCGGCCCAGAGAGGGGTCGGAGACCACCACCCCCACCAGGCCCGACCCCTCTTTGGGCCGGACCCCTGGGCCCACCCCCCCCCCCCCTTCCCCCACGGGCCCGACCCCTCTTTGGGCCGGATTCACTCCCCCCGTGGGACCAACCCATTTTAGGGCAGACCCCACTCGCCCGGGCCGGTTCCCCCTCTCCTCGTGCACACCTGCAAAATACAAATACTATATATACAACACAAACCATACACCCGCACACACCATACAAACCACACATACACACATACAGACCCCACATACACACATACAGATCGCGCACACACACACATACATACACACATACATATGATGCACATTTAATTTACATAAGTTAATTTTGAAAATCTTGTTCATGTCCCTTGACCGCCTGATGAAAATCATTGTTGAAGAGAGCTTTCATTGTTGGTTTTGGGACAACTCACTCCCGTATATTCTTAATTGGATCTAGTATGTCACCTTGTCCTACATATAGAAAAATATAAAAGTTTTAAGACTATTTTATCAAAACTGTATTGAAATAATTGAATGATACAACTACAACAAAACAGAGAGCTGATACTCACCTCAAGAAGAAAACACGCATTGCTAATTAATCAAACTTTGTCCAAAAACTTCTCTGAAGTATGAACATACGGAATCTTCTCTCCAGTTGGACCTGCGCCTTTCTTTCATTCTCGACAGAGCTGAAAAGACAAAAAAAACAAACAAATTATTTAGGTTTTTTTACGAAACAAAGTGCACAAAGATATATAGCACATTTAAAAGCAAAAACTGAGAGGATGTTGAGGCAAAAAAAAAAGAGAATAAAAAAGCCGAAAATTTACAAAAATCTAAACTATACAATCAATAATAAACAGATCAAGAACCCATGAGTTATAACAGGTAGGAAAAATCCAATATGTCTATTGATTGAACTTGATAATAGATTCAACTCGTTGATTGATGACAAAATGTTTATGTCTACAGACACTTTTAAGTGAAAATTCACATGGATAGAAAAAACAGAACCAACATTTGATTTGGGGGTATCCAAAACCATAGAAAACACTAAACGAAAATCAAGAATCAATCTCCATAGATATGGACGAGAAACGACTCGATCTAGGATCTTAAGTGAAAATCGAACATCAAAAACAAAGACAAATATTTTCTTGCTTGATTTGGGGGTAACTCAAAAACCATTCATTTTGATCCAAGAAAATCAAAAACAAGAAAAATGGAGAAGAAACACTTACATTCTCATGTCTTTCCTAGAAGCAATCTCGCATCAACCACGTAAATCATCATTTCGAGATCTCTGAGTCCACGAGATAAGAAGAAGACAGAGTTCCCCATTGAGTGCCGATTTCCCATCTCGTCTCAGAGTCGAAGAATCTACGAAATTGACCATTGGCGTTCGCTGTCAATTATCTGCAAGGTTTCTTTTGTGGGATAGAACAGAAAACAAGGTAGAGAAGAAGAGAGAAGAAAGGGATTTAATTTGGAGAGAAAGAATGAATGAATAGGTTTCCGAACAAGGAGATAGATATGTATAAGTACAGATAGAATATTAGAGCTGGCTCCATATTCTACAAATTGCCTGAACTCGCTATACAGAAATAAATATGAACCAAATGGGCATTCCATGCACTGTTCTCTAATTAAAGCGTGGACCGGGTTCATTTTATGTATATCATCAAATGTTAACGTTAAGATTTTGTTAACGTTATTATTAGAAATTTTGTTACCGTTGTGATTAAGATTTTCAAATTATATTATTTTAGATATTGTTAGATAATTACATTTGTTTTTTAGAAATTGTAATTTAGTCTAAATAATTTCTGGATTTGTTATTTTTAGAAATTATAATCTAGTGTAATTTCTAGATTTGTTATTTTTAGAAATTCCAATCCAGTTTAATTTTTTGGGCTCTATTCAATTTATTTCAGTTTCATGTTTCAATTTTAATCATTGACAATTAACTATGGATGTTATTTAGAATACCCAATATTATATTAAGAATACCCAATATTTGAAAAAAAAAAAAAAAAAACTGAGACCCCTTTTGTTAATTTGTCACTACATTAAATTTTCTATATTTTTTTTGTTCAGTTCCTGTATGTTATTTTTTATTTACAAAGTTTTGGAAAGTTTCTTCTAACTTCAATATTAGGTGCCGCCCGGATCATGGATCCTCGTAAGTTGTCGATCCATTTGTGTAATTTAGTTTAGCTAGGTTAATACCCGCGCGTTGCTGCGGGAATATGTATTAATATTTAAGATGATGGAATATCATATTTTTAAGAGCTCACTTATGAACATAACTATCATCGTGCTCACTTATGAACATAACGATTCGTGCATTACAATAAACATAAATAAGTACTATGATTGTTTTATTATGATTGTTTTATACGTTTCATTACAACAAAAATAACTATCATCGTGCATTCATTCTACTATCATAATTTAAGAGCTCAGTTATTAACATCATGTTTCGAAAGAAAATAAGGTTTACGTTAATAAATATAAATGTATTAACAAAAAATACGTGTATTTCAACGTCCTCACTATGTACCTACAAATTAGAATTTACATTAATAAACATAAATAATAACAAAAAACAGAACAGTAAAATTCCAATTTTAAGGTTGGGTAGGACCTTATTGCAATTTAGCATTTCACTAATATTCATGCCTTTCATTGCGAATAATCTCCAAAAATCTCCATCAATTTCACCTAAGAACACTACATTTTGATCTGCATCTATAATTAGCTTTTTGGTACCTATCTTTTTATGATTTCTGAAAACATTAGTTTGAAGTGCCGCCATATCCTAATGATTAAAATTCTGAATTAATTGTATAATGTAAAATATGATAACATTTAAATTTAGAAATATAGGTACCCATGAATCCTAAATTAAATATTTCAAAATAATGTACTATCTACAATTAAAATTCAAAATTAAATATATAATCTGAAATTTTAATATATTAAGTGTATTATTCAAAATAATATATATTATATTACAAAATAATACTTTCTCAATATCTTACCATGAACAATTAGCTTTTTTAATGAGAATTTGCAAAACCTATTTATGAATGATTTACCCATAAACACCCCAGACTCAGACTTCAAAACACACAAGTTCAAAGTATTATCACAAAATTACATTGAGAACACCATTCTCTCCTATGGCTTTTCGTAAGCATTCAAGATCAGCAAAAATTTTATAACAAAATATTTTACAAAAGATTCCAAATTGTCATTTGATTTTGAAACTTTTGTCAGTGGTTCAATTGAGAGAGATCTGAAAGTCATACTCGTGACGAATGTTCATCATCACTCATCCCGAATTCTGATCATCGGTAATCTACAACATAGTTATATAACGTGATAATATTAATCAGCACGCAACTTCAGAAATAATAAGTAAAAAATATTTTAAAGAAAAAATAATTATCATTTACTGCATAATCATCATTTACACCAATGATAAATAACCTTCATTAATAAGGAAATCTCATAACATGGTTAGTTTTGAATTAGAAAACTAATCATTTAAAACCTGAAAGAAAAGAAAAACTGTCCTACAATTTAGTTTTGAATTAGAAAACTAATCATTTAAAACCTGAAAGAAATGAAAAACTGTCCTACAATTTCACAAATATACCCCTCTTAAAGCAGAAACTTTCAAAACTACCATTATATCATATGAAAATATGAATTATACCTCGCAAAATCCTAAAAATTTAAAAATACCCTTCTTAAATCTCAAAATATCAAATGTACCCTTTAAAATATGAAAATTAAAAAATAACTTCACTTAACCAGAAAATATCGAATACACCCTTCTAAAATATGAAAATTAAACAAAAAACTCATAAAATCTGAAAATATCCATCACACCCTTCGAAAATATGAAAACAAAAAGAACCCCACAAAACCAGAAAATATCTAATACACCCTTCTACAAACAGGACTACCCTTGTACAATCCGTAAATATCAAATAAATAGTAAAATATCAATAATATCGAATTAACCTCTCCAAAACCTGAAAAATTCAAAACTCCCATTTTAAAATCTAAAAAATTCAAATATATCTCTCCAAAATTTTGCAATTAAAACCTACCCAGGTTATGATCAATTCATATTTTAATTACACATCAGCCAGGGCTCGATCAGACTTTTTTAGTTAGCCATCAGCGAAGGCGAAGTCACAATCAGACTTCCAATATTTGTGTTGAATTGAGTATGCATCTAATATTGTTCTCATTATTTTATCAAAATATAATTTAATAAATTATGCAATATAACTTTTTATAAACTATTTTGCAATTTTAGTATTCATCAAATATCACTCATGTTCAATTTAATACAGTTGGATGATCTGTGGGTTTTAACATATCTGTATCACTCATAATTTTTTTTTAATGTTGAATGCACAACATCAGGAAAATAATAACAATGCAAATAATGTTTTAAACCCTAAATCATGAATTGAAAAGATATACATGAGATATAGTTGAAGTACCTATGAATGACTTTGGACTTTGAATCTCGAAACCACAAGAAAATTCTTAGACAAATTTCATCGAACACCTTATCATCACAAGGTTTTGGCTTGATATTTAAAATAGCCTATTTCTGAAATTGAAAAAAAACAATGTATGAGACTATTAACTTCTAATTATTCCTTGATCTATAATATGCATTAAATTCCCATGATTCAAAGTGAAGAAATTTCTTAAGAGAACTTTCATCAAACACCTTATCACCACATGGTTTTGGCTTGATATTTATTATAGCCTATTTCTGAATTTGAAAAAGAATATGTACGAGACTTTGTTAGATTCCAATTTCTCCTTGATCATGCCCATGATTCAAAGTAAATTTCAATGTAATCTTAAAAGTACTCATTTGATAGGTTGCAAACATTTCAAAAAAAATAAACTATGAAATATTTATACTTGGTTCTTGGTTATCTACGTAGAAGGCAACCACCAGTATCGGAGAGAGGGACAATCACCCACCAGCATGCGATTGATTGAGAAGTTGCTCCGTAACTTCGTCTAGATGAGAGTACCCATGGTAAAGGGCAAACTTTTTGGAACTGAGAAGGAAACGAAAAGAGAGATACGCTCTGTCTCGAAGAGACAAAAGTAGGAGGAGAAGCCCACCAGGAAACTATCTTCTGACGAACTGCGGAAAAAATAAACGGAGAAACAGAACTGTGTCTTGACAAACGTGGAATCTGGTTAACCGAGAAGATAAGGAGAAGTGATGCCGATAAGTACTCTCTGAGGAGTCGTGAAGATGACGATGAAACAAGAATTGTAAAAATGAGAAGAGATGTGAAGTGAAACAAAGAGAAGCGTGTAAATCGTGTATTCAATTAATTTATTAGAAATAAACTCAACGTATTTACTCACGTGCGATTTGGTGGTTTATTGATTGAAGCACTACATTTGAACTTATAAATCAAAGGTTCAAATCTCGATAAAAAAAAAAAAAAAATTATTTTAATTATATTTTTGGAAAAAAAAAATTAATATATAGTTTGTAGGTATTCGAATTCATGACATCTCACAAATGTAATTTCTCTACCAATAAACCACAAAATTTCTTCTGATCTTTAATAATTTTAATGTAAATGTACTTATTTTTAACTCGATAAATCATCTTTATAAAAAAAAAATGAATCACTTGAATGTTTGGATCTGAAACCTGAGTTTTTTGGACTTATAGTTCAAGACCCGAACCATCTGGTCCCAACACATCAATCATGCTGATGAATTCTAAAGAGATGTATATCACCACTCTGTCATAGAAAAATTATAATTGTTCCCTTTAATATTTCCTCAACCAAGACGACTTCATATAAAGCTTGGCCAAGAAGACTGAAGTCTTAGCTAAAAGGCACGAAGTGTTGATTAGAAAAGTATGGAACCATTAGAAAGTAAATGGCCACATTTAATCGTAAAGAACACTTAAGTTAATGATTTCAAAATGGACTGCTAATGCACTCCGTTCTTAACACATTTCAGACCGTCATATATCTTTCACTTTCATATTTATATTTTTTACAACGACTCATAATAAAAACACTAATATTTATATATTTTTTCTACAACAAATATTACAAAATGTATAAATAATAGTAAACAAGGTATAAGTATCACTGATTTTCATCCACGCTAAATTTTTTTTGAATAAGAACAAAATTTGTATTTATAGTATAAAAAAATTACAAATATGAAGATAAAATGTATATGGCGGCCTGACGTGTGTTAAGAGCGGAGTGCAAAAAAATTTCTCTAAAGTAAAATGTGGGTCTTCTTTGTAGGAAGATAAGATCTCATCGAACTTGCTCACAAACCGAGAGGCTCGAATATCGTGGATATCAAAGTTTGAACGGATTCAAAGATCCAATGTTTGTGCACTGGATTGAAGAAAATAAAAAATGTCAAGACTAGTAGCACGATAAGCTGGAATAAGGAATTTGCATGTGTTCAGCGTTTTAGCGAGAGTTCACGTTCACGAGCAAAATTAAATGAAACATTGCTTAAAACGAAGATAGAACAATTAGAATGTCAACTCCCAACCGAATCGCAGAAATTATTGTTTGTGTCGTTTAGGGTTCGTTCTCAGCTTGAAGAACACAAAAAATTATAAATGACCCAAATTTTAATAAAAAATGTATTTGATTCAAGGCCATTTATCAATTTCTTGTGTGAATTGCTGTGTTGCACGGATACGACGATACAGCAATACGACGACGCATATCAGATACGGCAATACGACAATTTAACATATAATTTAAAATACGATACGAATAATGCAGATAAATTTAGTGTTTTTAAGTATCGGTGCAACATACATGAATTGTTTAAAAACAATGGGTTTGAAAACCCTAAACGTAATTTTTTAGTTTATACATGCACTGTAATATTTTCAATACTTGAACCAATCAAAATTGAATCTACTAAATTTCATTTATAACCAAACTGAACAGCAATCAACATAAATAATGACAATCAAAACCTTACATAAAAAATAACCCAATATGCATTTTAACAACACAAAACCTAAAATAAATAACACCACTAATTAAATTCAATTTATCTATAACATTTTTTTAACAAATAAGATTTAGAGATCAGCCCTTCCAGGATATCTTGGGAACGGAATAACATCACGAATGTTATCAAGCCCCGTCGCAAAGAGGATCATTCGCTCAAACCCTAGACCGAACCCACTGTGCTTGACTGTACCGTACCGACGCAGATCCAGGTACCACTCATACGGCTCCAACGGCAATCCCGCCTCTGTTATTCTGCATTTACATAAAAGGGGTAATTAATGTCAGAAAAATATACTTTTCATCTAATATAAACCAATCTACAAATATACCTTTCTTTGAGTACGTCGAGCCTCTCCTCTCTTTGGCTCCCTCCAATTAGTTCACCAACCTATCCAAAAAGGAAAAAAGTACAAATCAGCACAAAAATACAAAAACTAAGGGATAATTAAAATAAAAGTAAATTACAAAATACCTTGGGAACAAGAACATCCATAGCCGCGACGGTCTTTTGGTCATCATTGAGTCGCATATAGAAAGCCTTGATTCCTTTAGGGTAGTTATAAACTATCACGGGCTTCTTATATATCACCTCTGTCAAGTACCTTTTTCATTCGAACCAAAAAAAATATTAGCATTTAGGATTTGTGCAACTAGTATATTCCAAAATTCAATTCAACAAACCTCTCGTGCTCGGAAGCCAAGTCGATACCCCACTCGACTTTGTTCTCGAATTTCTTATCCGTGACGCCCATCAAAATTTCCACCGCCTTAGTGTACGAAATTCGTTCAAACGGAGTCGACGAAACGAGCTCCAGTCTCTCAATGGCAGTTTTATCGTATTGTTTCGCCATGAACTCCATGTCCTCCTTGCAGTTATCTAACAACCACTTGCAGAGAAACTTCACGTAACTCTCCGCACAGTTCATGTCATCCTAAAATAGATATCACAAACAAATTTAAAATATCTCATATATCCCTCCAAAGTGAAAAACACGATAATGTGAGTTTAACTTAACTACCTGTAAGTTGGCAAAGGCAATCTCGGGCTCGACCATCCAAAACTCGGCCAGATGGCGAGACGTGTGCGAGTTCTCGGCCCGAAACGTCGGTCCAAAAGTATAAACATTTCCAAGAGCACATGCATAAGTCTCCACTTGCAACTGGCCTGACACGGTCAAAAATGCCGCTTTTTTGAAAAAATCTGAGTCATACGAGAATTCACCCGAAGGTTTAGTCGGTATCCCTGCCTTCATCTTAAACCTCTCCTCCAACCTACAATTATTTGTTTTATAATTCATTTAATAGGGGTTATACATATTTAAGCTTCAATTAAACATATCATATTTACCCATCCGATTCTATCTCGGATAAAAATATGATTTAAAAAAAAATTATCCTTTTAAAAATTTAACTAGATTTGTAAGATTAAACCATGATAAAGGGTACATATGGTTTCTTCAAAAAAACTAATGGGTAAATATGACATTCTTAATTTTCAAAAGGATAAATATGATATACTAGGTTTCAAATATTTCTCGATGAACAAAAAAAAAATATTTATTTACTTAGATAGGGTAAATATGATATTCTTAATTTTCAAAGGATAAATATGAATATTCTGGATTTGAAATATTTTTCAATGAATAAAGAAAAATTCAACTTACTTAGATAATGTCTCCTTGGCTTTATTGAGTTCGGACACCGAGGCAGAGATTTCTGCTTTGGGAGCTTTAGTAGTTTTCAACTGAGCAACGATTTCTCCTTTCTCTTTGACGACGAGTTTGGCAGCGTCGATATCAGATTCAGTTGGAGGAGGGTTTTCTATGAGTTCTCTTTCGGTTCTTTCTGATTGGCTGAAGAGGGTGGTGACCTGGAACATCTCGCCGGCACCCTCGCAATCCGAAGTGGTAATTATTGGGGTGTGGATGTATCGGAATCCGTTCTGGTGGAAGAATGTGTGGGTCGCATAGGCCAACTCGTCTCTTATCCTCGCTACTGCTGAGATCTGTGAATCGAAGCATGAACTGAATAAGTAGATGTAATTGTCTGTTATCACCACTAATGCAAAATGTTAGCTTCTATTAAATTGGACTAATTTCAAGATCAAACCACATTAATGACGATTTGTATCTTAGCAGAAATAAAAGAATTTCACGGAGAAAAAGAGTTGCTCTCATAATTATTGTTATCAGCAAGAGAAAACAAATTCTTTTTCAGAATAGCGTATATTGCCAAATTGGCAGTAATCATCGAGCTAAAATTCCAAACAAAAACCACCAAAAAGATCAATTATAAGAAGAACATTTCAGAACCAATTGTATTCTTAAAAAATAACAAAATAGCTTAGGAAAAAACAGAAAGAAGAAATTAAGCTCTCATATGGTTCTTTTTCAGCAGAAAAAATTCAGAATAGCGTATATTGCCAACATTGGCATTAATCATCGAGCCAAATACCAAAAAGATCAATTATTCAAAAACATTTCTTAACCTCTTGTAATCTTAAAAAATAATATTAGGAAAAACAAAAAGAAGAAATTGAGCTCTCGTATGGTTATTTTTCAGCAGAAAAAAAAAATTCAGAATAGCGTATATTGCCAACATTGGCATTAATCATTGAGCAGGAAGAACAAGAAAAAATAAAATGTCGCATAACTTCTTAATAATTTCAATACAAAACAACTCAAGATTCTTCAAAATTTTAGATCAAGGGTAAAATAACATAATTCTTAATTAAATCTCAGAATTTGATCCACAAAAAACAATTTGTTTGCAAAAATCTCATTGGATTTACATTCTTTAATTGTTATTTCTACAGAAATACCTCCGAATATATACTCCAATATTTTAATTTCTAATTCTTACACAATTAGAAGTATTGAAAATATCTATATTCAAAGAAAATGGTACCAATTATGTTAACAAAGTAAAATAAATTGCTGCATACCGTGTTGGTTCTCGAACGAAGGTGAGAGATCTCACGCAAGTTCTCAAGTGTGAGACGGGTTTTGGGTAATGGGTATCCAGCATCTACAGGTCCAACCTCGACAACCCGTTTAACCTTCAACTCAATCCTTTGTTTCACACCTTCAGGTGGAGGCTTCAATTCTCCCTCTACCACCACACTGGTACCGGTTGGTACCAGCTTTGCAAGTGGATATACCGATGCATCAATTACCACCTGTTTCAAAAAAAAAGTTAAAAAATCAAGTATTTCATTGCTTTATTCAATAATCAAAACAGCCAAGTCCATTACGATGTCGAATTATTACCTTTTTATATCAATAGAAGAAAAGGCTATGCATAATACCAATTCAACTAATCTAAACTAAACCAAACTAAAAAAAAGGTCCATCTTTTCAACAAACCTGCAAATTGGCGCCGCAAGATCCATCATTGAGCTCCAAAAACGCAAACGAACCTTTCCCCTGTTCCCGTCCAGTCTTAACCCATCCACCAACCAAAACATCACGACCAGCAAGCTTAGCCACATCATCTTCCAAAATACTTCTAATCCTGACACACTGTATGGGAGCTTCGAGATCTCCATCAAGCTTGACTGCCTGCATCTCCGCCACCGGCGCAGTCTCCATTGCAGGCAGATCTATGAATTAGGTTTAGGGTTTTGTGGCGGCTGTGAATGAGAGGGAAGAGAGAGATTACGATTGCAGGGTTCAGGAAACTAGGGTGGAATTAGTAAAGTTCGGGTGGGTATTTATATGCGCACGACAGGAACTAGTTATTATTTTATAATGGCCTGCTTATGTGCATAGTTTCTCAATTTGGGAATAATATGCGTATAAATCATGCACGATTATTATGTATTTCGAACAATATATTTGTATAAAAAAAAATTATAAATCATGCATAATTATGTCTTACAAATAATATACGTATTGACATTTTGATATCTAACCTGATTTATAATTTGTATATGTTATATAATACGTTTTAAAAAAAAATTATATGTATTTTTAAACAAACAATCAAAATATCAATAATAATTTATAAATTTTGAACTAAAATAAATATTATTTAATGAAATAATTATATTTATGAATTAAAAAATTTATATTTATATTATTTATATATCGAATTACTTTATTTGTATTAGATAAAGTAAACTTAATTATAGACAAATAGTTGAATTGACGAATTATTAACGTATTACGTTTTATTTGATCGACTTGAAAAATATTGATTCGAATTATATATGAATTTATGAATTAGTTGTAGCATGTCGGTTTAACGTACTTCAAACACACTATAAATAATTAAAGACGAAAAGAGAGATCGAAGCAGTGCAAAAATATTATAGAATTCAAAATAAATTGAAGGTTATTTGAAGGTGAATTCATTGGAGTGCAAAAAAAAATTTCCATAAATTACCAATATTTCCCACGATAACTACTTATAATTATGCTGTTTGGTTGGACGGCCAAGTCAATATTATAGAATTATGCTTGCTTAATGACAACATTTTAATATTTTATAAAAGAAAAGCTATCCTTGAAAAGTAGTGGTATTGTTATTTTATAATCCTTCTAATAAAAATATTTTATTATGTGCATGATTTTATTACCCATGCTATCATTTTTCTAGCAGGTGATGATTACCGAAGTTATGACTTATTTTCTTAAAAACAACTCTTAAGTAACTAGTCCCTACATGTCAGTGATACATGGAGAAAAAAAAGTGTGAGTAGGCGTAGGTTTATTATTTTGTTTTAGATATTTCAATCATAAATTTAATATATCTATCTATATACTAATCTATCTATCTATATACTAATGCAAGGGGATTTGCTGCCTCCTGGTGCAGCCACGTCACCAGGGGCCTATTCGTAAAAAAAAAATATTTTTTTTACATTTTGGTCCTTTTTTATTTACAAATTGGTCCTTTTTTTAAAAAAAAATTACATTTTAGTCCTTTTTTTTACATTTTGGTCCTTGGAAGTTTTAATATTCACATTTTGGTCCAAGGGCCTCAAATTGGTCCTGTTTTGTCCTTTATATTTGCATTTTGGTCCTTTTTTCGAAAAAAAATTACATTTTGGTCCTTTTTTTTATATTTTGGTCCTTTATATTTGCATTTTGGCCCTTCGAAGTTTTGAAATTTACATTTTAGTCCAGGCAGCCACGTCACCAGGGGTCTCTTTGTAAAAAAAAAATATTTTTTTTTCATTTGGGTCCTTTTTTATTTACAAATTGGTCCTTTTTTCGAAAAAAATTTACATTTTGGTCCTTTTTTCTATTTTGGTCCTTTTTTATTTACAAATTGGTCCTTTTTTCGAAAAAAATTTACATTTTGGTCCTTTTTTACTCATTTTGGTCATTTATATTTGCATTTTGGCCCTTCAAAGTTTTGAAATTTACATTTTAGTCCAGGGGCCTCAAATTGGTCATATTTTTTAAAAAAAATTATATTTTTGTCCTTTTTTCACATTTTGGTCCTTTATATTTGCATTTTTGTCCTCCAAAGTTTTAAAATTTACATTTTGGTCCTTTATTATTTTTCTTGAAAAACTAAAATAAAATTATAATAAGTTGAACAATATTAATAAAAGAACATCTTGCAAATATTTAAAAATAAAATATCACAAAACTATTAAAAAATACATAAAAAGAAAACTAAAATAAAAAATAGATGTTTAAATAGATATTTTCTATGAATATATTTGCAAGGTGTTTATTTATTATCATTTAATGTTAGTTTTTTTATGAATAAAGAATGTAATATTAAAATTATATAAACAAAATATGTAATAATTTAAATTTTTTTAAATCACTACGTGTTAAGAAGTGTTTATGAATTTTCTTAAAATTAATAAAAAATAAAAAAAATAAGTTTTAATTATTACATATGAGATTTGGAGGGTATTTTGGAAAAAAAAAAATTAATATCATCCATAAGGAGTATTTTAAAATAAAAGTTTGGTAAAGAATTTTTTTTTTTGGGAGTTTACGAAAAGATAGAGAATTTTTTATAATATCCAAAAAAAATTAGGGGGTTAAAAATATGCCAAATCATGGATGTGCGAATAATCATGACATAATTTAAATTAAAGATTCGAACGAAACGGTTAGCGATGACATCGTCAAACTTTGTTGTTGGCTGACCACACAAAGGACGAAAAATATTTGTACTAAATATGTAGCGAAATTAAAGATTTGTGAAATTAAAAACACTCTTTTTTTCAGCAATGTTTTCTGAACTATTATGTTCTTAATAAATTTCATGACGACTCATTCGTTCTTTTTCCTTATTTTACTTATGAAGTATAAAATATAGATAATTTTTTTAGCAATAACCGTTTGAATTATTCAAGAAATCCGGCTCTTAAAATTTTCAAACGATTTTTGCTACAAAATTTCACTCGCACACAACACACTAAATTACACATATAATAATGATTACAAAAAGAAAGTCACATACACAAAACGAACAACAATTTTTTTCAACTACATTACTTATAAATCCGAACAGCCCCGCGCAATTGCGCGGGGGTAATGCTAGTTTTTTCTTAATGCAGGGCCTTTATGCAAATTTTCCAGAACAAAATAATTAATCTACAAGATTTGAGATTTCATTTATTTTATTTTAGTGGAACAGCCAGACAGAGAGGCAATCCAATAATTACCTTCTCTCACAAAATATCTCCATAACTTTATAAACTTTATATCCTCTGTACTATTACATTGTCAATGCATATTACACCACACGAAAATATCTCCATAACTTTATATCCTCTGTACTCTTTACACAGGTAATTGCAATCACACCACACGAAAGGTTGTATAGATTATGTCATAGAGGATCTATACAAACATTACTTCTCCTTGTCCGAACGAATAAGAACTCCGAAAATCTCCACTTTGAACAACTCTGATTTGTAGAAAGTCCAAATTCTCGAACTTTCGGCAATTTTCTCTCCCGAAATCTCAACTGCTCTGTGGGTTTTCGAGTTCATAGAAGAAGACCTAATCTTCGTAGTTTGTATTTTGTGTTGGGGATCATGATTCCTGAATTACTGCACAAACTGGGCAGCCAAGATTATACGTCGATAGTGTCGATCAATTTGTTTATTGCGCTTTTGTGTGCTTGCATAGTGATTGGGCATCTTTTAGAGGAGAATCGATGGATGAACGAGTCTATTACTGCTCTTGTTATTGTTAGTGTTCTGTTTTTCTCTTTTATTTCAAATTATTTTCTCCCGTTTAAATTTAGAAGAATTAGAGTACAGGATTCAACAGAAAGAGAGTATGGTTTGTTATATGTGAGCTCAAGATGAGAATTTTGGTTTAAAATTGTTGCCGATTGGAGTTTACATTTAGTTCTATTGGCGGATCTTAATGGGAATTGGAAATTTGGAATCCAAATTCACACTGAATTTACATTTCATAGTTCGTTCCATTGGGGGAATTGATGATTTATTGATTTTAATTTTCTAGGGTTTGTGTACTGGTGGAGTGATATTACTATGCACACAAGGGAAAAGCTCGAGGATTCTAGTCTTCAGTGAGGATCTTTTCTTCATATACTTGCTTCCTCCGATCATTTTCAATGCAGGGTGAGCTTATTTTGAGGTATTTTCATAAATAAATCGTTCTCACAAAGAAGTGAACGAAAATAGTAAGGCCACTCAAAAGGTCCACAAACATTATGTCAACATAAGCGTCAAAATTACTTACAAATTTTATACTAATTTTGTGAATAATTCCCAAAACTATAAAAAATTCTCCTTTCATAAATGTTGTTTAATTTTATTCAGGTTTCAAGTGAAAAAGAAGCAGTTTTTTCGTAATTTTACAACAATTATGATGTTTGGTGCGTTTGGTACAATGATCTCTTTCACCATAATCTCTTTGGGTGTGTTTTTTCTCTTATATTTATTTGCTCTATTTTTTTAGATCTCAATCGATTCAAACTTTACCGAATTTAATTTTTATCTTACATATGATTTTAGGTGCTATGCAGATCTTCAAGAGGTTCGATATTGGTTCAGTCGAAATCTCAGATTTTCTTTGTAAGCACCCCCATTTTATCTATTTTTGCAATTAATCTTTTTCTTTGTTTATCCAAATAATATTCTCGTAACCTTTTTTGTCATAGCAATTGGAGCAATCTTCTCCGCTACAGATTCAGTTTGCACACTTCAGGTTCTTCAATTCTTTCACTCACACCCCTCAACTTAAAACAATTGCATTTTGGCCCCTCACTTTATTTTTCAAAATCTTATAACAGGTTCTGAACCAAGACGAGACGCCTTTACTATACAGTATGGTGTTCGGAGAAGGAGTGGTTAATGACGCGACATCAGTAGTGCTTTTCAATGCGATTCAGACTTTGGATCTCGCACATTTCGACGTAACTTCGGTTTTAAGTTTCATTGGAAGTTTCCTCTATCTCTTCTCCACCAGTACCTTCCTTGGCGTCTTCGTAAGCATTCTGATTATATATATATATTTTTTTTTTATGTCATTGATATTAATGAAGTATGTTTATGGTAGACTGGATTGCTTAGTGCGTATATCATCAAGAAATGTTACTTTGGAAGGTTTGTAAATTTACTTTATTTCTCTGAAATTTAGAATATCATAAATATTCTGGCCGAACTAGAAATAATGTCTTATTATTTTGCAGGCATTCGACTGATAGAGAAGTTTCCATTATGATGTTAATGGCGTATCTTTCTTATATGCTTGCTGAGGTAACTTTATATATTTCATTTCTATACTTATTTATTGATTGATAGTTTCGTAATATTATATTTATATTTTGTGTAGTTGTTAGATTTGAGTGGAATATTGACGGTGTTTTTTTGTGGAATTGTGATGTCGCATTATACTTGGCATAATGTTACAGAGAGTTCCAGAATTACCACCAAGTAATTAATAACTTCTATTTTTACAATAAATTTGCAGAATGGTCCTAAATTATCAAAGAATTGCAGAAAACCCCAATCTTACTTGTTTCTTATTTCACAGGCATACTTTTGCGACATTATCTTTCATTGCAGAAATTTTTCTGTTCCTTTATGTCGGCATGGATGCTTTAGACATCGAAAAGTGGAAATTAGCCAGCAATACGTACTTCATTTCTCATATATTCTATCTATCATTGCTTTTTTTATTTATTTACTTTGGTGATTTGTTTATTTATTTATTATATGTATTTTGCAGTCCTGGTAAATCAATTAAGTTGAGCGCAATTATACTAGGCTTGGTAATGGTAGGAAGAGCCGCATTTGTGTTCCCTCTCTCTTTCATATCCAATATCAGGAAAAAACGAGCACAAGAAAAAATCACATTTAGACAACAAGTACGCTTTCTAAAATTTTATTAATGAAAATTAGGGAAAATTTCATTTATAATTTATGAGATTTTGGTTTATAGGTGTTGATTTGGTGGGCCGGCCTCATGAGAGGCGCGGTGTCAATTGCACTTGCATATAACAAGGTAAATTCTTTTTTTCATTTCGTCACACAAATTTATCGCATTATTACTTTATTTTTTATTTTTTCCTTGTTTAAATTACAGTTCACTTCGTCTGGACATACACAAGTATCGAGCAACGCAATCATGATTACAAGTACAATCATCGTCGTTCTTTTCAGCACCATGGTAAGTAAAATTAATATTTAAAAATGGTTTAATATTCTTGTACTTATTTTAAAAAGGAAAATTCTATGTTGAATCCATTTTATAAGAATTTTAAAATTGGTTTTTCGTCTTCTTTTGTAGGTGTTTGGGATATTGACAAAGCCTCTAGTGCGTCTATTGCTTCCGCCAAGGTACCAGGATCCGACGGGTAGCATGCTATCAGATGTTTCGACCACGTCATTCATGGACCCGCTTCTGACGAGTGAGATTGAAATATGCGGCCTTAACAATAACATTAGTAGCCTAAATAGCCCGCATAATCTACGCTTGCTTTTGACCGGTTCGGTACATCGGTACTGGAGAAAATTTGATGATCGATTCATGCGGCCCATGTTTGGTGGACGCGGTTTCACTCCTTTTGTACCTGGCTCCCCAGTCGAATCTAACGTTCTTGAAGGACCACCCAATGGAGGACCGAGTGTAATACATGAATGAGACCAAGGTGGGGAACTTAATTATAGATTTGAAAAATCTTAATTTTGTATAATTTATCGATATGTTGTTTATATGATTTGAATTGAAGTTGGAATGTCAAATTTTGCAGGACTTGACTCATTTGGGAGGAGAATAGGAAATTCAAATTCCCCCCTTTCGACAATTGTAACTGTGTGTTGTAAATTGAAAATTTTGAAGTTGAATTTCAAATTTAAGGTTTTACATTCTTTCCATTTGTTTTGTATTATTGTACAAGTTATTATAGTGTTCTGTAATGTATGTAATTAAGGGAGACTCGATTCTGGTCTGTATTGTCCAAGAGTTGGTCTAGGTTTGTAATAATGGATCTGTATATCAGTATATGGCCTGTATAGGTACAATCATCTTCTTTTAAGTACATTTCGTTACATAAATATGGCTTGTTTTGATGATGCGTACTCGAAAATGAAAGAAATCCCATGCTGATGGATAAGCAAAGAATTTGCTAAGCATCAAAATCATGGCGAAGCACATAATTGTACGAAGATTATATTATACCAACTTGTATTTTTCAACGAAATAAGTATTTCTTATGAAGGGTTTATGCGTAGATAAATGATTTTTGAAAGAAGCATTGTTAGCCAAGCTCTGCTAATATATATTGGAAATTATGAATTGGTTGCGTGTATCCATCAGTGAGTATCGAAGTAGAAGATTTACAAAACTTGCATCTGCGAGCATCAAAGAAAGAGAAGTCCTAACCGTGCAAACGCTTATTTTTTTTTAAGAAAATAAAAAGGGGCTCGTAAATTCCCCATCTATTAATTCTCATTAAAAATAAATTACTATAAAATTTAGAATTCCAACAATAGAATTCGAAATCTTAACTTGTTGCATGCTAATATCTCACATAAATAAATACCCCCAACAATATCGGGAAATCAAATCCTAAACTTAACCTTAACCTTAAGCCAGAATTGATATTCAAGATTTCAAATCCTGGATTTTTGAACTTCAGAAAGCAAATACTTATATAGGGTGCGTAACTTCTCTTCATAAAATGTTTCCAGTCCATTTACAACATATCGATCTGCAACTGCAAGGAAATGTTGAGCCATTACAATCAAATTATTCACTGAATCACTGTCCACCTCAGCAGCCATCTTTACATTTGTATACAAAGATAACCCTCGAGAACTTCGGGGTAAATGGAACGAAGTCAACAATGGATTTAGTGAATCCGTGTAAATGGAACGAAGATAACCCTCGAGAACTTCGGGGTTGGTATCTTTCATTTGTATACAATACATTGTTGACTTGGCCATTTTCACAAGGAGTCCGCCTTAAACAGAGGTGACCTTCCGGCAAGAATCAATTTATGCGCGGGAAAAATCTTCCATCGACTTCGAAAGTCACATATGGCCCCTCTCTACTCTCTAAAATCATCCCCAAATGTTCGCGTAAATCAAAACTACGCACTCCTTTAGAGTAATCTTTAGCCAGAGACTAGTCAGTGTGATATATCGTGCAAAAAACCACAAAGCAACCATCAATTTCAGGGCAAAAAGATAGCAGTTTGTTTCAATGAACATTCACTTTTATATATCTTTTCGATAGTTAATTATTATGTTTAATAAATATTAATTATATATTTGAAGTTTGAATTGGATGTGTTTGATTGTCTTCAACTTTATGTTCAAACATGTACTGAATATATATGAGTTATTATATAATTCATATAGTAAATTAATTTATTATTTGTTACCGATTGAATAAATTATATGTCAAATAATGAGCTAATATCTAATAAATTTATTATGAAACATTTATAATTTTTTTTAAATAATAAAAAATAGCAAATATTGTTTAGTAATAACAAATATTATAAAACTAGAAAGCTATATTTAATATTTGTCCAACATTCTTTTAACAAACACCTACAAGCTATGTTACGCGGGATACTTCAAAAATGCAGAAGTATCCTGAGGATACGGGTATCCGATACGGATATGGGTACGATACGGTTCGGATACGTATCGGATACGCCACGTAGCGTATCCGATTATTTTAATATTTATTTTTTCGGATACGGCAGGGATACGGTAGGATATGGCAGGATACGGCTGGGATACATTTAGGATACGGCTGAGATACTCTATTTAGGATACTTCGGCCCATTATATATTTTGGCGCATAATATTTTTAAATAAATTATATAGGATACTTCTATGATACTTCTAGGATACTTCTAAATTAGTTCTAGGATATTTTTAGAATAAATTTATGATATTTTTATGATACTTGTATTGTTATGTTGATTTTATTTATTGTCATGATATTTTATTTTAAAATATTATTTATGTATTAATTATATACAATATAAATATATTAAAATAATAACTATATAGCCGTATCCGTATCCGTGATTTTTTGAAAATTGCCGTATCGTCGTATCCGTATCGTATCGGATACGATACCCGTATCCGTATCCATGCAACATAGCCTACAAGGGATATTTGAAAATGAAACTTTGTTTTGAGATTTTCTTTTGAAGTATCAAAGAAGTGAGTTTGTTCTTTAATTTTTTTAAAATATTAGGTTATTTTTAAGAATTCCTCTTATATTATTATTATTATTATATTTTGTAATATCAATGATTTTAACCAGTTCATTAACGGATTTTTCCTGAAAATAGAGATCACTAGAAAATCAAACAATGAATGTGATTCTAGATCCTATATGAAGTCCTATGCATTTGCCGGCTCGACTCTGATTACAAGCTCTGGTGAATTCATCTATATCTGTTGTCTCCGGAGCGAGAAAGACATCATTGGAAGGAATAGAGTCCTGAAATGACTTTGACTACGAAAGCCAAGCTTGATTGAAGAAGTGACATCAAACAGAGTCCCCCAACACTTGGAAGAAGAAATTCTCAATAAGCTTCCAGATGAGTGGTCGGAATGAGAATCGATCCTTTCATATTCAGATCTTGCGTACGCCTTCCTCAGTCTTTGTGTGCCACGGAGAAAGTCTACCTTTTTGTTGGTTTGGTAAGGCTTTGCAGAGAAGACAGTAGCTTTTTCAAATCATTCTCACGAGATATAGGAAGAAGTGAAAGGTGTCACCGACGAATCTTGCCACGAATGCTTGGGAGGCAAAAAATATTCTTCTTATGAATTAACTTTGTGACACGTTTGAAGGAGTTGGGGACAAACACATGCATGTACGTATATTTCGAAATTCTAGTATACTAAACATACACTGAACATACAATAATTTCGAAAACCTTGCGGGACGAGGAGTTGGGCTCAAGCCTCAAAGATAGCTCGAAAAATTTCGTTCGAAAACTGGCTCGAATAAACTCATGCCGAGCTTGAGTGCGGTTATGCTCGGCTTCAGGGCCGGCCCTGACCATTGGCCGGTTTGGCGGGCTCCCAGACCTCCAAAAATACGAGGCATCCATTTTTTGGAATGTTTATGTGTTGAGAAAAAAAAATTAAGGATCGTACTCAAGGTGTTCGATGAAATGTCTAACATAAAATACAAACATAATTATGATGAATTTATATTTTAAAAAATAAGTTTTCGTACGCTATTACAATGATATAGTGCAAGGCATCCATTTATATGAGAAATTTATTTATAAAAAATATGTTTTTACGTGTTGGAGTTAATGTGTTCGATGGAATGTTTAATATAGAATGCAAACATGATTATGAGAGATTTTTGTTTTTAGTAATTAGTTTTTATTGTTATATCAATGATGTTGTGCAATGCAAGACCTCTATTTTTATGAGAGGTTAATGCGTAAAGAAAAATATTTTGTAAGAATTATGTCCAAGGAGTTTGATGAAATGGCTAATATAAAATTTAAAGGTGTTTGAAATGTCTAAGAATTATTGCAATGCAAGGCCTCCATTTATTGTGTGTATATGTGTCATATTTATAAGAATAAAGTTGAATTTTATTATTATTTTAATATTTTCATCTTCACAATTGTCTTTTTATTTATTTTTTCGAGATCACGTGATGTTATTCGTCACATACCTCCAAAATAATAAGACCGGGCCTGGGCTTGCTCGGCTTGAACCAGCTCAAATTCGAATTTGTTTATATATAAATATTCAAAAAACACAATTTTTTTCGAGCCGAGTTGAGTGACACTACAACAGACCTGAACATCAGCGACGGCCACCCGTCGCTGACATACCGTCGGTAAAAACTGCATCGTTGATACACTATATCTGTGATGGGCCGTCGCTAATGACATCTTCTCCGACGGGTACATATTTCCGACGGCCCGTACCAGCCTTTCTCTGGCGGCCCGTCACTGAAGATTCTCCGGCGACCCGTCGCTGATATATATATTTAATATATTAATGTATTAATTATTAATTAATATATATTTAATGTGAAATCGATCCATTGAGTCAAATTTAATGTTTTTGCCAACACATCAATTGTGCTAGGGGATTCTAAGGGGATGTCTGTCACCACTCTTAAAAATATATCGTGTCAGCGTGTCTCATGGAACATAATTGAAAATATTATGATCCATACTCGAAGCCTAACGCAAAAACCGAGTAGTAAACTCCAATCCTCCTCTTCCACATACTTCGACATCTTATTTTTTTAAGTCTACATCTTATCTCTTTATTGCAACTTTCCATCTGCTCATATATATTGCATAAACAATAACATACACTTTAACGAGGGGAAACTTGAGAAAAAGTGAAAAAATAATTTAGTCTCTTGATTCTCTCTTCCATCACATCGAAATAACGTTCGACAAAAAGCTTTGCCTCATCGTTTAAGCTCCTTCCATGGAGAATAAACATGAGTAGAATCATTACATGAAAATAGCATTGAGCATTTGACCAAGAATAATGCAAGGGATGGAGATGGACGCCATGGGCAATGCCCGTCGATTCCAATTCCCGATCTCCCGATCCACCATTGGTTCGCTCTTTCTTAGCCTCGCAGTTTCTTGCCTTGCCCTTTTTGTCTATCTTCAAATGGTACTTCTAATTTATTTTTTTCAGTTTATCATGAGCATTTGATTTGTAGGTGTCCACATTTTGACAAAATTGTTTTTTTTTTTTTTTCAAAATCAACTGAAATATTTTAGATACTCTTGAGATGCACTTTTTTTATGGACAGTTTTGTGTCCGTAAAAGAGTTTTCTATGAGCTCATCAAGTTCAAAATTTCATGATTATATAGGGGGTGAAATAATTCAATCATTTTTAAGTGCTAATTTAAAATCCCGAGAATACAGAGTTTTCTGAATATTTAGAAAAACTTTTCAAAATTAATATTTTCTTTGGTAAAGTCTTATCTTCTCTGTTTCAACTAACGGTTTCTCTTGGCTATGATAAATCAAACTTTTTTACAAAGTGTTGTATGTAAGAAACTTTGATCTCAGATTCAGTATAATTCGATACATTTCATTTCAATTTAATGTGACCAAAATAGAAAGAAATGCAAAAATTACCATAAAACAGAAGAAAAAAACGATGACTAATACTAAAAGTGCAATTAAATATCGCAGAATCGTGAGGAGGCAGTTCTTCGTGCAAATACAACAGTATTAGGCCACAATTTGAGACCAATACCATGGCAAAGTTTCGATCACCATCGCGATAGTCTGACCAGTTTCTCTCTGCTTCGTTGCAACTATCTCTCACATTGCAATCCTCTCTTCACAACGGATATCTTCAAACTTAAGCCTAACCCTAAACCTAACCCTACAAACAAATGCCCCTCTTTCTTTTCCTCTATCCATAACGATTTGGCACCATGGCGTGAGAGAAATATTTCCCTCTCCTTGATCGAAGGCTCTGCGCGACAACACGCGGCCTTTCGTGCGGTGATAAGTAACGGGAGGCTTTATGTTGATTTGTTTTACGCGTGTACCGAGACTCGAATGTTGTTCACTATTTGGGGACTGGTGCAATTGCTAAAGAAGTACCCTGGTTTGGTACCAGATGTAGATATTTTATTTGATTGCTCAGATCGACCTACCATTGAGAGAAACCGGTATCAAAATCCACATGGACCCGTACCGCCTCCCGTGATTCGGTATTGCACGACCGAGAAACACCTTGATATTCCGTTTCCTGATTGGTCCTTTTGGGGATGGTAAGTCTAAATCAATTCATTGTTGTTGTTTTTTCGGTACCATTTTAAAATCTAGAAATATAATCTATTAAATTAACAAAAATGCTTATTATTGCTCTATATGCGTGTTTAGGCCCGAGGTGAATGTAATGCCATGGGAAGAAGAGTTTGAAAGCATCAAGACTAGTTCTCAGTCTGTTGAATGGAAGGATAAGATTAATGCCGCGTTTTGGAGGGGAAATCCTAGAGTCGGATCTCCTGCGAGAACGAAATTGTTAACGTGTAATGACACCAACTTATGGCGAGCTCAAATTTTTCAACAGGTATGAGTCAACAGAAAAATATCTTTGATATATAGTGCACTTTCAAGGTTTGTTAGGGAAAATAATAGTGTATTCCACAAATTGTCTTCTTTTAATAATTTCATCGAACACCTTAAGTGCAATTTTGAGATTTGATTTCGACACTCAAATCAACATCACAAACACTAGACAATTAACATGATATGCAAGGGTTGAGATAAAAAAAAAGAGTTTTTCTTCAATACACCACAATTTGTACTTTATTTTTAGTAGATTTAATCCTAGCCGTACATTCATACCAGGGTATTTATGGAATAATCAAATACAAGTAATAACCAGTTGGTTAATAAAGTAAAAAGTTTAGCAAAGTTTTAACTTTTTATCTCGGGAAAGATAAGTTAATAAATGGAGCATTGAATAGGTCATCGTACAGTGTATATCATTGCATGGCATAAACCATGCTGCATTAAGTATATAACGAGATGGTATAAGTTCATTTTCATGAGCATTGAAAAAGATTGTACAATCAAATTGAAAATAGTATATTATTGATAATAATAAAAATAATACATTACTGTTGAAAATAGTATAATATGATTGAAAAAATAATATATTAAAAATCAAAATAGTATATTGTTATTAAAAATATTTATTAACAATAAAAACAGTATATAAACATAAAAAATAGTATATTGACTTAACAAGTAACACAAATTATCAATAATAATGATATGTTGACACTCAAATACAGTATACTTATATTATACTATAAATAATGATTCACCTTGAAAGTTGTATGTTAATGTTTGAAATGATATATTGACACTAGAAACAATATATTAGTACAAAAATAATTCAACAATATTAACGCTAAAATGATATATGAGGGTGTACAATATTTTCTGACAATACATGTATACAATGATTTATTGACAATCAAAATAATATAGTGACACAAAAACAACATATTACACTTAAAATAGTTTGTTGACATTATTTGTGATACCAACATATTATTAGTTTATAGTACTAAAAACAAAATATTAAAACTGATAGGTTTATTGAAGATAAAATAATATATTATTTGTGTCATATAATTTTTCGGGTATAAATACGAATCCAGATGTATCCGTATATAATCGATTTGGATATTGAAACTAATATTATTTACAAAATTAATTTATAAATGTATATAATATATGTCTCAATTCAAATATTAAATCATATCATGAAATATATTTTTATATAAATATTATATCATTAGTATATAAAATTATCAACTAGAATGCCAACTACAGTAATATGTTTGTTGTCCATATTCAAATATCAATAGCAAAATAATAATAATAATAATAATAATAATGATAAATACAAGTACGAAAATCAAAGATTAATAACAAAATAACGTGATGTATACAACGTGTACAACATTTTACGTATTCAGGTATCAATAATCAGGGGCGGCTCAACTATTATGGAGGCTCTCGGCGAAAAAGAAATATTGTTTGTTATCACTAGACACTAAAATAAACAAAACAAAACAAATGGACTTCATAGCATATGTTACCTACGTATCATAAAATTTTCATGTATAGTTCGATGATGATTGATGAATCAGTCATCCGAACATAAAATAAACAAAACAAAACAAAACAAATACCTTTTCAAACATTTCAACACTTTCCAAATAAAAGAATCATGATCTCCTTAGAACATCCATGTCGACAATCTTCGTTGCCTGACATCATCTAAAAATTTTGAGTGACAAAATAATCACAATACAATATATCATAATCAATTTTCTGTAGATTTTTTATGCAATCATCAAACAACTCAAATCAAAAGATGAAAACATGAAATATAAAAAGTTGGAGCAAAAGAACCTAGAGAGGGGAGAACATTGAAAAAAAAACAATAAAATGAGTGTCAATTTTGAGCCGATCTACATAATCAATAAATGGAGATCCAATGTTTAATGAGTATTAACACATGATTATGTATACATGAAAATTCAAAAAATTAGAATAAAAATGAATGGTTATAATTGCATCATTTTTTCACATTTCTTGAAGAATATAAATAAGGGAAGAAGCCAATACATCTCCAATACTTAGATTAGGTCTGCTGCAAATGCAAAAAAAAAAACTAAATAAAAACAGTAAAGATAATAATAAAAAAGAAATTGTGATCTTTATAAAACAAGAAAGAAAATTGATTAACCATTAGTAAATTTGAGAAGAATAAGATCATGGAGTGATCTCTTGTATAAATTGGCAAAGATTTAAGACAATGGCAGTAATAGATTGGGGAGTCGAAATATAGAAACAAACATCAAATCTAGGAATATAAATGATTTGGCAGATTTTAAGGAATTTGCAAAATATGACAAATTGAGGATTTCTTGAAATGGATAGGAGATTCTATATCAAGAGAATGAATCAAGTTCTTTCTAATAAAATTTCCACTAATAATTCAATATGATTAATTATTAGACAGGGCCTTTAAATGTTTTGGGCTCTCGGCCTAGGCCTAGATCGCCTAGGTATCTGGGCCGGCCCTGTCAACAACAACAACAACAACAACAATATATTAAAATTGAAAAGATTATATATAAACAATGAAAATAATATATCAGAACATAAAATAGTTCCATAAGGAGGTGATATGTTTGTTAGTTCAAATTATATTTGATTATTTCAAAACATTTGACATCGTATAATTTATTGAGAAATTTATGATAAAACTAAATTTCAAATAAATAAGTACATATACAAAAATGTTGGTTCTTTAATTGCAATATTAAAGACACTTCCAAATAATTTGTAAATTTAATATAATCCATACAATAATATTCAAAATGTCATATATAATATATGTTTATTTATAAATATTTTTCTAATCAGTTCTCTGGTTAATTTATCATCCCCCCTTATTTTGGACTCATCTTTATGCAATCTTCTTATGCCACATCATCACAATTCATGCCACATCATCACAATTATTTCAACCATTAGATTAGGATATGTGGCAACATATGAACCATAGATTAATCTTTGATTTTGTGTGATTATGTTTTATTTGTAGATATTTATGTGTCCCTTATTTTACACATAGTTTTAGGAAATTTTAGAAGGCCACGTCATCTTAGACTGATGACGTGTCAAAATATTATTTGTTAGGTTCATGTTGGACCAGTTGTATTTGATTTTGAATTTTTTTTCACAATATGTTACATGATCAATTATGAATACATATAGAATGTGAAGAGTTTAAATATCTAACATTAATAAATTGATAAATTAATATATAATATCATAAAACATACATCAAATATTGTTAGTATTTTCATAATATAATTTAAAAAAATTAAGAAATATATTCGCTGTAATTTTAACTTTATTTTGAGATCCATATTATCATATATTTAATATTTTTCTCTAACTTAAAATTATGAAAACAATTATGTAAAAAAAGATATAAAAATAAATATAATTACATTAATGACTTGTAAGACTAATTATTATTATTTTCAAAACTATAATTGAAAAAAAATTGCATATACTACTAAGTATGTTATTATCATATATTCAATATTTTTCTCTAACTTAAAATTATGAAATCAATTATGTAAAAAAATATATAAAAATAAATATAAATATATTAATGACTTGTAATCCTAATTATTATTATTTTTAAAAATATAATTGAAAAAAATTGCACATCCTAATAATAATTATTATTATTTAAATAATCATGTTATATTTGTATTTGTACTTAAAACAGTTTCATGTTAATCTTTAAAAAAAATTAATGAAAGATATTTATTTACTACAAATAATTTCTGTAACTTATATAATATTTTTCAATAATATACATGAAACATAAAATTTATCAGATATAAATAATTTTTTTAAACTTTTACAATGTTATTATCTTAATTTTAGATATGAAAATTTAAAATATCATATGGTTTTGATTTTTTGTTTATGTCCACGCATGTTGTTTTAATATTTTGTAGTGAAATTTATTATTTTTGTATGTGTTGCATTAAAGTATTAAATAAATATTTCACAATGTTTCATATTCAAAAATAGTATAATAATTTTGTTATCATCAAACTTTCTTAATCAATATGATATTTATTTTCATAAAGTCTTAAATTTGATCCCGAAAAATTATAACTATATATTATGTGTATATATTATGTGTATGATAAAACAAATGAAATAAAACCGTCGCGAAGCGCGGATAATCTCGTAGTTTTTACTAAAATCTTAAATAGCTTATCTTGTGTATTTATATTGTTGCATCTATGTTTACATAAAATGAGTCATGCTTAATCTCTATATTCTCGTTAATCTGTCCCTGCGTATGAATAAGAGAGAAGAGGAAGGGTCCAACTTGGTCTTATTAAATTACAGTTGTGCCCCTGCACTAATTTTCTTTAACCTGCTGATTAGAATATTTGACCTGCTGATTAGAATTAGCCGGTTAATAAGATTTACACAGACCGTTGGATTAAATAATATGAATGGTTGAGAAAGTTTTGGTGTATGGAAGAAAAGCTCAAAAAAAAACATCAAGACAAACTAGATTAACAAAACAGCTTTAAAATGACACTATTATTCTGAACATTTTTTTACCAACTTCAAGTTTCATTACTTCTACCTATCTGACCTTAATATTGAGCCAACTATAAATGTTTCCAATTTAGATTGCCTAGTTTCATTCATACTTTTTTTTACAGGATTGGTCTGAACAAGCAAGAGTTGGCTATAAGAATTCCAAGCTTTCTGACCAATGTACCCATAGGTTTATGATTAATTAATTTCCTTCATAATTTAGTTATTGTAAAAATCTCATACATGTACCCCCGCAAACTGATTTACTAATTTCTTGTTTTGTAGATACAAAATCTACGCCGAGGGTTGGGCATGGTCGGTGAGCTTGAAATACATTCTGTCATGCGGGTCCCCCACCTTCGTCGTGAACACTCAATACCAAGACTTCTTTACGCGCGGCCTGCTTCCGAAGATAAATTTCCTCCCCGTCAATTTCACCGACCTTTGCCTGTCCATAAAATCCACAGTCGAGTGGAGCGACCAGAATCCCTCACAAGTACTTAATTTCCTGCACATTATATATAATTATAATTGCTAATTATTTATGTTTTTCGGTTAAACAGGCTGAAGAAATAGGGAGAAAGGGGCAAGAGCTAATGGAAGAAATCAAGATGGACCATGTCTATGATTACATGTTTCACCTCTTAGTAGAATACTCCAAATTACTGGATTATAAGCCTGCTCCACCTCCAAATGCTCAGGAAGTTTGTGTTAGTTATCTTCTTTGTATTGCTAGTGAGAGAGAGAAGCAATTCCTTGAGAGATCACTTGCTTCTCCTTCCAAGACCCATCCTTGTAGTCTCTCTCCCTCCTAATAATTTAATGTTAAATAGCTAGAATATGGGCATCTTTTATATAAAAAAAAATGAGTAAATGAAAAAGACTCGGCGATCCTCCATTTATTGATATCAATGAAACTCGAACCCACAACCTCTCACAACATATGATTTTTTGTGTCTCACACCCAATCACTGGCCGTCTTTTATATAAAGCCCCCAAACTCATCCCAAACCTTAATTGTTAATTGACACGTTAATAAATTATATTAGTACATATTAATTGGCGTGTCAATTCAATTAAATAATTAATTAAATCGTTAATCGAATTAATTAATAATATTAAAGACTCCATATATAACCCCTTGTATAATCTCCTCGTGAGAATGAAAGGATCATTTAATCACGTTTAAAATTTTAATTTCTTCAACTTAGCGATTTGCATAAATTTGATATTTAACAAGTTTTAATTAAAAAAAAATGATAGTTTTTTATTTTATCAAAAAAAATTTGATAGTGATTATAATGAGAAACAAAAATGATGGTTTTTTATTTTACTGTACACTTCCAGTTCCATCCCAATTCTAGTTTCAGATTATCACAAAATCAAATCTCTCTTCTGAACGGGATTTGATTTGGGGATTTGTTCAAATCAAATCCGAACAAATCCCTTATTCCCTCTCTTTCTCATCCACCTCTCTCTCTCTCTCTCTCTCTCTCTCTCTGGCAGCGTACCAGATGAGACACAAGAAGATGCGTTCTTGGTTCTCAGGCTCATTCAACCTCAGCTTCTTCTTAATCACCACCGCCACCTTCTTCTTCGTCTTTCTCTTCCTATTATCTGTGCATTCTGTAAGCTTCTTATTCGTTTCCTCGTTTATATTTCAATCTACCACACAAACTTGTCAATTTCTTGATATCATAAAGTAAATATATTAAGCATTTCATGAGAGATGGAAGGAATAAACAACATGGAATTGATCAATTACACTTCTAATCGGTGCAGGCATTCAGTGGTTTAAGGTCCAGAACAAAAACCCTAGTTGGTCACAATCTGGGCCCGACACCGTGGCACCCATTCTTCCCTCGGTCTGACAAGCCGACCGCTTTATCCCTCATTCAATGCTTGTACCTCTCCTCGTGCCCCAAATTAACGCCTCTTCTGTTAGGCAAATCATCGAACACCGACTCTGCAAACTCCCTCAACCAATGTCCTTCTTTCTTCGCCTCAATTCGCGGTGACCTCGAACCGTGGCGCCAGTCTGGCATCTCTCTCTCACTCGTCGAATCCGCAGCACGTGACCATGGAGCATTTCGTGTGGTTATAAAAGACAATAAATTATATGTGGATTTGTTTTACGCGTGTGTTCAGAGTCGCATGTTGTTTACGGTATGGGGGTTGTTGCAACTGGTACGGAGGTACCCAGGATTGGTACCGGATGTAGACATGGTTTTCGACTGCATGGATCGACCGGTGGTGAATAGAACGGAGCATGGGGAACCAGGTGCGCCAATTCCACCACCATTGTTTCGGTATTGTACCACTAAGGAGCATTTTGATATCCCATTTCCTGATTGGACCTTTTGGGGCTGGTACACATTCGTTGTTAATTTAATTTATTTATTTATTGGAAAAATCGTGCATTTATATATATTTTGTATTTAGGCCAGAGGTGAATATAAAACCATGGAATGAGGAGTTCGAAAGTATCAAGAAGGGTTCTGATGCAATTAAATGGGAAGATAAGGTTGAATTTGCATATTGGAAAGGGAACCCTGATGTGCAATCTTCTGTTAGGATGGAATTATTGAGCTGCAATGACTCTATCAAGTGGCAAACCCAAATTTTCGTTCAAGTACCAAACCTTTCACCATTTTATATCCTAATTAAGCACTAAATTGCATAATTAGGTTTTAATTCCATTAATTTCAACATCAATTAGCTTTAGTTCTGCAATTAAGCAATAAACTAACCCAATTAACTCCTCAATCATGCAATTAAGCATTGATTTTGACTTTGACCCTCAATGGTGCAATTTTACTTCAATAAATTCGGAAAAATTTCAACCTTAATTAAATCTATTTGATTTTTCGTTTTATAACTTTTTAGGATTGGATTCATGAGTCAACCTCGGGTTTTAAAAAATCTAGCCTCTCAAGCCAATGTAACCACCGGTTAGTTATTATAATTATGAATTTATTAAGTAACTTTGTTACTTTATTTCGTGTAAAATTTGGTAATTTTAATTTTGCAGTTATAAGATATACGCTGAAGGATTTGCATGGTCAGTGAGCCTAAAATACATTCTAGCATGCGGTTCCGAAACCCTAATTATAAATCCCAAATACCAAGATTTCTTCAGTCGAGGTCTCGTTTCGAAAGAGAATTTTTGGCCTATAAGTTCTACAGATTTATGCCCATCTCTCAAAACCGCTGTTAATTGGGGAAATAATAACCCTTCAAAGGTAAATAATTTAAAAATTACCACTTATTAATATACTTTAATTTTGTTCCAAAATTAACATTCTCGTGTTAACAGGCGAGAGAAATAGGGAAAAAGGGGCAAGAGTTAATGGAAGATATAAAAATGGATAGGGTATATGATTATATGTTTCATTTATTAACGGAATACTCGAAGCTACAAGGATTCAAACCGAAACCTTCTCCGAGTGCACAGGAAGTTTGCGTCAATTCCCTCCTTTGTATCGCGGAGGAGCGACAAAGAGAATTTCTCGAAAAATCGCTTGAATCTCCTTCGAAGAATTATCCCTGTTTTCTTTCTCAACGTAAAAAATAGAGAATGGTTGAGAAATTAGAGTGTATAGATTGTGGAGACGTGCTATAGAGTATAGTTTTATTTGCTAACATATAAAGAGAGGGATTTTAGGGGATTGGACTTTTTTTTTCTTCCAATTTTTCCTGATTAAAGTCAGTTAATTTATAAAGGTTTTTCCCTCTTTTTTTTGAATGGTATTTTTTTCTTTAATTTTACTTGATTGAAAAAAATGTTTGTATGTTTTCTACGAATGTACTTGTGCGTTACTCTTGGACAAATGAAATGTTGATTTTCTTCGTAAAAGATATATGATCCTCATTTTGAGTTCATTATTTATTTCGAACAAATTCACAAACCAGCACTATAGTTTATAGTGGCTATTTTGCAAAATAGCTAAGGAATTAATATATAAAGGATTTCTAAAAAAAGACCTAATTTTTCTGGAAATTAAAAAAACTCTTAACCTTTTCGATATTAAAGTAAACTTTAATCAAAATATCATTTTCATTTACCTCCCTAGAAGGATCAAGCTTGGCATTTGATGGTGTTAAAAGGAATTTGGACCAAAATCCCTCTATATTCCATATTTTATTTTACTAAATCTTTTTTAGTATTTTTTTTAATTAATTTAAAAATATCCATCAATATTCTGTAACATGCACTAATTCAAGAATAAACTATATGTTATATTTATATAATTTTAATATTTTATTTATGACAATATTTTGTCCGTAAGAGATTTTTTCCTTGGCAGCCACTGGACTTATTTTTCTCATTTTTTTTTAAATGTAGATATTTTAACTACAACATAGCTTTTTGAAATACACATTTTTTGTTATATCTTCTAAAATATACTTTTTTTTTAAATGTAAGATATACCTTCTAAAATAATATTATTGCGTCAAGATATCTTTCGTTAAAATTATATAAATATAATGTATAGGTTTTTTTTGTTTTTTTTAATTAGTACATGTTGAAAAATATTGATGGAGATTTTTAAATTAGTAAAAAAATATCAAAAAAAAAATTAGTAAATTAAATATGAAATAAAGAGGGGCGTTTTAGTCTGATCCTTGCAGGGGTGTTTTGTATAGGTTTTTTTTTCTTTGAGAAATATAAGAATAATTTACATTCAACCTAGAAACAAAAACCAAACATATAATCACTTTTTTCTCATTCAAATGAAAATGCATTGCTAAAAGAATGATGCAAAATTCTTGACAATTTTACCCTTCTCGAACAAGGGGTAACATTATTTATCGCTCTCACAAGCCGCTTGCCTGTTCCAGTCTCACCAAATTTCAAACTAGATCCTTCTTCTATTTCACTTTCCCGAAATTTTATGCCATTCGAGTGTTCTTCTCGTTTCTTCATTTTCCCCTCGCGTAATACTTTTATGTTGATCTTTTCTCTAATATCAGAAAAGTCTGAGATCTTTTCTTTTGATGTTTCTTTCATAACTATTCGAGTAGCATTTACATGTAGGAACCACACATTAGTGAAGTCCTTGAAGAAATGCCTTATTGGAACTAAGTGGGAAAGACTATACAAATGAGATCTCTGTTTAATCTACAAATTCAAATCGAAACAAACAACAAATTAGTAGTCGATTGAATCATATATCCAATTGGAATAAATTGAGGAATAATCGTAGGATTGAATTTGAGGATTGGCATGCACAATTAACAAATTCAGACTAAATTAGACAAAATTGGACATTGATCAAGTCTGGTACAAGTATCAGTATCAGTAAAATACCTGTAAAGCTCTAACTTTGATTTCACCAATGTCTTCAAAACAAGAAAAATGCTCCCTCTCAATTTTATCTGCATTATATGAAACCAAATTATAAATGTTGAGATAGGAAATTAAGAAAAACTGTTAGTCAATAAGGAAAGACACCGAATTTGTGTAAATTCATCCATTTTCAAAAACCCCCAAAACAAGCAAACAGAAACCAAAATTCAATCATCACTAATGACAAATAATGAGAGGCGGAGAAGAAGAAGAATAAGAAGAAGAAGAATAGAAGGAAAGTGATTAGATAGGATGAAGACGTTTAGCATACCGATGAGCTGGGAAGAAGTAATGTCGCGATATACGGACATGGCTAAGCGAGTGCCGAGATTGGTCTCCGCAAAAACCACCACTTCCGTGCCCATTTCCGCCATTTTTTTTCCTTCTTTTTGTTTTCGGTTTATATTTTGTACTTCTTCCATGTCGCACTGTCTTCCGAGTTCCGACTCCTGAGCTTCCGCTGCCCCCACTATTCAGCACTTCTCGTTGAAACGAAAATATTACGAATGTTTGATAATTGGGCGTCCAATAAATGTTAAATCAAATATATTTATTTATTAATTCTTAAAATGTTAAGTCATATTTGAATCGTCAAAATTTGTGAGAGAAAATTCTAAAAAATTGTACATCACTACTCATATTTAAGTGAAAAATAAGTTGAAACCCCTACGTAGCATGAGAATGTTGTTGTTAAATTTACGTTCCTAAAAGTATCAATATTTTTTTATTTATTCATTCTAAAATGGTCATTATACTATGTGATATATGAAATTAATTATATATTTTATATATCTATATTAACTAATATATTTTATATCTTTTTAATGTTTAATTCAATATTATTATAAATTATTATCTATAATCATTTATACTTAATTTTATGAATTAATATTTAAATTAAATATAATTATAATTTAATAATATATAAAAAACATTTAGAAGGAGGATATCAAGCCCAAATATATTATTTTTCTTAAAATAATAACAATTATATTATATTTAATAATAATAATTATTATTATTAATATTAATATTATAAATATTTAATAATTATATTATTTTTCTTAAAATAAATATAATTATTATTTTAATTATAACTATAATTATCTAATTATATTAAATTTACAAATAAATAAAGAAAGAAATGTTTCAAAGAATAAATAATATAATAAATAAAAAAATATTTTGGTAAATGACATGGAAATGTCACATTACCATCATTTTTGCTGAAAATTAACTTTTCATGATTCACCGAAATATATTACGTCATGAAAATGTAACATTTTTGCCACGTAAAATTCTCATGTAAACTCAAACATGACTTCCCACTATCAACATTCCGATGGGAATCACTTTCTCATCTACTTTCCCACCATCCAAACACCCTAAAAAAGAAATTCTCTACTTTTAGGAAGTATTTAGCATAAATTTAATAAAATAAGTTTAAATAAATCATGTTAAATAAAATAAGTATTTGCATGTTAATATGAAAAGTACAATTTCTTTAACATCAGTTTATTTTTTATTGTTTTGGTCAATGGAGAAGTATTTTTGTGTATTGTGAATGGAAATTGAATTCATAATTATTATTTATTACGACACCTCAACCACTTAACCCCCCTCCTACATAAAAGATTTTAGGAAGGGAATTTTGTTTTGACTAGATCTTCACTAGGTTTATCTTTTATTTCAGTTGAACGAAATAAATTATTCATACACAAAAATTCAATCAAAACCGGGGAAAAAATATAAGTAAAATAAAAGTGAAGAACAATAGAAATGAAAATGAAAAGGGAAACTTTCAAAACAAAAAAAAAATGAAAAGGGAAACGCAACTCTACCCTACCTAACAGAGTGCCAATTGCCAAATGCTTACTCCTCAATTTTAGTACAATAAATTATGGTCATGAATTTGATTTTATTGACATCAACGAATATAACTAATTTTCTTCATTTAATAAAAATAATTATCTACAAGACTAACTAATCAAGCACTAATTTAATCAATCACCTTTACAAAATACATATCTTTTTGAAAGAAAGGCAAGCGCGATACGCGCTCGATCCAATCATTTTCATTCAACCATAAAATAAGAGTTTTACAATACACCAAATTTTCAAAATACATATCATTCGTTCAAAGAATTATATGTCAACTAGCATCTAAATTATTTACACCAGTAGTAATAAAAATTAATTACCTTACATTTTTACAAAAATAAAATAAGGGCCCCCCTTAACCCTAATAAGACATGAACCCTCTGAATTAACTAGTTAGAGGCTTCGGCGAACCCGATACCTTTCCTTGTGGTAGGAATAATAATAAATATCATCGATGCGAGAAACCCAGCACCTAGGGGTAGGTTGAGAAGGAGCTCCTTTGTATCAATTCCTGCCACGGGAAAGAAGCAATCTTGAATCGACGAATCACTGAAAGCTAATGCCAGAAACACGAGAACACCTAAGGAGGCATGTACATAATCGATAAATCGAATCTTGTACTTTTGTAGGTTCGAGAAAATCACCTGACGATCCGCATCGTCGCCTTCGTAATTGAAAACATAAAAGCCCTTGAAGGTTGCGAGGCCATAGTAGGTCTTGCCGTCACTACCTACCAGACTGTCCGTGAAGGAGAAGAATAGGCAAGAAATAACACAGAAGTAGAGGAGTAGCGCGGTGAGATATTTGTTCGATACGTAGCACTTCCCTTGTTTGGTGAATGAAGGAGAAAGAGCCTGAAAAATATAACATATATAATAAGGCAAGTAAAGGTCGAGATGCTCGAAATCATCCACATACCTGGAAAATAAGAACGGTGCCGGTGGGAAGAAGCTGCATGAGACTCGAAACGCTCGACAATGTCTTGTCGATCACCAACAACGTGGATTGACTCGAGGTTGCACCCTTTGCCCGAATTGGACTTGCCATAATTGGACTCCGTTCGAGCTCTCTGAGCTCGGTCTCGTGTGTTGGCGTGATGTTCACGACGGTGGAAGACGATGAAGCCGCCATGAAAGAACTTGACTAAATGACCTCACAATGATTGGTGCTTAAAATTGTGAAAAATAATTAGATGATTCAAAGACGTTTTATAGAAGTTCTAACTTTTAAGCTTGATTAATGCATGTTAGTTGACTAATTAATTCAGGTTTCTTGTTTGTACAAGTTATTTGAGGAGAATAAAAGGGATTGGCCTTATAATAATATAGGGGCAATTTCATGTATGTCCCTCCAAAAATTAAAAATATCAAATTTGTCCCTCCACAATTAATAATATCATATTTATCCTCTCAAAACTTAAAATTTATCAAATTTAATCATTGAAAACTTAAGATTTATCAAATCTATCCTTCCAAAACAAAATACCTATCAAATTTATCCAAAACTATTAAGTGTCCGTTTAAATTAACCAAGATCTATAATGAGAGAGTCAAATAAAATAATAACTTAAATGTAAATTACCAGACTACCCTTGTAATATTAACCCTGATATTTGCTTGTGACCCCTACTCTGTTTTTGTTCGGATGCAAGGATATATGACCACACGAATGCCACTGCGGCACACTTAGAGGTGGCAATCGTGATCAATGAAATTTACGTGTTAATTACTAAAAGAAAAGAGAAAATGTTCATTATCATGAATGATGATTAGTCTTCATGTAAGCTCCGCTGCCGCACAACATCTACAATTCACTTTTGCAGTTAACCGCCGCTCAATGACGAAAGAATTGTTTTTGAAAAAAACCCTGATTCATCATTTACAAAAAAACAGAATTTATTATTGAAGTTAAGACATGTTAATGGCAAATATATGATCAATGATTTAAAACTATTTGAGTTAAATTTACTCGTCTTGTTCTCATGAATGGTGGTTTTGACTTTTGAGGAGCTAAGTCTACAACTTCTCTGCTGCTTAACATGCCTATTAATCTAATTGTATAATTCATGTTGTTTGTACCACCAGTTAACCCTAGGTAAGCAATAATTTATCTTCAATTAACCCTAGTTGTGCATAATTTATTTTCATACCCTAATTAAGCCAATTGATTCAAATACAACCCCAATTAACCCTAAATAAATATAATTATATAAGCGCAGTTCACCATAATTTTGCAAATTAACCCCGATTGAGACTGATTGATCGTATTTCATCCCCAACGAACCACACAATCAAATAATTAATCAAATTCAGACAGAAAAAGAATAATATGTGAAGAGTCTAAAATATGTGAAGACCGAACTCAATCTGAAGAAATTGAAAGAAAGGAGATCGGAAATCGTGAAATCTCTATAAAATAATATTCTTCACCAGCGAGTATATCTTAGTTAACTTAGGATTAATTTGATAAAAAGATTGGGTTTGAGGGATGAATTTGATATTAACAATTTAAGAGGTACGAATTTGATATTTTGTATTTTTGGAAGGATATACCCTAAATTATCCCTAATATATTCATGTTTTCTTTGACCGTTCACTTCGTTCTAATTGACTCAAATTTATCGTGCACAGAGTAAACGAAACTTCAATGATGATTTCACGAGGTACAAACTACAAAGTATAGTTGGTTTTGATGTTGATTAGATATTTATTCTCTGGTAAACCATTCGGGCCAATTAGCTAATAACTATGACGCCATTGTTCCAAAAGAACAAAACAAGTGCGTCATACGAATTTATTTCTCTCGGTACTCATTAAATCATCATTACAAAATGAACAAATAAAATGGAATGAACTCTATCCTCGTGAAGTTTCTATTTCTTTTTCCCTCCAATTAAATAAAATGGTGCCGCATTTTTTCATCCAATTCAACATTTACTCTATTAGTATATAAACTCTATTAGTATTAGTATTAGTATATAACTAGCTTTATCCCCGCGCAATTGCGCTTGCGCAGGATGTTTTTTATATAATTATTTAAATAGAATTAACGCGTGTGCGAATTAACGCGCATGCGTTTGAACTAAATTAATCTAATCATGACATATTTGTAATTATCATGATGTCAATAGATGCATACGGTTCATGAAATTAGTCTATCACGGATATTATTTTCTAGTATAATTTGTATAAATAACATTTGTTCAGGTGCTTCTAAAATCGATTAATATAATCATGACATATTCGCAAATTTTAATATGTATGTAAAATAGGAAAAAAATACCAAATGTAAAAAATATAAAATAAAAACCCTAAAAGAGCAAAAACAAAGAAAAACTGAATCTGGGGTGGAGGCGGCGGCTTCTCCACCTCCGCCCCTCCTCCATCCCTGCCTTCACCACATCTCCTACCTCCTTACTACTGCTACCTCCACCTCCGCCCCTCCTTCCTACAATCGAAGCCAACTCCTCTCTTCCTCCCTGCAATCGAACCAACTTCGCTCCTCCTCCCTACCATCAAAGCCACCTTCAACGGTAAAGGCGGCGCCAGATCCCAGTGGTCATAGGCATCCCTTCCGACCCGGTACAGTTCTGACTCGATTGGTTCAGATCCATCCCTTCCCGGTTCCTCAAACGCCGGTTCTTCTCTTCGGTTCTGACTCGATTGGTACAGTTCTGACTCGATTGGTTCAGATCCATCCCTTCCCGGTTCCGACCCGGTACCGATCCCTTCTTCCTCTTTGGTTCAGATCCATCTCGGTTCTTCTCTTCTCTGCCTCGATTTGTCTCGATCTGCCAGCGAAAACAAGAGAAAGAGAAGGACTCTGTTGAGTTCCGTCGGTTTCTCTCTTTTCTGTCTCGATTGTTTTTTCCAAACACCATGACGGCAGCTTCTCTCTTCTCTTTTCTGTCTCGACTGTTTTTTTCAAACGTCATGACGGCAACTTCTTTCTTCTCTGCTTCGATGGGATTTCTCAAACTTCTCCTCAATGCTTACTCTTCCTCTTGTGCTTTCTCGTTACAGCAACCACTGGTGATCGATCTTCAATGCCAGTTTTTTTGTTTCTATTGACAAACCGGACTCCTCGCCTCTTCATTCGGTTTTCTTGTCTCAACACGAAGACATCGCGATGACGGCTTTTCTTTTCTCGATGGACTCCTCTTCTTCGGCAGTTTACGAGTAGGTTCTATGGCTATGTACTAGGATTAACCAACCCTAATTCCTAATTAGAGTTTTTTCAATATCCTCTTATGTAAACATTTTTGTTTAGTGAAATTATTCGAGCAGCAAGTTCAACTTGCTCCTCCCTCAAAAAAAAAAAATATATATATATATATATATATATATAAAATAAGAAAAATGGATAAAAATGTAAAAATGGACCGAAATGTAAATAAAAAAGGACCAAAATATAAATTAAAACAAAAAGGACCAAAATATAAAAAATGACCAAAATGTAAAATAAGAAAAAGGATCAAAATGTAAAAAAGGACCGAAATATAATATAAAAAGGACCAAAATGTAAAATAAAAAAAAATGTAAAAAAGGACCATAATGTAATTTAAAAAGAATCAAAATATAAATAAAAAGGACCAAAATGTAAATAAATTTTTTTTTTTTTTACACAACGGCCCTTGATTACGTGGAGGCCTAGAATTGCAAGAAATTTCTTAATTTTATACATAAGATATAATGTTCAATGAAAAATAGCTGAAATGATTTCTTGAAACCCACGAGCACAGGACTAAAATATTATCTTATTGCTTCTCCTGTGTGGCTCCTAATCTTTAATCATTTGAAGAATCGTGTCTTGTATTTTCTTTTCAATTGGTAATTTATAGATGGTATTGTTTGGGCCCAAGCCTAATGTATGAATCCGAACAATACAGAAATTGAGTAATAACAGGACCATTCACATATTTTGGCAGTACTAAATTACTAGTGAAAAGCCAAAAGACTTATCTAGTAGGCAACAACATAGCATAGAATGAAATAGGATGAAATCCTCAATTTCAATATCTATATAACAAAACAAATAATCCAATCATTCATTCATTCATTCATCCCCTTGACATAATAAGATATACAAATGATACATTTTCAACCTTATCATATCACCTTCTTCTTTTAAACCAATCAATCAAAACCCCTTCGACCATTTAATCACCATGCGTAATATAATTATCACCAGGGATCCATCCATCAAAACGGGAGACCAAAGATACAACCAAAATATTTCCGTCAACAAAAAAAAACTCATGCTTCTTAGGCGAGGTAGCGGTACATGTTAGGGTTCTCCTTATCCCTCTCCAAATACTCGCGGGTTATCAAATCTTCAATCCTCTTCTTTATCGCCTTGAAGTCGGGCTGTCACGCATAGAACATATCCAATTAGAAAACCATAAATCGAACAATCAAAGTATATTTTTTCTTACCTTGAACATGCGACCGAGTTGTTCGACGCACTCCATAACGAGCTGTTGGTGACCCAGTATCTTACGACTCTTCATTATGCGCACAATCGATGCATCGATTGCGTATCTTCTATCTTTGTCCACATCTTCTATCACCTTTTTCTTCTCGTCAACTGGAGGCAATGGGATCTGCGGAATCAAAAATATATTAAATATGGAACTGTACCGATTAACAAAAAAATACAAATTGAGAGCAATTATGTACCTTGATCCTGCGCATTTTGTCGGTGAACTTGGAGTTGAACTCGAAGACATCATTAGGAGAGATGGTCTTTGTACTCGGCTCCTTGTTGAGAATCTTGTACTTGGCACAGGAGAGAGAATGGAGCAATCTCACCACGTCATCGTCGGTCAAATTCAACTGAGTCATTATTTCAGAATAACTCAACTTTTCCGAAGAGTTAAATAACAACAAAGCAGCAGCCTGTTAAACGACCACGAGAAAAATAATAGTCAGAAATACGCGTAATTTATTTCTAAAGAAGTATTATCGAAAATGAACCTGATAAGTGGTGACGATAAGCTCAATGGTTTTCTGATCGAACTTGCCGTTAATATTACATGTACCCAACGAATATATCCACGTGAGCTTCCTGTGCTTGGTCCTCGTCTGATAGAACTCTTTGAATACCTCGACACACTTCACCTGAAATAAATAAAACAATTTATTAAAATCAGAACAGTTACGCATTTTTTTATTGAAATAAGAACAATTTATACCATCTCGGAAGGAAGGTTGAGGTCGAAGGATTTGTAACTCGGCCAGAATCCTGTTGTGAGAACGGTGACGGTCAAATCTAGACCAGGACTTGCTTGTCCATTTGTGTTTAGGTACTCGTCGAAGTTCGTTTGGTTCTCTCTTGCTAGAGTTAGATCGGTAACCTGAAATCAAGTTACCGAAATTAATTTTTCAAAAAAAAAAGAAATTAAATTAAATGGTATTTAAGGAATAACAAAGGGGCGTAGCGTACCATTCCTTCCATCTTGGAGGTGAATTGACCACCACATTGTTGCTTGAGCTTTGTTAAGATGCTCCTCTCGTGATCATCATTTGCGCTCTTGTCAAAGAGCAACCTCCTAGCGAGTTTCTTCCTGTAAAACTCTGCGAAAAGATCTTTATCGCTAATATAAGCGAGAAGTTTAACAACCTGCAAGTTTAAGAAAAAACAATCATTCAGTTTAGTTTCTTTCCAATGAATTTGCATTTTGGATGGTCGATTTTATTTTCTGGTCATACCTTCTCGAGGGTTTCCTCAATGGCTTCGTCACTGAGCTTTTCGCTACCACCCTTCTTTAAAATATTATCGCAGAAAGATGCGAGTAACTCAGCATTGGTGCTTCCTGCAACCCCCTTGTTGCAGAACACCTCAAAGGCCTCTTTCAAAGCCTAGAGAGAGAGAGAGAGAGAAAAAAAAAAAGCAAATCAGATATAATACAAATACAAAGGTTCTATACAAAAAAGAGACAAAAGGTATCGTGAAAGTATACCTTGTGGAAAAGACTGTGGTTTTGGAAACAATCAGTGACGTATGCCCAGTACTTATCATGAAGCTCGATTATTTTCCTTACAAAAATCTAATATTTGAAAAAAACAAATTATTAGGGTCAAAATATAAAAAATAGGAAAGGGGGATAAATGCAAAGAATGATTTGAAAAGTACTGACCTGTTCTTGCATACCGACCATATCCCTCTTCTCTGGCTTCTTGTTACTGGCTGCATCTTCAGCTTGTTTCACTAGAGCAGTGCCTTCATTAGTTACATGCTGCAAAATCAAATGGTAAATTTCTCAGAAATGTTGTTAATTTATTTTTTATTAAAATTGCGAAAATAAAGTTAAATAAAATACCTGCTTAAACATCTGAGAGACTGGCTCGAGACCTTTAGTGATTTTAAGGAAAAGTCTATACATTCTTGATAGATCCTCGGTCTAAAATAACAGAATGAGAGAATTATTAATTAGATACTGAGTTACATAGAGAGAAAAACAAAATTCAAAAATATGATTTTTCAAGTTTGAATTTTAGTGTTTTACTTTATCATCGCGAAGAAGCACAAAGCATCCAGAATGTTCCTTCTCGAGAAGTTGGTTTCCGTTTACAGAAATCAATTCATGTTGTACTCTCTACAAACATCACAAAATAAAAACAAAAATTAGAAAAATAGTCGTGTTTTTAAAATTGCACATCAAATAGAACAAACCTCTAAGAGCTTGTTTTCAGTGCTCAAATGCAAGTAATGACCAACTCTTTCTTTCTCTCTCTTCAAACATTCTTCAGCCTAATAAATAGAAGAAATATTAACAAGACGAACCATTTTTACAATTAACAAAAATAATAATGACTCATCTTATCAAAAGATACCTTTAACATGTATTCAGGACAAGAATCTTCTGCGATCCAAATAGTAGACTTTCTTGAGTAGTAATCAGCAGTATCATCGAGCATGTATTTCTCGAAATCTAGCTCGTAGCATTCCATAGTGCCAAGACCAATTTCGACAAATATATCCAATATATTCTTCAAAAGGGCCCTATCTATTTGTTCTCCTTCGCGCTCTTGATCAATCTGTTATTTTAAAAAAATTATGGACAATTCTGTAAAATGAAACCAAATTGTAAAGTTCTGACACTTACCAAGGATATAACAGCATCCTTTACTTTTCCCTTTATCTCTTGATAAATCTAAAAGAAACAATTACAATTAGAAACAATAAATCATTGAAATACTAAATAATAGAAAAATGGGAAGATAAAATTTTACCATATCACGAAAACAAGCGAGACCAACTTCGTTCAAAGGAGGAAGAGACCTTCTCGAGATGAAATATCGATCGAGATAATAGAAAAACCGAGAAAGCCACCTCACCATAACCTTATGATTGGTCCACCTCCTCACAAGCTCTCTTAGCATGAACTCATCATGTTTCTCTCTCAACGAAGGTAACACCTAATAGAAAGATATCGAATATATTTAAAACAGAACAAATATTTTAAATTTAGACTTTTTAAGAATTGAAAATTATTGTACCGTTGTGCTGATGTATTCTTCGAAGGCGACCTTGTATTTGTCGTATAGTTGTTGAGAGTAATCGTGCGGAGGTTTCTGCGTACACATATTATAGATGGTTCTGAAAAATAAAAATAATAAATTGGTTTTAGAAGAAATAAAATATCGTAAAGGAGATGAAAATTTAGGTTAGAATTATACGTGTAGAGCATCATGTAGTCTTCAGAGCTGAACTGAGTCTCTGGAAGACCTTCTAGAAGGTTCTTCAACTTTGTGATACCCTTGGTCATGAAGTCCCATCCTTGTTCGAGATCGATTGTTTTTCTCTCGTGCGTTGCCATTTTCAAAACCTATAAACCTGTAATACGAAAAAATATCAGAAAAAATCAAAAAGTTGAATATTTCTAACACAAAAAATATACTGCAATTAAAGGTGAACAACAAAATTCTATCTGAATACATATAATTTTACATCAGATAAATTCATAATCATGATAATGAGAAGGAAATAAACAAGAACCAACACAAAATCCCATTAATCCCAAAATTCAACCCTAAAAATTACTCGGGAGAAATCAAACCCCGACGGCTCAGCTCACGGAGCTTCTCAATCTAACCAACGATTATCAGATCTGATAAATCGATTAACCAGTAAAGAACAACAAACGAAATAACGACTCGAAGGAGATCTTAAACTAGGAGAAGACTCGATTTACCGTACCTTAATTAATCCCGATCTTTACCGGGCGAGCTTAGCCGTAAACCTAGAGAAGACGGCCGGAATGAACACGCCGGCGATGAGGAGAGAGAGACGAAAGAAAGTCGCTTGCTTTTTCCTAACCCTCGAGACACGGCAACAGCAAATTTCGATGAACAAAAAAGGTTCGTATTGGAAGTTTTTTACTAGGGTATGTATATATTATTATATTATTGTTTAAGACGGTTAAGATCCACCCGAAAAAGGAACAATAATTCAATGCATCGCCACCTCGAGCTGGCCTTGCCAAATATCAGAAGTTTACCAAAATGAATTGGTTTGTTTTGGAGAGCTGACCCCCTTGCCAAATATTGAAGTTAACCAAAATGAATTCGTTGCTTTGATTCTTTCAACGACTTTCTAAATACTACAAATTATAATTGGAAATTTTTCATGAAATATTGCTAGAGCCAATGGACTGATGGTCAAGTGATTAGATATGACGTATGAGACATAATAAATCATATATTATGAAAGATCGTGGGTTCGAGTTTCATTGGCACTAGTTGATGAAAAATCACCGAGCCTTCTCCATTTATTCGTATTTTTTTTTTAAATATTGCTAGAGTATAATATTGCATCTATTTTAGTATCGTATCTCAGCAGATTATTTAAACTTATGGTTGTTTTATCCTAGTTTCAAATAATTTTCGGACTTTAATATTACATGTGATATTTCAGTGTTAATGTATTATAATTAGTGATGGTATTCTTTTCTCAATATTAATATATAATTTTTTTGGGTCAATGTATGTTTTCAGCGTAATATACTAATTTAAATGTGAATGTAAAATTTTCATATTTGATATGCTAGTAGCAACGTATCGTTTACAATATTAATAACCACTGGGAGAATACTCGCGCTACGCGACGAGCATGTAAATTATGTTTTTCATTGTAATACAATTATATATTTGTATGATTATATTAATAATATCATCTTAAAATAAAGTTATTTTAATTTATTTATCTATGATTATTCATATGTTTTACAATTATTTTACATTACGATAACAAAAAATCTCATTTTTTTAATCAAATAATAATATACATATTAGTGTCATTATATAATAATATATAAGAATAAGATATAATACAATTTTACGAAAACGTCACAACAAATATTATATCATTGTTCACAATATTTTATACAATATCAAATATTAAAATAATGAATCATACAACATGTGTAGTAACACATTATTAATTATGTATAGTAATAATTTGTATTGATTCAAATGCCATGAAAAATATAAAATAATATAAAACTTAATAGTGGAAGTAATTTAATAAATAATATCAAAATTTAATTTATAATAAACATAAATGCAAATTATTTTATATCATATAGTTTTTGTTTATTTTACATTTTGTAAAATAACAATACAATTTGATAGGTGTTTATAAGTTTAAAAACTTATTTAGATGGATAAACTTTTTTTAATTCTATTATTTTTTGAAAGAGTTTTGTTTGCTTAAAAACACAAATATAATCTACTTAGTATTATATGAGATTCTTATTGTTATAATTTTTTAAAAAATAAATAATAATACCTAAAAGTTCTCTTATGCAAATAAAATTCTTAAAAATATATTATGTAAATGTGTATTTTTTTGCATTGTACTTTCTTACATAACTAGCTTTGTGCCCGCGCAATTGCGCGGGATGTTTTTTATATAATTATTTAAATAGAATTAACACGCATGCGTTTGAACTAAATAAATTTAATCATGATATATTAACAAATATCATGATGTCAATAGATGCATAAGGTTCATGAAATTAGTCTATCGCAGATATTATTTTCTAATATAATTTGTATAAATAGGCTAATATGCAATCAGAATTGGGCCAGTTCATAATCTGGGCCCGCTCAGAATTTAGGGTTTTAATCTAATTTCTAATAATTAGATTTTAATCTGAATTTTGGGATTATTCTGATTTTATTTAGTTTTGGGCTTTAATTCTGAAATTAGGATTTCTTAACCTAATTTCGGATTTAACCTAAAATTGCCTATATATATATTCAGAATTTCATTTTTCTCTCTCCTCTCTCTCTAATTTCTGACCTAATTCGGCCGCCGATTTTTCTTCTTTTTCCCATAATACGAAAAGAAATCTGGTGAGTTTCAGAGAGAGATTTTGAGCAGAAACCTTGAGAGAAATAATCGTGACACCGGCTAGAACGGTGTTGGCGGTTCCGATCAGACGAAATCGAGGTGGACACGAGTAGAGGGACTGCACGAGCAATCCTTGGAGAAGGTTCAACAGATTGGAGAAGAAGACATCACGTACTAACTTGTACGAGGTAAAATTCTGATTACTCTTCCTTTTTCGGTGTTTTTCGAGTGTGATCCAGGGTAGAATTAGGTTATACATACGAAATAATTCCGCTGCAAACCTCTAAATTCGTGTGTATAATCCTACATTAATATGTATGTAAAATAGGAAACAAAGACCAAATGTAAAATAAGGAAAAATGATCAAAATTTAAAAAAAGACCGAAATGTAAATAAAAAGGACCAAAATGTAAAAAAAAGGACCAAATGTAAATTAGAACTAAAAAGGACCAAAATATAGATAAAATGGACCAGAATATAAATAAAAAATATAAAAAAGGACAGAAATGTAAATAAGAAAGGACCAAAATGTTAATAAAAAGGATCAAAATGTAAATTAAAACAAAAAGGACCAAAATGTAAATAAAAAGGACCAAAATATAAATTCAAAAATTTTAAAAAGGACCGAAATGTGAATAAAAAGCACCGAAATGTAAATAAAAAGGACCAAAATATAAATTAAAACTAAAAAGGACCAAAATATATATAAAAAGGAGCAAAATGTAAATTAAAAAATATTTTTGTACACAAAAGCCCTTGATGGCGTGGAGGCATATAATTGCAAGAATTTTCTCTAATTTATACATAAGATAAAAGTAATGTCTAAAACATGAAATAAATTATCAACGGTCATAATCAAAATATTGAAAATGACGAAATTACCCCTCAATGAATGTAGCTGAGTATTGTGGCCACTTTGAAGTAGTCTTCCGGGTATAATACTGATCTCCACCTCGTCGCACTCAAAAACCATTCCATTCTGCCCAAAACGCGAAAGAAATTATCAACATTTAGAATCAAAATATTGTAAATGACGAAAATACTCCTCGCCGAATGCAACTGAGTATCGTGGACATTTTTATGTAGTCTTGTGGGTTTAATTTTGCTCTCCATCTCCCTCGCACTCAAAGCCATTTCATTCTGCCTGAACGAACTCGTTTTGGTTGCACCAATCATAACCAAAATCATGGTCTTTAGTCAGGATAAAATTACCATATTACCCTGGTCCTGCAAAGGTCCCGAATTTGTTTCTCTCTTTTCGATTTTCCGAAACATAGCAAAGTCCCAACGTTTTTCCGAATCTGGTGTACTTATGACAAATATTTGAAAAAAAACCTGTCTTTTAAAAAAAATAGAATTATCACATATATCCCTAGTAAATATGAAACTTATATACCCGTATAAATATATGAAAATAATGATATAATTTGACCAATATAAAAAGTCTATATTTAAAAAAAAACCAAAAATTTGCATTAATACCCCTACAAAAATCTGAAATTACCATATATAACCCTATAAAAATATGAAAGTAATGATATCATATGAGAAATATTAAAAAAAAAAAATAGATGGGGGCAGCAAATTGTTCTACTTTAGTACTAAGTATAGATAGATATAGATTTGAAGGACCAAAATGCAAATATAAAGGACCAAAATGTTAAAAAAAAGGAGCAAAATGTAATTTTTTTTTAAAAAGAGGACCAATTTGAGGGCCCTGAACCAAAATGTAAATTTTAAAACTTCGAAGGACCAAAATGCAAATATAAAGAACGAAAGTTTTAAAAAAAAAGGTCCAAAACGTAAAGTTTTTTAAAAAAAAGGACCATAATGTAAATACAAAGGACCAAAGTGTAAAAAAAAAAAAAATTTACAAATAGGCCCCTGGCGACGTGGCTTAATGAGGGGGCAGCAAATTTTTTAATTTTAAAACTTGGAAGGACCAAAATGCAAATATAAAGGAGCAAAATGTGAAAAAAAAGGAGCAAAATGTAAAGTTTTTTTAAAAAGAGGACCAATTTGAGGCCCCTGGACCAAAATGTAAATTTTAAAACTTCGAAGGACCAAAATGCAAATATAAAGGACAAAAATAAAAAAAAAAATGACCAAAACGTAAATTATTTTTAAAAAAAGGGCCATAATGTAAATAAAAAAGGACCAAAATATATAAAAAAAAAAAAAAATTTACAAATAGGCCTCTGGCGACGTGGCTCATTGTGGGGGCAGCAAATTGTTCTACTTTAGTACTAAGTATAGATAGATATAGATTTGAAGGACCAAAATGCAAATATAAAGGACTAAAATGTGAAAAAAAGGAGAAAATTGTAATTTTTTTTAAAAAAAGAGGACCAATTTGAGGCCCCTGGACCAAAATGTAAATTTTAAAACTTCGAAGGACCAAAATGCAAATATAAATGACGAAAATGTAAAAAAAAGGACCAAAACGTAAATTGTTTTTAAAAACAGGATCATCATGTAAAAAAAAAAAAAAAATTTACAAATAGGCCCCTGGCGACGTGGCTCATTGTGGGGGTAGCAAATTGTTCTACTTTAGTACTAAGTATAGATAGATATAGATTTGAAGGACCAAAATGCAAATATAAAGGACCAAAATGTGAAAAAAAAGGACCAAATGTAATTTTTTTTAAAAAGAGGACCAATTTGAGGCCCCTGGACCAAAATGTAAATTTTAAAACTTCGAAGGACCAAAATGCAAATATAAAGGACGAAAATGTAAAAAAAAGGACCAAAACGTAAATTGTTTTTAAAAAAAGGACCATAATGTAAATAAAAAAGGACCATAATGTAAAAAAATAATTTTTTTTACAAATAGGCCCCTGGCGACGTGGCTCATTGTGGGGGCAGCAAATTGTTCTACTTTAGTACTAAGTATAGATAGATATAGATTTGAAGGACCAAAATGCAAATATAAAGGACCAAAATGTGAAAAAAAGGAGCAAAATGCAAATATAAATGACCAAAATGTGAAAAAAAGGAGCAAAATGTAATTTTTTTTTAAAAAGAGGACCAATTTGAGGCCTCTGGACCAAAATGTAAATTTTAAAACTTCGAAGTACCAAAATGCAAATATAAAGGACGAAAATGTAAAAAAAAGGACCAAAACGTAATTTTTTTTTAAAAAGGACCATAATATTAATAAAAAAGGACCAAAATGTAAAAAAAAAAAAAAAAATTACAAATAGGCCCCTGGCGATGTGGCTCATTGTGGGGGCAGCAAATTGTTCTACTTTAGTACTAAGTATAGATATATTTACAAATTGAAATCATGAAAAATGGCATGTATAAACTATGATAATATGGATGTCAAAATAAAGAGAAAAATGAAATAAATATATTTGATGGGTTTATAAAATTAAATTTTCAAAATAATACTAATATATGTTGTATTTTTTATAATATTACATATTAAACTATTAGTATTTCATATATAAACTTTTCATATTCCATTGCATTCACATTTGATCATATAATCATATGTGAAATGTTAAACAATTGATTAGACTTGGTATAATATGATTCTAACCAATAATAATATGCCACATCATTAATGTAGGATGATGTGGCTTTCTAATAATGCTTAAAATATGGTGTAAAATAATAACACATGAATGACTACACAAAATACGAACTTCAACAAATCTAACAAAAAAATAATTATTGAGATTAAACCACATCGCTACATCTAATGGTTCAAATTAATACTTAAAAATAATAATACAAAATACAGGTCTTAATTTATCAAATATAATATTAATGCATATGATGAAACCACATCACACAATCTAATGACTAATAATCAAGATAAGAATGATGATGTGGATTCATGAGAAGGTTCAAAGATAGATGCAAAATAAGGGGTCGGTTAATTTTCAGGATTAATAAACATTTTTACGTGTCGTGGTATTATTTATAGTGTCGATGTATTATTTTTTAGTCTATGCAATATTCAATGTCAAATGTAATGTTTTCAGTATCGATGCATCATTAATAAATAAAATAAATGTTGCAATATATACATGAAATTGAGCATGCATTTATAATTATGATACTCTTGAAATTTTTAATTTATATTTTCTATGTATCTGCTTATATATTAAGATTTTCATTTTTTTTTTGGTATGTCATTATGTTACTATATATAATTTATTGACATTAAAAAATGTACTTTTTGTTATAAAGTAAGTATTACAGTTATTAATTCTTGTATTTTTTATATTTTGTATGCACCAAATATTATTTAGATATATTTGGTATGAGATAATACCAACTATTTGTATAGTTTGTATGAGATAACACAAACTATTTTTTTTTATTGAAATCGTATTATATGTTTTTGTTAGATTATCTTATTATTATTTTTGTACAATATGGCACTAAGATGTGATATTTATATATATCTTGTAAATTTTCATAAATGTTCATAAATTTTTGAAAATTTTAGGAATATGAACAATAATTATATTTTTGTATGTATATGTTATAAATGATTTTTTCAATTTTGAAGGGTTATAATCATATTTGCATATTTTTAAGATTTCCTCGGTTCATTCTTCATTGATTTAGATTTGATCCTTGGTTGATTCTTCTTAATTCAACTTATTTGTACTTCGGGAAACACGTCTTAAACATACACTTCGGGAAACATGTCATGAAATATATTAACAAATAAAATATAATATTATAATAATACAAAAGTACATTTAATAGTTTTATATTATTATTATTTAATTGCTAATATTATAGTAATTATATTAAAATAATAAAATAATAAAACAATTATTTTAATTATAATATATATTTGTAGATAAAATATAATAATATAAAGTACATTTAATATTTTTATATTATTATTATTATTATTATTATTTAATTGTTAATATTATGGTAATTATATTAAAATAATAAAATAATTATTTTTATTATAATATATATATACATGGATATATAAAATATAAAATTATAAAAATATAAAAGTGCATTTAATATTTGTATATTACTATTATTTAATTGTTAATATTATCGTAATTATATTATAATATATACTTATAGATAAAATATAATAATATAATAATATAAAAGTTCATTTAGTATTTTTATATTATTATTATAATATATTGTATGCATATGATATTATATTAATTTATATAATAATATTATTATAATTTTATGTTGCTATAATGTTATATTATAATAATATTATTGTTTATTACTATTATTATAATAATATTATTATTCTATGTCAATTTTAACGAAATATTTTTTTTATATTTTCAATAACAAAATTCCATAATTTTATAAACAACCAAACAAAAAATTATATTTTCCAAAATCTTATCATTTGGACATCAAAACAAACTGTGAAATTACCAATTCCAGATTTTTTTATTCCTCTATCTTATAATCCGATTCCACTCTACTAATTCAGGAATTTTTTACTCGTCCGCCTTAATACAATTTTAATTATTTTTGTTCGATACAATCTGGAACTCAATTGGTTGTATGTTTGTGATATTATTTGCAAGACGAGTCGAAGAGAACAAAACAAAAGTCTTCTAATTAAAATGTGAATGATAAAAAAAACTTCTAATGACGGTGCAAGTTTAACCGAACCTTCTAATTAAAAGTCTTTAATCAGAATCATTCAAATCATTTCTTAAAGAAAAAGTTTTTTCAAATAAAAAAGGTTCTCTAATTCATGGTCGAGTAAAAAAGGATAGACAAGGAAATTGGGTTCTCTAATTCATGGTTGAGTAAAAAAGAATAGACAAGAAAATTGAGAGAAAGAGAGAGGAAGAGACATGGACTTGGGAAAGACGAAATAAAATTTAAAATACATGATCAAATAAAAAAAATAAAAGAGAGGGCATAATAGGTATTTACAAAAGCAAATCTCCCGTTGCGCTCAACGCTTAAAGTTTGCATTTAAAATATCAGCACTCGCAAATTAATTGTCGTATGAATTTCATAGTCATGTTTTAGATAAATAAGGTCATATAAAACTAGGGAAGTTATATCATACATCATTTTTGTTTATGATACATTTATTTTCAAGGATATTTTGAATAATTATCAATTAATTTAAAATAATTTATCAAGTGTATTTATCAATTAATGTTATGCTAAATAGGAAATATGAATTGTTCATTAAAGAAAAAATATTTATAAAAAGTAGAATTAATGATATACCTTTGTAAATAGTCAAAATATCATTTTAAAAAGGTGTATGAAATAACTCCTCATAAAACTACTATGTTTCGATATTTTATTATTTATGAGATATATATTTTATTTACATATTTTTTAAATACGCTAGAGAAATATTCCAAGAAAATATAATAATATGAAATTCAAAACAATAATAATAATAATAAATAGGTTTATATATATAATAACAATCAGTATTTTGTATTTGGAAAATATGATGTAGAAAAAAAGAAACATAGAAAAGAGTAATATTATATTATAATGACAACTAATAATGACATATTATCTTAGAGTAGTGATGTATATCTCTTAATACCCCTAAGAATTTTGATGACGTGAATATGACTTAACATATTAGAAATTATCACATAAATACATGATTTAACATCTTAATTTATGATTTGATTATCTTAATTTATGATTGAACATACAATTAAAATATCAAACAATAAATTAATGTGTTAATTATTAAGATGTTAAGTCATGTTCACGTCATCAAATCTCTTGGGGGAGAAGTGGGGGTATGTCCAGGATTTTCCATTATCTTAAGTCCCCTCTATTAAACATTTCCTGTCGAAGACGGCGGCCAATAGTATCTTCCCCCCTCTCATGTTTTGTGCAAAGCACAATTTTTTTTTCTAGTTAATTCAATTCCGAACTAATGATAATCAGTCTTTGGAAAGTCGGATGCAACCCTTCAAAACCGGTCTTTCAAATACGTATTATCTTGAACTAGAATTCTAATTCCCACTCAAAACACCAAACTATTTCAAATTTTGCAATTGGGATAATAACAGAAAATTGGACAAGTCACAAACAAACACAAAAGCAGATTTTCCAGCACAATCACTCCGATCTAGCCAAGCCAAGAGCTTCTTCTCTTCCTTTCCCCCCTCTTTGCAATATGAGCGCCGATGGTAGCGAAGGCGCTGCGATGGTTGGGAAGAAGATTCCGGCGGTAGGATCAATGCCGTGGGTACGGAACCTTCGCCGATTCGTCGGATCGGGCACCGGCCTTGGATCCGAAGCTCTCATGGGTTAGTTTTCCCTTTCGCTATCTCAAATCTTCTGTAGTATGCTTTAGTTTTTGACCTAATGTGTCGAAATCGAACAAATGTGAGGGTCTCAGGATCTGTACTTTATTTTCCCCTTTCAATTATTTTTGCATCACTGCAGTCGTGAATTATGATTTTATAGATAATTGCAGAGATTTGGTAGTTTTCTTAAAATGTTATCATGCCTCATTGCTTTGTTTTATCCTATCAAGTTTTCTCTTATCTCCTTTAATAGTTCACCTAATTAACCCCACATCGAACAAATATTATGTCTCATGCCCTGTCTTCAATCATTGAATTCCAGCACGTCTTAATTTAGATTTTGTATTATTGTGGAGAGCTTGTATAGTTTTCTAGTATCTGATATCTTATTATCTTTCATTCACTGCTATTACTCACCAAAATTCTCTCAAATGCCTCTAATATTTCATCTATTTTTGTCCAATTTTACACATGGTAACCTAAATCATGCAATTTTTCCTCAATTAGACTCCATCAGAACTGTAAAAGAGGAAATTCGGTACTATAACCCTTGAATATACCAATTAATAAATTTGTAACTTTTTTTTCAGAGCTAGAGACAAAGAGGATTTTGCTAGAAATATTCAAGGAGAGACAGCAAAAGAGTGCCGAAGCTGGATCCATCCCTAGCTTCTATAAAAAGGTCATAATTTAGAATTTTATTTTGTAAGTTCGACTCCAATTATATAACTCTGAATAGATATTTCAGCTGCATTCATAATTAATCCATTTGAAATTTCTGCCCATTTATTATTATGCTAAATACATTTTTTTTGTTTTTTTTATAGAAACCCGAAGATGGATCAATTAGCCACAGGGTTCAAAGACTGGCAAAATACCGATTCTTAAAGGTGCACATCCCAATTAAATAGTATATTTATGTACTTATTTTGGAAACTTCTTTATGAATATTTTTTTTTCAAAAAGAGCTCATTATTGAGAAGCTGCAAATTTCAGGAAACTCTTAGAAAATGTAAATAGAAAAAGTCCATGTTTAGTCTGTTTTGACATTTAAAATTTAGCACAGGGACTGTTCTGCAATGTACTATGATTCAGGGTTTCTTTTGAAAATTCTCTATTTTTCTCAAGGTATTCATTATCAACTTAATTTTTTGCAGAAACAATCAGAGCTATTACTAAATGCTGATGATTTGGATGCCATGTGGGTTTGTTTGAGAGAAAATTGTGTTATTGATGATGCTACTGGTGCTGAAAAGGTACTTATGCTTTGTTATTCTTTTCAATTTGTCAAATTCTTTTCTTAATTGCCCTAATTTTCAATTTTGCCCATATCACTACCCTCCAATTTAGTTTCTTTTTTGCAATTAATGTCAATGTAGTCCAATTTGTATCATGGCCTGAATTGGTTATCTTTGAAGTGATTTATCGAGTTATTAACGGGCTTGTAAATGCAGATGAATTATGAAGATTTTTGTCACATAGCATCTGTATGCACAGAGCAAATTGGACAGAAATGCAAGCGCTTTTTCAGCCCTTCAAATTTCATGAAATTCGAGAAGGACGAATCTGGAAGAATTGCTATTTTGCCTTTCTATCTCTATGTTATGAGAACAGTATGCCCCCACTCCCTGAAAAAAACATTTATTTATTTATCTTTTTCTATAATATTAATTGGTCATGTAATTTCAGGTCTCTCTTACACAAGCAAGAATTGATATGAGCGAACTTGATGAGGATTCTGATGGATTTCTCCAACCTCATGTAATAAAAAAAAATATTACATATGAATATATATGAAGCGAATTATCTTCTGAATGATATATCGAATAAAAAATGAATTTCTAAATTACAGGAAATGGAGTCGTACATAAGAGGTCTTATTCCAAACTTGGCTCAGTTGAGAGATATGCCATCCCAATTTATACAGATGTATTGTCGCATTGCTGCGCGCAAGTTCTTTTTCTTCTGCGATCCTCATAGAAGAGGTAACTTTAAAATTTTCATTTACACCCTAGAAACCCTTCATATATCGGTCAGACCCCTTTAGAATTAAAAATATATCATGGTAGAGCTTTATAATTTAAAATATTCTTGTTGAACAATCAGTAAAAAAAATAGTGTTTTTTTATTATCATTATTATTTATTGATAGGAAAAGCGTGCATAAAGAAGGTATTGCTTAGCAATTGTTTGCAAGAGCTGATGGAACTGCACCAGGTACTTCTTTATTCCATAATTACCCTTATATAAATAACACAAGTAAAACTTGAATCAAACTTTAGTTTTACCTTCTGTAATCATAAACGTGTCATTTTTGAATTATTTTTTCTCATTAAATAAATCAAGTCCAAATGACAAATTACAGAAATTAAATCAAACATGGATAATGATTACTACATTCTCATAAGTAGACAAATAATTAAATTTATGTTCGTCCCATTAGACAAAAAAATAACTTAAAACCAACCTATTTTGTTTTCATAACTTTCACACATAATTACCATAAAGTTTTTGGACGTTGTTCGTTCTTCTTTGTTTGTAATGCATCATCATTTGCGCTATTCATTTTTTCGTTCGATTTCTTTTTCTCGTGAAATGAAACATATTTACATAAAACTATAATAAAATTATTCAATCGTCATGATTGAACTATATCGTAGGAGATGATTTGGTTTTATATTTTTCACTGCTTTTAATCTCTGCTCATTCTGAATTCTTTTTCTACCTAAAAAAAATTATATAGGTGTTTATATGAGAATATCATTATACAAACAAATATTCAGTTGCATCACACAATTATATCAAAAACTAAAAAATATTTAATAAAATTAAATCTGGAAATATATTTTTTCTAGAGTAAATTGAATATATTTAGACAAGTTTTTTTTTTGAAAAAGTTTAGAGAGGGCTTAATTATCCCTCTTCTAAACGCATTCCATTTATATATATATACAGATCGTTTTTACAAAAAACTTGCTTTTGGGCTTTTTACACATTTTTATAAATCTAAAATTGACCCCAAAAGCTACCTATCTTGAGTACCTATACCAACAAGAAAAAACTGTATGTACCAATATGCTATAATAGGCCTTTTTCTATAATCTTGCGAAAAAACTACTCAAGATATTTAGACAAGTAAGTTAACATTTGACTTCCTTCAACATCTTATCGTGTAAATATCTAGAGATTTATGCATCTATAATAATGTTAACTCTGGATCTTCATTTATATATCATTAACACCGAAGATCAATTTATATATTTTCATATCATATCAAAGGCTTGAGAAATCATGCATGTAAGATTTGTTTGTTAGAAGAGTCATCCTTTTTTCCTTCCATTTGTTTTCTCGATTAGATAAAAATAAACAGGCAAGATGAAATTCGGTTAAATGCCTTTTTTGGACTCATCTGTTTGAAATATTTACAGGAAACTGAAGAGGAGGTGACTGACACAGAACAAGCCGAGAATTGGTTCTCTCTTACTTCTGCACAGCGTATTTGTGGTATGCTTTATATTTTCAAATTCTCGTTTCTACTTTCTTAACAAGCAAATACCAATTTATTATTTGTCTCTCTTGTATTGCAGATATGTTTCTCGCACTAGACAAAGATACAAACGGAACACTCAGCAAGCAAGAGCTCAAAGAATACGCTGACGGGACACTGACCGAGATCTTCGTCGAGAGAGGTTTGTCAACTCTTTTTCTGTACTGCCAAAACCTGGAATCGAAATCCTCGTCCTGACCCCGTATTTGTTTTCCAGTTTATGACGAGCACGTCAGAAGAGGCAAAGTCGGAGGAGGAAATGCGAGAGAGATGGATTTCGAGAGCTTTTTGGACTTTGTTCTGGCCTTGGAAAATAAAGATACACCTGAAGGGCTTACGTACTTGTTTAGATGTCTCGATCTAAATGGAAGGGGATTTCTCACCACCGCAGATATTCATAGTCTTTTCAGGTATATATATATATATAAAAAAAAAAGCATTAAAATATTCTTGAGAATATTCTGTTTCTGTCATACAGGGACGTGCATCAGAAATGGATAGAGGGGGGGAATTACGAGCTGTGCATAGAGGACGTGAGAGACGAAATATGGGACATGGTGAAGCCTGGAGATCCGCTACAAATCACACTAAACGATCTTTTAGGGTGCAAACAGGGCGGTACAATCGCTAGTATGCTTATTGACGTACGGGGTTTCTGGGCCCACGATAACAGAGAGAATCTCCTCCAAGAAGAGGAAGAGCAAGTCGAAGAGTGAGAAAAATAATGTGCGGTGTGTGTTTGATTGTATTTGAACATGTTAATTATATTTAATCGTGCTAGTTTTGTAGACCACATTTTAGTTGCTAATTTGCGCGGCGTGTTTGTATCTTTACTGTTAGTACGAAGTCGAGTAATTGAGTATCTGGTATTTTATAAATTGCAAACAAGGTACGGTGTGTTGTTGTTCTTTGAAAGACCTTTAATTGAGACTAATGTGTTCTTTGCTCTGCTTCGGATTGTCACGACCCGAAATAAAATAATCGTGCACAACGTACTTATCTTAAACAAATGAGCATTAGCAGAGTCAAAAACACACAAATACGAAAACCAGTTGGCATAAATTATAATCTACAAATACCAATATACATATGGTGGGTACAAACAAATACAACTAAAACAAATATAGTAACTGGTGATCGCACATTCCACTACGCTCGTAATCTACACGAATGCCACTGCCACCTCAAGTGCTACCTGGAAATGTTGGTTGAGAGTTAGATAAGTAAAATAATATTTAATTATTATTTACTCGAGACGACCACCACGACAAACTACTACGAGAATTACCATGATGACCGACTACAACAATCTAGGAATTCTGCAAATACGACAACAACCACTACAGAATTCTCATCGTGAAACCACAACGATAACAACACGGGACTCACTCATAGACTAGTACCTCGGATCAGCTTGAGGTAAAAGTCAACCACAACAACTACTACCACAACTATGATTATGCAAATACGGTAACAACTACTACATAATTCATAGTGTGATACTACAACAACTACTTCGATAAGGTCGGCACCACACGGATCCCTCATAGACAAATACCCCGATCAGCTTGAGGTAAGAGTCCGCTGCACTCTAATACAAGAGTGGTGTCTTCAACCACGCCACAATTGAAAACACGCCCCCTCGATCAGCTTGAGGAGACCGTACTGCTACGTCTTGGCTTGCAAGTTCGGTAGCGACCCGAAAATGCATCCCTGGCCAGGCACTACTAAAATGTCCAAACATGGGTTTCCTTATCTACCGCTCATCCTCACTACGAGTTGATATACATCAACAACAATCCTACATGCTACAAAGAACTACACATATTCTATAGATAGTATGATAACTAAATAAATAAATCATTAGGTGCAGTAAAAATAAATACTTCATAATTATTGCCATCTAATCCGCCTCGGAATAAGCTTTCCAACGGAACCAAGAACACATGAAACGGAGACCGAACGGAGAAGTTATGACCACATTACGAAGACGTGACACATGAAAGACGTGACACATGAAATCTGGTCCGGTAGACCCGTCAAAGAACCGATCAACTACAATACTTCTACTTATCCGACATACCGGAATAACTAATGACTACGAGGTGAAACCCTAAACGGGATATGAGAGAAACAAATGACACGAGAAAACTCAGCCATGTGTTTAATATTGGCTAAAAAGCTCACCAATCCAACCATTATCTAGTTGGACGTTATCAAGCGATTAAGCCTTTTCTCAATTGCATAATTATGCCCCTGAAAAATCATGTCTTGCACAATTAAGAAATTACCCCTTATATCCAGAATTTGAACTAGGGTTAGAAGATACCGGGTTAATGGATCTTGACTCAAAACCAAACATAAACCCAACCCATTAAGATCAAACAACTCAATTGTATCACTTCTTTTCTTTCCAAAAACCGAAACCCTAATTTTTTTACCCTTTCTCGATGGAAGCCTAATAGATGATCGAAACGCCATTATTCGAGCGGCCGAATCAACATGGCACCATGCTTATGCCCCAAAACAAATCTATGAAACACTAAAATCCAGAATTACTTCCACCCCCAAAAATTTAGGGTTTCAACAAGGAAAGCTCAAATCAATCTTCCAATCGATTTTCATAACAGTAAATACGAAGGATTCTGCGAATTAGATTAGAAAATATATTTACTATCTCAAAACTTCAAGCTCATAGGTCTAGACAACTCCACCACCACCTATATGTGGCTGCCTCGATGAAGATAACCTCCAAAGTGAGCTCGATTTCTTCGTTTCTTCTCTTGAATCACTTGTTCCCTTCCTCTTCTCCAATCTCCTCTTCTTGCTTCTTCTTCTTTCACCTCCCTTTTAGCCACGAAATTAATGAGTTTATGGGACATGATAGAAGGGGCTAGAGTCAAAAAATAATATTATATTCATGACAAGGATTTATGTGTGAAAGGGGTTAGGAATTTTTGTCATTTTTTCATTTTGATCCCTCATTTTTCTTGTAATTATTTTCTATTCAGAATTTGCTTGTATTTAATTATTGATATAACACGGATCTTTATCGTGTGCTAAAGAATTGTTATTTCTTGGATTTCTTTATATTAATCGACACACCATTCATTTTTTTCGAAGTACTGATTCATCGTTGAGTTATTAAATATACAGCATGAAATCATGTAAATGAAAGTAACCTATGAAACATGTTGGGATTGTTTGATTTGAAGGATATGTATTTTGCAAAAAAAAGTTATTGGATTTTTAAATGTAATGTATTTCATCTTCAAAATCTATGAATAATGAAATACCAAAAAAAAAAAAAAATTGCATTTCAAAATACAAAATTAATAGTTTTTGACAGATAGATTATGATTTATGAGGTATAATTTTTAGTGCTAACATACGTGACCAAATAAAAGATCCTCAAGTTGATAAATGCTATTTTCTGACGGATAAATGTTTTACTAATTGTTTCAAGGGAAAAAATATTGTGCCCCTAATGAGATGGACAAGAACAATTAGTTGGAATTGACACGTCAATCTATTTTAATATTAATATATATTAATTGACATGTCAATTTAATTGATCGTCAATTCATTTAATTAATGAGCTTAATCAATTCAATTAAACTATTGTCCATGTCATCAAGGATGTTCGGATGTTCGGGTGAGTTCTGGGAGCACCATATATAACCACTTATTTTAATACGAAAGCCATATAATAAAAGATTTTCAAAGTAAAGCATAAATAGTCCCAAAGGGTAAATTCGTCAAATCATAATTTGATTTCTTTGTTTCGACCTCCCCAAAGCCCCTACTGGAAAAACGAAAAACGCTAGTTTTTTTTTGAATCGTCTCTCGTCTCAAGTCTCCACTGTATTCTCAGTTCTTTCTCAGACAAAAATCACACCGATACACTATTGCGCACACTAATGGAGGTCTCGAAGGAACAGATGTCTATTCTTCTTGAAAACAGCCTATTCGACTCCGCTCAAATGCTCGTACCATTCTTCTTCTTCTCTTTTTGCTTTCCTAGTTGGTATATTTTTGATAAATGGCATGTATATCTTTTGAGAGCTTCCAAATTTTATATTTTCATGAGTTGTTTCGACTGGGATTTCTTTTCTGAAGGAATTCGACTGAGAATTATTGTGGGTTCCTTTTCAATTTAGCCCCTTCGTTGTTATATGTGCTTTCTATCTTTTGTAAATACTCTGAACTGCAAGATTGTTCTTTTCTTCTACTTCTGGACTTCGTTTTCCTTTCAATTTAGCCCCTTCTTTTGGTTGTATCAATTTTACCAAGTATTTTCAAATTTTATCAAACATGGTTTCAATTAATTTATCAGAAAGCTAGATTTTACATTTTATGTTATGCTTTTATATCAATTTCTGTTAATTTATCTGTAATTATAGTTTCTGTAACTTACAAAATTAGGCCTTCATACTCACATGCTCCATTCTTTTTAAACACCTAATCGAAAATACTACAACATCAAAAGATATCTCCATCCTTAAAACAAATTATTTACTGAAAATCATGAAGTAATTTTTAGGATTTCTTTTTAAATATTTGTACAGGGAGCCTTTCTTATATCTTCAGCTTCTTCAAATACCGAAACAAACCCCTATCTTAAAGCTGAACACTTTGTAAGCTAATTTTGATTTTAATTTTTGGTCCTTTTATTTCATTTAATTTTTTGTATTTAACTCATACTCATTTTAAGCTAATTATGATTAGGTTCTTCAAGGCGATGCTTTTTATGGAGGAAAAGAATATCGAAGGGCACTGGTAATATTTTGTTTTATTCTCCAAAATACTTCCCTATCTTAAACTCAATTTCAATTTTGGAAACTTTTTGTTTTCTTTTGGCAGAGCATGTACAAACAAGCACTGCTAAATTGCAAAAACATCCCTAGACAAATGGGAATTTCAACAAGGGCTTCAATATCTTCTTCGAGCCGGCTACCTTCTCCAAGTTCCATTAATCCCTCACCCATTAATGAAAATGAGGTACACCTCTTGAATTAGCTAATTTTAAAACTGGTACTTGGTCTAACTGGAACTGGTACGAATATCGAAATGTGCATTTTGGGTCCTATCAAGACTCAATAAGGCTAATTTTGCCTAAAATAAATTTTAATTTGACCCAATTTGTTCCTTTGTAGGTGAAATTCAAGATTGCTCTGTGCCATTCTGCTCTAAATGAGCATCGCTCTGCCCTTATTGAGGTTATATTTCATTCATTTTTTTATTATTTTAATAATATTTCTGTTTTGTTTTCCAATTATATTTGAGTATTAATATACATTTTTTTTGTCTTTGTAGATGGAAGGAATTCCACCGAAAATGAGAAGTATAAGAATGAATCTAACAATAGGGAAGTTATATCGCATAGCAAGAAATAATCGTGCTGCATCCTCGTGCTATAAAGAATGTTTAAGGTTAAAACCCCAAATTCAAATTGTTTTTATTTTAGTTTCATTTTCACCCAATTTATTTTCCATTTATAATAATAAATTACTGAATTGATTCAGGCAGTGTCCTTTTGTGTTCGAAGCAATCAATGCACTTGCAGAATTAGGCGTTTCTTCGAAAGAAATTTTATTATTATTTCCTCAGGTAATTAGAGATCTTATTTTTTTTGTTCTTTTTACTCTAAAATTTAGTAAATTATTTTATCTTTTTTATCGTTCATTATTTCAGACTCCTACAAAATCAGGAAGGTATTCTAATGACCATTCAGATTCTCAACGATGGTTAACAGTGAGTTTTCATTATTATTTTTTCTAAAATTTCATTCAATTACCCTTTTTATAATAAATTAGAAGTTATGAGTAAAAGACTATACTTTGTTTTGATAATATAGCGTTATGTTGAAGCACAATGTTGCGTTGCGGCAAATGATTACAAAGGTAAAATATTAATTTTATATTTGTCTTGCGAAACGAACGAAATAATTAAGAAGTAATCTTGCAATCTAAATAATAATATTTTTTTCAGGTGGTTTGGATATATTTACCGAATTATTGTTGAGATTTCCTAACAACGTACCCATCTTACTAGAAATTGCAAAGGTTATATATTTCTAAAATAATTATGTGTATTATTCCTCTCATTCTTTCAATTCTAGATTTTTAAAAACCTTTTTTTTCCCTTTTGTGAAGGTCGAAACTATAATTGGCAAGAACGACGACGCAATCTTCTACTTCGAAAAGGTTTGATTTCTATTTTGATTTTGATTTTATTTTATTTTCTGCTTTCAATTAAGGGTTAATTTTGAAATTATTAATTTTGACAGGTTAGGATGATAGATCCAAGTGTAATAACGTACATGGACGAGTACGCGATACTTTTGAAGGCAAAATCAGACCATTCAAAGCTAAATAAACTGGTACACGATATGCTCAGTACCGACGCCTCCAGACCCGAAACCCTAGTCGCTATGGCGGCCCATTGTGAAAGAAAGGACAGCAAGAGATCTTTCACTTATGCTGACAGGGTACAATTCCCCTAAACCCTAAACCCTAATTCAGAGTTAATTCGAGGCTTATTGAATTAGTTTTGTTCTCTCATGCAGAGTGTCAAGATTGAGGATAGACATATAACTGGCCATATTATGAAGGTATATATATATATATTCTCTCTCTCTCTCTCTCTCTCTCTCTCTCTCTCTCTCTCTCTCATCCAATTTGTTATTGCTGTTTAGGCAAGTTTGTATATGGCAATGAGCCGGCCAGATTGTGCAGTGGTAGAATTTAAGACTGCTCATGACTTGCGAGCAGATCTTCGTTCTTTCCAAGGTTTGTTCTTTCTCGGAAATTTGCAAAAAAGCCCCTGCATCATGTCTTAATTGCCTTTTGCCGAATATTTAGGGTTGGTGAAAGCGTACTTGGCCTTTTCGAAACCAAAGGAGGCCCTTTTCACTGCACGCGAAGCGATGAAGGCCATGCAACAGTCTGCAAAAGCACTCAAATTGGTTGGCGACGTGCATTCTATTATTCCTACCGGCAGAGAGAAGGTTTTTATACCTACCCTTTCAAAATTACATTTATGCCCCTACAAAATGCGAAATATCATTGATAGCTTGCCTTATATTTCAAGATTATACAGGGGTAAACATAAAATTTCCCGTTTAAACTATTATCATTTTTATTGATGAATAGGCCAGGAAGTTTTACGAATCGGCCCTCAGAATGGAACCGAGTTTTCTTGGAGCGGCCTTAGCATTGGCGGATTTGCATGTTGTGGAAGGAAGGAACAAAGAAGCGGTATTATTACTCGAAAAATATCTGAAGAATTGGGCCGATGATTCTCTACATGTCAAATTGGCCCAAGTGCTCTCCGCCACGAACATGTTGTCAGATTCTCTTTTGCATTTTCAAGCCGCATTAAGGTAATTAATTAAATACCTCATTTCTATTACTTTTTGAATAATTCATAATTTGCTCGTGTTTGTAGAATAAATCCGCATAGTGAAGCTGCGAAAAAGGGTTTAGAACGTTTGGAGAAGCAAATGAAGGTATTGTTTTTAGCAAAAAATTCGAGTTGTGTTTTTATGGGTTATGAATTTATCGTTGTTCATTTATTTGTTTGTGTAGGGAATGGATCCTGACGCGCCAGAAGAGGAAGATGATAATGACGCCGATGATGGTGACGGTGATCAAGATGATGCGGACCTTATTTAATTTGTTAAAAATTGTTATTATTATTGAGGGGTACATGTGAAAATTCCCCCCTTAATTGAGCTTTATGGTATGTATTTTTTGTGGGTAGATCGAGCGAGTGACTTTTTGATGTAACATTATTTTTGAGAAATTTTATGATGACATTGTTGAACAATTAGGATTATGTAGCAATCAATCAAGAACATGATTTGTTTATTTCATTAATTATATATATTTAGTTTGTTTATTCATTGAATTTTTAAAATTTGTATTTTAATGGAATATATACAAATTTAATAAGATTTTGTACCTGGTAAAAAAAAATTCGAAAGCAAATTTCTTAAATTGATAGCAAATAAATGTTTTATGGCTTTTTATCTATTTCGCCCTTGATCTTTAATATCACGTATTTACCTCTCTTACACAATGATTTTTCATTTAGTTCCTAATTAATTCAATCTCAAACTGGTAATTGGATTGTTATTTGCTGTCTCAAAAAATACAATTTATAAAAGTCTTGCAAAACTTCAAATTTCAGCAGTATTTGGAAACAAATTTTGCAACATAATTTTATGTAAATTTCTCAAATTCACAACAGCAAGAATAAATCTCACAATATCTTTTTTCAATAATGATACTTCTTTTTGATGTACAATGCATACTATGTCAATAGAAGAGTAAAATGGATGTTATTTAAATTTAATTTTCTCTCTGCTCTCAAAATTAAGTGCTGCTCTCAGAATATCAGCTCCTTTAAAAGTTATATTCTGTCAACTGTGACACGTATTTTACTGGATATTTGTTCGACTTAATGGACTATCATGAATCAAAGCTATAGTTTTGTTTCTCAACAAAATTAAATTCTCTCACCACCATAGTTCGACACCTAAAGTTCAAAAGCAAAAGTACGGCGGTTCAATCCATCGACTAGTTGTTACAAAAATCAGAATATTGAATACGTGGTGCAAGAGAACAAGTTGTGGATGCTTCGTGTCGAACTGGTCTATCGTGGCAAGAGAACAAGTTGTGAATTCATGGTGCAAAAAATATTTCGTTTACCACTGCAACACAATTCGATTACCAGGTGAGAACAGAGAAGAGCGCCGAGGTCGTGGTACGTGGTACGTGGCTGTTGGCACGACATCACCGGATAACTCGACTATTCCACTGCGTGGGTTGTGCCCTGTTCCAAGAATCGGTGCCGGTACCAATCTTTCACCCTTTCAAGCCATACCAATTCCGAGGACAAAAAACCCATCCGTACCAGTCATTGCAGCTATACCTAGAGACATGCGCGCTGACGTTGGGGACATGTTTTACCGAGGTATTCAAAAATTACAATTTTGCATTTAGTCCCTCTAAATTCTGAAATTTGCAGAAAAACCCTTTATATTTTTGTAGGATGCGGTCATGAAATATGGCGATGAGAGGGTGCCTACAATGTTTGTGCACGTTGCATGCTTGATTAGGGTTTCATCGATGAGTTTAAGATATTTAGGTTTTTTTGTGTTGTCATGCAGTCTTTTATCGGCAAGTTTTAGAATATTAGGATCTTGTTTATGTTGTTTTGTAGTGTTTGGTTTGAATAGTGTTTAAAACATTTGTATGATTTATATAAAATTATTGTTGATCATGTTATTTATTATTGTGTTCGTTTATTATTTGTGATTTTTAATAATAAATATTATTATTTAATAAAAAAAATTTCTAAAAAATACTTTCAAGAGCTTTATAAAAAAGTATCGATGATAATAGATTTTCTAGGGTACCAAACAAACTACTGATGAAAAAAATTGCTGCCGAAATTTTCTTGCTGCTAAAAACAATTTTTCAGTCGAGGTATGTACACCAGCGAAAATATTGTACCGCCAGCGAAACTTACCGCCACTGAATATTCAAAACCACCGATGATTTTTTTCAGTGGCGGTTTACAAACCGTTGCAGAGACTGGATCGCCACTAAAAGTGACTTTCAGTGTCGGAATATCAGTGACGGTGTACCGTCAATAATAATATCAGTAGCGGTTTTGGTGCGATTTTCCACCGCTAATCAAAATTAATTTTCTAGTTGTGACGCTCATAACAAACCTCAAACTCTTCCATCTAGCATGTATATTATATGTCAAAATACCTTAATCATTACATGTCGAAATTATGGCTCATAATTCCTTAATTATTACATTTTAAACTTATGGATCAAAATTTCTTAATTATTACATGTCAAAATTCAAAATTCCTTAATTATTACATGTCAAAATTATTGCTCAAATACCTTATTACATGTCAAAACAAGGCTCATATTTTGTGCTACATGTTAACATGTATACCCTTGAGTAATAAGAAATTACATCTAGACCCAAATAGCTCCAGCATTACGAAGCATGGGAACTAAGTTACCACTTAGATGAAGAGACATAATCTTATCTGTGGAACCTACCAACTTTCCTCCGATAAAAACTGCAGGAATTGCTGGGCTTTTCCCTAAAAGTTTCCCAAGAGCTTTTTCCATCTCTATTCCTCTCGGATCCTCATCCAATTCGTGAACCGTAGGATTCACGCCGAGATCGACGAACAGACTTGTGACGGTGTGAGACATGCAACAAGACTTCATGCTGAAGATCACTACGGCTCGTTGCGATGCTAGCTTCGAAACCCTATCCATTACTAAAATGAAAACGTTGAAGAACAAATTTATGTATTTGTGTTCGGAATTTGATGGTGAATTAACATTGAGTGAGGATGCTTATATAAGAAGAAGAAAAGGAGGAGGAGCTAAATTGATAAAAAAATAATTCTAGTGCCACAAATGCATTGGAATAAAGTAGGGCAAAAAAAAATGGATAATGTTTAGGATTCTTTTTTTACTTTTAAAGATGGAGGCTTCGAATATCGAATATATTTATATATTGGATGATGATAAAATGCATCAACCTGTGGTAAAGTCTTCTTCCTTTCAGTTTCGTTATCGGGCATTACGAAGCCATTTTATTACTTACCAATGAGTATAATTACCTCTTTCCTCTTACTGTACAGATCACTATACATATACTAGTTCGAAGATTGAAATGAAATCAGGTAATATATATCGAAATGAAATCATGTAAATTCGTAGAAGTGAACTGGTACCAAGCAAATTAATAGAGGTAAACTGGTACCGAGCAAGGGAATTGTACGGTCACGCAAATTGCACGACACATGGAAAGATTGGGTATGTCAGCAAGAATCGTATTCAATCTTTTTTTCTTTTTTGGCAATTCTTATCTCATGGAATCTTATTAAAAAAAAAGGATGAAGTATCAAAAGGAAAAGATCACAGAGCCAATTGATCATATACCCAATCCACATCTCTGCCATATCATATTTAGCCATGTGATGCCGCGAGCCGATCTTGCTTTCTTTATTTACAATGGAACAAAAAAATTGATGAAATAGATGGATCATTAAAATAGAAACTGGTCACTCGGGCAAAAGACAACAAATTCATAATTTTTCCCCGCAACGCCACATCTTTTGTATCCTAATTAACATAATTATTTAACATATTAATTAACATACAATGCATAATTAACATATAGTTTATAGAACAGTGATATAAATTCTCTTAAAATTCACTAGCATGACTAATGTGTTGACATTATTAAAATTAATGTTTTTTAATTAATAATATTATTAGGGCAGGATAATATTTAATGTATTTATGTGTGAATGTGAGATATATGTGTCTATTACATAGAATAGAAGTATTTACAATAAACAAAGATATGTATTTGAGAGGGTGCATGTGATCTATAAATACAACTCATCTCATATGTTTTTAGTGAAAGAAAATCTCCAGAAAAATAGAAAAAATAAATAGAGTAAGAAGTGTGGAAAATAATCCCGCCCTTATCTCAAAATATTGTATCCATTTATCCATTTGTTTGAGTGTGCACCATTTGGGTGATTGTATCTATTTATTATATTGTGTGTGTACACTCTTTGGAGTGTGTACCAGTCCAATTAATAGAAGCAACTTTCCATTCTCTCTCCTGCAGGGCTTCTTCTCTATTTTATTAGAATTGCTACTTATCCCCAAACTCCGAGTCTCCAGAAATTACTCCATACTATCAAGTAAACCCCAAAATCCCAACAGACATGTTAATTAATTCTAGTGGCAAACCATGAATTCAATTTTTAAACAATCGTATGTAGGATGAGAGGGAATAATTTTTCACCGTTTCGAACATCATTAATGTATTTCATATTTTTAATGGGACTTGTTTACCATGAGTAATGACCAAATATAAAAAATAAGTTATGAGACTGGATTGATTCACCGTTTAACACGTGTTAAACGGATGCACACGACACATTTCACCGTTTGACACCTACTTCATTAACATGTGTTAAATCCAATAAAACTCTAATAAATTAAATTTTGAATTTATTTTCCAATTATTTTTTATTTATTCTACAAAATATTAAAACAGGGAAAAAATTATGAACATTTAATATACACAATAAATACAATAAATTTTGGTAAAAAATAATGAAATATCTTTTTAGTAAGTTCGAATAAATTAAAAAAAAAATTAGAGTTTGTCGAAATTTTTACAAAATAAAGCTATCTTAAAAATAACAAAAATATAAGAATGGATATAAAAATAAAAATAATAATTTTACAAAAATATGCAAAATACAAAATACAAATGACAATATTTTGATTTTACAACGATTGAATATAAAATAATTACAAATTTGGTCAAATAAATATGACTTATCGTGTGTAAAATGAAATATAAAAAAATATTAAATAAACTAAATTATTTTTTAATAATATGATTTATCATCCAATTAATGTCATTTACCACCTAGTAGGCTTTTTAGGCTCCTTTTTAGGTTTTTTAGGTTCTTTTTTAAATAGATTCATGTCAAATCTATCGACCATTCATTGTAAACTGTAACACTTGATTTAGATCTAATATATTCGAGGTTTCGACACATTGTTGGTCCTCCTTCACAAAAAAAAAAAAAAAACAAAGAGTCGTGATACACATACCCCCTTTCCTTCCTCCAAAATGGTCGATGTGCAAGAAAGCGAAGGGTTTTAAAACCATAGCATAGTTTATGGGACTATTTTTCCAGGTCTTTAAGGGAGCCCGTCCAATTTGTGGTTTATGATTTAACCGCCCACGGTATTAAATCTTGATGACCCTTAATGGTTTAGCAGATTTGACGGCCCGTCAAATCCTTGAGCAATTATTCTGCAGGTGTTAGCTGCTAATTGTTGTGCTGGTGCATTAATGGTTGATTCCTGCATTAATTGTGGTAGGTGGAAATTAGCAATTAACACTTGTGTGTGTGTGTGTGTGTGTGTGTGTGGGGGGGGGGGGGGGATATTTTGTGTTTGAATTTTGCAAATTTCTGTACCCTGTTATTTTGAACTGTGTTAAATGTTCTTCTGGGTTCTTCTTCGATTCAAAATTAGTTATATTGAAGCTTTCGATTCTCTTAAATAATGGCACTAAACGTCTTGTAAAGTTGGATCCCAGTTATTTGATCCATGCTATTTGTGTTTTCAATGGAGTTTAGTGAATTTTTTTGTCCCTGTTTATTGAAGTCCTATTTTGATCAGTTCTGTCATATTTATAGTTTTGACTTTCTTTTGTTTTCATTGTTACGTGGAATGTTCTAATTTCATTTCCAACCCAATTTTTGAACTAGTTTTCAATCATTTTGAAACAATATTTTCGTTAATAGAAGGTGTTAAATGATTTTGTTACATGTTTTGAAAGACGCACATTTTGTTTTCAACTTTACTGAAAATCATATTTAGCATTACTTTTATCAGTTTTGGAAATTAATGATAACCTATTTAAAACAAATCTTTCAAAATATATATTTTTTATAGCATTATCGGCTTCACTTGTAACATCATTTTACTACTGCTTTTCTTTTTGAATAAAATATTTCAATTTTTTTTTTTAACTGCATTACCAACTTCACTTAAAACATCATTTTACCATTTTTTGAATTAATTTTCTAATTGCAAAAGATTATAGATTTTACATCATTAAACACTTCTTTACATGTTTTATTGCTATAGACTAAATATTATACATCATTTAACACTTCATCACCTCAATAAAAATTCCTTCGAAACATCTTTAAGCACTATATTTTGGCATCATTAAACTCTTTCTAGAACATTTTTATTTTCAACAACATTGGTCCCTTATTTTTGCATGTCCGACTATCGTTAAAAGAATAAATATTTGTACATCATGTAACACTTATTTTCATTGTTTAACACTTTTGACCCCTTATTTTTGCATTTTGGCATATTGGTAAAATAATAAATACATTTCATTTAACACTTTTGTAGACAGTTTTCATTTTCCGCCTCGTTAAATTATTTTTTTGACATTTTTGCCTAATTTTTTTTTTTGAGGGAGGAACCAGCAAATTGCTGGTTGCTCAAAATTGTATTAAATTTCGCGTAATTACAAGGGGATACAAAGTTCTAATTTACAAAAATGGCTAGGCGTCTATGACCTAACTGCCTAGTTCATGATATATATCTAAGGTGTTGCTGTTCTAAACCAACACAACCCATCGTATCGTGATACATAAGCTATCATGCTAGAGGGTTTGTTTTGGTTGTTGAAGATTCGTCTGTTTCTTTCCTTCCAGATATTCCATAAAGCGGAAGCCCAAATGGACATTTTTGCCTAATTATAAAAGACTATTATTAAAGAAACATAACGGACCCCTCCGCGAACATAATTAAGAACAACATCGTGTTAAATAACTCTTAAGACTGAATTGAGATAATAAATCATATTTCTTTTAATAAATTCAACATTTGACATAAAAATACAACTATAAAAAAATCCAAGACTTAACACACAATTTAAATTAATAATTAACAATCATCAATATTAATTTCCAAATTAATAATTAACAACCTTTAGTATTGAATAATCAATGTTACTTATCAAATTAATAAACAGTTCGCATTACATTACCAATTAATTAATTAGAACAAAATTTAGAATATTGTTGATTATAATTCATGATATTACATAAATTGCTAAAAAATCCAAATTCAAAATTGCACAACAAAATTCTCAAAATAATTAACACTAAATAACAAAAAAATAACAACAATATAAATTTCAGAACTTTCATAATTTTCATAAATAATCCCCTGGAAAAAAAAAACCCATCATTTATGTTCAAATTGCCTCTTCATAATTGGATCATAATTAACTGTTAATAAACAAATATCCTTAATTAACTCCTAATAACAATGGTGAAGCACATATTAAAAAAATATTAATTACAAATCTGTAAATTAAGCAAACATTAAGAAAATAATTAACTAAAAATATGTAGAAATCAACCATAAACTCATATCTTGGAAGTAATTAACAAAGTGTTAATTACTTATGAAAACTTCAATCAATATGGAAAAAAGGAATTCTTATAAAATGACCTGAAGATACTTAATTTTAGATCAATTCTTAAAAAGAAAATAAAAGAAAATATTAAATTCAACTGTAATAAATTTAAGAGATAACTTACCGTCGACATAGGGCTCACGAAACTCCAGCGGGTGTAAGAATTCATGATTGTACACCTCAGCAGATGCAAAAGTGTATTTAGCAGCTGCAATTAATGGGGGTAATTGTGCTAAATTTAAGAAACAACTTACCGCTGACTGGTGGACGTGGGAAGTTATGTGCTAGTTTCATCTCCTTTCCGTTGTCTCGCATGTCGCCTATGCCTCAATAAGAAGGAATGTACTTAACTGAAAATGGTGTTCTTCGTTTCCTCTGCAATGTTCTTCATCGTTGAACACCGTGTAGTGTCTTCTTCATCTGTCAAACCATACTCCATGTGAGAGGAGGGAGAAAGGAGGGAAGTTTTGAAAGGGGAATTAGCGGGAAAATGAGAGAGAGGGTGGAGTGAGGAAGAATGAATTATCATTGCTCTGACTGTACGGGGTGTTAGGGCCGGCCCAACCATATGAAGGGTCCGAAGCTAATTTTTTGAAAATACTCTTTAAATAAATTATTAAAGAATATTAAGATTTTACATGTGAAATCCAAAGTTCAAATCTTGTCACATTAATTTTTTCTCATAGTTTTCCTGTATTTAGAGGAAAAAAAATTAAAATTATTGTTTGTAAGGATTCAAACTCATGACCTCTCATTAAGTAGATAATTGTTCTACCAATTAACCAAGAGACTTCCTGTGATATTTTGTAATTTTATTGTAATTATACTTATTTTTAACTGAATAAATCATATTTTTCGAAAAAAATTGGATCCCTTAAAATTTTGGACCCGAAACCCGGACTTCATAGGTCTTACATATGGGCCGGGCCTGCGGGGTGTGAAGTGACAATTGAAATGACCATGACGCGGTGTAAAATTTTACCCCGCAATGATGATCACTGGTGTGCGTAAATCCATGACATGGTGAACATGTTTTACCACTTGTCTTTATAATTTAACGCATGTCACTGTAATTTAACATTGTTTGCCGACACATGAAGAATGTGAGAGGAGATCAAGGAAACATACAACAATTTCCTTTTAACAAAATAGCTAGGGAAGGGAGGAGACTTTTCGTGCAACTTGATAGATTTTATTTCCATTATACAAATATTCCAAATTCTCCATCTTCAAAAGAGACCGAAACTTATCCATACCATTTCCTCATATATTCCCACGGCATGCGTGGCATTGTTCAACAATATTTACAAAATCATCTTCCAAATAATTTACATTTCTAGCATCACACTATATATATATCTCACCATCACTCCTATATTTCGTACAACTCATACCCACAATACTTCAAAACCACCATCAATCTTCTCTTACTTTCTCAAGTTCTTAAAAACTCCAAAATCCTTAAATAAATGGCTGATACAGTAACAAGGCTCGCATCTCAACGGGCAGTCGTGGTCTTCACGTTGAGCTCATGTTGTATGTCTCATACTGTGACGAGTCTATTTATCGATCTTGGTGTGAACCCTATGGTGCATGAATTGGATAAGGATCCAAAGGGAAGGGAAATGGAACGAGCACTCAGTAAGCTTCTTGGTCGAAATCCAGCCGTACCGGCAGTCTTCATTGGTGGAAAACTGGTTGGATCCACTGACAAGATTATGTCTCTCCACATGAGTGGCAATCTTGTACCAATGCTTCGCAATGCAGGAGCTATTTGGTTGTAAATTTATATTAGACTATATATGAACCACAAATAAAACATGTAATATTATAGAGTGATAAACTCTGGGTACTTTTTTGAGTTTTAAGAGTTTACATATGTATAATGAAAGAAAATGTAATCACCTTTTTTGGCGAATAAACGAATTACGAAATTATATTAAGCTCTCAGAAGTATATGTTTAATTATGTTCAAATTGGCAATACAATAGAAAAAATGTGCAGTAGAGTGCTTCGTCCAAGATATTAAAAAATAATACTATATATATATATATATATATATATAGGTATGCTGATTTTTACGAAAGACGTGATCTTAACTTGATGAATGGCCATCGACTTGAAATTAGTCTCCGACTAATCGGTATTATAAACCGACTTTTACAACACTGTGTCCATGTGCTATCTATGCACCTGAGTTTTTGTACATCTGAATAAAATCAATAACAGTTTAATACATATAAATGAATTAGTTCTTGGCCAAATGGCCTATATTCGCTTCAAAAAGAACCATGCATGCCTATATTGTTAGATTTTGTCTTCTCGAAAATAATATTATAAAATTAGATTTAGCATATCTTGAGTCCAAGGTTCTGTGTGACCATGATCTAATTTTTGTGCCAATGATTAGGTTTTAAGAGGCAAATTTGGGATTGTATGTGTGAATTGTGGTTATGGTTTTGAGTAATGATGTTGCACTACAATGGAGTGCACACTAAACAACGGCCAACGCATTTCAAAATGCATTGTTTCCCAATCCTCTCTTCTTGTAATTTTATATTTTATATATATAGTTTTTCATTTTTTCTATATTAGTTTGTATATTTTTTTTTCTATAATATGTGTAAATGATACATTCTTATTTATACCGTTTATATTATATTAAATATTTTATTGTATTTATCATAATATTTTTCTATATTATGGAAATAAAAATATGTGATTAATACCTTTTCACTATATCCTTGTCTATACTACAAATAAAATATTTGTTTTAGTTTATATTTTTTATTATTATTTGTATATTATTTTATATATTCTTGATAAAAAAAATATGTAACTAATTATTATTTATATTTTTTATACTATGAATATAAGTTTTTTTCTTATTTATATTTTTTTACTGTAGATAAAGATATGTTGATATTTTTATCTTGTTTACAATTATTTGTGCATTTTCTAGTATTTGTTATAGAAAAAAAATATAAATACCAATATTTTAATTAGGAGTCGTTGTAAAAATGTATAAATACGCAAATATGACTATCGAAAAATATTGGAGGCTTTCTCTATTTTAGGCATTGTCCGTTAAATGCGATCACCATAAATACGCCTCTGCCACATGTCGACTCCTGATTGAAAGTGACATTTTGGAGTGCGTTACCACTGAAATGTGTTAGCAATTCTCTTATGATTTTATACATAAAATCTAGTATTAGAACTAGGATTATGCGTTACCACTGGAGTGTGTGACGGTCTTAATTTAGAACGAAAATGACGTGTACATGTATCATTGAAATTTTTATTATGTACATAATCAGTTTTTTGGAATTTTTGTTATGTATATCATTAGACTTTTGAATTTTGACCAATAGCCCCATAATTTGGATGGTTAGGTATTTTGGCAAAAGATTCATATGTAGTAATAGGTGGTGAGTTCGACCCCCTCCTAGTATTCTTCCTAATTTTTTTTTTAATTTTGCAAGAATAAGTTTATATTTGCAACACTAACTTTTTCGTCTTCTTATTTGTTTAAATACATGTATTTTGCCAATTCACGTGACGAAACAAATTAAAACATATTTAATGAGGTCAAAGAATTGTGTTTCGCCATATCAAAATGCGAAACATAAATTATTTTGACCCAGAACATATGCACGTACAACCTGTTTCGCAATCTTAGATCACGAAACACAAACAAAACAATATTCCTTTTTCGCCAACTAATATGACAAAATAGACTAAATCAATTTCTTTTTTTTACTTTGTTTCACAATTTTATTTGGCGACACCGACTTTTATTTTGCCAAATATAGAAGAGGCGAGAAAGGACCGAGCAACGAGATAGTGAGAAACTTTGAAATGTATTTTTTCGAACAGTGGACAACGGAAGGTCATTTCAGCACAGTACAAAAATATTTCTCTTTCGCAAATTTATTATGCCTAGCGTTATTTCTACAAACTGGAAATGCAACAAAGCTATACATCAAAAATGTTCGTAGTGCTGTCCTGCATTTGGATTCTCGATGACTAACATGTTCACTTTTTATGATTTGATATTTTAATTTATTTATGTTTACGATTGTTCATCGAAGTGTTGACTTAGGAATAGGATGGTGGGTAGGCATATAATTATTCTTATGCGTAATTTGGATAATGGGATATTTTGCTTATAACTCCATAAATATAAATATGATCATGGACATGTTTGTATGATTATTTTACGTTCTTGTAGCCAACGACTTATTTTATTTTTACGAAACAATAATACATATTTTAGTATCACCGAAAATAATATTTTGATATAGAATATGCATTTTTGGGAGAAAAAAATCGTGACATTAGATATTATATTATTGTAATTCATACCTCGGACAATATCAAAAGAAATAATAAAACAAACCATTCGAACCAGACATCATTGATTATATAATATTTATAAAATTTTCATTTAATATAAAAATACAGTTAAAAATATGCATAATGCATATGTATAAATAGCAATAATAAATTGATACATGTTTGTTGAAGAAGTTATTTTATGTTCTATTTTATTTTTTATTAATTAATTCTGGAAATTTTTAATATCAAGTATTTTGAAAAAAAAAACACAATAAAGAACTATAAAATTATGAATTCACGTTTGTTAGTTGTCCCTTTCCGGAAATGTAGTTTCAAAATACTAATAAAATTATATATATTTTTTATAAGATGATATATTTGTTTATTTTTTGATATATAAATTCTTTACTTTCTATTTGTATTTATGTTTGTTCTTGTGAACTTATATGTAATGATAAATAATTAGACAAAATATCGGTTCAACGTGAAGTTAACAAATGACTATAATCCATATTATTCATGTAAAGTATCGTGACTTTCTAAAAATATTCAAAATTTGATAAAAAAAAATTAGCACATAAATGTTTTGAAAAAACAACAATAAAAAAATAAATAGTTCAAACTCTGTGTATATCACATGGACCGGAGTAATGATATGACCACATAAATCGATTACAAATTTTAGAAAAACACGTAAGTTTGTATTTGATTTGTGGTTCGTGCAGGACTAAATAATATCACAAATTTAATTGTTTGGGTCAAATTTATGATTGGTTTATATATCCACGTGATTACTTCATGGACCATTGGCTGAACAACTAAAATGATGTGTCGACACAATAATATTATCAAAAAAATAAGTGAAAACAATTAGTTTAATAACGTGAACTAAATCACGGCTAGATTTCATTGTATTGAATAAATAGTACGGTCATATGAAATTCTCGTATCATTCTATCATTGTATTAATAAAATGATATTTTGATATTTGATGTTAAATGTATCGTTGAATCATCGGTGATAAATGAGTAAATAAATTCAATATAACAGCAGTGGCGGATCTTGACAAGATTCATTGGGGGGGCAAATGAAAAATTTGTTCTGAAATTACACTGTGCGATTTCTTTGGGGGGACAAACAGTAAATTTTACGCTATTATACTGATAAAATACAATGAATCACTAGATATATACATTGTTCGGCGAAAATCTTGGGGAGGCGACCGCCCCCCGCGGCCCTCACTAAGATCCGCCCCTGTATAACAGCATACTTAAATAAGTAAATGGATCAGATTTAACACATTAACAAAATCTGATTTCGTACATGTATTTGTTATGTTTATTTGATTTATCGTTAATGGCTTAACATATAAATTAGTTTGGGTGCTTCTATAGGGGGAATCTATAATTTTCCGTCGAAAAAATCATTACAGGAGGGACAAAGCAAATTATTATAAATCATTATGACCCCATTATATTATATTCAACAATATGATTCAAAGCTACATATAATTAACACTCTCCAAGGCTAACACCAAAACTTCTAATTAAGCTAACTTAATTTAAGGTCTGATCATTAATAATACCAAAACTCAGAGCATAATTAACGATGTGTTATATTATATATATACTATTCATATTCTTGTTAGTATGCTTGTTAGACCCAAAGGGCACCGGCATTGCGAAGAAGTGGGACTAGTTGTCCGGCGAGATGAAGCGACATCACTGTCTCAGTCGACCCGACAGCCTGACCGCCAATGAAAACTGTTGGTACCGGTTTTTTGCGCCCCAAAAGTTGTACCAATGCTCTCTCCATTTCTCTACCCCATGGTTCCGTGTCCAACTCATAAACTGCGGCATTGACACCCATTTCAGAGAAGAGGATCTTAATTGCATGACACATGCAACACGTGCTCGTGCTGAAGATCACGACTGCTCGTTGCGACGCTAAGTTCATCACCTTGTCCATGTCAAATGTGAGCTTATAAGTTAACTGTACGTACTGGAGATTTAGTGCGAGATTTAGTGCTTGAATCTGTGTGGTTGAGGAGTAGAGAGATTGCCACCTTTTATATAGGGCCAATAAGGATGAGATAAATTTAGATGAAAAAGGAAAAGTCGAATGGTTTGGAATATCAACGTGGGATATACTAGGTCGAATTTGTGCTTCTTGTCTGAAGAGTACTGATCGGCAGTAAATCTGATCTTCTGTGTCCAACTTGTATATTATATTTATAAGATTTTGCATTAGCATATGCAAGTTCTTTTAACTGAACGGAGATACGTTAATAGAATTTAATCCATGATGTGTGTGTTAGTACTTCGTACAAAGTTAATTTTTCTAGAAAAAGAAGCAAAATATAAGATTTTTTATCCATTGACGAAATACTGCTACTGGATACGTGCATGTTTGCTTATGCAAACAAGAATACAAGCTGCAACAGCATTTGGCACATTGCTAAATGGGGTAACTCACCCAAACACTCCAAACACTATTGATGACGTGGCAAAAGTATTTAATTGGATTGATTAACATCAGGGCCGGTCTGGAATTTTGGACGAACGAGGTCAATTTCGAAATTGGACTCCTAAAAGTTCTAATTTCACAGAATTTTAAATTATACAACTAAAAATATCATATTTTTCGGGGCAAACTTTCAACAATTACGTTTTATCACAAAGTCTTGCTAAATGAAGGCTATTAAATATAATAACCAATTTATCTAAATTTTTATAAAACAAAACCTATACAATAAATAAATTTAAAAAAAATTTAAAATCAGTTCACGTTAAACATCTATAAAATAGAACTTATACATATAATACAAAAATAAAATATATGGACCCCCTAGCCCCAAGTAATCATATTTAGGACCGGTCCTGATTAGCGTCACTAATTGAATGAACTAACAGATTAATTGATGGACATGTATTAATATTAACATATTAAAATGAATCGAAGTGTCAATTCATCTTAATTTAAGTATTAATCAATCCAACTTATCGGAATTTGTCCACCTCATGAGCTTTGGTGGGCATAGTATATTTTCTCTTGCTAAATTGATGATGATATGAGAGCGAATCAAACTCGAACGTGCCTTGGATTGGTTCAAATCAAGTCGGTGTGGAGAAGATTAAAGATCAACAGCAACTTAATTTGATCGTGAGAGAACATAGGATGAGATCAAGATTTGGACCAAATACAATGCATGTTAGAGATTTTTTTTCTGGTCAATACGATACCTAATTTGCAAAGCTAGAGTATGAAATCGAGGATCGTTCACATGTTACCATTTTTTATTTTCAGAATGATCTCATAAAAAGAGAGAGAACAATCCCCGAGCTATTAAGGAAACTAGGGGAGACCACAACCCCAAGATTTTCAAAATACTTTTTTTTAGTAACATCCAAGGAACCACTGACGAAAATCTATAGAAACATAAAATAGAGAAGTTTTTTAAGGGCATCATAAATTGTGATGAGAGCTTCATTCAGTAAAATCGAATTATAAAGTCATGAAAAAAAAGGAAAAATTACATCCCCACAAAATAGAAAGAAAGGGAAAGTCCTAACTAGAGATATAGGATTAGGAATAGTCGCCATTGATCAAAACGAAAAGGAATAAGGTTAGAGTTATCCGCTATCAACCAAACTAATAAGTCACTCATCGAAAAGCCATCACCGGATAGAAAGAAGAAGATTTCGCAATAAAGATTTATCTCGCCATTGATCAAAACAAAAGTCATCGAAAAGCCAACACAAATAAAATCACAAATTTACCCACCCCCTTATTTTTCACCTATCTTTGAGCCTCCTCATTAAGCCACATCATCATGGTTATTCATGATTATTGACCATTAGATTTTGTGATATTGATTCATCCTATAGACTTTTTAGTAATGTGTTTTGATCTAAACCATTGATTTATTTTTTAGATTTTTTGAAGATCATATTTTGTGTAGTCATTTATGTGTCATTATTTTACACCATGTTTTAAGCATCCTTGGAAAGCCACATCATCATACATCAATGACGTGGACTAATATTATTGGCTAGGTTCGTACTAGATTAAGTCTATTCAATTGTTATCATTTCACACAAAATTACACGATCAAATGTGAATACAATGGCAGATGAAAAGTTTATATATGAAATATTAATAACTTAATATGTAATATTATAAACATACAACATATAGTAGTATTAATTTTAGAATTTTAATTTTAAAAATTCATCAAATATATTCGTTTTAATTTTCTCTTTATTTTGACATCCATATTAGCATAATTCGTACATACCATTTTCGATAATTTGAATTTGTAAACATATTATGTAAAAAATACAATGCAAAAAGTGCATTTTTAGAAAATAAAATTTTAATTATTTTACTTACATAATAGAAAATGGAAGATGAAAAGTTTATATATGAAATACTAATAACTTAATATGTAATATTATAAACATACAACACATAGTAGTATTAATTTTAGAATTTTAATTTTAAAAATTCATGAAATATATTCATTTTAACTTTCTCTTTATTTTGACATTCATATTAGCATAATTCGTACATACCATTTTCGATAATTTCAATTTGTAAACATATTATGTAAAATACAATGCAAAAAGTGCATTTTTACAAAATAAAATTTTAATTATTTTAGTTACATAATAAAAATTTTAAATATTAATATTTATTTTTAAAAAATTATAACTATACTAATACCATATAATACAAAGTTTATTATATTTGTGTTTTCTATCAAACAAATTTAATATTAATTTTTTTCAAAAAAATAATAGAAATAAAAAAAAAGTTCATCCAACGAAATAATTTCTTAAATTTATAAACACTTATCAAATAAAAATGTCATTTTTAAAACTATAAAATTTTAAAAAAAATCATACGCTATAAAATAATTTATATTTATGTTTATGCTAAATTAATTTTTTATATTATTTATTAAATCACTTGCAATATTAAGTTTGGCATTATTTATAATTTTCATTGCATTTTGAATCAATAACAAATTATTAGTAATATATAATTAATAATATGTTATTACGTATGTTGTATGATTCATTATTTTTATATTTGATATTGTATGAAATATTGTGAATAAAAATGATATAATATTTGTTGTTATGTTTTTTTGATGTTGTATGATTCATTATTTTTATATTTGATGTTATATGATTCATTATTTTTATATTTGTAAAATCATATATGTTATAACTCATATTATTATTATTATGCAATGACATTAATACAAGTGCTATTATTTAAGAAAATGAAATTTTTTGTCTTCATGATGTAAAATAATTATAAATCATGGACAAATTAGTTCAAATAATTATATTATGAAATGATATTATCATTATTATCATATTTATATGTACTTTGTATTACAATGAAAAACATAATTAACATTCTCGCCGCGTAGCGCAAGTATTCTCCTAGTCTAGTTTAAGTTCTGAATAAGTCAGCTCGTAGTCTCACTCTTATTGGCAAAGGCATTCCATCGAGATCATCACCCAATCAACTCTTTAATTTCAAATATCAATGCTATTTCGGCTTTCACTTCTCTCCACTAACAGAATAATAAATAGAGATTTGTCATGACTAATTTAAATTTGGACATATTCAAAAAAATTGTTATGCAAATATCACTAAAAAGGAAGGATTAATACCTAAAATTCCAAATGCTCCTACCAGTGCACACAATAACCTAAAATTAAATAATAAAGATGTTAATTTCAATAATAATAATGATATGAATAACAATAATGAACAAATAATAGTTAACTTGGATAAAGAGATTAATAATAAAATATACACAAAAGATTTAATTATCGAAAAATTACCTGAAAAGCTATGTAATCCAATCACTCTTAAGAAAATTATGAAACCAATAGGGACATTAATCTCAGTTGGATCTTATATGCCAACTGAAGTTATATCTCATATTAAGCTTTCAGTTAATTGTACTCAATATGTAAAAATACCAAATTCTATCAAAGTCATAGAAGGTAAACAAATATATATATTAAACATTAAGGAAATTATCCAAAATGCAAGTTCATCAAACATTATTCATAATCTCTCAGATGACATCATAGAGTATCATAAGGTAGAGCAAGGGGGAAAACATAACAAACATAAGAAACATATTAAAACACAAATGGAAAACAAACACATTAAAAAATATCAAAAGATAAATGATAAAAAAATTCACAGGATAGAAGGAGAAAACAATAACGGAAAACTTATAAATGACAAATTGGCAATTAAACACAATCAAAATACAAATAAAATAAAAACAGTAAAAGTTTGGCAAAAAAAGAAGAAAATCAAAACCTACTGGAGGGTTAAGAAGATAAACCCTAATATAGGTACGATCAATTCCATACACTCTGAAAAGGATATCATCACTAAAAATATGGAATTTTTACCCTCTGAAAAGGAAATCATCACTGGGCCAATGGGGACATTAAATCTCACACAAATCATTTATCCCAAGGATAGCAAACAAATCAATTTTCAATTTATAAGGAAAATCTTTCTTGCAAATCAACCCTTAACTCATGTGTCATTAAATACATATAAGCATTCTAGTCCTCATAAATATGTTAATTCCATTGCAATTTCAATTACTTCCAAGGGGCTAGCCATTATTCCATTCATTTCAGATAAATCACAAACAGTGATCAAATCTGTTTATGATTCACAAATAGATGAGATCAATAAGGAAAAGTTTGATTCCCAACAAATGATAGTCTATGATATTCCCAATATAGAACAACCAATCAACCACCTATTGATTACTGATGAATCAATAGAACAAACACAATCACAAGGTAATATAGTAGAGTATGAACCATTACCAAATAAAGGATCTGACAGGTTGAAACTGAACAAGGTTCCTGCTAGCTCATCACTAGTACACTCATCTCCAATTCAACAAGTCAGATTTTCTATAAATAATCAAAGAAAAATCAATGAATATTTTAAGGGTATAAATAATAATTTCAAAAAAATTACCTTTAGTGATAAGGTTTCCAGTTTAGAAGAATTAGAAGAATCAAACAATCCAATTGTGTCTCCAGTTCAAACATGTAAACAAGAACATAAAACAAATAATAAAACATTAAAAATAGAGGAGCAAAGAAGAAGTGCTAGATTACTAACTAAGCAAAGTGGTCATTATTTCTCTCCAGTGGAAAAAGCACAATTAGTTAAGTATAAAGAAATTCATAAAGAAAGGACCAAAAGGCAAAAAAACAAAATTATTAATAATATTGATTTAACAGAAATTAATATGGAAAATACAAAAGAAATAAACAATAAAGATGAAATGTTAAAAATCTTATCTTCTACTGGAATAGATAGCACCGATAATTTAAATGACACAATAAATAACTTAGTGGGAGAGCATTGTGCTTAAGCACTGCTCATTCAAGGAAGATTAATTCTTATATTATGAATTATAAAAAATTAAGAATATTATCTTGGAATGTTAGAGGATTAAATGCAGATCATAAAAAAATTATTGTTAATAAAACTATTTTAGATGAACATGTTGATATTTGTTGCCTAGAAGAAACCAAAATGCAAATAATAGATAATAACATTAATACAGCATGTTGTGGAAATATATTAAATAGTTTTGAATATTTAAAATCAAATGGGGCATCAGGAGATATAACAGGGATAAATTCAGGAGCAGAGCAATCTGAAGGTTCAAGTCAAGATGGAGTAGAGCTAGCTACTAATGAAGACAACAGTGCAAATGCAAGAGCAAGTAATGAAGAATCAAGGAGATGCAAGCAATAAAACCCTGAATCAGCAATCAGATTCAAGCAAAGCAAATGAACAAATGAAAATCTGGTGGTTTCAATCAGATTTAACAAGTGAAGAAAGAGATACAATAGATTCAAGTCAAAACATAAGAGCAGAAGAAGAAATACATATCTTGCAAGTTATTTCTGATGGACTTCGAGATCTCATTCCACCAAGTGACGAATTAAGATCGAAACAGTTCCCAAACCGATTGACTTCTCCAATTGATGGTAATAAATCTTCAAACGATGCTTCAATTCCAGATCATGAAGAACTAGAGGAGTTAGGGTTTGTGTCTTGTTGAGAGTAGATGAGGTGATTGGGGTTTGTAAGAGATGAGGAAAACCAGATGAAAGAGTATCATCGTGGCCGGAGATGACAGGAGAGGTGATTAGGGTTTGTAAGAGAAGCGTTGTGGTGTGATGATTAGGGATGCGGTGGGAGATTGAGGAAGAGCGGCAAGTTGTTAAGGAAAGGAAGAGGGGCGGGAGAGAGAAAAGGTAGAGAGAATGAAGAAGGACCTTTTATGCTTAGGTCATTGAAAATCTAGGAAATGAATTACCAAATGCAAAAATTGATCATAGTTCTAGGTTTTGCTAAGGCTGGATTAAATTCTGGGCTTAGTTAATAGTAATATGTAAGTTCTTATGGTTGTTAATGAGGATATTTAGGATTAGTATTTTTCAAATTTTAGGGCAAATATCCTCATAATATTGTAAGAACTTATAAATATTTAATGAAATCAATAGATGTAGGACTTAAGAGCCTACTTTATTTTATTCAAAAAAAAATAATGAGATATGAACTAAAGTCATTTGGCTACAGCTCTTACGACAGAGTTGCAAATTCAACTCACGAAAAAGACGCGTAAGAGACGAGATGAGTTTATAAGAAAATACATTTTCATTGATCAGTCTTATATTTTCCATACAATCTATGATCTGAGTCTTATTAGACATGTTATAACTTATTTTCTATGTTGCACGGATACGGATACGGATACGGGTATCATATCCGACACGATACGGATACGAAAATACGAAAATTTTCAAAAAAACATAGGATACGATACGGCAATTATATACAATATTTTATTATTTATTAATTATAATTTATATATTTAATATTTGTATATATTATATATTTGACTAAAATATATTAAAAGTTTGTTTTTACATAAATAACTTCTTATTAAGGAAATGTTTATTATATTTAGTTAAATACTTATATTTATTACTCAATTATTTCGATTTCAAATTTTTATTTTTAGTTTTCAAGTACATTTATTTATATGTTAGAAGTATACGTCAAGTATTCGAAAGTATCCGCTATTATTTTGAAATAAAATATTCTGATACGCCAGGTGGAGTATCCAATACGTATCCGACAAGTATCGGTATCCGATACGATATGACTTGATTTTTGAAGTATCCGCGCAACATAACTTATTTTTCCAGTGGCTACGGTTATTTTCATTGGACTTGTTATTTTGCATACAATTTATGGTCTGTCTTATATTTTCATTTCTTTTCTAAATTTTGCTATTTATATAAGAGAATATATAATTCCAGGCCCCTCAAATTTTTAGATCCTAGACCTAGGCCTTTTTGTCTAGCCCTATGGCCGACCATGCTGATTACGCCTATTCCTAGTCCTATCCAGATTTCTACATACAAATTCAATTTGGTTTGATTTAGATATATTTTGTGTGCAAGATATTGAAATAAGTGAAATTCTAATTTTTTTTAGCTTTTCGTGCTGATTGATACGGGATTCTAACGATTGTCACATTTCCAGAGAATTTTGAATTGATTTCTTTGAATAAGAGATTCTCGAGTATAGACCCCTAAACTCACATTCGATTGAAAAAATAAAAATCAAATTGATCTTTATTTATGTATGATAATTCGCACAACTCTTTGATCCACAAATTCATTTTTGGATCGGATTTCTCAGCGACTATACAACGTTCCGCGCTCATGAAGTTGAGGAAGTCTTCGAGAAACAAATCGACTTCTTTATCGAACTTTTCATCGGATTTTTTCCAACGTGCCACATTGATGAGTTTGACTAATTCTTTGACCAACTCTTTGAGCCACCAATTGAAACCATTTTGGTACTTAAATATAGTCATAGAAAGATGATCACATTTTCATGAATTTCAAACAGTTTAGCTTTAACCATGTTAAAGATCTCAAATTATTAATTATGGATTTCTCTAAAAAAATCAAAGTGAATTGGAGCACCGGAGTTCCCCGTTTGTTGGGGAATGGAAAGAGTAGATGCCTTTTCTGTTGAAGGCATTATATTCCAAAGCCGAAGAAGTCCGGGGCCCTCCGACCGATTACACAGCCGGCTAAAAGCGAGAGTCACTGGAACTTGGTACAAGATGGTTGATTCAAAAGATATATGAATAGAACAACACAGTTCAAAAAATATATGAACCTAATCCCTTCTTGTGACAACACAGTTTCTTTGCCAGGTTGATTTTATGTGCTCAATTTCCTGTGGCCACTTGTGTAGTATATCTCAGTTTGAGATAGAGTATTGGTTTTTAATGAATACAACACAGTTTCTTTGCCACCGAGGATTGTGAAGAAGTTAATGCAATTTGACTCTGGTTGTTTTGGTGTAGTGAGTCAGCTACGATTCATGTGTGGCCTTGTGAGTAACGAGTAACTCCGGATGACCCATTTGAACCAAAAAAATTGTTTCCTCTCATCCTTTCATCAAATAATATGATATTATATATGAAATTGATCAGAAAATGAGAGGAATATTGGGTCTTTTATTGGGACTTTTATTCCTGAAATAAATATAAAAACTAATATTTAAGTATTTTTACTTAATAATATAGAATTAGTAATATTTGTATATTTAAATATTGCTCAAAATGTTAAAATTGTAAATTTTAGGCATATAAAATGTGCTAAAAAATCCCCATATATCACCATGCAATTTTTCTATACATAAATGAACTCTGAAAGTAATACAATGTGATATAATTTATTTTGATATGATAAAACATTATTATCATCATCATAAAAAGAATATTTTATATTAAAATAAAAAATTTAATTATAACACGAGTATTATACTAGTATATATTATTATATTGTTCGGGTACTTCGAAATTTTTAAAAACATCCGGAAGTATTTGTGCACTACAACATCCATATATATATTTTCCTTTAAAACACAAAATATCGCTCGAACACTACTCCATCCCATATGAGCTATATTATATTCGCAACTTCACCAATTTCTAGTTAAAATTGGAGTTATACATGGTGCTTTCAAAACTCACTCCATCGCCTTTCATGAGGTGGAAGATATGGTTAAGTGGGTTGATTAGTATCCTTAATTGATTTAATAGACAATTTAATAAATCATTTAATTAAATTAGCACGTCAATTAACATGTACAAAATATTAACACATTAAAAGAGTTGTCATGTCAATTAAATATGTCAATTAACAATTAATTATGTCAATTAATAATACTAATCAATTCACTTAAACAATTAATTATGTCAATTAATAATACTAGTCAATTCACTTAATCAATTTGTGTCACCTCGTCAAAAGGGGTTGGGATAAGAGTGGGGGCAAGTTATATTTTTCCTTAAAAAATTAATCACTTCACGGAGGATATGTTGCACGGATACGGATACGGATATCGTATCCGATACTATGCGGATACGGTGATACGACAATTTTCAAAAAGATCACGAATACGGATACATCTATATAATTATTGTTTTAATATATTTATATAATATATTAATTAATAAAATAAATAAATAATATTTTTAAATTAAATATCATGACAATAAATAAAATCAACCAAATAATATAAGTTTTATAAAAGTAGCATAAACTTATTCCAGAAGTATCCTAAAAGTAATCTTGAAGTACTCTAGAAGTATCCTAGAAATATCCTACATAATTTATTTATAAAAATACTACAGGCCGAAATATATATTGGACCGGAGTATCCTAAATGAAATATCCCACCCGTATCCTTAAAGTATCTCAGCCGTATCCTGGAAGTATCATAGCCGTATCCTACCGTATCTCCGTATCCGAAAAAATTAAAATAATTGAATATGTTACGTGACATATCCGATACGTATCAGAGTCGTATCACACCCATATCTGTATCGGATACCCATATTCTCATGATACTTCTGTATTTTTGAGGTATCCGCGTTACCTATGTTGCACGGATACGGATACGACGATACGGATATGGCGATACGACAATTTTCAAAATCACATAGGATACGATACGTCTATAATATATAATATTTTATTATTATTATTTATATAGTTAATATTTTTGTATATTATATATTTGACATAAAATATATTAAAAAATTGTTTTTACAGAAATAACTCTTATATAGAAGTAAATGTTTGTTTTATTTAGTTATTTAATTATATGTATATTATTCATTTATTCATTTATTCATTTATTTCGATAATAAATTTTTATTTTTATTTTTCAAGTATATTGTTTTATACGTTAAAAATATCCAATAAGTATCCAGAAGTATCCGAGAAGTATCTGCTATTATTTTGAAATAAAATATTCGGATACGTCACGTGGAGTATCCGATACGTATCAGACGAGTATCCGACAAGTATCGGTATCCGATACGATACAGCTTCATTTTTGAAGTATCCACGCAACATAGCACGTAACCTATTACGGAACCTTATAACATACACTACAACACAATTGTTTTTTTGGGTCGGGCCGCCCCTACAGTTGGGCTATTATTGGGTCGGCCAGCTCCAATAACATGTTAGGGTCGTCCAAAACAGGGTCTGCCCACCCCTATAAGTTCAAAATTTAATGTCGGCCCGCTCCAAAACAATACCACCGCCCCTATACAACGGTTGGGTCGGCCAATATACATTTAATACACCCTCTTAAAGAAACATATTTAATATATAAGAAAATTATACTTGTCCCCTCTAATATCCTCTCAATTTATTGATGTGTTGTCAAAATACAATAAATACAGTAAATGCCAAATTATTTGAGATAATAAATCATAATAGGTGGCAAATCGTATGAATTAGGTGGCAAACTGTATTAATTAGGTGATAAACCAAATTGATTATATGGTGAACCACATTTTTAAAAAATGATTTGATTTATTTAATTTTTATAAAATTAATTTTATACATGGTAAATCATATTTATTTGAACAAATTTTTATTATTTTATCTTCAATCTTTTTTAAAAACAAAATATTTTTATTTCTAGTTTGCTGATTTTGCGAAAGATAAAATCGTTGTTATATTTTCGTTTATTTTTATGGTAGTTTTATTAATGTGTATCGGTTTAACACATGTTAAACGATGTATTAATTCAACCTAATAACTTCGTTTTCATATTTATAAATTTAAATTTTATTAATTATGAATGGTGGTAAACAAACTTGTTAAAAATATTAAATAAATTAATGATGTGTGATACTGTAGATTTTTTTTTACTCTATTTTCCTATATAGAATAACAAAAATTAAACAGTCATGATTTACACTAGTATTTAATTCGAGTGTCAACACATCAATCATGTTTGTGAATTCTAAGAAAATACGTATATTATCACTCTAGGGATGTACATAGATCGGGTTGGGCGGGTTTTGATCAAAACTGTAATCCAACCCAACTAGAACGGGTTTTCATTTTTCCAACCCAACCCAACCCATGATACCTATAACATTTTTCAAACCCATCTTGACCGCGTTGGAGAGTTGGGTGGGTTAGCCGGGTTTTTTTTTCGTAAATACATACTATAACGATTAATGTTCATATGTTCAAAAAAAATGTGCAACAAAAAATTATTTTTAATTAGATCATCAAAAAATATTTTACAAACACGCAAATCAAAATTAAACGTGCATAATCAACATCTCATTATATTTATGTCATATTTTCTGACAATAAATATAAAACACATATTATAAAGAAAATTTTCAAAATTCAAACTAATTAAATATTTCATGACAAAATTGATGTAGTGATATCATAAACAAATAAAAAACCTTGCTATTAGAAAAATACAAAATAATAACAAAAGACGAAGGTTACTCTTAAACAAAATAAAAATTATCAAAAGAAGATACTCATTTTTGTCGTAAAATAAAACATGTCATATATGATTTAAGTTAAGAAATTTTGTATATTAATTTGAGAAATTTTAATTACTTGATAAACATAATATTCATATAAGGTAAAAAAAAATAGTATACTATATAGTATTGAAAATAATTAATAATAAATAAATCATAACGATATAATTTACCAAAAAATAACATACCATATAATTTATATTAAAAACTTAAAAAATTATTTGGAAATTTGGTACTATACGGATCGGGTTGGGTTAATGCCGATTTTTAGTTTCAAATTCGTAATCCAATTCATACTTTCGGATTTGTCAAAATTTTAATACGAACCCGACCCATCAACTTTGAAACTCGCAAAAAACGGATCGGTCCGGATCGGGTTGGACGGATTGAACGGATGGGTGGGAGAATTTTTCTATACCCTAAATATAATATTGGGCAGCCACAAATAAAGCAGATCTGGCAAATGGCTGTACGGTCTTGGCAATTTGTGTTACATACAGAATCTTTGTCATATCATATGACAAGACACAATATAGTGATTGATGAGAGAGAGAGAGAGAGAGAGAGAGAGAGAATAAGGTGGAACCATATTCTTAGCCTTTGAGGTTCTTGGATAGGGGAATATATGAAAAGTTCTGAGGATGAAAAAGCAAAAAGTATGGATGAGATCACACAGACCTCGATCACGATTCACGAGATCGTTAAATAGATCGATAATAGATAATGTGAATGTGATGCTGCAAATCGACCGCGCGTTTTATTCATTCTTATTTCAACAAGATATATCTGCAACTGCACTTAATTAACAAAGAGATAAACAAGAATCTCAGATTTGCAAAATAAAAAATATCATCATGGATATTCCTACAAATCCTAGAAACATCATGTACCTTATACAAAACATAATAAATAATAACAATATGTATACTCCTGATTATTTGCTTATTTGCTATACACCATTTCTTATTCATTTTTGTTTATGCTAAATATATTAAGTGAGAAATATGGGTAGTTCAATTCAATTGTTATTTTTTTTTTGAAAAAATAGAAGGTGGAGGCATTGCTAATATATATATTTCTTCAAAATTTGAAGAGGCGTTGCTAATAAATATGTGATATTTGAAGTTTTGTAGAGGTGCACGTGAAATTCTGCCGATTTGCTAAAACATATTCTTTTGCTCCATATATAAACTTGTCGATGTACATTGAATATATATAAAGTCGACACCTAACGAGATATATATATTGGGCATGTGAGGCCATGATACATATTGATATGACCTAGTTTTTATTCTCTCCATCCTCATTGATATATTATTTTAAAATATAATAGAATATTGTAAAGCATCGTAGATTTGGCTAGGGATTCTTCTATGACGACATGCTTCCTGAATCCTCTTAATTTAGTTCATTTATTCAAAGATTTTGTGCTCTATCATAATCAGGACATTTAAAAGAAGAAATAAAAAATAGTATATATATTTCATACATATTATCAAAGTATACGTGTAAATATAGCACAACATACTGATACAGAGATATGATGAAAGTCAAATATTATAAAATATGCACCCTTGTTTCCACAAAAAAATACATCCCCTTTAAATCTGCTTTCTGTATGGACTTTTTTTTTTTTATCATGGACTGGTTGCCACTGAACCAAGAGAGGAAAAAGGAATTTGTCCACTATTGAGTTATTAAAAAGATATTGAAATAATCAAAATGTCCTGTTGTAGTCAGAATAAAATAAGGGAAATTTTACTTTGGCCCCACAACTTCTCTCTCGCATCCTCTATGCGAATCGAGGAGGGTTAATGAGGATAATTAGCAACTTAAATTATAATTAACACACAAAAACGAACAAAAACCAATTAATTATAAATTTCAACGTACCAACAAATGTACATGCTAATTAATTATTAATCTATTTTTATATAAATTTGATTGTTAATTTGGTGTTAATTGAGTTACTAATTACTAATTAAGAATTAACACCATGATGTAACATGACAATATCAAGGATCGTGATTCATGAGTTGTGAAGGCATAGTATACGACCTCATAGATAATATGTTAATTTTCTCTTAAATTTCCAGATATGAAACCACTTAAAGAAAATGTATCAGTATTTGAAAATTCGAATTTACAGAGCTGGTCGAAATGAGCATTTATGGGCCTTGTAGCCCATATATAGAAGATGTTAGACCAATTATCATGTCACAATATAACTCCAGAAAATAAAAATTATATCTTCCAAATTTGTTTATTAAAAATGGTACAACACAGTCAAAAATACTTGGCACAAAGTTCATAATTACAAAGTTATTAATGCATCATGCATGATTCAAAAATTTAACAAACTACTTCTTGTTTGGGTATTCTCTCGCACCAAATATCGTCGATCCAATCCTCACATTTGTGCTTCCCATCTCGATCTGAAAACAAAAATGGATATAACAATATCATAACGATAATAACATAATATTAATAATAAACTTACGGCTTGTTCAAAATCTGCGGACATGCCCATAGATAGCTCGCATTCATCTTCTTCGATTCCCAGCTCTGCACATACTGCTTCACGGCAGTTCTGTAATGCCTGAATATACGAAACAAAAAATCGATATATAAATTCAATTTTTCGTTTTTTCTATTTAACTACGAAACTCAAATATGAATAAAGAAAAAAAAACCTGGAAATTTTGAGGAGTGGAAGAATAATCGAGCATGCCAATTGTCATTAGACCAGAAAAGACGAGATTTGGGCACCCTAATTTCACGTGCTTTGCAAGTTCCACACAACTTGACGGCTCCACTCCGAATTTAGCTGTAAATATTAAAATTACATAATTAAACAAAACATTAATCAATTCTCAAATTCTCAAACTAGAGAAATATAGAATGACGGATTCGTCATATTTCATATCTTGGAGGGTATATGCATGAAAATTGCGCCAAATAATTAAATACTAACATTCTTCTCCACTGGTATTTACTTGCACCAAAACCTTCAGAGGTTTCCTTCCCAAGTTCCCTACTGCACGGTCGAGATGATTGGCAATCTGAAAATATAAAATAATCATGATAATAGTATGAAAATCAACAAAATAAGATTTAAGCAGTAAAATAATACTTGATTTAATATCAAAATGGAATAAATGTGCACCTTTTTATCGTCCACACTCTCGACCATGTAAAGATTTGGTACTCCAGCTACGAAAAATAAATTGAATCGTATTTGTGACATGGTATTTTGAAGAATTTTGAATCATATTTAAGCATGATTATCCTTTGGTTTTAAGAAATATACTTAATAAAGATTTGGCTTTGTTGCTTTGAAGGTTTCCAATGAAGTGCCATTCAATATCTTCAGGAAGCTGAAAATGCAAGAACCAGACTTTTGATTTGTTACTTCTTCTTAATTACACTAATCCTTGAATAATTTCACAATACCTGAGGGGCTTTTTCGAGTAATTCCTGAACATAATTCTCGCCGAACGAACGATGACCTGTGGAATCATACACTGCCTTTATCGAAGAAACGGGTTTGGTTTTGCTCACGGCCACAACTCGGACTTTTGAAGGCGAACGACCGGAACGCTCCGCCGCCTGATTCACCCGCGCCATCACTGCCATCATCGCCGCAGTCACTGCAGCGCCTGCCTCCAGCGAAGCCGATGCTGACATGGTGAAGTGCCTTCTCTCTTCTCTCTTTACTCGACTTGGATTCGTGAACGGATTTACCTCTTGTGAGTTCACTCTCTCCGCAGCTTTGACACTTGAGACGGCCCACGCTAGAAATCCAGGATTCTGTTTCTCTCTTCTGGATTTTTGTGGTATGATATTTCCTGGATTTGGACGATATATCTAGTTTGGATAGTGTTATTTTGAGGTGTAACTTACAAATATCAATTGTGACTTTTGTTTGAAGTTTGATATTCGTTCAATAACTGTTTCAATTTTTATTGAATCGAATTGAACTTATTTGATAACTAACGAATGGAATTCGAACTAGAATGTTCGTCCGAATATTCGATTATTATATTTATTAATCAATATATATTATAGCTCATGTTGAAATTAATCAATATAAATTTAAAGAAAGGTCCATGACCCATGACTCCACGAGCTTATGTTAAAATAACAGATTGTTTCCCTAGTCATGTGTTAACTCAACCCTTCGAATAAGGAAAGATTTGCTAGTGGAGGTCTTTCTCGGACGAAGGTCGAAGAGAAATTTCCTTGACGACCGAGGTGACAGTTTGCTAGGGCTAATGGAGGGACTGGGGCGACTGTTACTAGATTGCTCGAAATACTGCCCAAGGAGTGCGAAATTGAGGATGGCAAATTTTTTTATTATCAGTCCATTGATTCTCTTTTTAAGTATTTCACTAATTTGTATTTATTTTCGAAATTGGTCCTAATTCAAAATGGAATAGAGCTCGGAAAATCTTTACCTTTTACTGATGAGGTGCTTTCTTTGCCAAGCTTCAATTATTTGAGATTAAATTATATTGTTAAATTTATCCACCTCTTTATTTTGCATCTATCTTTGAGCCTCTTCATGAAGTCACATCATCATGCTTATTTTGATTATTAACCATTAGATGGTGTTATGTGGATTCATCATATGCATTAATATTATATTTGATCATTTAAGACATACATTTTATATTATTATTACCCATCCCCTTATTTTGTACCTATCTTTGAGCCTCCTCATGAAGCCACATCATCATTCTTATCTTGATTATTAACCATTAGATTGTGTGATGTGACTTCATCATATGAATTAATATTATATTTGATCATTTAAGACATGCATTTTGTATTATTATTTTTAAGTATTAATTTGAACCATTAGATGTAGTGATGTGGTTTAATCTCAATCATTAATTTTTTGTTAGATTTTTTGAAGATCATATTTTGTGTAGTCATTTATGTGTTATTATTTTACACCATGTTACACAAAATGTAAAAAAAAAAAAAAATCATATGATAAAAAATAATTTGTATTTATGTTTATTATAAATTAAATTTTGATATTATTTATTAAATTACTTCCACTATTAAGTTTTATATTATTTTATATTTTTCATTGCATTTTGAATCAATAAAAATTATTACTAATATATAATTAATAATGTGTTACTACATATGTTGTATGATTAATTATTTAATATTTGATATTGTATGAAATATTGTGAATAATGATATAATATTTGTTGTTATGATTTTCGTAAAATTTTATTATATATTTTACAATTGTTATATAACGACACTAATATAAGTATTATTATTTGATTAAAAAAAGATTTTTAGCTATCATAATGTAAAATAATTGTAAAATATATGAATAATCGATTATTCATATATTTTACAATTGTCCTTTATTCTGCAGATGGCAGTGTACTCATTGACCAAAACTCATTTAGGGACGGCCTGACACAAAATATACCGACCCGAAAGAGAGTTAGGGACGGCCCGACCCCGTCAGGGACAGTTTAAACCGACCCCAAATTGATTAGGGACGGTTTTGAGGTTATTTAGGGACGGTTTAAACCGACCCAAATTAAGTGCTGTGTTGTAGTGATCATAGATAAATGAATTCAAATAACTTTATTTAAGATGATATTATTAATATTATCGTACAAATATATAATTGTATTACAATGAAAAACATAATTTACATGTTCGTCGCGTAGCGCGAGTATTCTCCTAGTTGATTTTAATTTTGCAATGATTTTTGGGCATTGTGTTCTGACAGAGATCTTCATAGTTGAAGGTTTTTATGCTAAATTGATGTTAATTCAACCATTTGACTAGTTATTGATTAGGTCTGATTGGCTTTATTTCAAGTTTATTTGATATTATGAACTGCAAATTAACTAAATTAATTAGGTCGGGTTCTAAATTGGTTTTGTGAGCACTAGAATTGATTTTGTTTTGTTTAAGATTGACTTGATTTTAACTTGATTTGATTTGGGTTTGGTTTGATAGTATTAATATTCTAAATTGTGTTAATTCTCTTATTTGATGGTATTAATCGGTTTGATTATTTGTAGAATGTATGAGCCAACTAACGAAGAACCAGCAAATGTCTTAGATGTGTCGAGCAGAAGCAAGTCAAGCGACGAAGAAGTAGGGGTTTGAAATATATATAATTTTGTCTAATCTAGACTTAGAGAGGTAAATAGGTAAATCTAAAATCTAATTTTCGCGCTAATGAAATGCAAGTGGTAATTATGCGGAAGCTTAAGTACCACACAAGTTAACACAAGATAATTGTTACGGAGTTCGGTAGGTGATTGCTATGTAGTTTTAACTCATCATTTACTTGCTAAATCGACCGACTCGATTATTCACAAGTACCTACGTCTTCGGAGATCCCTTACGCTGTATAGGCTCTCCATTGAATTCCAGAATCAACGATTACATGATCCCTTACGTTTCTATCAATCTATGGCGGGATTTACAATAACGAACTAGCCTATTACAATTCTACAAAATCAAACTCTATACGTAATCGGTCACGCGAGTTGGAAATCGTTTGTAGTGTGGAATCGAAAGATCTATCTTAGATCCATGGTTTGATTTAGAGAAATTAAGCTCAAGATATTTTGGCTAGGTTTTCTCTCTTTGATATTGTGTTAAAATTGTGGAAGAGTTGGAGAGAGAAACAACGGAGGGATTCTACTTATAAAACACATAGTCCCCTCACACTAATCTGTATTTTTGTATGTTTCGTTCGAACGGAACAGAGGTTCCGTTCGAACGAAGTATAAATCAAACTAGCCGTTACAAAGTAATAATTCAATATTTTTCTCTAACTTTAAATTATGAAAACAATTATGTTAAAAAGATATAAAAATAAATATAATTATATTAATGACTTGTAATCCTTATTATTATTTTTGAAAATATAATAGAAAAAAATTTGCACATCCTAATTATTATTATTATTTTTAAAAAAATTATGTTATATTTGTATTTGTACTTAAAACAGTTTCATGTTAATCTTTAAAAAAAAATAATGAAAGATAATTATTTACTAAACACAAATAATTTCTTTAACTTATATAATATTTTTCAATAATAAACATGAAACTTAAAATTTATCAGACATAAATAATTTTTTTAAACTTTTGCAATGTTATTATTCTTAATTTTAGATATGAAAATTTAAAATATCATATGGTTTTTATTTTTGTTTATGTCCACCCATGTTGTTTTATTATTTTATAGTGACATTTATTCTTTTTTGTATGTGTTGTATTATAGTACTAAATAAATATTTTGCAATGTGTCATATTCAAAAATAGTATGATAATTTTATCATCATCAAACTTTCTTAATCAATATGATATTTATTTTCATAAAGTCTTAAATTTGATCCCGAAAAATCATAACTATATATTATGTGTATATATTACATGTATGGTAAAACAAATGAAACAAAACCGCCGCGAAGCGCGGGTAATCTCCTAGTGATCATAACAATGGAATTATCTTTCTTGTTCGTAGAACACTTTGCTTTTTGTTTGTGGGTGGCATACAACAATTTTGCTCACCAAAAAGTGAGTAGACACACCACTAAAAATGAGTGCAAGAAGGTTGAATTGGAAAAAGACAAAATGAAGAATGTGTTTAAAAATACTGATAGGATCTCACTTACAAGTGATAGTTGGATATCTAATCAGATCATTGGTTATATGTCCTTAACGCCACGATATGTCGATACTAATTGGAAATTGCAAAAGATAATTTATTGGTTTTAGCGATCTTTCACCTCGGAATAGCGGTGAGGTGATTGCGGATGCGATTGTCGAATCGTTGATGTTTGGGACGTTGAAAATAAAATTGATACAATAACTCTACATAATGCATCAAACAATGATAATACAATAAGTATTTTGAAGTTAAATTTCGAGTGAAGGGGCAAATTACATTTTCAGGGATTATTTTTTCACGTGAGATGTTCTGCTCACATATTAAATCTGGTTGTGCAAGATGGACTTGGTAAAATTGAGAGTTGTATTTGGAAAATTAGGTATCTCACATGTACCTCAAAAAAATACCGGCACGACTTGAAATTTTTGGAGAAATTGCTTCGAGGTTAGGTATTTTCACCAAGCGAACATTGTGTTATGATATTAAAACTCATTGGAATTTGACTCATCGTATGCTTGAATTGGCTTTGCATTATAAGAAAGCGTTCTTTGGATATGTTTTGAGAGATTCCAATTTTCATCGATGTCCTGGGAAGACCGAATGGTCGAATCCCGAGAAAGTTCTCGATTTTCTTGGAATTTTTGCTAGCGCTACAACAATTTTCTCAGGAACTTTCTATCCCACGTCTAATTTGTTTTTAGAGCATATTTTTATTGCCAAAAAGACAATATGTGATGCATATGGCTCAAGTGATGTTTTTATGAAGGAAATGAGTATAACCATAAATGTGAAATTTAACAAGTATCGAGAGAAATTATTGCGTTGATATCCATGGGTTCCATTTTAAATCCAAGACACAAATTATCGATGGTTGAGTTTCGTTTCAACAAATTATATCCTGACTATGGGATCGAGGATCGTTTTGAGGATATTACAAGTAATTTGCAAACTCTATTTCAAACGTATGTAAATAATTATTTAGCTAACGCTTCTAATGTTCCCGCGAGTTCTTTGAACCCGTCCCTTGGTACTACTTCTAATAGGAATGAAACTCAAGGTGATAAAGGAAAATCCCAAATGGACGAGCTTGTCAGAAAATGAAAGTGTTGTTTTCTAAGTTGTATCTTATTGTTTATTTGGAAGAACCAGAACTTATGGTGAATGACGAGGGAAAACCGTTCGATGTATTGAAGTGGTGGAAGATAAATAGTGTGGAATAACCGATTTTGAGTAACTTGGCACGTGATATACTTTCCATCCTCATAATTCACATTTAGTATCGGAGGTCACGTGTTAGATGACTATAGAAGTTTTTGATGTTCCCTAATCACTTAAAGTTGATCAATATTGATTTTAATCGGCTTAACGAAAACTCATCTCGTAATTTACGAAATCATAAAAATTCAAATAACACAAAGTAAGAAACTTAGAATTTGGAGGTTTTCTTCTCTCTGTACGGACATAAAGAAAAGAGAAAAAAAAATAAGAGATTCCAATCCGGATGGACGCAAACTCTAGCAGCGCCTCCACCCCACGGCTTAACCCCTTTCGGCAATCTCTCCCTCAGCTCCCTCCTCTGCCGATCAACTCCCTCCATCAACTCACCTCCCCTCCAAACACCCTCCATCCATGGTGAAGCTCGGATTTGAACAAATCGGCATCACCAACCCTTTCGCATATACGATCCAACCGCCCTCTTATGATCCCCTATACCCACATTCAATTCCTCTCTCCCCACCTTTACCCGACCCCTCCGTCCTTCCCCCTCTCTGAACTTATCTTGTAGTGACCATTTCTCTTTGGCAGACAGGAGCCAAATTCTTCTCCTCTTATCTCATCTCGGTGCTTGTTCTTTGTGGCACATCTTAGTTGTGTCGTTTGGGTTGGTTTGGATGGCAAGCCTAGAGACCCAAGAATACCATAAAGTGATGGCGGCGTTGGAAAAGGATGTCTTGAGCCGTGGCTTGAACTTTTACGGCCGGTTAACTCGTAGTTGCAAAAGGAAGCCGTCACTCTTGCAAAGATTGTGATATGCCAATTTGGAAAGATCAATTGCGGCAACTATGAAATTGCAATTTGCAGGAAATGCAAATTTTGAAGTCGAACTTGGATACTTTTCAGATGTGTCGATTGCGAGTGAAGGCCAATAGAAGAGAGAGATCATGGAAGCGACACCGACCTCTTCGTTCCCCGTCTCTTCAGATCCAAGATCGACCTGATTTCAGTACGAGATTGACTAGTTGGGTAATTTTCATAATTGAGATCTACTTGTTTTGGATACAAAGAAGTTCGGTATGAGTACCAACGTTTCCCTCTCATCATCTCAAGTCCACGCTGACGATGAATGAATTGATGGACACTGTTACCCTATGAAGAGATTGCAGCACGGATGGTCGACACGAAGAGTATTCATGGATACAAAATTGGATTAGAGTTATCGATGATGGCACAGATGTCTGAACTGTGTCGGAGAATAGGACATCAGACTTCGACAACTGTGCGAGTGGCTAAAATGGTGGCGGCGACAACCTTTTTATTGTTGTTTATGCGGGCTGCAACTTGTAGGCCATTTTTTTTCACTTTTTTCCTTTTTAAAAGAAAATGTATTCCCATTTTTTTCGTAATGATAACACTCAACATATATGTTGCCTTAAAAAAACAATAACTTAGAATATCACGGAATAAACGTTCGAACGATATAACCATACGTTCGGACAAATATCGTTTCAACTGATTAAAATATTCAAAATACACATGTATTTATTTATTTGGTCTTGTTAAAATATAAAAACTAATATTTTGATTTTTTTCGAGAATGAAGCGATCGTCTTTAGTATACACTTCGGGTCATTCAAAATCGGAGGCGGCGCCGATCATACGTTCAACAAACTTCAATTGGATTCGCAACACGATTAATTTAGAATGAGTGGATTTCAAATTTTGTTTATTACTAAGTCGAAATAGTGACAATGAAATAGAAAGCAAATACCTACGGAGGTGTTTCGAGACATGGAATTAGAGACGTAATTGAATTTTAAGATTCCAATAATGCTAATTCTTTGTTTGGCACATAGAGTTGGAAAATGGAGCATTTCATTATTCCATTTTTCTTGCAAATTGCAATTGACCCACCCTCTTATTTTGCACCTATCTTTGAGCCTCCTCATGAAACTACATCATCATTCTTATCTTGATTATTAACCATTAGATCGTGTGATGTGACTTCATCATATGTATTAATATTATATTTGATAATTTAAGACATGCATTTTGTATTATTATTTTTAAGTATTAATTTGAACCATTAGATGTAGTGATGTGGTTTAATCTCAATCATTAATTTTTTGTTAGATTTTTGAAGATCATATTTTGTGTACTCATTTATGTGTTATTATTTTACACCATGTTTTAAGCATTCTCAGAAAGCCACATCATCCTACATTAATGATGTGGCCTATTATTATTGGTTAAAATCATATTAGACCAAGTCTAATCAATTGTTTAACATTTCACATAAGATTATATGATCAAATGTGAATTCAATGGAATATGAAAAGTTTATGTATGAAATAATAATAATTTAATATGTAATATTATAAAAAATACAACATATATTAGTATTATTTTGGAAATTTATTTTTTAAACCCATCAGATATATTCATTTTATTTTTCTCTTTATTTTGACATCCATATTAGCATAGTTCGTACATACCATTTTTCATAATTTAAATTTGTAAGATATTATGTAAGAAAATACAATGCAAAAAAATACACATTTACATAATACATTTTTAAGAATTTTATTTGCATAATAGAATTTTTAAGTATTATTATTTATTTTTAAAAAAATTATAACAATAAGAATCTCATATAATACTAAGTAGATTATATTTATGTTTTTAAGCAAACAAATTTTTTTCAAAAAATAATAGAATTAAAAAAGTTTATCCATATAAATAACTTTTTAAACTTATAAACAACTATCAAATTGTATTGTTATTTTACAAAATGTAAAATAAATAAAAAATCATATGATATAAAATAATTTGTATTTATGTTTATTATAAATTAAATTTTGATATTATTTATTAAATTAATTCCAGTCTTAAGTTTTATATTATTTTATATTTTCCATGGCATTTTGAATCAATAAAAATTATTACTATATATAATTAATAATGTGTTACTACATATGTTGTATGATTCATTATTTCAATATTTGATATTGTATGAAATATTGTGAATAATGATATAATATTTGTTGTTACGTTTTTCGTAAAATTGTATTATATCCTATTCTTATATATTATTATATAATGACACAAATATTGGTATTATTATTTGATTAAAAAAATGGAATTTTTGTTATCATATTGTAAAATAATTATAAAACATATGAATAATCATAGATAAATGAATTCAAATAACTTTATTTTAAGATGATATTATTAATATTATCATACAAATATATAATTGTATTACAATGAAAAACATAATTTACATGCTCGCCGCGTAGCGCGAGTATTCTCCTTGTTCCATTAAAAATGACAGTGTCAAAGTGGAGCATTTGTTGATTCTCTAAAAATTCTATATTTTTGTTATGATTCCCTACAAAAATTATGAACCACCCCCCCCCCCCCCCCCCCCCCCCCCCCCAATCTTTTTAGATTCCCTACAAAAATTCTATATTTGTGGCTTCCTCCAAAATCCCCTAACATTTGTTGATTCTCTAAAAAAACCCCTATCTTTTTGTTATGATTTTGAAGATTACCATTATACCCTTTCCCATAATTTAATCAATAATAAATATTTATTAAAATATAAAAAATAAATAATACATATATATTAAAATATTATAATAAATAATAAATAGATATTAAAATATTATTATAAATAATACATAGATATTAAAATATTATAATAAATAATACATAGATATTAAAATACTAAGATTACCATTATTTTATATGATAATAATATTTTTTTTTATCAAACTAATATTATTATAATAATATTACAATAATATTATTATTTTTTATCAGTTTTGATGAAATATTACTTTTACATTTCCAATAACAAAATTCCAGACTTTTTTAAATGGGCAATTCTATGGTAGGACCTTTTTTCAAACTCTTATACAAATTAACAAGGGTATTTTGGTCATTTTTCAATCTTTTAGTTTAAATAATAATTAATGCAATGCTTGAATAAGAAACTAATTTAATTGTCACATTTTCAAAATAATTATTAATTTTCAAAATACCTTTTTGAAAAGGTTCTACCATAGAATCACCCTTTTTAAATAACCAAAAAAAAAATTATATTTTGCGGCATCTTATAATTTTAAAATCCAAACAAACTGTGGAATTACTAATTTCAATTTTTTTTACTATTCCATATTATAATCCGATTCCACTCTACTAATTCCAGTTGTCATTATATAATCTAATTATGAACAGGAAATACATACAATTGCAAACAATTACGAGTGCAATAGGTAATTTTTTTCTTCCGAATTATTAGTTTATTGGTAATTTTGGATTAACCCCCCAATATATACCAGACTACTGTAATAACTAAAAACGTTGTATATGTTCATTTTTAATAAAAAAAATATAAACATAATTTTTACTCTCCTTGTCTTAATTTATCACCACCAAAAAATATAGTCAACATAATTTTTACTCTCCTTGTCATTTCATAGGCATTATATTTTAATGAAATGTATTTATTCAGTTATTCATTTCATATTATATATTTGAATTTATCTCATGATAATTAAAACCAGTTCGATAATGAAGATTATGGCGGGAAGAGCTGAACAAATTCATAGCAACCAATTTCCCAAACATTGGCGGGAAGAAATAAAATTTTCCAGCGCCACGTCTCTTTGACATTCCAATTGCAATTGCAATGCTAATAGTACATGAATTCTGCCCAACATGTTTTTGACATGGAATGTACCTCACAACCACAAAATAAAAATTAAATCCAGTACTATGTCTTATAATAAGATATAAGGAAATTAAATTTATAATTAATTTTTTTTTTGTAATTATAATCTTACCAATATATATTCATCTGAAAATTATTATTACATGATATCGTCTTATTTCACTTTTAAAATAATATAAGAGATAGATTAAATGATATTTTTTTTACTAAAATATAAGTCTAAAATGATTAAAGAAGATGAAAATACGTGGCGTGATTTATGTTCTTTTTCTTTTAACACTTGCTTCTTCTATTCAAAAGAAAATAATTTTTTTTTGTTAGAAACAACGACATTTGGATGGTCTGAACTCGGGACATCTGTAAGAACATGCACAACCACCGAATACGTGTCAAAAGTTAGGTGAATTTGCAATAATTTTAAAGGAAAGTAATAATTCAAATTAAATGTTATTGTTTTTAGATAAAATAACACATTTTTGGTTTGAAACCAATGAACAAAAAATAAATACTAATTTAAATTTTAAAAATATATGCTTGAACTATTTTATATTCTAAATTTTTTTACATGGACGACTTGACTAGAGATTTTTTTTTTATAAATTATCTAATATAAAAATATAAAATTATCTGCTATTTATTATTTTCTGTAGTGAAAAAATGAGTGAACATTCTGAGTACCCCAATCATTTTAGATCACCGTCAACAATTTTCCTATATACACACGGCGTACATTCCTGGAATGCTATAACATGAAAAAAACCGTTACTAAATAACGTTTCACCTTATAATTGGAGGTCTGCCGTGAACTTTGTCTATATGAATATTTCGCCTTTTAACCTGATAATGGTGGATATGCACCCGATTAGCTTGTTTATTATACATCCGGATCCGATAACAAGCTTTTCTATTTTATTATATTCTCATTAAATTACATTAAATTAGCAGAACTACCAAAAATAGATGAGTATGAGTATACTATTTTCTTTATTTGAATTGAATAAGTATGTTTTATTTAGAAACTTCATTCAACAAGTCAATAAACTCATTTGAAAAAAGTCAAAAATATGTAGTAAGCAAATTTATTGTTTCTATTGGAAAAAAAATATACTAACTATTTTTCAATGCTTGATATGTACTTCTTAAAATTAAAATTAAAATGTATGTGAAAATAAAAATGTCATGTTTACCCTTCAAAAAAAAAATATAATTTCAATGTATTCAAAACATATAAAAAAAATCCAAATTGTTCAAATTTTTTAAGATGATAAATATTATATTTATATATTTTTATAGAATAAATATTTTGTAAACATCTTTTTGTTAAAATAAACCCAAAAGCATACCGGGTAAGTGGTAACGGGTATGAATAAAATGTTGGATCCACTAAAATCAGTCTTCTTTAAATTGTTCATTTGTATCTTCTCCCTTTCTCTTTCACACTCAAAATCCCTAAATTCTCACAATTTCACTACTGATCAGAAAGGCAAGAATCACTCATGGCGAGAGGACCAAAGTACGAGGAGGATTCAGCTTCGTCGGAGGAAGAAGAGGTGCCTTTTGACGGCGGTGATGCAGGCAGCGGGAACGAATCTTCTGAGGAATCGCCGGAGGACGGCGGCGGCGCGGTGGATACTGTGATGGAGGAGGTTGATGAAGAGGAGATCGAGGCTGTTGCTAGGTCGACTGGGTCTGGTGACGAGGCTGTAGAGGAAGAGGAAGAGGATGGCGACTCTCAGGCTTCAGATGATGATGATGCTATGGATGCAGGGGTAAGTGCTTAGATTGTGCTTCTTTTTAGGATTTCAGGGGTTTGATTAGCTTGCATGTAGATATTGTGGTTTTATTGAACTTACTTATCAGTGTTATGTAGGCCTTCTGTTGCTAGCTAGAGTTTAGGGGTTTTTGTTCTTCGTAGATTCAAGGTTTTATTTTGTATCGCAGGCTGATGATCCTTCAGCAAGCACCGATGTGGGGAAGAAAGAGAAGGCCAGGCTCAGAGAGCTTCAAAAGATGAAGAATCAAAAGATCAAAGAAATTTTGGAAGCTCAAAATGCCTCAATCGATGCTGACATGGTTACTCCTAGTCCTCAACTCAGTGCAAAATTTAGTTCCTTCTTATTTTTTCCTAACCATTTTTTCTCATATTTATGCAATTTCGTTTTCGATATGCATGTTTTCAGAACAACAAAGGAAAGGGGCGGCTCAAGTATCTTCTCCAACAGACTGAAATATTCGCCCATTTCGCTAAGGGAAGCCAATCTGCAGATAAGAAAGCTCGTGGTGGAAGGTATTATTATCATCATGATCTTATTATTCATGTAATTAAGCTTTGTAATTTTGATACATGTGAAATATATGTATTAGGGGAAGGCATGAATCGAAAGTAACTGAAGAGGAAGAAGATGAGGTGTACTTGAAGGAGGAAGAGGATGCACTGGATGGTACAGGAGGGACCCGTTTACTCTCACAGCCCTCTTGTAAGCCCCATTTTTCAATTATTTCGTACTATTTATTTGTATAAAATTAAAATAAATTTTTGTAATTTGAATCAAATTTGCGGCTTTAAATAGGTATTAAAGGAAAGATGAGGGACTACCAACTCGCTGGACTTAACTGGCTCATACGTTTGTATGAGAATGGCATTAATGGAATTTTGGCTGATGAGATGGTATGATACTTCTATTTTTTTTTATTATAATTAAAATTTTATATTTCAAAAGTTTCATTTTTTTACTATGTTTTTAATCTTTACAGGGTCTTGGGAAGACTCTACAAACAATATCCTTGTTGGGTTATTTGCACGAGTGTAGAGGAATCCCTGGTCCCCACATGGTCGTGGCCCCAAAATCGACACTTGGCAATTGGATGAACGAGATCAAGAGATTCTGTCCAATTCTCCGTGCCGTCAAGTTCCTTGGAAATCCTGAAGAAAGGGTATAATCCTTGCCACCTGTCAATTCCTACAAAAATCCTTACTATTTTTTTAGAATTTCCTAATTTTATACTTTGCAGGCGCATATAAGGGACAATTTGCTGGTAGCTGGGAATTTCGACGTATGCGTGACGAGTTTCGAAATGGCAATTAAAGAAAAGAACGCCTTGAAGAAATTTAGTTGGCGTTATGTCATAATAGACGAAGCCCACAGAATCAAGAACGAGAATTCTCTTCTCTCGAAAACCATGCGTTTGTTCCATACTAACTATCGTCTCCTCATCACTGGCACCCCTCTTCAGGTACGCAATAAAGAAGGGTAAAATTACGAAAATACCCATTAAAATAAACTAATCTTGTTTCTTGATTTTTCTTTGAACAGAACAACCTTCATGAGTTATGGGCGCTTCTGAATTTCTTATTACCTGAAATATTCAGCTCTGCGGAGACTTTCGACGAATGGTTTCAGATCTCTGGGGAGGACGACGAACATGAAGTCGTCCAACAGCTGCACAAGGTAATCAATACTTTATTTTGCTTATAATTTGGTAAAGTTTCAAATTCAAATTCAATTTTTATTTGCGTGAAGGTTTTGCGCCCGTTTTTGCTGAGGAGGCTGAAGTCCGACGTGGAGAAGGGTTTACCGCCGAAAAAGGAAACCATACTCAAAGTCGGAATGTCGCAAATGCAAAAGCAGTACTACCGTGCACTTCTCCAGAAGGATCTAGAAGTCATCAATGCTGGCGGTGAACGTAAACGCCTTTTGAATATCGTCATGCAGTTGAGGAAGTGTTGCAACCACCCTTATTTGTTTCAGGGAGCTGAACCTGGTCCACCGTACACCACCGGAGACCATCTCATTACTAATGCAGGTCTGTTCTCTTCTCTCTCCCTCTCTTGTAATGCATGTTTTGGTAATTTGATGTTTGTATATCGATTTTCTGTGTAGGGAAAATGGTTCTTTTGGATAAACTGCTTCCAAAGCTGAAAGAGCGTGACTCTAGAGTTCTGATCTTCTCACAGGTCCTTATTAAATTATTATTATTTATTCCATTGTGTTTCTTATAAAAAAGCAAAAAATAAATATTTTTTTTCTTAGATGACGAGATTGTTGGACATTCTAGAAGATTACTTGATGTACAAAGGGTACCAGTACTGCCGTATAGATGGAAACACAGGCGGAGAGGATCGAGATGCCTCAATAGAGACTTTCAACAAGCCGGGAAGCGAGAAGTTCGTTTTCTTGCTTTCTACTCGGGCTGGAGGCCTCGGTATTAATCTCGCCACTGCTGATGTTGTCATTCTTTACGATAGCGATTGGTATGTTATTTTTTCGTGTTTTTGAGATAATTTCATTTGTACCCCTCTAAAACACGAAATATCATAAATATGTATGTGATTGTAGGAATCCACAAGTTGACTTGCAAGCACAAGATCGTGCCCATAGGATTGGGCAGAAGAAAGAGGTTCAGGTCTTTCGCTTTTGCACTGAGGTTAGTTTTATTTATCTTTTACTTACATTTTGAATATGATTTTAGTCTTTATAATAATTAATTAATGTGTGACTCCTTTGAATATTATTTCAGTATACAATTGAGGAGAAAGTGATAGAAAGAGCATACAAAAAGCTTGCTTTGGACGCTCTTGTCATTCAGCAAGGCCGTTTAGCCGAACAAAAAAGTACTTTTCCAAATCATCGATTTACTATTATTTATTTATTTATTTTTCATTACTGATTATTTTTATTATTTGTTAATTGCAGCGGTTAACAAAGATGAGCTGTTGCAAATGGTAAGGTTCGGTGCGGAAATGGTGTTTAGTTCTAAAGATAGTACTATTACTGATGAGGATATAGACCGCATCATAGCCAAAGGTGAAGAAGCTACTGCCGAATTGGATGCCAAGATGAAGAGATTTACCGAAGATGCCATCAAGTTTAAGATGGACAACAGTATGATTATTTTTCCTCTCTCATGTTATGTTTGAAGTATTTCAAATTCCAGATAGTAAACCTCAGTCCAGGAAACCAATTCCCAATTATTTTTTAATATTGACAATTGACAATGTTGTTTATGTTCCGTGCAGCTGCGGAGATGTATGATTTTGATGATTTTGATGATGACAAGGTAAAACATTTATCATAAAATATCGATTTTCATATTTTATCGTATATGCAAAATTTCATATGTTTCTCTTTACCTGAATAATTGAAGGAGGATAAGGCTGATTTTAAGAAGATTGTGGGCGACAACTGGATTGAGCCTCCCAGAAGGGAGAGAAAGAGGAAGTAACCAATCCTTCACTCTATTTTCTTAAAACTTTTTCATAAATCAATTTTCTTTTGCTCTTATTGGAGGAACTAATTTTCTTTTGATTTATTGTTTTAGTTATTCCGAGTCTGAGTATTTCAAGCAAGCAATGCGTCAAGGTCCACCTGCCAAGTCTCGAGAACCAAGAATTCCTAGAATGCCTCAGTTGTAAGTTTGTTTTTCTTTTATTGTTCTTCTGAAAGTTCATAATATTAGATTTTGTTTTGTATTAATTATTTGCTTTTCAGGCATGACTTCCAGTTCTACAACAGCCAAAGGCTTAACGAATTATACGAGAAAGAGGTTAAATATATCATGGTATGCATCTCATATTTTGCTCATTTTTTCTATACATTTTACTAACATTCTTGTTTTTCACTGTATTCCAGCAAGCAAATCAAAAGAATAAAGATAAGGAGAATTCTGACGAAGCTGATGACGCAGAAGGTTACATTTCATCGTCATCATTTATGACTTTCTTTATAACTGGACATCTCCAGTGTTTACAATATTTATTTGTTTATTTGAACTAATATTGATTTTGTTTTCCAGAAGATCTAGAACCATTGACCGCTGAGGAGCAGGAAGAGAAAGAACAATTGCTCGAGGAGGTAATACAATGACTTATTTGCATTCTATCTTTTCCTTCTTATTATTATAATTGGCTTTAAAAAATCTCTTCAAAATTTAGGGTTTCTCGAATTGGTCAAGGAGGGACTTCAACACATTCATAAGGGCGTGCGAGAAATACGGACGCGAAGACATCAAAAATATCATGGCCGAAATGGAGGGCAAAACCGAAGAGGAAGTGGCAAAATACGCTGCAGTTTTTCAGGAGCGTTACCAGGAATTGAACGGTACATTATATTTATAATTTTATATCAATCATGCACGTTACGACCTCACAAAGAATATTAAAATAATCATTTGTGGATGATATAGACTGGGACCGCATAATCAAGACCATAGAGAGAGGCGAGGCGAGGATTTTAAGAAAGGACGATATAATGCAAGCGTTAAGTAAGAAGCTCGACAGGTACAGGAACCCTTTGTTCGAGATGAAGCTTCAGTACGGCCAAAACAAGAGCAAGTTGTACAATGAAGATTGCGACCGCTTCATGGTACCACTAACTTTACTTTTATTATTTTCTTCGAATAAAAAATTCTAAATTTCTCTTTTATGCTAGTTATGCATGGTGCACAAGCTCGGTTATGGGTGCTGGGACGAGCTCAAATCAGCGTACAGACAATCTCCTCTATTCAGATTCGACTGGTTCGTGAAGTCTCGTACTACTCAAGAGTTACAAAGGAGGTGTGATACGCTAATCCGTCTCATCGAGAAGGAGAATCAAGAGATTGAGGAGCGAGAGAGACAAGCTCGCAAAGCGAGAAACAATGCCAAGGTAAATGAAACTAAACTTGAATGTGAGAATGCTTCTCAACCTTGGTTAGCGTTAGGGTTAGAGCAAACGTGTGCCGTTTGTGGGGCCCTTTATGACGAGGCCCATGTTGAGTCAGGGTCCAGTGATGGTGAGAGTCACTCTGACTCTCACTCTGCGGGAGACTCTAACTCTCACTCTGCGTGTGACTCTAACTCTGAGTAGTTCATTCGCCATGGTATTTAATAAAGTTTGTCTGAATAAAAGTCTGTTTGCTCGACTTTCTTTTCGTTTTATTTCTGTTCGAACTTCTTTTTATAAATTAAGTTGTTTGTTTGTTTAAATAAGTATTGCCAATTACTTTTTCTTTTTAATTTTTTTTGAGGCAGTATAATTTGTGGGCAATTAGTTTTTCTGCATTGCGAAAAGCAATTACTTTGCCTGATGAATTGTTTTCTAAAAATGTACGGTTCACTCCGTTTTGATAATATCCATTTTATTCGCATATATAAGTAGTTCCCATTTTGGGAATATATATGCATGGATATTATATATCTGGTTCTGTCAGCATCTGAACTGTCCATTTCTTCCTTCATTCTTTATTGGCTTAGTTAAGTCAGTTATCTTTTGTTTCGCATTTTTTGTTTACGAATCATTTTAGGCATAAAATTGACCTTTTTATGAAATCAGTTATTTTTTGTTTACGAATCTTTTTATGCATAAAATTTACCTTTTTATGAAATCGGCAATTTTCTGTTTCGCATTTTTTGCATGCGCTGTTTCTTCTAGAATCCTTGAATTTATTTTGCAAACTTTTTTAGATGTAGAAATCAGTAATTCATGTTTTTCCTCAGAGTTTGATTTACTTTCTCTTGTTCTTTTCGAAGGGTCGTATTTTAGGCCTCGATGTTTCATGAATTAGTTTGGTGCAGTATTTGTATGTAGGCCCTAAATAAATAACTGATTTTTACCGTTCAAGTATGGCCTTTAGTCAATTGTCCTGAATTCTTAGTTCTTACCTTTTAGTCCAAATCAATTATTTGTTTCAAATGTGACGTTTAAGCTCCGAATTTAATATGGAATTATTTCTTTCCAAAATGGTAACGTACCAATGATCTTTTAGTAGTGGTCGGTACCAATTTCAATTTACTCTTTGTTGTCCCTCATTATTGCTTAAAAAAATAATATATGCGGAATTTTTCCCTTTTCAGAAGTTATCTAAATTAGTAATTTTCAGTACTAATGCATGTTTAATTTTTCCCTTTTCAGAATGCGACTCCATCAAAGAGGGCGAAACAAGCTTCCATGGATGACTTTGTCACCCCTGTAAGTTCAAATCATGCGGAATTTCCTATATGTGCCTACAAAATCTGAAACTCTCATGTATACCCCTCCAAAATGTGAAATACCAAAAATACCCCTACCAAACATAAGAAATACTGTTGATAGCTGTTCTCTGCCAAATTTTCAAATGATTACCTAAATTACCTTCCTTCCTCGTTTGCTTCCGTTACTTTGTAACAATGCGAGGAAGGGCACACATGATATTTTTTTATGTTTTTTAGGGGTATACTTGATATATTTAATGTTTGTGGGGGTATCCATGATGTTTCTCATTTTTTAGGGGTATACATGATGAAATACCCTCATTATTATAAGTATCATTTTTAAAGGGTAAATGATAATATGATATATGCTCGATGTTTCGAGGATTGAGAAGGAAATTTGATCTACAAAATATTTAAGGAATGTTTGTTTTGTGTAATTTCAGGGTAGGAGAAGGAGGTGAATGGATGACATCACCTGGCCGAGTCAGCATTTCTTCAGCAATGTGTGATATTATTTAAAGCAGGTTTAGAATTATAATTCTGGCATTTCATGTTTTGAATTAAGTTGTAGAACAAACAATGCACCTTTTTCTTTGTTGTAGTAACCTATGACATGGTACTAATTATCAGCTTATTTTTGTTACTATTTTTGCTGTGTTATCCTGTGTTCGTGCCAATACCGTGCCAACTGCCAAGCATCTTCTAAATTTGATACTTTTTGAGTCTTATTTCTGCAGTTGTATTATGGTTGATAGCAAATTATGAGATTCAATAGAGCTTGGTAATGTGATTTGGAAGAGTAAATTCAAACCTTAAAACTTTTCTCCATGTGATTTGGAAGAATCAAATTGAACCAATTATTCATTTCCAACCTTAACTTTTCTCCATTTGCTATGTCAGCCCCATACATAAAAAAAATTATCACCTTTAACCCTTACAAAGAGTAAAAATATCAGATATATTCCTATGAAGCATGATAAAAATATCAGATATATTCCTATAAAACTCGAACACGAAATCTCTCACAACATATGTTTTTTTATGTCGCAGTTGCACACTCAACCAAATGCGCTATGCCCCTTTATTTCTAAGTTTCTCTAAACTATTATTCGTTCTTTCTAATTTATTTGTAAATAAACAGTAAAAAAATTATGTAGTTTGAAGATACTTTGAAACAAATAGAAAATACATTGTATTAACTTATTTTTTTGAATATTTTGTCGGGGGTAGTTATGTTTTATAGGAGAAAGAGTGGTCCACATGATAGTTTTGATATTTTGTAAGTATATTCGTGATATTTCTTATTATAATATTGGAGATGTCAAATGATGTATTTTATATATTGTAGGGGGTGGGATAATCATTACATTTCACATGATTTATATAGGCATGGGTGATATTTGTCTTTTTAGAGGGGTGTACATGATATATTTGAAATTTATTTAAGGTATATTCGTGTTATTTGTTGTTTGAAGGGGACAAGCAATATTTGGAATTTTTGCAGAGCACCTGAAATTGCGCTAACCACATATATTGACAATAGAGAACTTACCAACTTTCATGAGATAAACGATGTTTTTACACAATACTTCAAGGGGTCGATTGGTACACAATCACCCTCCCCACTCACGGTCAATGTGGCCACTCTTTACAATCCGAGCGATATCATTGATTTACAAGTACTCGCGGCCCATTTCTTGGAGGAAGAAATAAAGGCATCACTTGACGCGTTAAAAAAAAGAAAATGTTGTGGCCCGGATAGACTACCAAGTGAGTTTTATCAAATTTTTTGGTTAGTAGTGAAAGAAGACCTAACTCATTTAATACACCTTTTCTTCGATAATAACCTCCAACTCAATAAAATAAATAAAGCGACCATACAATTATTACCAAAAAAAGAGGGAGCGACACAAATCAATGAGTATCGACCGATTAGCATAATTGCAACACCGATTAAGCTAATAACGAAAATACTCAAAAAGCTGGGACATGTGAAAGCAATTTGTACAGCTTTTAGCAACAAGAAAACCATGATCTATGAAAAGGCTGACGGTAAAAATGGAGAAAACTTCTTTGAAACACAAAGAGGAGTAACAAAGATTGGTCCAGAAAACAATCTCAAAAAGGGATCAGGAGTACAGAGAGAGAACCTCTCGTATAAATCAGCTTTACTAGACTCCTCCGAGTCGCAAAATTTCCCTGCTCCGACTAAATACACTTTACTTCCCGAGAGGGGTACGAAGGTTTTCGTTAATGCATCTTATGCTAAGAAAACCAAACAAATTTGGGTGAAGAAACTCGAAACAAAGAAAATTTGGGTGAGGAAATCCAATCCTGATTCCATGGCAGATGCGGCGCGAGCAGCTATCGTACAGACAGGGTGGAATGAGCCATCTCAATCATTGGGGCCCCATGAAGAGGAAGCACCTATCGAGATCACGGTGAACCAACCTCAGCCCGAAAATGTCTTCATTACTCGAAATGAGATCTTACGGAAGCTCTGGACACTAGCTCCACCGTCAAAAGAAAAGGACGAACTAGCCCCTATCATCTTTGGAGGTGGAATGGCCCAACCTGACACTGTTGAAAAATTGGTAACACGCCTCAGTTTCCATTCAGACCCGGTAATGGCGACTCAACAAGCACAGGTACCGAGGCAAGACCTGCAAGACGATGCACGGACTGTCTTTTCACCACCAACCGGTCAGATGAGCGTGCAGGAAGACGAGGTGGAGTGTGATGGAGACAATCTAAGACTAGGACGGGCACAACTCAGTGACAAAGAAAATATCGAAGAGACGAAGAGACAAGCCGAAAGAGAAGGAAATGAGAAGGGTGTCCTTGTCGTCATAAATGAGAGGCGCTCATACCTAGATACGGAATCAGTAAAATCTCTCCATTCTCTCAACTCCAAAAATAAACTCAAGTCTAGAGAGCACAGTGCAAGTATTGTAATACCGAATTCTTTCCTCAACATCACATTAAAGGCCATCAGGCAAAAGTCACGAGCTAAAAAAATAAAAGCCCAAAAAGAAAAAGATATAAAACAAAAGAAATTGAGGAAAAAAGAAAAAACTGAAAATTTAAAAGAAAAAAACACAACAAAATTAAATTCCTCTATTCTTAAAGCCCTACAGGCTGAGTCCGAGAAGCCCACCTCATTAGATGAAAAAATAATAAATGAGGTAAGGATCCTATGTGGGCTTCAAGTACTTGATGTAAGAAATATAGAACAAAATAATCTTCAGGAAAAAAACCCCAAAAAATTAGAAAATGAGACTCAAACTGGGAGTCCACCAGCAATGACAAAGAAAACAAATCCCTCTCTAACTCTGACAGTAGAGCCAACGAAAATTAAACAAAAAAAGACGAGAAAAAATATGACATTACTTGGCTCATGTTCTTTGCTTACGAACATAAATGAAAATAGTCCAATAATCACTAGTAATATTTGTGGATTTTTCACAGCAAAAAATAAGCCCGTCCATGAGGATGACGGACTTAAGTCCGACTTTGAAGAAGATGATACCCAAAAAGTGATTTATGGGGAGGAAGAGGCCTACTACGCATAAGAAAGAAAAAAGTTATCTTTTGAGCTAAAATATTATTATTATGTCGTTATTTAATTATCTTTCTATATTTTGTTGGAATGTTCGAGGATTGGGAAACCCGGAAAAATGTATGATTATCAAAAACTTTATTAGAGATGTCGAATGCAATATAATATGTTTGCAAGAAACAAAATGGGATGATCCCAATTATTTTCACATGAAATCTGTTTGTCCACCGAATATGACAAATGTGGTCTTCCAAAATGCTATTCATTCCCGGGGGGGACTAATGACGGCATGGTCAAATTTATTCAAATTAGAATCCTCCTCCTCTCTACAATTTACGCTCAACACAACTCTCTCTCTCCAAAGTGGATTTCAATTTATATTGACAAACGTATATGGTCCTATTGACGACTCCCTCAAAGAAAGTTTTTTACACGAATTGAGTGTTATACACCAAACTTCGCTCCCTTGGATAATAGTAGGGGACTTCAACCTCATAAGACAAGCGCAAGAATCTACCGGCTCGGGTCACTTAACTAGGGATATACAAGCTTTCAACGAGTGTATTAACAACCTAGGGATAATAGAAGCACCCCTAATAGGGAAGCATTTCACTTGGACAAATAAGAGACAAAATCCTACTTTCTCAAAACTTGATAGAGCTTTCCTCTCCGCGTCTTTCAACTCGACAAACACATTACCCCTTTTGACCGCTCTATACTCAATCACCTCGGACCACACCCCTCTAAGACTGACCATTAACAAACCCCATTCAAGTTCGGCCAAAAAGCTAAAAAGATTTGAAAGAAAATGGCTACTCTCGCAACAAGCATGCTCACTATTTGAACAAAAATGGTCAACGAATATCTTACATGCAAATCCCGCAATAAACTATTTATACAAGATCAATAGCACATGGTCGGTTCTTAGGAAATGGGACAAGGATAATAAAAATGAGATAAAGGAGGTCAAGCATAATATTATGGCGACCCTAGAAATTCTTGACAAAATAGAAGAAAATAGAATCTTGGCCGAAAATGAGAGGACACTAAGAAACGATCTCAAAGTAAAGGCTTACGATCTTGCGTTGCAAGAAGAAACAAGTTGGCAACAAAGATCTTCACATACTTGGTTAAAATTGGGAGATCGCAATACGGCGTATTTTCACGCTTTAGCTACCAATAGAAGGAATGCTAACCACATTGCAAGACTTGACCATGAAAACGAACAAATAACGGATACCAAACACATTAACCAAATATTCCTCGCATACTACAAGTCCACCCTAGGCTCCACAAATGATGCCGAACTCACATGGGAACCAACATATCTCGAGTCTTCCCAAGAAATTAAAGATTCTCTCCAAACCCTAATTCAACCATTCACCGAACAAGAAATACACAATGTTGTGAAAGAACTACAAAAAGGAAAATCCGCGGGTCCGGATGGCTTAACAGCAGAGTTCATACAACATTTTTGGCAAGTAACAAAAAAAGATATTTTATCACTAATAAAAGCCTTCGAGGAAAATAGATTAGATCTTTGGAGAATTAATCAAGCATCGATCACCCTAGTGCCAAAAAAGCAAGGAGCAACGTGCATACAAGATTTTAGGCCGATAAGTGTAATAACGTCTCCTATCAAAATTATCACAAAATTAATTGCGAATCGCCTTCAACCTCTCCTAGCCGAATTGATAAACAAAAATCAAACGGCATTCATCAAGAAAAGAACCATCGCCGACTCGTATGCCACGGCACGGGAGCTCATTAATTTCTACCATAAAAAGAAGATTCCATCCATACTCCTCAAGATTGATTTCAAAAAAGCGTTTGATAACGTCTCTTGGAAATTCCTACAAACCCTATTTAGAGTTAAGGGATTCCCTCAAAAATTTAGACAATGGATAAGGAACCTCCTAACATCCTCTAGTTCCGCCATTAAAATAAATGAGACCATTTCAACGTTCTTCTTCCATCAAAGGGGTCTAAGGCAAGGAGACCCGCTATCCCCACTTCTTTTCAATTTGGCGGTAGATATACTCCAAGACATTATAAAAAATATAGACCACCTCATACACAAAACGACCAACTTTCCTACTACGGTTTTGCAATTCGCGGATGACACCATTCTTGCATTTGAACCGCACCCGGATAACCTTCAAATAATCGCAACTACATTAGAAACTTTCAATCAAATAACCGGTCTATCAATAAATTGGGACAAGAGCTCGTTCACCCCGATTTGCATTCCTAATGAATTGCACACAACGATAGAAACAATATTGAAATGCCCGAAAAAGTCCTTCCCAATCACGTACCTAGGCATTCCCCTATCTTTAAACAAACCAAGCAAAACGTGTTTTTTCCCAATAATAAAGAAAGTGCAAACACGTCTATCAAATTGGAAAGGTAGATTATTATCCCTAGGAGGAAGGATCACACTCATCAAAGCAACCCTAAATGCAATCCCGATATACTCCATGCAAGTCCTACAAATACCCATGGGCATAACTAAAGCAATAGATAAATTAACTCGAGCCTTCCTATGGAGCGGCCAAGAGCAGCTAGCGGTAGGAAAATGCCTTGTAAAATGGAAAACGATAACACTACCGAAACAAAACGGAGGATTGGGAATAATGGACCTCAAAAATATGAACATAGCTCTCTTAACAAAATTTTTATGGAAGTTAGACAACGACAAAACGAGCCTATGGACGACCTTCATGAATACACTTTATGGCATCTCGAGTGCAAACGACATAGCCAACATAAGTCCTTCTCTAACCTCGTATTTTATAAGAGATTTAAAAAAGATTCTCCCATTTTACAAAAGTTCGACTTCACATAGTCCGCCACTACCTCCCATTTGGATTTGGCAAGCTTCCAACAAATTCACGGTTAAGTCGGCATACAAAATACTTAGTGACCCGGGAATACGAAATCCATGGCAAAAACGAATATGGAAAATAAGAGCACCACTAAAAGTCCGGGCTTTTCTATGGATAGCCTCCCATAAAAAGATAAACACGGCTGACCTACTAGCTAGAAAAGGATGGCCTCACTCCCCCTTATGCCCACTATGCACGGTAATGTCGGAAAATAGAGACCATCTATTCATGCATTGTGTATACAACAAAGAAGTTTGGAGGAATATGAGAGTTCTAGGGCACGACACAATCCTTACTTCAACAACTAACGATCCATTCGACGAATGGCTCTATGTAAGGGCTAAAATAGAAAAGCAAAAGAGACAAGAATGGGACACTTCATGGGCGGCGGTGAGTTGGGAGATATGGAAACATCGGAATGCACTCATATTCACACAAAAAACATCTACCCCCGCCATGACAGCATTAAGAGCTTCGAGGAATATACTGATGTGGAGCAAATTCAAGAACTGATAATATATTAGGGAATTAGACACACGAGTTAAATTAGGAACAATTAGATAAGGATTGTAACTAATTAAGGCCTACAACTTGTAACCCCTCTTTTTTTTTACTAAATTATAAACCACAGGAAGGCACAGCCTTTCCTCTTCAAAAAAAAAAAAAAAAATAACGAAAATACTCGCCACAAGGCTACAACCTTACATGCCGATTCTAATCCATAGATGTCAAGCCGCTTTTATTAAGGGACGAACAATTAATGAACTTTACTTAGCTTCACGAGAAATCCTTAATGTTTACCACAAGTCAAAAATTCCTACTATTATGCTAAAACTAGATTTAAAAAAAACTTTTGATAACGTTTCTTGGTCCTTTCTAGAACAAATTCTCACAACTCGAGGTTTCCCCTTACGATGGATGGAGTGGATGAAGACAATACTTAACACCTCAAGCTCGTCCATTCAGACAAATGGTATTCGAGGCGCTTACTTTCACCACAAGAGGGGCCTCCGCCAAGGAGACCCACTCTCGCCTCTTTTATTTACTTTAATAGTTGATGCGCTTCAAGCAATGATTGCCAAAATTCAACCGTTGTTAACTTCACCAGTTATATTCGCCCCAACTACCTTACAATACGCGGACGACACATTACTTTTCATAGAAGCCCACCCTAGAAACCTTAAAATCATAATGCACACCATATCGTTATTTTCGGAAGTCTCGGGCCTCGAAATTAATTGGGAAAAAAGTGTCTACGTGCCGATAGCCATCCCCGAGGAGTGCCATGACCTAATTACATCCATTATGAGGTGCACAAAAAAATCATTACCCATGAAATACTTAGGGCTTCCTTTATCTTACAAAAAACCAACGAAGCTCAAATTTCAACCAATTATAAACAAGATGAGAAGCAAAGTAAATAATTGGAAAAATAAATTTCTAACCATAGGGGGGCGAACCACCCTGGTTAAATCCGTATTGCAAGCAATACCTACGTTCATAATGCAAACTTACATGTTACCAAAAGGGGTGATAGATGAATTAAATCAATTGATGCGAGCATTTTTTTGGAAAGGCGGTGACAAGTTGGAGACGGTCATTGCCTTATTAATTGGAATAATATTTGCCTCCCAAAAAAACACGGAGGATTGGGCATCATAGACTTACACCGACAAAATCAAGCGTTAACCATTAAGTGGCTTTTCAAGTTAGATTTTGATAAAGAGTCATATTGGTCGGCGGCAATTAGGTCTATTTACAATATTAATCAAACCGAGGATTTAGTAATGGTGGACAATAACCTTGCCTCTTTCTTTATTAGAGATTTACAAAAATTAATACCGATGTACGAATACATAAAATACGGACTATGCTATGCAACCGCCCACTTAACCACTACGAGCGAAGCAAGAACATACTCCTCGGCCAAAGTGTATGGTCTCATTTCACACACGGGGCTGGAATGTCCTTGGACAAGAAAAATATTCAAAATTAAAGCCCAGCAAAAAGTAATAATCTTCGGTTGGTTAATGCTCAACAATCGCATCCTAACAGCCGACAACTTACAAAAGAGAGAATGGCCTCATGACCCGACATGTGCCCTTTGTGCGGGCCCGATGGAGTCGGTGAACCACTTATTCCTTCAATGTCCATTCGCCAAGAAGATTTGGCGCTCAATACATCCTACCCTAATTCCGACCGGTTGCACAATCAAGGAGTGGTGGTGGCTACAAAGAGCACGAATGACTCAAGAGTGTATCAAAGATTTAATTTTCAAATGGAATAGCCATTGTTAGAACCGATGTAAGGTGTGAAGTGATAATTCCGAGTTATTTTTAACTCGTTACAAACTCATACATTTGTAGACGAACTTTTTTATTTTTTAATGAAAAAATGATCGGATCGGGCGCGTATCGCGCTTGCCGCTCCTTCAAAAAACTAACTAAGCCAATAAAGAATGAAGGAAGAAATGGACAGTTCAGATACTAAACAGAACCAGATATATAATATCCATGCATATATATTCCCAAAATGGGAACTACTTATATATGCGTATAAAATGGATATTATCAAAACGGAATGAACCGTGCACTTTAAGAAAACAATTCATTAGGCAAAGTAATGGCTTTTCGCAATGCAGAAAAACTAATTGCCCACAAATTATACTGCCTCAAAAAAAATTAAAAAGAAAAAGTAATTGACAATATTTATTTAAACAAACAAACAACTTAATTTTTAAAAAGAAGTTCGAACAGAAATAAAACGAAAAGAAAGTCGAGCAAACAGACTTTTATAGTATTTGTATTGAATCGAAAAACAAACTTTCTTGGGTTTGTACAATTTGGTGAAAAGTTACGTACTGAAAGATTTGATCCAAACTATCTCAAAAACACGTGTTAAAAGATTGTTTTGAATTGAAAAACAAACTTTCTTAGTGTTGTAATTTTTTTTGAAAAGTTATGTAGTAAAAGATATGATACAACTGATCTAAAAACAAGTTATTTGAACTCCTCGAAGCGTAAAAATATTGCTATGAATCGAAAATAAAACTTTCCTAGTGTTTGTACAATTTCGTGAAAAGTTACGTAGTGAAAGATTCGATCCAAACCGTCTCAAAAACACGTTATTTGAACTCCTCAAGACATTAAAATATTGTTTTGAATCGAAAAACAATCTCTCTTAGTGTTTATAAAATTTGGTGAAAAGTTATGCAGTACAAGATACGATACAAATGATCTAAAAACAAGTTATTTGAACTCCTCGAAGCGTAAAAAGATTGCTATTAATCGAAAAGAAAACTTTCTTAGTGTTTGTACAATTTGGTGAAAAGTTACCAAGTGAAAGATTCGATCCAAACCATCTCAAAAACACGTTATTTGAACTCCTCGGAATGCTAAAAGATTGTTTTGAATCGAAAAACAAACTTTCTTCATGTTTGTAAAATTTGGTGAAAAGTTATGTAGTAAAAGATACGATACAAATGATCTAAAAACAAGTTATTTGAACGCCTCGAAGCGTAAAAAGATTGCTATGAATCGAAAATAAAACTTTCTTGGTGTTTGTACAATTTCGTGAAAAGTTACGTTGTGAAAGATTTGATCCAAACCGTCTCAAAAACACGTTATTTGAACTCCTCGGAACGTTAAAAGATTGTTTTGAATCGAAAAACAAACTTTCTTAGTGTTTGTAAAATATGGTGAAAAGTTATGTAGTAAAATATACGATACAAATGATCTAAAAACACGTTATTTCAACTCCTCGAAGCGTGAAAAGATTGCTATGAATCGAAAAAAAACTTTCTTAGTGTTTGTATAATTTGGGGAAAAGTTACGTAGTGAAAGATTCGATCCAAAACCATCTCAAAAACACGTCATTTGAACTCCTCGGAACGTTAAAAGATTATTTTGAATCGAAAAACGAACTTTATTAGAGTTTGTAAAATTTGGTGGAAAGTTATGTAGTAAAATATACGAATGATCTAAAACAAGTTATTTGAACTCCTCGAAGCGTAAAAAGATTGCTATGAATCGAAAGTAAAACTTTCTTAGTGTTTGTACAATTTGGTGAAAAGTTACGTAGTGAAAGATTCGATCCAAACCATCTAAAAAACACGTTATTTGAACTCCCCGGAATGCTAAAAGATTGTTTTGAATCGAAAAACAATATTTCTAAGTGTTTGTAAAATTTGGTGAAAAGTTATGTAGTAAAAGATACGATAGAAATGATTTAAAAACAAGTTATTTGAACTCCTCGAAGCGTAAACAGATTGCTATGAATCGAAAATAAAACTTTCTTAGTGTTTGTACAAATTGGTGAAAAGTTACGTAGTGAAAGATTTGATCCAAACCATCTCAAAAACACGTTATTCTAACACCTCGAAATGCTAAAAGATTGTTTTGAATCGAAAAACAAACTTTCTTAGTGTTTGTAAAATTTGGTGAAAAATTATGTAATAAAAGATACGATACAAATGATCTAAAAAAAGTTATTTGAACTCCTCGAAGCGTAACAAGATTGCTATGAATCGAAAAGAAAACTTTCTTAGTGTTTGTACAATTTGGTGAAAAGTTACGTAGTGAAAGATTCGATCCAAACCGTCACAAAAACACGTTATTTGAACTCCTCAGGACATTAAAAGATTGTTTTGAATCGAAAAACAAACTTTCTTAGTGTTTATAAAATTTGGTGAAAAGTTATGTAGTAAAAGATACGATAGAAATGATCTAAAAACAAGTTATTTCAACTCCTCGAAGCGGAAAAAGATTGCTATGAATAGAAAATAAAACTCTCATGGTGTTTGTACAATTTGGTGAAAAGTTACGAAGTGAAAGATTCGATCCAAACCATCTCAAAAACACGTCATTTGAACTCCTCGCAATGCTAAAAGATTGTTTTGAATCGAAAAACAAAATTTCTTAGTGCTTGTAAAATTTGGTGAAAAATTATGTAGTAAAAGATACGATACAAATGATCTAAAAACAAGTTATTTGAACTCGTCGAAGCGTAAAAAGATTGCTGTGAATCGAAATAAAACTTTCTTGGTGTTTGTACAATTTGGTGAAAAGTTACGAAGTGAAAGATTCGATCCAAACAATCTCAAAAACACATTATTTGAACTCCTCGGAATGTTAAAAGATTGTTTTGAATCGAAAAACAAATTTCTTAGTGTTTGTAAAATATGTTGAAAAGTTATGTAGTAAAAGATACGATACAAATTATCTAAAAACAAGTTATTTGAACTCTTCGAAGCGTAAAAATATTGCTATGAATTGAAAATAAAACTCTCTTGGTGTTTGTACAATTTGGTGAAAAGTTACGAAGTGAAAGATTTGATCCAAACCTTCTCAAAAACACGTTATTTGAATTCCTCGGAATGCTAAAAGATTGTTTTGAATCGAAAAACAAACTTTCTTAGTGTTTGTAAAATTTGGTGAAAAATTATGTAGTAAAAGATACGATACAAATGATTTAAAAACAAGTTATTTGAACTCCTCGAAGCGTAAAAAGATTGCTATGAATCGAAAAGAAAACTTTCTTAGTGTTTGTACAATTTTGTGAAAATTTACGTAGTGAAAGATTTGATCCAAACAATCTCAAAAACACGTTATTTAAACTCCTCGGAATGTTAAAAGATTGTTTTGAATCGAAAAACAAACTTTCTTAGTGTTTGTAAAATTTGTTGAAAAGTTACGTAGTAAAAGATATGATACAAATGATCTAAAAACAAGTTATTTCAACTCCTCGAAGCCTAAAAATATTTCTATGAATCGAAAATAAAACTTTCCTACTGTTTGTATAATTTGGTGAAAAGTTACGTAGTGAAAGATTCGATCCAAACCATCTCAAAAACACGTTATTTGAACTCCTCCGAACAATAAAAGATTGTTTTGAATCGAAAAACAAACTTTCTTAGTGTTTATAAAATTTGGGGAAAAGTTATGTAGTAAAAGATACGTTACAAATGATCTAAAAACAAGTTATTTGAACTCCTCGAAGCGTAAAAAGATTGCTATGAATCGAAATAAAACTTTCTTGGTGTTTGTACAATTTGGTGAAAAGTTACGAAGTGCAAGATTCGATCCAAACCATCTCAAAAACACGTTATTTGAACTCCTCGGAATGATAAAAGATTGTTTTGAATCGAAAAACCAAATTTCTTAGTGTTTGTAAAATCTGGTGAAGAGGTATGTAGTAAAAGATACGATACAAATGATCTAAAAACAAGATATTTGAACTCCTCGAAGCGTAAAAATATTGCTATTTATCGAAAATAAAACTTTCTTAGTGTTTGTACAATTTGGTGAAAATTTACGTAGTGAATGATTTGATCCAAACAATCTCAAAAACACATTATTTGAACTCCTCGGAATGTTAAAAGATTATTTTGAATCGAAAAACAAATTTCTTAGTGTTTGTAAAATATGTTGAAAAGTTATGTAGTAAAAGATACGATACAAATTATCTAAGAACAAGCTATTTGAACTCCTCGAAGCGTAAAAAGATTGCTATGAATAGAAAACAAAACTCTCTTCGTGTTTGTACAATTTGGTGAAAAGTTACGAAGTGAAAGATTCGATCCAAACCATCTCAAAAACACGTTATTTGAACTCCTCGGAATGCTAAAAGATTGTTTTGAATCGAAAAACAAACTTTATTAGTGTTTGTAAAATTTGGTGAAAAGTTATGTAGTAAAAGATACGATACAAATGATCTAAAAACAAGTTATTTGAACTCCTCGAAGCGTAAAAAGATTGCTATGAATCGAAATAAAACTTTCTTGGTGTTTGTACAATTTGGTGAAAAGTTACGAAGTGAAAGATTCGATCCGAACCATCTCAAAAACACGTTATTTGAACTCCTCGGAATGCTAAAAGATTGTTTTGAATCGAAAATCCAACTTTCTTAGTGTTTGTAAAATATGGTGAAAATGTATGTAGTAAAAGATACGATACAAATGATCTAAAATAAAGATAGTTGAACTCCTCCAAGCGTAAAAATATTGCAATGAATCGAAAGTAAAACTTTCTTCGTGTTTGTACAATTTGGTGAAAAGTTTCGTAGTGAAAGATTCGATCCAAACCAACTCAAAAACACGTTATTTGAACTCCTCGGAATGCTAAAAGATTGTTTTTAATCGACAAACAAACTTTCTTAGTGTTTGTAAAATTTGGTGAAAAGTTATGTAGTAAAAGATACGATACCAATGATCTAAAAACAAGTTATTTGAACTCCTCGAAGCGTAAAAATATTGCAATGAATCGAAAAGAAAACTTTCTTAGTGTTTGTACAATTTGGTGAAAAGTTACGTAGTGAAAGATTTGATCCAAACCATCTCAAAAACACGTTATTTGAACTCCTCGGAATGCTAAAAGATTGTTTTGAATCGAAAAACAAACTTTCTTAGTGTTTGTAAAATTTGGTGAAAAGTTATGTAGTAAAAGATACGATACAAATGATCTAAAAACAAGTTATTTGAACTCCTCGTAGCGTAAAAAGATTGCTATGAATCGAAAATAAAAACTTTCTTAGTGTATGTAAAATTTGGTGAAAAGTTATGTAGTATAAGATACGATACAAATGATCTAAAAACAAGTTATTTGAACTCCTCGAAGCGTAAAAAGATTGCTATGAATCGAAAAGAAAACTTTCTTAGTGTTTGTATAGTTTGGTGAAAAGTTACGTAGTGAAAGATTTGATCCAAACCATCTCAAAAACACGTGTTAAAAGATTGTTTTGAATTGAAAAACAAACTTTCTTAGTGTTTGTAAAATTTGCTGAAAAGTTATGTAGTAAAATATATGATACAAATGATCTAAAAACAATTTATTTGAACTCCTCGAAGCGTAAAAATATTGCTATGAATCGAAAATAAAACTTTCCTAGTGTTTGTACAATTTGGTGAAAAGTTACGTAGTGAAAGATTCGATCCAAACCGTCTCAAAAACACGTTATTTGAACTCCTCAGAACGTTTAAAGATTGTTTTGAATCGAAAAATAAACATTCTTAGTGTTTTTAAAATTTGGTGAAAAGTTATGTAGTAAAAGATACGATACAATTGATCTAAAAACAAGTTATTTGAACTCCTCGAAGCGTAAAAAGATTGCTATTAATCGAAAATAAAAAATTCTTGGTGTTTGTACAATTTGGTGAAAAGCTACCAAGTGATAGATTCGATCCAAACCATCTCAAAAACACGTTATTTGAACTCCTCGGAATGCTAAAAGATTGTTTTGAATCGAAAAATAAACGTTCTTTGTGTTTGTAAAATTTGGTGAAAAGTTATGTAGTAAAAGATACGATACAAATGATCTAAAAACAAGTTATTTGAACTCGTCGAAGCGTTAAAAGATTGCTATGAATCGAAAATAAAACTTTCTTGGAGTTTGTACAATTTGGTGAAAAGTTACGTAGTGAAAGATTCGATCCAAACCGTCTCAAAAACACGTTATTTGAACTCCTCAGAACGTTTAAAGATTGTTTTGAATCGAAAAATAAACATTCTTAGTGTTTGTAAAATTTGGTGAAAAGTTATGTAGTAAAAGATACGATACAATTGATCTAAAAACACGTTATTTCAACTCATCGAAGCGTGAAAAGATTGCTATGAATCAAAAAGAAAACTTTCTTACTGTTTGTACAATTTGGTGAAAAGTTACGTAGTGAAAGATTCGATCCAAACCATCTCAAAAACACGTCATTTGAACTCCTCAGAACGTTAAAAGATTATTTTGAATCGAAAAAATAACTTTATTAGTGTTTGTAAAATTTGGTGAAAAGTTATGTTGGAAAAGATACGATACAAATGATTTAAAAACACGTTATTTGAACTCCTCGAAGCGTAAAAGATTGCTATGAATCGAAAGTAAAACTTTCTTAGTGTTTGTACAATTAGGTGAAAAGTTACGTAGTGAAAGATTCCATCCAAACCATTTCAAAACACACGTTATTTGAACTCCTCGGAATTCTAAAAGATTGTTTTGAATCGAAAAACAAACTTTCTTAGTGTTTGTAAAAATTGGTGAAAAGTTATGTAGTAAAAGATACGATACAAATGATCTAAAAACACGTTATTTGAACTCCTCGAAGCGTAAAAAGATTGCTATGAATCGAAAATAAAAATTTCTTGGTGTTTGTGCAATTTGGTGAAAAGTTACGTAGTGAAATATTCGATCCAAACCGTCTCAAAAACACGTTATTTGAACTCCTCAGAACGTTTAAAGATTGTTTTGAATCGAAAAATAAACATTCTTAGTGTTTGTAAAATTTGGTGAAAAGTTATGTAGTAAAAGATACGATACAATTGATCTAAAAACACGTTATTTCAACTCCTCGAAGCGTGAAAAGATTGCTATGAATCGAGAAGAAAACTTTCTTAGTGTTTGTGCAATTTGGTGAAAAGTTACGTAGTGAAATATTCGATCCAAACCGTCTCAAAAACACGTTATTTGAACTCCTCAGAACGTTTAAAGATTGTTTTGAATCGAAAAATAAACATTCTTAGTGTTTGTAAAATTTGGTGAAAAGTTATGTAGTAAAAGATACGATACAATTGATCTAAAAACACATTATTTCAACTCCTCGAAGGGTAAAAAGATTGCTATGAATCGAAAAGAAAACTTTCTTAGTGTTTGTATAATTTGGTGAAAAGTTACGTAGTGAATGGTTTGTTCCAAATAATCTCAAAAACACGTTATTTGAACTCCTCGGAATGTTAAAAGATTGTTTTGAATCGAAAAACAAACTTTCTTAGTGTTTGTAAAATTAGTTGAAAAATTATGTAGTAAAAGATACGATACAAATGATCTAAAAACATGTTATTTGAACTCCTCGAAGCGTAAAAATATTGCTATGAATCGAAAATAAAACTTTCCTAGTGTTTGTACAATTTGGTGAAAAGTTACGTAGTGAAAGATTCGATCCAAACTGTCTCAAAAACACGTTATTTTAACTCCTCAGGACATTAAAAGATTGTTTTGAATCGAAAAACATACTTTCTGAGTGTTTATAAAATTTGATGAAAAGTTATGTAGTAAAAGATACGATACAAATGATCTAAAAACAAGTTATTTGAACTCCTCGAAGCGTAAAAAGATTGCTATGAATCGAAAATAAAACTTTCTTGGTGTATGTACAATTTGGTGAAAAGTTACGAAGTGAAAGATTCGATCCAAACCATCTCAAAAACACGTTATTTGAACTCCTCGGAATGCAAAAAGATTGTTTTGAATCGAAAAACAAACTTTATTAGTGTTTGTAAAATTTGGTGAAAAGTTATCTAGTAAAAGATACGATACAAATGATCTAAAAACACGTTATTTGAACACTTCGAAGCGTGAAAAGATTGGTATGAATCGAAAAGAAAACTTTCTTAGTGTTTGTACAACTTGGTGAAAAGTTACGTAGTGAAAGATTCGATCCAAACCATCTCAATAACACGTCATTTGAACTCCTCGGAATGTTAAAAGATTATTTTGAATCGAAAAGCTAAATTTATTAGTGTTTGTAAAATTTGGTGAAAAGTTATGTAGTAAAAGATACGGTACAAATGATCTAAAAACACGTTATTTGGAATCCTCGAAGCGTAAAAAGATTGCTATGAATCGAAAGTAAAACTTTCTTAGTGTTTGTACAATTTGATGAAAAGTTACGTAGTGAAAGATTCGATCCAAACCTTCTCAAAAACACGTTATTTTAACTCCTCAGGACATCAAAAGATTGTTTTGAATCGAAAAACAAACTTTCTTACTGTTTGTAAAATTTGGTGAAAAGTAATGTTGTAAAAGATATGATACAAATGATCTAAAAACACGTTATTTGAACTCCTCGAAGCGTAAAATGATTGCTATGAATCGAAAAGAAAACTTTCTTAGTGTTTGTACAATTTGGTGAAAAGTTACGTAGTGAAAGATTCGATCCAAACCATCTCAAAAACACGTTATTTGAACTCCTCGGAATGCTAAAATATTGTTTTGAATCGAAAAACTAACTTTCTTAGTGTTTGTAAAATTTGGTGAAAAGTTACGTAGTAAAAGATACGATACAAATGATCTAAAAACAAATTTATTGAACTTCTCGAAGCGTGAAAAGATTGCTATGAAACGAAAATTGAACTTTCTTAGTGTTCATACAATTTGGTGAAATGTTACATAGTGAAAGATTCGATCCAATCATTTCAAAAACACGTTATTTGAACTCCTCAGTATGTTAAAAGATTGTCTTGAATCGAAAAACAAACTTTCTTAGTGTTTGTAAAATTTGGTGAAAAATTATGTAGTCAAAGATACGATACAAATGATCTAAAAACAAGTTATTTGAACTCCTCAAAGCGTAAAAAGCTTCCTATCAATCGGAAATAAAATTTCTTAGTGTTTGTACAATTTGGTGAAAAGTTACGTTGTGAAAGATTTGATCCAAACCATCTCAAAAACACGTTATTTGAACTACTCAAAGCGTGAAAAGATTGCTATGAATCGAAAATAAAACTTTCTTAGTGTTTTTACAATTTGGTGAAAAGTTACGTAGTGAAAGATTCGGCCCAAACCATTTCAAAAACACGTAATTTGAACTCCTCGGAATGCTAAAAGATTGTTTTGAATCGAAAATCAAACTTTCTTTGTGTTTGTTAAATTTGGTGAAAAGCTATGTAGTAAAAGATTCGATACAAATGAGCTAAAAACCTGTTATTTGAACTCCTCGGAGCGTAAAAAGATTACTATGAATCGAAAATAAAACTTTGTTAGTGTTTGTACAATTTGGTGAAAAGTTACGTAGTGAAAGATTCTATCGAAACCGTCTCAAAAACACGTTATTCCAACTCCTCAGAATGTTAAAACAGTGTTTTGAATTGAAAAACAAACATTCGTAGTGTATGTAAAATTTGGTGAAAAGTTATGTAGTAAAAGATATGATACAAATGATCTAAAAACAAGTTATTTGAACTCCTCGAAGCGTGAAAAGATTGCTATGAATCGAAAAGAAAACTTTCTTAATGTTTGAACAATTCGGCGAAAAGTTACGTAGTGAAATATTCAATCCAAACAATCTCAAAAACACGTTATTCAAACTCCTCACAATGTTAAAAGATTGTTCTGAATCGAAAAACAAACTTCTTTGTGTTTATAAAATTTGGTTAAAAGTTATGTAGTGAATGATATGATACAAATGATCTAAAAACACGTTATTTGAACTCCTCGAAGCGTAAAAAGATTGGTATGAATCGAAAATAAAACTTTCTTAGTGTTTGTACCATTTGGTGAAAAGTTACCTAGTGAAAGATTCGATCCAAACCATCTCAAAAACATGTTATTTGAACTCCTCGGAATGCTAAAAAATTGTTTTGAATCGAAAAACAAATTTTCTTAGTGTTTGTAAAATTTGGTGAAAAGTTATGTTACGATACAAATGACCTAAAAACAAGTTATTCGACCTCCTCGAAGCGTAAAAAGATTGCTAGGAATCGAAAATAAAACTTTCTTTGTGTTTGTGAAATATGGTGAAAAATTATGTAGTAAAAGATACGATACAGATGATCTAAAAACATGCCATTTGAACTCCACGAAGCGTGAAAAGATTGCTATGAATCAAAAAGAAGACTTTCTTAGTGTTTGTACAATTTGTGGAAAAGTTTCGTAGTAAAAGATTCGATCCAAATCATCTAAAAACCACGTTATTTGAACTCCTCATAATGTTAAAAGATTGTTTTGAATCGAAAAATAAACTCTCTTAGTGTTTGAAAAATTTGGTGAAAAATTATGTAATAAAAGATACGATACAAATGATCTAAAAACACGTTATTTCAACTCCTCGAAGCGTGAAAAGATTGCTATGAATCGAAAAGAAAACTTTCTTAATGTTTGTAAAATTTGGCGAAAAGTTACGTAGTGAAAGATTCAATCCAAATCATCTCAAAAACACGTTATTTGAACTCCTCAGAATGTTAAAAGATTATTTTGAATCGAAAAACAAACTTCTTTGTGTTTATAAAATTTGGTTAAATGTTATATAGTGAAAGATATGATATAAATGATCTAAAAACACGTTATTTGAACTCCTCGAAGCATAAAAAGATTGCTATGAATAAAAAATAAATCTTTCTTAGTGTTTGTAAAATTTGGGAAAAAGTTACGTAGTGAAAGATTCGATACAAACCATCTCAAAAACACGTTATTTGAACTCCACAGAATTCAAAAAGATTGTTTTGAATCGAAAAACAAACTTTCTTAGTGTTTGTAAAATTTGGTGAAATGTTATGTAGTCAAAGATACGATACAAATGATCTAAAAACAAGTTATTTGAACTCCTCGAAGCGTAAAAAGATTGCTAGGAATCGAAAATAAAACTTTCTTAGTGTGTACAATTTGGTGAAAAGTTACGTAGTCAAATATTCGATCCAAACCATCTCAAAGACACGTTATTTGAACACCTCAGAATGTTAAAAGGTTGTTTTGAATCGAAAAACAAACTTTCTTTGTGTTTGTAAAATTTGGTGAAAAGTTATGTAGTAAAATATACGATACAAATGATCTAAAAACACGTTATTTGGACTCCTCGAAGCGCGAAAAGATTGCTATGAATCGAAAAGAAAACTTTCTTAGTGTTTGTACAATTTGGTGAAAAGTTACGTAGTGAAATATTCGATCCAAATCATCTCAAAAACACATTATTTCAACTCCTCAGAATGTTAAAAGATTGTTTTGAATCGAAAGACAAAATTTCTTAGTGTTTGTAAAATTTGGTGAAAAGTTAGGTAATAAAAGATACAATACAAATGATCTAAAAACACGTAACTACTCGAAGCGTAAAAAGATTGCTATGAATCGAAAATAAAACTTTTTTACTGTTGGTACAATTTGGTGAAAAGTTACGTAGTGAAAGATTCGATGCAAACCATCTCAAAAACACGTTATTTGAACTCCTCAGTATGTTAAAAGATTGTTTTGAATCAAAAACAAAGTTTCTTTGTGTTTGTAAAATATGGTGAAAAGTTATGTAGTCAAAGATACGATACAAATGATCTAAAAACAAGTTATTTGAACTCCTCGAAGCGTAAAATGATTGCTATGAATCAAAAATAAAACTTCCTTAGTATTTATACAATTTGGTGAAAATACGTAATGAAAGATTCGATTCAAACTATCTTATTAATTTATGGACAATTAATAATAAACCAAACAAATAAGATAAAAATATTTGTAAAATCAGATTCTATTATGAGTTGAGTCGGTTCAATATACTCAATTGTTATTTACCCATTGAATAAATATTTATGTTTTAAATCGGATCCATTTATTCATTTATCAACTACTCATTTAACACTAAATAACAAAATATCATATTATCAAATATAACGATAAACTAAATAACAAATATCATATTATGAAATATAATGATAGGATCGCAAGGGGGGCTTCATATCACCACGCATTTTTTTTAAAGAACTGATATATCTATGAAGCTATGTTGCTGCAAGGAGAGGAAGATAGGTGGATTCGAGCAAAGTACGAACTGTGTCAAACCTAGCATTCCTCGAAGAATGTGAGCTTCTCCAAGCGCAAGGGAGATGAGAGGGTTAGATCTCGGCACAAACAAGATCAATCATTGATCTTTTTCACTGCTTTTAAACCCTCCCATCCTCTTGCACATGGAGAAGACGTCCTTTGAAAAATGCTCGATCCGACTTAGCTCGCGCTTAAATTCAATGGATCCACCGATCGTCCACACCATGTAACAACATAGCCTTTGGAATTAGGGCAAGCTTTATTTTTGTCTTTCTAATTTGGAGAAGAAGATGGATCTGGAAATGAATGGAATTGGATGGTTAATATAGAAAAAGGTAAGGATGTGTAGTGCAAGCTAGTAGGCACGTTGCCAACTCGCCAAGTTGCTAATTAATGTGACATGTGCATGGGAAAAAAGAACAAATATTTTATTGATTTCCTAACGCATTGTCAAACCTCTAAAAAGGATTAATGTATACAAAACGTTTGGCCCTATTAGCCTAGTAGATATTTATTTTTGTTTTATTTTATAATAAATGTTCATATGTCTTACATTTGTTGATGTCAATGAAATCGAACACACAACATTTCACATCGTATGATTTTTGTTGACAAACTGATTTGTTGGGACAACAAGTGAAATGAGAAACTAATACATCACTATCTTTATTTTAGGGGAAAAGAAAATTAAACATGTATACGAGTATATCTTTAACTTTATAATGTGTTTGTGTATTTCTCATTTTTTTTAGAGGTTGCAAAATCTAGGAAAATGGTATATTGAACAGTCTGATCAACACGATATCAACAAATCAATTGTATATGGGACCAGTAAATTGGTTATATTTTTTTAATCTTAGTAAAATGGTATATTGAACACATAATATATATATATATATATATATATATGCTAAAAATAATTCACAAAAAAATCCAAAAAAAAAAAAAATCCAAGGACCAAAATATACTATTGAAATTAGAAATATATATTCTTGTATTTAGCAAAATATACTTTTGAAAATATATTATTTTATTCTTAATTTTAGTCATATTAACATGTTGGATTCAACAGTATATTTTGTTAGTTTGAATATTATATTTTGCTAATTTCATTAGTATATTTTGACTGCGTGGATTCATTTTGAATTTTTTTTATTTTTTATTTTCCTTAACAAACATATATATATATATATATATATATATATATATATATATATATATATATATATATATATATAGGGATAGACATATGATCAATGACCAACACTATTGTTTGGCCAACTCGGCCAACAATACATATTTCACTAAATCTAAATATTAAAATCGAATTTTAACCGTATATATATGATTTATATCATTTGAAAATGTTGTAGATTTAATTTCATGAAAAATAAAAACTTCTATCATACTTATCATAATACTTAAAAAAATTGAACGGTAGAAAATAGTTACAACATGAATCATCATTAAATTAATTTTGAAATTCGATTTTTTTGGTTTGGATGTATTTTAAATCATATAGATAGGCTCAAGATGAATTTTTACTAAGTTTCGAGTTTTCCTTCATGGAAATTTATGAATTTGCCGAAATGGACGGTTGTGAAAATATGTTATCGGTTTTGTTAGATACAAAAATCGAAATTGTATGAAATTTATTCTACATCATATCTAAATGATATAAAACATATCTATACGGTTAAGATTCGATTATAATATTTCGATTTAGTGTAATAATTGTTGTTGGCCGACGTTGGCCAAACAAGAGTGTTGGTCATTGATCCTATCCTATATATATATATATATATATATATATATATATATATATATATATATATATATATATATATATATATTGTATCCAAAGTTTTTTTTAAATTACCGTATCGCCGTATTCGTATCGTATCTGATATGATATTCGTATTCGTATTCGTGCAACATAGCTAGCTGATAAGGGAAATATTTTTTTCATGGTAAGCAAAAAGAATAAATAGTCTTTCTAATCCAAGATTCCATCTCTCACTTCAAAATAAAACCATCAAAATCATGTTCTACCTAGAGGTTAATTGGGCGGATCGGGTTCAGATCGGGTTATTTCGGGTTCGGATCGTTTCGGTTTGCGGGTTGTTCGGGTCATCGGATCGTTCGGGTCGCGGTCGTTCGGGTTGTGGGTCGTTCGGATTCGGATCGTTTCGGTTTTCGAGTCATTCGGTTCCGGATCGTTTCGATTTTTGTATCATTCGGTTCCGGGTCGTTTCGGTTTTCGGATCGTTTCGGTTCCGGGTCGTTTTGGTTTTCGGGTCATTCGGGTCTTAGTTATTTTGATTTTCGGGTCATTCGAATTTCGCAAAATTTGATTTCGAATCATTCGATTTTCCAGAAATTTAGTTTTCGAAAAATTCGAAATTTATTTTATTGAATCCACAACATTTTAGCAATATTATATAGATTTTAACAATAATATATTAATTTCGGATCATTCGGATCGTTAGTTTTTGGTCAGTCGGATCATCGGGTCATTCGGGTTTCATATCGTTCGGAGTTCGGATCATTCGATTTCGGGTCGATTTCGATTTCGAGTTCGGATCATTCGGTTTCGGTTCCATTTCGAGTTCGAATTATTCGATTTCGATTCGATTTCGGATTCGGATCGTTGACTCTTCTAATTTTTCGGTTCGAGTCGGGTTCAAATTCGGACGGGTCGAATTATTTTTACAGGTCGGGTCAGATTTTGCCCGCTCTAGTTCTACCTACTGTCTTAATCCATTATCTTTCTTTCACAACACCCAATGCTCATCGATGGGAGTCCTCCTTGGCATCGCTGCTCTTTCTTCTATCCCCATTAACTCTCGTATTCCCACAAGCAATCCTCTTCTTCCTCTCTCCTCTTCGCTCTCTCTCCCTTTCATTAAACGAGGGACTGCTTCTCTGTCTTTTCGCCGTTTGTCTATGGCTTTCTTATCTTCTTCCTCTTCGTCTCCTCTTCCTTCTATTGGTAAGCAATTATCTCCTTTTTTTTTTGTGGGTTACTGTAATTTTGTTTTTGCGTGTCTTATTTTCTTCGAAAGGAAACTTCTTTTTCATATCTGTGAAGCGCGGACTGTTGGGGTTCTGAATTGAGTCGATTTAGGGTTCAATTATGTATGAAACTAATAAAATTCTGAATAACACACATTCTCATATCATTGACGGTTTGGGTTATTTTAAAGATTTTTTCAAATAAGTGAAAATTGGATTGAACATGCAAACTGAATTGCTGCATAAACCGATAAGAAACCCGGGCAATTGAGAATTTTGAATGGAGAGGGTCTTAGTCAAAAACTCACTTCTTTATTCTCTTTTAGAGTTTAATCTATTATTAGTATTTAATTCCTTCTTTTTTCATTTCATATCTGCAGAAACTTCAAATGATTCAGGAATGCATGTACCTTCATCAAGTGTAGTTGGCGAGACCGATTTGTTAATTGTGGGACCAGGAGTGCTCGGTCGAATAATAGCTAACATGTGGAAACAGGTTACTTCACATATATCTCTCAATAAATTCTCAATTTCGCAATTCATGTTCATTTGGACTCATTTTTACTCTATCGATACAGAATAAAATATGAACAAACTTTAATTTCAACACGCCACCTAAAATGTATTCTTGTTAATTTGAAATGTTTTTACAGGAATTTCCTGGTTGCAAAATTTATGGACAAACAGTGAGCACAGATCACCACGATGAATTAGCTCAATTAGGAATTTTACCATCCCTAAAAGGTTCTCAAATTTCTAATAAAATCCCGTATGTGATTTTCTGTGCTCCTCCATCTCGTACCGAAGATTATGCTGGTGATGTCAGGTACCAAAAAATTGAAGCTAAACTCGAGGATCGAATCGTATTTCCATGATAATAGACTCAAAATTTTGTAACATTCTGGAATATATTTGCACATAATATATCTAATTTGTTATTTTTTTTTGTATAATTGCAGAATTGCAACATCGAATTGGAATGGAGAGGGTTCGTTCGTATTCACATCTAGCTCTGCCCCTTATGACCGAAACGACAATGGCCCTTGTGACGAGGTAATTCCACGTTCAATTTTAATTTCGCAGTGGCATTCTATGTAATTATCTTGAATTTTTCGATGAATATTTTAATTCATAGGATTATCCAGTAGTGCCAATTGGCCGAAGCCCTCGAACAGACAAACTTTTAAATGCAGAACAAGTTGTTCTAGTTGCTGGTGGTTGCGTTTTGAGGCTCGGTGGACTTTATATATCCTTATTCGAATTCATATTTTTTTTCTCTCTTATTTTTAGTAATTAAATCGGGAATTGAGTTCCCGCAAAACTTGGAATTGGTTTCCTTGACCGGGTTGGTTTTTACAAAGAAGATAGAGGAGCTCATTGTTATTGGCTAGCAAAAGGTGTTGTCGATGCTCGTCCTGATCACGTGCTCAATCTTATACATTACGAGGTAATAAATATTTACAATATTTTTATGCATATGTTTAGAAATAATATCGTGATATATTTGATGGCATTTAACAGGATGCTGCGTCTCTCTCTATAGCGATCATGAAAAAGAAGCTTCGTTCGCGTATCTTTGTTGGATGCGATAACCACCCTCTTTCTAGGTATTTCCTAATTTTATTAATTTCTATGTTTTTATTTACTTAAATCTTAAAAAAGGTTTTTTTTCAAGTAAGCATTAGTTGGCATTGAATTTAACTGAGATTTTTTGTCACTAGGCAAGAAGTTATGGATTATGTGAATAAAAGCGGGAAATTTAGCAAGAAATTCGAGGCTTTTACTGGTAATTTTTTCAAGAAGTTTTTTTTGTTCTTTTTTTAATAATTTGTATGATTTATTGACGTAATTTTTAGGCCGAGATGATCCTTTAGGGAAAAGATTGAATAATTCGAAAACAAGGGCCGAGATTGGATGGGAGCCCAAGTATTCAAGTTTCCCTGCATTTCTTGGTCTAAAAGAATAAACAAGCAAAAATGTTGTCAATTCGTTTTTTCTCCTTTCTCGTCGATGTTGTGGATGAATTTCTGAAGTGCCAGCAACCAATGTAATGCAAAAAAAATAAGAAAGAAAAATATTGATTGATGGGTACATTTATGCATTTTTTTATGAAGTCAATTATTCTTCTATAATCATCAATCATTTTGTTCTTGTTTACAATAAATACATACTGCACATAACATACTGGACTTAAAAATAAGAAATAATGAAATTAATATATAAGATATATCATTATATGCAGGGGCGGAATCAGACACAAAAATTGGAGGGGGCCAAGAAGTACATTTTTTTTATCTAATGTCATTATAATATGACATGCAAAATAACAAAAGAACATAATATTATTAAACTTTAAGTAAAAAACAAAAGTATATATTATTCCAAAACAATTAAACATCCAAATTAAAATTTAATTTAAATACAACGAAATCCGTTTATTTTTTATATTTTTTCAACTAAAAACTAGCATTTATTACAACTATATTATTCATACATGAAAAATACCAAGTAATTGTCCTAATTTTATCAATTAGTTTAATTTTTTTATTTTTAGATTTTGAAAGTTTAAGATAAATTCTATAAACTTAATTATTAATTTTGAGAATTTTAAGAAACTTAAAATAGATACTGTTATGAATATTAATATTAATAATTGTATGAATATCCATGCACATGTATATAAGTTTTGATATTCTTATTTAATATGATTAAATGTAATTAATGTATTGTTTAGGGGTTTTCGATCTCTATAAATATAGACCATTTATGTACTATGAGATGATCCATTTGAATAAATTTTTTTTTCTCTCCTCATATTTCTTGTTGTCTATTTATTTATAACAGATGCTTGCTTTTATTTTATTTGTAATTTGAAGAAGATATTGACTTGTTTTAAAAATTATTGATAGGGTTCATAGAAAGAAAGAAAAAGACAAAATATTTGCAAGGGAGAATAAGCAAGGGAATTAAGTATGTATGAATCATACCAATGTAATATTTGAATGTTCAACATTCCACTTTTCATTGAATGGAAATTGATGAACAAAATTGGGCTTAGCCCATTTTGTATTTGCATGTAATAACATTCTTTGCACTCTAGAATATAAAAAATATAACTACAATTCATGAAAGGAGCCAAACAAATAGATTCTACCAATATCAATTAAAAAATTCTAGAATTAATTGGGGAGCCAAGGCTCCCCTTGACCCCCCTTGATTCCGCCACTGATTATATGTACTTCTTGTTCTAGTTTTCTCTAAATTATTTTCATTTATTTGTAGGCATAAATTAAAAAAAGATGAAATTTTAAAGCAAAATTTGAAATAAAGCAAACAAATAGTTTTTTGAGTAATATTATGGATGCTGAGTTTGTTGAGTTTGTATAGACACGATGTATAAAATCTCATTAAACGAGATTACACTAAGAAAATACAAGTCCAACAATACATCGTGCTTATATCATATGTTGTGAGAGCATCTTTGTTAATAAATCATTTTTTTGTGTGTGACCTGTAACGGTATCAATGATATTTTCATATGTTCAATTTTTTGAGGCATTCATGATATTTTTAATTTTGGAGGTAGCGTGGACCTCATCATGTCAACCCTTTTATCCTGTCATCCACATGCAACGTCACTACAATTATGGGCTATAGAGAGGACTTTAGGTGGTTTGAGATAACAAGCAATTAAATGAACATGTTATTATTCCATTTGAAACTTCATTTTCTTTGAATTTGATTGGTCTGACAAGTCTTCTTTGTTTAATACATTCTCTTGCATTGCATGCATTCTCACCATGAATCTCAACAATTATTGCTTAGCTTTCAAGACGTCGACATGTAAAACGAACAAAAACTCACGATATAGTTCTTTCAATTTCTGTTTTCGCTAAATAAAGTGATTAAGATATTTTTTTGTTTTCTTGAATTCTGTTGATGTATTCAATTTGGCCAAACAAATCATTTTTTATGTTCAAATGTGATTTTCACATGAAAACATCATTTTATTTGGCAGAAGAACAATGTCCAATGCAATTGTCCAAAAACTAAAATGGTGTAGTTTTATTTGCCAAAAACTTTAATACTTGTAACAAAAAAATATTATTACTATTTTTTTTTTGTAAACATTGCAAAAAAACCTCCAACATCCAGCCAATTAGTATCTGAACACGTTCTTCAAGTCGACAAGATTTAAAGAAAGGGATTTTGGGTCTTATTTTATTATTTCGCAGGACAAATTGTAGTAAATGAGAAAGACCCAATAAGCAGAGCTAATTGAGATTATAAATAAAAGGGGATAACTATGGGAAAATATACCACAAACAAGCCTTCCTTTCTTCCACAAATTTTGATTTCAAAACCATGTCTGATTCTCTAGCATTTGTCACTGGATCTCACGAATTCCAAATCAATGAATATAACATTACAAAAGGGATATCAAATAAGAACTACCTTCAATCAACCTCCTTTAAGGTGGGCGGCCACGATTGGGTGATCGAATTCTACCCAAATGGCTTCAATTCTGATGTTTCCAATTACATATCCGTCGCGGTGAGATTGGTAAGTCCTGCGAAAGAAGTGAAAGCAATATACACCTTGCGATTTCGAGATTGGAAGACCACTAAATGGTCGACCAAAACTGATATAAGTTCCGACGTACGAAGTTTCAAGCCTAATTCTGCCGAGGGAAGGTGGCGGTGGAGCCGTTTCATCAAAAGATCCGCATTTGAGGAATCAGATTATCTCAAGGACAATAAGCTTATCATTAAATGCAGACTGTGGGTTGTCATAGACAACTCACCGCAGAAACCACCAACCCCGAAGAAACCGGCAGAATCCAAACCCAAAGAAGAACAACAAGTGCCGAAACCGGTTTCTCCGGCACCACAAAAAGCTGTTATCCCAGATAAGCAACCATCAAACTTCGTTGATGAATTTACTCAACTCTTAGAGACTGGAGATTGTGCAGACGTAACATTTCTCGTCGAAGGTAAAACTTTCGCCGCGCACAAATGCGTGCTTGTGGCTCGCTCATCTGTTTTTCGCGAACAACTTGCTGCTTGTAACGTTAAGAGTACACAACGCATATCCATAGATCAAATTGATGCTCTTACTTTCAAATACTTGCTCCATTTTATATATACTGATTCCCTTCCTTACTCGAGCACTTCTGTTGAGGTGACGCAACGTTTGCTCATCGCGGCACACCAATTCAAAATAGATAGATTGAAGTTGATATGCGAGAAAGAACTTCCTGATAATGTCGCCATAACTATGATAAACACTTTAGAGCTCACGGTGCATCATAATCGCAGTTTACTGAAAGTTGTTGAAACCGAGTACACCACGAAGAGTGAAAAATCTTCGACAATATCAACGACGAAGGAGACGGAATATATACACATGACCAGTCAATCGGTCAGGGAAGAGAGCAACATAGTATCTAAGGCGGCCAAATAAGACTATTGGAGCAAAATCACATCTGAAGTGCAATATGAACCTGTACGGGTTTAGTATGTTTGTTATTTGTGTTTTCATGTTCAGCCAAGATGATTTTATTTTTCCAAGTTCAGTGAATTGTTCTTTTTTATGAATTGTGTACTTGTTCAGAATAAATTATGTAATTTTTTGTTTGGTTTTGTTTTGTTTTATGGAATGATTGCTTTGTCCAAATATGTGGATCTCGTATACTATGCTCAAATTCAATGTTCTATTTTATTTTTCAAGACATTTTTTTTTGGATGATCATATTATAAATCACATGAATAAAAACAACTTTGTGCAATTCGAGTTTTCGAATTTGCAGTTGAAATTTTGATGTTTGGATTTACGAAACTAGAACTACGTATCAATTAATATTTAATTGAGTCAATTAAAAATACTAATCAATTCATTTAACCATTTTTTTTGGGGGGGGGGGGGGAGGAGGGGCGGGGGATTTCCCCTCTAACAATTCATCTTACCCATCCAGTTGATCTAACACCGGAGGGATCTAGTTCATTGCTTTACAAAGAATTTGTACACGAAATTGAACTCATTTTCTCCATTACATTCCTCACTGAAGATGATCCGTCGGGCTTAGCAAAAAAATCCCGCAAGCAACCCAGATCACCGGAAAAGGTCTCGATTCGTCGCACTCTCCCTTCGTGCACCATCGGGGGACCTCCACAACTCTCTCTCCTCTCTCAATTTCGACTGGAAATGGATCATCCAGTCAAATTTCGGGCTATAAAGCAATGTGTGATCGCTACTCTCTCTCTCTCTCTCTCTCTCTCTCTCTCTCTCTCGATCGATCGATCGATCGAGGGTATTTAGGAGTAGTAACCTTTTAGATTAAGACAAATAACCTCAAATTATAATTGTAAACGTATAAAGGATTTTAATATTAATAAAATAATAGAAATAGGATATAAGAGCTTACTCTATTTTTTCAAAAAAAAAACATCAACGGACATGAAAATCTTTTTTTTTTTTTTGAAGGAGAGACGACCAATAGTCGTCAACTCGAATTTCATTAAAGAATAGTATTAATTTACAAAACAAGCACATAGTGGATAAATAGTAAATTAATTCCTAATTAACTCCTATCCACCTAGTAAAGACTAAAGAACTCTAGCTAGCCATAAACTAAAGTTTTTAGCCTAGTCAGACTGAGCGGATTACTCGCAGTATGTCATCCATCTCCTTGTGTCTTGAATAGCCATATTCCCCACATGAGCTGAAGAGGCACTCTGTGCATTGAAGATTTTATTGTTCCTAGCCTTCCATATATTCCAGACCGTTGCGAGCCAAGTTGTTCGACCAATCTCGGTGTAGCTCTTATTGATCCAGAATTGGATTGTTTGATTTAGTCCGTTAATGGGGATTCCAAAGGTTAGGGAGATGGTTTGCCATATTTCCATAGAAAAGGGGCAATCAAATAAGAGATGCTGGGAAGTTTCAGGTGTAATTGTACACATGGGGCAAGTAAAATTATTGGGCCAACCCCTCCTTTGTAGATTATCACTAGTTAGGATTCGCGATAAAATGACCAGCCACCCAAAGAATTTAACCTTGAGAGGAGCCTTGGTTTTGAATAATGTAACGTTCCAGGGGCAGGGAATTCCTGGATTTATGAAAAATTTGTATAAATAGCTCGTCTTGGGAGGGGGCACTACGCCGTTGACATGCGAGCGACCCTTATTGAAGGTTTGGTACATTGGCCAGAGTTTGGAGAGATCTCTTATAAAGAAAGAATACGTCGATTGGTTAGAAAGCATTGCGGATTCTATGTTCGAAGAGTTATAAAGATCTCTGATTGTTTCCGACCAAAGGGAGGTGGGGTCATCATGTAATTTAAAGATCCACTTAAGCAGCAATGTTTTGTTTCGAAGATTTATGTTAGGAAGTCCTAATCCTCCATTAATTTTGGGAAGCGATACTTTGTCCCAGCTGACAAGACAGTGTCCACCCGAACATTTGTTGGTTCCTTTCCAGAGGAAGGTACGTGAGATTGAGATTAGTTTGTTTAAGACCCATTGCGGTAGTTGGAGCACCTGCATGAAGTGGGTGGGCATGGCGTTAAGTACAAATTTAATGAGAGTTAATCTGCCGCCCGAAGAAAGAAAGAGACTTTTCCATGAGGAAAGTTTATTCCGCACCTTATTAATCAAAGGTAGGTAAGCGATTTTTCGAGGTTTCTTAATAGAGAGGGAGACACCAAGATAGGTGATGGGGAGGGATGTTTGAGTGCATTTTAGTATATCCTTAACCGTTTGGTGAAGGTGTTGAGGAATAGAAATTGGGACGAAAGATGTTTTAGACCAATTAATCTTTAGTCCGGAGACTTCCGCAAATAAGTCCAGGGCATAAGAGATAATTTGGAGGTTTGTGGGTGTTGCCTCGATAAATATGACAGTGTCGTCTGCATATTGCATTGCTTTGGGAGCCATTTTTATTGGAGAAGAGAAAAAAAGATTAAGGGCTCGTAGGAGGTTTTGGAGGGAGTCAACTACCAGGTCGAAAAGCAAAGGTGACAGGGGGTCACCTTGCCTCAAGCCTCTTTAGTGGTGAAAACTAGGTCCTTTCTCGCCCTTTATTTTTACTCTTGAAGTTGAGGATTGAGTGAGTTTTTCAATCCAGCAGTTTCATTCATTCGGGAATCCTCTTACACGAAGCAGATTGTAGAGATATTCCCATGAGACCGTGTCGAAGGCCTTATGGAAGTCTATCTTAAGCATTACCGACGGTATTTTGCTTTTGTGGAGGTTTGATAGGACTTCCCTAGTGGAAATAAATATTTCCGAGATAGACCTCTTTCGGATGAACGCTCCTTGGTTGTTTGAGATAAGTTCTGGCAGAGATAGTTGCAGCCTATTCGATAGTATTTTGGATATTATTTTTGAGATTGGAGTTATTATGCTAATTGGGCGGAATTCGTTGAGCATACTAGCATCCTCTTTTTTTGGTATAAGAATGATGTCTGCAAAGTTGTTGTAAAATTGTGCTTGAAACCATTTCTTGATCGGAGTTATTATGCTAAACGGACATGAAAATCTTAAAACCATTTCTTTTTATTATTTTGATGTAAAATTGTTTAATATCGATATCATGTTTGTATCCGCGAGAAACCTATGTTAAGACAAATTTATAATAACAAATCTCATAATTCTTGAAAATGTACTTAATTAATTATTTCAGATTATTTTATCAACTAAAAGAACAAAGCAACACACTTATCGACCAATGCCATACTTCTTTACAACTAGGGGTCGAATGCAGGAATTGGTTTCTCAGATCCCCATACCGCCTTGAACACTGATCTTGCAACAACATTTCTGTACACGTCCTCGTCTCTTTTCTTCAATAAATAAGAAATCATGCTCTCAACTTCTGATTTTACATGCAAATAAAGATCACTTGCAGCTTTTCTGTTTCTTATCACATATTTCTTGTCTCTTGTGGTAATGGGCTTCCCAAATAGATAGTAGAATCGACCTGGTATTTTCGGTACCAAACCCGGAAAGAATACTTCAATGTCATCATTTTCCCTGAAATCAAAAAACTCAATTAATTAAAACTCCTCATATTAAACCCTGAACCTTTAACAGTACATATTTATGGTATTTGAGCTAATAATTACCTTAATTTGAGATGTTGACTGTATGCCTTTATCATCTCCTTGCCAAAAGGGAGTCCCATTATGTCTTCAAATTTCAAAATCAACTGTAACAAGCAATTTGAAACCCCAAATTTGTGCGATTATTCAAGAATTTTACCCTATCTTGACTGGTACAGTATTAAAACTCAATGGTACCAGTAGCAAATATATATTGAATTCTCACATCTAATAAATCATCTTCTCCTACGACGCCGAAAGGGACGATTGTAGCTCCAAGTTGGGCTGCCATTCTGACGAACTCGGGTTTACTTGGCCACAATAACTTATACTCTTCACCCTGTATATACTCAGAGATTTAATATATCATAAAAGTGAAATCAAGATGATATAATTCTCCCATGATAAAACATAACAATCATCATACCATCATCAAATAAATTTAAACATGAATTCACCTTCCGATGAATAGCCTCTTTGTGACCACCAGGATAGAGAAGCACAAACTCTCCATTTTCCAATAGCCGGTACACATTCTTGCCTGATAGCGGTACCGTACCACACAAATTCACGTAATCAAAGAACTGTCTACCCTTCGTAGAACTCTCGGGCAGATGCGGGAAGAGTTGTGGATGACCAATTCCGCGTATAACGACTTTCTTCTCGCTCAAGAAACGCGGTAGGAGAGGTATCATTTCGAAACCTAATAACATGTGGTTACCAACTAATAGAACCGGTCCTTCATTCGGTATGCCGGAAAGGTTGTTTATTATAGAACCATCGTTTAATGTTGAGAACATTGCTGGACTCGTTGCGAAATGGAAGTCCCTATATATATATATATCAAAAAGTTATTATTAGAGTTAATCCTAAAAGAGAGATTGAGAATAAATATAGGATTGTTTACTGCGAAGATTCCACTATTTCAATTAGTTCTGTTGTTGAAGGTGGTATAAAATCTGAAATGCGCTCGAATTTGCTTGAATGACGGTACATGTTAACACATTTAATAATAGTCGGTAAATGAACATCAAATTCCTGAAATTATCAATCAAATAACTTATAAACAAGTTCCAAATCCATGTTGCTTATCAATTATAATATATCTACAGATTTGCATTTTGTTCTTGTACTTACCATTAAAAGGTTGTGGCCATGATCCTCAAAATAGTGGATCTTGCAATTACTTAATAGCTTTTGAAGCCTTTGAGCTTCCCTTTTGCTTGGAAAAATATTATCAAGGCAACTACATATAAATTGAGAAATTGCAAATTAAGACACTAAATTTGTAGCTCGATTAATTTTTTGTGTACTTGAAGGAAAGATGGAATAAATTTGGAACCTGGCAATTATGAGGACTTCGGCTTTTACTTTATCGAGGAGGGAATTAGTGTAATTAGATGCTGATTTGAGAAGTTCAACTTTCCATGAAAAGGTATCTTCGGGTAGTTTTTCTACTAATTGCTGCATTATACCAAAAACAATTCAATAATTAATCTCAAAATTGTTTAAAGATACTCACTCTTAGAAGTTAGAACACACACACACATGACCACAAATAGTTTTGGTAGCATATAAAGAGCAAAAGAATCTTCACTGAAATTTGCAAGGGCATCGAGAGATCTTTCGATATTGTGATTAGTGCCTCTAAAGGATGGGACCCACCTTCCACACTACTCTTTGCCATCTTAATTTCATTATCTGAATCCATATATCCAAACAATTACTCAGTGTATTGTTGTGTGGGGCGTGGCGTGCATGATATTTTGCAATTGTACTACAATTGAAGTTAATTATCCAAAAATAACAAACATAATGGCTGTACCTAAATTGATGTTGAGAAAATGGGTCATTGAGATACATTGCTGGTTAGACAATATATTAGAAAGTGAAGATAAATTTTGGAGCTGAGACCTCTCAAATGATGTTCCTGGAAAAAAAAAACAGAGTAAATTATATATATAAACTTACAAAGGTACCCAATTGCATAAAAGTACTTCCATATAAACAAGTTAACTTATTACCTGGATTAATTAGCACTAAAATTATGTCAATATGGGGATTATGCGCAGCAACTGCAAGCGCTAAACAAGCTCCAATTGAATTTCCCAATAAATAAATAGGTCTTTTGGGAGCAATTGAGTGTTCATACTTCAATTCTTCTTCTACAAATTTCACAAGTCCTTGAAAAAAGAAACCGAATAAATGAACTGAGTATTGAATGTTCGAGTTTCGACCAATATAGATATAATGCAATTAGAAATCATAAAGGCGTAATAAAATTAATTATACCTTCAAATGGTGTTCTATCATGAAAAGGGATGTGCATGCACCTAAGTTCAAAGATCCTGCAATTCCAAGAAACATATTATTTTCTATCAATCAGAGTTTCTAATATACCAGGTGGTTCATGTTTCTCGTAATTTCGAATTGTCTATACCTTCCGAGAGCCTTGTGATGCATGAATAGCCCCAAGCCAATTCCATCCATTCCTGCTCACAAAATAAACAAATTGAGAGAGAGGCTTCAACAATTATATACAAGGCGAAAGGAGATCTATCTTACCAGGCAAGTAAAGGAGAACAGGTGCACCATTAATTGGGGCCTCGGCATCGAGGGGGCAAAACCATCTAGGTGGTCCATTGTCAGAAGTTATGAATTCCCTCACTATGTGCAAATATTCATTCTTCTCTTTAGGGTTTTGATACCCATCATCATACAACACCTCAAGTCCTTTGTACTTCTTTGCTGAAGTTCTAACTTTTCTCTCCCTACTGCTAATTCTTGCGATACTTATTGGCCGGACATTGTTATCGTGCAGAGTGAGAAAAGGTTGGGCATGTAGAGAGAGAACGGCCATCGAGTTGGTCGTTGTTTGTTTACGGGGTTGTCATGATATATAAGCCTCTCTCTCACTTTTAGAAACAAGGTTGGTGATGATCAAAAATATAATGGTGCATTCATTGAAATTCATTGAGATTCTTGACTTGTTGGATGTGCAAACAGAGGAGAGGGTACAAAGAGTGTGACGAGATTGTATTATATTGAAATTGAAATTTGAAAATATGGTTGTATAATTGGTGTAATTTGCAAACCACCTTTCGTTCTCACCAACTAAAGTTTGTTAGAACAATGAACTTACATTAAATACATTTCTAGCTTACACGTTGAATATATATACATGCATATATCATGGTTCGAAAGTAGGGATTTGAGCTGAAGGGCCCCAAGTAGCCTGAAATATAGCTCGTTGGGCAATGCTCCTATAAGGGTCTTCTTCTCTCTTCCTCTTCAAGTATGAAATTATGGTCTCGATTTCAGATTTAATTTGCGTATACACCGTCATTGCCTTGTTTCTGTCCTTCAGAATGTCTCCTCCCTTTGTTTCGATTGGTTTCCCAAATAAGTAGTAAACCCGGCCTGGAACCTTTGGTAGAAGGCCAGGTAAGTAAAACTTTTGTTGCGATACTTCTCCATTAACGTTTGACCTAAAATGAGAAAGACAAAGGAAACATTAATGCCAAAAAAGTTATTCCGAAGATTATTGAGGTATTACATAATGTATCACAAGTAATATTCCTAACTACATTCTAAAAATATGAATTTTGTAATTACCTTACGTTTGGAATTGCTTTATTTTGCTCATCCATCCATTCTCTAACAAAAGGAATGTTCTTCATATCATTATAATCTAGAACAAACTGCAAAGGAAAGAGAAAAATTAGATCTCAGCACAATCTACAACACCAAAGTTAACAGAAAATGATGATTCAATTTCTAGTAACAAAATGCACATATTGTGTAAACGAAAGAAAAAACAATTCCTTAAAATAAAAAAGAGAAAATAAAGCACCTCAGTCAAATCATCCTCCCCAACAACGCCAAATGGTATGATTGTAACCCCAAATCGCGCAGCCATTCGCACGAACTCAGGCTGCTCGGGCCAAAACAGCTTGTACTCCTCTCCCTATCCCCAATTGAAGTTCTCAATCATCAATTTCAAAGAAATGAAATGAAACAATGAAGCCTAATAATAATAATAAACATTACCTTCATATGCAAAGCTTCTCGAGCCCCTCCAGGATACATAAGCACGAAATCCCCTCTCTCGAAGAGCCGGTACATATTAATTGGATTAACAGTTACTGCCCCAAACAAATTCGACAAATCAGACTGATTAGACTCTTGTCTTGAAGTCTCACTGCGGTTGCTTAACAATATTGGGTGTGCCAAGGCTCTAATAATCTTTTTTTTCTCCTCGAGGAAAGCCTTGTAAAGTGGGACCAAATCGAGGCCCATTAACATGTGATAACCAACGAATAATACTGGGCCTGTGTCGGGTACACCTCCGAAGCCTTGGATTATTTCGCCGTTTGGGAGAGTTGAGAAGACTGCCGGGCTCGCTGCGACCAGCAACAATCTGAAAATTTTTACGACTTAAATATGTCAATAAGTCGTTCAAATGATAATATAAAAGATTGGTACCCAAAATTAACATTGTGCAATAATCTTTAATTAAAAGAACTGAGAGTTAAGTGAGGCCAAATTGGTGAAGGGAAGAAACAAGATTAAGGCATGATCATGAAACGTGGGATTAATTGATATTTAGCTGAGAGTTAATCATATGATCGAAGGTTGTATCAACTTAGGTTCAAATATATGCAATGGATTGTTTATTTTTAAGTATATGCAATGGTTTGTTTATTTGAAAGTATGATGTCTTAGAGGAAGTGAACCTAAGATCTTGATGAAATGTTTTGTTGAATTCACTAATTGTAGGAGGGAGGTAATCTTTGATGACATCATGCTGACTCGAGCGACGGTACATGCCTGCTGCCTTTATTACTGAAAACAGATTTACGCCATCTTCCTGAAAATAATCATAATATATGAATTTTGTGTACAAATAAAACATACCATTAGAATCATTATTGCACAAATCGAAAAAAATCATTCTCTAGTACCAAGAGTAAGGTGTGACCATTATCTTTATAGTAGCGAACCCTAATATTCTTCAAGGTTGAAAAAAGCCGATCCGCTTCGGCCCCACTTGGCAATAAGTTATCCTTACCACTGCATTACCAATTATCACTTCCATCAAAAGATTATAAATGATATATTGACATTTTGTAGGGGGTACATGAGATTTATCCAAAATTAAGCCTACCTGGCAAGAAGTAAAACAGGAGCCTTGACGGCATGGAGGCGAGAATTAGTATAAGCTGCCCCTGATTTAAGTAACTTGAGCTTCCATAATAGTGTTTCTCTTGGTATTATCTCCGCCAGCTCCTAATGAAGAAGGCTCAAGGTCAATATTGTCATTTCACATTGTCCTCGCGAATGTATATTACCCTAATTTAAAAAGTTAAAAGTAGAACATACCGAGAGAAGAGGTAGCATTGAAGTGAGCATGGCAGACAATTTTTCGAGTAATTGAGGAGAAGGAAGGTCACCTCCCATTCCAACTAAGGCCATCTTCAATGGATCTCCTGAAGTCATAGAAAAAAAATACGGACTTCATAAGAAAACGAAATTTTCATATTAACGTTTATTAGTGCATGCATTAAATTGGAATCTCTACAAAGCTAAATAGTAAATTTAACATAACAAGGATAAAACAATGCACTCTTGTTAATCAAGTCTATACATTAAGGGGCCAAATTGAAAATAATATTAACTTACCCATGACGAAGCTTAGAATGTAAGGAACGGCGACATGAAGCTCGCCTGGTAAATTTTCCAACAAAGGAAATATAGGCAGGAGAGGCGATTTATCAAATGAAGTAGCTACAAAACAGATTAAAAATAATTAGATAAATAAAATGTATAATTGAGGAAGGAAAAGGTTCGACGAATATATTAGATTTTCACCTGCCTGGATTGGCTAACACGAGCACCAAATCAATGGTTGGATTTCGAGCAGCAACAGAAAGTGCTAAGCATCCGCCAAATGAGTCCCCAATAAGGTATATTGGTCTATTTGGTGATATAGAATGCTCGTACTTTATACATTTCTCCACGATATCCAGTAACCCTAAAATATACGAACACATATAAACTTACTGACACTGAAACTACAAAAATATGTCCACTTTGATTTGAAATATTGCATGTATGATTAACGGGGTCGGGGAAAAGGGATGTAAAGGAAAACCTTCAAAAGGGGTACGATCCTTTACAGGGATATGTAAACACCATACTTCAAAAGCCCTACAGATTAAACATATTAAGAAGTTAAAGTACAAAAACAAATCAAATAAAAGGAATATAGCAATATTAGACAATGATAACTATATCGAAAAAATTCCACAAAATTATCAGGAAGAGAATAGCGTGGTAGTTATCAGTTACCAAAATATTGTATGTAAATGAAGATAAACGAAGCCATAGTTTTCCAAAAAATCAGAATTTTTGCCGTGTCGTAACAACTATTAAGTAAATAATAAATATCTCTATAGCTGCAATATTTTGCTTGTTTTGTTCGGCATATTAATAAACAGAGCATAATGAGGCAACAATGAGATAATTACTCGTGGGCGGTTCTAGCTCGTCAAATCTCAAATGTTTAAGTTCCTACAGAAATTCATTGTGTGTATATCATCAAGTCCATAAGAAAACTTACTTTCCGAGGGATTTGTGATGCATAATTAGCCCTACTCCCACCCCATCGGATCCTACACGATAAAAAAATCCAACATAAACAAAACAAATATTCAGTCACAAAACCACCACAAATAGGCTGGTTGACCCAAACCAAATAATTCATCCATTTTTGACAAACCCAAAATTCAGGTATTGAAACATTATTAATAGGCTAAAATAGAAATATCTAAAATTAGAATTCAGAGAACAAATTATGTATTTGATTATTTAAGCAAGAAACATATAAACTAACCGGGTAAGAACAACAACAAAGGAGCATTCTTTACTGGCCGGCCACACTCTATGGGCGAAAACCACCGAGGCGGGCCGCCATCGTCCTTAATTATCCCTTTTGCAGCCTCAAAGTAGTCTTTTACGCTGACGTTTCCGAACCCATCATCGTAAAGTACCTCCAATTCTTCAATTTTTTGAATTTTTTTCTTCGCCTTTTTCTCTATTTGAATTCCTTTTTTATCTGGTTGGGAAGTCTCTGTGCTTGAGGTGTAGTTTACCGCCTTTACACGATGAGTGCAATGCGAGGAGAAATTGTAAATTGGGTTCTTGTGATAGATTGGAGATAGAGAAGGAAATGTTAAAGACATGATAAATCGAGATATTTAGAGCGTCGACTCAATGGAATTAAGCTCAGATAATTGACAAATGTTTGAAACGAATGCTCAATGGAACACAAGGTTTAGGGATTATAAGCCCAAAAAGATTGAAAATGGCTGAAAGAAGAAGTGTTCAAAAGGAAATTTGGGGGTATGTGGTTTACCGTTTACTACTACTCTATGGTGGAGAGTGAGAGAGCGGAAAGGACAAGATAATAGGTTTACCAAAGGAAGAAAAGAGAAGCAAGTGGAGACGTAAACGAAGGGAAATGTTATTGCTAGTGCCCCCACTCTGACTCTCACTCCAACACCATTGACACGTAGGGTTCAAAGATAAACCACGAGGTGAGTGAGGCCCAAACGGAGACGAAAGAGAGGTTCACGAAGGAGATTGAGAAGAGAGAGAAAGACAAGAAACTTTTAGTGTTCTACTTTTTCTCTCTTTCCTAAGAAGGAAATAGGCCCAATCAAAATACGTTATTTATCGTGTCCTCTCAATTTTTCCACATATTCTAGAAGTTTGAAGTCTTTGGTGTTTCGGCAAGGGTCTTCCGATCGCCAATTAACACATGATATCCAATTAATATATTAATTTTATTAATTAATACATGTTAATTAACCTATTAGTCATATATTAAATTTTAATTATATCTTAATTAAATTGGTAATTATTCATGTGAATTAGGAATGGTGTCGAAATATAAGAGCAAGCTGTAATTTCTCAACAAAAAATAACCGTTTGAAGTGAGAATTGAATAGTAAAGTTGGATCGGGTCGGGTTGGATACACAAATGATCCGATATGATAGATGGAAATTTGTGATTTAATCTGGTAATAATAAATTATATAATTATTATCAATAGCACAACAGCTCATTTGGATGTGTTCACACTATAAAATCATATATTAAGTTACTGATTCAAGTTTCGTCGGCATCAAATAAATAATATAAATTTACAATGGCCACGATTTGTGGTTTTGGATTTAAAAAAACCATTATATGACTAGGAAAAACATTTATAAAAAGTTATTCATGATCATATATTGTTATCTAAAAATATGATATTTTTATGTTTAATCACAGCTAAAAAAGATATATAATTTCTATTAGTTATAACTTATAAGTTACGTATAGTTGCTAAAAAAGTTATGCCATAGGAGGAAATTTATTTTTTCATCAAACAAGTTTTTTGTTGTTGTTTAAATCGCGTAACTCACCCGAGCGCACGATGCTGCTCTTCATCCAGGTTTTTTTTTACATGTATGTTGTGTTTTTTTTTACGTGTGAATTTAAGATGTATGTTATATATTTTAAATGTATTTATACATTTTCACATATATGATATGTGTTATGTGTTAAAAAAATTTAGGTACATATTATATCATTTAGATGCATAATACATTTTTGTTTGTTATATATTTTTAAATGTATCATATATTATTAAGATGTATGATATATATTGTTTAAATATATCCATGTTATATATTTTTTATATGTATGTATCATATATTTATTTATTTTACATGAGTAATATTTTGTATATTATTTTCGAACAAGTTTATATCTTTTGTGTAACATTTTATATCGTTTTGGTAACGTGTGTTTGGACTTTTGGAGTGCGTTTAAGCGGTCAAGATGAAAAAATAAATTATCATGTGTCGCTCTTCTGTTGATTTCGACGATCAAGCATGCTGAAGTATGGAGTGCGTTAGTCGGCCCCATATATTAGTATATAAATACAACATTTAGAAACATATTTAGGAAATAAATACTCATATATTGTGAATACATAATTAATGACTCATTAATATATAATTAATGACTAATGAATTATGTTGCACGGACACGACTATGCGTAGCATATCCGATACAATACAAATACGACGACACGATAATTTTTCAAAGAATTTGGGATATGAAACGGATACGACGATGATTTTTTGAAGTATTGCACAACGTAACTAATGAACGAGGGGAGAAGTGTTTTCTTTTATATATTTTTATGGATTTTTTGAACTTTCAGAATAAAAAATTATTATTGGACCGTTTTCCTGTTGATTTAGACGATTGGGATTCGGGCATATGCTGAAGTATGGAATGTGTTAGCCGTCCTCGCATATTAGTATAAAAAGTACAACATTTGAAAACACATCGAAAATAAATACTCATTAATGCCTAATTAATAAAGGGGGGTTTACATATTTATCTTTTTTTAACTTAAAATTACATATTTACCTTTTTTAAAATTAAAAATATCGTATTTACCCTTTCATAAATCTAAAATATCATATTTACCAAAAAAATAAAAACCATCAAATTTCTCCGTTAAAACCAACGGACAACATTTAAAATTACTAATTTATCATTTACATATTTATCCTTCTAAAAACCCAAAATATCATATTACCATTTTAAGAAAATCTGGAATCAACAAGAAATCACGTTCTATAGTTTAATAATATTTTTAGCTTTGTTCTTATGTTTCTGCTATGAAGATATTTTATATTTTTTCATTTTTGTGTTTGTCATTTGAAATTTGAAATTGGTTACTTTAGTCTTAGTTAAGGTTAGTAAATTATACTATGGTTGAGATTAAATATAAATAAATTAGCATATTTGTTGTTTTTTTTTTAATTATAATAGTTGTATATTTTGATTATTTAATCATAATACTTCAATATTTTGCATTAATGATCATATATATAAACACACTACAATTAGTATAATGGATTAGTATAATGGGCTTGTTGGTTTTAATCATAATAATCCAAACATGATAATTGTGTTTGCAGTACTATTATTTTCATTCATCCAAACACTAGAATTTTTATTGCAGTTGCAGTTATTTCTATTACTGTAATTCGAGATTCTAATGTAGTGTCAAGTACTACCATCCAAACAGTCCCTTATATCGTTATCTATGAAATTGCATTGCTATATATTTTGGGATTCGATAAATTGATAAAATGATTATTGAGAAGATATATATGATATTTTGTTTAGAAAGAATACATATGTAATTTTTATTATTGCATGAAATTGCATTGATATATTATATTTTGTTTCGAGGGTGGACATGATTTTTAAAAGGGTAAATATTATATTTGAGTTTTTCAGAAGGGTATATTATTTGGAAGGTCGATATGATGTTTAAAACGGTAAATATAATATTTTGGGTTTTTTATAAAGGTAAGTATGTAAAAGATGAAATAGTAATTTTAAATGTTGATCGTTAGTTTTAACTGATAAATTAGATGATTTTTAATTTTTGGATAAATATGATATTTTAGATTCATTAAAGGATAAATATGATATTTTAATTTAAAAAAAGGTAAATATATAATTTGAAGTAAAAAAAAAGATAAATATGTAAATCATCCAATTAATAATTATATCAAGGTTCGGCGTTATATTTTCTTTTATATTTTTTTTTTGTCTGTGGTGAAACTTGAGTGAAATTATTGAGAGCTCTATTTTTCGTATTGCTTAATAAATTTGTCCTCTTTTTGGCGAGGATATGCGATATTATTATCAAACATGTATTTTTTCTATAGAACACGAGTTACATATTTGTTTTTGCAGATTCTAATACTCCAAACAAAATTACGTAGTTGAATGAGGATTTAAAAACTGCACTCGTATGATGTTACAAATAATTATACGCAACATGCTCTCGCAATATGTTCTCGCAGCAGGATATTGATCCTACGTTGGATATTGTATTCATACTATGAAATTAATTTAACTTAATTCAATCCACACTCTACACCTCATCATTCTGTTGTCAATCATGTTGCTAGAGCATATTGTTTAGAATTACTCATGATGTTACGTCTCAAATATGTTCCACTTCTGAGGATTTTTGTGGACTGTTTTAGTTCGGTAATGGATCTCTATAATTTAAGATCTGAATCCGAACTTGATTTATGGACTGAGCCAACAAACGTAGAGGGTTTGGCAGCCACTTGATATATACAGTGTGGTGAAGATTAATACTATTTCATTTGTTAGACAGAGAGTATGAAAAGTATTCGAATTGATGATTTGACAATTTATGAGAAAAGTGCAACTGAAATAGGAATTACATAAGCCACGGATTTTTGAATTTCATAGTTGTTTTGCTGTCCAGATCTTTTGTTCAGTCCAGTGAGCGAGCATTATCCCTCGTTCACATATCACATGTACTTTCTCGTAGAAAGAAGTTTTAATAAGCCACCAAATCAGACGAGAGGAGTTGTGCGAGCATGTGATGATGGGCCTTTGATGAAGACAGGTTGTATTGTTGTGTACGTAGAATCTAGAAAATATTTGCAGTACACTCGAGTTTACTAATATTTATAGAGCCCATTTATGGTACCTCCAGATTTTCAAAAATATTTAAAACCGGATTAACATCTTTAATTAATATGATGATTAACGGTTAATGTATATTTAGTAAAATTATGACCATTAATAATTAACGTCTCTTCTGTTGACCATTAATAATTAATATTTAATATTTCAAAATAATGTATATATCTTTAATTTAAAGGCAATTTTTTGGGGAATTGGAGGGCACGGTATAGTTTCTCATATTTATTTCCTCAATGTATGCTAATTTTACATGCTTTATATTAGAGGAATTCTTTAAAAACAAAAACTTTTCAAAAATTATCAAAATACACTCATTTTTTAGATTCTTTTAAAAATCTCCGGCGAGTTAGATTTTTTTTACTTTCATACGAAAATTAAACTTTCTTTATTCAAATATCTTTTCTTTAACTTCTTATGAAGTTAAACTCAACTTTTTTTCATCCAAATATTTGTTTTGGTATCAAAATACCCTTATAATTTTTTTTTGTTTAAATTAATAACAAATAGAAAATTATATTATACGTTTAATACAAAATAATATTTTACGTAATATAAAATTATAATTTGCATAGAAAATAATCGATTTTTTGTATAATATAATATCTTAAATTTTTCCTTTTCTTTATTTTTGCTATGAATGTGTAAAAATGTTTCTAGTATTAATACAATCTCGAATTCCTCCGATATGCCTTTAAAAAAAGTTTGAAGCTAAAACACTAGTACAAGAGCACCGATGATAACACGGTTCTTTTTGTGGATAGCTCTCCACAACCGTCTAAACACGGCCGATGTTCTTATCAAGAAAGGATGGCCAAACACACCGATATGTAGCCTTTGCCAACAACATCAAGAATCGAGAGACCACCTCCTAATCTATTGTCCATTCACTCAAACTACTTGGGGTAGGATAAACCCAAACCTAGGAACGGCTTGGTCTTCTATGACAACAGAAACTTTTCAAGAGGTATGGCGTGGACAAATAAACAACACAACGAAGGAATAGAGGGGGAATTGGAAAACACTATGTCTCGCCACTTCATGGGAAATTTGGAAAGAAATGAATCGCCGAATATTTCAACAAACTACCGCGACACCAACAGTAGTAGCCCTCAAAGCCTGCGAATTAGCTACTACGTGGACGAGATTTCCGAACTAAAGAAGGCTCCAAATTTTTTTACTTTATTTTGTTTTTATTTCGGTTTAGAAATCTCTTACATATGTAAATGTTCTCATATATTAATATTAATCTAAAACCCTAGGTTCGGCTTTCCGCCGGCCTATCAAAAAAAAAAAAAACATTTCATGTTATGTCTATTAATTCTTTTCCGGGGTCATTTTGATTTTATGTATTCATTCTTCTTTAGATATACAAAGTGACGGAGGGGACTAAAATAATTGAACTTTTGAAAAATGTATTATGTACTCATAAGTACATGATAAGTACGCCGTGCTTCAATTTTTCAGTTGAGTCAATTACTATTTTGTGCCTCATTTGTTTTAACTGATACGTACACTATGCCTCTTTAATTTGTCTCAAATTCTTAATTAGGTACCGATTAAAAACTGGTGAAGTATGTATTTGGTACCATTTTAGGAATCCACTAGCCACTCTCGCCAATCCCATTAGTCACTCACAAACTTCAGCTAGTATGTATTTGATATTTTTTTCAGGGGTAGTGATGATAATTCTCAATTTATAGGGGCATATATACTAATTTGCATTTTATAGGTTTGGCGGAGAAAGGACGAGATTCGGTGACAGAGACGATGTCTAGATTTGGCCAAGATTTGCATTTAATATTGGTGGAATATACTAACGGTACCTATGATACCAATCTTTGGAATATACCGGTTGTTAAATGTAGGTGAAATTGAAGGTGAGTAGATCTATGAAATTGACGAGAAAACCTTGCAATTGGGACAATGTAATTAGAGATATATTTATATTTTGTTCTTATTGTAATAATTAGCATTGTTTCCGTACTAGTATCGTGTTAAACAAAAGTCTTAAGTTGTGATGATACCGCATGTTGAAACTAATTTGGGATAATCATTTTTATTTGTGGTAATTATTCATGTTAAATTTTAATTTATTTTTTATTTTATTATATCAATTATTGAAATGTTATAATGTCATTTAAATGAGATGTTTAATAAATTATGGATTAATTTTATAATATCATTAATTTTATAAAATCATTAATTTTATAACTAACTCATAAATCATTAATCATGGATTCTAAAATTAGAATCAAACAATTAATTTGTGTATACATGATTTTGCAATCCAATTAATTAAACAACTAGCATGGATTGTAAAATACAGGTATTATCATATCCATGTATTTCATCCGCAATGGACGTTTTCATTGAGCTCTGCTCCTCACCTTCAACACTCTCTCCATAACCTCAGATATGGTCCTCCCAAGCCCTTGATTGAGGCTGCGACTCTTTACGTACGAATTAAACTGGGAGCAATTTGGTTGAGGACGGTACGCAAAAGAGTTCGATGGCCAATTAGAGGTGAACCGTACCAATTACATACCAGCAAAAAAAAAATTCTCAAAAAAATGTACCAGCAATTTTTCTCATTTACAACCTTGTACCAGTTGGTTTAGCAAATTGGGGTAACTGAGGAGAGTACCAATAGAAATGTTCCAATTTGAAGTTGGCCCAATCAAAATGTAACTTTTTTTTGTACATTTCAAGATTTTTTGGATGATTATTTTTTGCAAAAGCTTCAGTATCATAATCAATAGCTACACAAGATGCGCAGAAAAGTCAACCCGATGGATGAGAGTTGATCACATTTTCATGTTATTAAAATAGATTTATTCTTAATTTCCTGCTATATAAAACCAAATGTTCTGAGCGACTGTATTTGGATGAAACGTTGTCGAGTTAGATTAGTGAATGCGTATTATAGATTTTTCTGTGGAATTGAAATAGATTTTCTTAATAAGTTTTTTGTTCATGGAATTGTTTTATGGCAGGATTTTTGAATAGTTTTTTTTTTTCCACTTTTAGTACTGTATCTTGTTTATTCCCAGTTTTGCATACCGATTCTCGACGTCGCTTTAGTATGACGACGTAATGTGGTGCTTAATCAATTCACATCACAACATAAACTTGCAAACTAGTTCATCTTTTAACCAATTACAACTCAATTACAAACAAATTAGAACAAATTAGAACAAATTATAACTTATATTCTATGATTACATAAACCGATATTTATATTGATAAAAGATAAGACGAACATATTCCAGATCTTTTCAACATCTATGTTCGTCTGAAGTACATAAAAAACTATAATTACAACACCTCAACCCTAAATGGTAAACCCTAAGCTCGTTGTAGAATCCCTAATTCTCAAGGGCGACATGAAGTTTGTTGTAGGAAGTTTGATGCCATATATTCTCCATGTTGTCCCAGCTGGTCACTATCCCATGCTTGATTGGTCGTTCGGGGATAGCATACCTATCTTTGACTGAGCATAGTCTCCAATTATCTGAGACGTGGCGCCCAACTCGCTTTTCTGAATATATATATATATATATATATATATATATATATATATATATATATATATATATATATATATATATATCGACTGATTCGAGAACTAAAATGAGCAATGAGAAATATGCGAACTTAGAAAGAAATTGAAAAAAAAATTGAATTTGAGGATTGGAATGTATCATATTTAGTATTTACCTCAATCTTCCTTAACATCATCAGTGCTAAAACTGTTCGCATGAAGTGCCGCATGCACTTAACCGTCTCCTGTAATAATTAAAAATTATAAACGTTAGTTTACTCCGTAATTAGGTCAAATACCATTGCTGCACTACATTTTGTTTCGACAAATATTACAATTGAGCTATTTTCAATCAAAAATTATCGAAGCAGGAGCAACAATTAACCATTATCAAATCTCAATTAAGCTTCATATTGTATATATCAGTATAATTATATGCAATTTTTTCTTATTTAGGCCCAATTTATCACCTGACACGAAAATAACAATACAAACCTAGTAAGGAGAGTAAAATATATGGTACAGGGGGATAAATTATGGAGGACTCCAAACCTAATTAACCAACAATGCTAATTTCCAAAATAAACCCTAAATTAGGTATAATCTGTCAACGATTGTAAAAATTAAGAGATGAAAAAATAAATTGTGTATTACCTCACAGAGGCGATATTCCACGTCAAGGACGAGAACTATGGAGAGGATTACAACAGAGGATTATTCATAAGGGTCCGTTATAACGGACGTAGAGTTGCGTTATAACGGACAAGTATCTGGATTTATGATGTGTATAATTAGTTATACACGTTTTTGTATATATGATATGCAACCCTTGATGTGTCATTATCCTATTAAATATAAATATGATGTTTTTCTCTCCTCCATGTGTTACAACATGTTGAATCATTCTATCAATAATTGAAAGAGTGTCACCAAAGAAAGAAAGAGAAAAAATGTTTTCTCCATCAGAGAACGTAATTGATCGAATCAAGCAAGTTCACACACGTCTCGTCTAGGAAATTGCGTGTGTGACCGAGAGACTACAACTCACAGTGAATATTGCACTCTTTGTCCTTCACTATGATTTTTGTCATATTAGGTTTTAACTAGTAAGCTTTTAACGAGACATATTTTTATGATACATGCATCCAAAGAGAAATTATGTAACCAGTTCTCCAATCACATACAAAGTGACGAAAACGGAAGGAAACAATTTAAGAAGAATTAAATTCACTTGAAAAACGTGAAAATTTTGAACATGTAGTTCAAACAACTATGACACACAACATATACGATACAAGTGGGTATATGTGTAAGAACGTGCAATGAAGATTACGTAAAAACATGGTCTACAATGTTAGATGCAATTACATTCATATTTTTGATTAGCTTGACAGTCCTTGAATGACTCCAGAAGTATCGCATGAACGTTGTGACAATATATTTGATCACTTGATAATGTTATTTACATGAAAAATCATGAATAATTAAATATAAAAAATGCATGCAATAACATATAGTATATATTTTATAAATGGAAAAAATCTATGTATAAGTTAAAACATTCTAGAACAATATGGTAGAATCGTCTAAATAAATATCCTACAAAAGAAGGATGTCAAATAATCATATTAGTTCATGTGTTTTTATCGTTGAAACTCCTCAAGAACTTGAAAATACTGCATAAAGACCTACAAAAAGGATTTTGTCTCGGTCTAAAATCGAGTATATAAGAAATGAGATATTAGTTCATTTATCTAATTACATAGAGAATATCTTGAAACATTTTAATATGGACATGTCTCACCCATTAAGCTCAGTTATGATGACTAATTCCTCGATATAAAGAATGATTTCGTCCTAAGAAAGATAATGAAATTTTTTATTGGTCAAGAAAGTAGCACATTAAGCTCAGTTATGATGACTAATTACATAGAGAATATCTTGAAATTTAATATGGACATGTCTCACCCATTAAGCTCAGTTATTTTAATGAAGAAATTCACCCATTATGAAGTTTTAATAATTCATGAGTCCAATTGTGATATATGGAGATAATATACATGTATCAAAGAAGGTTATATCACATTAGATAAAACCAAACATATCTCACCAAAATTCGTTTCGACGCATGGGCTTCAAAATAATGGTAAGAAAATCGTCCAACAAATTCGCTCGAAAGATAAACTGACAAATTTCTTCACCAAGTCATTGTCAACTACATATTTTCAGAACTTGGTTTACAAGATTGGACTTTATCATTTAAGGATATTTGTCTCCATGAGGAGGAGATTTAGTACGCGCTGCATTATTTTTTCCTAGTCATGATTTTTATCCCATCGAGTTTTTTCCCACCACATTTTTAATGAGGCAGATTCTTATGTATGTGAAATATGGACATCCAATGGATGGGAAGTGTTATTAATATAATAATAATAATATTGATGTCATTATGAAAAAAGTGATTATATGATATTTAGTATAGTATTAAGAGTAGTGATGTATGTTCCCTAGTATTCTCATCCACAATTCTTGATAACATGGCATGATTTTTAAAATTCGATTTTACACATTCATTTATGATTTGACATTCTAATTTATGATTTAACTATATTAATTTATGATTTTAACATTTTCATTAAAATGTCAAATCACAAATTAATGTGAAAATTAAGGTATTGAATCATATTCACGTAATATTAGGGGATATGAATATTCAATATTTTTCTAATATTAGTTCTTCGTTTTGTAATTTTTTTTTATTATCAACATTCATTCCCTACCTATAAAGAGAATAATGATTGTTGTATTAATTATAATATAATATAATTTGCTTCTTTCTTTCTTATTTTTTTTTTTTTTTTGTGTTTGTTTATTATTTTATAACCTTATCATGATTTATTATTGGTTGTATGATTTATCGCTTCACGCTGGCACATCAAGATTCAAGAGCCTGAGGAAAAGTTAAGCGGGGCATACAACATTATCCAATAAAAAAACACTGACACGAATGCGTGTCCATGCAATTTGCATTGCCATCGACAAGACACGTCGCAGAGACGAAATAAGAAGAACATGCAAATTCATTTCCCACCTAATTCTCTCCCCATTTATTGCATTTTACACTCTCCCCTTTCTCTCCATACACACACGACCGGCAAGCCTTTGTGAACTCAAGACTGTTAAGACTGGATCTGCACTGCCTTTCGATATGGCAGTAATGCAATTTGTATCTGTAAGTAAACTGAAAATTATGTATCATCAACCAAAATCGTGATTTATTAACCATTTCTGACAAAAACCAAGTATTTCAAACAGATAAATCCTATATTATTTACCATAAAAAATAACATGTTTGGCTTAATGAGAAAACGTAACTAGTTAATTCGGATTTTTGCGTTAATTGAGTTACTAATTATTTTCATTAATTCTGGTAAAAAATAAAAAACATAAGTTGCGAGACACAGCAAAATGCTCTCTTGCAAAAATAAATCGGTACCACCGGTGTACCAGTGTCCCTATCACCCCTAAAAAGAGGCAAGTCCACGAAAGCGGTGACCCTATTAAACGGCCATGACATCTAACACTACATCATAAATACATCCTCCAGACACACACTCACACTGTGACTCTCTCTCTCCTTTCTCTCCCATCGACACACAAACAATGGAGTCTGAACCTAAGCATGGTTTTAATGGAGTTGAGAATCGAAGAGAGGCGGCTCAGAGCAAAGGACATTCCTCCATGAGATATGGGGATATTTTGCTACGTGTATTATCTCTTGTAGTCACTCTAATCGCGGCCATCGTGATGGGCTTCGACAAGCAAACAAAAACCGTACCGTTCACGATTGCCCCGACACTGCCTCCTCTTCTCATCACAGTCGCTGCTAAGTGGTCCTACTCTTCCGCATTCGTGTAATTTCAAGCTTCACAATTCATTTTTGAGTTATTATTGATTTATATCGAAGTCGAACCACAATACATTCTCACACATTTAAGATTTGCAGATATTTTGAGATCATTAATGCGATTGCATGCCTATATGCTGCCATGTCACTCGTGGCCTCGCTCGCAGGATCAAGAAAGAAATCATTAACCCTAATTCTAGCAATCACCTTGGGTGACCTAATCATGGTTGCTCTCCTATTTTCGAGTATCGGCGCAGCAACGGATTTCGGGTTGTTAGGGTTCCGAGGCAACTCGCACGTTCGTTGGAACAAGGTTTGTGGTGTGTATGGGAAGTTTTGTCACAAGGGAGCCGTTGCACTGATATTTTCTTTTCTCGGTTCGTTGTATTTCTTGATCTTGGTCATTCTCTCCATTGTTGCCATGCACAAAAGATCCAACAAGTAGAGTTTATGACTAGAAAATGTTATATACATGCATGTGTTACTTGTGTAGGGATTTGGTTTCGAGTTTTTATTTTTCATGGATTTAGGATTTGAGTTGAAGTCAATTTGCTTATCTTTTTGTTTTGCTTGTTTGCTTTCTTGATCCTTCAATGTATATTTTGTTGTGTAAAAAATGAACTGGACGACTTTTGAATATCCCTTGTTCGAATCAAAATTAACAACTTGACATAAAATTCAAAATCCGGACTTAAAATTCGAACTAAAACCTAAGAAAATTAAATATGAGACCGACTAGATGCTCCAAGTTGTGTGTATGAACAATTGACAAGGAGGTGATCTCTATCCTCTTGGTGTCGATTACATAACGCATACATCGGGTTGTGTGGCCATCTTTTTTTTGATCAAAAGGTCCGTCGTATTTATTCGTTGGTGTAAGACTAACCACATGAAGAATCTCACCTTAAGTGGCGCCTTTGTTTTCCAAACATGATTTTGCCAATCGTTTCTAATTCCGGGGTCAATGATGAAGTTATATACGGATTTCGTGGAAAAGATGTTGTTCGCTTTCCATCTCCATATTGTTTCATTTGTGTCAATTTGTTTGTTCGTTGAGATGTTGTAGATCGGCAAGAGAGAGCATAGATTTTAATGAAAGGGGAGGCCAATGTTGGTATGTTCACAATATCCCTTGCGAACATTATCCCATACATGAGCCTCATGTATTTCGCCCATAGGCCATTTGATTGATGGTCCAATTTCCATAGAAATTTTAAGAGTAAGACGGAGTTCATGGCGCTAAGATTTTTGAAGCCCAATACACAGTTTCTTTTTGGTAGGCATATCGTCTTCCAATTTATCAGGCACTTTCCGGGATTGTGCTTGTCCGTCCCGGACCAAAGAAAGTTTCTTATAATCTTGTCTAATTGTTGTATCATCCATTTTGGAAGTTTGCATACTTGCATGATGTATGCAGAAAAGGCGTTCAAGGTGGCTCTAATGAGAGTGATTCGTCCCCCAAACAATAAGAGTTTGCTTTTCCAAGAAGCCACTTGTTGTTGGAGTTTGTTAATAAGCGGAAGAAAATCTTGATTTCTTAGTGTTTTCCGGGATAGCGGCAAATCAAGGTATTGAAATGGTAGCTTTTTCTTTTGACATCTCATGATTTGTGATATTGTTTCCTCGTGTTCGGCGGGTATCTTTATAGTAGAGAAGCTACTTTTTTGCCAACTGATCTCTAACCCACTAATTTCGGTGAATAAATCTAGTACATAACTTGCAAGTTGGAGGTTTGATGGATTTGCTTCTATGAAGATTAGCGTGTCATCCGTAAATTGGATTACGGGAATTTGAAAGGGGCTTGTGTGAGCGAAGAGTCCATTTACTTGATGGAATAGGTCTTGGAGGATATCCACGGATAGATCGAATAACATCGGTGAAAGAGGATTTCCTTGTCGGAGTCCTCTTCGATGTTGGAAAGATGAGGTAAAGGAAGTCGTTCAACTTGATTGAGGAGGGGGAAGATTTTAGGATGTTGCTAATCCATTCGATCCATATGATAGAAAATCCTTTTTTATTGAGTAGTTTGGAGATAAATGTCCATGAGACCTTGTCAAAGACTTTCTTGAAGTCAATTTTAAGAGTAATCATCAGAATGTTCATGTTGTGGTAATAAGCGATGAGTTCTCGTGATAAGGCAAAAGAGTCGACTATGGGCCTTTGCTTGATGAAGGCCGCTTGAAGGGGTAAGGTACAATTGATGCGTCGACTCACACATTCCATGGATATACCACATAGTTCGTTTGTAGCAACGAGGCAAGTTGGTTGAAGATGAAATCGTCACGACTCACATTGTCAAGCAACATGAGAAGATAACGGTTCTCCAAAAAATGCTAACTCAAATGGATGAGATTATTTTCCAATTTTTATCAATGATTGTCTAGCTTTGACTAGTGTATGGCGTTGCTCCGAAGTCTCTCTATGAGTTCTTTTTGCTTCATGAACTGGGAGAAGAACATCGGTAAGCATGATGGTCGACCTTGAGGTAAGTCATCATTTGCCAAAGGTGCCTCTGGGTAGTAAGATATCGATGTATTCCATCGGAGATTGCAATGGCCAGGGGCACTTCTTGTAAATGTGGCCCGACATGCCGCAATTAGTGCACCTTTTCGAACGCTTGCATCCCGCATTTGTGTGGCCTAGCTCTAGACAACAAAAGCACATATGAAACCAAACATGGTGCTTCATATCTCGTGGTAATGGAAACACAGTAAGAGGAACATGAACCATTGGCATGCCCGATTGCACATGTTGGTTTGTTATGTGCACCTCAGTCTATCCATTTCAGCCAACTCAGTTGCAGTTGAGTTTTCAGTTAGGAAAGGCGATGTTTCCTTTGTTGTTGCCCGGGTGTGGATTCCTTGCGATCTTTCTTCTGCTTGTGCCTGATCGTTACGGTTATGTGGCCTCCAAGGCACATAAGCTCGTTTTTTTGCATTCGATCACTCTTGAGCTCGACATGTTGTTAGTGGAGTTTTCTCGTGGAAAGTAATGATCAGAGGGAATGGTTTGGTAGTTACTACCCAGTGTATTAATGGCAAATCTTTAAGGTGTGAATGTGTAGCATCCAGCTCATCTCTCTTGTTATTTGGCAGCCATTGTCTACTCATGGCCGATAAAGAGTGGTGTATTAGACCAGTTATAGGTCCGGTCCCAGCTATAGGCCCAAGAGGTCCAGGTTTCGAGTCCAAATTTTTCGAAAAACATGATTTATCCTGTTAACAATAAGTATAATTACAATAAAAATATTAAAAATCATAAAAAAATTTGTGGTACATTGGCAAAATCATTATTTCTCTTGTGAGAGGCCATAGGTTCAAATGCCACAAATTAAAAACGAGTAAATGGAGAATGCTCGGTGGTCCTCCATTCATTGGTGCCAATGAGACTCGAACCCACAACCTCTCACAACATATGATTTTTGTGTCTCACACTCAACCACTGGACCACGAGCCCATTGGCAATTCCACAAGTTATAATTTTAGATTTTTTTTTTTCAAAGTACAAAGAAAATATGAATAATAAAATGATCTAGATGAGATTTTAATCTGGAATCTATTTGAAAAAATTTAGAGCATCAACCAGTAAACCACACAACCAATCGTGACAAAATACGTTAACATTTATTCAAATAAATGAATTGTATACCAAGTCCACTTTTAAACTAGATTTCGATTAGTCGAAAATTTAAGGTCTGAACCCGAGACCATGCATTCTATTTTGCAGTCAATGGGTTGTAGGCATTCCTGTGAACATGGCAAAACTTGTCATGATGCGACTTAGCATTGGAGAAGTTGAATAGGGAGGCCCCCCCAGGCCTTGTTAAGCAATGCAAGCCAACCATTGAATGGCTAAGTAATTATACTCACTATCTCTTGTTTTTATTAGAGATCTTTGTCAAGCATATAATGGATATTTGTTGTTGGGTGAAATTTATTGGAGATGATCTTTGATTCTTTCTCCTCTCGTAAAGAAGATTTTCTTGCCTTGGCGGTCAGGTCACAGGCAGTGCCGGCCCTGGTTAAAGACAAACAAAGCAATCGTTTTGGGCTCTTAATGATGCAAGGCCTTAGATATATAAATTTTTTATTACACTAATTACACGATAATCAATATTATAATATAACCAACGATTCTAATCAAGCAAATCATTGATATACTAGTTTTTTCCCCGTGCAATTGCGCGGGAGTTTTTGAATTTGTTATGATTTAATTTGTTTGTAATATCTTATTGGATTCTACGTTTTATTGCTTGATGGTTCACAAATCTGTGTTTTGGTGTATTTTTCACCCCCTAACTTTTTTGGATATTGTAAAAAATCTCTATGTTTTTGTAAACTTCAAAAAAAACCTCTATCAAATTTTTGTTTCCAAATACCCCCTTATGGATGATATTCATTTTTTTTTTACCAAATGCCCTTCAATCTTCATATGTAATGATTAATTTTTTTTTGTTATTTATTATTAATTTTAAGAAAATTCATAAACAATAATAATAAAATATACAATAATAAATAAACACATTAAAAATATATTGTAAAAGAATATCTATTTAAACATCAAATTTTTTCGTTTTCCTTTTATTTTTGTTAATAGTTTCATGATTTTTTATTATTAAAATATTTGCAACGTGTTCTTTTAGTATTATGTTCTTCTTATTATTATTTTGTGTTAGTTTTTCAAGAAAAAAATATAGAAGTCAAATATATATAATGTATGAAATATTAAAATTATATAAATATAACATATAATAATTATTTTTATTATTATATGTTCCAAAAAAATTAAGATTTTTTTAAAATTAATAGAAAATAATATTTTTTTTCAATTACTACATATGTAAATTTAAGGGGGTTTTACCATATCCAATAATTTAAGGAATTTTTTGAAAATTTTCCATACTTAATTGAGACAAAAAAAATATGAATGAACTTGGTCCACGATGGACCAAGGTTCATGTAATTTTTGAATTAATTGGTTTATATAGATCATGTTCAAATGAAAAATCAAATATTTTAGACCTTTTGATCAAAATCAAGTGGTCCACATTAAAGGGATGATGTGGCCTCTTGTGAGGGTTTCGATTTCTCTAAAATTATATATATTTACCATATCCAATAATTTAAGGAATTTTTTGAAAATTTTCCATACTTAATTGAGACAAAAAAAATATGAATGAACTTGGTCCACGATGGACCAAGGTTCAAGTAATTTTTGAATTAATTGGTTTATATAGATCATGTTCAAATGAAAAATCAAATATTTTAGACATTTTGATCAAAATCAAGTGGTCCACATTAAAGGGATGATGTGGCCTCTTGTGAGGGTTTCAATTTTTCTAAAATTATATATACTAGGACAATATCCCGCGCTTCGCTGCGGGGTATATTATTTGATAAGAAATAATATAATAAGCAAAAGTAATAATTTTATATATTATTTGATATATTTAGAATGGGTACGAATCAAAAATATTATAATAAGCACAAAAAAACGCAGCTTGGTACCAATCAAAACTGTTATAATAAGCCAAAAAAAATAATAATACCAGCTCAGGCTAACAAAAAGTATTTGTGTGAATAGTATTTTGTTAACAGTAAAATTATAGTATACAAATTATTTTTATTAATACGATGAAAAATTCAAATATTTTATTTAGAACACAAGACATATGTCAATTATATTTATTAATACGATGAAAAATTCAAATATTTTATTTAGAACACAAGACATACGTCAAATAAAATAAAATTCCAAAAAAAAAAAAAGGAACAGTACCGTGATGAACAGTAACGGAATGAACAGTACAATAGTGAACAGTAACGGTTTGAACAGTAAAAACTGAACAGTGTTGATGAACAGTAAAATGGTGACGTGGCCTCACCATATGTCAAGTATTAAAAAATTAATGGGAAGGGAGATTAATAATATTAGCTCTTGCACCATGTGTTTTGACCCCTTTTGCATATTGTGTTTGACCTTTTTTTTAGCGATTTTCATTAATACATGACAGGTTTTATGTCATAATTTTTATTTAATCAATTATCAGTTAATATGTAAGAAAAAAAGGAAGATAGAAGATTCCATATCATCTTGTGTGCTTACTCAATTTTTTTGTTTTCTGAAACTTTTTTCTATTTTTTATTCTATCTAAATTTGCACAAATCCTTTTTTAATTATTATTTTTAAAAGACAAACTAATAACCGACATTCATTTACTACAATGATGTCAATTAAATTAAAATATTTTTTATTTGTAATATACAAGTACTTATATTTTAAAATCTCATTATTTTTCACTTACTTCAAGTATTCAAAGATTTTTTTTTCTAAAGTTCTTTCTAATAGATTAAGTGTTTACATTAATGACATGATTTCAAAAAATCAATTAGGTTTTTTAAAGGGTAGAAATATTTCTGAAAATTATGTATATGCAAGAGAAATAATTTGTAAGGCTAAAAGGACAAAAACACCATTAATTATACTTAAATTAGATATTCATAAAGCATTTGATAGTGTATCATGAGATTTTTTAAATGATGTATTAATAGCAAGGGGGTTTGGAGAAAATTTTATAACATGGATAAAAAATTATGTACTTCATGGTACTACTAGAATAACATTAAATGGAAACCCTGGAAAATATATATATTTAAAAAGAGAGCTTAGGCAAGGGGATCCTATTTCTACATATTTATTCCTACTTGTTATGGATGTACTTTCAAAATTATTGGAAAATCTAAGTAATAAGGGTTACATTGAAAAACCAATTAGTAACATTCATACTAGTCTCTTTTATGCAAATGATTCTATATTATTCCTTAAACCTAATATTGATAATATTAAAAGAATAAAATTTATTTTAAATTTATTTGGACAAGAATCAGGATTGCAAATTAATTTTATTAAATCAGAAGTTATAGGATTAAATGTGGTTGTAGAGGAAATGGAGAGTATTTCACAAGAATTAAATTGTAAAATCAGTGAATTTCCAATAAAATACTTAGGTTTGCCTTTGCATTTTAAAAAACCATCTAAAGAGGAATATTTAATATTAATAGAAAAATTCACACAAAAATTATCTGGATGGAGAGGAAGTATGTTGAGTAAGGCTGTTAGATTAGTACTTATGAATTTAGTTTTAACATCTATGCCTATATATTATTTTAATATTTTTAAATTTCCAAAATGGGTAATTAAGGAAATTGACAAAATTAGGAAAAGTTTTTTATGGAAAGGAAATAACAAAACAGGATATAATCTAGTTCATTGGGACATTGTATGTCAACCTAAAGAAAAAGGTGGTTTAGGTGTTTTGAACTTAGAAATTTTTAATAATGTCTTACTAACTAAATGGTTGTGGTTATATTATAATTCAGAAGGAAAATTAGATTGGTATAACTTAATGGAAAATAATTCAAATGCAGATTATGAACAAATTGATTATAAAAAAAATTCATACTTTTGGAATGATGTTTTAAAAAATTCTGATTTTTTTAATCAAAGTCTTAACATTATTATTGGAAATGGAACAAATGCAAATTTTTGGAAGGGAAGATGGTGTCAAAAACCACTGATACATAAGTATTCAGAACTATATTCATTTTCAGAAAACAAATTTGGTATTGTAGAATATTTTATAAAAATCATGAATAAATCAAATCTATATAATAGTTTGAGAGTGAATGTACCTTTATCAAGTGTAGCTCAGGAGCAGTTTGTTAATTTGGAGCAGTTTTGTAGCACACTTGATCTTGATTCAAACCAAAAAGATATCTTTCAATGGGCTTGGAATAACAACAAAGAATATACCTGCAAAAGTGCATACCAAACATTAATTAAAGGGGTATATGTTAAAAGCTTATTATTATAAAATATGGGATATAAAAATAGAATTAAAAATAAAAAATATATTTGGTTATTATATTTAAATAAGATTCTTACAGTTGATAATTTGAAGAAAAGAGGTTGGTATTTGCCTAACAGATGTGTCCTATGTAAACAATCTGAAGATAATGTGGATCATATGATAAGTGAATGACAATTTACATGGGTAGTTTGGGGAAAACTAAATGGTATATTAGGAATAATTAATCAACAACATAATACATTTAAACCCCTAGAAATAATAAGTAATCAAACTGAAAAGATGGAAATTAAGATACTTATCTGTCTTTTTTTTGTACCAAATCTGGCTTGAGAGATGTAGGAGAACTTTTACTAATCAAGCCTTTCAAGATTGGCAAGTTGTAGACCATATAATCTATCAATATACATTAAATAAGTTAGCAACAAAGTCTAAAATAAAAACAAAAAGTTCTATAGATACAGTTGTTGAAAATGAAATAATACTAAATAAAGAAACATACTGCACTAATGGATTTTTTAATAGAGGAAATAAAAAATAGAGGAATAGAAGAGAAGAGGAGCAAGTGAGGATTAGATGGCAATGGATCCGGTTTCAGTACCGGTACCAGGCAGGACAGTAGAAGAGAAGAGGGTCAACAAGGAAGATTAAATGGTACCGGTTCCAGTGCCGGTATCAGAAAAGACAATAGAATAGAAAGGATCAACAAAGAACAATGACTGGTACTGATTTCAGAACCGATACCAGACAGGAGAATAGAACAGAAGAAATTCAACAAAGAAAATTGAATGGTACTGGTTTTAGAACCGGTAATAGTTATCATAACCAAAAAATCAGTATATCGGAATCAATTTCAGATTATCATAACAGTACTGGATCAAGCTTAAGTACCGGTACAGGTACCGGTACTATCAGATATGTTACCAGAAATCAAAATACCAGTATTGTTATTGAAAATCGAATAGAAAATACAGCAAGAGGAAAGGATTCAACAATAAGATCAAATCAAGGTTTAAATAAAAAGGTTTGGTGGTTTCAATCGGAGTTAAGTATGGAAGAAATATCGAATCAAAATGAAATAAATCAAGTAGAAAGAGGAAATGAAGAAATAAACCGATCAAATCCAACAGATCAAGAGTATTTTACCTTACGAAGTGTTGTTGAGAGCTTAGAAGATCTCGTTGCTATAAATCCGACTTCTATTTCAGAAAACGAAAACCAGATCGAGTCGAGCGATTTAGCCGAACAGTCTGAAATAGAGAGATTATGGACCATGGAAGATCTAGGATTTATTCTAGAACCTGATTGAGCTGAGAAATGATAAGAGTTATCAAGGAGGGAGACGAAGAGTTTAGGATGAAAAGGAGATGTGATTAAGGTTCTCAAGAGAGGCGATTTCGTGGACGAGAGTTGAAGATAGATGATTAGGGTTAAGAAGAGCAGTGTTTTTGATGAAGAAGAAGAGCGGCGATTTTTTTTGACGAGAGAAGAAGAAAGGAGATTAGGGTTAAGATGAGGCTGAGCGGCGATTTTGACGAGGGAAGAGAAGAGAGGCGGGAGTGAGTAAGAAGAGGTTGAAAGTGCAGAAGGATACTTTTATACCTAGGTCAACAAAATCCAGGAAACGAAATTCTGGTTTTGGTGTCAAGATTTTTTTTCATAGATAATGGTGATTAAAATCAGGTTTAGAGTTCATATGGTGGTTAATGATGATATTTAGGATTAGATTTTTTTTCCATTTTTCAGGGCAAATATCATTATCAAATATTGTATGAACTTCTAAATATTTAATGCAATAAATAAAAATATAACATAAGAGCCTACTCTATTTTATTCAAAAAAAAAATGTTTTGGAATTCAATTATTTATTTTGTAAACGGACCCGCCAATTAGATAGTTGATTGGGGTCTCGAAAAATCCAGGACCGGTGACAGGTTCAGTGAATCAATTAGGCTATTTGACACCACCAAATCGCCCAAGAACTCGCCATGTGAGAGAAACTCCTCTTTGCGAAATTACTATTGCTTGACAAGAAAAAAAAAAAAAAAAAAAAAAATTCTTACCCAGTATGTTTTAGGCCTTCAATGTTTTGATACAAACCAAAAAGCCAAGCAAATACATTGTTAAAGAAAATGTATAATTTCCACATTCAAAAGTTAACGGTTGATGGAGCGTTTTTTATCCGAAAGCCCCAAATAAATTTAGTACTGCCAGTTTTATCTCATTTAAAACTCTATTAAAGGCTTTAACAACAATATCTTAGAAATTGTATGGTTTCACAATAAAATGATTAAGCATTTCCTTGATCTCAATTACGTAAAAAGAAAATGGACATTTAACATTCATTACAATCATTAATGTGATTTAACATTACAATACCAAAATTTCTCGAAGTACCTCCTCTCCTATATCATACATCTAAAAACCCTACACAATCATACAACTACGAAACACCAACCAAAAAATAACTACATAAATACATCCATTCTTATAACATAACCGAATTATAAATCGAATCAACAAAATTAGATCACGTGGTGATTGGACGAATAATATATATTCTTATACTAGAAAACATTACTACTTGGCCGCATACCAATTCTGCGCACACTTGGCATCCACTGATAAGTCCACCTTAAGAAAATTGGTACCATAAAACGGCTTCGACATGCACTCTACCACTATCGACTTTGCCAGCTCAGCAGACTCTGTGGGCCCTTCCAATATCACCTCATCATGCACCTGGTCCACCCAAAACCCTCCTTTTGTCATTATAACCCTCACAATATATTAAAATACAATTAAATCTTCAGCCTAAATATATACAAACCTGTAATAACAATTTCCAGCCCAACTCCTTTAGGCATGAATTTCTTTCGATCTCAATCATCGCGCACATTGCCACATCAGCAGCACTACCCTGTAAAATAGATCTTCACAAATTTTACAAGGGTATCCACAACATTTTAAGATTTCACAGGGGTATATATGAAAATGTGGTTTTACCTGGACAGGAGTATTAATAGCAGCACGTTCAATATGGTTGCGCAGAGCTGAACTACATTGGGCCAAGGCAGGAAATTTACGGGCCCGGCCCAAAAGAGTATACACGCATCTCTCTTTCAAAGCTTGTTTCTTTCTCTGCTCTTGCCACCTCAGCACTTCCTGCCTCTCCTTGTACCACAGCTTCACCGTTTGCTTCGCTTCCTTCAGCGAAACCTTATAGTACCAAAAAATAAAAAAAAATAAAAAATTTAAATTATGTAAAAATATAGGGAGGTAATTATGAAAGTACCACCTTCCAATCACGCGCAAGTCCCATTGGTGTTTTCCCATACGCGATAGAAAAATTCAGCATTTTCGCCTTCCTTCTTTCCGAACCATATAAATCCTGAAGAAACAGTCTCAAAACAGTATATTGTGAAGAAAAATAGAATATTAAATATTAAATATACCTTTAAGAGAGGAACAGGAGGTTTCTCCTGGCCAGGTTGAGGGTGCCATTCGAGCAAAACTTGTTCATCTTCGACGGCTCTTCGAATATGATCGTACATATTCATGGCCGTCCTCGAATGAAAATCGCCGCCAGCTTCGAACGCGTCCATCATGCTCTTGCAATTCGCCAAGTGCGCTAATATCCTCAACTCCAGCTGTAAAATTTAAATTCTAATTTTGTTTTTATAGGTAGGGGTATTTTTGATATTTTGATGTTTTACGCACCTGACCATAGTCAGCAACGATGAGAGATTTTCCTGGTGCGGCGATGAAGGCTTGACGGATTTTATATCTGTCCTTTTCCAGTGCAGGTTGGTTCTGAATAAGGACAAAAAATCATAAATATTTAAAAAACATTAATGGAAGTAAAAAAATGGGGTTTTAATAATACTTGTAAATTTGGAGCCCTTGCTGATAAGCGACCCGTTTCGGTGTTGATATTTAGAGAGCAATGTATTCTCCCTTCTTCACATGATATATGACTTCCCTTCATAAACCCCCAATAAAAAATTAAAATACATAATTAACACTTGTAATTTTAAAATAATTAAAATAAAAGAAATCTAACCTGTAAAGGAAGAATGAAATTAGAAATCAAAGAATCAATCGAACAAACTTCACAAAGAGCCGCGATCGAATGACACGCATCCCTTCCTTTCTTCCCTCCACCAAACGCTTGGTACGCACTCCCATACATCCCCCCATCCTCTCCATTTCCTCCATTCAACGCTTCCTCTCCATTTCCCTCTTCGTCGTCGCCATCATCAATTGCGTATATTTTCTCTGACGGGATATTGCCGGCAAGGGATTTCAACGCGCTGCCACTCACCGAAGGCCATCCACTTGCAGTGTACGCTTCGGGCTGCATGTTTTCTACGATACTTTTTAGAGTGATATTTCGATATTTTTTAGGGACCTTTTTGCCTTTTTCGATTATTTTTTCCGTGTTTGGGATTTTGAATTCTCTGCTTCGCGGTAACGTCTCCCCTGGATCATTGCTGCCACAACAAATTTTTTTAAAAAAAACATAATAATTAAATAATTATTTTTATTTAAGGATTAATTTAGGGTTTTATGAAGTAATACCAATTCATGATTCCACCAAAGAGGAGTTGGCGAATTTGCGCATCGCTCCCCACATTCATGAAACTCGCATCTTCGCAATACTCAGAAGCCCATTTTTTAAATTTCTCCTTTGCTAATTTCTGTTCTATAATCGCGATTTTTTCAATTTCGGCCAAATAATTTCTATCGACCAACATTCCTTGAGTTTCCATCTTCACCAAAATTTCACCAAAAGGACACCAATACTCTCTATAAAAATCATACATAGTCCCCTTGGTCGTTCCTTCGAGAACCCATTGCATATTTTCGAGTTTCTCTCTCAAGCTCAAGTAAAGTCTTAGCGTGCTAATCGAATCCAACGCGGAGTAACTAATCCAAAGATTTCTCTGTTCCCCTCTTTGGAGAGTTTCGACTGGGTCAAGAGTGATTAATTTACCCTCTGATTTGTCCTTTTTGAGTTTTTTTCTACCGAATATGGTTTTCATCGAGATTTTGCCGATGTTTAGGGCCGATTTGGGGCATGAATGAGTGCTTGAGATTACTCGTGAGTCACTGCTTAGTGCCTCGAGTGAATAGCCTCCGTCGAGTCTTCTAGAAGAATCCCAAAGCCGCGCTAAATGCATTGTGTCCGCGTGAAATCCTTCGAGTTTTATCCCGTAATTTTCTATTATATGGCTGTCAAAACTATAGTTATGCCAAACCTAAATAAATACAAACATAAATGGATTTATTTAGGAATGATAGTGAAAAAAATTGAAATGAAATTAGGTTAGTGAGAGAGAGAGAGAAACCTTTTTGATTGATGGGTCTTCGAAGAAAGGGATGAATTCCTTGAGAATATCGCTTTCGCCATCGAGCACATCGACCCAAATACAAGATTTTCCTTTCCCAAAATTAGCTTGTTTGCCAGAATCGCAAGAATATATACTAAAGCATATGAGTTCACCATGATTAACAGGGGTCTCTTGCTTCACATCAATCTTAGCAACCTGTAATTGTAAAAAGAAATTAGGGTTCTTCTCATCGTTTGAAAGCAAATGAAGTGCCAAAATCAAGTTTCAAAATCGACTTGCCTCTGTATCACAACCATGGATGAAATTTTTGTACTTTTTAGTGAGCAATTTAACAACCCTCTTTGCCACCTTGACAGTATCGACGACTAAAACCTCATCATAAACAAGGGCAAGTCTGTCTTTTTCTCCTAACGCGTCCTCTCTCTCATTGTTTAAATTGAATTGCTTCTCGAGTTCATCTCTAGGTTTATCTAAAGGTGGTTCAGTCACTAAAACCCTCTTTCTATCGGACCCTTTTAAAGGCACATTGGACCCATTTACAATTTTATTTACTTCAGACAATTTCAGTGACCCATTATACCCATTTACAACAGCTTTATTTACTTCAGACTCTTTCGGCGACCCATTAGCCCCATTAATAACCTTCTTAAAACCGTTTATTCCATCAATTTCAGTCCCAGATTCTTTTGCCAATTCATCAATTCGTGTGTTATTTAATTGATTAGCATTGAGTTTCAACCACATGAGTTTATTCATCTCCTCGAATCGATTCGGTTTCTTAGTCACGACACTTCCATTTCCATGATTTGGAGATAACCCAAAATTTGTTGGCTGTCTCCTCGAACCAGAACAACTTCTGATACCTCATTCCGAAATTTAAACAAAAAAGAAGAAAAAATCAGACAAAAGAAGCAAAATTAGCAAACGATACAAAAGGGGTATGGAGAACTTACATGAGGAAGCGACCACAGGCTCCAGGTGCGGCCTGTATAGCCATGGAGAGTACTCTTTTGCTAGGGTTTTGGGTCTGCTATATCATTTGGAGAGATGGAAGGAGGACAGGGAGACAGTACAGTAGGAGGGAAGAGTAAAAAACTCTTATGTGGTTTAACAAGATAAGATGTGGCGCCATTTCGTCAAATCTTAGGCGTTGGATTAAGATCTAAGGGTCCCCATCTTTTCTTCTACCCACTAAGCCCCTAATTTCATATTTATTTATCCTTCTGATTTTATTTTCATTTTATTTTGCAAAAAAAAAAAATATATATATATATATATATATATTCATTTTATATTTAGTGGGTAGAAAAGTTTATTTGTGAAATATATACTTCTCTTTAAAATTTAATGAAAGAGCCATTGTGTGGACACTTGTACACGTATAAACAAATAAAACAACATGAATTATTTTATCTACTTTTTACAAAAAAAAAAAAACATTAAACATGAATAAACAAACAAATCTGACATGTATAAACAAATAAAACAACATGAATTATTTTATCTACTTTTTACAAACAAAAAAAAACATTAAACATGAATAAACAAAAAAATCTGACATGTATAAACAAATAAAACAACATAAATTAGTATTAAAAACTTACAAAATATTTTTTTAGTAAGCATGTGAATTATGATATATTTGAACAATACCACGTGGTATTAAAATAAATAATATAAAAAAATTATATTAATTTTCATGTAATTTTCAAAATGTTTTAACATATGTATTAAAATTATTATTAACATTTTTTGGATCAACGAAAAAATAAAATGAATGACATAATTGTTTTGTCTATTTTTCACAAACTAAAAAAATACATTAAGCATGAATAAACAAAAAAAAACTGACATGTATAAACAAATAAAATAACATAAATTAGTACTACAAACTTACAAAATATTTTTTTTAGTAAACATGTGAATTATGAACAATTTGAACAATACCATGCAGTATTAAAATAAATAATATAAAAAAACTATATTAACTTTCATGTAATTTTCAAAATGTTTTAACATATGTATTAAAATTATTATTATCATACTAACATAACTTAATATAGTAATATCACCATTTTTATCTTGCAGTAATATTAATATTGTTAGCATACTAACAATATACCACACACGCCCCCCACCCACCCACCCACCCACCCACCCACACATTATATATAACTTAGTTAGTTAATATTAATAACATAAATAATGAATCCAACAATAAATTTAATAATATTTTTAACAAAGAAAGATGGATTACCTACGAGTACGACATATACAATTTTTTTTACATTATAATTTTGTTTTCATTCCCACCCAATATTGAATAAATAATTTCAGTTTAATATAATTATAATTAGATCCGTAAAACTGAGGTCATATTATTTATAGAGGCCATTTATCCTACCCCCAAACCCACCCGTGCATCCGCGATATGGGGAGGATTGATTCGCGTCCCCAATTCGTGTACCCAAGATTCTATTAACCATCAATTAAAATTTTTAATTTTTGTTAATAAATAGTACAATTGTATTAACCGTTAATTAACTTTGAATTAATCATTAATTTAAATTTGAATTAACCATCAATTGAATTTGTGGGTGCATTTTGGGGATGGAAATTCCCCCCAAACCCATATCGTGGATGGCAAAGTGGGTTTGGGGGGAAGAGTAGAATTTCCCTTATTTATATCTCTAAATGAAAAATTATTTACACTGCCCCGTTAATTGGTGTCTCAAAGTTTCTCATCAATTTTATACTTTTTTTTATCCATCTATTATATATTTTTAGGGGAGTTATATCATACACCATTTTTGCTTATCATACACCCATTTTCAATGATATTTTGAGTAATTATTAATTAATGAGTATTTAATGTAAAATTTTAAGTATATTTATCAATAAATGATAGGCTAAATAGAAAATTTGAATTGTTCAAGAAAGAACAAATATCCATAAAAAATAAAATTTATGATATACCTTTTTAAATATCCAAAATACCCTTTTAAAAAGGTGTATGATAGAACTCTCCTTATTTTTATGTATGAAAAATGTGCGTGTTGAAAAAACGACAAATCAAAAAACAAATATGTTGAGATTGTCTTGAATTTTTTTTTTTTTTTACCAATTCGCTACACAAATTCAAATATGAGTAAGCGAAGCGGAACGAGCAACTCTCTGGTTTGTAGTTTATTGCTTAAATTGAATTGACAATGTTTGTCATGAAATTAGGATGACATAAACATATGGGGATGATTCATTTCTCATTTGTAGGAAGTTTTTTTTTTTCTTTTTCTCAGAACTCATTTGTAGGAAGTTAGTTGTTCATGTGTCCAATGCCTTGTCACAAGTTTTACCTGAATGTCCACTATAAAGAGAAGATTGCATGTAATGAGATGATAAGTTATCAAATAGAAACTAACACCATTCTAGATCGTCATTTCATATCAATCAGAATAAAATATTGGAGGAAATCAACTCGATTATGGTAGTTTGTTCTATAATTTTAGTTAGAACGAGTAAAAAAATATGGTTTATCTACTCTTATATTAAAAGATGGAGTTTCACTTGAAGACACATACGTCTTCAGGACCATAAGGTCTCTTTATTCATGAGACCTTCAAAAACTACTTCCGTTATACACCTCGCTGTTCGGGAGTAGCCCTCAAGGAATTTTCTTTCGAACAATCCATCGAACCACCCCATCTTTTGACTCGGCCAAGGAGTACACACGAATATCTCACTCGGACATCAAATGTCCATGAATCTCGGCCCTTTTTAAAATAAAAGCTCCATCGAAGATCAAATTATTTGTTTTGTTGACGCTCAATAACCGGATCCTTATCATGGATAATTTATTAAAATGAGGGTGGCATCACGAACCAAATTGTGTACGTTGCTCCATGAAAATAGAAACGATCAATCACCTATTCAATAATCGTCCATTCACCAACTCTCTTTGGGTATTGATGGACCATAGAGTAAACCTCCGGACTCAATCCTTAGAAGATTTATGACGGTTCACTAGATAAATAATGCCCCCGGTTGAAGTTAAAGATTGGGATACGAAATGGTTGGTAAATGTTCGGACAATATGACAAATTGGGAAAATGTATGAATGAAACGAACGATTTTCAATTATAAAGATAGGATATAATGTTTTCTAATTGGAACGGTCACGGATTTAACCGCTAAATGGCTACAACATTGTTAGTCATAACATGATGTATGGAGTTTATATTTATTTGTGCCTTTTCATTTTACTTCTTTTCGGTTTACATTGATCCAATACTTCGGCCATTGGCAAAAAGTATATTTTTGTAACTAAAAACTTTTGTTTTTCTTATTTATAAAATCGATTGATCAAACATGTATCGCGTTTGTCTTTATTTCAAAATAAATAAATAATAGGTAATGCAAAAAGAGAGAGAGAGAAAGAAAGAGCCAGTTTGATCTCATGTTATCAACTTGCACGTGATATGGGCCATATGGCACATTTCTCATTTCGTAACAATAAAAGTGTTCATATCTCCAGTGTCTGGCACAAAATTTGCACGGCTTTCTATTATAAAAGAGAATTTCGTGTACGAAATAAATATATCAAATAGAAATCACCATCAAGATAGTCCATTATAGGTCATATTAATCATAATAAAATGTCGGAGGAAATCAATTCAATGATGATAGTTTGAAATTCACTTGAGGTAATTCAATGATGATAGTATCAATTACAAACAGAAATTTGAAATTCTTATTCTTATACTATATATCGAAGTTTTTCAATTGTCAATTTCACTTGAGGTGGACGCGTGCCATTTTCCTTTATTTTGTGTAACGAGTCGAGTAACGGGTTATATTTTCCACTAAGTTTATAATTTCCAATACAAATGAAGTTTGCATGTTAAATGCGTGTGAAATTTGATTAATTAATTGGCGGAAGGAAAAAAGAAATGTTGGTCTGATATACTACATGAACCAAAATGAAGAAGTCACTAATTATTCATTAGACAACATAAGTGTACAGTTATAATTTACAGTCATTTAAAATTAATTAATTTCCAAGGAAATATTCATGTAATCTTTTTATTTGGAAAGTATTTCAAATTATTAACATATAATACTTGAAATAATTATTTCCAATATACATGTATAACGTAATTCCATGTGTTCTTTACAAAATACCACTTCCGTATATGTTATGCATAACCATAAAAAATTTGAAAAATATTTTATAAATACACCAATAAATATAACTCACACATAATCCTAGAAGAAAAAAAACTGAAATAACGATTATACTTAAGATAAAGTATTTTCTTGTTATTCATTATTTTATTTTTAAAAATATTGAACTAAAAGGGTACAAAAAACGATTACATGAAAATTACGGAAGTGGTATTTTTAAAATATATCATATTTTCATGTAAATATTTTAACGTACAAAAAATCCATCAAGTATTAACATGTTAATACTTGAAATAATTATTTCAAATATACAAGTATAACGTAATTCAACGTGTTCTTTGCAAAATACCACTTCCGTACATGTAATATGAAACATTGCAATATGTCAAATAAGATAAGATGTGGCGCCATTTCGTCAAATCTAAGGCGCTGGATTAAGATCTAAGGGTCGTCATAGTTTCTACTACCCACTAATTCATATTTATTCTTGCAAACTTAAAATATATCATATTTATCCTTTTCTATTTTTATTTTATTTTATTTCTATTTGATAGAAAAGTTTATTTGTCATATTTTTAGTTTTTTGCTAAAATTGATTTGATAATCGTTGTCATGAAATTAGTAGGACACACACATGTGAAGATGGTTCATTTCTCATTTTATAAGAAGTTAGTTGCTCATGTGTTCAATGCCTTGGCACAAACTTTACATGAATGTCTACTATAAAAGAGAAGATCTCAGGTGGTGTGATGATTAAGTTATCAAATAGAAACTAGCATCATTGTAGTTCAACATTTCGTATTAATTAGCATAAAACGTTGGAGGAAATCAATTCGATTATGGTAGTTTGTTCTTTAATATTAGTTAGAACAAGAAGAGTTCAAATATATGGTTTATATGATAAAATCTTGCAAGATTTTCATTACATTTGATATATCCAGTCTAGTTGAAAGTCGGATTAGCATGTACAATATTAAGAATATACAATGAATATATTGTAACTTCTCTAGAAACGGATCAATAATCCACGTGTACACTTTCAAAAATTTAAAACATCGCACATATGATTGACAATGTGTGTATGTCGATCACCATAAATAATAAGAACTAAGAAGCATTTATAAACTACATACGTTAGAAACGACCGAGATGGATGAAGAGATCGAGGACATTGAGGTTTATTCAGTTAGTCGAAATTAGTATTATCGATAATGGATATCAAGTAGCTAATTTCACATCTAAAAGATACAGTGCTAACTCGATAAATGTTTTTATTATGCATTCCGTCTTTGTATTTGTCCGAACTTCTTTTTGAATATCGATAATATATTTTTCAATCTATCTTTTTTAACACGTAGCTAGTTATGTATGCTCGACGACTATAGCTCTGATGTCTTTTTAGTATATTAGCATACTGTGTAGAGTATCAATTATATCTTATTAATTTATCACTAAATATTTTACCTATAAATCCACAATTTTTTGGAGTGCTCTTTTAACATATCATCCACATGATCAGATGTATTCTTCAGTAATTTATTTATTTTTCTCAAGAGAAATCATAAATTACTGATACACTTGATCACGATGATAAGCACAACTTGTGTCATAAAAGATGATTCATGTATTATATTGACATACATTTGTGGATTTTGAGACTAATTATTTGAAGACTGAAACAAAGATATAAATACCTCAATGTATTTTGTTGAGGTTCTCGGCGATTAAAGGGCGAATTTCGACATACTAAATTGTTTATTCTGGTATTTTTCTTGCTTTTTTTTTTTTTTTTTTTTTTTTTCCTTTGTTTATGTTAAATTGATATTGTGAATATATAATAAAAAAAAGATCATTGAATTAAAAAGTAAAATGATTACTAAGTCAAAAAATAAAAATAAAAATGTAGTTATCTTTTTTTGAAGCCATACCAATAAATTTACGTGTTTTGTATAAAATCATAAGAAAATGACCATCCTATATAGTTTTACGAACAATCACAAAAAAAAATTGGACTACAGTTGCACAACAAATTAGTGTTTGGGTCACCATAAATTCAAGGAAAAAGTTTAGGAAGTCAATTAAGATGTATTGAAGAACCGGGCGATTTTGAGGCGATTTTTTGAGGAACCAAGAATTTTCAAGAAAACAAAAAAAGATTGAAACCAAGCAATCTCAGGCAACAAGAAGACAAGGAAGTTCTCTCCGGCAAGGAGATCACCTCCCTGAGGTGACCAAAACCACAAAACTTAACCAGAACAAAAACATGGAGGGCACTTAATTACAATTTAACCAAAAACTCTCCAGAAACACTCTTGAAAACCCAAATACACCTGAAACAAGCCAATTCCAAACCAAACCCTGAAAGAAGATCAAAGAGCAGACTCAAAGGAGAACCAACTCAAGGGAGACATTAGAGGATAGAGCTAAGGAAGATCTACATGAACTCCAAGGCCACATCATCTTCAATACTCGCTAAGTCTCTTAATCCTTCTCATTTAATTATTCTCTAATCATGAACCTATCATATAAACAAATTTTAGAAAATAATTTAGAAATGGATAAACCTTGGACTTATGTCTCAAAAAAAACAAAATATAATCCTATTAATCAAGTTAGAAAACAACAAAAATGCTATAGATGTCTATCATCAAATGATCATGTTAGAGAAGAGTGTGTAGGAGCAATAAGATGTTTTAGATGTCTAAAATTAGGGCATATTCAAACTAATTGCTACACAAATATCTCCAAAGTTCAGTCCAATTTTCAAAATAATTTCAAAGATAATATCTCCAAAATCCAAAATAATTTCAAAAATAAAAATAAACCTGTTTTTCCAGAAGAAGTAGACCCTAAAAATGCTCCTAGAAATAACTTCTTTCCTCAAAAGGCATATTTTCCTGATAATTACAATCATACAAATCAGGTAAACAAAGAGAAAGAAATAATCTCGACATCAGAAAAAAGGAAATTAATGTGTACATGAATAAAACATTTATACAATCAGATAAAACAAAGTATATCACAAAATCCATATCTTTATATAATCTGCCTTTAAAATATTGCAATGCATATGATATTTCTAAAATCACTAAATCAATAGGTTTTTTAATAGGGGTAGGATTGTTGGGAATACGCCCGATCCCGGGCCCGCGCAGCGGATATGAAGGCCCGGTCCGGTTCCCTAAATCCAAGATCACGCCATGACTTCGAGAGTACGATGCAATAAAAGGATAGACGATTACCAGCGTGAAATTGATCACGCACGACGGGTTGATCGCTCACATCCTTTCCTTCTCCGGTGTCACGTTGGTGACTAGCCCGTGCGTCCCATACCACACGTCTCCCACCGTCTTGACACGCCTCCGGTTGTCTTTCGTGCGTCCCACGTCCACACTCTTCCACATCCAACAGTTTTGCTCCTTCGGTTTGATCACAATCGGAGAGCCACAAGTGTCGCTCCTCTACTTGTATCCACCGTGAGTCGGAGTTCATCGGTCGCGGATGCAACTGCCTAGACGAAGCACCGGCGAACTTGCTTGATTAGATCGATTCTCTACACCGAGAAAAACTCCTTTTTCTCGGTCTTTCTCTCTTCATACTCTTTCACTCTCTTGAAAGATGTCTCTTTATATTTCTGGATTATTCTGAATAATACCATATATTCATCTGAATGATCTGGTATGGAGAGAGAGAATTATCCTATTTATATCACATAGGATTATGATTGGCCAAAAGACATGTATATCCAATATACACTCTTTCACACAGGAAGATGCATGAATCTGTTCAGTATTCTGTCCATACGAAATTGGTAAATTCCTCTGACAGAAAATCAACCTACATGAAAGTTGTAGAAAATCTTATTATATACCCAACCCAATTTGGTCTGGCCCAATTGGAGTTCGTATGCAAAAGTTATGACCGTTTTACTAACTGTATGGCATACTGTTGCACCATTTCGGTATTTCATAGAAACGACACTGATACTTCGTTCATATGAAATATATTTCTACATGAAGGTTGTAGATAATCTTATTATATATCTAACCCAATTTGAACCATTCAAATTGGATTTTCCTACTGAAAGATATGACCACGAATGTACGCTTACATTCGTTTATCCTTGTGTACACTTTTACGGTTGATCCGAAACTGTATTTCCTTCAGTCTCCCACTCAATTTCAGATCTACCTAAAAGGTACTTATGCATATCCAATATACACGACTTTAGAGAATATAGCTTGCGTATCAAATACCAAGCTACGCACATCTTATGTGCCAACTTTATAATCAAGCCCGATTTAGTACGACTCGTTGTGTGACCATGTAGGTTCGGTTAACGATGGCAGTAGGCTGTTTCCAAAGCACTACAAGCCCATGAGCGGGATCTAGTCACTCCATCATGGCTACCCATGTTAACACGAAAAATAATTGTGATCATTGTGCCTATCTCGAATAGCAGTCATTAGTTCTCTTGTTAGCGATATACGTTAATCAAAAGGCATGGTGGTAGTCATCCTTATATTTTGATTAACTATACTTATTCCTCGTTTCCGAACTGATTTAACAAATTCAATCGATATTAACCGTTAATATCATTGACCATGGCCATGGTTTTCGTAAATCAATTCATCCAGTGGCCAAAGAGATATCTCTTCCTTTCGGAATAAACAATTCCTATCTTGGAGACTCACATTGAATTCCGTGTTTCGGACAATACCCAATGATGACCGTTTTGACTCCCAATTACGGTGAGCGTAAGGTCATATCAAAGCATTGTGTTACGCACGTAACGCAATCAATGGTCCCCTCAAGTATGAAGAACCTAATACCCTACTCGTCGCGAGTCCATCCACAATGACTAAACCATGTCATGGTCTCGCGGCTTCGGTCATATCCAATATATGTCACCTAGCATATATCTACGTTCCCGATTCGACAAACACCTTTGTCCTATGATTAGCAAAACATAATCATCTCCTCGGCTAACGTACTAGTGTACATGTTGAGTCTATTATCTGATAATGTAAATGCTTCACTCTTAAGCAAACTGAATCATGACTAGGGATGTTTAGAAATGAAACTTTAAGTGTGACGGTTTCGCTGCACATAATCCTCAATTATGTCGACGTCCACACAAGTTCAAATCAGGGTTCATGTAATCAAATTACATAACCCGCACACAATTTTCATATAAGGTGAATGCATATTAATTTAAGTAAACAAATTTTTTAAAAGGGATGCATTCATACGTACGGATTAAGTATTTGGGTGATACAACGTTTACCCATGGGTATCTCCATACCCATAACCTGCGTGGACTATCGTATTAGATAACTACACTCTACTCTCTTCTTCCTCCTCTAGGTATCTCCATACCCATAGTCATCGCATGATAGTCACGCGCGACTAGAGAGAGCGGTTTTGTAAACGGTTCCGCACGTTGCCGCTAGTGTTAATCTTCTTAAGGTTTGGAACATTTTCAATACCTATGATCACATCTTTCATAAAATTTCATGGATCAAATGAAATTTTCCGAGTATTATCTAGAAGTGGTTGTGACCTCGGCATTTTTGGCTTGTACTATTGCGTCTCACGCAATACACAACCATAAATCCGATAACTCATGACTACTCGAGTTTGGTCATGTATCCTTGATCCATACCGCTTCCTTTTGTGATTAATAACCGCAATATACTCGCCTCCGTAAATAGAATCATAAATTATTGGTCTTGTGGAACCTTTCCACATAACCGTGTTTTCGTTTAAGCAAAACATGTACACACTTTGTGATCGAAAGTCGTGCTACATATTTAGACGTGCCATATTTGGAAACTGTTGTTGTTATAACTCTTTATGACCAACACGTCTTCCACACCATTTTAGATAAAATAAAATCCTGAATTCTTTTGCAAAGTATTCAAGGATAACATTCATCGCTATCAATACAAATCCCGATGGATTTAAAGATACATAACCATTATGTATATATATGTATAACCATTATACATTCACAAGAGTTAGTCTCATGTAATCGCATTACATTCAAACTCGTGTGATTCCCATGGATTTTATTGATGGTGAACTAGACGCTCTATGTGTACGACGTATAGCCACATACATATCATGACAGAATAATAGATCCTCACATCAAATGTAAAGCATCATATTATTATTTTCCGCCCTACTTGATGTCTCACATCGAGCCGTAGAAAATTTCCGTCATTCGAAATTTCGATTTAACTCCGCCAAGGAGTTATATGTTGAAAACCATTTTCAACAATATGTCGATATATGTGCTATAATATAGAACGAGGAATTTCTTAGATCTATCCTATAGATCTTCACGCTTAATTCATAAGCGGTCTCGCCTAAATTGTGTGTCGTTACAAGAAATATAACGCGGTTCCCACTAACCTTCATGTGTACACAAAGCTTCCATTTGTTTCGACAATGTTATAACAGTTTATAACTTCGTCAAAACGAATATTCCAATTCCGAGAAGATTTTTCCAATCCATCATATGGATCGTTAAAGCGTGCATATCCTATCCCCGATTCTTATGAATCGACAAAACCGTAAGGTTGTGTCAAGTACACATCCTTTCATAAAATTTCTGTCAAGAAATTCGGTTTTGACATCCATTTTGCCACATCACATAGTAATAATATGCGACCATGGTAAGCAGAATTTCGAGAATGTGAAAGCATGGCAACATGCGAAAACGTTTCTTCATAGTCCAACTATGAATTACATGAAACTCTTCGCTACGAGCCTCGCTTTGCATATATGCAACTTCCTATCCATGTAGGTTCTTCACCTTGAAAATCCATTCACATTTCACGGGTCTAACCCTGAAAGTAATGAAATCAAGTTCTAAACTTGATAATTTACACGGATCGAATCTCAGGTTTCATGACACCTTGCCATGTGAAACCGTTAATTTTCATAGAATCCTTGTAGGATATCGAATCACCATATGATTTCGATCTATCATCATTAGCAACGATAAATCCGTATTTACCGGTTTATGATATAGCCTACTTGATCTACGAAAAATTATTTTGTGTGTTCGACTCGTATTCATCAACTCTTGATGAAGTCGTGTCAAGTTTCATCGGTACAATGTTCATTTTTCAGATCTCGAACTATTTCGAGATTTATTCTACTCCCACTATCCCGCATAGAGATAAACGACATCAAGTTCCAAACTTGTGCGCATCCAGTCCTCCTCTAAGAAGGCATCTCTTCGAGCCACGAAAATCTCATCTTCATCGGGAAGTTACAACTAATACCTTTTAGTTTCCTTTAGGATATATGATAAACGAACAATTTTTTAGATTTGGGATTGAGTTGAATCGAAACTAATTTCGAAAATATACTCACATCCTCAAATATGTACAAATGACAACTTCGGAACCATTCCGATTCATATCTCATACGGCGTCTTTTGTACCAATTAGAAGGTTTATGGTCCATATCATATATGCAACCATTCATTAGTACCGCTGTCTCAAGGGCGTATCCCCAAAATATTTTTGGGAGATCCGTTTGACTTATCATTTATCGAACCATGTCTTACATGCGTTCATTTCCTCTTTTCAAATACATCTCAATGTTTCGAAATGAAGATAATCGTGAAACGATTCCACAATCATAAATGATCATCAATACTTATAACTCAAATACTTGCCTCCTCGATCCTATCAAAGGGCTTTGATTTTCTTGCAAATTAGTCGATTTTGTATTTTGTTTTTGAAATTCTTTGAACCTTTCAAAAGTCTCCGCTTCGGCACGCATTAAACATATATTACCATATCTACTTTAACCGTCCGTAAACGTAACAAAATACCGTTAGCCTCCTCTTGCCTCAGAATTTATCGGATCATTTACATCTTAATGTAATTTTCAATAATTCGGTGGATCTTTCTCCAATCATTGGAGAATGACGCCCTTTGTCGTCTTGCCTCATAAATAAGTATCGCATTAATCAATCGAATCTAATTCGAATGATTCTAGCAATCCATCATATGGAATCTAGATACACGTATCTCGTTTATATGGCCAAGATGACAACGCCAAAAGAAGCAATCAACTTCTAGGTTTAATCCTCCTCGGATTTCACCATTCTTTGAGTCATTAGTTTGGATAACTCCTTCTCCGAACTTTCTGTTTGGAAAACAATTTCCCAAAATACCCTTAGACATTTATTTCTTTCGATCCCACCCTTGAATTACAAGGACATCCACGCATCTCTATGCATTGGATTCCTCGGATGCTCCGAGCATCTCCAATTCAAATTTACATCGCATCTCATGCAATTCCGGGATCGACTTATCAATCGAATGCATATGATATTCGGTCACGAAGATCAAATCTCGTACCATCAACACACGAGTGTTAATCAAAGACCCATAAGGCGTCTCAAAATTAACATACTCTTTGAGCCGCATCGAACCATTCAACGCGCTCTAGCTCTTGAAACTATTTCATGAGCGTCGTGTTTTACTTTCGTATGCACTTGAATTCTCAAAACAATTTTGAGAAATTTTTGTCTATACATGCCACCACAAGGCACATACTATCGTTCGATTCCTTCTTAAGTTTATCGAATCCGACTTTCTCTAAAGCCAAAGCATCGAGCCCTGAATCTACCATTTCCGTGTCCAACACGTTTCTTTAAGTCTAAGAACTATTCTTTGACTATCGAGGTTAATTACGGTAATTCCAGTCCAAAAGCTATCTATCATATCGATCTCATCGATATATTTGGTGTTGCTTGAAAACATAATTCTAAACGAATGATGAAGATTAAGCTCCTAACCGTGCGTACTTAATCTATATGCTTATATGATGAATATATGAATGTGTTATTTTTATCGAATCGATAACCCTCATACCGATACGGGACTCCAAGTCCATAACACTCAAGACCCATATTTCCGTTCCTCCCACAAGTGACATTAGCCTATCGGGTGGGATCCCGTTATTTAGGTAGGATTATATCCAATCGCATCATATGCGACTCTTGAACCTTTATAGGATTTCGGTGATGGATCGTATCGTATACAACCCCATTTCTGTGTGTGCATCCTATCTATGCCCCGAACTCCAATGGGATTGGCATGGACGGTTAAGTCACAACCATATCCAACGTATCGTTCAAATAAGCTACTAGTGAGTCGACTTTAGCCTGGGCCTCACAAGTCCTAATTTAACGCTTGTCACCCTTTCGATAGTTACAATATCACGTGCCCGACTTTAGCCTGAACCCACGTGAAACGTAACACCAAACTCGGTGATTGTGGACATGGAAGACATTTCCATCACTTAAATATTATGAGCAATCATGCCTATGCATGTTTAAATAATTCGTGACATAATCATATTATATCACTATCACAAGATTTTCGAAATGCATATGATTTATATAGGGAGAGTAATTATTCTAAATAAATACTAATCTATATGCTAGTATGATTGAATTAATTGAGTAGAGATAAAGATAGGCCAAAAGGTATGTATATCTAATATACACATTTTCAAACAGAAAACTGCTCGCACCCCTTCAGTATTCAGTTGAAACGAAAATCTTAAATCGTTCGAACCGACTTTGAATGTGAACGAAAGTTCTAGATAATCTTATTATCTTTCAAACTCCAGTGGATTGGACTCGATTGGAATTCGGATGCGAAAATTACGGACGTTTTACTAACTGTATGTCAAACAGTCCCAACCTTTCGGTATTTCATTCAAACGACATTGATAATTCGTCCAAATGAAAACACTTTCTATATCAAAGTCATAGATAATCTAATTATCTAACTAACCCAATTTGATCCAATCAATTTGGAGTGCCCCACTGAAAATTAGGCCAATTTTAGTAAAATACGGACAAACGAAAAGGTAAGTATATCCAATAGACACCTTTTCAACCAGAAAACTACAGACACCTGTTCAGTATTCTGTTGAAATGAAAATATTAAATTATTCCAACCGACTTTGAACGTGAACGAAAGTTCTAGATAATCATATTATCTAACTAACCCAATTTGATTGGACTCAATTGGAGTTTCTATGCGACATATACGGACGTTTTAGTCTCTGTATGTCAAACAGTCGCATCCTTTCGGTATTCCATAAAAACGACACTGATAATTCGTTCATATGAAATATATTTCTACATGAAGGTTGTAGATAATCTTATTATCTATCTAACCCAATTTGAACCATTAAAATTGGATTTTCCTACTGAAAGATATGACCACGAATGTACGATTACATTCGTTTATCCTTGTATACTTTTACGGTTGATCCGAAACTGTATTTCCTTCAAGGATCATATATCCCAAATGAAATAATAAAAAACATTTCTCTTTCAATAAATTGTATACCTAATACTCCAATACCATAAATAATAAATATTTTTGATAATGAAAATAATTTTAAAATCTTGGTAAAGGAAAAAAAAGATATACCTAGTACCTCACATAATGAATCTCAAGAGAAAATATTAAAAAATATTAATCAAGAAAAAATCCGGGAAAATAATTCCAATAAGAATAAAATAATAACTAATAAATTGGGAAAAAAACACAAAATTTCAAAAACAGAAACCTAAACAAGTTTGGCAGAAAAAGAAAAAAATTATACAAATATGGAGAGTAAAGAAAAAAAAAGAAATTGATTCAACCAACATTTTAAATGAGGAAGTAATAAATGAAAATAAATCAGACAAATTAATAATATCGAATTTAAAAAATGGTCATGATATGTTCCTAATTGAATCAGAAAATTTTTAAAAAATAATCAGAATACCTATTTATAAAGAAATTTTTACGAAATTAACTAATAATAATGGTATGAAGATATTAAGTAAAAAAATGATAATTGATATTTTAGAAGGTGTTAGATTTCAGTTTTTGATTTTATGCAAAAAATAGGAAAAATAGAAATTTGTTAGTCTTCAATCCCGAAGTTTTTTAAGAAAAACATGAAAAATGAAGTATTTTGCACATTTTAGAGAACTATTTTGGTCTTTTTTAGAAAAAATGATAATTGATATTTTTGAAAGTGTTAGACTTCAGTTTTTGATTTTTTGCAAAAAATAGGAAAAATAGAAATTTGTATGTGTTAGTGTTCAATCACGAAGTTTTTTGAGAAAAACATGAAAAATGAAGTATTTTGCTCATTTTAGAGAACTATTTTGGACTCTTTTAGAAAAAATGATAATTGATATTTTTGAAGGTGTTAGACTTCAGTTTTTGATTTTTTGCAAAAAATAGGCAAAATAGAAATTTGTATGTGTTAGTGTTCAATCACGAAGTTTTTTTAGAAAAACATGAAAAATGAAGTATTTTGCTCATTTTAGAGAACTATATTGGACTCTTTTAGAAAAAAATGATAATTGATATTTTTGAAGGTGTTAGACTTCAGTTTTTGATTTTATGCAAAAAATAGGAAAAATAGAAATTTGTATGTGTTAGTCTTCAATCCCGGAATTTTTTGAGAAAAACATGAAAAATTAAGTATTTTGCTCATTTTAGAAAACTATTTTGGTCTTTTTTAGAAAAAATGATAATTGATATTTTTGAAGGTGTTAGACTTCATTTTTTGATTTTTTTGCAAAAAAATAGGAAAAATAGAAATTTGTATGTGTTAGTCTGCAATCACGAAGTTTTTTGAGAAAAACATGAAAAATGAAGTATTTTTCTCATTTTAGAGAACTATTTTGGACTCTTTTAGAAAAAATGATAAATGATATTTTTGAACATGTTAGACTTAAGTTTTTGATTTTTTGCAAAAATTGGAAAAATAGAAATTTGTTTGTGTTAGTCTTCAATCACGGAATTTTTTGAGAAAAACATGAAAAATGAAGTATTTTGCTCATTTTAGAGAACTATTTTGAACTCTTTTAGAAAAAATGATAATTGATATTTTTGAAGGTGTTAGACTTAAGCTTTTGATTTTTTGCAAAAATTGGAAAAATAGAAATTTGTATGTGTTAGTCTTCAATCACGAAATTTTTTGATAAAAACATGAAAAATGAAGTATTTTGCTCATTTTAGAGAACTATTTTGGTCTTTTTTAGAAAAAATGATAATTGATATTTTTGAGGGTGTTAGACTTCAATTTTTGATTTTTTGAAAAAAATAGGAAAAATAGAAATTTGTATATGTTACTCTTCAATCACGAAGTTTTTTGAGAAAAAACATGAAAAATGAAGTATTTTGCTCATTTTAGAGAACTATTTTGGACTCTTTTAGAAAAAATGATAATTGATATTTTTGAAGGTGTTAGACTTCAGTTTTTTATTTTTTGCAGAAAATAGGAAAAATAGAAATTTGTATATGTCAGTCTTCAATCACGAATTTTTTTGAGAAAAACATGAAAAATGAAGTATTTTGCTCATTTTAGAGAACTATTTTGGACTTTTTTAGACTTCAGTTTTTGATTTTTTGCAAAAAATTGGAAAAATTGAAATTTGTATGTGTTAGTCTTCAATCACGGAATTTTTTGAGAAAATCATGAAAAATGAAGTATTTTGCTCATTTTAGAGAACTATTTTGGTCTTTTTTAGAAAAAATGATAATTGATATTTTTGAAGTTGTTAGACTTTAGTTTTTGATTTTATGCAAAAAATAGGAAAAATAGAAATTTGTATGTGTTAGACTTCAATCCCGGAATTTTTTGAGAAAAACATGAAAAATGAAGTATTTTGCTCAATTTAGAGAACTATTTTGGTCTTTTTTAGAAAAAATGATAATTGATATTTTTGAAGTTGTTAGACTTTAGTTTTTGATTTTATGCAAAAAATAGGAAAAATAGAAATTTGTATGTGTTAGTCTTCAATCCCGGAATTTTTTGAGAAAAACATGAAAAATGAAGTATTTTGCTCATTTTAGAGAGCTATTTTGGTCTTTTTTAGAAAAAATGATAATTGATATTTTTGAATGTTTTAGACTTCATTTTTTGATTTTTTGCAAAAAATAGGAAAAATCGAAATTTGTATGTGTTTGTCTTCAATCACGAAGTTTTTTGAGAAAAACATGAAAAATGAAGTATTTTGCTCATTTTAGAGAACTATTTTGGACTCTCTTAGAAAAAATGATAATTGATATTTTTGAAGGTGTTAGACTTAAGTTTTTGATTTTTTGCAAAAATTGGAAAAATAGAAATTTGTATGTGTTAGTCTTCAATCACGGAATCTTTTGAGAAAAACATGAAAAATGAAGTATTTTGCTCATTTTAGGGAACTATTTTGGTCTTTGTAAGAAAAAATGATAATTGATATTTTTGAGGGTGTTAGACTTCAATTTTTGATTTTTTGCAAAAAATTGGAAAAATAGAAATTTGTATGTGTTAGTCTTCAATCACGGAATTTTTTGAGAAAAACATGAAAAATGAAGTATTTTGCTCATTTTAGAGAACTATTTTGGACTTTTTTAGAAAAATGATAATTGATATTTTTGAAGGTGTTAGACTTCAGTTTTTGATTTTATGCAAAAAATAGGAAAAATAGAAATTTGTATGTGTTAGTCTTCAATCCCAGAGTTTTTTGAGAAAAACATGAAAAATGAAGTATTTTGCTCATTTTAGAGAACTATTTTGGTCTATTTTAGAAAAAATGATAATTGATATTTTTGAATGTGTTAGACTTCAGTGTTTTATATTTTGCAAAAAATTGGAAAAATTGAAATTTGTATGTGTTAGTCTTCAATCACGAAGTTTTTTTAGAAAAACACGAAAAATGATGTATTTTGCTCATTTTAGAGAACTATTTTGGACTCTTTTAGAAAAAAATGATAATTGATATTTTTGAAGGTGTTAGATTTCAGTTTTTGATTTTATGCAAAAAAATAGGAAAAATAGAAATTTGTTAGTCTTCAATCCCGAAGTTTTTTAAGTAAAACATGAAAAATGAAGTATTTTGCTCATTTTAGAGAACTATTTTGGTCTTTTTTAGAAAAAATGATAATTGATATTTTTGAAAGTGTTAGACTTCAGTTTTTGATTTTTTGCAAAAAATAGGAAAAATATAAATTTGTATGTGTTAGTCTTCAATCACGAAGTTTTTTGAGAAAAACATGAAAAATGAAGTATTTTGCTCATTTTAGAGAACTATTTTGGACTCTTTTATAAAAAATGATAATTGATATTTTTGAAGGTGTTAGACTTCAGTTTTTGATTTTTTGCAAAAAATAGGCAAAATAGAAATTTGTATGTGTTAGTCTTCAATCACGAAGTTTTTTGAGAAAAACATGAAAAATTAAGTACTTTGCTCATTTTAGAAAACTATTTTGGTCTTTTTTAGAAAAAATGATAATTGATATATTTGAAGGTGTTAGACTTCATTTTTTGATTTTTTGCAAAAAAATAGGAAAAATAGAAATTTCTATGAGTTAGTCTTCAATCACGAAGTTTTTTGAGAAAAACATGAAAAATGAAGTATTTTGCTCATTTTAGAGAACTATTTTGGACTCTTTTAGAAAAAATGATAATTGATATATTTGAACGTGTTAGACTTAAGTTTTTGATTTTTAGCAAAAATTGGAAAAATAGAAATTTGTATGTGTTAGTCTTCAATCACGAAATTTTTTGAGAAAAACATGAAAAATGAAGTATTTTGCTCATTTTAGAGAACTATTTTGGACTTTTTTAGACTTCAGTTTTTGATTTTTTGCAAAAAATTGGAAAAATTGAAATTTGTATGTGTTAGTCTTCAATCACGGAATTTTTTGAGAAAATCATGAAAAATGAAGTATTTTGCTCATTTTAGAGAACTATTTTGGTCTTTTTTAGAAAAAATGATAATTCATATTTTTGAAGGTGTTAGACTTTAGTTTTTGATTTTATGCAAAAAATAGGAAAAATAGAAATTTGTATGTGTTAGTCTTCAATCCCGGAATTTTTTGAGAAAAACATGAAAAATGAAGTATTTTGCTCATTTTAGAGAACTATTTTGGTCTTTTTTAGAAAAAATGATAATTGATATTTTTGAAGGTGTTAGACTTCATTTTTTGATTTTTTGCAAAAAATAGGAAAAATAGAAATTTGTATGTATTAGTCTTCAATCACGAAGTTTTTTGAGAAGAACATGAAAAATGAAGTATTTTGCTCATTTTAGAGAACTATTTTGGACTCTTTTAGAAAAAATGATAATTGATATTTTTGAAGGTGTTAGACTTAAGTTTTTGATTTTTTGCAAAAATTGTAAAAATAGAAATTTGTATGTGTTAGTCTTCAATCACGGAATTTTTGAGGGTGTTAGACTTCAATTTTTGATTTTTTGCAAAAAATTGGAAAAATAGAAATTTGTATTTGTTACTCTTAAATCACGAAGTTTTTTGAGAAAAAACATGAAAAATGAAGTATTTTGCTCATTTTAGAGAACTATTTTGGACTCTTTTAGAAAAAATGATAATTGATATTTTTGAAGGTGTTAGACTTCAGTTTTTTATTTTTTGCAGAAAATAGGAAAAATAGAAATTTGTATATGTTAGTCTTCAATCACGAATTTTTTTGAGAAAAACATGAAAAATGAAGTATTTTGCTCATTTTAGAGAACTATTTTGGACTTTTTTAGACTTCAGTTTTTGATTTTTTGCAAAAAATTGGAAAAATTGAAATTTGTATGTGTTAGTCTTCAATCACGGAATTTTTTGAGAAAATCATGAAAAATGAAGTATTTTGCTCATTTTAGAGAACTATTTTGGTCTTTTTTAGAAAAAATGATAATTCATATTTTTGAAGGTGTTAGACTTTAGTTTTTGATTTTATGCAAAAAATAGGAAAAATAGAAATTTGTATGTGTTAGTCTTCAATCCCGGAATTTTTTGAGAAAAACATGAAAAATGAAGTATTTTGCTCATTTTAGAGAACTATTTTGGTCTTTTTTAGAAAAAATGATAATTGATATTTTTGAAGGTGTTAGACTTCATTTTTTGATTTTTTGCAAAAAATAGGAAAAATAGAAATTTGTATGTGTTAGTCTTCAATCACGAAGTTTTTTGAGAAGAACATGAAAAATTAAGTATTTTGCTCATTTTAGAGAACTATTTTGGACTCTTTTAGAAAAAATGATAATTGATATTTTTGAAGGTGTTAGACTTAAGTTTTTGATTTTTTGCAAAAATTGTAAAAATAGAAATTTGTATGTGTTAGTCTTCAATCCCGGAATTTTTTGAGAAAAACATGAAAAATGAAGTATTTTGCTCATTTTAGAGAACTATTTTGGTCTTTTTTAGAAAAAATGATAATTGATATTTTTGAAGGTGTTAGACTTCAGTTTTTGATTTTATACAAAAAATAGGAAAAATAGAAATTTGTATGTGTTAGTCTTCAATCCCGGAGTTTTTTGAGAAAAACATGAAAAATGAAGTATTTTGCTCATTTTAGAGAACTATTTTGGTCTATTTTAGAAAAAATGATAATTGATATTTTTGAAGGTGTTAGACTTCAGTGTTTTATATTTTGCAAAAAATTGGAAAAATTGAAATTTGTATGTGTTAGTCTTCAATCACGAAGTTTTTTGAGAAAAACATGAAAAATGAAGTATTTTGCTCATTTTAGAGAACTATTTTGGACTCTTTTAGAAAAAAATGATAATTGATATTTTTGAAGGTGTTAGATTTCAGTTTTTGATTTTATGCAAAAAATAGGAAAAATAGAAATTTGTTAGTCTTCAATCCCGAAGTTTTTTGAGAAAAACATGAAAAATGAAGTATTTTGCTCATTTTAGAGAACTATTTTGGTATTTTTTAGAAAAAATGATAATTGATATTTTTGAAGGTGTTAGACTTCATTTTTTGATTTTTTGCAAAAAATAGGAAAAATAGAAATTTGTATGTGTTAGTCTTCAATCACGAAGTTTTTTGAGAAGAACATGAAAAATGAAGTATTTTGCTCATTTTAGAGAACTATTTTGGACTCTTTTAGAAAAAATGATAATTGATATTTTTGAAGGTGTTAGACTTAAGTTTTTGATTTTTTGCAAAAATTGGAAAAATAGAAATTTGTATGTGTTAGTCTTCAATCACGGAATTTTTTGAGAAAAACATGAAAAATGAAGTATTTCGCTCATTTTAGAGAACTATTTTGGTCTTTTTTAGAAAAAATGATAATTGATATTTTTGAAGGTGTTAGACTTCAGTTTTTAATTTTATACAAAATATAGGAAAAATAGAAATTTGTATGTGTTAGTCTTCAATCCCGGAGTTTTTTGAGAAAAACATGAAAAATGAAGTATATTGCTCATTTTAGAGAACTATTTTGGTCTATTTTAGAAAAAATGATAATTGATATTTTTGAAGGTGTTAGACTTCAGTGTTTTATATTTTGCAAAAAATTGGAAAAATTGAAATTTGTATGTGTTAGTCTTCAATCAAGAAGTTTTTTGAGAAAAACATGAAAAATGAAGTATTTTGCTCATTTTAGAGAACTATTTTGGACTCTTTTAGAAAAAAATGATAATTGATATTTTTGAAGGTGTTAGATTTCAGTTTTTGATTTTATGCAAAAAATAGGAAAAATAGAAATTTGGTAGTTTTCAATCCCGAAGTTTTTTACGAAAAACATGAAAAATGAAGTATTTTGCTCATTTTAGAGAACTATTTTGGTCTTTTTTAGAAAAAATGATAATTGATATTTTTGAAAGTGTTAGACTTCAGTTTTTTTATTTTTTGCAAAAAATAGGAAAAATAGAAATTTGTATGTGTTAGTCTTCAATCACGAAGTTTTTTGAGAAAAACATGATAAATGAAGTATTTTGCTCATTTTAGAGAACTATTTTGGACTCTTTTAGAAAAAATGATAATTGATATTTTTGAAGGTGTTAGACTTCAGTTTTTGATTTTTTGCAAAAAATAGGCAAAATATAAATTTGTATGTGTTAGTCTTCAATCACGAAGTTTTTTGAGAAAAACATGAAAAATGAAGTATTTTGCTCATTTTAGAGAACTATTTTGGACTCTTTTAGAAAAAAATGATAATTGATATTTTTGAAGGTGTTAGACTTCAGTTTTTGATTTTATGCAAAAAATAGGAAAAATAGAAATTTGTATGTGTTAGTCTTCAATCCCGGAATTTTTTGAGAAAAACATGAAAAATTAATTATTTTGCTCATTTTAGAAAACTATTTTGGTCTTTTTTAGAAAAAATGATAATTGATATTTTTGAAGGTGTTAGACTTAAGCTTTTGATTTTTTGCAAAAATTGGAAAAATAGAAATTTGTATGTGTTAGTCTTGAATCACGAAATTTTTTGAGAAAAACATGAAAAATGAAGTATTTTGCTCATTTTAGAGAACTATTTTGGTCTTTTTTAGAAAAAATGATAATTGATATTTTTGAGGGTGTTAGACTTCAATTTTTGATTTTTTGCAAAAAATAGGAAAAATAGAAATTTGTATTTGTTACTCTTCTATCACGAAGTTTTTTGAGAAAAAACATGAAAAATGAAGTATTTTGCTCATTTTAGAGAACTATTTTGGACACTTTTAGAAAAAATGATAATTGATATTTTTGAAGGTGTTAGACTTCAGTTTTTTATTTTTTGAAGAAAATAGGAAAAATAGAAATTTGTATATGTCAGTCTTCAATCACGAATTTTTTTGAGAAAAACATGAAAAATGAAGTATTTTGCTCATTTTAGAGAACTATTTTGGACTTTTTTAGACTTCAGTTTTTGATTTTTTGCAAAAAATTGGAAAAATTGAAATTTGTATGTGTTAGTCTTCAATCACGGAATTTTTTGAGAAAATCATGAAAAATGAAGTATTTTGCTCACTTTAGAGAACTATTTTGGTCTTTTTTAGAAAAAATGATAATTCATATTTTTGAAGGTGTTAGACTTTAGTTTTTGATTTTATGCAAAAAATAGGAAAAATAGAAATTTGTATGTGTTAGTCTTCAATCCCGGAATTTTTTGAGAAAAACACGAAAAATGAAGTATTTTGCTCATTTTAGAGAACTATTTTGGTCTTTTTTAGAAAAAATGATAATTGATATTTTTGAAGGTGTTAGACTTCATTTTTTGATTTTTTGCAAAAAATAGGAAAAATAGAAATTTGTATGTGTTAGTCTTCAATCACGAAGGTTTTTGAGAAGAACATGAAAAATGAAGTATTTTGCTCATTTTAGAGAACTATTTTGGACTCTTTTAGAAAAAATGATAATTGATATTTTTGAAGGTGTTAGACTTAAGTTTTTTATTTTTTGCAAAAATTGGAAAAATAGAAATTTGTATGTGTTAGTCTTCAATTACGGAATTTTTTGAGAAAAACATGAAAAATGAAGTATTTTGCTCATTTTAGAGAACTATTTTGGTCTTTTTTAGAAAAAATGATAATTGATATTTTTGAAGGTGTTAGATTTCAGTTTTTGATTTTATACAAAAAATAGGAAAAATAGAAATTTGTATGTGTTAGTCTTCAATCCCGGAGTTTTTTGAGAAAAACATGAAAAATGAAGTATTTTGCTCATTTTAGAGAACTATTTTGGTCTATTTTAGAAAAAATGATAATTGATATTTTTGAAGGTGTTAGACTTCAGTGTTTTATATTTTGCAAAAAATTGGAAAAATTGAAATTTGTATGTGTTAGTCTTCAATCACGAAGTTTTTTGAGAAAAACATGAAAAATGAAGTATTTTGCTCATTTTAGAGAACTATTTTGGACTCTTTTAGAAAAAAATGATAATTGATATTTTTGAAGGTGTTAGATTTCAGTTTTTGATTTTATGCAAAAAATAGGAAAAATATAAATTTGTATATGTTAGTCTTCAATCACGAATTTTTTTGAGAAAAACATGAAAAATGAAGTATTTTGCTCATTTTAGAGAACTATTTTGGTATTTTTTAGAAAAAATGATAATTGATATTTTTGAAGGTGTTAGACTTTAGTTTTTGATTTTATGCAAAAATTAGGAAAAATAGAAATTTGTATGTGTTAGTCTTCAATCCCGGAATTTTTTGAGAAAAACATGAAAATGAAGTATTTTGCTCATTTTAGAGAACTATTTTGGTCTTTTTTAGAAAAAATGATAATTGATATTTTTGAAGGTGTTAGACTTCATTTTTGATTTTTTGCAAAAAATAGGAAAAATAGAAAATTTTATGTGTTAGTCTTCAATCACGAAGTTTTTTGAGAAAAACATGAAAAGTGAAGTATTTTGCTCATTTTAGAGAACTATTTTGGACTCTTTTAGAAAAAATGATAATTGATATTTTTGAAGGTGTTAGACTTAAGTTTTTGATTTTTTGCAAAAATTGGAAAAATAGAAATTTGTATGTGTTAGTCTTCAATCACGGAAATTTTTGAGAAAAACATGAAAAATGAAGTATTTTGCTCATTTTAGAGAACTATTTTGGTCTTTTTTAGAAAAAATGATAATTGATATTTTTGAAGGTGTTAGACTTCAGTGTTTTATATTTTGCAAAAAATTGGAAAAATTGAAATTTGTATGTGATAGTCTTCAATCACGTAGTTTTTTGAGAAAAACATGAAAAATAAAGTATTTTGCTCATTTTAGAGAACTATTTTGGGCTCTTTTAGAAAAAAATGATAATTGATATTTTTGAGGGTGTTAGATTTCAGTTTTTGATTTTATGCAAAAAATATCAATTATCATTTTTTTCTAAAAGAGTCCAAAATAGTTCTCTAAAATGAGCAAAAATAGGAAAAATAGAAATTTGTTAGTCTTCAATCCCGAAGTTTTTTAAGAAAAACATGAAAAATGAAGTATTTTGCTCATTTTAGAGAACTATTTTGGTCTTTTTTAGAAAAAATGATAATTGATATTTTTGAAAGTGTTAGACTTCAGTTTTTGATTTTATGCAAAAAATAGGAAAAATAGAAATTTGTATGTGTTAGTCTGCAATCACGGAGTTTTTTGAGAAAAACATGAAAAATGAAGTATTTTGCTCATTTTAGAGAACTATTTTGGTCTATTTTAGAAAAAATGATAATTGATATTTTTGAAGGTGTTAGACTTCAGTGTTTTATATTTTGCAAAAAATTGGAAAAATTGAAATTTGTATGTGTTAGTCTTCAATCACGAAGTTTTTTGAGAAAAACTTGAAAAATGAAGTATTTTGCTCATTTTAGAGAACTATTTTGGACTCTTTTAGAAAAAAATGATAATTGATATTTTTGAAGGTGTTAGATTTCAGTTTTTGATTTTATGCCAAAAATAGGAAAAATAGAAATTTGTTAGTCTTCAATCCCGGAGTTTTTTAAGAAAAACATGAAAAATGAAGTATTTTGCTCATTTTAGAGAACTATTTTGGTCTTTTTTAGAAAAAATGATAATTAATATTTTTGAAAGTCTTAGACTTCAGTTTTTGATTTTTTGCAAAAAATAGGAAAAATAGAAATTTGTATGTGTTAGTCTTCAATCACGAAGTTTTTTGAGAAAAACATGAAAAATGAAGTATTTTGCTCATTTTAGAGAACTATTTTGGACTCTTTTAGAAAAAATGATAATTGATATTTTTTAAGGTGTTAGACTTCAGTTTTTGATTTTTTGCAAAAAAATAGGCAAAATAGAAATTTGTATGTGTTAGTCTTCAATCACGAAGTTTTTTGAGGAAAACATGAAAAATGAAGTATTTTGCTCATTTTAGAGAACTATTTTGGACTCTTTTAGAAAAAAATGATAATTGACATTTTTGAAGGTGTTAGATTTCAGTTTTTGATTTTATGCAAAAAATAGGAAAAATTGAAATTTGTATGTGTTAGTCTTCAATCCCGGAATTTTTTGAGAAAAACATGAAAAATTAAGTATTTTGCTCATTTTAGAAAACTATTTTGGTCTTTTTTAGAAAAAATGATAATTGATATTTTTGAAGGTGTTAGACTTCATGTTTTGATTTTTTGCAAAAAAATAGGAAAGATAGAAATTTGTATGTGTTAGTCTTCAATCACGAAGTTTTTTGAGAAAAACATGAAAAATGAAGTAATTTGCTCATTTTAGAGAACTATTTTGGACTCTTTTAGAAAAAATGATAATTGATATTTTTGAACGTGTTAGACTTAAGTTTTTGATTTTTTGCAAAAATTGGAAAAATAGAAATTTGTATGTGTTAGTCTTCAATCACGAAATTTTTTGAGAAAAACATGAAAAATTAAGTATTTAGCTCATTTTAGAGAACTATTTTGGTCTTTTTTAGAAAAAATGATAATTGATATTTTTGAGGGGGTTAGACTTCAATTTTTGATTTTTTGCAAAAAATAGGAAAAATAGAAATTTGCATTTGTTACTCTTCAATCACGAAGTTTTTTGAGAAAAAACATGAAAAATGACGTATTTTGCTCATTTTAGAGAACTATTTTGGACTCTTTTAGAAAAAATGATAATTGATATTTTTGAAGGTGTTAGACTTCAGTTTTTTATTTTTTTGCAGAAAATAGGAAAAATAGAAATTTGTATATGTTAGTCTTCAATCACGAATTTTTTTGAGAAAAACATGAAAAATGAAGTATTTTGCTCATTTTAGAGTACTATTTTGGACTTTTTTAGACTTCAGTTTTTGTTTTTTTGCAAAAAATTAGAAAAATTGAAATTTGTATGTGTTTGTCTTCAATCACGGAATTTTTTGAGAAAATCATGAAAAATGAAGTATTTTGCTCATTTTAGAGAACTATTTTGGTATTTTTTAGAAAAAATGATAATTGATATTTTTGAAGGTGTTAGACTTTAGTTTTTGATTTTATGCAAAAAATAGGAAAAATAGAAATTTGTATGTGTTAGTCTTCAATCCCGGAATTTTTTGAGAAAAACACGAAAATGAAGTATTTTGCTCATTTTAGAGAACTATTTTGGTCTTTTTTAGAAAAAATGATAATTGATATTTTTGAAGGTGTTAGACTTCATTTTTGATTTTTTGCAAAAAATAGGAGAAATAGAAATTTTTATGTGTTAGTCTTCAATCACGAAGCTTTTTGAGAAAAACATGAAAAATGAAGTATTTTGCTCATTTTAGAGAACTATTTTGTACTCTTTTAGAAAAAATGACAATTGATATTTTTGAAGGTGTTAGACTTAAGTTTTTGATTTTTTGCAAAAATTGGAAAAATAGAAATTTGTATGTGTTAGTCTTCAATCACGGAATTTTTTGAGAAAAACATGAAAAATGAAGTATTTTGCTCATTTTAGAGAACTATTTTGGTCTTTTTTAGAAAAAATGATAATTGATATTTTTGAAGGTGTTAGACTTCAGTTTTTGATTTTATACAAAAAATAGGAAAAATAGAAATTTGTATGTGTAAGTCTTCAATCCCGGAGTTTTTTGAGAAAAACATGAAAAATGAAGTATTTTGCTCATTTTAGAGAACTATTTTGGTCTATTTTAGAAAAAATGATAATTGATATTTTTGAAGGTGTTAGACTTCAGTGTTTTATATTTTGCAAAAAATTGGAAAAATTGAAATTTGTATGTGTTAGTCTTCAATCACGAAGTTTTTTGAGAAAAACATGAAAAATGAAGTATTTTGCTCATTTTAGAGAACTATTTTGGACTCTTTTAGAAAAAAATGATAATTGATATTTTTGAAGGTGTTAGATTTCAGTTTTTGATTTTATGCAAAAAATATCAATTATCACTTTTTTCTAAAAGAGTCCAAAATAGTTCTCTAAAATGAGCAAAAATAGGAAAAATAGAAATTATTTTAGAGAACTATTTTGGTCTTTTTTAGAAAAAATGATAATTGATATTTTTGAAAGTGTTAGACTTCAGTTTTTGATTTTATGCAAAAAATAGGAAAAATAGAAATTTGTATGTGTTAGTCTTCAATCACGGAGTTTTTTGAGAAAAACATGAAAAATGAAGTATTTTGCTCATTTTAGAGAACTATTTTGGTCTATTTTAGAAAAATTGATAATTGATATTTTTGAAGGTGTTAGACTTCAGTGTTTTATATTTTGCAAAAAATTGGAAAAATTGAAATTTGTATGTGTTAGTCTTCAATCACGAAGTTTTTTGAGAAAAACTTGAAAAATGAAGTATTTTGCTCATTTTAGAGAACTATTTTGTACTCTTTTAGAAAAAAATGATAATTGATATTTTTGAAGGTGTTAGATTTCAGTTTTTGATTTTATGCAAAAAATAGGAAAAATAGAAATTTGTTAGTCTTCAATCCCGGAGTTTTTTAAGAAAAACATGAAAAATAAAGTATTTTGCTCATTTTAGAGAACTATTTTGGTCTTTTTTAGAAAAAATGAAAATTGATATTTTTGAAGGTGTTAGACTTCTGTTTTTAATTTTTTGCAAAAAATAGGCAAAATAGAAATTTGTATGTGTTAGTCTTCAATCACGATGTTTTTTGAGAAAAACATGAAAAATGAAGTATTTTGCTCATTTTAGAGAACTATTTTGGACTCTTTTAGAAAAAAATGATAATTGATATTTTTGAAGGTGTTAGACTTCAGTTTTTGATTTTATGCAAAAAATAGGAAAAATAGAAATTTGTTAGTCTTCAATCCCGCATTTTTTTAAGAAAAACATGAAAAATAAAGTATTTTGCTCATTTTAGAGAACTATTTTGGTCTTTTTTAGAAAAAATGATAATTGATATTTTTGAAGGTGTTAGACTTCATTTTTTGATTTTTTGCAAAAAATAGGAAAAATAGAAATTTGTATGTGTTAGTCTTCAATCACGAAGGTTTTTGAGAAGAACATGAAAAATGAAGTATTTTGCTCATTTTAGAGAACTATTTTGGACTCTTTTAGAAAAAATGATAATTGATATTTTTGAAGGTGTTAGACTTAAGTTTTTTATTTTTTGCAAAAATTGGAAAAATAGAAATTTGTATGTGTTAGTCTTCAATTACGGAATTTTTTGAGAAAAACATGAAAAATGAAGTATTTTGCTCATTTTAGAGAACTATTTTGGTCTTTTTTAGAAAAAATGATAATTGATATTTTTGAAGGTGTTAGATTTCAGTTTTTGATTTTATACAAAAAATAGGAAAAATAGAAATTTGTATGTGTTAGTCTTCAATCCCGGAGTTTTTTGAGAAAAACATGAAAAATGAAGTATTTTGCTCATTTTAGAGAACTATTTTGGTCTATTTTAGAAAAAATGATAATTGATATTTTTGAAGGTGTTAGACTTCAGTGTTTTATATTTTGCAAAAAATTGGAAAAATTGAAATTTGTATGTGTTAGTCTTCAATCACGAAGTTTTTTGAGAAAAACATGAAAAATGAAGTATTTTGCTCATTTTAGAGAACTATTTTGGACTCTTTTAGAAAAAAATGATAATTGATATTTTTGAAGGTGTTAGATTTCAGTTTTTGATTTTATGCAAAAAATAGGAAAAATATAAATTTGTATATGTTAGTCTTCAATCACGAATTTTTTTGAGAAAAACATGAAAAATGAAGTATTTTGCTCATTTTAGAGAACTATTTTGGTATTTTTTAGAAAAAATGATAATTGATATTTTTGAAGGTGTTAGACTTTAGTTTTTGATTTTATGCAAAAATTAGGAAAAATAGAAATTTGTATGTGTTAGTCTTCAATCCCGGAATTTTTTGAGAAAAACATGAAAATGAAGTATTTTGCTCATTTTAGAGAACTATTTTGGTCTTTTTTAGAAAAAATGATAATTGATATTTTTGAAGGTGTTAGACTTCATTTTTGATTTTTTGCAAAAAATAGGAAAAATAGAAAATTTTATGTGTTAGTCTTCAATCACGAAGTTTTTTGAGAAAAACATGAAAAGTGAAGTATTTTGCTCATTTTAGAGAACTATTTTGGACTCTTTTAGAAAAAATGATAATTGATATTTTTGAAGGTGTTAGACTTAAGTTTTTGATTTTTTGCAAAAATTGGAAAAATAGAAATTTGTATGTGTTAGTCTTCAATCACGGAAATTTTTGAGAAAAACATGAAAAATGAAGAATTTTGCTCATTTTAGAGAACTATTTTGGTCTTTTTTAGAAAAAATGATAATTGATATTTTTGAAGGTGTTAGACTTCAGTGTTTTATATTTTGCAAAAAATTGGAAAAATTGAAATTTGTATGTGATAGTCTTCAATCACGTAGTTTTTTGAGAAAAACATGAAAAATAAAGTATTTTGCTCATTTTAGAGAACTATTTTGGACTCTTTTAGAAAAAAATGATAATTGATATTTTTGAGGGTGTTAGATTTCAGTTTTTGATTTTATGCAAAAAATATCAATTATCATTTTTTTCTAAAAGAGTCCAAAATAGTTCTCTAAAATGAGCAAAAATAGGAAAAATAGAAATTTGTTAGTCTTCAATCCCGAAGTTTTTTAAGAAAAACATGAAAAATGAAGTATTTTGCTCATTTTAGAGAACTATTTTGGTCTTTTTTAGAAAAAATGATAATTGATATTTTTGAAAGTGTTAGACTTCAGTTTTTGATTTTATGCAAAAAATAGGAAAAATAGAAATTTGTATGTGTTAGTCTGCAATCACGGAGTTTTTTGAGAAAAACATGAAAAATGAAGTATTTTGCTCATTTTAGAGAACTATTTTGGTCTATTTTAGAAAAAATGATAATTGATATTTTTGAAGGTGTTAGACTTCAGTGTTTTATATTTTGCAAAAAATTGGAAAAATTGAAATTTGTATGTGTTAGTCTTCAATCACGAAGTTTTTTGAGAAAAACTTGAAAAATGAAGTATTTTGCTCATTTTAGAGAACTATTTTGGTCTCTTTTAGAAAAAAATGATAATTGATATTTTTGAAGGTGTTAGATTTCAGTTTTTGATTTTATGCCAAAAATAGGAAAAATAGAAATTTGTTAGTCTTCAATCCCGGAGTTTTTTAAGAAAAACATGAAAAATGAAGTATTTTGCTCATTTTAGAGAACTATTTTGGTCTTTTTTAGAAAAAATGATAATTAATATTTTTGAAAGTCTTAGACTTCAGTTTTTGATTTTTTGCAAAAAATAGGAAAAATAGAAATTTGTATGTGTTAGTCTTCAATCACGAAGTTTTTTGAGAAAAACATGAAAAATGAAGTATTTTGCTCATTTTAGAGAACTATTTTGGACTCTTTTAGAAAAAATGATAATTGATATTTTTTAAGGTGTTAGACTTCAGTTTTTGATTTTTTGCAAAAAAATAGGCAAAATAGAAATTTGTATGTGTTAGTCTTCAATCACGAAGTTTTTTGAGGAAAACATGAAAAATGAAGTATTTTGCTCATTTTAGAGAACTATTTTGGACTCTTTTAGAAAAAAATGATAATTGACATTTTTGAAGGTGTTAGATTTCAGTTTTTGATTTTATGCAAAAAATAGGAAAAATTGAAATTTGTATGTGTTAGTCTTCAATCCCGGAATTTTTTGAGAAAAACATGAAAAATTAAGTATTTTGCTCATTTTAGAAAACTATTTTGGTCTTTTTTAGAAAAAATGATAATTGATATTTTTGAAGGTGTTAGACTTCATGTTTTGATTTTTTGCAAAAAAATAGGAAAGATAGAAATTTGTATGTGTTAGTCTTCAATCACGAAGTTTTTTGAGAAAAACATGAAAAATGAAGTAATTTGCTCATTTTAGAGAACTATTTTGGACTCTTTTAGAAAAAATGATAATTGATATTTTTGAACGTGTTAGACTTAAGTTTTTGATTTTTTGCAAAAATTGGAAAAATAGAAATTTGTATGTGTTAGTCTTCAATCACGAAATTTTTTGAGAAAAACATGAAAAATTAAGTATTTAGCTCATTTTAGAGAACTATTTTGGTCTTTTTTAGAAAAAATGATAATTGATATTTTTGAGGGGGTTAGACTTCAATTTTTGATTTTTTGCAAAAAATAGGAAAAATAGAAATTTGCATTTGTTACTCTTCAATCACGAAGTTTTTTGAGAAAAAACATGAAAAATGACGTATTTTGCTCATTTTAGAGAACTATTTTGGACTCTTTTAGAAAAAATGATAATTGATATTTTTGAAGGTGTTAGACTTCAGTTTTTTATTTTTTTGCAGAAAATAGGAAAAATAGAAATTTGTATATGTTAGTCTTCAATCACGAATTTTTTTGAGAAAAACATGAAAAATGAAGTATTTTGCTCATTTTAGAGTACTATTTTGGACTTTTTTAGACTTCAGTTTTTGTTTTTTTGCAAAAAATTAGAAAAATTGAAATTTGTATGTGTTTGTCTTCAATCACGGAATTTTTTGAGAAAATCATGAAAAATGAAGTATTTTGCTCATTTTAGAGAACTATTTTGGTATTTTTTAGAAAAAATGATAATTGATATTTTTGAAGGTGTTAGACTTTAGTTTTTGATTTTATGCAAAAAATAGGAAAAATAGAAATTTGTATGTGTTAGTCTTCAATCCCGGAATTTTTTGAGAAAAACATGAAAATGAAGTATTTTGCTCATTTTAGAGAACTATTTTGGTCTTTTTTAGAAAAAATGATAATTGATATTTTTGAAGGTGTTAGACTTCATTTTTGATTTTTTGCAAAAAATAGGAGAAATAGAAATTTTTATGTGTTAGTCTTCAATCACGAAGCTTTTTGAGAAAAACATGAAAAATGAAGTATTTTGCTCATTTTAGAGAACTATTTTGTACTCTTTTAGAAAAAATGACAATTGATATTTTTGAAGGTGTTAGACTTAAGTTTTTGATTTTTTGCAAAAATTGGAAAAATAGAAATTTGTATGTGTTAGTCTTCAATCACGGAATTTTTTGAGAAAAACATGAAAAATGAAGTATTTTGCTCATTTTAGAGAACTATTTTGGTCTTTTTTAGAAAAAATGATAATTGATATTTTTGAAGGTGTTAGACTTCAGTTTTTGATTTTATACAAAAAATAGGAAAAATAGAAATTTGTATGTGTAAGTCTTCAATCCCGGAGTTTTTTGAGAAAAACATGAAAAATGAAGTATTTTGCTCATTTTAGAGAACTATTTTGGTCTATTTTAGAAAAAATGATAATTGATATTTTTGAAGGTGTTAGACTTCAGTGTTTTATATTTTGCAAAAAATTGGAAAAATTGAAATTTGTATGTGTTAGTCTTCAATCACGAAGTTTTTTGAGAAAAACATGAAAAATGAAGTATTTTGCTCATTTTAGAGAACTATTTTGGACTCTTTTAGAAAAAAATGATAATTGATATTTTTGAAGGTGTTAGATTTCAGTTTTTGATTTTATGCAAAAAATATCAATTATCACTTTTTTCTAAAAGAGTCCAAAATAGTTCTCTAAAATGAGCAAAAATAGGAAAAATAGAAATTATTTTAGAGAACTATTTTGGTCTTTTTTAGAAAAAATGATAATTGATATTTTTGAAAGTGTTAGACTTCAGTTTTTGATTTTATGCAAAAAATAGGAAAAATAGAAATTTGTATGTGTTAGTCTTCAATCACGGAGTTTTTTGAGAAAAACATGAAAAATGAAGTATTTTGCTCATTTTAGAGAACTATTTTGGTCTATTTTAGAAAAATTGATAATTGATATTTTTGAAGGTGTTAGACTTCAGTGTTTTATATTTTGCAAAAAATTGGAAAAATTGAAATTTGTATGTGTTAGTCTTCAATCACGAAGTTTTTTGAGAAAAACTTGAAAAATGAAGTATTTTGCTCATTTTAGAGAACTATTTTGTACTCTTTTAGAAAAAAATGATAATTGATATTTTTGAAGGTGTTAGATTTCAGTTTTTGATTTTATGCAAAAAATAGGAAAAATAGAAATTTGTTAGTCTTCAATCCCGGAGTTTTTTAAGAAAAACATGAAAAATGAAGTATTTTGCTCATTTTAGAGAACTATTTTGGTCTTTTTTAGAAAAAATGAAAATTGATATTTTTGAAGGTGTTAGACTTCTGTTTTTAATTTTTTGCAAAAAATAGGCAAAATAGAAATTTGTATGTGTTAGTCTTCAATCACGATGTTTTTTGAGAAAAACATGAAAAATGAAGTATTTTGCTCATTTTAGAGAACTATTTTGGACTCTTTTAGAAAAAAATGATAATTGATATTTTTGAAGGTGTTAGACTTCAGTTTTTGATTTTATGCAAAAAATAGGAAAAATAGAAATTTGTTAGTCTTCAATCCCGCATTTTTTTAAGAAAAACATGAAAAATAAAGTATTTTGCTCATTTTAGAGAACTATTTTGGTCTTTTTTAGAAAAAATGATAATTGATATTTTTGAAGGTGTTAGACTTCAGTTTTTTATTTATTGAAAAAAATTGGAAAAATTGAAATTTGTATGTGTTAGTCTTCAATCACGAAGTTTTTTGAGAAAAACATGAAAAATGAAGTATTTTGCTCATTTTAGAGAACTATTTTGGACTCTTTCAGAAAAAAATGATAATTGATATTTTTGAAGGTGTTAGACTTCAGTTTTTGACTTTATGCAGAAAATAGGAAAAATAGAAATTTGTTAGTCTTCAATCCCGGAGTTTTTTAAGAAAAACATGAAAAATAAAGTATTTTGCTCATTTTAGAGAACTTTTTTGGTCTTTTTTTGAAAAAATGATAATTGATATTTTTGAAGGTGTTAGACTTCAGTTTTTGATTTTTTGAACAAAATAGGAAAAATAGAAATTTGTATGTGTTAGTCTTCAATCACGAAGTTTTTTGAGAAAAACATGAAAAATGAAGTATTTTGCTCATTTTAGAGAACTATTTTGGACTCTTTTCGAAAAAATGATAATTGATATTTTTGAAGGTGTTAGGCTTCAGTTTTTTATTTTTTCCAAAAAATAGGCAAAATAGAAATTTGTATGTGTTAGTCTTCAATCACGAAGTTTTTTTAGAAAAACCTGAAAAATGAAGTATTTTGCTCATTTTAGAGAACTATTTTGGACTCTTTTAGAAAAAAATGATAATTGATATTTTTGAAGGTGTTAGACTTCAGTTTTTGATTTTATGCAAAAAACAGGAAAAATAAAAATTTGTATGTGTTAGTCTTCAATCCCGGAATTTTTTGAGAAAAATATGAAAAATTAAGTATTTTGCTCATTTTAGAGAACTATTTTGGCCTTTTTTAGAAAAAATGATAATTGATATTTTTGAAGGTGTTAGACTTCATTTTTTGATTTTTTGCAAAAAATAGGAAAAATAGAAATTTGTATGTGTTTGTCTTCAATCACGAAGTTTTTTTAGAAAAACATGAAAAATGAAGTATTTTGCTCATTTTAGAGAACTATTTTGGACTCTTTTAGAAAAAATGATAATTGATATTTTTTAAGGTGTTAGACTTCAGTTTTTGATTTTTTGCAAAAAAATAGCCAAAATAGAAATTTGTATGTGTTAGTCTTCAATCACCAAGTTTTTTGAGGAAAACATGAAAAATGAAGTATTTTGCTCATTTTAGAGAACTATTTTGGACTCTTTTAGAAAAAAATGATAATTAATATTTTTGAAGCTGTTAGATTTCAGTTTTTGATTTTATGCAAAAAATAGGATAAATAGAAATTTGTATGTGTTAGTCTTCAATCCCGGAATTTTTTGAGAAAAACATGAAAAATTAAGTATTTTGCTCATTTTAGAAAACTATTTTGGTCTTTTTTAGAAAAAATGATAATTGATATTTTTGAAGGTGTTAGACTTCATGTTTTGATTTTTTGCAAAAAAATAGGAAAGATAGAAATTTGTATGTGTTAGTCTTCAATCACGAAGTTTTTTGAGAAAAACATGAAAAATGAAGTAATTTGCTCATTTTAGAGAACTATTTTGGACTCTTTTAGAAAAAATGATAATTGATATTTTTGGACGTGTTAGACTTAAGTTTTTGATTTTTTGCAAAAATTGGAAAAATAGAAATTTGTTTGTGTTAGTCTTCAATCACGGAATTTTTTGAGAAAAACATGAAAAATGAAGTATTTTGCTCATTTTAGAGAACTATTTTGAACACTTTTAGAAAAAATGATAATTGATATTTTTGAAGGTGTTAGACTTAAGCTTTTGATTTTTTGCAAAAATTGGAAAAAAAGAAATTTGTATGTGTTAGTCTTCAATCACGAAATTTTTTGAGAAAAACATGAAAAATGTAGTATTTAGCTCATTTTAGAGAACTATTTTGGTCTTTTTTAGAAAAAATGATAATTGATATTTTTGAGGGGGTTAGACTTCAATTTTTGATTTTTTGCAAAAAATAGGAAAAATAGAAATTTGTATTTGTTACTCTTCAATCACGAAGTTTTTTGAGAAAAAACATGAAAAATGACGTATTTTGCTCATTTTAGAGAACTATTTTGGACTCTTTTAGAAAAAATGATAATTGATATTTTTGAAGGTGTTAGACTTCAGTTTTTTATTTTTTGCAGAAAATAGGAAAAATAGAAATTTGTATATGTTAGTCTTCAATCACGAATTTTTTTGAGAAAAACATGAAAAATGAAGTATTTTGCTCATTTTAGAGTACTATTTTGGACTTTTTTAGACTTCAGTTTTTGTTTTTTTGCAAAAAATTAGAAAAATTGAAATTTGTATGTGTTTGTCTTCAATCACGGAATTTTTTGAGAAAATCATGAAAAATGAAGTATTTTGCTCATTTTAGAGAACTATTTTGGTATTTTTTAGAAAAAATGATAATTGATATTTTTGAAGGTGTTAGACTTTAGTTTTTGATTTTATGCAAAAAATAGGAAAAATAGAAATTTGTATGTGTTAGTCTTCAATCCCGGAATTTTTTGAGAAAAACATGAAAATGAAGTATTTTGCTCATTTTAGAGAACTATTTTAGTCTTTTTTAGAAAAAATGATAATTGATATTTTTGAAGGTGTTAGACTTCATTTTTGATTTTTTGCAAAAAATAGGAGAAATAGAAATTTTTATTTGTTAGTCTTCAATCACGAAGCTTTTTGAGAAAAACATGAAAAATGAAGTATTTTGCTCATTTTAGAGAACTATTTTGTACTCTTTTAGAAAAAATGATAATTGATATTTTTGAAGGTGTTAGACTTAAGTTTTTGATTTTTTGCAAAAATTGGAAAAATAGAAATTTGTTTGTGTTAGTCTTCAATCACGGAATTTTTTGAGAAAAATATGAAAAATGAAGTATTTTGCTCATTTTAGAGAACTATTTTGGTCTTTTTTAGAAAAAATGATAATTGATATTTTTGAAGGTGTTAGACTTCAGTTTTTGATTTTATACAAAAAATAGGAAAAATAGAAATTTGTATGTGTAAGTCTTCAATCCCGGAGTTTTTATGAGAAAAACATGAAAAATGAAGTATTTTGCTCATTTTAGAGAACTATTTTGGTCTATTTTAGAAAAAATGATAATTGATATTTTTGAAGGTGTTAGACTTCAGTGTTTTATATTTTGCAAAAAATTGGAAAAATTGAAATTTGTATGTGTTAGTCTTCAATCACGAAGTTTTTTGAGAAAAACATGAAAAATGAAGTATTTTGCTCATTTTAGAGAACTATTTTGGACTCTTTTAGAAAAAAATGATAATTGATATTTTTGAAGGTGTTAGATTTCAGTTTTTGATTTTATGCAAAAAATATCAATTATCACTTTTTTCTAAAAGAGTCCAAAATAGTTCTCTAAAATGAGCAAAAATAGGAAAAATAGAAATTATTTTAGAGAACTATTTTGGTCTTTTTTAGAAAAAATGATAATTGATATTTTTGAAAGTGTTAGACTTCAGTTTTTGATTTTATGCAAAAAATAGGAAAAATAGAAATTTGTAGGTGTTAGTCTTCAATCACGGAGTTTTTTGAGAAAAACATGAAAAATGAAGTATTTTGCTCATTTTAGAGAACTATTTTGGTGTATTTTAGAAAAATTGATAATTGATATTTTTGAAGGTGTTAGACTTCAGTGTTTTATATTTTGCAAAAAATTGGAAAAATTGAAATTTGTATGTGTTAGTCTTCAATCACGAAGTTTTTTGAGAAAAACTTGAAAAATGAAGTATTTTGCTCATTTTAGAGAACTATTTTGGACTCTTTTAGAAAAAAATGATAATTGATATTTTTGAAGATGTTAGATTTCAGTTTTTGATTTTATGCAAAAAATAGGAAAAATAGAAATTTGTTAGTCTTCAATCCCGGAGTTTTTTAAGAAAAACATGAAAAATGAACTATTTTGCTCATTTTAGAGAACTATTTTGGTCTTTTTTAGAAAAAATGATAATTGATATTTTTGAAAGTCTTAGACTTCAGTTTTTGATTTTTTGCAAAAAATAGGAAAAATAGAAATTTATATGTGTTAGTCTTCAATCACGAAGTTTTTTGAGAAAAACATGAAAAATGAAGTATTTTGCTCATTTTAGAGAACTATTTTGGACTCTTTTAGAAAAAATGATAATTGATATTTTTTAAGGTGTTAGACTTCAGTTTTTGATTTTTTGCAAAAAAATAGGCAAAATAGAAATTTGTATGTGTTAGTCTTCAATCACGAAGTTTTTTGAGGAAAACATGAAAAATGAAGTATTTTGCTCATTTTAGAGAACTATTTTGGACTCTTTTAGAAAAAAATGATAATTAATATTTTTGAAGGTGTTAGATTTCAGTTTTTGATTTTATGCAAAAAATAGGAAAAATAGAAATTTGTATGTGTTAGTCTTCAGTCCCGGATTTTTTTGAGAAAAACATGAAAAATTAAGTATTTTGCTCATTTTAGAAAACTATTTTGGTCTTTTTTAGAAAAAATGATAATTGATATTTTTGAAGGTGTTAGACTTCATGTTTTGATTTTTTGCAAAAAAATAGGAAAGATAGAAATTTGTATGTGTTAGTCTTCAATCACGAAGTTTTTTGAGAAAAACATGAAAAATGAAGTAATTTGCTCATTTTAGAGAACTATTTTGGACTCTTTTAGAAAAAATGATAATTGATATTTTTGAACGTGTTAGACTAAAGTTTTTGATTTTTTGCAAAAATTGGAAGAATAGAAATTTGTTTGTGTTAGTCTTCAATCACGGAATTTTTTGAGAAAAACATGAAAAATGAAGTATTTTGCTCATTTTAGAGAACTATTTTGAACTCTTTTAGAAAAAATGATAATTGATATTTTTGAAGGTGTTAGACTTAAGCTTTTGATTTTTTTCCAAAATTGGAAAAATAGAAATTTGTATGTGTTAGTCTTCAATCACGAAATTTTTTGAGAAAAACATGAAAAATGAAGTATTTAGCTCATTTTAGAGAACTATTTTGGTCTTTTTTAGAAAAAATGATAATTGATATTTTTGAGGGGGTTAGACTTCAATTTTTGATTTTTTGCAAAAAATAGGAAAAATAGAAATTTGTATTTGTTACTCTTCAATCACGAAGTTTTTTGAGAAAACACATGAAAAATGACGTATTTTGCTCATTTTAGAGAACTATTTTGGACTCTTTTAGAAAAAATGATAATTGATATTTTTGAAGGTGTTAGACTTCAGTTTTTTATTTTTTGCAGAAAATAGGAAAAATAGAAATTTGTATATGTTAGTCTTCAATCACAAATTTTTTTGAGAAAAACATGAAAAATGAAGTATTTTGCTCATTTTAGAGAACAATTTTGGACTTTTTTAGACTTCAGTTTTTGATTTTTTGCAAAAAATTGGAAAAATTGAAATTTGTATGTGTTAGTCTTCAATCACGGAATTTTTTGAGAAAATCAAGAAAAATGAAGTATTTTGCTCATTTTAGAGAACTATTTTGGTCTTTTTTAGAAAAAATGATAATTGATATTTTTGAAGGTGTTAGACTTCAGTTTTTGATTTTATGCAAAAAATAGGAAAAATAGAAATTTGTATGTGTTAGTCTTCAATACCAGAATTTTTTGAGAAAAACATGAAAAATGAAGTATTTTGCTCATTTTAGAGAACTATTTTGGTCTTTTTTAGAAAAAAATGATAATTGATATTTTTGAAGGTGTTAGACTTCATTTTTTGATTTTTTGCAAAAAAATAGGAAAAATAGAAATTTGTATGTGTTAGTCTTCAATCACGAAGTTTTTTGAGAAAAACATGAAAAATGAAGTATTTTGCTCATTTTAGAGAACTATTTTGGACTCTTTTAGAAAAAATGATAATTGATATTTTTGAACGTGTTAGACTTAAGTTTTTGATTTTTTGCAAAAAATGGAAAAATAGAAATTTGTTTGTGTTAGTCTTCAATCACGGAATTTTTTGAGAAAAACATGAAAAATGAAGTATTTTGCTCATTTTAGAGAACTATTTTGAACTCTTTTAGAAAAAAATGATAATTGATATTTTTGAAGGTGTTAGACTTAAGCTTTTGAGTTTTTGCAAAAACTGGAAAAATATAAATTTGTATGTGTTAGTCTTCAATCACGAAATTTTTTGAGAAAAACGTGAAAAATGAAGTATTTTGCTCATTTTAGAGAACTATTTTGGTCTTTTTTAGAAAAAATGATAATTGATATTTTTGAGGGTGTTAGACTTCAATTTTTGATTTTTTGCAAAAAATAGGAAAAATAAAAATTTGTATTTGTTACTCTTCAATCACGAAGGTTTTTGAGAAAAAACATGAAAAATGAAGTATTTTGCTCATTTTAGAGAACTATTTTGGACTCTTTTAGAAAAAATGATAATTGATATTTTTGAAGGTATTAGACTTCGGTTTTTTATTTTTTGCAGAAAATAGGAAAAATAGTAATTTGTATATGTTAGTCTTCAATCACGAATTTTTTTGAGAAAAACATGAAAAATGAAGTATTTTGCTCATTTTAGAGAACTATTTTCGACTTTTTTAGACTTCAGTTTTTGATTTTTTGCAAAAAATTGGAAAAATTGAAATTTGTATGTGTTAGTCTTCAATCACGGAATTTTTTGAGAAAATCATGAAAAATGAAGTATTTTGCTCATTTTAGAGAACTATTTTGGTCTTTTTTTGAAACAATGATAATTGATATTTTTGAAGGTGTTAGACTTTAGTTTTTGATTCTATGCAAAAAATAGGAAAAATAGAAATTTGTATGTGTTAGTCTTCAATCCCGGAATTTTTTGAGAAAAACATGAAAAATGAAGTATTTTGCTCATTTTAGAGAACTATTTTGGTCTTTTTTAGAAAAAATGATAATTGATATTTTTGAAGGTGTTAGACTTCATTTTTTGATTTTTTGCAAAAAATAGGAAAAATAAAAATTTGTATGTGTTAGTCTTCAATCACGAAGTTTTTTGAGAAAAACATGAAAACTGAAGTATTTTGCTCATTTTAGAGAACTATTTTGGACTCTTTTAGAAAAAATGATAATTGATATTTTTGAAGGTGTTAGACTTAAGTTTTTGATTTTTTGCAAAAAATGGAAAAATAAAAATTTGTATGTGTTAGTCTTCAATCACGGAGGTTTTTGAGAAAAACATGAAAAATGAAGTATTTTGCTCATTTTAGAGAACTATTTTGGTCTATTTTAGAAAAAATGATAATTGATATTTTTGAAGGTGTTAGACTTCAGTGTTTTATATTTTGCAAAAAATTGGAAAAATTGAAATTTGTATGTGTTAGTCTTCAATCACGAAGTTTTTTGAGAAAAACATGAAAAATGAAGTATTTTGCTCATTTTAGAGAACTATTTTGGACTCTTTTAGAAAAAAATTATCATTGATATTTTTGAAGGTGTTAGATTTCAGTTTTTGATTTTATGCAAAAAATATCAATTATCATTTTTTTCTAAAAGAGTCCAAAATAGTTCTCTAAAATGAGCAAAAATAGGAAAAATAGAAATTTGTTAGTCTTCAATCCCGAAGTTTTTTAAGAAAAACATGAAAAATGAAGTATTTTGCTCATTTTAGAGAACTATTTTGGTCTTTTGTAGAAAAAATGATAATTGATATTTTTGAAAGTGTTAGACTTCAGTTTTTGATTTTATGCAAAAAATAGGAAAAATAGAAATTTGTATGTGTTAGTCTTCAATCACGGAGTTTTTTGAGAAAAACATGAAAAATGAAGTATTTTGCTCATTTTAGAGAACTATTTTGGTCTATTTTAGAAAAATTGATAATTGATATTTTTGAAGGTGTTAGACTTCAGTGTTTTATATTTTGCAAAAAATTGGAAAAATTGAAATTTGTATGTGTTAGTCTTCAATCACGAAGTTTTTTGAGAAAAACTTGAAAAATGAAGTATTTTGCTCATTTTAGAGAACTATTTTGGACTCTTTTAGAAAAAAATGATAATTGATATTTTTGAAGGTGTTAGATTTCAGTTTTTGATTTTATGCAAAAAATAGGAAAAATAGAAATTTGTAAGTCTTCAATCCCGGAGTTTTTTAAGAAAAACATGAAAAATGAAGTATTTTGCTCATTTTAGAGAACTATTTTGGTCTTTTTTAGAAAAAATGATAATTGATATTTTTGAAAGTCTTAGATTTCAGTTTTTGATTTTTTGCAAAAAATAGGAAAAATAGAAATTTATATGTGTTAGTCTTCAATCACGAAGTTTTTTGAGAAAAACATGAAAAATGAAGTATTTTGCTCATTTTAGAGAACTATTTTGGACTCTTTTAGAAAAAATGATAATTGATATTTTTTAAGCTGTTAGACTTCAGTTTTTGATTTTTTGCAAAAAAATAGGCAAAATAGAAATTTGTATGTGTTAGTCTTCAATCACGAATTTTTTTGAGGAAAACATGAAAAATGAAGTATTTTGCTCATTTTAGATAACTATTTTGGACTCTTTTAGAAAAAAATGATAATTAATATTTTTGAAGGTGTTAGATTTCAGTTTTTGATTTTATGCAAAAAGTAGGATAAATAGAAATTTGTATGTGTTAGTCTTCAATGCCGGAATTTTTTGAGAAAAAACATGAAAAATTAAGTATTTTGCTCATTTTAGAAAACTATTTTGGTCTTTTTTAGAAAAAATGATAATTGATATTTTTGAAGGTGTTAGACTTCATGTTTTGATTTTTTGCAAAAAAATAGGAAAGATAGAAATTTGTATGTGTTAGTCTTCAATCACGAAGTTTTTCGAGAAAAACATGAAAAATGAAGTAATTTGCTCATTTTAGAGAACTATTTTGGACTCTTTTAGAAAAAATGATAATTGATATTTTTGGACGTGTTAGACTTAAGTTTTTGATTTTTTGCAAAAATTGGAAAAATAGAAATTTGTTTGTGTTAGTCTTCAATCACGGAATTTTTTGAGAAAAACATGAAAAATGAAGTATTTTGCTCATTTTAGAGAACTATTTTGAACTCTTTTAGAAAAAATGATAATTGATATTTTTGAAGGTGTTAGACTTAAGCTTTTGATTTTTTGCAAAAATTGGAAAAAAAGAAATTTGTATGTGTTAGTCTTCAATCACGAAATTTTTTGAGAAAAACATGAAAAATGTAGTATTTAGCTCATTTTAGAGAACTATTTTGGTCTTTTTTAGAAAAAATGATAATTGATATTTTTGAGGGGGTTAGACTTCAATTTTTGATTTTTTGCAAAAGATAGGAAAAATAGAAATTTGTATTTGTTACTCTTCAATCACGAAGTTTTTTGAGAAAAAACATGAAAAATGACGTATTTTGCTCATTTTAGAGAACTATTTTGGACTCTTTTAGAAAAAATGATAATTGATATTTTTGAAGGTGTTAGACTTCAGTTTTTTATTTTTTGCAGAAAATAGGAAAAATAGAAATTTGTATATGTTAGTCTTCAATCACGAATTTTTTTGAGAAAAACATGAAAAATGAAGTATTTTGCTCATTTTAGAGTACTATTTTGGACTTTTTTAGACTTCAGTTTTTGTTTTTTTGCAAAAAATTAGAAAAATTGAAATTTGTATGTGTTTGTCTTCAATCACGGAATTTTTTGAGAAAATCATGAAAAATGAAGTATTTTGCTCATTTTAGAGAACTATTTTGGTATTTTTTAGAAAAAATGATAATTGATATTTTTGAAGGTGTTAGACTTTAGTTTTTGATTTTATGCAAAAAATAGGAAAAATAGAAATTTATATGTGTTAGTCTTCAATCCCGGAATTTTTTGAGTAAAACATGAAAATGAAGTATTTTGCTCATTTTAGAGAACTATTTTGGTCTTTTTTAGAAAAAATGATAATTGATATTTTTGAAGGTGTTAGACTTCATTTTTGATTTTTTGCAAAAAATAGGAGAAATAGAAATTTTTATGTGTTAGTCTTCAATCACGAAGCTTTTTGAGAAAAACATGAGAAATGAAGTATTTTGCTCATTTTAGAGAACTATTTTGTACTCTTTTAGAAAAAATGATAATTGATATTTTTGAAGGTGTTAGACTTAAGTTTTTGATTTTTTGCAAAAATTGGAAAAATAGAAATTTGTATGTGTTAGTCTTCAATCACGGAATTTTTTGAGAAAAACATGAAAAATGAAGTATTTTGCTCATTTTAGAGAACTATTTTGGTCTTTTTTAGAAAAAATGATAATTGATATTTTTGAAGGTGTTAGACTTCAGTTTTTGATTTTATACAAAAAATAGGAAAAATAGAAATTTGTATGTGTAAGTCTTCAATCCCGGAGTTTTTTTGAGAAAAATATGAAAAATGAAGTATTTTGCTCATTTTAGAGAACTATTTTGGTCTATTTTAGAAAAAATGATAATTGATATTTTTGAAGGTGTTAGACTTCAGTGTTTTATATTTTGCAAAAAATTGGAAAAATTGAAATTTGTATGTGTTAGTCTTCAATCACGAAGTTTTTTGAGAAAAACATGAAAAATGAAGTATTTTGCTCATTTTAGAGAACTATTTTGGACTCTTTTAGAAAAAAATGATAATTGATATTTTTGAAGGTGTTAGATTTCAGTTTTTGATTTTATGCAAAAAATATCAATTATCACTTTTTTCTAAAAGAGTCCAAAATAGTTCTCTAAAATGAGCAAAAATAGGAAAAATAGAAATTATTTTAGAGAACTATTTTGGTCTTTTTTAGAAAAAATGATAATTGATATTTTTGAAAGTGTTAGACTTCAGTTTTTGATTTTATGCAAAAAATAGGAAAAATAGAAATTTGTATGTGTTAGTCTTCAATCACGGAGTTTTTTGAGAAAAACATGAAAAATGAAGTATTTTGCTCATTTTAGAGAACTATTTTGGTCTATTTTAGAAAAATTGATAATTGATATTTTTGAAGGTGTTAGACTTCAGTGTTTTATATTTTGCAAAAAATTGGAAAAATTGAAATTTGTATGTGTTAGTCTTCAATCACGAAGTTTTTTGAGAAAAACTTGAAAAATTAAGTATTTTGCTCATTTTAGAGAACTATTTTGGACTCTTTTAGAAAAAAATGATAATTGATATTTTTGAAGGTGTTAGATGTCAGTTTTTGATTTTATGCAAAAAATAGGAAAAATAGAAATTTGTTAGTCTTCAATCCCGGAGTTTTTTAAGAAAAACATGAAAAATGAAGTATTTTGCTCATTTTAGGGAACTATTTTGGTCTTTTTTAGAAAAAATGATAATTGATATTTTTGAAAGTCTTAGACTTCAGTTTTTGATTTTTTGCAAAAAATAGGAAAAATAGAAATTTGTATGTGTTAGTCTTCAATCACGAAGTTTTTTGAGAAAAACATGAAAAATGAAGTAATTTGCTCATTTTAGAGAACTATTTTGGACTCTTTTAGAAAAAATGATAATTGATATTTTTGAACGTGTCAGACTTAAGTTTTTGATTTTTTGCAAAAATTGGAAAAATAGAAATTTGTCTGTGTTAGTCTTCAATCACGGAATTTTTAGAGAAAAACTTGAAAAATGAAGTATTTTGCTCATTTTAGAGAACTATTTTGAACTCTTTTAGAAAAAATGATAATTGATATTTTTGAAGGTGTTAGACTTAAGCTTTTGATTTTTTGCAAAAATTGGAAAAATAGAAATTTGTAGTGTTAGTCTTCAATCACGAAATTTTTTGAGAAAAACTTGAAAAATGAAGTATTTTGCTCATTTTAGAGAACTATTTTGGTCTTTTTTAGAAAAAAATGATAATTGATATTTTTGAGGGGGTTAGACTTCAATTTTTGATTTTTTGCAAAAAATAGGAAAATAGAAATTTGTATTTGTTACTCTTCAATCACGAAGTTTTTTGTGAAAAAACATGAAAAATGAAGTATTTTGCTCATTTTAGAGAACTATTTTGGACTCTTTTAGAAAAAATGATAATTGATATTTTTGAAGGTGTTAGACTTCAGTTTTTTATTTTTTGCAGAAAATAGGAAAAATATAAATTTGTATATGTTAGTCTTCAATCACGAATTTTTTTGAGAAAAACATGAAAAATGAAGTATTTTGCTCATTTTAGAGAACTATTTTGGACTTTTTTAGACTTCAGTTTTTGATTTTTTGCAAAAAAATTAGAAAAATTGAAATTTGTATGTGTTTGTCTTCAATCACGGAATTTTTTGAGAAAATCATGAAAAATGAAGTATTTTGCTCATTTTAGAGAACTATTTTGGTATTTTTTAGAAAAAATGATAATTGATATTTTTGAAGGTGTTAGACTTTAGTTTTTGATTTTATGCAAAAAATAGGAAAAATAGAAATTTGTCTGTGTTAGTCTTCAATCCCGGAATTTTTTGAGAAAAACATGAAAAATGAAGTATTTTCATCATTTTAGAGAACTATTTTGGTCTTTTTTAGAAAAAATGATAATTGATATTTTTGAAGGTGTTAGACTTCATTTTTGATTTTTTGCAAAAAATAGGAAAAATAGAAATTTTTATGTGTTAGTCTTCAATCACGAAGTTTTTTGAGAAAAACATGAAAAATGAAGTATTTTGCTCATTTTAGAGAACTATTTTGGACTCTTTTAGAAAAAATGATAATTGATATTTTTGAAGGTGTTAGACTTAAGTTTTTGATTTTTTGCAAAAATTGGAAAAATAGAAATTTGTATGTGTTAGTCTTCAATCACGGAATTTTTTGAGAAAAACATGAAAAATGAAGTATTTTGCTCATTTTAGAGAACTATTTTGGTCTTTTTTAGAAAAAATGATAATTGATATTTTTGAAGGTGTTAAACTTCAGTTTTTGATTTTATACAAAAAATAGGAAAAATAGAAATTTGTATGTGTTAGTCTTCAATCCCGGAGTTTTTTGAGAAAAACATGAAAAATGAAGTATTTTGCTCATTTTAGAGAACTATTTTGGTCTATTTTAGAAAAAATGATAATTGATATTTTTGAAGGTGTTGGACTTCAATGTTTTATATTTTCCAAAAAATTGGAAAAATTGAAATTTGTATGTGTTAGTCTTCAATCACGAAGTTTTTTGAGAAAAACATGAAAAATGAAGTATTTTGCTCATTTTAGAGAACTATTTTGGACTCTTTTAGAAAAAAAATGATAATTGATATTTTTGAAGGTGTTAGATTTCAGTTTTTGATTTTATGCAAAAAATATCAATTATCATTTTTTTCTAAAAGAGTCCAAAATGGTTCTCTAAAATGAGCAAAAATAGGAAAAATAGAAATTTGTTAGTCTTCAATCCCAAAGTTTTTTAAGAAAAACATGAAAAATGAAGTATTTTGCTCATTTTAGAGAACTATTTTGGTCTTTTTTAGAAAAAATGATAATTGATATTTTTGAAAGTGTTAGACTTCAGTTTTTGATTTTATGCAAAAAATAGGAAAAATAGAAATTTGTATGTGTTAGTCTTCAATCACGGAGTTTTTTGAGAAAAACATGAAAAATGAAGTATTTTGCTCATTTTAGAGAACTATTTTGGTCTATTTTAGAAAAAATGATAATTGATATTTTTGAAGGTGTTAGACTTCAGTGTTTTATATTTTGCAAAAAATTGGAAAAATTGAAATTTGTATGTGTTAGTCTTCAATCACGAAGTTTTTTGAGAAAAACTTGAAAAATGAAGTATTTTGCTCATTTTAGAGAACTATTTTGGACTGTTTTAGAAAAAAATGATAATTGATATTTTTGAAGGTGTTAGATTTCAGTTTTTGATTTTATGCAAAAAATAGGAAAAATAGAAATTTGTTAGTCTTCAATCCCGGAGTTTTTTAAGAAAAACATGAAAAATGAAGTATTTTGCTCATTTTAGGGAACTATTTTGGTCTTTTTTAGAAAAAATGATAATTGATATTTTTGAAAGTCTTAGACTTCAGTTTTTGATTTTTTGCAAAAAATAGGAAAAATAGAAATTTGTATGTGTTAGTCTTCAATCACGAAGTTTTTTGAGAAAAACATGAAAAATGAAGTAATTTGCTCATTTTAGAGAACTATTTTGGACTCTTTTAGAAAAAATGATAATTGATATTTTTGAACGTGTCAGACTTAAGTTTTTGATTTTTTGCAAAAATTGGAAAAATAGAAATTTGTCTGTGTTAGTCTTCAATCACGGAATTTTTAGAGAAAAACTTGAAAAATGAAGTATTTTGCTCATTTTAGAGAACTATTTTGAACTCTTTTAGAAAAAATGATAATTGATATTTTTGAAGGTGTTAGACTTAAGCTTTTGATTTTTTGCAAAAATTGGAAAAATAGAAATTTGTAGTGTTAGTCTTCAATCACGAAATTTTTTGAGAAAAACTTGAAAAATGAAGTATTTTGCTCATTTTAGAGAACTATTTTGGTCTTTTTTAGAAAAAAATGATAATTGATATTTTTGAGGGGGTTAGACTTCAATTTTTGATTTTTTGCAAAAAATAGGAAAATAGAAATTTGTATTTGTTACTCTTCAATCACGAAGTTTTTTGTGAAAAAACATGAAAAATGAAGTATTTTGCTCATTTTAGAGAACTATTTTGGACTCTTTTAGAAAAAATGATAATTGATATTTTTGAAGGTGTTAGACTTCAGTTTTTTATTTTTTGCAGAAAATAGGAAAAATATAAATTTGTATATGTTAGTCTTCAATCACGAATTTTTTTGAGAAAAACATGAAAAATGAAGTATTTTGCTCATTTTAGAGAACTATTTTGGACTTTTTTAGACTTCAGTTTTTGATTTTTTGCAAAAAAATTAGAAAAATTGAAATTTGTATGTGTTTGTCTTCAATCACGGAATTTTTTGAGAAAATCATGAAAAATGAAGTATTTTGCTCATTTTAGAGAACTATTTTGGTATTTTTTAGAAAAAATGATAATTGATATTTTTGAAGGTGTTAGACTTTAGTTTTTGATTTTATGCAAAAAATAGGAAAAATAGAAATTTGTATGTGTTAGTCTTCAATCCCGGAATTTTTTGAGAAAAACATGAAAAATGAAGTATTTTCATCATTTTAGAGAACTATTTTGGTCTTTTTTAGAAAAAATGATAATTGATATTTTTGAAGGTGTTAGACTTCATTTTTGATTTTTTGCAAAAAATAGGAAAAATAGAAATTTTTATGTGTTAGTCTTCAATCACGAAGTTTTTTGAGAAAAACATGAAAAATGAAGTATTTTGCTCATTTTAGAGAACTATTTTGGACTCTTTTAGAAAAAATGATAATTGATATTTTTGAAGGTGTTAGACTTAAGTTTTTGATTTTTTGCAAAAATTGGAAAAATAGAAATTTGTATGTGTTAGTCTTCAATCACGGAATTTTTTGAGAAAAACATGAAAAATGAAGTATTTTGCTCATTTTAGAGAACTATTTTGGTCTTTTTTAGAAAAAATGATAATTGATATTTTTGAAGGTGTTAAACTTCAGTTTTTGATTTTATACAAAAAATAGGAAAAATAGAAATTTGTATGTGTTAGTCTTCAATCCCGGAGTTTTTTGAGAAAAACATGAAAAATGAAGTATTTTGCTCATTTTAGAGAACTATTTTGGTCTATTTTAGAAAAAATGATAATTGATATTTTTGAAGGTGTTGGACTTCAATGTTTTATATTTTCCAAAAAATTGGAAAAATTGAAATTTGTATGTGTTAGTCTTCAATCACGAAGTTTTTTGAGAAAAACATGAAAAATGAAGTATTTTGCTCATTTTAGAGAACTATTTTGGACTCTTTTAGAAAAAAAATGATAATTGATATTTTTGAAGGTGTTAGATTTCAGTTTTTGATTTTATGCAAAAAATATCAATTATCATTTTTTTCTAAAAGAGTCCAAAATGGTTCTCTAAAATGAGCAAAAATAGGAAAAATAGAAATTTGTTAGTCTTCAATCCCAAAGTTTTTTAAGAAAAACATGAAAAATGAAGTATTTTGCTCATTTTAGAGAACTATTTTGGTCTTTTTTAGAAAAAATGATAATTGATATTTTTGAAAGTGTTAGACTTCAGTTTTTGATTTTATGCAAAAAATAGGAAAAATAGAAATTTGTATGTGTTAGTCTTCAATCACGGAGTTTTTTGAGAAAAACATGAAAAATGAAGTATTTTGCTCATTTTAGAGAACTATTTTGGTCTATTTTAGAAAAAATGATAATTGATATTTTTGAAGGTGTTAGACTTCAGTGTTTTATATTTTGCAAAAAATTGGAAAAATTGAAATTTGTATGTGTTAGTCTTCAATCACGAAGTTTTTTGAGAAAAACTTGAAAAATGAAGTATTTTGCTCATTTTAGAGAACTATTTTGGACTGTTTTAGAAAAAAATGATAATTGATATTTTTGAAGGTGTTAGATTTCAGTTTTTGATTTTATGCAAAAAATAGGAAAAATAGAAATTTGTTAGTCTTCAATCCCGGAGTTTTTTAAGAAAAACATGAAAAATGAAGTATTTTGCTCATTTTAGGGAACTATTTTGGTCTTTTTTAGAAAAAATGATAATTGATATTTTTGAAAGTCTTAGACTTCAGTTTTTGATATTTTGCAAAAAATAGGAAAAATAGAAATTTGTATGTGTTAGTCTTCAATCACGAAGTTTTTTGAGAAAAACATGAAAAATGAAGTAATTTGCTCATTTTAGAGAACTATTTTGGACTCTTTTAGAAAAAATGATAATTGATATTTTTGAACGTGTCAGACTTAAGTTTTTGATTTTTTGCAAAAATTGGAAAAATAGAAATTTGTCTGTGTTAGTCTTCAATCACGGAATTTTTAGAGAAAAACTTGAAAAATGAAGTATTTTGCTCATTTTAGAGAACTATTTTGAACTCTTTTAGAAAAAATGATAATTGATATTTTTGAAGGTGTTAGACTTAAGCTTTTGATTTTTTGCAAAAATTGGAAAAATAGAAATTTGTAGTGTTAGTCTTCAATCACGAAATTTTTTGAGAAAAACTTGAAAAATGAAGTATTTTGCTCATTTTAGAGAACTATTTTGGTCTTTTTTAGAAAAAAATGATAATTGATATTTTTGAGGGGGTTAGACTTCAATTTTTGATTTTTTGCAAAAAATAGGAAAATAGAAATTTGTATTTGTTACTCTTCAATCACGAAGTTTTTTGTGAAAAAACATGAAAAATGAAGTATTTTGCTCATTTTAGAGAACTATTTTGGACTATTTTAGAAAAAATGATAATTGATATTTTTGAAGGTGTTAGACTTCAGTTTTTTATTTTTTGCAGAAAATAGGAAAAATATAAATTTGTATATGTTAGTCTTCAATCACGAATTTTTTTGAGAAAAACATGAAAAATGAAGTATTTTGCTCATTTTAGAGAACTATTTTGGACTTTTTTAGACTTCAGTTTTTGATTTTTTGCAAAAAAATTAGAAAAATTGAAATTTGTATGTGTTTGTCTTCAATCACGGAATTTTTTGAGAAAATCATGAAAAATGAAGTATTTTGCTCATTTTAGAGAACTATTTTGGTATTTTTTAGAAAAAATGATAATTGATATTTTTGAAGGTGTTAGACTTTAGTTTTTGATTTTATGCAAAAAATAGGAAAAATAGAAATTTGTATGTGTTAGTCTTCAATCCCGGAATTTTTTGAGAAAAACATGAAAAATGAAGTATTTTCATCATTTTAGAGAACTATTTTGGTCTTTTTTAGAAAAAATGATAATTGATATTTTTGAAGGTGTTAGACTTCATTTTTGATTTTTTGCAAAAAATAGGAAAAATAGAAATTTTTATGTGTTAGTCTTCAATCACGAAGTTTTTTGAGAAAAACATGAAAAATGAAGTATTTTGCTCATTTTAGAGAACTATTTTGGACTCTTTTAGAAAAAATGATAATTGATATTTTTGAAGGTGTTAGACTTAAGTTTTTGATTTTTTGCTAAAATTGGAAAAATAGAAATTTGTATGTGTTAGTCTTCAATCACGGAATTTTTTGAGAAAAACATGAAAAATGAAGTATTTTGCTCATTTTAGAGAACTATTTTGGTCTTTTTTAGAAAAAATGATAATTGATATTTTTGAAGGTGTTAAACTTCAGTTTTTGATTTTATACAAAAAATAGGAAAAATAGAAATTTGTATGTGTTAGTCTTCAATCCCGGAGTTTTTTGAGAAAAACATGAAAAATGAAGTATTTTGCTCATTTTAGAGAACTATTTTGGTCTATTTTAGAAAAAATGATAATTGATATTTTTGAAGGTGTTGGACTTCAATGTTTTATATTTTCCAAAAAATTGGAAAAATTGAAATTTGTATGTGTTAGTCTTCAATCACGAAGTTTTTTGAGAAAAACGTGAAAAATGAAGTATTTTGCTCATTTTAGAGAACTATTTTGGACTCTTTTAGAAAAAAAATGATAATTGATATTTTTGAAGGTGTTAGATTTCAGTTTTTGATTTTATGCAAAAAATATCAATTATCATTTTTTTCTAAAAGAGTCCAAAATGGTTCTCTAAAATGAGCAAAAATAGGAAAAATAGAAATTTGTTAGTCTTCAATCCCAAAGTTTTTTAAGAAAAACATGAAAAATGAAGTATTTTGCTCATTTTAGAGAACTATTTTGGTCTTTTTTAGAAAAAATGATAATTGATATTTTTGAAAGTGTTAGACTTCAGTTTTTGATTTTATGCAAAAAATAGGAAAAATAGAAATTTGTATGTGTTAGTCTTCAATCACGGAGTTTTTTGAGAAAAACATGAAAAATGAAGTATTTTGCTCATTTTAGAGAACTATTTTGGTCTATTTTAGAAAAAATGATAATTGATATTTTTTGAAGGTGTTAGACTTCAGTGTTTTATATTTTGCAAAAAATTGGAAAAATTGAAATTTGTATGTGTTAGTCTTCAATCACGAAGTTTTTTGAGAAAAACTTGAAAAATGAAGTATTTTGCTCATTTTAGAGAACTATTTTGGACTGTTTTAGAAAAAAATGATAATTGATATTTTTGAAGGTGTTAGATTTCAGTTTTTGATTTTATGCAAAAAATAGGAAAAATAGAAATTTGTTAGTCTTCAATCCCGGAGTTTTTTAAGAAAAACATGAAAAATGAAGTATTTTGCTCATTTTAGGGAACTATTTTGGTCTTTTTTAGAAAAAATGATAATTGATATTTTTGAAAGTCTTAGACTTCAGTTTTTGATTTTTTGCAAAAAATAGGAAAAATAGAAATTTGTATGTGTTAGTCTTCAATCACGAAGTTTTTTGAGAAAAACATGAAAAATGAAGTAATTTGCTCATTTTAGAGAACTATTTTGGACTCTTTTAGAAAAAATGATAATTGATATTTTTGAACGTGTCAGACTTAAGTTTTTGATTTTTTGCAAAAATTGGAAAAATAGAAATTTGTCTGTGTTAGTCTTCAATCACGGAATTTTTAGAGAAAAACTTGAAAAATGAAGTATTTTGCTCATTTTAGAGAACTATTTTGAACTCTTTTAGAAAAAATGATAATTGATATTTTTGAAGGTGTTAGACTTAAGCTTTTGATTTTTTGCAAAAATTGGAAAAATAGAAATTTGTAGTGTTAGTCTTCAATCACGAAATTTTTTGAGAAAAACTTGAAAAATGAAGTATTTTGCTCATTTTAGAGAACTATTTTGGTCTTTTTTAGAAAAAAATGATAATTGATATTTTTGAGGGGGTTAGACTTCAATTTTTGATTTTTTGCAAAAAATAGGAAAATAGAAATTTGTATTTGTTACTCTTCAATCACGACGTTTTTTGTGAAAAAACATGAAAAATGAAGTATTTTGCTCATTTTAGAGAACTATTTTGGACTATTTTAGAAAAAATGATAATTGATATTTTTGAAGGTGTTAGACTTCAGTTTTTTATTTTTTGCAGAAAATAGGAAAAATATAAATTTGTATATGTTAGTCTTCAATCACGAATTTTTTTGAGAAAAACATGAAAAATGAAGTATTTTGCTCATTTTAGAGAACTATTTTGGACTTTTTTAGACTTCAGTTTTTGATTTTTTGCAAAAAAATTAGAAAAATTGAAATTTGTATGTGTTTGTCTTCAATCACGGAATTTTTTGAGAAAATCATGAAAAATGAAGTATTTTGCTCATTTTAGAGAACTATTTTGGTATTTTTTAGAAAAAATGATAATTGATATTTTTGAAGGTGTTAGACTTTAGTTTTTGATTTTATGCAAAAAATAGGAAAAATAGAAATTTGTATGTGTTAGTCTTCAATCCCGGAATTTTTTGAGAAAAACATGAAAAATGAAGTATTTTCATCATTTTAGAGAACTATTTTGGTCTTTTTTAGAAAAAATGATAATTGATATTTTTGAAGGTGTTAGACTTCATTTTTGATTTTTTGCAAAAAATAGGAAAAATAGAAATTTTTATGTGTTAGTCTTCAATCACGAAGTTTTTTGAGAAAAACATGAAAAATGAAGTATTTTGCTCATTTTAGAGAACTATTTTGGACTCTTTTAGAAAAAATGATAATTGATATTTTTGAAGGTGTTAGACTTAAGTTTTTGATTTTTTGCAAAAATTGGAAAAATAGAAATTTGTATGTGTTAGTCTTCAATCACGGAATTTTTTGAGAAAAACATGAAAAATGAAGTATTTTGCTCATTTTAGAGAACTATTTTGGTCTTTTTTAGAAAAAATGATAATTGATATTTTTGAAGGTGTTAAACTTCAGTTTTTGATTTTATACAAAAAATAGGAAAAATAGAAATTTGTATGTGTTAGTCTTCAATCCCGGAGTTTTTTGAGAAAAACATGAAAAATGAAGTATTTTGCTCATTTTAGAGAACTATTTTGGTCTATTTTAGAAAAAATGATAATTGATATTTTTGAAGGTGTTGGACTTCAATGTTTTATATTTTCCAAAAAATTGGAAAAATTGAAATTTGTATGTGTTAGTCTTCAATCACGAAGTTTTTTGAGAAAAACATGAAAAATGAAGTATTTTGCTCATTTTAGAGAACTATTTTGGACTCTTTTAGAAAAAAAATGATAATTGATATTTTTGAAGGTGTTAGATTTCAGTTTTTGATTTTATGCAAAAAATATCAATTATCATTTTTTTCTAAAAGAGTCCAAAATGGTTCTCTAAAATGAGCAAAAATAGGAAAAATAGAAATTTGTTAGTCTTCAATCCCGAAGTTTTTTAAGAAAAACATGAAAAATGAAGTATTTTGCTCATTTTAGAGAACTATTTTGGTCTTTTTTAGAAAAAATGATAATTGATATTTTTGAAAGTGTTAGACTTCAGTTTTTGATTTTATGCAAAAAATAGGAAAAATAGAAATTTGTATGTGTTAGTCTTCAATCACGGAGTTTTTTGAGAAAAACATGAAAAATGAAGTATTTTGCTCATTTTAGAGAACTATTTTGGTCTATTTTAGAAAAAATGATAATTGATATTTTTGAAGGTGTTAGACTTCAGTGTTTTATATTTTGCAAAAAATTGGAAAAATTGAAATTTGTATGTGTTAGTCTTCAATCACGAAGTTTTTTGAGAAAAACTTGAAAAATGAAGTATTTTGCTCATTTTAGAGAACTATTTTGGACTGTTTTAGAAAAAAATGATAATTGATATTTTTGAAGGTGTTAGATTTCAGTTTTTGATTTTATGCAAAAAATAGGAAAAATAGAAATTTGTTAGTCTTCAATCCCGGAGTTTTTTAAGAAAAACATGAAAAATGAAGTATTTTGCTCATTTTAGGGAACTATTTTGGTCTTTTTTAGAAAAAATGATAATTGATATTTTTGAAAGTCTTAGACTTCAGTTTTTGATTTTTTGCAAAAAATAGGAAAAATAGAAATTTGTATGTGTTAGTCTTCAATCACGAAGTTTTTTGAGAAAAACATGAAAAATGAAGTAATTTGCTCATTTTAGAGAACTATTTTGGACTCTTTTAGAAAAAGTGATAATTGATATTTTTGAACGTGTCAGACTTAAGTTTTTGATTTTTTGCAAAAATTGGAAAAATAGAAATTTGTCTGTGTTAGTCTTCAATCACGGAATTTTTAGAGAAAAACTTGAAAAATGAAGTATTTTGCTCATTTTAGAGAACTATTTTGAACTCTTTTAGAAAAAATGATAATTGATATTTTTGAAGGTGTTAGACTTAAGCTTTTGATTTTTTGCAAAAATTGGAAAAATAGAAATTTGTAGTGTTAGTCTTCAATCACGAAATTTTTTGAGAAAAACTTGAAAAATGAAGTATTTTGCTCATTTTAGAGAACTATTTTGGTCTTTTTTAGAAAAAAATGATAATTGATATTTTTGAGGGGGTTAGACTTCAATTTTTGATTTTTTGCAAAAAATAGGAAAAATAGAAATTTGTATTTGTTACTCTTCAATCACGAAGTTTTTTGAGAAAAAACATGAAAAATGAAGTATTTTGCTCATTTTAGAGAACTATTTTGGACTCTTTTAGAAAAAATGATAATTGATATTTTTGAAGGTGTTAGACTTCAGTTTTTTATTTTTTGCAGAAAATAGGAAAAATATAAATTTGTATATGTTAGTCTTCAATCACGAATTTTTTTGAGAAAAACATGAAAAATGAAGTATTTTGCTCATTTTAGAGAACTATTTTGGACTTTTTTAGACTTCAGTTTTTGATTTTTTGCAAAAAAATTAGAAAAATTGAAATTTGTATGTGTTTGTCTTCAATCACGGAATTTTTTGAGAAAATCATGAAAAATGAAGTATTTTGCTCATTTTGGAGAACTATTTTGGTATTTTTTAGAAAAAATGATAATTGATATTTTTGAAGGTGTTAGACTTTAGTTTTTGATTTTATGCAAAAAATAGGAAAAATAGAAATTTGTATGTGTTAGTCTTCAATCCCGGAATTTTTTGAGAAAAACATGAAAAATGAAGTATTTTCATCATTTTTGAGAACTATTTTGGTCTTTTTTAGAAAAAATGATAATTGATATTTTTGAAGGTGTTAGACTTCATTTTTGATTTTTTGCAAAAAATAGGAAAAATAGAAATTTTTATGTGTTAGTCTTCAATCACGAAGTTTTTTGAGAAAAACTTGAAAAATGAAGTATTTTGCTCATTTTAGAGAACTATTTTGGACTCTTTTAGAAAAAATGATAATTGATATTTTTGAAGGTGTTAGACTTAAGTTTTTGATTTTTTGCAAAAATTGGAAAAATAGAAATTTGTATGTGTTAGTCTTCAATCACGGAATTTTTTGAGAAAAACATGAAAAATGAAGTATTTTGCTCATTTTAGAGAACTATTTTGGTCTTTTTTAGAAAAAATGATAATTGATATTTTTGAAGGTGTTAAACTTCAGTTTTTGATTTTATACAAAAAATAGGAAAAATAGAAATTTGTATGTGTTAGTCTTCAATCCCGGAGTTTTTTGAGAAAAACATGAAAAATGAAGTATTTTGCTCATTTTAGAGAACTATTTTGGTCTATTTTAGAAAAAATGATAATTGATATTTTTGAAGGTGTTGGACTTCAATGTTTTATATTTTGCAAAAAATTGGAAAAATTGAAATTTGTATGTGTTAGTCTTCAATCACGAAGTTTTTTGAGAAAAACATGAAAAATGAAGTATTTTGCTCATTTTAGAGAACTATTTTGGACTCTTTTAGAAAAAAATGATAATTGATATTTTTGAAGGTGTTAGATTTCAGTTTTTGATTTTATGCAAAAAATAGGAAAAATAGAAATTTGTTAGTCTTCAATCCCGGAGTTTTTTAAGAAAAACATGAAAAATGAAGTATTTTGCTCATTTTAGAGAACTATTTTGGTCTTTTTTAGAAAAAATGATAATTGATATTTTTGAATGTCTTAGACTTCAGTTTTTGATTTTTTGCAAAAAATAGGAAAAAAAGAAATTTGTATGTGTTAGTCTTCAATCACGAAGTTTTTTGAGAAAAACATGAAAAATGAAGTATTTTGCTCATTTTAGAGAACTATTTTGGACTCTTTTAGAAAAAATGATAATTGATATTTTTTAAGGGGTTAGACTTCAGTTTTTCATTTTTTGCAAAAAAATAGGCAAAATAGAAATTTGTATGTGTTAGTCTTCTATCACGAAGTTTTTTGAGGAAAACATGAAAAATGAAGTATTTTGCTCATTTTAGAGAACTATTTTGGACTCTTTTAGAAAAAAATGATAATTGATATTTTTGAAGGTGTTAGATTTCAGTTTTTGATTTTATGCAAAAAATAGGAAAAATAGAAATTTGTATGTGTTAGTCTTTAATCCCGGAATTTTTTGAGAAAAACATGAAAAATTAAGTATTTTGCTCATTTTAGAAAACTATTTTGGGTTTTTTTAGAAAAAATGATAATTGATATTTTTGAAGGTGTTAGACTTCATTTTTTGATTTTTTGCAAAAAAATAGGAAAGATAGAAATTTGTATGTGTTAGTCTTCAATCACGAAGTTTTTTGAGAAAAACATGAAAAATGAAGTAATTTGCTCATTTTAGAGAACTATTTTGGACTCTTTTAGAAAAAATGATAATTGATATTTTTGAACGTGTTAGACTTAAGTTTTTGATTTTATGCAAAAATTGGAAAAATAGAAATTTGTTTGTGTTAGTCTTCAATCACGGAATTTTTTGAGAAAAACATGAAAAATGAAGTATTTTGCTCATTTTAGAGAACTATTTTGAACTCTTTTAGAAAAAATGATAATTGATATTTTTGAAGGTGTTAGACATAAGCTTTTGATTTTTTGCAAAAATTGGAAAAATAGAAATTTGTATGTGTTAGTCTTCAATCACGAAATTTTTTGAGAAAAACTTGAAAAATGAAGTATTTTGCTCATTTTAGAGAACTATTTTGGTCTTTTTTAGAAAAAATGATAATTGATATTTTTGAGGGGGTTAGACTTCAATTTTTGATTTTTTGCAAAAAATAGGAAAAATAGAAATTTGTATTTGTTACTCTTCAATCACGAAGTTTTTTGAGAAAAAACATGAAAAATGAAGTATTTTGCTCATTTTAGAGAACTATTTTGGACTCTTTTAGAAAAAATGATAATTGATATTTTTGAAGGTGTTAGATTTCAGTTTTTGATTTTATGCAAAAAATATCAATTATCATTTTTTTCTAAAAGAGTCCAAAATAGTTCTCTAAAATGAGCAAAAATAGGAAAAATAGAAATTTGTTAGTCTTCAATCCCGAAGTTTTTTAAGAAAAACATGAAAAATGAAGTATTTTGCTCATTTTAGAGAACTATTTTGGTCTTTTTTAGAAAAAATGATAATTGATATTTTTGAAAGTGTTAGACTTCAGTTTTTGATTTTATGCAAAAAATAGGAAAAATAGAAATTTGTATGTGTTAGTCTTCAATCACGGAGTTTTTTGAGAAAAACATGAAAAATGAAGTATTTTGCTCATTTTAGAGAACTATTTTGGTCTATTTTAGTAAAAATGATAATTGATATTTTTAAAGGTGTTAGACTTCAGTGTTTTATATTTTGCAAAAAATTGGAAAAATTGAAATTTGTATGTGTTAGTCTTCAATCACGAAGTTTTTTGAGAAAAACTTGAAAAATGAAGTATTTTGCTCATTTTAGAGAACTATTTTGGACTCTTTTAGAAAAAAATGATAATTGATATTTTTGAAGGTGTTAGATTTCAGTTTTTGATTTTATGCAAAAAATAGGAAAAATAGAAATTTGTTAGTCTTCAATCCCGGAGTTTTTTAAGAAAAACATGAAAAATGAAGTATTTTGCTCATTTTAGAGAACTATTTTGGTCTTTTTTAGAAAAAATGATAATTGATATTTTTGAAAGTCTTAGACTTCAGTTTTTGATTTTTTGCAAAAAATTGGAAAAATAGAAATTTGTATGTGTTAGTCTTCAATCACGAAGTTTTTTGAGAAAAACATGAAAAATGAAGTATTTTGCTCATTTTAGAGAACTATTTTGGACTCTTTTAGAAAAAATGATAATTGATATTTTTTAAGGTGTTAGACTTCAGTTTTTGATTTTTTGCAAAAAAATAGGCAAAATAGAAATTTGTATGTGTCAGTCTTCAATCACGAAGTTTTTTGAGGAAAACATGAAAAATGAAGTATTTTGCTCATTTTAGAGAACTATTTTGGACTCTTTTAGAAAAAAATGATAATTGATATTTTTGAAGGTGTTAGATTTCAGTTTTTGATTTTATGCAAAAAATAGGAAAAATAGAAATTTGTATGTGTTAGTCTTCAATCCCGGAATTTTTTGAGAAAAACATGAAAAATTAAGTATTTTGCTCATTTTAGAAAACTATTTTGGTCTTTTTTAGAAAAAATGATAATTGATATTTTTGAAGGTGTTAGACTTCATTTTTTGATTTTTGGCAAAAAAAATAGGAAAGATAGAAATTTGTATGTGTTAGTCTTCAATCACGAAGTTTTTTGAGAAAAACATGAAAAATGAAGTAATTTGCTCATTTTAGAGAACTATTTTGGACTCTTTTAGAAAAAATGATAATTGATATTTTTGAACGTGTTAGACTTAAGTTTTTGATTTTATGCAAAAATTGGAAAAATAGAAATTTGTTTGTGTTAGTCTTCAATCACGGAATTTTTTGAGAAAAACATGAAAAATGAAGTATTTTGCTCATTTTAGAGAACTATTTTGAACTCTTTTAGAAAAAATGATAATTGATATTTTTGAAGGTGTTAGACATAAGCTTTTGATTTTTTGCAAAAATTGGAAAAATAGAAATTTGTATGTGTTAGTCTTCAATCACGAAATTTTTTGAGAAAAACTTGAAAAATGAAGTATTTTGCTCATTTTAGAGAACTATTTTGGTCTTTTTTAGAAAAAATGATAATTGATATTTTTGAGGGGGTTAGACTTCAATTTTTGATTTTTTGCAAAAAATAGGAAAAATAGAAATTTGTATTTGTTACTCTTCAATCACGAAGTTTTTTGAGAAAAAACATGAAAAATGAAGTATTTTGCTCATTTTAGAGAACTATTTTGGACTCTTTTAGAAAAAATGATAATTGATATTTTTGAAGGTGTTAGATTTCAGTTTTTGATTTTATGCAAAAAATATCAATTATCATTTTTTTCTAAAAGAGTCCAAAATAGTTCTCTAAAATGAGCAAAAATAGGAAAAATAGAAATTTGTTAGTCTTCAATCCCGAAGTTTTTTAAGAAAAACATGAAAAATGAAGTATTTTGCTCATTTTAGAGAACTATTTTGGTCTTTTTTAGAAAAAATGATAATTGATATTTTTGAAAGTGTTAGACTTCAGTTTTTGATTTTATGCAAAAAATAGGAAAAATAGAAATTTGTATGTGTTAGTCTTCAATCACGGAGTTTTTTGAGAAAAACATGAAAAATGAAGTATTTTGCTCATTTTAGAGAACTATTTTGGTCTATTTTAGTAAAAATGATAATTGATATTTTTGAAGGTGTTAGACTTCAGTGTTTTATATTTTGCAAAAAATTGGAAAAATTGAAATTTGTATGTGTTAGTCTTCAATCACGAAGTTTTTTGAGAAAAACTTGAAAAATGAAGTATTTTGCTCATTTTAGAAAACTATTTTGGACTCTTTTAGAAAAAAATGATAATTGATATTTTTGAAGGTGTTAGATTTCAGTTTTTGATTTTATGCAAAAAATAGGAAAAATAGAAATTTGTTAGTCTTCAATCCCGGAGTTTTTTAAGAAAAACATGAAAAATGAAGTATTTTGCTCATTTTAGAGAACTATTTGTCTTTTTTAGAAAAAATGATAATTGATATTTTTGAAAGTCTTAGACTTCAGTTTTTGATTTTTTGCAAAAAATTGGAAAAATAGAAATTTGTATGTGTTAGTCTTCAATCACGAAGTTTTTGGAGAAAAACATGAAAAATGAAATATTTTGCTCATTTTAGAGAACTATTTTGGACTCTTTTAGAAAAAATGATAATTGATATTTTTTAAGGTGTTAGACTTCAGTTTTTGATTTTTTGCAAAAAAATAGGCAAAATAGAAATTTGTATGTGTCAGTCTTCAATCACGAAGTTTTTTGAGGAAAACATGAAAAATGAAGTATTTTGCTCATTTTAGAGAACTATTTTGGACTCTTTTAGAAAAAAATGATAATTGATATTTTTGAAGGTGTTAGATTTCAGTTTTTGATTTTATGCAAAAAATAGGAAAAATAGAAATTTGTATGTGTTAGTCTTCAATCCCGGAATTTTTTGAGAAAAACATGAAAAATTAAGTATTTTGCTCATTTTAGAAAACTATTTTGGTCTTTTTTAGAAAAAATGATAATTGATATTTTTGAAGGTGTTAGACTTCATTTTTTGATTTTTGCCAAAAAAATAGGAAAGATAGAAATTTGTATGTGTTAGTCTTCAATCACGAAGTTTTTTGAGAAAAACATGAAAAATGAAGTAATTTGCTCATTTTAGAGAACTATTTTGGACTCTTTTAGAAAAAATGATAATTGATATTTTTGAAGGTGTTAGACTTAAGCTTTTGATTTTTTGCAAAAATTGGAAAAATAGAAATTTGTATGTGTTAGTCTTCAATCACGAAGTTTTTTGAGAAAAACTTGAAAAATGAAGTATTTTGCTCATTTTAGAGAACTATTTTGGACTCTTTTAGAAAAAAATGATAATTGATATTTTTGAAGGTGTTAGGTTTCAGTTTTTGATTTTATGCAAAAAATAGGAAAAATAGAAATTTGTTAGTCTTCAATCCCGGAGTTTTTTAAGAAAAACATGAAAAATGAAGTATTTTGCTCATTTTAGAGAACTATTTTGGTCTTTTTTAGAAAAAATGATAATTGATATTTTTGAAAGTCTTAGACTTCAGTTTTTGATTTTTTGCAAAAAATAGGAAAAATAGAAATTTGTATGTGTTAGTCTTCAATCACGAAGTTTTTTGAGAAAAACATGAAAAATGAAGTATTTTGCTCATTTTAGAGAACTATTTTGGACTCTTTTAGAAAAAATGATAATTGATATTTTTTAAGGTGTTAGACTTCAGTTTTTCATTTTTTGCAAAAAAATAGGCAAAATAGAAATTTGTATGTGTTAGTCTTCAATCACGAAGTTTTTTGAGGAAAACATGAAAAATGAAGTATTTTGCTCATTTTAGAGAACTATTTTGGACTCTTTTAGAAAAAAATGATAATTGATATTTTTCAAGGTGTTAGATTTCAGTTTTTGATTTTATGCAAAAAATAGGAAAAATAGAAATTTGTATGTGTTAGTCTTCAATCCCGGAATTTTTTGAGAAAAACATGAAAAATTAAGTATTTTGCTCATTTTAGAAAACTATTTTGGTCTTTTTTAGAAAAAATGATAATTGATATTTTTGAAGGTGTTAGACTTCATTTTTTGATTTTTTGCAAAAAAATAGGAAAGATAGAAATTTGTATGTGTTAGTCTTCAATCACGAAGTTTTTTGAGAAAAACATGAAAAATGAAGTAATTTGCTCATTTTAGAGAACTATTTTGGACTCTTTTAGAAAAAATGATAATTGATATTTTTGAACGTGTTAGACTTAAGATTTTGATTTTTTGCAAAAATTGGAAAAATAGAAATTTGTTTGTGTTAGTCTTCAATCACGGAATTTTTTGAGAAAAACATGAAAAATGAAGTATTTTGCTCATTTTAGAGAACTATTTTGAACTCTTTTAGAAAAAATGATAATTGATATTTTTGAAGGTGTTAGACTTAAGCTTTTGATTTTTTGCAAAAATTGGAAAAATAGAAATTTGTATGTGTTAGTCTTCAATCACGAAATTTTTTGAGAAAAACTTGAAAAATGAAGTATTTTGCTCATTTTAGAGAACTATTTTGGTCTTTTTTAGAAAAAATGATAATTGATATTTTTGACGGGGTTAGACTTCAATTTTTGATTTTTTGCAAAAAATAGGCAAAATAGAAATTTGTATTTGTTACTCTTCAATCACGAAGTTTTTTGAGAAAAAACATGAAAAATGAAGTATTTTGCTCATTTTAGAGAACTATTTTGGACTCTTTTAGAAAAAATGATAATTGATATTTTTGAAGGTGTTAGACTTAAGATTTTGATTTTTTGCAAAAATAGGAAAAATAGAAATTTGTTTGTGTTAGTCTTCAATCACGGAATTTTTTGAGAAAAACATGCAAAATGAAGTATTTTGCTCATTTTAGAGAACTATTTTGAACTCTTTTAGAAAAAATGATAATTGATATTTTTGAAGGTGTTAGACTTCAATTTTTGATTTTTTGCAAAAATTGGAAAAATAGAAATTTGTTTGTGTTAGTCTTCAATCACGGAATTTTTTGAGAAAAACATGAAAAATGAAGTATTTTGCTCATTTTAGAGAACTATTTTGGACTCTTTTAGAAAAAATGATAATTGATATTTTTTAAGGTGTTAGACTTCAGTTTTTCATTTTTTGCAAAAAAATAGGCAAAATAGAAATTTGTATGTGTTAGTCTTCAATCACGAAGTTTTTTGAGGAAAACATGAAAAATGAAGTATTTTGCTCATTTTAGAGAACTATTTTGGACTCTTTTAGAAAAAAATGATAATTGATATTTTTCAAGGTGTTAGATTTCAGTTTTTGATTTTATGCAAAAAATAGGAAAAATAGAAATTTGTATGTGTTAGTCTTCAATCCCGGAATTTTTTGAGAAAAACATGAAAAATGAAGTATTTTGCTCATTTTAGAAAACTATTTTGGTCTTTTTTAGAAAAAATGATAATTGATATTTTTGAAGGTGTTAGACTTCATTTTTTGATTTTTTGCAAAAAAATAGGAAAGATAGAAATTTGTATGTGTTAGTCTTCAATCACGAAGTTTTTTGAGAAAAACATGAAAAATGAAGTAATTTGCTCATTTTAGAGAACTATTTTGGACTCTTTTAGAAAAAATGATAATTGATATTTTTGAACGTGTTAGACTTAAGATTTTGATTTTTTGCAAAAATTGGAAAAATAGAAATTTGTTTGTGTTAGTCTTCAATCACGGAATTTTTTGAGAAAAACATGCAAAATGAAGTATTTTGCTCATTTTAGAGAACTATTTTGGACTCTTTTAGAAAAAATGATAATTGATATTTTTGAACGTGTTAGACTTAAGATTTTGATTTTTTGCAAAAATTGGAAAAATAGAAATTTGTATGTGTTAGTCTTCAATCACGAAATTTTTTGAGAAAAACTTGAAAAATGAAGTATTTTGCTCATTTTAGAGAACTATTTTGGTCTTTTTTAGAAAAAATGATAATTGATATTTTTGACGGGGTTAGACTTCAATTTTTGATTTTTTGCAAAAAATAGGCAAAATAGAAATTTGTATTTGTTACTCTTCAATCACGAAGTTTTTTGAGAAAAAACATGAAAAATGAAGTATTTTGCTCATTTTAGAGAACTATTTTGGACTCTTTTAGAAAAAATGATAATTGATATTTTTGAAGGTGTTAGACTTCAGTTTTTTATTTTTTGCAGAAAATAGGAAAAATAGAAATTTGTATATGTTATTCTTCAATCACGAATTTTTTTGAGAAAAACATGAAAAATGAAGTATTTTGCTCATTTTAGAGAACTATTTTGGACTTTTTTAGACTTCAGTTTTTGATTTTTTGCAAAAAATTAGAAAAATTGAAATTTGTATGTGTTTGTCTTCAATCACTGTATTTTTTGAGAAAATCATGAAAAATGAAGTATTTTGCTCATTTTAGAGAACTATTTTGGTATTTTTTAGAAAAAATGATAATTGATATTTTTGAAGGTGTTAGACTTTAGTTTTTGATTTTATGCAAAAAATAGGAAAAATAGAAATTTGTATGTGTTAGTCTTCAATCCCGGAATTTTTTGAGAAAAACATGAAAAATGAAGTATTTTGCTCATTTTAGAGAACTATTTTGGTCTTTTTTAGAAAAAATGATAATTGATATTTTTGAAGGTGTTAGACTTCATTTTTGATTTTTTGCAAAAAATAGGAAAAATAGAAATTTTTATGTGTTAGTCTTCAATCACGAAGTTTTTTGAGAAAAACATGAAAAATGAAGTATTTTGCTCATTTTAGAGAACTATTTGGGACTCTTTTAGAAACAATGATAATTTATATTTTTGAAGGTGTTAGACTTAAGTTTTTGATTTTTTGCAAAAATTGGAAAAATAGAAATTTATATGTGTTAGTCTTCAATCACGGAATTTTTTGAGAAAAAAATGAAAAATGAAGTATTTTGCTCATTTTAGAGAACTATTTTGGTCTTTTTTAGAAAAAATGATAATTGATATTTTTGAAGGTGTTAGACTTCAGTTTTTGATTTTATACAAAAAATAGGAAAAATAGAAATTTGTATGTGTTAGTCTTCAATCCCGGAGTTTTTTGAGAAAAACATGAAAAATGAAGTATTTTGCTCATTTTAGAGAACTATTTTGGTCTATTTTAGAAAAAATGATAATTGATATTTTTGAAGGTGTTAGACTTCAGTGTTTTATATTTTGCATAAAATTGGAAAAATTGAAATTTGTATGTGTTAGTCTTCAATCACGAAGTTTTTTGAGAAAAACATGAAAAATGAAGTATTTTGCTCATTTTAGAGAACTATTTTGGACTCTTTTAGAAAAAAATGATAATTGATATTTTTGAAGGTGTTAGATTTCAGTTTTTGATTTTATGCAAAAAATATCAATTATCATTTTTTTTTCTAAAAGAGTCCAAATTAGTTCTCTAAAATGAGCAAAAATAGGAAAAATAGAAATTTGTTAGTCTTCAATCACGAAGTTTTTTAAGAAAAACATGAAAAATGAAGTATTTTGCTCATTTTAGAGAACTATTTTGGTCTTTTTTAGAAAAAATGATAATTGATATTTTTGAAAGTGTTAGACTTCAGTTTTTGATTTTATGCAAAAAATAGGAAAAATAGAAATTTGTATGTGTTAGTCTTCAATCACGGAGTTTTTTGAGAAAAACATGAAAAATGAAGTATTTTGCTCATTTTAGAGAACTATTTTGGTCTATTTTAGAAAAAATGATAATTGATATTTTTGAAGGTGTTAGACTTCAGTGTTTTATATTTTGCAAAAAATTGGAAAAATTGAAATTTGTATGTGTTAGTCTTCAATCACGAAGTTTTTTGAGAAAAACTTGAAAAATGAAGTATTTTGCTCATTTTAGAGAACTATTTTGGACTCTTTTAGAAAAAAATGATAATTGATATTTTTGAAGGTGTTAGATTTCAGTTTTTGATTTTATGCAAAAAATAGGAAAAATAGAAATTTGTTAGTCTTCAATCCCGGAGTTTTTTAAGAAAAACATGAAAAATGAAGTATTTTGCTCATTTTAGAGAACTATTTTGGTCTTTTTTAGAAAAAATGATAATTGATATTTTTGAAAGTCTTAGACTTCAGTTTTTGATTTTTTGCAAAAAATAGGAAAAATAGAAATTTGTATGTGTTAGTCTTCAATCACGAAGTTTTTTGAGAAAAACATGAAAAATGAAGTATTTTGCTCATTTTAGAGGACTATTTTGGACTCTTTTAGAAAAAATGATAATTGATATTTTTTAAGGTGTTAGACTTCAGTTTTTGATTTTTTGCAAAAAAATAGGCAAAATAGAAATTTGTATGTGTCAGTCTTCAATCACGAAGTTTTTTGAGGAAAACATGAAAAATGAAGTATTTTGCTCATTTTAGAGAACTATTTTGGACTCTTTTAGAAAAAAATGATAATTGATATTTTTGAAGGTGTTAGATTTCAGTTTTTGATTTTATGCAAAAAATAGGAAAAATAGAAATTTGTATGTGTTAGTCTTCAATCCCGGAATTTTTTGAGAAAAACATGAAAAATTAAGTATTTTGCTCATTTTAGAAAACTATTTTGGTCTTTTTTAGAAAAAATGATAATTGATATTTTTGAAGGTGTTAGACTTCATTTTTTGATTTTTGGCAAAAAAATAGGAAAGATAGAAATTTGTATGTGTTAGTCTTCAATCACGAAGTTTTTTGAGAAAAACATGAAAAATGAAGTAATTTGCTCATTTTAGAGAACTATTTTGGACTCTTTTAGAAAAAATGATAATTGATATTTTTGAACGTGTTAGACTTAAGTTTTTGATTTTTTGCAAAAATTGGAAAAATAGAAATTTGTTTGTGTTAGTCTTCAATCACGGAATTTTTTGAGAAAAACATGAAAAATGAAGTATTTTGCTCATTTTAGAGAACTATTTTGAACTCTTTTAGAAAAAAATGATAATTGATATTTTTGAAGGTGTTAGACTTAAGCTTTTGATTTTTTGCAAAAATTGGAAAAATAGAAATTTGTATGTGTTAGTCTTCAATCACGAAATTTTTTGAGAAAAATTTGAAAAATGAAGTATTTTGCTCATTTTAGAGAACTATTTTGGTCTTTTTTTGAAAAAATGATAATTGATATTTTTGAGGGGGTTAGACTTCAATTTTTGATTTTTTGCAAAAAATAGGAAAAATAGAAATTTGTATTTGTTACTCTTCAATCACGAAGTTTTTTGAGAAAAAACATGAAAAATGAAGTATTTTGCTCATTTTAGAGAACTATTTTGGACTCTTTTAGAAAAAATGATAATTGATATTTTTGAAGGTGTTAGATTTCAGTTTTTGATTTTATGCAAAAAATATCAATTATCATTTTTTTCTAAAAGAGTCCAAAATAGTTCTCTAAAATGAGCAAAAATAGGAAAAATAGAAATTTGTTAGTCTTCAATCCCGAAGTTTTTTAAGAAAAACATGAAAAATGAAGTATTTTGCTCATTTTAGAGAACTATTTTGGACTCTTTTAGAAAAAATGATAATTGATATTTTTTAAGGTGTTAGACTTCAGTTTTTGATTTTTTTGCAAAAAAATAGGCAAAATAGAAATTTGTATGTGTCAGTCTTCAATCACGAAGTTTTTTGAGGAAAACATGAAAAATGAAGTATTTTGCTCATTTTAGAGAACTATTTTGGACTCTTTTAGAAAAAAATGATAATTGATATTTTTGAAGGTGTTAGATTTCAGTTTTTGATTTTATGCAAAAAATAGGAAAAATAGAAATTTGTATGTGTTAGTCTTCAATCCCGGAATTTTTTGAGAAAAACATGAAAAATTAAGTATTTTGCTCATTTTAGAAAACTATTTTGGTCTTTTTTAGAAAAAATGATAATTGATATTTTTGAAGGTGTTAGACTTCATTTTTTGATTTTTGGCAAAAAAATAGGAAAGATAGAAATTTGTATGTGTTAGTCTTCAATCACGAAGTTTTTTGAGAAAAACATGAAAAATGAAGTAATTTGCTCATTTTAGAGAACTATTTTGGACTCTTTTAGAAAAAATGATAATTGATATTTTTGAACGTGTTAGACTTAAGTTTTTGATTTTTTGGAAAAATTGGAAAAATAGAAATTTGTTTGTGTTAGTCTTCAATCACGGAATTTTTTGAGAAAAACATGAAAAATGAAGTATTTTGCTCATTTTAGAGAACTATTTTGAACTCTTTTAGAAAAAATGATAATTGATATTTTTGAAGGTGTTAGACTTAAGCTTTTGATTTTTTGCAAAAATTGGAAAAATAGAAATTTGTATGTGTTAGTATTCAATCACGAAATTTTTTGAGAAAAACTTGAAAAATGAAGTATTTTGCTCATTTTAGAGAACTATTTTGGTCTTTTTTAGAAAAAATGATAATTGATATTTTTGAGGGGGTTAGACTTCAATTTTTGATTTTTTTGCAAAAAATAGGAAAAATAGAAATTTGTATTTGTTACTCTTCAATCACGAAGTTTTTTGAGAAAAAACATGAAAAATGAAGTATTTTGCTCATTTTAGAGAACTATTTTGGACTCTTTTAGAAAAAATGATAATTGATATTTTTGAAGGTGTTAGATTTCAGTTTTTGATTTTATGCAAAAAATATCAATTATCATTTTTTTCTAAAAGAGTCCAAAATAGTTCTCTAAAATGAGCAAAAATAGGAAAAATAGAAATTTGTTAGTCTTCAATCCCGAAGTTTTTTAAGAAAAACATGAAAAATGAAGTATTTTGCTCATTTTAGAGAACTATTTTGGTCTTTTTTAGAAAAAATGATAATTGATATTTTTGAAAGTGTTAGACTTCAGTTTTTGATTTTATGCAAAAAATAGGAAAAATAGAAATTTGTATGTGTTAGTCTTCAATCACGGAGTTTTTTGAGAAAAACATGAAAAATGAAGTATTTTGCTCATTTTAGAGAACTATTTTGGTCTATTTTAGAAAAAATGATAATTGATATTTTTGAAGGTGTTAGACTTCAGTGTTTTATATTTTGCAAAAAATTGGAAAAATTGAAATTTGTATGTGTTAGTCTTCAATCACGAAGTTTTTTGAGAAAAACTTGAAAAATGAAGTATTTTGCTCATTTTAGAGAACTATTTTGGACTCTTTTAGAAAAAAATGATAATTGATATTTTTGAAGGTGTTAGATTTCTGTTTTTGATTTTATGCAAAAAATAGGAAAAATAGAAATTTGTTAGTCTTCAATCCCGGAGTTTTTTAAGAAAAACATGAAAAATGAAGTATTTTGCTCATTTTAGAGAACTATTTTGGTCTTTTTTAGAAAAAATGATAATTGATATTTTTGAAAGTCTTAGACTTCAGTTTTTGATTTTTTGCAAAAAATAGGAAAAATAGAAATTTGTATGTGTTAGTCTTCAATCACGAAGTTTTTTGAGAAAAACATGAAAAATGAAGTATTTTGCTCATTTTAGAGGACTATTTTGGACTCTTTTAGAAAAAATGATAATTGATATTTTTTAAGGTGTTAGACTTCAGTTTTTGATTTTTTGCAAAAAAATAGGCAAAATAGAAATTTGTATGTGTCAGTCTTCAATCACAAAGTTTTTTGAGGAAAACATGAAAAATGAAGTATTTTGCTCATTTTAGAGAACTATTTTGGACTCTTTTAGAAAAAAATGATAATTGATATTTTTGAAGGTGTTAGATTTCAGTTTTTGATTTTATGCAAAAAATAGGAAAAATAGAAATTTGTATGTGTTAGTCTTCAATCCCGGAATTTTTTGAGAAAAACATGAAAAATTAAGTATTTTGCTCATTTTAGAAAACTATTTTGGTCTTTTTTAGAAAAAATGATAATTGATATTTTTGAAGGTGTTAGACTTCATTTTTTGATTTTTGGCAAAAAAATAGGAAAGATAGAAATTTGTATGTGTTAGTCTTCAATCACGAAGTTTTTTGAGAAAAACATGAAAAATGAAGTAATTTGCTCATTTTAGAGAACTATTTTGGACTCTTTTAGAAAAAATGATAATTGATATTTTTGAACGTGTTAGACTTAAGTTTTTGATTTTTTGCAAAAATTGGAAAAATAGAAATTTGTTTGTGTTAGTCTTCAATCACGGAATTTTTTGAGAAAAACATGAAAAATGAAGTATTTTGCTCATTTTAGAGAACTATTTTGAACTCTTTTAGAAAAAAATGATAATTGATATTTTTGAAGGTGTTAGGCTTAAGCTTTTGATTTTTTGCAAAAATTGGAAAAATAGAAATTTGTATGTGTTAGTCTTCAATCACGAAATTTTTTGAGAAAAACTTGAAAAATGAAGTATTTTGCTCATTTTAGAGAACTATTTTGGTCTTTTTTTGAAAAAATGATAATTGATATTTTTGAGGGGGTTAGACTTCAATTTTTGATTTTTTGCAAAAAATAGGAAAAATAGAAATTTGTATTTGTTACTCTTCAATCACGAAGTTTTTTGAGAAAAAACATGAAAAATGAAGTATTTTGCTCATTTTAGAGAACTATTTTGGACTCTTTTAGAAAAAATGATAATTGATATTTTTGAAGGTGTTAGATTTCAGTTTTTGATTTTATGCAAAAAATATCAATTATCATTTTTTTCTAAAAGAGTCCAAAATAGTTCTCTAAAATGAGCAAAAATAGGAAAAATAGAAATTTGTTAGTCTTCAATCCCGAAGTTTTTTAAGAAAAACATGAAAAATGAAGTATTTTGCTCATTTTAGAGAACTATTTTGGTCTTTTTTAGAAAAAATGATAATTGATATTTTTGAAAGTGTTAGACTTCAGTTTTTGATTTTATGCAAAAAATAGGAAAAATAGAAATTTGTATGTGTTAGTCTTCAATCACGGAGTTTTTTGAGAAAAACATGAAAAATGAAGTATTTTGCTCATTTTAGAGAACTATTTTGGTCTATTTTAGAAAAAATGATAATTGATATTTTTGAAGGTGTTAGACTTCAGTGTTTTATATTTTGCAAAAAATTGGAAAAATTGAAATTTGTATGTGTTAGTCTTCAATCACGAAGTTTTTTGAGAAAAACTTGAAAAATGAAGTATTTTGCTCATTTTAGAGAACTATTTTGGACTCTTTTAGAAAAAAATGATAATTGATATTTTTGAAGGTGTTAGATTTCAGTTTTTGATTTTATGCAAAAAATAGGAAAAATAGAAATTTGTTAGTCTTCAATCCCGGAGTTTTTTAAGAAAAACATGAAAAATGAAGTATTTTGCTCATTTTAGAGAACTATTTTGGTCTTTTTTAGAAAAAATGATAATTGATATTTTTGAAAGTCTTAGACTTCAGTTTTTGATTTTTTGCAAAAAATAGGAAAAATAGAAATTTGTATGTGTTAGTCTTCAATCACGAAGTTTTTTGAGAAAAACATGAAAAATGAAGTATTTTGCTCATTTTAGAGAACTATTTTGGACTCTTTTAGAAAAAATGATAATTGATATTTTTTAAGGTGTTAGACTTAAGTTTTTCATTTTTTGCAAAAAAATAGGCAAAATAGAAATTTGTATGTGTTAGTCTTCAATCACGAAGTTTTTTGAGGAAAACATGAAAAATGAAGTATTTTGCTCATTTTAGAGAACTATTTTGGACTCTTTTAGAAAAAAATGATAATTGATATTTTTCAAGGTGTTAGATTTCAGTTTTTGATTTTATGCAAAAAATAGGAAAAATAGAAATTTGTATGTGTTAGTCTTCAATCCCGGAATTTTTTGAGAAAAACATGAAAAATTAAGTATTTTGCTCATTTTAGAAAACTATTTTGGTCTTTTTTAGAAAAAATGATAATTGATATTTTTGAAGGTGTTAGGCTTCATTTTTTGATTTTTTGCAAAAAAAATAGGAAAGATAGAAATTTGTATGTGTTAGTCTTCAATCACGAAGTTTTTTGAGAAAAACATGAAAAATGAAGTAATTTGCTCATTTTAGAGAACTATTTTGGACTCTTTTAGAAAAAATGATAATTGATATTTTTGAACGTGTTAGACTTAAGATTTTGATTTTTTGCAAAAATTGGAAAAATAGAAATTTGTTTGTGTTAGTCTTCAATCACGGAATTTTTTGAGAAAAACATGAAAAATGAAGTATTTTGCTCATTTTAGAGAACTATTTTGAACTCTTTTAGAAAAAATGATAATTGATATTTTTGAAGGTGTTAGACTTAAGCTTTTGATTTTTTGCAAAAATTGGAAAAATAGAAATTTGTATGTGTTAGTCTTCAATCACGAAATTTTTTGAGAAAAACTTGAAAAATGAAGTATTTTGCTCATTTTAGAGAACTATTTTGGTCTTTTTTAGAAAAAATGATAATTGATATTTTTGAGGGGGTTAGACTTCAATTTTTGATTTTTTGCAAAAAATAGGCAAAATAGAAATTTGTATTTGTTACTCTTCAATCACGAAGTTTTTTGAGAAAAAACATGAAAAATGAAGTATTTTGCTCATTTTAGAGAACTATTTTGGACTCTTTTAGAAAAAATGATAATTGATATTTTTGAAGGTGTTAGACTTCAGTTTTTTATTTTTTGCAGAAAATAGGAAAAATAGAAATTTGTATATGTTATTCTTCAATCACGAATTTTTTTGAGAAAAACATGAAAAATGAAGTATTTTGCTCATTTTAGAGAACTATTTTGGACTTTTTTAGACTTCAGTTTTTGATTTTTTGCAAAAAATTAGAAAAATTGAAATTTGTATGTGTTTGTCTTCAATCACGGAATTTTTTGAGAAAATCATGAAAAATGAAGTATTTTGCTCATTTTAGAGAACTATTTTGGTATTTTTTAGAAAAAATGATAATTGATATTTTTGAAGGTGTTAGACTTTAGTTTTTGATTTTATGCAAAAAATAGGAAAAATAGAAATTTGTATGTGTTAGTCTTCAATCCCGGAATTTTTTGAGAAAAACATGAAAAATGAAGTATTTTGCTCATTTTAGAGAACTATTTTGGTCTTTTTTAGAAAAAATGATAATTGATATTTTTGAAGGTGTTAGACTTCATTTTTGATTTTTTGCAAAAAATAGGAAAAATAGAAATTTTTATGTGTTAGTCTTCAATCACGAAGTTTTTTGAGAAAAACATGAAAAATGAAGTATTTTGCTCATTTTAGAGAACTATTTTGGACTCTTTTAGAAAAAATGATAATTTATATTTTTGAAGGTGTTAGACTTAAGTTTTTGATTTTTTGCAAAAATTGGAAAAATAGAAATTTGTATGTGTTAGTCTTCAATCACGGAATTTTTTGAGAAAAACATGAAAAATGAAGTATTTTGCTCATTTTAGAGAACTATTTTGGTCTTTTTTAGAAAAAATGATAATTGATATTTTTGAAGGTGTTAGACTTCAGTTTTTGATTTTATACAAAAAATAGGAAAAATAGAAATTTGTATGTGTTAGTCTTCAATCCCGGAGTTTTTTGAGAAAAACATGAAAAATGAAGTATTTTGCTCATTTTAGAGAACTATTTTGGTCTATTTTAGAAAAAATGATAATTGATATTTTTGAAGGTGTTAGACTTCAGTGTTTTATATTTTGCAAAAAATTGGAAAAATAGAAATTTGTATGTGTTAGTCTTCAATCACGAAGTTTTTTGAGAAAAACATGAAAAATGAAGTATTTTGCTCATTTTAGAGAACTATTTTGGACTCTTTTAGAAAAAAATGATAATTGATATTTTTGAAGGTGTTAGATTTCAGTTTTTGATTTTATGCAAAAAATATCAATTATCATTTTTTTTCTAAAAGAGTCCAAAATAGTTCTCTAAAATGAGCAAAAATAGGAAAAATAGAAATTTGTTAGTCTTCAATCCCGAAGTTTTTTAAGAAAAACATGAAAAATGAAGTATTTTGCTCATTTTAGAGAACTATTTTGGTCTTTTTTAGAAAAAATGATAATTGATATTTTTGAAAGTGTTAGACTTCAGTTTTTGATTTTATGCAAAATATAGGAAAAATAGAAATTTGTATGTGTTAGTCTTCAATCACGGAGTTTTTTGAGAAAAACATGAAAAATGAAGTATTTTGCTCATTTTAGAGAACTATTTTGGTCTATTTTAGAAAAAATGATAATTGATATTTTTGAAGGTGTTAGACTTCAGTGTTTTATATTTTGCAAAAAATTGGAAAAATTGAAATTTGTATGTGTTAGTCTTCAATCACGAAGTTTTTTGAGAAAAACTTGAAAAATGAAGTATTTTGCTCATTTTAGAGAACTATTTTGGACTCTTTTAGAAAAAAATGATAATTGATATTTTTGAAGGTGTTAGATTTCAGTTTTTGATTTTATGCAAAAAATAGGAAAAATAGAAATTTGTTAGTCTTCAATCCCAGAGTTTTTTAAGAAAAACATGAAAAATGAAGTATTTTGCTCATTTTAGAGAACTATTTTGGTCTTTTTTAGAAAAAATGATAATTGATATTTTTGAAAGTCTTAGACTTCAGTTTTTGATTTTTTGCAAAAAATTGGAAAAATAGAAATTTGTATGTGTTAGTCTTCAATCACGAAGTTTTTTGAGAAAAACACGAAAAATGAAGTATTTTGCTCATTTTAGAGAACTATTTTGGACTCTTTTAGAAAAATTGATGATTGATATTTTTTAAGGTGTTAGACTTCAGTTTTTGATTTTTTGCAAAAAAATAGGCAAAATAGAAATTTGTATGTGTTAGTCTTGAATCACGAAGTTGTTTGAGGAAAAAATGAAAAATGAAGTATTTTGCTCATTTTAGAGAACTATTTTGGACTCTTTTAGAAAAAAATTATAATTGATATTTTTGAAGGTGTTAGATTTCAGTTTTTGATTTTATGCAAAAAATAGGAAAAATAGAAATTTGTATGTGTTAGTCTTCAATCCCGTAATTTTTTGAGAAAAACATGAAAAATTAAGTATTTTGCTCATTTTAGAAAACTATTTTGGTCTTTTTTAGAAAAAATGAGAATTGATATTTTTGAAGGTGTTAGACTTCATTTTTTGATTTTTTGCAAAAAAATAGGAAAGATAGAAATTTGTATGTGTTAGTCTTCAATCACGAAGTTTTTTGAGAAAAACATGAAAAATGAAGTAATTTGCTCATTTTAGAGAACTATTTTGGACTCTTTTAGAAAAAATGATAATTGTAATTTTTATACGTGTTAGACTTAAGTTTTTGATTTTTTGCAAAAATTGGAAAAATAGAAATTTGTTTGTGTTAGTCTTCAATCACGGAATTTTTTGAGAAAAACTTGAAAAATGAAGTATTTTGCTCATTTTAGAGAACTATTTTGAACTCTTTTAGAAAAAATGATAATTGATATTTTTGAAGGTGTTAGACTTAAGCTTTTGATTTTTTGCAAAAATTGGAAAAATAGAAATTTGTATGTGTTAGTCTTCAATCACGAAATTTTTTGAGAAAAACATGAAAAATGAAGTATTTTGCTCATTTTAGAGAACTATTTTGGTCTATTTTAGAAAAAATGATAATTGATATTTTTGAAGGTGTTGGACTTCAGTGTTTTATATTTTGCAAAAAATTGGAAAAATTGAAATTTGTATGTGTTAGTCTTCAATCACGAAGTTTTTTGAGAAAAACATGAAAAATGAAGTATTTTGCTCATTTTAGAGAACTATTTTGGACTCTTTTAGAAAAAAATGATAATTGATATTTTTGAAGGTGTTAGATTTCAGTTTTTGATTTTATGCAAAAAATATCAATTATCATTTTTTTCTAAAAGAGTCCAAAATAGTTCTCTAAAATAAGCAAAAATAGGAAAAATAGAAATTTGTTAGTCTTCAATCCCGAAGTTTTTTAAGAAAAACATGAAAAATGAAGTATTTTGCTCATTTTAGAGAACTATTTTGGTCTTTTTTAGAAAAAATGATAATTGATATTTTTGAAAGTGTTAGACTTCAGTTTTTGATTTTATGCAAAAAATAGGAAAAATAGAAATTTGTATGTGTTAGTCTTCAATCACGGAGTTTTTTGAGAAAAACATGAAAAATGAAGTATTTTGCTCATTTTAGTGAACTATTTTGGTCTATTTTAGAAAAAATGATAATTGATATTTTTGAAGGTGTTAGACTTCAGTGTTTTATATTTTGCAAAAAATTGGAAAAATTGAAATTTGTATGTGTTAGTCTTCAATCACGAAGTTTTTTGAGAAAAACTTGAAAAATGAAGTATTTTGCTCATTTTAGAGAACTATTTTGGACTCTTTTAGAAAAAAATGATAATTGATATTTTTGAACGTGTTAGACTTAAGATTTTGATTTTTTGCAAAAATTGGAAAAATAGAAATTTGTTTGTGTTAGTCTTCAATCACGGAATTTTTTGAGAAAAACATGAAAAATGAAGTATTTTGCTCATTTTAGAGAACTATTTCGAACTCTTTTAGAAAAAATGATAATTGATATTTTTGAAGGTGTTAGACTTAAGCTTTTGATTTTTTGCAAAAATTGGAAAAATAGAAATTTGTATGTGTTAGTCTTCAATCACGAAATTTTTTGAGAAAAACTTGAAAAATGAAGTATTTTGCTCATTTTAGAGAACTATTTTGGTCTTTTTTAGAAAAAATGATAATTGATATTTTTGAGGGGGTTAGACTTCAATTTTTGATTTTTTGCAAAAAATAGGCAAAATAGAAATTTGTATTTGTTACTCTTCAATCACGAAGTTTTTTGAGAAAAAACATGAAAAATGAAGTATTTTGCTCATTTTAGAGAACTATTTTGGACTCTTTTAGAAAAAATGATAATTGATATTTTTGAAGGTGTTAGACTTCAGTTTTTTATTTTTTGCAGAAAATAGGAAAAATAGAAATTTGTATATGTTATTCTTCAATCACGAATTTTTTTGAGAAAAACATGAAAAATGAAGTATTTTGCTCATTTTAGAGAACTATTTTGGACTTTTTTAGACTTCAGTTTTTGATTTTTTGCAAAAAATTAGAAAAATTGAAATTTGTATGTGTTTGTCTTCAATCACGGAATTTTTTGAGAAAATCATGAAAAATGAAGTATTTTGCTCATTTTAGAGAACTATTTTGGTATTTTTTAGAAAAAATGATAATTGATATTTTTGAAGGTGTTAGACTTTAGTTTTTGATTTTATGCAAAAAATAGGAAAAATAGAAATTTGTATGTGTTAGTCTTCAATCCCGGAATTTTTTGAGAAAAACATGAAAAATGAAGTATTTTGCTCATTTTAGAGAACTATTTTGGTCTTTTTTAGAAAAAATGATAATTGATATTTTTGAAGGTGTTAGACTTCATTTTTGATTTTTTGCAAAAAATAGGAAAAATAGAAATTTTTATGTGTTAGTCTTCAATCACGAAGTTTTTTGAGAAAAACATGAAAAATGAAGTATTTTGCTCATTTTAGAGAACTATTTTGGACTCTTTTAGAAAAAATGATAATTTATATTTTTGAAGGTGTTAGACTTAAGTTTTTGATTTTTTGCAAAAATTGGAAAAATAGAAATTTGTATGTGTTAGTCTTCAATCACGGAATTTTTTGAGAAAAACATGAAAAATGAAGTATTTTGCTCATTTTAGAGAACTATTTTGGTCTTTTTTAGAAAAAATGATAATTGATATTTTTGAAGGTGTTAGACTTCAGTTTTTGATTTTATACAAAAAAAAGGAAAAATAGAAATTTGTATGTGTTAGTCTTCAATCCCGGAGTTTTTTGAGAAAAACATGAAAAATGAAGTATTTTGCTCATTTTAGAGAACTATTTTGGTCTATTTTAGAAAAAATGATAATTGATATTTTTGAAGGTGTTAGACTTCAGTGTTTTATATTTTGCAAAAAATTGGAAAAATAGAAATTTGTATGTGTTAGTCTTCAATCACGAAGTTTTTTGAGAAAAACATGAAAAATGAAGTATTTTGCTCATTTTAGAGAACTATTTTGGACTCTTTTAGAAAAAAATGATAATTGATATTTTTGAAGGTGTTAGATTTCAGTTTTTGATTTTATGCAAAAAATATCAATTATCATTTTTTTTCTAAAAGAGTCCAAAATAGTTCTCTAAAATGAGCAAAAATAGGAAAAATAGAAATTTGTTAGTCTTCAATCCCGAAGTTTTTTAAGAAAAACATGAAAAATGAAGTATTTTGCTCATTTTAGAGAACTATTTTGGTCTTTTTTAGAAAAAATGATAATTGATATTTTTGAAAGTGTTAGACTTCAGTTTTTGATTTTATGCAAAATATAGGAAAAATAGAAATTTGTATGTGTTAGTCTTCAATCACGGAGTTTTTTGAGAAAAACATGAAAAATGAAGTATTTTGCTCATTTTAGAGAACTATTTTGGTCTATTTTAGAAAAAATGATAATTGATATTTTTGAAGGTGTTAGACTTCAGTGTTTTATATTTTGCAAAAAATTGGAAAAATTGAAATTTGTATGTGTTAGTCTTCAATCACGAAGTTTTTTGAGAAAAACTTGAAAAATGAAGTATTTTGCTCATTTTAGAGAACTATTTTGGACTCTTTTAGAAAAAAATGATAATTGATATTTTTGAAGGTGTTAGATTTCAGTTTTTGATTTTATGCAAAAAATAGGAAAAATAGAAATTTGTTAGTCTTCAATCCCAGAGTTTTTTAAGAAAAACATGAAAAATGAAGTATTTTGCTCATTTTAGAGAACTATTTTGGTCTTTTTTAGAAAAAATGATAATTGATATTTTTGAAAGTCTTAGACTTCAGTTTTTGATTTTTTGCAAAAAATTGGAAAAATAGAAATTTGTATGTGTTAGTCTTCAATCACGAAGTTTTTTGAGAAAAACACGAAAAATGAAGTATTTTGCTCATTTTAGAGAACTATTTTGGACTCTTTTAGAAAAAATGATCATTGATATTTTTTAAGGTGTTAGACTTCAGTTTTTGATTTTTTGCAAAAAAATAGGCAAAATAGAAATTTGTATGTGTTAGTCTTGAATCACGAAGTTGTTTGAGGAAAAAATGAAAAATGAAGTATTTTGCTCATTTTAGAGAACTATTTTGGACTCTTTTAGAAAAAAATTATAATTGATATTTTTGAAGGTTTTAGATTTCAGTTTTTGATTTTATGCAAAAAATAGGAAAAATAGATATTTGTATGTGTTAGTCTTCAATCCCGTAATTTTTTGAGAAAAGCATGAAAAATTAAGTATTTTGCTCATTTTAGAAAACTATTTTGGTCTTTTTTAGAAAAAATGAGAATTGATATTTTTGAAGGTGTTAGACTTCATTTTTTGATTTTTTGCAAAAAAATAGGAAAGATAGAAATTTGTATGTGTTAGTCTTCAATCACGAAGTTTTTTGAGAAAAACATGAAAAATGAAGTAATTTGCTCATTTTAGAGAACTATTTTGGACTCTTTTAGAAAAAATGATAATTGTAATTTTTATACGTGTTAGACTTAAGTTTTTGATTTTTTGCAAAAATTGGAAAAATAGAAATTTGTTTGTGTTAGTCTTCAATCACGGAATTTTTTGAGAAAAACTTGAAAAATGAAGTATTTTGCTCATTTTAGAGAACTATTTTGAACTCTTTTAGAAAAAATGATAATTGATATTTTTGAAGGTGTTAGACTTAAGCTTTTGATTTTTTGCAAAAATTGGAAAAATAGAAATTTGTATGTGTTAGTCTTCAATCACGAAATTTTTTGAGAAAAACATGAAAAATGAAGTATTTTGCTCATTTTAGAGAACTATTTTGGTCTATTTTAGAAAAAATGATAATTGATATTTTTGAAGGTGTTGGACTTCAGTGTTTTATATTTTGCAAAAAATTGGAAAAATTGAAATTTGTATGTGTTAGTCTTCAATCACGATGTTTTTTGAGAAAAACATGAAAAATGAAGTATTTTGCTCATTTTAGAGAACTATTTTGGACTCTTTTAGAAAAAAATGATAATTGATATTTTTGAAGGTGTTAGATTTCAGTTTTTGATTTTATGCAAAAAATATCAATTATCATTTTTTTCTAAAAGAGTCCAAAATAGTTCTCTAAAATAAGCAAAAATAGGAAAAATAGAAATTTGTTAGTCTTCAATCCCGAAGTTTTTTAAGAAAAACATGAAAAATGAAGTATTTTGCTCATTTTAGAGAACTATTTTGGTCTTTTTTAGAAAAAATGATAATTGATATTTTTGAAAGTGTTAGACTTCAGTTTTTGATTTTATGCAAAAAATAGGAAAAATAGAAATTTGTATGTGTTAGTCTTCAATCACGGAGTTTTTTGAGAAAAACATGAAAAATGAAGTATTTTGCTCATTTTAGTGAACTATTTTGGTCTATTTTAGAAAAAATGATAATTGATATTTTTGAAGGTGTTAGACTTCAGTGTTTTATATTTTGCAAAAAATTGGAAAAATTGAAATTTGTATGTGTTAGTCTTCAATCACGAAGTTTTTTGAGAAAAACTTGAAAAATGAAGTATTTTGCTCATTTTAGAGAACTATTTTGGACTCTTTTAGAAAAAAATGATAATTGATATTTTTGAACGTGTTAGACTTAAGATTTTGATTTTTTGCAAAAATTGGAAAAATAGAAATTTGTTTGTGTTAGTCTTCAATCACGGAATTTTTTGAGAAAAACATGAAAAATGAAGTATTTTGCTCATTTTAGAGAACTATTTTGAACTCTTTTAGAAAAAATGATAATTGATATTTTTGAAGGTGTTAGACTTAAGCTTTTGATTTTTTGCAAAAATTGGAAGAATAGAAATTTGTATGTGTTAGTCTTCAATCACGAAATTTTTTGAGAAAAACTTGAAAAATGAAGTATTTTGCTCATTTTAGAGAACTATTTTGGTCTTTTTTAGAAAAAATGATAATTGATATTTTTGAGGGGGTTAGACTTCAATTTTTGATTTTTTGCAAAAAATAGGCAAAATAGAAATTTGTATTTGTTACTTTTCAATCACGAAGTTTTTTGAGAAAAAACATGAAAAATGAAGTATTTTGCTCATTTTAGAGAACTATTTTGGACTCTTTTAGAAAAAATGATAATTGATATTTTTGAAGGTGTTAGACTTCAGTTTTTTATTTTTTGCAGAAAATAGGAAAAATAGAAATTTGTATATGTTATTCTTCAATCACGAATTTTTTTGAGAAAAACATGAAAAATGAAGTATTTTGCTCATTTTAGAGAACTATTTTGGACTTTTTTAGACTTCAGTTTTTGATTTTTTGCAAAAAATTAGAAAAATTGAAATTTGTATGTGTTTGTCTTCAATCACGGAATTTTTTGAGAAAATCATGAAAAATGAAGTATTTTGCTCATTTTAGAGAACTATTTTGGTATTTTTTAGAAAAAATGATAATTGATATTTTTGAAGGTGTTAGACTTTAGTTTTTGATTTTATGCAAAAAATAGGAAAAATAGAAATTTGTATGTGTTAGTCTTCAATCCCGGAATTTTTTGAGAAAAACATGAAAAATGAAGTATTTTGCTCATTTTAGAGAACTATTTTGGTCTTTTTTAGAAAAAATGATAATTGATATTTTTGAAGGTGTTAGACTTCATTTTTGATTTTTTGCAAAAAATAGGAAAAATAGAAATTTTTATGTGTTAGTCTTCAATCACGAAGTTTTTTGAGAAAAACATGAAAAATGAAGTATTTTGCTCATTTTAGAGAACTATTTTGGACTCTTTTAGAAAAAATGATAATTTATATTTTTGAAGGTGTTAGACTTAAGTTTTTGATTTTTTGCAAAAATTGGAAAAATAGAAATTTGTATGTGTTAGTCTTCAATCACGGAATTTTTTGAGAAAAACATGAAAAATGAAGTATTTTGCTCATTTTAGAGAACTATTTTGGTCTTTTTTAGAAAAAATGATAATTGATATTTTTGAAGGTGTTAGACTTCAGTTTTTGATTTTATACAAAAAATAGGAAAAATAGAAATTTGTATGTGTTAGTCTTCAATCCCGGAGTTTTTTGAGAAAAACATGAAAAATGAAGTATTTTGCTCATTTTAGAGAACTATTTTGGTCTATTTTAGAAAAAATGATAATTGATATTTTTGAAGGTGTTAGACTTCAGTGTTTTATATTTTGCAAAAAATTGGAAAAATAGAAATTTGTATGTGTTAGTCTTCAATCACGAAGTTTTTTGAGAAAAACATGAAAAATGAATTATTTTGCTCATTTTAGAGAACTATTTTGGACTCTTTTAGAAAAAAATGATAATTGATATTTTTGAAGGTGTTAGATTTCAGTTTTTGATTTTATGCAAAAAATATCAATTATCATTTTTTTTTCTAAAAGAGTCCAAAATAGTTCTCTAAAATGAGCAAAAATAGGAAAAATAGAAATTTGTTAGTCTTCAATCCCGAAGTTTTTTAAGAAAAACATGAAAAATGAAGTATTTTGCTCATTTTAGAGAACTATTTTGGTCTTTTTTAGAAAAAATGATAATTGATATTTTTGAAAGTGTTAGACTTCAGTTTTTGATTTTATGCAAAATATAGGAAAAATAGAAATTTGTATGTGTTAGTCTTCAATCACGGAGTTTTTTGAGAAAAACATGAAAAATGAAGTATTTTGCTCATTTTAGAGAACTATTTTGGTCTATTTTAGAAAAAATGATAATTGATATTTTTGAAGGTGTTAGACTTCAGTGTTTTATATTTTGCAAAAAATTGGAAAAATTGAAATTTGTATGTGTTAGTCTTCAATCACGAAGTTTTTTGAGAAAAACTTGAAAAATGAAGTATTTTGCTCATTTTAGAGAACTATTTTGGACTCTTTTAGAAAAAAATGATAATTGATATTTTTGAAGGTGTTAGATTTCAGTTTTTGATTTTATGCAAAAAATAGGAAAAATAGAAATTTGTTAGTCTTCAATCCCAGAGTTTTTTAAGAAAAACATGAAAAATGAAGTATTTTGCTCATTTTAGAGAACTATTTTGGTCTTTTTTAGAAAAAATGATAATTGATATTTTTGAAAGTCTTAGACTTCAGTTTTTGATTTTTTGCAAAAAATTGGAAAAATAGAAATTTGTATGTGTTAGTCTTCAATCACGAAGTTTTTTGAGAAAAACACGAAAAATGAAGTATTTTGCTCATTTTAGAGAACTATTTTGGACTCTTTTAGAAAAAATGATGATTGATATTTTTTAAGGTGTTAGACTTCAGTTTTTGATTTTTTGCAAAAAAATAGGCAAAATAGAAATTTGTATGTGTTAGTCTTGAATCACGAAGTTGTTTGAGGAAAAAATGAAAAATGAAGTATTTTGCTCATTTTAGAGAACTATTTTGGACTCTTTTAGAAAAAAATGATAATTGATATTTTTGAAGGTGTTAGATTTCAGTTTTTGATTTTATGCAAAAAATAGGAAAAATAGAAATTTGTATGTGTTAGTCTTCAATCCCGTAATTTTTTGAGAAAAACATGAAAAATTAAGTATTTTGCTCATTTTAGAAAACTATTTTGGTCTTTTTTAGAAAAAATGAGAATTGATATTTTTGAAGGTGTTAGACTTCATTTTTTGATTTTTTGCAAAAAAATAGGATAGATAGAAATTTGTATGTGTTAGTCTTCAATCACGAAGTTTTTTGAGAAAAACATGAAAAATGAAGTAATTTGCTCATTTTAGAGAACTATTTTGGACTCTTTTAGAAAAAATGATAATTGTAATTTTTATACGTGTTAGACTTAAGTTTTTGATTTTTTGCAAAAATTGGAAAAATAGAAATTTGTTTGTGTTAGTCTTCAATCACGGAATTTTTTGAGAAAAACTTGAAAAATGAAGTATTTTGCTCATTTTAGAGAACTATTTTGAACTCTTTTAGAAAAAATGATAATTGATATTTTTGAAGGTGTTAGACTTAAGCTTTTGATTTTTTGCAAAAATTTGAAAAATAGAAATTTGTATGTGTTAGTCTTCAATCACGAAATTTTTTGTGAAAAACATGAAAAATGAAGTATTTTGCTCATTTTAGAGAACTATTTTGGTCTATTTTAGAAAAAATGATAATTGATATTTTTGAAGGTGTTGGACTTCAGTTTTTGATTTTATACAAAAAATAGGAAAAATAGAAATTTGTATGTGTTAGTCTTCAATCCCGGAGTTTTTTGAGAAAAACATGAAAAATGAAGTATTTTGCTCATTTTAGAGAACTATTTTAGTCTATTTTAGAAAAAATGATAATTGATATTTTTGAAGGTGTTAGACTTCAGTGTTTTATATTTTGCAAAAAATTGGAAAAATAGAAATTTGTATGTGTTAGTCTTCAATCACGAAGTTTTTTGAGAAAAACATGAAAAATGAATTATTTTGCTCATTTTAGAGAACTATTTTGGACTCTTTTAGAAAAAAATGATAATTGATATTTTTGAAGGTGTTAGATTTCAGTTTTTGATTTTATGCAAAAAATATCAATTATCATTTTTTTTTCTAAAAGAGTCCAAAATAGTTCTCTAAAATGAGCAAAAATAGGAAAAATAGAAATTTGTTAGTCTTCAATCCCGAAGTTTTTTTAGAAAAACATGAAAAATGAAGTATTTTGCTCATTTTAGAGAACTATTTTGGTCTTTTTTAGAAAAAATGATAATTGATATTTTTGAAAGTGTTAGACTTCAGTTTTTGATTTTATGCAAAATATAGGAAAAATAGAAATTTGTATGTGTTAGTCTTCAATCACGGAGTTTTTTGAGAAAAACATGAAAAATGAAGTATTTTGCTCATTTTAGAGAACTATTTTGGTCTATTTTAGAAAAAATGATAATTGATATTTTTGAAGGTGTTAGACTTCAGTGTTTTATATTTTGCAAAAAATTGGAAAAATTGAAATTTGTATGTGTTAGTCTTCAATCACGAAGTTTTTTGAGAAAAACTTGAAAAATGAAGTATTTTGCTCATTTTAGAGAACTATTTTGGACTCTTTTAGAAAAAAATGATAATTGATATTTTTGAAGGTGTTAGATTTCAGTTTTTGATTTTATGCAAAAAATAGGAAAAATAGAAATTTGTTAGTCTTCAATCCCAGAGTTTTTTAAGAAAAACATGAAAAATGAAGTATTTTGCTCATTTTAGAGAACTATTTTGGTCTTTTTTAGAAAAAATGATAATTGATATTTTTGAAAGTCTTAGACTTCAGTTTTTGATTTTTTGCAAAAAATTGGAAAAATAGAAATTTGTATGTGTTAGTCTTCAATCACGAAGTTTTTTGAGAAAAACACGAAAAATGAAGTATTTTGCTCATTTTAGAGAACTATTTTGGACTCTTTTAGAAAAAATGATGATTGATATTTTTTAAGGTGTTAGACTTCAGTTTTTGATTTTTTGCAAAAAAATAGGCAAAATAGAAATTTGTATGTGTTAGTCTTGAATCACGAAGTTGTTTGAGGAAAAAATGAAAAATGAAGTATTTTGCTCATTTTAGAGAACTATTTTGGACTCTTTTAGAAAAAAATGATAATTGATATTTTTGAAGGTGTTAGATTTCAGTTTTTGATTTTATGCAAAAAATAGGAAAAATAGAAATTTGTATGTGTTAGTCTTCAATCCCGTAATTTTTTGAGAAAAACATGAAAAATTAAGTATTTTGCTCATTTTAGAAAACTATTTTGGTCTTTTTTAGAAAAAATGAGAATTGATATTTTTGAAGGTGTTAGACTTCATTTTTTGATTTTTTGCAAAAAAATAGGATAGATAGAAATTTGTATGTGTTAGTCTTCAATCACGAAGTTTTTTGAGAAAAACATGAAAAATGAAGTAATTTGCTCATTTTAGAGAACTATTTTGGACTCTTTTAGAAAAAATGATAATTGTAATTTTTATACGTGTTAGACTTAAGTTTTTGATTTTTTGCAAAAATTGGAAAAATAGAAATTTGTTTGTGTTAGTCTTCAATCACGGAATTTTTTGAGAAAAACTTGAAAAATGAAGTATTTTGCTCATTTTAGAGAACTATTTTGAACTCTTTTAGAAAAAATGATAATTGATATTTTTGAAGGTGTTAGACTTAAGCTTTAGATTTTTTGCAAAAATTGGAAAAATAGAAATTTGTATGTGTTAGTCTTCAATCACGAAATTTTTTGAGAAAAACATGAAAAATGAAGTATTTTGCTCATTTTAGAGAACTATTTTGGTCTATTTTAGAAAAAATGATAATTGATATTTTTGAAGGTGTTGGACTTCAGTGTTTTATATTTTGCAAAAAATTGGAAAAATTGAAATTTGTATGTGTTAGTCTTCAATCACGAAGTTTTTTGAGAAAAACATGAAAAATGAAGTATTTTGCTCATTTTAGAGAACTATTTTGGACTCTTTTAGAAAAAAATGATAATTGATATTTTTGAAGGTGTTAGATTTCAGTTTTTGATTTTATGCAAAAAATATCAATTATCATTTTTTTCTAAAAGAGTCCAAAATAGTTCTCTAAAATAAGCAAAAATAGGAAAAATAGAAATTTGTTAGTCTTCAATCCCGAAGTTTTTTAAGAAAAACATGAAAAATGAAGTATTTTGCTCATTTTAGAGAACTATTTTGGTCTTTTTTAGAAAAAATGATAATTGATATTTTTGAAAGTGTTAGACTTCAGTTTTTGATTTTATGCAAAAAATAGGAAAAATAGAAATTTGTATGTGTTAGTCTTCAATCACGGAGTTTTTTGAGAAAAACATGAAAAATGAAGTATTTTGCTCATTTTAGTGAACTATTTTGGTCTATTTTAGAAAAAATGATAATTGATATTTTTGAAGGTGTTAGACTTCAGTGTTTTATATTTTGCAAAAAATTGGAAAAATTGAAATTTGTATGTGTTAGTCTTCAATCATGAAGTTTTTTGAGAAAAACTTGAAAAATGAAGTATTTTGCTCATTTTAGAGAACTATTTTGGACTCTTTTAGAAAAAAATGATAATTGATATTTTTGAAGGTGTTAGATTTCAGTTTTTGATTTTATGCAAAAAATAGGAAAAATAGAAATTTGTTAGTCTTCAATCCCGGAGTTTTTTAAGAAAAACATGAAAAATGAAGTATTTTGCTCATTTTAGAGAACTATTTTGGTCTTTTTTAGAAAAAATGATAATTGATATTTTTGAAAGTCTTATACTTCAGTCTTTGATTTTTTGCAAAAAATAGGAAAAATAGAAATTTGTATGTGTTAGTCTTCAATCACGAAGTTTTTTGAGAAAAACATGAAAAATGAAGTATTTTGCTCATTTTAGAGAACTATTTTGGACTCTTTTAGAAAAAATGATAATTGATATTTTTTAAGGTGTTAGACTTCAGTTTTTTGATTTTTTGCAAAAAAATAGGCAAAATAGAAATTTGTATGTGTTAGTCTTCAATCACGAAGTTGTTTGAGGAAAAAATGAAAAATGAAGTATTTTGCTCATTTTAGAGAACTATTTTGGACTCTTTTAGAAAAAAATGATAATTGATATTTTTGAAGGTGTTAGATTTCAGTTTTTGATTTTATGCAAAAAATAGGAAAAATAGAAATTTGTATGTGTTAGTCTTCAATCCCGGAATTTTTTGAGAAAAACATGAAAAATTAAGTATTTTGCTCATTTTAGAAAACTATTTTGGTCTTTTTTAGAAAAAATGATAATTGATATTTTTGAAGGTGTTAGACTTCATTTTTTGATTTTTTGCAAAAAAATAGGATAGATAGAAATTTGTATGTGTTAGTCTTCAATCACGAAGTTTTTTGAGAAAAACATGAAAAATGAAGTAATTTGCTCATTTTAGAGAACTATTCTGGACTCTTTTAGAAAAAATGATAATTGATATTTTTGAAGGTGTTAGATTTCAGTTTTTGATTTTATGCAAAAAATATCAATTATCATTTTTTTCTAAAAGAGTCCAAAATAGTTCTCTAAAATGAGCAAAAATAGGAAAAATAGAAATTTGTTAGTCTTCAATCCCGAAGTTTTTTAAGAAAAACATGAAAAATGAAGTATTTTGCTCATTTTAGAGAACTATTTTGGTCTTTTTTAGAAAATATGATAATTGATATTTTTGAAAGTGTTAGACTTCAGTTTTTGATTTTATGCAAAAAATAGTAAAAATAGAAATTTGTATGTGTTAGTCTTCAATCACGGAGTTTTTTGAGAAAAACATGAAAAATGAAGTATTTTGCTCATTTTAGAGAACTATTTTGGTCTATTTTAGAAAAAATGATAATTGATATTTTTGAAGGTGTTAGACTTCAGTGTTTTATATTTTGCAAAAAATTGGAAAAATTGAAATTTGTATGTGTTAGTCTTCAATCACGAAGTTTTTTGAGAAAAACTTGAAAAATGAAGTATTTTGCTCATTTTAGAGAACTATTTTGGACTCTTTTAGAAAAAAATGATAATTGATATTTTTGAAGGTGTTAGATTTCAGTTTTTGATTTTATGCAAAAAATAGGAAAAATAGAAATTTGTTAGTCTTCAATCCCGGAGTTTTTTAAGAAAAACATGAAAAATGAAGTATTTTGCTCATTTTAGAGAACTATTTTGGTCTTTTTTAGAAAAAATGATAATTGATATTTTTGAAAGTCTTAGACTTCAGTTTTTGATTTTTTGCAAAAAATAGGAAAAATAGAAATTTGTATGTGTTAGTCTTCAATCACGAAGTTTTTTGAGAAAAACATGAAAAATGAAGTATTTTGCTCATTTTAGAGAACTATTTTGGACTCTTTTAGAAAAAATGATAATTGATATTTTTGAAGGTGTTAGATTTCAGTTTTTGATTTTATGCAAAATATAGGAAAAATAGAAATTTGTATGTGTTAGTCTTCAATCACGGAGTTTTTTGAGAAAAACATGAAAAATGAAGTATTTTGCTCATTTTAGAGAACTATTTTGGTCTATTTTAGAAAAAATGATAATTGATATTTTTGAAGGTGTTAGACTTCAGTGTTTTATATTTTGCAAAAAATTGGAAAAATTGAAATTTGTATGTGTTAGTCTTCAATCACGAAGTTTTTTGAGAAAAACTTGAAAAATGAAGTATTTTGCTCATTTTAGAGAACTATTTTGGACTCTTTTAGAAAAAAATGATAATTGATATTTTTGAAGGTGTTAGATTTCAGTTTTTGATTTTATGCAAAAAATAGGAAAAATAGAAATTTGTTAGTCTTCAATCCCGGAATTTTTTGAGAAAAACATGAAAAATGAAGTATTTTGCTCATTTTAGTGAACTATTTTGGTCTATTTTAGAAAAAATGATAATTGATATTTTTGAAGGTGTTAGACTTCAGTGTTTTATATTTTGCAAAAAATTGGAAAAATTGAAATTTGTATGTGTTAGTCTTCAATCATGAAGTTTTTTGAGAAAAACTTGAAAAATGAAGTATTTTGCTCATTTTAGAGAACTATTTTGGACTCTTTTAGAAAAAAATGATAATTGATATTTTTGAAGGTGTTAGATTTCAGTTTTTGATTTTATGCAAAAAATAGGAAAAATAGAAATTTGTTAGTCTTCAATCCCGGAGTTTTTTAAGAAAAACATGAAAAATGAAGTATTTTGCTCATTTTAGAGAACTATTTTGGTCTTTTTTAGAAAAAATGATAATTGATATTTTTGAAAGTCTTATACTTCAGTCTTTGATTTTTTGCAAAAAATAGGAAAAATAGAAATTTGTATGTGTTAGTCTTCAATCACGAAGTTTTTTGAGAAAAACATGAAAAATGAAGTATTTTGCTCATTTTAGAGAACTATTTTGGACTCTTTTAGAAAAAATGATAATTGATATTTTTTAAGGTGTTAGACTTCAGTTTTTTGATTTTTTGCAAAAAAATAGGCAAAATAGAAATTTGTATGTGTTAGTCTTCAATCACGAAGTTGTTTGAGGAAAAAATGAAAAATGAAGTATTTTGCTCATTTTAGAGAACTATTTTGGACTCTTTTAGAAAAAAATGATAATTGATATTTTTGAAGGTGTTAGATTTCAGTTTTTGATTTTATGCAAAAAATAGGAAAAATAGAAATTTGTATGTGTTAGTCTTCAATCCCGGAATTTTTTGAGAAAAACATGAAAAATTAAGTATTTTGCTCATTTTAGAAAACTATTTTGGTCTTTTTTAGAAAAAATGATAATTGATATTTTTGAAGGTGTTAGACTTCATTTTTTGATTTTTTGCAAAAAAATAGGATAGATAGAAATTTGTATGTGTTAGTCTTCAATCACGAAGTTTTTTGAGAAAAACATGAAAAATGAAGTAATTTGCTCATTTTAGAGAACTATTCTGGACTCTTTTAGAAAAAATGATAATTGATATTTTTGAAGGTGTTAGATTTCAGTTTTTGATTTTATGCAAAAAATATCAATTATCATTTTTTTCTAAAAGAGTCCAAAATAGTTCTCTAAAATGAGCAAAAATAGGAAAAATAGAAATTTGTTAGTCTTCAATCCCGAAGTTTTTTAAGAAAAACATGAAAAATGAAGTATTTTGCTCATTTTAGAGAACTATTTTGGTCTTTTTTAGAAAATATGATAATTGATATTTTTGAAAGTGTTAGACTTCAGTTTTTGATTTTATGCAAAAAATAGTAAAAATAGAAATTTGTATGTGTTAGTCTTCAATCACGGAGTTTTTTGAGAAAAACATGAAAAATGAAGTATTTTGCTCATTTTAGAGAACTATTTTGGTCTATTTTAGAAAAAATGATAATTGATATTTTTGAAGGTGTTAGACTTCAGTGTTTTATATTTTGCAAAAAATTGGAAAAATTGAAATTTGTATGTGTTAGTCTTCAATCACGAAGTTTTTTGAGAAAAACTTGAAAAATGAAGTATTTTGCTCATTTTAGAGAACTATTTTGGACTCTTTTAGAAAAAAATGATAATTGATATTTTTGAAGGTGTTAGATTTCAGTTTTTGATTTTATGCAAAAAATAGGAAAAATAGAAATTTGTTAGTCTTCAATCCCGGAGTTTTTTAAGAAAAACATGAAAAATGAAGTATTTTGCTCATTTTAGAGAACTATTTTGGTCTTTTTTAGAAAAAATGATAATTGATATTTTTGAAAGTCTTAGACTTCAGTTTTTGATTTTTTGCAAAAAATAGGAAAAATAGAAATTTGTATGTGTTAGTCTTCAATCACGAAGTTTTTTGAGAAAAACATGAAAAATGAAGTATTTTGCTCATTTTAGAGAACTATTTTGGACTCTTTTAGAAAAAATGATAATTGATATTTTTGAAGGTGTTAGATTTCAGTTTTTGATTTTATGCAAAATATAGGAAAAATAGAAATTTGTATGTGTTAGTCTTCAATCACGGAGTTTTTTGAGAAAAACATGAAAAATGAAGTATTTTGCTCATTTTAGAGAACTATTTTGGTCTATTTTAGAAAAAATGATAATTGATATTTTTGAAGGTGTTAGACTTCAGTGTTTTATATTTTGCAAAAAATTGGAAAAATTGAAATTTGTATGTGTTAGTCTTCAATCACGAAGTTTTTTGAGAAAAACTTGAAAAATGAAGTATTTTGCTCATTTTAGAGAACTATTTTGGACTCTTTTAGAAAAAAATGATAATTGATATTTTTGAAGGTGTTAGATTTCAGTTTTTGATTTTATGCAAAAAATAGGAAAAATAGAAATTTGTTAGTCTTCAATCCCAGAGTTTTTTAAGAAAAACATGAAAAATGAAGTATTTTGCTCATTTTAGAGAACTATTTTGGTCTTTTTTAGAAAAAATGATAATTGATATTTTTGAAAGTCTTAGACTTCAGTTTTTGATTTTTTGCAAAAAATTGGAAAAATAGAAATTTGTATGTGTTAGTCTTCAATCACGAAGTTTTTTGAGAAAAACACGAAAAATGAAGTATTTTGCTCATTTTAGAGAACTATTTTGGACTCTTTTAGAAAAAATGATGATTGATATTTTTTAAGGTGTTAGACTTTAGTTTTTGATTTTTTGCAAAAAAATAGGCAAAATAGAAATTTGTATGTGTTAGTCTTGAATCACGAAGTTGTTTGAGGAAAAAATGAAAAATGAAGTATTTTGCTCATTTTAGAGAACTATTTTGGACTCTTTTAGAAAAAAATGATAATTGATATTTTTGAAGGTGTTAGATTTCAGTTTTTGATTTTATGCAAAAAATAGGAAAAATAGAAATTTGTATGTGTTAGTCTTCAATCCCGTAATTTTTTGAGAAAAACATGAAAAATTAAGTATTTTGCTCATTTTAGAAAACTATTTTGGTCTTTTTTAGAAAAAATGAGAATTGATATTTTTGAAGGTGTTAGACTTCATTTTTTGATTTTTTGCAAAAAAATAGGATAGATAGAAATTTGTATGTGTTAGTCTTCAATCACGAAGTTTTTTGAGAAAAACATGAAAAATGAAGTAATTTGCTCATTTTAGAGAACTATTTTGGACTCTTTTAGAAAAAATGATAATTGTAATTTTTATACGTGTTAGACTTAAGTTTTTGATTTTTTGCAAAAATTGGAAAAATAGAAATTTGTTTGTGTTAGTCTTCAATCACGGAATTTTTTGAGAAAAACTTGAAAAATGAAGTATTTTGCTCATTTTTGAGAACTATTTTGAACTCTTTTAGAAAAAATGATAATTGATATTTTTGAAGGTGTTAGACTTAAGCTTTTGATTTTTTGCAAAAATTGGAAAAATAGAAATTTGTATGTGTTAGTCTTCAATCACGAAATTTTTTGAGAAAAACATGAAAAATGAAGTATTTTGCTCATTTTAGAGAACTATTTTGGTCTATTTTAGAAAAAATGATAATTGATATTTTTGAAGGTGTTGGACTTCAGTGTTTTATATTTTGCAAAAAATTGGAAAAATTGAAATTTGTATGTGTTAGTCTTCAATCACGAAGTTTTTTGAGAAAAACATGAAAAATGAAGTATTTTGCTCATTTTAGAGAACTATTTTGGACTCTTTTAGAAAAAAATGATAATTGATATTTTTGAAGGTGTTAGATTTCAGTTTTTGATTTTATGCAAAAAATATCAATTATCATTTTTTTCTAAAAGAGTCCAAAATAGTTCTCTAAAATAAGCAAAAATAGGAAAAATAGAAATTTGTTAGTCTTCAATCCCGAAGTTTTTTAAGAAAAACATGAAAAATGAAGTATTTTGCTCATTTTAGAGAACTATTTTGGTCTTTTTTAGAAAAAATGATAATTGATATTTTTGAAAGTGTTAGACTTCAGTTTTTGATTTTATGCAAAAAATAGGAAAAATAGAAATTTGTATGTGTTAGTCTTCAATCACGGAGTTTTTTGAGAAAAACATGAAAAATGAAGTATTTTGCTCATTTTAGTGAACTATTTTGGTCTATTTTAGAAAAAATGATAATTGATATTTTTGAAGGTGTTAGACTTCAGTGTTTTATATTTTGCAAAAAATTGGAAAAATTGAAATTTGTATGTGTTAGTCTTCAATCACGAAGTTTTTTGAGAAAAACTTGAAAAATGAAGTATTTTGCTCATTTTAGAGAACTATTTTGGACTCTTTTAGAAAAAAATGATAATTGATATTTTTGAAGGTGTTAGATTTCAGTTTTTGATTTTATGCAAAAAATAGGAAAAATAGAAATTTGTTAGTCTTCAATCCCAGAGTTTTTTAAGAAAAACATGAAAAATGAAGTATTTTGCTCATTTTAGAGAACTATTTTGGTCTTTTTTAGAAAAAATGATAATTGATATTTTTGAAAGTCTTAGACTTCAGTTTTTGATTTTTTGCAAAAAATTGGAAAAATAGAAATTTGTATGTGTTAGTCTTCAATCACGAAGTTTTTTGAGAAAAACACGAAAAATGAAGTATTTTGCTCATTTTAGAGAACTATTTTGGACTCTTTTAGAAAAAATGATGATTGATATTTTTTAAGGTGTTAGACTTTAGTTTTTGATTTTTTGCAAAAAAATAGGCAAAATAGAAATTTGTATGTGTTAGTCTTGAATCACGAAGTTGTTTGAGGAAAAAATGAAAAATGAAGTATTTTGCTCATTTTAGAGAACTATTTTGGACTCTTTTAGAAAAAAATGATAATTGATATTTTTGAAGGTGTTAGATTTCAGTTTTTGATTTTATGCAAAAAATAGGAAAAATAGAAATTTGTATGTGTTAGTCTTCAATCCCGTAATTTTTTGAGAAAAACATGAAAAATTAAGTATTTTGCTCATTTTAGAAAACTATTTTGGTCTTTTTTAGAAAAAATGAGAATTGATATTTTTGAAGGTGTTAGACTTCATTTTTTGATTTTTTGCAAAAAAATAGGATAGATAGAAATTTGTATGTGTTAGTCTTCAATCACGAAGTTTTTTGAGAAAAACATGAAAAATGAAGTAATTTGCTCATTTTAGAGAACTATTTTGGACTCTTTTAGAAAAAATGATAATTGTAATTTTTATACGTGTTAGACTTAAGTTTTTGATTTTTTGCAAAAATTGGAAAAATAGAAATTTGTTTGTGTTAGTCTTCAATCACGGAATTTTTTGAGAAAAACTTGAAAAATGAAGTATTTTGCTCATTTTTGAGAACTATTTTGAACTCTTTTAGAAAAAATGATAATTGATATTTTTGAAGGTGTTAGACTTAAGCTTTTGATTTTTTGCAAAAATTGGAAAAATAGAAATTTGTATGTGTTAGTCTTCAATCACGAAATTTTTTGAGAAAAACATGAAAAATGAAGTATTTTGCTCATTTTAGAGAACTATTTTGGTCTATTTTAGAAAAAATGATAATTGATATTTTTGAAGGTGTTGGACTTCAGTGTTTTATATTTTGCAAAAAATTGGAAAAATTGAAATTTGTATGTGTTAGTCTTCAATCACGAAGTTTTTTGAGAAAAACATGAAAAATGAAGTATTTTGCTCATTTTAGAGAACTATTTTGGACTCTTTTAGAAAAAAATGATAATTGATATTTTTGAAGGTGTTAGATTTCAGTTTTTGATTTTATGCAAAAAATATCAATTATCATTTTTTTCTAAAAGAGTCCAAAATAGTTCTCTAAAATAAGCAAAAATAGGAAAAATAGAAATTTGTTAGTCTTCAATCCCGAAGTTTTTTAAGAAAAACATGAAAAATGAAGTATTTTGCTCATTTTAGAGAACTATTTTGGTCTTTTTTAGAAAAAATGATAATTGATATTTTTGAAAGTGTTAGACTTCAGTTTTTGATTTTATGCAAAAAATAGGAAAAATAGAAATTTGTATGTGTTAGTCTTCAATCACGGAGTTTTTTGAGAAAAACATGAAAAATGAAGTATTTTGCTCATTTTAGTGAACTATTTTGGTCTATTTTAGAAAAAATGATAATTGATATTTTTGAAGGTGTTAGACTTCAGTGTTTTATATTTTGCAAAAAATTGGAAAAATTGAAATTTGTATGTGTTAGTCTTCAATCACGAAGTTTTTTGAGAAAAACTTGAAAAATGAAGTATTTTGCTCATTTTAGAGAACTATTTTGGACTCTTTTAGAAAAAAATGATAATTGATATTTTTGAAGGTGTTAGATTTCAGTTTTTGATTTTATGCAAAAAATAGGAAAAATAGAAATTTGTTAGTCTTCAATCCCGGAGTTTTTTAAGAAAAACATGAAAAATGAAGTATTTTGCTCATTTTAGAGAACTATTTTGGTCTTTTTTAGAAAAAATGATAATTGATATTTTTGAAAGTCTTAGACTTCAGTTTTTGATTTTTTGCAAAAAATAGGAAAAATAGAAATTTGTATGTGTTAGTCTTCAATCACGAAGTTTTTTGAGAAAAACATGAAAAATGAAGTATTTTGCTCATTTTAGAGAACTATTTTGGACTCTTTTAGAAAAAATGATAATTGATATTTTTTAAGGTGTTAGACTTCAGTTTTTGATTTTTTGCAAAAAAATAGGCAAAATAGAAATTTGTATGTGTTAGTCTTCAATCACGAAGTTTTTTGAGGAAAACATGAAAAATGAAGTATTTTGCTCATTTTAGAGAACTATTTTGGACTCTTTTAGAAAAAAATGATAATTGATATTTTTGAAGGTGTTAGATTTCAGTTTTTGATTTTATGCAAAAAATAGGAAAAATAGAAATTTGTATGTGTTAGTCTTCAATCCCGGAATTTTTTGAGAAAAACATGAAAAATTAAGTATTTTGCTCATTTTAGAAAACTATTTTGGTCTTTTTTAGAAAAAATGATAATTGATATTTTTGAAGGTGTTAGACTTCATTTTTTGATTTTTTGCAAAAAAAATAGGAAAGATAGAAATTTGTATGTGTTAGTCTTCAATCACGAAGTTTTTTGAGAAAAACATGAAAAATGAAGTAATTTGCTCATTTTATAGAACTATTTTGGACTCTTTTAGAAAAAATGATAATTGATATTTTTGAACGTGTTAGACTTAAGTTTTTGATTTTTTGCAAAAATTGGAAAAATAGAAATTTGTTTGTGTTAGTCTTCAATCACGGAATTTTTTGAGAAAAACATGAAAAAAGAAGTATTTTGCTCATTTTAGAGAACTATTTTGAACTCTTTTAGAAAAAATGATAATTGATATGTTTGAAGGTGTTAGACTTAAGCTTATGATTATTTGCAAAAATTGGAAAAATAGAAATTTGTATGTGTTAGTCTTCAATCACGAAATTTTTTGAGAAAAACTTGAAAAATGAAGTATTTTGCTCATTTTAGAGAACTATTTTGGTCTTTTTTAGAAAAAATGATAATTGATATTTTTGAGGGGGTTAGACTTCAATTTTTGATTTTTTGCAAAAAATAGGAAAAATAGAAATTTGTATTTGTTACTCTTCAATCACGAAGTTTTTTGAGAAAAAACATGAAAAATGAAGTATTTTGCTCATTTTAGAGAACTATTTTGGACTCTTTTAGAAAAAATGATAATTGATATTTTTGAAGGTGTTAGACTTCAGTTTTTTATTTTTTGCAGAAAATAGGAAAAATAGAAATTTGTATATGTTATTCTTCAATCACGAATTTTTTTGAGAAAAACATGAAAAATGAAGTATTTTGCTCATTTTAGAGAACTATTTTGGACTTTTTTAGACTTCAGTTTTTGATTTTTTGCAAAAAAATTAGAAAAATTGAAATTTGTATGTGTTTGTCTTCAATCACGGAATTTTTTGAGAAAATCATGAAAAATGAATTATTTTGCACATTTTAGAGAACTATTTTGGTATTTTTTAGAAAAAATGATAATTGATATTTTTGAAGGTGTTAGACTTTAGTTTTTGATTTTATGCAAAAAATAGGAAAAATAGAAATTTGTATGTGTTAGTCTTCAATCCCGGAATTTTTTGAGAAAAACATGAAAAATGAAGTATTTTGCTCATTTTAGAGAACTATTTTGTTCTTTTTTAGAAAAAATGATAATTGATATTTTTGAAGGTGTTAGACTTCATTTTTGATTTTTTGCAAAAAATAGGAAAAATAGTAATTTTTATGTGTTAGTCTTCAATCACGAAGTTTTTTGAGAAAAACATGAAAAATGAAGTATTTTGCTCATTTTAGAGAACTATTTTGGACTCTTTTAGAAAAAATGATAATTGATATTTTTGAAAGTCTTATACTTCAGTCTTTGATTTTTTGCAAAAAATAGGAAAAATAGAAATTTGTATGTGTTAGTCTTCAATCACGAAGTTTTTTGAGAAAAACATGAAAAATGAAGTATTTTGCTCATTTTAGAGAACTATTTTGGTCTTTTTTAGAAAAAATGACAATTGATATTTTTGAAAGTCTTATACTTCAGTCTTTGATTTTTTGCAAAAAATAGGAAAAATAGAAATTTGTATGTGTTAGTCTTCAATCACGAAGTTTTTTGAGAAAAACATGAAAAATGAAGTATTTTGCTCATTTTAGAGAACTATTTTGGACTCTTTTAGAAAAAATGATAATTGATATTTTTTAAGGTGTTAGACTTCAGTTTTTGATTTTTTGCAAAAAAATAGGCAAAATAGAAATTTGTATGTGTTAGTCTTCAATCACGAAGTTGTTTGAGGAAAAAATGAAAAATTAAGTATTTTGCTCATTTTAGAGAACTATTTTGGACTCTTTTAGAAAAAAATGATAATTGATATTTTTGAAGGTGTTAGATTTCAGTTTTTGATTTTATGCAAAAAATAGGAAAAATAGAAATTTGTATGTGTTAGTCTTCAATCCCGGAATTTTTTGAGAAAAACATGAAAAATTAAGTATTTTGCTCATTTTAGAAAACTATTTTGGTCTTTTTTAGAAAAAATGATAATTGATATTTTTGAAGGTGTTAGACTTCATTTTTTGATTTTTTGCAAAAAAATAGGATAGATAGAAATTTGTATGTGTTAGTCTTCAATCACGAAGTTTTTTGAGAAACACATGAAAAATGAAGTAATTTGCTCATTTTAGAGAACTATTCTGGACTCTTTTAGAAAAAATGATAATTGATATTTTTGAAGGTGTTAGACTTCAGTTTTTGATTTTTTGCCAAAAATAGGCAAAATAGAAATTTGTATGTGTTAGTCTTCAATCACGGAATTTTTTGAGAAAAACATGAAAAATGAAGTATTTTGCTCATTTTAGAGAACTATTTTGAACTCTTTTAGAAAAAATGATAATTGATATTTTTGAAGGTGTTAGACTTAAGCTTTTGATTTTTTGCAAAAATTGGAAAAATAGAAATTTGTATGTGTTAGTCTTCAATCACGAAATTTTTTGAGAAAAACATGAAAAATGAAGTACTTTGCTCATTTTAGAGAACTATTTTGGTCTATTTTAGAAAAAATGATAATTGATATTTTTGAAGGTGTTGGACTTCAGTGTTTTATATTTTGCAAAAAATTGGAAAAAGTGAAATTTGTATGTGTTAGTCTTCAATCACGAAGTTTTTTGAGAAAAACATGAAAAATGAAGTATTTTGCTCATTTTAGAGAACTATTTTGGACTCTTTTAGAAAAAAATGATAATTGATATTTTTGAAGTTGTTAGATTTCAGTTTTTGATTTTATGCAAAAAATATCAATTATCATTTTTTTCTAAAAGAGTCCAAAATAGTTCTCTAAAATGAGCAAAAATAGGAAAAATAGAAATTTGTTAGTCTTCAATCCCGAAGTTTTTTAAGAAAAACATGAAAAATGAAGTATTTTGCTCATTTTAGAGAACTATTTTGGTCTTTTTTAGAAAAAATGATAATTGATATTTTTGAAAGTGTTAGACTTCAGTTTTTGATTTTATGCAAAAAATAGGAAAAATAGAAATTTGTATGTGTTAGTCTTCAATCACGGAGTTTTTTGAGAAAAACATGAAAAATGAAGTATTTTGCTCATTTTAGAGAACTATTTTGGTCTATTTTAGAAAAAATGATAATTGATATTTTTGAAGGTGTTAGACTTCAGTGTTTTATATTTTGCAAAAAATTGGAAAAATTGAAATTTGTATGTGTTAGTCTTCAATCACGAAGTTTTTTGAGAAAGACTTGAAAAATGAAGTATTTTGCTCATTTTAGAGAACTATTTTGGACTCTTTTAGAAAAAAATGATAATTGATATTTTTGAAGGTGTTAGATTTCAGTTTTTTATTTTATGCAAAAAATAGGAAAAATAGAAATTTGTTAGTCTTCAATCCCGGAGTTTTTTAAGAAAAACATGAAAAATGAAGTATTTTGCTCATTTTAGAGAACTATTTTGGTCTTTTTTAGAAAAAATGATAATTGATATTTTTGAAAGTCTTAGACTTCAGTTTTTGATTTTTTGCAAAAAATAGGAAAAATAGAAATTTGTATGTGTTAGTCTTCAATCACGAAGTTTTTTGAGAAAAACATGAAAAATGAATTATTTTGCTCATTTTAGAGAACTATTTTGGACTCTTTTAGAAAAAATGATAATTGATATTTTTTAAGGTGTTAGACTTCAGTTTTTGATTTTTTGCAAAAAAATAGGCAAAATAGAAATTTGTATGTGTTAGTCTTCAATCACGAAGTTTTTTGAGGAAAACATGAAAAATGAAGTATTTTGCTCATTTTAGAGAACTATTTTGGACTCTTTTAGAAAAAAATGATAATTGATATTTTTGAAGGTGTTAGATTTCAGTTTTTGATTTTATGCAAAAAATAGGAAAAATAGAAATTTGTATGTGTTAGTCTTCAATCCCGGAATTTTTTGAGAAAAACATGAAAAATTAAGTATTTTGCTCATTTTAGAAAACTATTTTGGTCTTTTTTAGAAAAAATGATAATTGATATTTTTGAAGGTGTTAGACTTCATTTTTTGATTTTTTGCAAAAAAAATAGGAAAGATAGAAATTTGTATGTGTTAGTCTTCAATCACGAAGTTTTTTGAGAAAAACATGAAAAATGAAGTAATTTGCTCATTTTATAGAACTATTTTGGACTCTTTTAGAAAAAATGATAATTGATATTTTTGAACGTGTTAGACTTAAGTTTTTGATTTTTTGCAAAAATTGGAAAAATAGAAATTTGTTTGTGTTAGTCTTCAATCACGGAATTTTTTGAGAAAAACATGAAAAAAGAAGTATTTTGCTCATTTTAGAGAACTATTTTGAACTCTTTTAGAAAAAATGATAATTGATATGTTTGAAGGTGTTAGACTTAAGCTTATGATTATTTGCAAAAATTGGAAAAATAGAAATTTGTATGTGTTAGTCTTCAATCACGAAATTTTTTGAGAAAAACTTGAAAAATGAAGTATTTTGCTCATTTTAGAGAACTATTTTGGTCTTTTTTAGAAAAAATGATAATTGATATTTTTGAGGGGGTTAGACTTCAATTTTTGATTTTTTGCAAAAAATAGGAAAAATAGAAATTTGTATTTGTTACTCTTCAATCACGAAGTTTTTTGAGAAAAAACATGAAAAATGAAGTATTTTGCTCATTTTAGAGAACTATTTTGGACTCTTTTAGAAAAAATGATAATTGATATTTTTGAAGGTGTTAGACTTCAGTTTTTTATTTTTTGCAGAAAATAGGAAAAATAGAAATTTGTATATGTTATTCTTCAATCACGAATTTTTTTGAGAAAAACATGAAAAATGAAGTATTTTGCTCATTTTAGAGAACTATTTTGGACTTTTTTAGACTTCAGTTTTTGATTTTTTGCAAAAAAATTAGAAAAATTGAAATTTGTATGTGTTTGTCTTCAATCACGGAATTTTTTGAGAAAATCATGAAAAATGAATTATTTTGCACATTTTAGAGAACTATTTTGGTATTTTTTAGAAAAAATGATAATTGATATTTTTGAAGGTGTTAGACTTTAGTTTTTGATTTTATGCAAAAAATAGGAAAAATAGAAATTTGTATGTGTTAGTCTTCAATCCCGGAATTTTTTGAGAAAAACATGAAAAATGAAGTATTTTGCTCATTTTAGAGAACTATTTTGGTCTTTTTTAGAAAAAATGATAATTGATATTTTTGAAGGTGTTAGACTTCATTTTTGATTTTTTGCAAAAAATAGGAAAAATAGTAATTTTTATGTGTTAGTCTTCAATCACGAAGTTTTTTGAGAAAAACATTAAAAATGAAGTATTTTGCTCATTTTAGAGAACTATTTTGGACTCTTTTAGGTAAAATGATAATTGATATTTTTGAAGGTGTTAGACTTATGTTTTTGATTTTTTGCAAAAATTGGAAAAATAGAAATTTGTATGTGTTAGTCTTCAATCACGGAATTTTTTGAGAAAAACTTGAAAAATGAAGTATTTTGCTCATTTTAGGGAACTATTTTGGTCTTTTTTAGAAAAAATGATAATTGATATTTTTGAAGGTGTTAGACTTCAGTTTTTGATTTTATACAAAAAATAGGAAAAATAGAAATTTGTATGTGTTTGTCTTCAATCCCGGAGTTTTTTGAGAAAAACATGAAAAATGAAGTATTTTGCTCATTTTAGAAAACTATTTTGGTCTATTTTAGAAAAAATGATAATTGATATTTTTGAAGGTGTTAGACTTCCGTGTTTTATATTTTGCAAAAAATTGGAAAAATTGAAATTTGTATGTGTTAGTCTTCAATCACGAAGTTTTTTGAGAAAAACATGAAAAATGAAGTATTTTGCTCATTTTAGAGAACTATTTTGGACTCTTTTAGAAAAAAATGATAATTGATAGTTTTGAAGGTGTTAGATTTCAGTTTTTGATTTTATGCAAAAAATATCAATTATCATTTTTTTCTAAAAGAGTCCAAAATAGTTCTCTAAAATGAGCAAAAATAGGAAAAATAGAAATTTGTTAGTCTTCAATCCCGAAGTTTATTAAGAAAAACATGAAAAATGAAGTATTTTGCTCATTTTAGAGAACTATTTTGGTCTTTTTTAGAAAAATGATAATTGATATTTTTGAAAGTGTTAGAGTTCAGTTTTTGATTTTATGCAAAAAATAGGAAAAATAGAAATTTGTATGTGTTAGTCTTCAATCACGGAGTTTTTTGAGAAAAACATGAAAAATGAAGTATTTTGCTCATTTTAGAGAACTATTTTGGTCTATTTTAGAAAAAATGATAATTGATATTTTTGAAGGTGTTAGACTTCAGTGTTTTATATTTTGCAAAAAATTGGAAAAATTGAAATTTGTATGTGTTAGTCTTCAATCACGAAGTTTTTTGAGAAAAACTTGAAAAATGAAGTATTTTGCTCATTTTAGAGAACTATTTTGGACTCTTTTAGAAAAAAATGATAATTGATATTTTTGAAGGTGTTAGATTTCAGTTTTTGATTTTATGCAAAAAATAGGAAAAATAGAAATTTGTTAGTCTTCAATCCCGGAGTTTTTTAAGAAAAACATGAAAAATGAAGTATTTTGCTCATTTTAGAGAACTATTTTGGTCTTTTTTAGAAAAAATGATAATTGATATTTTTGAAAGTCTTAGACTTCAGTTTTTGATTTTTTGCAAAAAATAGGAAAAATAGAAATTTGTATGTGTTAGTCTTCAATCACGAAGTTTTTTGAGAAAAACATGAAAAATGAAGTATTTTGCTCATTTTAGAGAACTATTTTGGACTCTTTTAGAAAAAATGATAATTGATATTTTTTAAGGTGTTAGACTTCAGTTTTTGATTTTTTGTAAAAAAATAGGTAAAATAGAAATTTGTATGTGTTAGTCTTCAATCACGAAGTTTTTTGAGGAAAACATGAAAAATGAAGTATTTTGCTCATTTTAGAGAACTATTTTGGACTCTTTTAGAAAAAAATTATAATTGATATTTTTGAAGGTGTTAGATTTCAGTTTTTGATTTTATGCAAAAAATAGGAAAAATAGAAATTTGTATGTGTTAGTCTTCAATCCCAGAATTTTTTGAGAAAAACATGAAAAATTAAGTATTTTGCTCATTTTAGAAAACTATTTTGGTCTTTTTTAGAAAAAATGATAATTGATATTTTTGAAAGTCTTAGACTTCAATTTTTGATTTTTTGCAAAAAATAGGAAAAATAGAAATTTGTTAGTCTTAAATCCCGGAGTTTTTTATGAAAAACATGAAAAATGAAGTATTTTGCTCATTTTACAGAACTATTTTGGTCTTTTTTAGAAAAAATGATAATTGATATTTTTGAAAGTCATAGACTTCAATTTTTGATTTTTTGCAAAAAATAGGAAAAATAGAAATTTGTATGTGTTAGTCTTCAATCACGAAGTTTTTTGAGAAAAACATGAAAAATGAATATTTTGCTCATTTTAGAGAACTATTTTGGACTCTTTTAGAAAAAATGATAATTGATATTTTTTAAGGTGTTAGACTCCAGTTTTTGATTTTTTGCAAAAAAATAGGCAAAATAGAAATTTGTATGTGTTAGTCTTCAATCACGAAGTTTTTTGAGGAAAACATGAAAAATGAAGTATTTTGCTCATTTTAGAGAACTATTTTGGACTCTTTTAGAAAAAAATGATAATTGATATTTTTGAAGGTGTTAGATTTCAGTTTTTGATTTTATGCAAAAAATAGGAAAAATAGAAATTTGTATGTGTTAGTCTTCAATCCCGGAATTTTTTGAGAAAAACATGAAAAATTAAGTATTTTGCTCATTTTAGAAAACTATTTTGGTCTTTTTTAGAAAAAATGATAATTGATATTTTTGAAGGTGTTAGACTTCATTTTTTGATTTTTTGCAAAAAAATAGGAAAGATAGAAATTTGTATGTGTTAGTCTTCAATCACGAAGTTTTTTGAGAAAAACATGAAAAATGAAGTAATTTGCTCATTTTAGAGAACTATTTTGGACTCTTTTAGAAAAAATGATAATTGATATTTTTGAACGTGTTAGACTTAAGTTTTTGATTTTTTGCAAAAATTGGAAAAATAGAAATTTGTTTGTGTTAGTCTTCAATCACGGAATTTTTTGAGAAAAACATGAAAAATGAAGTATTTTGCTCATTTTAGAGAACTATTTTGAACTCTTTTAGAAAAAATGATAATTGATATGTTTGATGGTGTTAGACTTAAGCTTTTGATTTTTTGCAAAAATTGGAAAAATAGAAATTTGTATGTGTTAGTCTTCAATCACGAAATTTTTTAAGAAAAACTTGAAAAATGAAGTATTTTGCTCATTTTAGAGAACTATTTTGGTCTTTTTTAGAAAAAATGATAATTGATATTTTTGAGGGGGTTAGACTTCAATTTTTGATTTTTTGCAAAAAATAGGAAAAATAGAAATTTGTATTTGTTACTCTTCAATCACGAAGTTTTTTGAGAAAAAACATGAAAAATGAAGTATTTTGCTCATTTTAGAGAACTATTTTGGACTCTTTTAGAAAAAATGATAATTGATATTTTTGAAGGTGTTAGACTTCAGTTTTTTATTTTTTGCAGAAAATAGGAAAAATAGAAATTTGTATATGTTATTCTTCAATCACGAATTTTTTTGAGAAAAACATGAAAAATGAAGTATTTTGCTCATTTTAGAGAACTATTTTGGACTTTTTTAGACTTCAGTTTTTGATTTTTTGCAAAAAATTAGAAAAATTGAAATTTGTATGTGTTTGTCTTCAATCACGGAATTTTTTGAGAAAATCATGAAAAATGAAGTATTTTGCACATTTTAGAGAACTATTTTGGTATTTTTTAGAAAAAATGATAATTGATATTTTTGAAGGTGTTAGACTTTAGTTTTTGATTTTATGCAAAAAATTGGAAAAATAGAAATTTGTATGTGTTAGTCTTCAATCCCGGAATTTTTTGAGAAAAACATGAAAAATGAAGTATTTTGCTCATTTTAGAGAACTATTTTGGTCTTTTTTAGAAAAAATGATAATTGATATTTTTGAAGGTGTTAGACTTCATTTTTGATTTTTTGCAAAAAATAGGAAAAATAGAAATTTTTATGTGTTAGTCTTCAATCACGAAGTTTTTTGAGAAAAACATGAAAAATGAAGTATTTTGCTCATTTTAGAGAACTATTTTGGACTCTTTTAGAAAAAATGATAATTGATATTTTTGAAGGTGTTAGACTTAAGTTTTTGATTTTTTGCAAAAATTGGAAAAATAGAAATTTGTATGTGTTAGTCTTCAATCACGGAATTTTTTGAGAAAAACATGAAAAATGAAGAATTTGCTCATTTTAGAGAACTATTTTGGTCTTTTTTAGAAAAAATGATAATTGATATTTTTGAAGGTGTTAGACTTCAGTTTTTGATTTTATACAAAAAATAGGAAAAATAGAAATTTGTATGTGTTAGTCTTCAATGCCGGAGTTTTTTGAGAAAAACATGAAAAATGAAGTATTTTGCTCATTTTAGAGAACTATTTTGGTCTATTTTAGAAAAAATGATAATTGATATGTTTGAAGGTGTTAGACTTAAGCTTCTGATTTTTTGCAAAAATTGGAAAAATAGAAATTTGTATGTGTTAGTCTTCAATCACGAAATTTTTTGAGAAAAACTTGAAAAATGAAATATTTTGCTCATTTTAGAGAACTATTTTGGTCTTTTTTAGAAAAAATGATAATTGATATTTTTGAGGGTGTTAGACTTCAGTTTTTTATTTTTTGCAGAAAATAGGAAAAATAGAAATTTGTATATGTTAGTCTTCAATCACGAATTTTTTTGAGAAAAACATGAAAAATGAAGTATTTTGCTCATTTTAGAGAACTATTTTGGACTTTTTTAGACTTTAGTTTTTGATTTTTGGCAAAAAATTGGAAAAATTGAAATCTGTATGTGTTAGTCTTCAATCACGGAATGTTTTGAGAAAATCATGAAAAATGAAGCATTTTGCTCATTTTAGAGAACTATTTTGGTCTTTTTTAGAAAAAATGATAATTGATATTTTTGAAGGTGTTAGACTTCAGTTTTTGATTTTTTGCAAAAAATAGGAAAAATATTAATTTGTATGTGTTAGTCTTCAATCACGAAGTTTTTTGAGAAAAACTTGAAAAATGAAGTATTTTGCTCATTTTAGAGAACTATTTTGGACTCTTTTAGAAAAAATGATAATTGATATTTTTGAAGGTGTTAGACTTAAGTTTTTGATTTTTTGCAAAAATTGGAAAAATAGAAATTTGTATGTGTTATTCTTCAATCATGGAATTTTTTGAGAAAAACATGAAAAATGAAGTATTTTGCTCATTTTAGAGAACTATTTTTGTCTTTTTTAGAAAAAATGATAATTGATATTTTTGAAGGTGTTAGACTTAAGTTTTTGATTTTTTGCAAAAAATAGGAAAAATATAAATTTGTATGTGTTAGTCTTCAATCACGGAATTTTTTGAGAAAATCATGAAAAATGAAGCATTTTGCTCATTTTAGAGAACTATTTTGGTCTATTTTAGAAAAAATGATAATTCATATTTTTGAAGGTGTTAGACTTCAGTTTTTGATTTTTTGAAAAAAATAGGAAAAATAGAAATTTGTATGTGTTAGTCTTCAATCACGAAGTTTTTTGAGAAAAACATGAAAAATGAAGTATTTTGCTCATTTTAGAGAACTATTTTGGACTCTTTTAGAAAAAATGATAATTGATATTTTTTAAGGTGTTAGACTTCAGTTTTTGATTTTTTGCAAAAAAATAGGCAAAATAGAAATTTGTATGTGTTAGTCTTCAATAACGAAGTTTTTTGAGAAAAACATGAAAAATGAAGTATTTAGCTCATTTTAGAGAACTATTTTGGACTCTTTTAGAAAAAATGATAATTGATATTTTTGAAGGTGTTAGACTTCAGTTTTCGATTTTTGGCAGAAAAATAGGCAAAATAGAAATTTGTATGTGTTAGTCTTCAATCACGAAGTTTTTTGAGAAAAACATGAAAAATGAAGTCTTTTGCTCATTTTAGAGAACTATTTTGGACTCTTTTAGAAAAAAATGATAATTGATATTTTTGAAGGTGTTAGACTTCAGTTTTTGATTTTATGCAAAAAATAGGAAAAATAGAAATTTGTATGTGTTAGTCTTCTATCCCGGAATTTTTTGAGAAAAACATGAAAAATTAAGTATTTTGCTCATTTTAGAAAACTATTTTGGTCTTTTTTAGAAAAAATGATAATTGATATTTTTTAAGGTGTTAGACTTCATTTTTTGATTTTTTGCAAAAAAATAGGAAAAATAGAAATTCGTATGTATTAGTCTTCAATCACGAAGTTTTTTTAGAAAAACATGAAAAATGAAGTAATTTGCTCATTTTAGAGAACTATTTTGGACTCTTTTAGAAAAAATTATAATTGATATTTTTGAACGTGTTAGACTTAAGTTTTTGATTTTTTGCAAAAATTGGAAAAATAGAAATTTGTATGTGTTAGTCTTCAATCACGGAATTTTTTGAGAAAAACATGAAAAATGAAGTATTTTGCTCATTTTAGAGAACTATTTTGGTCTTTTTTAGAAAAAATGATAATTGATATTTTTGAAGGTGTTACACTTCAGTTTTTGATTTTATGCAAAAAATAGGAAAAATAGAAATTTGTATGTGTTAGTCTTCAATCACGGAGTTTTTTGAGAAAAACATGAAAAATGAAGTATTTTGCTCATTTTAGAGAACTATTTTGGTCTATTTTAGAAAAAATGATAATTGATATTTTTAAAGGTGTTAGACTTCAGTGTTTTATATTTTGCAAAAAATTGGAAAAATTGAAATTTGAATGTGTTAGTCTTCAATCACAAGTTTTTTGAGAAAAACATGAAAAATGAAGTATTTTGCTCATTTTAGAGAACTATTTTGGACTCTTTTAGAAAAAATGATAATTGATATTTTTGAAGGTGTTAGACTTAAGTTTTTGATTTTTTGTAAAAATTGGAAAAATAGAAATTTGTATGTGTTAGTCTTCAATCACGGAATTTTTTGAGAAAAACATGAAAAATGAAGTATTTTGCTCATTTTAGAGAACTATTTTTGTCTTTTTTAGAAAAAATGATAATTGATATTTTTGAAGGTGTTAGACTTCATTTTTTGATTTTTTGCAAAAAATAGGAAAAATATAAATTTGTATGTGTTAGTCTTCAATCACGGAATTTTTTGAGAAAATCATGAAAAATGAAGCATTTTGCTCATTTTAGAGAACTATTTTGGTCTATTTTAGAAAAAATGATAATTCATATTTTTGAATGTGTTAGACTTCAGTTTTTGATTTTTTGCAAAAAATAGGAAAAATAGAAATTTGTATGTGTTAGTCTTCAATCACGAAGTTTTTTGAGAAAAACATGAAAAATGAAGTATTTTGCTCATTTTAGAGAACTATTTTGGACTCTTTTAGAAAAAATGATAATTGATATTTTTTAAGATGTTAGACTTCAGTTTTTGATTTTTTGCAAAAAAATAGGCAAAATAGAAATTTGTATGTGTTAGTCTTCAATCACGAAGTTTTTTGAGAAAAACATGAAAAATGAAGTATTTTGCTCATTTTAGAGAACTATTTTGGACTCTTTTAGAAAAAATGATAATTGATATTTTTGAAGGTGTTAGACTTAAGTTTTTGATTTTTTGCAAAAATTGGAAAAATAGAAATTTGTATGTGTTAGTCTTCAATCACGGAATTTTTTGAGAAAAACATGAAAAATGAAGTATTTTTCTCATTTTAGAGAACTATTTTGGTCTTTTTTAGAAAAAATGATAATTGATATTTTTGAAGGTGTTAGACTTCATTTTTTAATTTTTTGCAAAAAATAGGAAAAATATAAATTTGTATGTGTTAGTCTTCAATCACGAAGTTTTTTGAGAAAAACATGAAAAATGAAGTATTTTGCTCATTTTAGAGAACTATTTTGGACTCTTTTAGAAAAAATGATAATTGATATTTTTGAAGGTGTTAGACTTAAGTTTTTGATTTTTTGCAAAAATTGGAAAAATAGAAATTTGTATGTGTTAGTCTTCAATCACGGAATTTTTTGAGAAAAACATGAAAAATGAAGTATTTTGCTCATTTTAGAGAACTATTTTGGTCTTTTTTAGAAAAAATGATAATTGATATTTTTGAAGGTGTTAGACTTCAGTTTTTGATTTTATGCAAAAAATTGGAAAAATAGAAATTTGTATGTGTTAGTCTTCAATCACGGAGTTTTTTGAGAAAAACATGAAAAATGAAGTATTTTGCTCATTTTAGAGAACTATTTTGGTCTATTTTAGAAAAAATGATAATTGATATTTTTAAAGGTGTTAGACTTCAGTGTTTTATATTTTGCAAAAAATTGGAAAAATTGAAATTTGAATGTGTTAGTCTTCAATCACAAGTTTTTTGAGAAAAACGTGAAAAATGAAGTATTTTGCTCATTTTAGAGAACTATTTTGGACACTTTTAGAAAACAATGATAATTGATATTTTTGAAGGTGTTAGATTTCAGTTTTTGATTTTATGCAAAAAATAGGAAAAATAGAAATTTGTTAGTCTTCAATCCCGAAATTTTTTAAGAAAAACATGAAAAATGAAGTATTTTGCTCATTTTAGAGAACTATTTTGGTCTTTTTTAGAAAAAATGATAATTGATATTTTTGAAAGTGTTAGACTTCAGTTTTTGATTTTTTTCAAAAAATAGGAAAAATAGAAATTTGTATGTGTTAGTCTTCAATCACGAAGTTTTTTGAGAAAAACATGAAAAATGAAGTATTTAGCTCATTTTAGAGAACTATTTTGGACTCTTTTAGAAAAAATGATAATTGATATTTTTGAAGGTGTTAGACTTCAGTTTTCGATTTTTGGCAGAAAAATAGGCAAAATAGAAATTTGTATGTGTTAGTCTTCAATCACGAAGTTTTTTGAGAAAAACATGAAAAATGAAGTCTTTTGCTCATTTTAGAGAACTATTTTGGACTCTTTTAGAAAAAAATGATAATTGATATTTTTGAAGGTGTTAGACTTCAGTTTTTGATTTTATGCAAAAAATAGGAAAAATAGAAATTTGTATGTGTTAGTCTTCAATCCCGGAATTTTTTGAGAAAAACATGAAAAATTAAGTATTTTGCTCATTTTAGAAAACAATTTTGGTCTTTTTTAGAAAAAATGATAATTGATATTTTTTAAGGTGTTAGACTTCATTTTTTGATTTTTTGCAAAAAAATAGGAAAAATAGAAATTCGTATGTGTTAGTCTTCAATCACGAAGTTTTTTTAGAAAAACATGAAAAATGAAGTAATTTGCTCATTTTAGAGAACTATTTTGGACTCTTTTAGAAAAAATTATAATTGATATTTTTGAACGTGTTAGACTTAAGTTTTTGATTTTTTCCAAAAATTGGAAAAATAGAAATTTGTATGTGTTAGTCTTCAATCACGGAATTTTTTGAGAAAAACATGAAAAATGAAGTATTTTGCTCATTTTAGAGAACTATTTTGGTCTTTTTTAGAAAAAATGATAATTGATATTTTTGAAGGTGTTAGACTTCAGTTTTTGATTTTATGCAAAAAATAGGAAAAATAGAAATTTGTATGTGTTAGTCTTCAATTACGGAGTTTTTTGAGAAAAACATGAAAAATGAAGTATTTTGCTCATTTTAGAGAACTATTTTGGTCTATTTTAGAAAAAATGATAATTGATATTTTTAAAGGTGTTAGACTTCAGTGTTTTATATTTTGCAAAAAATTGGAAAAATTGAAATTTGAATGTGTTAGTCTTCAATCACAAGTTTTTTGAGAAAAACATGAAAAATGAAGTATTTTGCTCAATTTAGAGAACTATTTTCGACTCTTTTAGAAAACAATGATAATTGATATTTTTGAAGGTGTTAGATTTCAGTTTTTGATTTTATGCAAAAAATAGGAAAAATAGAAATTTGTTAGTCTTCAATCCCGAATTTTTTTAAGAAAAACATGAAAAATGAAGTATTTTGCTCATTTTAGAGAACTATTTTGGTCTTTTTTAGAAAAAATGATAATTGATATTTTTGAAGGTGTTAGACTTCAGTTTTTGATTTTATGCAAAAAATAGGAAAAATAGAAATTTGTATGTGTTAGTCTTCAATCACGGAGTTTTTTGTTAAAAACATGAAAAATGAAGTATTTTGCTCATTTTAGAGAACTATTTTGGTCTATTTTAGAAAAAATGATAATTGATATTTTTGAAGGTGTTAGACTTCAGTGTTTTATATTTTGCAAAAAATTGGAAAAATTGAAATTTGTATGTGTTAGTCTTCAATCACAAGTTTTTTGAGAAAAACATGAAAAATGAAGTATTTTGCTCAATTTAGAGAACTATTTTCGACTCTTTTAGAAAACAATGATAATTGATATTTTTGAAGGTGTTAGATTTCAGTTTTTGATTTTATGCAAAAAATAGAAAAATAGAAATTTGTTAGTCTTCAATCCCGAATTTTTTTAAGAAAAACATGAAAAATGAAGTATTTTGCTCATTTTAGAGAACTATTTTGGTCTTTTTTAGAAAAAATGATAATTGATATTTTTGAAAGTGTTAGACTTCAGTTTTTGATTTTTTGCAAAAAATAGGAAAAATAGAAATTTGTATGTGTTAGTCTTCAATCACGAAGTTTTTTGAGAAAAACATGAAAAATGAAGTATTTTGCTCATTTTAGAGAACTATTTTGGACTCTTTTAGAAAAAATGATAATTGATATTTTTGAAGGTGTTAGACTTCAGTTTTTGATTTTTTGCAAAAAAATAGGCAAAATAGAAATTTGTATGTGTTAGTCTTCAATCACGAAGTTTTTTGAGAAAAACATGAAAAATGAAGTATTTTGCTCATTTTAGAGAACTATTTTGGACGCTTTTAGAAAAAAATGATAATTGATATTTTTGAAGGTGTTAGACTTCAGTTTCTGATTTTATGCAAAAAATAGGAAAAATAGAAATTTGTATGTGTTAGTCTTCAATCCCGAAATTTTTTGAGAAAAACATGAAAAATGAAGTAATTTACTCATTTTAGAAAACTATTTTGGTCTTTTTTAGAAAAAATGATAATTGATATTTTTGAAGGTGTTAGACTTCATTTTTTGATTTTTTGCAAAAAATAGGAAAAATATAAATTTGTATGTGTTAGTCTTCAATCACGAAGTTTTTTGAGAAAAACATGAAAAATGAAGTATTTTGCTCATTTTAGAGAACTATTTTGGACTCTTTTAGAAAAAATGATAATTGATATTTTTGAATGTGTTAGACTTAAGTTTTTGATTTTTTGCAAAAATGGGAAAATAGAAATTTGTATGTGTTAGTCTTCAATCACGGAATTTTTTGAGAAAAACATGAAAAATGAAGTATTTTGCTCACTTTAGAGAACTATTTTGGTCTTTTTTAGAAAAAATGATAATTGATATTTTTGAAGGTGTTAGACTTCAGTTTTTGATTTTATGCAAAAAATAGGAAAAATAGGAATTTGTATGTGTTAGTCTTCAATCACGGAGTTTTTTGAGAAAAACATGAAAAATGAAGTATTTTGCTCATTTTAGAGAACTATTTTGGTCTATTTTAGAAAAAATGATAATTGGTATTTTTGAAGGTGTTAGACTTCAGTCTTTTATATTTTGCAAAAAATTGGAAAAATTGAAATTTGTATGTGTTAGTCTTCAATCACAAGTTTTTTGAGAAAAACATGAAAAATGAAGTATTTTGCTCATTTTAGAGAACTATTTTGGACTCTTTTAGAAAACAATGATAAATGATATTTTTGAAGGTGTTAGATTTCAGTTTTTGATTTTATGCAAAAAATAGGAAAAATAGAAATTTGTTAGTCTTCAATCCCGAAGTTTTTTAAGAAAAAACATGAAAAATGAAGTATTTTGCTCATTTTAGAGAATTATTATGGTCTTTTTTAGAAAAAATGATAATTGATATTTTTGAAAGTGTTAGACTTCAGTTTTTGATTTTTTGCAAAAAATAGGAAAAATAGAAATTTGTATGTGTTAGTCTTCAATCACGAAGTTTTTTGAGAAAAACATGAAAAATGAAGTATTTTGCTCATTTTAGAGAACTATTTTGGACTCTTTTAGAAAAAATGATAATTGATATTTTTTAAGGTGTTAGACTTCAGTTTTCGATTTTTTGCAGAAAAATAGGCAAAATAGAAATTTGTATGTGTTAGTCTTCAATCACGAAGTTTTTTGAGAAAAACATGAAAAATGAAGTATTTTGCTCATTTTAGAGAACTATTTTGGACTCTTTTAGAAAAAATGATAATTGATATTTTTGAAGGTGTTAGACTTAAGTTTTTGATTTTTTGCAAAATTTGGAAAAATAGAAATTTGTATGTGTTAGTCTTCAATCACGGAATTTTTTGAGAAAAACATGAAAAATGAAGTATTTTGCTCATTTTAGAGAACTATTTTTGTCTTTTTTAGAAAAAATTATAATTGATATTTTTGAAGGTGTTAGACTTCATTTTTTGATTTTTTTGCAAAAAATAGGAAAAATATAAATTTGTATGTGTTAGTCTTCAATCACGGAATTTTTTGAGAAAAACATGAAAAATGAAGCATTTTGCTCATTTTAGAGAACTATTTTGGTTTATTTTAGAAAAAATGATAATTGATATTTTTGAAGGTGTTAGACTTAAGCTTTTCATTTTTTGCAAAAAATAGGAAAAATAGAAATTCGTATGTGTTAGTCTTCAATCACGAAATTTTTTGAGAAAAACATGAAAAATGAAGTATTTTGCTCATTTTAGAGAACTATTTTGGTCTTTTTTAGAAAAAATGATAATTGATATTTTTGAAGGTGTTAGACTTCATTATTTGATTTTTTGCAAAAAAATAGGAAAAATAGAAATTCGTATGTGTTAGTCTTCAATCACGAAGTTTTTTGAGAAAAACATGAAAAATGAAGTAATTTGCTCATTTTAGAGAACTATTTTGGACTCTTTTAGAAAAAATGATAATTGATATTTTTGAACGTGTTAGACTTAAGTTGTTGATTTTTTGCAAAAATTGGAAAAATAGAAATTTGTTTGTGTTAGTCTTCAATCACGGAATTTTTTGAGAAAAACATGAAAAATGAAGTATTTTGCTCATTTTAGAGAACTATTTTGAACTCTTTTAGAAAAAATGATAATTGATATTTTTGAAGGTGTTAGACTTAAGCTTTTCATTTTTTGCAAAAATTGGAAAAATAGAAATTTGTATGTGTTAGTCTTCAATCACGAAATTTTTTGAGAAAAACATGAAAAATGAAGTATTTTGCTCATTTAAGAGAACTATTTTGGTCTTTTTTAGAAAAAATGATAATTGATATTTTTGAGGGTGTTAGACTTCAATTTTTGATTTTTTACAAAAAATAGGAAAAATAGAAATTTGTATTTGTTACTCTTCAATCACGAAGTTTTTTGAGAAAAAACATGAAAAATGAAGTATTTTGCTCATTTTAGAGAACTATTTTGGACTCTTTTAGAAAAAATGATAATTTTTTTTTTAAGGTGTTAGACTTCAGTTTTTTATTTTTTGCAGAAAATAGGAAAAATAGAAATTTGTATATGTTAGTCTTCAATCACGAATTTTTTTGAGAAAAACATGAAAAATGAAGTATTTTGCTCATTTTAGAGAACTATTTTGGACTTTTTTAGACTTCGGTTTTTTATTTTTTGCAAAAAATTGGAAAAATTGAAATTTGTATGTGTTAGTCTTCAATCACGGAATTTTTTGAGAAAATCATGAAAAATGAAGCATTTTGCTCATTTTAGAGAACTATTTTGGTCTTTTTTAGAAAAAATGATAACTCATATTTTTGAAGGTGGTAGACTTTAGTTTTTGATTTTATGCAAAAAATAGGAAAAATAGAAATTTTTATGTGTTAGTCTTCAATCCCGGAATTTTTTGAGAAAAACATGAAATATGAAGTATTTTGCTCATTTTAGAGAACTATTTTGGTCTTTTTTAGTAAAAATGATAATTGATATATTTGAAGGTGTTAGACTTCATTTTTTGATTTTTTGCAAAAAATAGGAAAAATAGAAATTTGTATGTGTTAGTGTTCAATCACGAAGTTTTTTGAGAAAAACATGAAAAATGAAGTATTTTGCTCATTTTAGAGAACTATTTTGGACTCTACTAGAAAAAATGATAATTGATGTTTTTGAAGGTGTTAGACTTAAGTTTTTGATTTTTTGCAAAAATTGGAAAAATAGAAATTTGGATGTGTTAGTCTTCAATCACGGAATTTTTTGAGAAAAACATGAAAAATGAAGTATTTTTCTCATTTTAGAGAACTATTTTGGTCTTTTTAAGAAAAAATGATAATTGATATTTTTGAGGGTGTTAGACTTCAATTTTTGATTTTTTACAAAAAATTGGAAAAATAGAAATTTGTATGTGTTAGTCTTCAATCACGGAATTTTTTTAGAAAAACATGAAAAATGAAGTATTTTGCACATTTTAGAGAACTATTTTGGTCTTTTTTAGTAAAAATGATAATTGATATTTTTGAAGGTGTTAGACTTCAGTTTTTGATTTTATGCAAAAAATAGGAAAAATAGAAATTTGTATGTGTTAGTCTTCAATCCCGGAATTTTTTGAGAAAAACATGAAAAATTAAGTATTTTGCTCATTTTAGAAAACTATTTTGGTATTTTTTAGAAAAAAATGATAACTGATATTTTTGAAGGTGTTAGACTTCATTTTTTGATTTTTTGCAAAAAAACGGAAAAATAGAAATTTGTATGTGTTAGTCTTCAATCACGAAGTTTTTTGAGAAAAACATGAAAAATGAAGTATTTTGCTCATTTTAGAGAACTATTTTGGACTCTTTTAGAAAAAATGATAATTGATATTTTTGAACGTGTTAGACTTAAGTTTTTGATTTTTTGCAAAAATTGGAAAAATAGAAATTTGTTTGTGTTAGTCTTCAATCACGGAATTTTTTGAGAAAAACATGAAAAATGAAGTATTTTGCTCATTTTAGAGAACTATTTTGAACTCTTTTTGAAAAAATGATAATTGATATTTTTGAAGGTGTTAGACTTAAGCTTTTGATTTTTTGCAAAAATTGGAAAAAAAGAAATTTGTATGTGTTAGTCTTCAATCACGAAATTTTTTGAGAAAAACATGAAAAATGAAGTATTTTGCTCATTTTAGAGAACTATTTTGGTCTTTTTTAGAAAAAATGATAATTGTTATTTTTGAGGGGGTTAGACTTCAATTTTTGATTTTTTGCAAAAAATAGGAAAAATAGAAATTTGTATTTGTTACTCTTCAATCACGAATTTTTTTGAGAAAAAACATGAAAAATGAAGTATTTTGCTCATTTTAGAGAACTATTTTGGTCTTTTTTAGAAAAAATGATAATTGATATTTTTGAAGGTGTTAGACTTCATATTTTGATTTTTTGCAAAAAATAGGAAAAATATAAATTTGTATGTGTTAGTCTTCAATCACGAAGTTTTTTGAGAAAAACATGAAAAATGAAGTATTTTGCTCATTTTAGAGAACTATTTTGGACTCTTTTAGAAAAAATGATAATTGATATTTTTGAACGTGTTAGACTTAAGTTGTTGATTTTTTGCAAAAATTGGAAAAATAGAAATTTGTTTGTGTTAGTCTTCAATCACGGAATTTTTTGAGAAAAACATGAAAAATGAAGTATTTTGCTCATTTTAGAGAACTATTTTGAACTCTTTTAGAAAAAATGATAATTGATATTTTTGAAGGTGTTAGACTTAAGCTTTTCATTTTTTGCAAAAATTGGAAAAATAGAAATTTGTATGTGTTAGTCTTCAATCACGAAATTTTTTGAGAAAAACATGAAAAATGAAGTATTTTGCTCATTTTAGAGAACTATTTTGGTCTTTTTTAGAAAAAATGATAATTGATATTTTTGAGGGTGTTAGACTTCAATTTTTGATTTTTTACAAAAAATAGGAAAAATAGAAATTTGTATTTGTTACTCTTCAATCACGAAGTTTTTTGAGAAAAAACATGAAAAATGAAGTATTTTGCTCATTTTAGAGAACTATTTTGGACTCTTTTAGAAAAAATGATAAGTTTTTTTTTTAAGGTGTTAGACTTCAGTTTTTTATTTTTTGCAGAAAATAGGAAAAATAGAAATTTGTATATGTTAGTCTTCAATCACGAATTTTTTTGAGAAAAACAAGAAAAATGAAGTATTTTGCTCATTTTAGAGAACTATTTTGGACTTTTTTAGACTTCTGTTTTTTATTTTTTGCAAAAAATTGGAAAAATTGAAATTTGTATGTGTTAGTCTTCAATCACGGAATTTTTTGAGAAAATCATGAAAAATGAAGCATTTTGCTCATTTTAGAGAACTATTTTGGTCTTTTTTAGAAAAAATGATAACTCATATTTTTGAAGGTGGTAGACTTTAGTTTTTGATTTTATGCAAAAAATAGGAAAAATAGAAATTTGTATGTGTTAGTCTTCAATCCCGGAATTTTTTGAGAAAAACATGAAATATGAAGTATTTTGCTCATTTTAGAGAACTATTTTGGTCTTTTTTAGTAAAAATGATAATTGATATATTTGAAGGTGTTAGACTTCATTTTTTGATTTTTTGCAAAAAATAGGAAAAATAGAAATTTGTATGTGTTAGTGTTCAATCACGAAGTTTTTTGAGAAAAACATGAAAAATGAAGTATTTTGCTCATTTTAGAGAACTATTTTGGACTCTTCTAGAAAAAATGATAATTGATGTTTTTGAAGGTGTTAGACTTAAGTTTTTGATTTTTTGCAAAAATTGGAAAAATAGAAATTTGTATGTGTTAGTCTTCAATCACGGAATTTTTTGAGAAAAACATGAAAAATGAAGTATTTTTCTCATTTTAGAGAACTATTTTGGTCTTTTTAAGAAAAAATGATAATTGATATTTTTGAGGGTGTTAGACTTCAATTTTTGATTTTTTACAAAAAATTGGAAAAATAGAAATTTGTATGTGTTAGTCTTCAATCACGGAATTTTTTGAGAAAAACATGAAAAATGAAGTATTTTGCTCATTTTAGAGAACTATTTTGGTCTTTTTTAGTAAAAATGATAATTGATATTTTTGAAGGTGTTAGACTTCAGATTTTGATTTTATGCAAAAAATAGGAAAAATAGAAATTTGTATGTGTTAGTCTTCAATCCCGGAATTTTTTGAGAAAAACATGAAAAATTAAGTATTTTGCTCATTTTAGAAAACTATTTTGGTATTTTTTAGAAAAAAATGATAACTGATATTTTTGAAGGTGTTAGACTTCATTTTTTGATTTTTTGCAAAAAAATCGGAAAAATAGAAATTTGTATGTGTTAGTCTTCAATCACGAAGTTTATTTAGAAAAACATGAAAAATGAAGTATTTTGCTCATTTTAGAGAACTATTTTGGACTCTTTTAGAAAAAATGATAATTGATATTTTTGAACGTGTTAGACTTAAGTTTTTGATTTTTTGCAAAAATTGGAAAAATAGAAATTTGTTTGTGTTAGTCTTCAATCACGGAATTTTTTGAGAAAAACATGAAAAATGAAGTATTTTGCTCATTTTAGAGAACTATTTTGAACTCTTTTAGAAAAAATGATAATTGATATTTTTGAAGGTGTTAGACTTAAGCTTTTGATTTTTTGCAAAAATTGGAAAAAAAGAAATTTGTATGTGTTAGTCTTCAATCACGAAATTTTTTGAGAAAAACATGAAAAATGAAGTATTTTGCTCATTTTAGAGAACTATTTTGGTCTTTTTTAGAAAAAATGATAATTGATATTTTTGAGGGGGTTAGACTTCAATTTTTGATTTTTTGCAAAAAATAGGAAAAATAGAAATTTGTATTTGTTACTCTTCAATCACGAATTTTTTTGAGAAAAAACATGAAAAATGAAGTATTTTGCTCATTTTAGAGAACTATTTTGGTCTTTTTTACGAAAAAATGATAATTGATATTTTTGAAGGTGTTAGACTTCAGTTTTTGATTTTTTGCAAAAAAATAGGCAAAATAGAAATTTGTATGTGTTAGTCTTCAATCACGAAGTTTTTTGATAAAAACATGAAAAATGAAGTATTTTGCTCATTTTAGAGAACTATTTTGGACTCTTTAAGAAAAAAATGATAATTGATATTTTTGAAGGTGTTAGACTTCAGTTTTTGATTTTATGCAAAAAATAGGAAAAATATAAATTTGTATGTGTTAGTCTTCAATCCCGGAATTTTTTGAGAAAAATATGAAAAATTAAGTATTTTGCTCATTTTAGAAAACTATTTTGGTCTTTTTTAGAAAAAATGATAATTGATATTTTTGAAGGTGTTAGACTTCATTATTTGATTTTTTGCAAAAAAATAGGACAAATAGAAATTCGTATGTGTTAGTCTTCAATCACGAAGTTTTTTGAGAAAAACATGAAAAATGAAGTAATTTGCTCATTTTAGAGAACTATTTTGGACTCTTTTAGAAAAAATGATAATTGATATTTTTGAACGTGTTAGACTTAAGTTGTTGATTTTTTGCAAAAATTGGAAAAATAGAAATTTGTTTGTGTTAGTCTTCAATCACGGAATTTTTTGAGAAAAACATGAAAAATGAAGTATTTTGCTCATTTTAGAGAACTATTTTGAACTCTTTTAGAAAAAATGATAATTGATATTTTTGAAGGTGTTAGACTTAAGCTTTTCATTTTTTGCAAAAATTGGAAAAATAGAAATTTGTATGTGTTAGTCTTCCATCACGAAATTTTTTGAGAAAAACATGAAAAATGAAGTATTTTGCTCATTTTAGAGAACTATTTTGGTCTTTTTTAGAAAAAATGATAATTGATATTTTTGAGGGTGTTAGACTTCAATTTTTGATTTTTTACAAAAAATAGGAAAAATAGAAATTTGTATTTGTTACTCTTCAATCACGAAGTTTTCTGAGAAAAAACATGAAAAATGAAGTATTTTGCTCATTTTAGAGAACTATTTTGGACTCTTTTAGAAAAAATGATAATTTTTTTTTTTAAGGTGTTAGACTTCAGTTTTTTATTTTTTGCAGAAAATAGGAAAAATAGAAATTTGTATATGTTAGTCTTCAATCACGAATTTTTTGAGAAAAACAAGAAAAATGAAGTATTTTGCTCATTTTAGAGAACTATTTTGGACTTTTTTAGACTTCTGTTTTTTATTTTTTGCAAAAAATTGGAAAAATTGAAATTTGTATGTGTTAGTCTTCAATCACGGAATGTTTTGAGAAAATCATGAAAAATGAAGCATTTTGCTCATTTTAGAGAACTATTTTGGTCTTTTTTAGAAAAAATGATAACTCATATTTTTGAAGGTGGTACACTTTAGTTTTTGATTTTATGCAAAAAATAGGAAAAATAGAAATTTGTATGTGTTAGTCTTCAATCCCGGAATTTTTTGAGAAAAACATGAAATATGAAGTATTTTGCTCATTTTAGAGAACTATTTTGGTCTTTTTTAGTAAAAATGATAATTGATATATTTGAAGGTGTTAGACTTCATTTTTTGATTTTTTGCAAAAAATAGGAAAAATAGAAATTTGTATGTGTTAGTCTTCAATCACGGAATTTTTTGAGAAAAACATGAAAAATGAAGTATTTTGCTCATTTTAGAGAACTATTTTGGTCTTTTTTAGAAAAAATGATAATTGATATTTTTGAAAGTGTTAGACTTCAGTTTTTGATTTTATGCAAAAAATAGGAAAAATAGAAATTTGTATGTGTTAGTCTTCAATCACGAAGTTTTTTGAGAAAAACATGAAAAATGAAGTATTTTGCTCATTTTAGAGAACTATTTTGGACTCTTCTAGAAAAAATGATAATCGATGTTTTTGAAGGTGTTAGACTTAAGTTTTTGATTTTTTGCAAAAATTGGAAATATAGAAATTTGTATGTGTTAGTCTTCAATCACGGAATTTTTTGAGAAAAACATGAAAAATGAAGTATTTTTCTCATTTTAGAGAACTATTTTGGTCTTTTTAAGAAAAAATGATAATTGATATTTTTGAGGGTGTTAGACTTCAATTTTTGATTTTTTGCAAAAAATTGGAAAAATAGAAATTTGTATGTGTTAGTCTTCAATCACGGAATTTTTTGAGAAAAACATAAAAAATGAAGTATTTTGCTCATTTTAGAGAACTATTTTGGTCTTTTTGAGTAAAAATGATAATTGATATTTTTGAAGGTGTTAGACTTCAGTTTTTGATTTTATGCAAAAAATAGGAAAAATAGAAATTTGTATGTGTTAGTCTTCAATCACGAAGTTTTTTGAGAAAAACATGAAAAATGAAGTATTTTTCTCATTTTAGAGAACTATTTTGGTCTTTTTAAGAAAAAATGATAATTGATATTTTTGAGGGTGTTAGACTTCAATTTTTGATTTTTTACAAAAAATTGGAAAAATAGAAATTTGTATGTGTTAGTCTTCAATCACGGAATTTTTTGAGAAAAACATGAAAAATGAAGTATTTTGCTCATTTTAGAGAACTATTTTGGTCTTTTTTAGTAAAAATGATAATTGATATTTTTGAAGGTGTTAGACTTCAGTTTTTGATTTTATGCAAAAAATAGGAAAAATAGAAATTTGTATGTGTTAGTCTTCAATCCCGGAATTTTTTGAGAAAAACATGAAAAATTAAGTATTTTGCTCATTTTAGAAAACTATTTTGGTATTTTTTAGAAAAAAATGATAACTGATATTTTTGAAGGTGTTAGACTTCATTTTTTGATTTTTTGCAAAAAAATCGGAAAAATAGAAATTTGTATGTGTTAGTCTTCAATCACGAAGTTTTTTGAGAAAAACATGAAAAATGAAGTATTTTGCTCATTTTAGAGAACTATTTTGGACTCTTTTAGAAAAAATGATAATTGATATTTTTGAACGTGTTAGACTTAAGTTTTTGATTTTTTGCAAAAATTGGAAAAATAGAAATTTGTTTGTGTTAGTTTTCAATCACGGAATTTTTTGAGAAAAACATGAAAAATGAAGTATTTTGCTCATTTTAGAGAACTATTTTGAACTCTTTTAGAAAAAATGATAATTGATATTTTTGAAGGTGTTAGACTTAAGCTTTTGATTTTTTGCAAATATTGGAAAAAAAGAAATTTGTATGTGTTAGTCTTCAATCACGAAATTTTTTGAGAAAAACATGAAAAATGAAGTATTTTGCTCATTTTAGAGAACTATTTTGGTCTTTTTTAGAAAAAATGATAATTGATATTTTTGAGGGGGTTAGACTTCAATTTTTGATTTTTTGCAAAAAATAGGAAAAGTAGAAATTTGTATTTGTTACTCTTCAATCACGAATTTTTTTGAGAAAAAACATGAAAAATGAATTATTTTGCTCATTTTAGAGAACTATTTTGGTCTTTTTTAGAAAAAATGATAATTGATATTTTTGAAGGTGTTAGACTTCATTTTTTGATTTTTTGCAAAAAATTGGAAAAATATAAATTTGTATGTGTTAGTCTTCAATCACGAAGTTTTTTGAGAAAAACATGAAAAATGAAGTATTTTGCTCATTTTAGAGAACTATTTTGGACTCTTTTAGAAAAAATGATAATTGATATTTTTGAAGGTATTAGACTTAAGTTTTTGATTTTTTTGCAAAAATTGGAAAAATAGAAATTTGTATGTGTTAGTCTTCAATCACGGAATTTTTTGAGAAAAACATAAAAAATGAAGTATTTTGCACATTTTAGAGAACTATTTTGGTCTTTTTTAGTAAAAATGATAATTGATATTTTTGAAGGTGTTAGACTTCAGTTTTTGATTTTATGCAAAAAATAGGAAAAATAGAAATTTGTATGTGTTAGTCTTCAATCCCGGAATTTTTTGAGAAAAACATCAAAAATTAAGTATTTTGCTCATTTTAGAAAACTATTTTGGTATTTTTTAGAAAAAAATGATAACTGATATTTTTGAAGGTGTTAGACTTCATTTTTTGATTTTTTGCAAAAAAATCGGAAAAATAGAAATTTGTATGTGTTAGTCTTCAATCACGAAGTTTTTTGAGAAAAACATGAAAAATGAAGTATTTTGCTCATTTTAGAGAACTATTTTGGACTCTTTTAGAAAAAATGATAATTGATATTTTTGAACGTGTTAGACTTAAGTTTTTGATTTTTTGCAAAAATTGGAAAAATAGAAATTTGTTTGTGTTAGTCTTCAATCACGGAATTTTTTGAGAAAAACATGAAAAATGAAGTATTTTGCTCATTTTAGAGAACTATTTTGAACTCTTTTAGAAAAAATGATAATTGATATTTTTGAAGGTGTTAGACTTAAGCTTTTCATTTTTTGCAAAAATTGGAAAAATAGAAATTTGTATGTGTTAGTCTTCAATCACGAAATTTTTTGAGAAAAACATGAAAAATGAAGTATTTTGCTCATTTTAGAGAACTATTTTGGTCTTTTTTAGAAAAAATGATAATTGATATTTTTGAGGGTGTTAGACTTCAATTTTTGATTTTTTACAAAAAATAGGAAAAATAGAAATTTGTATTTGTTACTCTTCAATCACGAAGTTTTCTGAGAAAAAACATGAAAAATGAAGTATTTTGCTCATTTTAGAGAACTATTTTGGACTCTTTTAGAAAAAATGATAATTTTTTTTTTTAAGGTGTTAGACTTCAGTTTTTTATTTTTTGCAGAAAATAGGAAAAATAGAAATTTGTATATGTTAGTCTTCAATCACGAATTTTTTTGAGAAAAACAAGAAAAATGAAGTATTTTGCTCATTTTAGAGAACTATTTTGGACTTTTTTAGACTTCTGTTTTTTATTTTTTGCAAAAAATTGGAAAAATTGAAATTTGTATGTGTTAGTCTTCAATCACGGAATTTTTTGAGAAAATCATGAAAAATGAAGCATTTTGCTCATTTTAGAGAACTATTTTGGTCTTTTTTAGTAAAAATGATAATTGATATATTTGAAGGTGTTAGACTTCATTTTTTGATTTTTTGCAAAAAATAGGAAAAATAGAAATTTGTATGTGTTAGTCTTCAATCACGGAATTTTTTGAGAAAAACATGAAAAATGAAGTATTTTGCTCATTTTAGAGAACTATTTTGGTCTTTTTTAGTAAAAATGATAATTGATATTTTTGAAGGTGGTACACTTTAGTTTTTGATTTTATGCAAAAAATAGGAAAAATAGAAATTTGTATGTGTTAGTCTTCAATCCCGGAATTTTTTGAGAAAAACATGAAATATGAAGTATTTTGCTCATTTTAGAGAACTATTTTGGTCTTTTTTAGTAAAAATGATAATTGATATTTTTGAAGGTGGTACACTTTAGTTTTTGATTTTATGCAAAAAATAGGAAAAATAGAAATTTGTATGTGTTAGTCTTCAATCACGGAATTTTTTGAGAAAAACATGAAAAATGAAGTATTTTGCTCATTTTAGAGAACTATTTTGGTCTTTTTTAGTAAAAATGATAATTGATATTTTTGAAGGTGGTACACTTTAGTTTTTGATTTTATGCAAAAAATAGGAAAAATAGAAATTTGTATGTGTTAGTCTTCAATCCCGGAATTTTTTGAGAAAAACATGAAATATGAAGTATTTTGCTCATTTTAGAGAACTATTTTGGTCTTTTTTAGTAAAAATGATAATTGATATATTTGAAGGTGTTAGACTTCATTTTTTGATTTTTTGCAAAAAATAGGAAAAATAGAAATTTGTATGTGTTAGTCTTCAATCACGGAATTTTTTGAGAAAAACATGAAAAATGAAGTATTTTGCTCATTTTAGAGAACTATTTTGGTCTTTTTTAGAAAAAATGATAATTGATATTTTTGAAGGTGTTAGACTTCAGTTTTTGATTTTATGCAAAAAATAGGAAAAATAGAAATTTGTATGTGTTAGTCTTCAATCACGAAGTTTTTTGAGAAAAACATGAAAAATGAAGTATTTTGCTCATTTTAGAGAACTATTTTGGACTCTTCTAGAAAAAATGATAATTGATGTTTTTGAAGGTGTTAGACTTAAGTTTTTGATTTTTTGCAAAAATTGGAAATATAGAAATTTGTATGTGTTAGTCTTCAATCACGGAATTTTTTGAGAAAAACATGAAAAATGAAGTATTTTGCTCATTTTAGAGAACTATTTTGGTCTTTTTTAGAAAAAATGATAATTGATATTTTTGAGGGGGTTAGACTTCAATTTTTGATTTTTTTCAAAAAATAGGAAAAATAGAAATTTTTATTTGTTACTCTTCAATCACGAATTTTTTTGAGAAAAAACATGAAAAATGAATTATTTTGCTCATTTTAGAGAACTATTTTGGTCTTTTTTAGAAAAAATGATAATTGATATTTTTGAAGGTGTTAGACTTCATTTTTTGATTTTTTGCAAAAAATTGGAAAAATATAAATTTGTATGTGTTAGTCTTCAATCACGAAGTTTTTTGAGAAAAACATGAAAAATGAAGTATTTTGCTCATTTTAGAAAACTATTTTGGACTCTTTTAGGAAAAATGATAATTGATATTTTTGAAGGTATTAGACTTAAGTTTTTGATTTTTTGCAAAAATTGGAAAAATAGAAATTTGTATGTGTTAGTCTTCAATCACGGAATTTTTTGAGAAAAACATGAAAAATGAAGTATTTTGCTCATTTTAGAGAACTATTTTGGTCTTTTTTAGAAAAAATGATAATTGATATTTTTGAAGGTGTTAGACTTCAGTTTTTGATTTTATGCAAAAAATAGGAAAAATAGAAATTTGTATGTGTTAGTCTTCAATCACGAAGTTTTTTGAGAAAAACATGAAAAATGAAGTATTTTGCTCATTTTAGAAAACTATTTTGGTATTTTTTAGAAAAAAATGATAACTGATATTTTTGAAGGTGTTAGACTTCATTTTTTGATTTTTTGCAAAAAAATCGGAAAAATAGAAATTTGTTTGTGTTAGTCTTCAATCACGAAGTTTTTTGAGAAAAACATGAAAAATGAAGTTTTTTGCTCATTTTAGAGAACTATTTTGGACTCTTTTAGAAAAAATGATAATTGATATTTTTGAACGTATTAGACTTAAGTTTTTGATTTTTTGCAAAAATTGGAAAAATAGAAATTTGTTTGTGTTAGTCTTCAATCACGGAATTTTTTGAGAAAAACATGAAAAATGAAGTATTTTGCTCATTTTAGAGAACTATTTTGAACTCTTTTAGAAAAAAATGATAACTGATATTTTTGAAGGTGTTAGACTTCAGTTTTTGATTTTATGCAAAAAATAGGAAAAATAGAAATTTGTATGTGTTAGTCTTCAATCACGAAATTTTTTGAGAAAAACATGAAAAATGAAGTATTTTGCTCATTTTAGAGAACTATTTTGGTCTTTTTTAGAAAAAATGATAATTGATATTTTTGAGGGGGTTAGACTTCAATTTTTGATTTTTTGCAAAAAATTGGAAAAATAGAAATTTGTATTTGTTACTCTTCAATCACGAATTTTTTTGAGAAAAAACATGAAAAATGAATTATTTTGCTCATTTTAGAGAACTATTTTGGTCTTTTTTAGAAAAAATGATAATTGATATTTTTGAAGGTGTTAGACTTCATTTTTTGATTTTTTGCAAAAAATTGGAAAAATATAAATTTGTATGTGTTAGTCTTCAATCACGAAGTTTTTTGAGAAAAACATGAAAAATGAAGTATTTTGCTCATTTTAGAGAACTATTTTGGACTCTTTTAGAAAAAATGATAATTGATATTTTTGAAGGTATTAGACTTAAGTTTTTGATTTTTTGCAAAAATTGGAAAAATAGAAATTTGTATGTGTTAGTCTTCAATTACGGAATTTTTTGAGAAAAACATAAAAAATGAAGTATTTTGCTCATTTTAGAGAACTATTTTGGTCTTTTTTAGTAAAAATGATAATTGATATTTTTGAAGGTGTTAGACTTCAGTTTTTGATTTTATGCAAAAAATAGGAAAAATAGAAATTTGTATGTGTTAGTCTTCAATCCCGGAATTTTTTGAGAAAAACATCAAAAATTAAGTATTTTGCTCATTTTAGAAAACTATTTTGGTATTTTTTAGAAAAAAATGATAACTGATATTTTTGAAGGTGTTAGACTTCATTTTTTGATTTTTTGCAAAAAAATCGGAAAAATAGAAATTTGTATGTGTTAGTCTTCAATCACGAAGTTTTTTGAGAAAAACATGAAAAATGAAGTATTTTGCTCATTTTAGAGAACTATTTTGGACTTTTTTAGAAAAAATGATAATTGATATTTTTGAAGGTGTTAGACTTCAGTTTTTGATTTTATGCAAAAAATAGGAAAAATAGAAATTTGTATGTGTTAGTCTTCAATCACGAAGTTTTTTGAGAAAAACATGAAAAATGAAGTATTTTGCTCATTTTAGAGAACTATTTTGGACTCTTTTAGAAAAAATGATAATTGATATTTTTGAACGTGTTAGACTTAAGTTTTTGATTTTTTGCAAAAATTGGAAAAATAGAAATTTGTTTGTGTTAGTCTTCAATCACGGAATTTTTTGAGAAAAACATGAAAAATGAAGTATTTTGCTCATTTTAGAGAACTATTTTGAACTCTTTTAGAAAAAATGATAATTGATATTTTTGAACGTGTTAGACTTAAGCTTTTGATTTTTTGCAAAAATTGGAAAAAAAGAAATTTGTATGTGTTAGTCTTCAATCACGAAATTTTTTGAGAAAAACATGAAAAATGAAGTATTTTGCTCATTTTAGAGAACTATTTTGGTCTTTTTTAGAAAAAATGATAATTGATATTTTTGAGGGGGTTAGACTTCAATTTTTGATTTTTTGCAAAAAATTGGAAAAATAGAAATTTGTATTTGTTACTCTTCAATCACGAATTTTTTTGAGAAAAAACATGAAAAATTAATTATTTTGCTCATTTTAGAGAACTATTTTGGTCTTTTTTAGAAAAAATGATAATTGATATTTTTGAAGGTGTTAGACTTCATTTTTTGATTTTTTGCAAAAAATTGGAAAAATATAAATTTGTATGTGTTAGTCTTCAATCACGAAGTTTTTTGAGAAAAACATGAAAAATGAAGTATTTTGCTCATTTTAGAGAACTATTTTGGACTCTTTTAGAAAAAATGATAATTGATATTTTTGAAGGTATTAGACTTAAGTTTTTGATTTTTTGCAAAAATTGGAAAAATAGAAATTTGTATGTGTTAGTCTTCAATTACGGAATTTTTTGAGAAAAACATAAAAAATGAAGTATTTTGCTCATTTTAGAGAACTATTTTGGTCTTTTTTAGTAAAAATGATAATTGATATTTTTGAAGGTGTTAGACTTCAGTTTTTGATTTTATGCAAAAAATAGGAAAAATAGAAATTTGTATGTGTTAGTCTTCAATCCCGGAATTTTTTGAGAAAAACATCAAAAATTAAGTATTTTGCTCATTTTAGAAAACTATTTTGGTATTTTTTAGAAAAAAATGATAACTGATATTTTTGAAGGTGTTAGACTTCATTTTTTGATTTTTTGCAAAAAAATCGGAAAAATAGAAATTTGTATGTGTTAGTCTTCAATCACGAAGTTTTTTGAGAAAAACATGAAAAATGAAGTATTTTGCTCATTTTAGAGAACTATTTTGGACTTTTTTAGAAAAAATGATAATTGATATTTTTGAAGGTGTTAGACTTCAGTTTTTGATTTTATGCAAAAAATAGGAAAAATAGAAATTTGTATGTGTTAGTCTTCAATCACGAAGTTTTTTGAGAAAAACATGAAAAATGAAGTATTTTGCTCATTTTAGAGAACTATTTTGGACTCTTCTAGAAAAAATGATAATTGATGTTTTTGAAGGTGTTAGACTTAAGTTTTTGATTTTTTGCAAAAATTGGAAAAATAGAAATTTGTATGTGTTAGTCTTCAATCACGGAATATTTTGAGAAAAACATGAAAAATGAATTATTTTTCTCATTTTAGAGAACTATTTTGGTCTTTTTAAGAAAAAATGATAATTGATATTTTTGAGGGTGTTAGACTTCAATTTTTGATTTTTTGCAAAAAATTGGAAAAATAGAAATTTGTATGTGTTAGTCTTCAATCACGGAATTTTTTGAGAAAAACATGAAAAATGAAGTATTTTGCTCATTTTTGAGAACTATTTTGGTCTATTTTAGAAAAAATGATAATTGATATTTTTGAAGGTGTTAGACTTCAGTTTTTGATTTTATGCAAAAAATAGGAAAAATAGAAATTTGTATGTGTTAGTCTTCAATCCCGGAATTTTTTGAGAAAAACATGAAAAATTAAGTATTTTGCTCATTTTAGAAAACTATTTTGGTATTTTTTAGAAAAAAATGATAACTGATATTTTTGAAGGTGTTAGACTTCATTTTTTGATTTTTTGCAAAAAAATCGGAAAAATAGAAATTTGTATGTGTTAGTCTTCAATCACGAAGTTTTTTGAGAAAAAAATGAAAAATGAAGTATTTTGCTCATTTTAGCGAACTATTTTGGACTCTTTTAGAAAAAACGATAATTGATATTTTTGAACGTGTTAGACTTAACTTTTTGATTTTTTGCAAAAATTGGAAAAATAGAAATTTGTTTGTGTTAGTCTTCAATCACGGAATTTTTTGAGAAAAACATGAAAAATGAAGTATTTTGCTCATTTTAGAGAACTATTTTGGTCTTTTTTAGAAAAAATGATAATTGATATTTTTGAAGGTGTTATGACTTCAGTTTTTGATTTTATGCAAAAAAATCGGAAAAATAGAAATTTGTATGTGTTAGTCTTCAATCACGAAGTTTTTTGAGAAGAAAATGAAAAATGAAGTATTTTGCTCATTTTAGCGAACTATTTTGGACTCTTTTAGAAAAAACGATAATTGATATTTTTGAACGTGTTAGACTTAAGTTTTTGATTTTTTGCAAAAATTGGAAAAATAGAAATTTGTATGTGTTAGTCTTCAATCACGAAATTTTTTGAGAAAAACATGAAAAATGAAGTATTTTGCTCATTTTAGAGAACTATTTTGAACTCTTTTAGAAAAAATGATAATTGATATTTTTGAAGGTGTTAGACTTAAGCTTTTGATTTTTTGCAAAAATTGGAAAAATAGAAATTTGTATGTGTTAGTCTTCAATCACGAAATTTTTTGAGAAAAACTTGAAAAATGAAGTATTTTGCTCATTTTAGAGAACTATTTTGGTCTTTTTTAGAAAAAATGATAATTGATATTTTTGAGGGAGTTAGACTTAAATTTTTGATTTTTTGCAAAAAATAGGAAAAATATAAATTTGTATTTGTTACTCTTCAATCACGAAGTTTTTTGAGAAAAAACATGAAAAATGAAGTATTTTGCTCATTTTAGAGAACTATTTTGGTCTTTTTTAGAAAAAATGATAATTGATATTTTTGAAGGTGTTAGACTTCATTTTTTGATTTTTTGCAAAATATAGGAAAAATATAAATTTGTATGTGTTAGTCTTCAATCACGAAGTTTTTTGAGAAAAACATGAAAAATGAAGTATTTTGCTCATTTTAGAGAACTATTTTGGACTCTTTTAGAAAAAATGATAATTGATATTTTTGAAGGTGTTAGACTTAAGTTTTTGATTTTTTGCAAAAATTGGAAAAATAGAAATTTTTATGTGTTAGTCTTCAATCACGGAATTTTTTGAGAAAAACATGAAAAATGAAGTATTTTGCTCATTTTAGAGAACTATTTTGGTCTTTTTTAGAAATAATGATAATTGATATTTTTGAAGGTGTTAGACTTCAGTTTTTGATTTTATGCAAAAAATAGGAAAAATAGAAATTTGTATGTGTTAGTCTTCAATCACGGAGTTTTTTGAGAAAAACATGAAAAATGAAGTATTGTGCTCATTTTAGAGAACTATTTTGGTCTATTTTAGAAAAAATGATAATTGATATTTTTGATGGTGTTAGACTTCAGTGTTTTATATTTTGCAAAAAATTGGAAAAATTGAAATTTGTATGTGTTAGTCTTCAATGACAAGTTTTTTGAGAAAAACATGAAAAATGAAGTATTTTGTTCATTTTATAGAACTATTTTGGACTCTTTTAGAAAACAATGATAATTGATATTTTTGAAGGTGTTAGATTTCAGTTTTTGATTTTATGCAAAAAATAGGAAAAATAGAAATTTGTTAGTCTTCAATCCCGAAGTTTTTTAAGAAAAACATGAAAAATGAAGTATTTTGCTCATTTTAGAGAACTATTTTGGTCTTTTTTAGAAAAAATGATAATTGATATTTTTGAAAGTGTTAGACTTCAGTTTTTGATTTTTAGCAAAAAATAGGAAAAATAGAAATTTGTATGTGTTAGTCTTCAATCACGAAGTTTTTTGAGAAAAACATGAAAAATGAAGTATTTTGCTCATTTTAGAGAACTATTTTGGACTCTTTTAGAAAAAATGATAATTGATATTTTTGAAGGTGTTAGACTTCAGTTTTTGATTTTTTGCAAAAAAATAGGCAAAATAGAAATTTGTATGTGTTAGTCTTCAATCACGAAGTTTTTAGAGAAAAACATGAAAAATGAAGTATTTTGCTCATTTTAGAGAACTATTTTGGACTCTTTTAGAAAAAAATGATAATTGATATTTTTGAAGGTGTTAGACTTCAGTTTTTGATTTTATGCAAAAAATAGGAAAAATAGAAATTTGTATGTGTTAGTCTTCAATCCCGGAATTTTTTGAGAAAAACATGAAAAATTAAGTATTTTGCTCATTTTAGAAAACTATTTTGGTCTTTTTTAGAAAAAATGATAATTGATATTTTTGAAGGTACTTCATTTTTTGATTTTTTGCAAAAAAAATAGGAAAAATAGAAATTCGTATGTGTTAGTCTTCAATCACGAAGTTTTTTGAGAAAAACATGAAAAATGAAGTATTTTGCTCATTTTAGAGAACTATTTTGAACTCTTTTAGAAAAAATGATAATTGATATTTTTGAAGGTGTTACACTTAAGCTTTTGATTTTTTGCAAAAATTGGAAAAATAGACATTTGTATGTGTTAGTCTTCAATCACGAAATTTTTTGAGAAAAACATGAAAAATGAAGTATTTTGCTCATTTTAGAGAACTATTTTGGTCTTTTTTAGAAAAAATGATAATTGATATTTTTGAGGGTGTTAGACTTCAATTTTTGATTTTTTGCAAAAAATAGGAAAAATAGAAATTTGTATTTGTTACTCTTCAATCACGAAGTTTTTTGAGAAAAAACATGAAAAATGAAGTATTTTGCTCATTTTAGAGAACTATTTTGGACTCTTTTAGAAAAAATGATAATTGATATTTTTGAAGGTGTTAGACTTCAGTTTTTTATTTTTTGCAGAAAATAGGAAAAATAGAAATTTGTATATGTTAGTCTTCAATCACGAATTTTTTTGAGAAAAACATGAAAAATGAAGTATTTTGCTCATTTTAGAGAACTATTTTGGACTTTTTTAGACTTCAGTTTTTGATTTTTTGCAAAAAATTGGAAAAATTGAAATTTGTATGTGTTAGTCTTCAATCACGGAATTTTTTGAGAAAATCATGAAAAATGAAGCATTTTGCTCATTTTATAGAACTATTTTGGTCTTTTTTAGAAAAAATGATAATTCATATTTTTGAAGGTGTTAGACTTTAGTTTTTGATTTTATGCAAAAAATAGGAAAAATAGAAATTTGTATGTGTTAGTCTTCAATCCCGGAATTTTTTGAGAAAAACATGAAAAATGAAGTATTTTGCTCATTTTAGAGAACTATTTTGGTCTTTTTTAGAAAAAATGATAATTGATATATTTGAAGGTGTTAGACTTCATTTTTTGATTTTTTTGCAAAAAATAGGAAAAATAGAAATTTGTATGTGTTAGTCTTCAATCACGAAGTTTTTTGAGAAAAACATGAAAAATGAAGTATTTTGCTCATTTTAGAGGACTATTTTGGACTCTTCTAGAAAAAATGATAATTGATGTTTTTGAAGGTGTTAGACTTAAGTTTTTGATTTTTTGCAAAAATTGGAAAAATAGAAATTTGCATGTGTTAGTCTTCAATCACGGAATTTTTTGACAGAAACATGAAAAATGAAGTATTTTTCTCATTTTAGAGAACTATTTTGGTCTTTTTAAGAAAAAAGGATAATTGATATTTTTGTGGGTGTTAGACTTCAATTTTTGATTTTTTGCAAAAAATTGGAAAAATAGAAATTTGTATGTGTTAGTCTTCAATCACGGAATTTTTTGAGAAAAACATGAAAAATGAAGTATTTTGCTCATTTTAGAGAACTATTTTGGTCTTTTTTAGAAAAAATGATAATTGATATTTTTGAAGGTGTTAGACTTCAGTTTTTGATTTTATGCAAAAAATAGGAAAAATTGAAATTTGTATGTGTTAGTCTTCAATCCCGGAATTTTTTGAGAAAAACATGAAAAATTAAGTATTTTGCTCATTTTAGAAAACTATTTTGGTCTTTTTTAGAAAAAAATGATAACTGATATTTTTTAAGGTGTTAAACTTCATTTTTTGATTTTTTGCAAAAAAATCGGAAATATAGAAATTTGTATGTGTTAGTCTTCAATCACGAAGTTTTTTGAGAAAAACATGAAAAATGAAGTATTTTGCTCATTTTAGAGAACTATTTTGAACTCTTTTAGAAAAAATGATAGTTTATATTTTTGAAGGTGTTATAGACTTCAGTTTTTTATTTTTTGCATAAAATAGGAAAAATAGAATTTTGTATATGTTAGTCTTCAATCACGAATTTTTTTGAGAAAAACATGAAAAATGAAGTATTTTGCTCATTTTAGAGAACTATTTTGGACTTTTTTAGACTTCAGTTTTTGATTTTTAGCAAAAAATTGGAAAAATTGAAATTTGTATGTGTTAGTCTTCAATCACGGAATTTTTTGAGAAAATCATGAAAAATGAAGTATTTTGCTCATTTTAGAGAACTATTTTGGTCTTTTTTAGAAAAAATGATAATTGATATTTTTGAAGGTGTGAGACTTTAGTTTTTGATTTTATGCAAAAAATAGGAAAAATAGAAATTTGTATGTGTTAGTCTTCAATCCCGGTATTTTTTGAGAAAAACATGAAAAATGAAGTATTTTGCTCATTTTAGAGTACTATTTTGGTCTTTTTTAGAAAAAATGATAATTGATATTTTTGAAGGTGTTAGACTTCATTTTTTGATTTTATGGAAAAAATATGAAAAATAGAAATTTGTATGTGTTAGTCTTCAATCCCGGAGTTTTTTGAGAAAAACATGAAAAATGAAGTATTTTGCTCATTTTAGAGAACTATTTTGGTCTATTTTAGAAAAAATGATAATTGATATTTTTGAAGGTGTTAGACTTCAGTTTTTTATTTTTTGCAAAAAATTGGAAAAATTGAAATTTGTATGTGTTAGTCTTCAATCACGAAGTTTTTTGGGAAAAACATGAAAAATGAAGTATTTTGCTCATTTTAGAGAACTATTTTGGACTCTTTTAGAAAAAAATGATAATTGATATTTTTGAAGGTCTTAGACTTCAGTTTTTAATTTTATGCAAAAAATAGGAAAAATAAAAATTTGTATGTGTTAGTCTTCAATCCCGGAGTTTTTTGAGAAAAACATGAAAAATGAAGTATTTTGCTCATTTTAGAGAACTATTTTGGTCTATCTTAGAAAAAATGATAATTGATATTTTTGAAGGTGACTTCAGTTTTTGATTTTTTGCAAAAAATTGGCAAAATAGAAATTTGTATGTGTGAGTCTTCAATCACGAAGTTTTTTGAGAAAAACATGAAAAATGAAGTATTTTGCTCATTTTAAAGAACTATTTTGGTCTTTTTTTGAAAAAATGATAATTGATATTTTTGAAGGTGTTAGACTTAAGTTTTTGATTTTTTGCAAAAATTGGAAAAATACAAATTTGTATGTGTTAGTCTTCAATCACAGAATTTTTTGAGAAAAACATGAAAAATGAAGTATTTTGCTCATTTTAAAGAACTATTTTGGTCTTTTTTAGAAAAAATGATAATTGATATTTTTGAGGGTGTTAGACTTCAATTTTTGTTTTTTGCAAAAAATTGGAATAATAGAAATTTGTATGTGTTATTCTTCAATCACGGAATTTTTTGAGAAAAACATGAAAAATGAAGTATTTTGCTCATTTTAGAGAACTATTTTGGACTCTTTTAGAAACAATGATAATTGATATTTTTGAAGGTGTTAGACTTAAGTTTTTGATTTTTTGCAAAAATTGGAAAAATAGAAATTTGTATGTGTTAGTCTTCAATCACGGAATTTTTTGAGAAAAAAATGAAAAATGAAGTATTTTGCTCATTTTAGAGAACTATTTTGGTCTTTTTTAGAAAAAATGATAATTGATATTTTTGAGGGTGTTAGACTTCAATTTTTGATTTTTTGCAAAAAATTGGAAAAATAGAAATTTGTATGTGTTAGTCTTCAATCACGGAATTTTTTGAGAAAAACATGAAAAATGAAGTATTTTGCTCATTGTAGAGAACTATTTTGGTCTTTTTTAGAAAAAATGATAATTGATATTTTTGAAGGTCTTAGACTTCAGTTTTTGATTTTATGAAAAAAAATAGGAAAAATAGAAATTTGTATGTGTTAGTCTTCAATCCCGGAGTTTTTTGAGAAAAACATGAAAAATGAAGTATTTTGCTCATTTTAGAGAACTATTTTGGTCTATTTTAGAAAAAATGATAATTGATATTTTGGAAGGTGTTAGACTTCAGTTTTTTATTTTTTGCAAAAAATTGGAAAAATTGAAATTTGTATGTGTTAGTCTTCAATCACGAAGTTTTTTGAGCAAAAACATGAATAATGAAGTATTTTGCTCATTTTAGAGAACTATTTTGGTCTTCTTTAGAAAAAAATGATAATTGATATTTTTTAAGGTATTAGACTTCAGGTTTTGATTTTTTGCAAAAAATTGGAAAAATAGAAACTTGTACGTGTTAGTCTTCAATCCCGGAGTTTTTTGAGAAAAACATGAAAAATGAAGTATTTTGCTCATTTTAGAGAACTATTTTGGTCTATTTTAGAAAAAATGATAATTGATATTTTTGAAGGTGTTAGACTTCAGTTTTTTATTTTTTGCAAAAAATTGGAAAAATTGAAATTTGTATGTGTTAGTCTTCAATCACGAAGTTTTTTGAGAAAAACATGAAAAATGAAGTATTTTGCTCATTTTAGAGAACTATTTTGGTCTATTTTAGAAAAAATGATAATTGATATTTTTGAAGGTGTTAGACTTCAGTTTTTTATTTTTTGCAAAAAATTGGAAAAATTGAAATTTGTATGTGTTAGTCTTCAATCACGAAGTTTTTTAAGAAAAACATGAAAAATGAAGTATTTTGCTCATTTTAGAGAACTATTTTGGACTCTTTTAGAAAAAATGATAATTGATATTTTTGAAGGTGTTAGACTTAAGTTTTTGATTTTTTTCAAAAATTGGAAAAATTGAAATTTGTATGTGTTAGTCTTCAATCACAGAATTTTTTGGGAAAAACATGAAAAATGAAGTATTTTGCTCATTTTAGAGAACTATTTTGGTCTTTTTTAGAAAAAATGATAATTGATATTTTTGAAGGTGTTAGACTTCAGGTTTTGATTTTTTGCAAAAAATTGGAAAAATAGAAATTTGTACGTGTTAGTCTTCAATCCCGGAGTTTTTTGAGAAAAACATTAAAAATGAAGTATTTTGCTCATTTTAGAGAACTATTTTGGTCTATTTTGGAAAAAATGATAATTGATATTTTTGAAGGTGTTAGACTTCAGTTATTTATTTTTTGCAAAAAATTGGAAAAATTGAAATTTGTATGTGTTAGTCTTCAATCACGAAGTTTTTAGAGAAAAACATGAAAAATGAAGTATTTTGCTCATTTTAGAGAACTATTTTGGTCTATTTTAGAAAAAATGATAATTGATATTTTGGAAGGTGTTAGACTTCAGTTTTTTATTTTTTGCAAAAAATTGGAAAAATTGAAATTTGTATGTGTTAGTCTTCAATCACGAAGTTTTTTGAGCAAAAACATGAATAATGAAGTATTTTGCTCATTTTAGAGAACTATTTTGGTCTTTTTTAGAAAAAAATGATAATTGATATTTTTTAAGGTGTTAGACTTCAGGTTTTGATTTTTTGAAAAAAATTGGAAAAATAGAAACTTGTACGTGTTAGTCTTCAATCCCGGAGTTTTTTGAGAAAAACATGAAAAATGAAGTATTTTGCTCATTTTAGAGAACTATTTTGGTCTATTTTAGAAAAAATGATAATTGATATTTTTGAAGGTGTTAGACTTCAGTTTTTTATTTTTTGCAAAAAATTGGAAAAATTGAAATTTGTATGTGTTAGTCTTCAATCACGAAGTTTTTTGAGAAAAACATGAAAAATGAAGTATTTTGCTCATTTTAGAGAACTATTTTGGTCTATTTTAGAAAAAATGATAATTGATATTTTTGAAGGTGTTAGACTTCAGTTTTTTATTTTTTGCAAAAAATTGGAAAAATTGAAATTTGTATGTGTTAGTCTTCAATCACGAAGTTTTTTGAGAAAAACATGAAAAATGAAGTATTTTGCTCATTTTAGAGAACTATTTTGGACTCTTTTAGAAAAAATGATAATTGATATTTTTGAAGGTGTTAGACTTAAGTTTTTGATTTTTTTCAAAAATTGGAAAAATTGAAATTTGTATGTGTTAGTCTTCAATCACAGAATTTTTTGGGAAAAACATGAAAAATGAAGTATTTTGGTCATTTTAGAGAACTATTTTGGTCTTTTTTAGAAAAAATGATAATTGATATTTTTGAAGGTGTTAGACTTCAGGTTTTGATTTTTTGCAAAAAATTGGAAAAATAGAAATTTGTACGTGTTAGTCTTCAATCCCGGAGTTTTTTGAGAAAAACATTAAAAATGAAGTATTTTGCTCATTTTAGAGAACTATTTTGGTCTATTTTGGAAAAAATGATAATTGATATTTTTGAAGGTGTTAGACTTCAGTTTTTTATTTTTTGCAAAAAATTGGAAAAATTGAAATTTGTATGTGTTAGTCTTCAATCACGAAGTTTTTAGAGAAAAACATGAAAAATGAAGTATTTTGCTCATTTTAGAGAACTATTTTGGTCTATTTTAGAAAAAATGATAATTGATATTTTTGAAGGTGTTAGACTTCAGTTTTTTATTTTTTGCAAAAAATTGGAAAAATTGAAATTTGTATGTGTTAGTCTTCAATCACGAAGTTTTTTGAGAAAAACATGAAAAATGAAGTATTTTGCTCATTTTAGAGAACTATTTTGGACTCTTTTAGAAAAAATGATAATTGATATTTTTGAAGGTGTTAGACTTCAGTTTTTGATTTTATGCAAAAAATAGGAAAAATAGAAATTTGTATGTGTTAGTCTTAAATCCCGGAATTTTTTGAGAAAAACATGAAAAATGAAGTATTTTGCTCATTTTAGAGAACTATTTTGGTCTTTTTTAGAAAAAATGATAATTGATATTTTTGAGGGTGTTAGACTTCAATTTTTGATTTTTTGCAAAAAATTGGAAAAATAGAAATTTGTATGTGTTAGTCTTCAATCACGAAGTTTTTTGAGAAAAACATGAAAAATGAAATATTTTGCTCATTTTAGAGAACTATTTTGGACTCTTTTAGAAAGAATGATAATTGATATTTTTGAAGGTATTAGACTTCAGTTTTTGATTTTTTGCAAAAAATTGTAAAAATAGAACTTTGTATGTGTTAGTCTTCAATCACGGAATTTTTTGAGAAAAACATGAATAATGAAGTATTTTGCTCATTTTAGAGAACTATTTTGGACTCTTTTAGAAAAAATGATAATTGATATTTTTGAAGGTGTTAGACTTCAGTTTTTTATTTTTTGCAAAAAATTGGAAAAATTGAAATTTGTATGTGTTAGTCTTCAATCACGAAGTTTTTTGAGAAAAACATGAAAAATGAAGTATTTTGCTCATTTTAGAGAACTATTTTGGGCTCTTTTAGAAAAAATGATAATTGATATTTTTGAAGGTGTTAGACTTAAGTTTTTGATTTTTTTCAAAAATTGGAAAAATTGAAATTTGTATGTGTTAGTCTTCAATCACAGAATTTTTTGGGAAAAACATGAAAAATGAAGTATTTTGCTCATTTTAGAGAACTATTTTGGTCTTTTTTAGAAAAAATGATAATTGATATTTTTGAGGGTGTTAGACTTCAATTTTTGATTTTTTGCAAAAAATTGTAAAAATAGAACTTTGTATGTGTTAGTCTTCAATCACGGAATTTTTTGAGAAAAACATGAATAATGAAGTATTTTGCTCATTTTAGAGAACTATTTTGGACTCTTTTAGAAACAATGATAATTGATATTTTTGAAGGTGTTAGACTTAAGTTTTTGATTTTTTGCAAAAATTGGAAAAATAGAAATTTGTATGTGTTAGTCTTCAATCACGGAATTTTTTGAGAAAAAAATGAAAAATGAAGTATTTTGCTCATTTTAGAGAACTATTTTGGTCTTTTTTAGAAAAAATGATAATTGATATTTTTGAGGGTGTTAGACTTCAATTTTTGATTTTTTGCAAAAAATTGGAAAAATAGAAATTTGTATGTGTTAGTCTTCAATCACGGAATTTTTTGAGAAAAACATGAAAAATGAAGTATTTTGCTCATTTTAGAGAACTATTTTGGTCTTTTTTAGAAAAAATGATAATTGATATTTTTGAAGGTCTTAGACTTCAGTTTTTGATTTTATGCAAAAAATAGGAAAAATAGAAATTTGTATGTGTTAGTCTTCAATCCCGGAGTTTTTTGAGAAAAACATGAAAAATGAAGTATTTTCCTCATTTTAGAGAACTATTTTGGACCCTTTTAGAAAAAATGATAATTGATATTTTTGAAGGTGTTAGACTTCAGTTTTTGATTTTTTGCAAAAAATAGGCAAAATAGAAATTTGTATGTGTTAGTCTTCAATCACGAAGTTTTTTGAGAAAAACATGAAAAATGAAGTATTTTGCTCATTTTAGAGAACTATTTTGGACTCTTTTAGAAAAAAATGATAATTGATATTTTTGAAGGTGTTAGACTTCAGTTTTTGATTTTATGCAAAAAATAGGAAAAATAGAAATTTGTATGTGTTAGTCTTAAATCCCGGAATTTTTTGAGAAAAACATGAAAAATGAAGTATTTTGCTCATTTTAGAGAACTATTTTGGTCTTTTTTTGAAAAAATGATAATTGATATTTTTGAGGGTGTTAGACTTCAATTTTTGATTTTTTGCAAAAAATTGGAAAAATAGAAATTTGTATGTGTTAGTCTTCAATCACGAAGTTTTTTGAGAAAAACATGAAAAATGAAATATTTTGCTCATTTTAGAGAACTATTTTGGACTCTTTTAGAAAGAATGATAATTGATATTTTTGAAGGTATTAGACTTCAGTTTTTGATTTTTTGCAAAAAATAGGCAAAATAGAAATTTGTATGTGTTAGTGTTCAATCACGAAGTTTTTTTAGAAAAACATGAAAAATGAAGTATTTTGCTCAATTTAGAGAACTATTTTGGAATCTTTTAGAAAAAAATGATAATTGATATTTTTGAAGGCGACTTCAGTTTTTGATTTTATGCAAAAAATAGGAAAAATAGAAATTTGTATGTGTTAATCTTCAATCCCGGAATTTTTTGAGAAAAACATGAAAAATTAAGTATTTTGCTCATTTTAGAGAACTATTTTGGCCTTTTTTAGAAAAAATGATAATTGATATTTTTGAAGGTGTTAGACTTCATTTTTTGATTTTTTGCAAAAAATAGGAAAAATAGAAATTTGTATGTGTTAGTCTTCAATCACGAAGTTTTTTTAGAAAAACATGAAAAATGAAATATTTTGCTCATTTTAGAGAACTATTTTGGACTCTTTTAGAAAAAATGATAATTGATATTTTTGAAGGTGTTCGACTTAAGTTTTTGATTTTGTGCAAAAAATAGGAAAAATAGAAATTTGTATGTGTTAGTCTTCAATCACGGAATTTTTTGAGAAAAACATGAAAAATGAAGTATTTTGCTCATTTTAGAGAACAATTTTGGTCTTTTTTAGAAAAAATGATAATTGATATTTTTGAAGGTGTTAGACTTCAGTTTTTGATTTTATGAAAAAATTGGAAAAATAGAAATTTGTATGTGTTAGTCTTCAATCCCGGAGTTTTTTGAGAAAAACATTAAAAATGAAGTATTTTGCTCATTTTAGAGAACTATTTTGGTCTATTTTTGAAAAAATGATAATTGATATTTTTGAAGGTGTTAGACTTCAGTTTTTTATTTTTTGCAAAAAATTGGAAAAATTGAAATTTGTATGAGTTAGTCTTCAATCAAGGAATTTTTTGAGAAAATCATGAAAAATGAAGTATTTTACTCATTTTAGAGAACTATTTTGGTATTTTTTAGAAAAAATGATAATTGATATTTTTGAAGGTGTTAGACTTCAGTTTTTGATTTTTTGCAAAAAATTGGAAAAATAGAAATTTGTATGTGTTAGTCTTCAATCACGGAATTTTTTGAGAAAAACATGAAAAATGAAGTATTTTGCTCATTTTAGAGAACTATTTTGGTCTTTTTTAGAAAAAATGATAATTGATATTTTTGAGGGTGTTAGACTTCAATTTTTGATTTTTTGCAAAAAATTGGAAAAATAGAAATTTGTATGTGTTAGTCTTCAATCACGAAGTTTTTTGAGAAAAACATGAAAAATGAAATATTTTGCTCATTTTAGAGAACTATTTTGGACTCTTTTAGAAAGAATGATAATTGATATTTTTGAAGGTATTAGACTTCAGTTTTTGATTTTTTGCAAAAAATTGTAAAAATAGAACTTTGTATGTGTTAGTCTTCAATCACGGAATTTTTTGAGAAAAACATGAATAATGAAGTATTTTGCTCATTTTAGAGAACTATTTTGGACTCTTTTAGAAAAAATGATAATTGATATTTTTGAAGGTGTTAGACTTCAGTTTTTTATTTTTTGCAAAAAATTGGAAAAATTGAAATTTGTATGTGTTAGTCTTCAATCACGAAGTTTTTTGAGAAAAACATGAAAAATGAAGTATTTTGCTCATTTTAGAGAACTATTTTGGACTCTTTTAGAAAAAATGATAATTGATATTTTTGAAGGTGTTAGACTTAAGTTTTTGATTTTTTTCAAAAATTGGAAAAATTGAAATTTGTATGTGTTAGTCTTCAATCACAGAATTTTTTGGGAAAAACATGAAAAATGAAGTATTTTGCTCATTTTAGAGAACTATTTTGGTCTTTTTTAGAAAAAATGATAATTGATATTTTTGAGGGTGTTAGACTTCAATTTTTGATTTTTTGCAAAAAATTGTAAAAATAGAACTTTGTATGTGTTAGTCTTCAATCACGGAATTTTTTGAGAAAAACATGAATAATGAAGTATTTTGCTCATTTTAGAGAACTATTTTGGACTCTTTTAGAAACAATGATAATTGATATTTTTGAAGGTGTTAGACTTAAGTTTTTGATTTTTTGCAAAAATTGGAAAAATAGAAATTTGTATGTGTTAGTCTTCAATCACGGAATTTTTTGAGAAAAAAATGAAAAATGAAGTATTTTGCTCATTTTAGAGAACTATTTTGGTCTTTTTTAGAAAAAATGATAATTGATATTTTTGAGGGTGTTAGACTTCAATTTTTGATTTTTTGCAAAAAATTGGAAAAATAGAAATTTGTATGTGTTAGTCTTCAATCACGGAATTTTTTGAGAAAAACATGAAAAATGAAGTATTTTGCTCATTTTAGAGAACTATTTTGGTCTTTTTTAGAAAAAATGATAATTGATATTTTTGAAGGTCTTAGACTTCAGTTTTTGATTTTATGCAAAAAATAGGAAAAATAGAAATTTGTATGTGTTAGTCTTCAATCCCGGAGTTTTTTGAGAAAAACATGAAAAATGAAGTATTTTGCTCATTTTAGAGAACTATTTTGGACTCTTTTAGAAAGAATGATAATTGATATTTTTGAAGGTATTAGACTTCAGTTTTTGATTTTTTGCAAAAAATTGTAAAAATAGAACTTTGTATGTGTTAGTCTTCAATCACGGAATTTTTTGAGAAAAACATGAATAATGAAGTATTTTGCTCATTTTAGAGAACTATTTTGGACTCTTTTAGAAAAAATGATAATTGATATTTTTGAAGGTGTTAGACTTCAGTTTTTTATTTTTTGCAAAAAATTGGAAAAATTGAAATTTGTATGTGTTAGTCTTCAATCACGAAGTTTTTTGAGAAAAACATGAAAAATGAAGTATTTTGCTCATTTTAGAGAACTATTTTGGACTCTTTTAGAAAAAATGATAATTGATATTTTTGAAGGTGTTAGACTTAAGTTTTTGATTTTTTTCAAAAATTGGAAAAATTGAAATTTGTATGTGTTAGTCTTCAATCACAGAATTTTTTGGGAAAAACATGAAAAATGAAGTATTTTGCTCATTTTAGAGAACTATTTTGGTCTTTTTTAGAAAAAATGATAATTGATATTTTTGAGGGTGTTAGACTTCAATTTTTGATTTTTTGCAAAAAATTGTAAAAATAGAACTTTGTATGTGTTAGTCTTCAATCACGGAATTTTTTGAGAAAAACATGAATAATGAAGTATTTTGCTCATTTTAGAGAACTATTTTGGACTCTTTTAGAAACAATGATAATTGATATTTTTGAAGGTGTTAGACTTAAGTTTTTGATTTTTTGCAAAAATTGGAAAAATAGAAATTTGTATGTGTTAGTCTTCAATCACGGAATTTTTTGAGAAAAAAATGAAAAATGAAGTATTTTGCTCATTTTAGAGAACTATTTTGGTCTTTTTTAGAAAAAATGATAATTGATATTTTTGAGGGTGTTAGACTTCAATTTTTGATTTTTTGCAAAAAATTGGAAAAATAGAAATTTGTATGTGTTAGTCTTCAATCACGGAATTTTTTGAGAAAAACATGAAAAATGAAGTATTTTGCTCATTTTAGAGAACTATTTTGGTCTTTTTTAGAAAAAATGATAATTGATATTTTTGAAGGTCTTAGACTTCAGTTTTTGATTTTATGCAAAAAATAGGAAAAATAGAAATTTGTATGTGTTAGTCTTCAATCCCGGAGTTTTTTGAGAAAAACATGAAAAATGAAGTATTTTGCTCATTTTAGAGAACTATTTTGGTCTATTTTAGAAAAAATGATAATTGATATTTTTGAAGGTGTTAGACTTCAGTTTTTTATTTTTTGAAAAAAATTGGAAAAATTGAAATTTGTATGTGTTAGTCTTCAATCACGAAGTTTTTTGAGAAAAACATGAAAAATGAAGTATTTTCCTCATTTTAGAGAACTATTTTGGACCCTTTTAGAAAAAATGATAATTGATATTTTTGAAGGTGTTAGACTTCAGTTTTTGATTTTTTGCAAAAAATAGGCAAAATAGAAATTTGTATGTGTTAGTCTTCAATCACGAAGTTTTTTGAGAAAAACATGAAAAATGAAGTATTTTGCTCATTTTAGAGAACTATTTTGGACTCTTTTAGAAAAAAATGATAATTGATATTTTTGAAGGTGTTAGACTTCAGTTTTTGATTTTATGCAAAAAATAGGAAAAATAGAAATTTGTATGTGTTAGTCTTAAATCCCGGAATTTTTTGAGAAAAACATGAAAAATGAAGTATTTTGCTCATTTTAGAGAACTATTTTGGTCTTTTTTTGAAAAAATGATAATTGATATTTTTGAGGGTGTTAGACTTCAATTTTTGATTTTTTGCAAAAAATTGGAAAAATAGAAATTTGTATGTGTTAGTCTTCAATCACGAAGTTTTTTGAGAAAAACATGAAAAATGAAATATTTTGCTCATTTTAGAGAACTATTTTGGACTCTTTTAGAAAGAATGATAATTGATATTTTTGAAGGTATTAGACTTCAGTTTTTGATTTTTTGCAAAAAATAGGCAAAATAGAAATTTGTATGTGTTAGTGTTCAATCACGAAGTTTTTTTAGAAAAACATGAAAAATGAAGTATTTTGCTCAATTTAGAGAACTATTTTGGAATCTTTTAGAAAAAAATGATAATTGATATTTTTGAAGGCGACTTCAGTTTTTGATTTTATGCAAAAAATAGGAAAAATAGAAATTTGTATGTGTTAATCTTCAATCCCGGAATTTTTTGAGAAAAACATGAAAAATTAAGTATTTTGCTCATTTTAGAGAACTATTTTGGCCTTTTTTAGAAAAAATGATAATTGATATTTTTGAAGGTGTTAGACTTCATTTTTTGATTTTTTGCAAAAAATAGGAAAAATAGAAATTTGTATGTGTTAGTCTTCAATCACGAAGTTTTTTTAGAAAAACATGAAAAATGAAATATTTTGCTCATTTTAGAGAACTATTTTGGACTCTTTTAGAAAAAATGATAATTGATATTTTTGAAGGTGTTCGACTTAAGTTTTTGATTTTGTGCAAAAAATAGGAAAAATAGAAATTTGTATGTGTTAGTCTTCAATCACGGAATTTTTTGAGAAAAACATGAAAAATGAAGTATTTTGCTCATTTTAGAGAACAATTTTGGTCTTTTTTAGAAAAAATGATAATTGATATTTTTGAAGGTGTTAGACTTCAGTTTTTGATTTTATGAAAAAATTGGAAAAATAGAAATTTGTATGTGTTAGTCTTCAATCCCGGAGTTTTTTGAGAAAAACATTAAAAATGAAGTATTTTGCTCATTTTAGAGAACTATTTTGGTCTATTTTTGAAAAAATGATAATTGATATTTTTGAAGGTGTTAGACTTCAGTTTTTTATTTTTTGCAAAAAATTGGAAAAATTGAAATTTGTATGAGTTAGTCTTCAATCAAGGAATTTTTTGAGAAAATCATGAAAAATGAAGTATTTTGCTCATTTTAGAGAACTATTTTGGTATTTTTTAGAAAAAATGATAATTGATATTTTTGAAGGTGTTAGACTTCAGTTTTTGATTTTATGCAAAAAATAGGAAAAATAGAAATTTGTATGTGTTAGTCTTCAATCCCGGAGTTTTTCGAGAAAAACATGAAAAATGAAGTATTTTGCTCATTTTAGAGAACTATTTTGGACTCTTTTAGAAAAAATGATAATTGATATTTTTGAAGGTGTTAGACTTCAGTTTTTGATTTTTTGAAAAAATTGGAAAAATAGAAATTTGTTTGTGTTAGTCTTCAATCACAGAATTTTTTGGGAAAAACATGAAAAATGAAGTATTTTGCTCATTTTAGAGAACTATTTTGGTCTTTTTTAGAAAAAATGATAATTGATATTTTTGAGGGTGTTAGACTTCAATTTTTGATTTTTTGCAAAAAATTGGAAAAATAGAAATTTGTATGTGGTAGTCTTCAATCACGAAGTTTTTTGAGAAAAACATGAAAAATGAAATATTTTGCTCATTTTAGAGAACTATTTTGGACTCTTTTAGAAAGAATGATAATTGATATTTTTGAAGGTATTAGACTTCAGTTTTTGATTTTTTGCAAAAAATAGGCAAAATAGAAATTTGTATGTGTTAGTGTTCAATCACGAAGTTTTTTTAGAAAAACATGAAAAATGAAGTATTTTGCTCAATTTAGAGAACTATTTTGGACTCTTTTAGAAAAAAATGATAATTGATATTTTTGAAGGTGTTAGACTTCAGTTTTTGATTTTATGCAAAAAATAGGAAAAATAGAAATTTGTATTTGTTAATCTTCAATCCCGTAATTTTTTGAGAAAAACATGAAAAATTAAGTATTTTGCTCATTTTAGAGAACTATTTTGGCCTTTTTTAGAAAAAATGATAATTGATATTTTTGAAGGTGTTAGACTTCATTTTTTGATTTTTTGCAAAAAATAGGAAAAATAGAAATTTGTATGTGTTAGTCTTCAATCACGAAGTTTTTTTAGAAAAAACATGAAAAATGAAATATTTTGCTCATTTTAGAGAACTATTTTGGACTCTTTTAGAAAAAATGATAATTGATATTTTTGAAGGTGTTCGACTTAAGTTTTTGATTTTGTGCAAAAAATACGAAAAATAGAAATTTGTATGTGTTAGTCTTCAATCACGGAATTTTTTGAGAAAAACATGAAAAATGAAGTATTTTGCTCATTTTAGAGAACTATTTTGGTCTATTTTAGAAAAAATGATAATTGATATTTTTGAAGGTGTTAGACTTCAGTTTTTTATTTTTTGCAAAAAATTGGAAAAATTGAAATTTGTATGAGTTAGTCTTCAATCAAGGAATTTTTTGAGAAAATCATGAAAAATGAAGTATTTTGCTCATTTTAGAGAACTATTTTGGTCTTTTTTAGAAAAAATGATAATTGATATTTTTGAAGGTGTTAGACTTCAGTTTTTGATTTTATTCAAAAAATAGGAAAAATAGAAATTTGTATGTGTTAGTCTTCAATCCCGGAGTTTTTCGAGAAAAACATGAAAAATGAAGTATTTTGCTCATTTTAGAGAACTATTTTGGACTCTTTTAGAAAAAATGATAATTGATATTTTTGAAGGTGTTAGACTTAAGTTTTTGATTTTTTGAAAAAATTGGAAAAATAGAAATTTGTTTGTTAACAGTCTTCAATCACAGAATTTTTTGGGAAAAACATGAAAAATGATGTATTTTGCTCATTTTAGAGAACTATTTTGGTCTTTTTTAGAAAAAATGATAATTGATATTTTTGAGGGTGTTAGACTTCAATTTTTGTTTTTTGCAAAAAATTGGAATAATAGAAATTTGTATGTGTTAGTCTTCAATCACGGAATTTTTTGAGAAAAACATGAAAAATGAAGTATTTTGCTCATTTTAGAGAACTATTTTGGACTCTTTTAGAAACAATGATAATTGATATTTTTGAAGGTGTTAGACTTAAGTTTTTGATTTTTTGCAAAAATTGGAAAAATAGAAATTTGTATGTGTTAGTCTTCAATCACGGAATTTTTTGAGAAAAAAATGAAAAATGAAGTATTTTGCTCATTTTAGAGAACTATTTTGGTCTTTTTTAGAAAAAATGATAATTGATATTTTTGAGGGTGTTAGACTTCAATTTATGATTTTTTGCAAAAAATTGGAAGAATAGAAATTTGTATGTGTTAGTCTTCAATCACGGAATTTTTTGAGAAAAACATGAAAAATGAAGTATTTTGCTCATTTTAGAGAACTATTTTGGTCTTTTTTAGATAAAATGATAATTGATATTTTTGAAGGTCTTAGACTTCAGTTTTTGATTTTATGCAAAAAATAGGAAAAATAGAAATTTGTATGTGTTAGTCTTCAATCCCGGAGTTTTTTGAGAAAAACATGAAAAATGAAGTATTTTGCTCATTTTAGAGAACTATTTTGGTCTATTTTAGAAAAAATGATAATTGATATTTTTGAAGGTGTTAGACTTCAGTTTTTTATTTTTTGAAAAAAATTGGAAAAGTTGAAATTTGTATGTGTTAGTCTTCCATCACGAAGTTTTTTGAGAAAAACATGAAAAATGAAGTATTTTGCTCATTTTAGAGAACTATTTTGGACTCTTTTAGAAAAAAATGATAATTGATATTTTTGAAGGTGTTAGACTTCAGTTTTTGATTTTATGCAAAAAATAGGAAAATTAGAAATTTGTATGTGTTAGTCTTCAATCCCGGAATTTTTTGAGAAAAACATGAAAAATGAAGTATTTTGCTCAGTTTAGAGAACTATTTTGGTCTTTTTTAGAAAAAATGATAATTGATATTTTTGAGGGTGTTAGACTTCAATTTTGGATTTTTTGCAAAAAATTGGAAAAATAGAAATTTGTATGTGTTAGTCTTCAATCACGGAATTTTTTGAGAAAAACATTAAAAATGAAGTATTTTGCTCATTTTAGAGAACTATTTTGGTCTTTTTTAGAAAAAATGATAATAGATATTTTTGAAGGTGTTAGACTTCAGTATTTGATTTTATGGAAAAAATATGAAAAATAGAAATTTGTATGTGTTAGTCTTCAATCCCGGATTTTTTTGAGAAAAACATGAAAAATGAAGTATTTTGCTCATTTTAGAGAACTATTTTGGACTCTTTTAGAAAAAAATGATAATTGATATTTTTGAAGGTGTTAGACTTAAGCTTTTGATTTTTTGCAAAAATTGGAAAAATAGAAATTTGTATGTGTTAGTCTTCAATCACGAAATTTTTTGAGAAAAACATGAAAAATGAAGTATTTTGCTCATTTTAGAGAACTATTTTGAACTCTTTTAGAAAAAAATGATAATTGATATTTTTGAAGGTGTTAGACTTAAGCTTTTGATTTTTTGCAAAAATTGGAAAAATAGAAATTTGTATGTGTTAGTCTTCAATCACGAAATTTTTTGAGAAAAACATGAAAAATGAAGTATTTTGCTCATTTTAGAGAACTATTTTGGACTATTTTAGAAAAAATGATAATTGATATTTTTGAAAGTGTTAGACTTCAGTTTTTTATTTTTTGCAAAAAATTGTAAAAATTGAAATTTGTATGTGTTAGTCTTCAATCACGAAGTTTTTGGAGAAAAACATGAAAAATGAAGTATTTTGCTCATTTTAGAGAACTATTTTGGTCTTTTTTAGAAAAAATGATAATTGATATTTTTGAGGGTGTTAGACTTCAATTTTTGATTTTTTGCAAAAAATTGGAAAAATAGAAATTTGTATGTGTTAGTCTTCAATCACGAAGTTTTTTGAGAAAAACATGAAAAATGAAATATTTTGCTCATTTTAGAGAACTATTTTGGACTCTTTTAGAAAGAATGATAATTGATATTTTTGAAGGTATTAGACTTCAGTTTTTGATTTTTTGCAAAAAATTGGCAAAATAGAAATTTGTATGTGTTAGTGTTCAATCACGAATTTTTTTTAGAAAAACATGAAAAATGAAGTATTTTGCTCAATTTAGAGAACTATTTTGGAATCTTTTAGAAAAAAATGATAATTGATATTTTTGAAGGTGTTAGACTTCAGTTTTTGATTTTATGCAAAAAATAGGAAAAATAGAAATTTGTATGTGTTAATCTTCAATCCCGGAATTTTTTGAGAAAAACATGAAAAATTAAGTATTTTGCTCATTTTAGAGAACTATTTTGGCCTTTATTAGAAAAAATGATAATTGATATTTTTGAAGGTGTTAGACTTCATTTTTTGATTTTTTGCAAAAAATAGGAAAAATAGAAATTTGTATGTGTTAGTCTTCAATCACGAAGTTTTTTTAGAAAAACATGAAAAATGAAATATTTTGCTCATTTTAGAGAACTATTTTGGACTCTTTTAGAAAAAATGATAATTGATATTTTTGAAGTTGTTCGACTTAAGTTTTTGATTTTGTGCAAAAAATAGGAAAAATAGAAATTTGTATGTGTTAGTCTTCAATCACGGAATTTTTTGAGAAAAACATGAAAAATGAAGTATTTTGCTCATTTTAGAGAACTATTTTGGTCTTTTTTAGAAAAAAAGATAATTGATATTTTTGAAGGTGTTAGACTTCAGTTTTTGATTTTATGAAAAAATAGGAAAAATAGAAATTTGTATGTGTTAGTCTTCAATCCCGGAGTTTTTTGAGAAAAACATGAAAAATGAAGTATTTTGCTCATTTTAGAGAACTATTTTGGTCTATTTTAGAAAAAATGATAATTGATATTTTTGAAGGTGTTAGACTTCAGTTTTTTATTTTTTGCAAAAAATTGGAAAAATTGAAATTTGTATGAGTTAGTCTTCAATCAAGGAATTTTTTGAGAAAATCATGAAAAATGAAGTATTTTGCTCATTTTAGAGAACTATTTTGGTCTTTTTTAGAAAAAATGATAATTGATATTTTTGAAGGTGTTAGACTTCAGTTTTTGATTTTATGGAAAAAATAGGAAAAATAGAAATTTGTATGTGTTAGTCTTCAATCCCGGAGTTTTTCGAGAAAAACATGAAAAATGAAGTATTTTGCTCATTTTAGAGAACTATTTTGGACTCTTTTAGAAACAATGATAATTGATTTTTTTGAAGGTGTTAGACTTAAGTTTTTGATTTTTTGCAAAAATTGGAAAAATAGAAATTTGTATGTGTTAGTCTTCTATCACGGAATTTTTTGAGAAAAAAATGAAAAATGAAGTATTTTGCTCATTTTAGAGAACTATTTTGGTCTTTTTTAGAAAAAATGATAATTGATATTTTTGAGGGTGTTAGACTTCAATTTTTGATTTTTTGCAAAAAATTGGAAAAATAGAAATTTGTATGTGTTAGTCTTCAATCACGGAATTTTTTGAGAAAATCATGAAAAATGAAGTATTTTGCTCATTTTAGAGAACTATTTTGGTCTTTTTTAGAAAAAATGATAATTGATATTTTTGAAGGTGTTAGACTTCAGTTTTTGATTTTATGCAAAAAATAGGAAAAATAGAAATTTGTATGTGTTAGTCTTCAATGCCGGAGTTTTCTGAGAAAAACATGAAAAATGAAGTATTTTGCTCATTTTAGAGAACTATTTTGGTCTATTTTAGAAAAAATGATAATTGATATTTTTGAAGGTGTTAGACTTCAGTTTTTTATTTTTTGAAAAAAATTGGAAAAATTGAAATTTGTATGTGTTAGTCTTCAATCACGAAGTTTTTTGAGAAAAACATGAAAAATGAAGTATTTTGCTCATTTCAGAGAACTATTTTGGACTCTTTTAGAAAAAAATGATAATTGATATTTTTGAAGGTGTTAGACTTCAGTTTTTGATTTTATGCAAAAAATAGGAAAAATAGAAATTTGTATGTGTTAGTCTTCAATCCCGGAATTTTTTGAGAAAAACATGAAAAATGAAGTATTTTGCTCAGTTTAGAGAACTATTTTGGTCTTTTTTAGAAAAAATGATAATTGATATTTTTGAGGGTGTCAGACTTCAATTTTTGATTTTTTACAAAAAAATGGAAAAATAGAAATTTGTATGTGTTAGTCTTCAATCACGGAATTTTTTGAGAAAAACATTAAAAATGAAGTATTTTGCTCATTTTAGAGAACTATTTTGGTCTTTTTTAGAAAAAATGATAATAGATATTTTTGAAGGTGTTAGACTTCAGTATTTGATTTTATGGAAAAAAATATGAAAAATAGAAATTTGTATGTGTTAGTCTTCAATCCCGGAGTTTTTTGAGAAAAACATGAAAAATAAAGTATATTGCTCATTTTAGAGAACTATTTTGGTCTATTTTAGAAAAAATGATAATTGATATTTTTGAAAGTGTTAGACTTCAGTTTTTTATTTTTTGCAAAAAATTGTAAAAATTGAAATTTGTATGTGTTAGTCTTCAATCACGAAGTTTTTGGAGAAAAACATGAAAAATGAAGTATTTTGCTCATTTTAGAGAACTATTTTGGACTCTTTTAGAAAAAAATGATAATTGATATTTTTGAAGGTGTTAGACTTAAGCTTTTGATTTTTTGCAAAAATTGGAAAACTAGAAATTTGTATGTGTTAGTCTTCAATCACGAAATTTTTTGAGAAAAACATGAAAAATGAAGTATTTTGCTCATTTTAGAGAACTATTTTGAACTCTTTTAGAAAAAAATGATAATTGGTATTTTTGAAGGTGTTAGACTTAAGCTTTTGATTTTTTGCAAAAATTGGAAAAATAGAAATTTGTATGTGTTAGTCTTCAATCACGAAATTTTTTGAGAAAAACATGAAAAATGAAGTATTTTGCTCATTTTAGAGAACTATTTTGAACTCTTTTAGAAAAAAATGATAATTGGTATTTTTGAAGGTGTTAGACTTAAGCTTTTGATTTTTTGCAAAAATTGGAAAAATAGAAATTTGTATGTGTTAGTCTTCAATCACGAAATTTTTTGAGAAAAACATGAAAAATGAAGTATTTTGCTCATTTTAGAGAACTATTTTGGTCTATTTTAGAAAAAATGATAATTGATATTTTTGAAGGTGTTAGACTTCAGTTTTTTATTTTTTGCAAAAAATTGTAAAAATTGAAATTTTTATGTGTTAGTCTTCAATCACGAAGTTTTTGGAGAAAAACATGAAAAATGAAGTATTTTGCTCATTTTAGAGAACTATTTTGAACTCTTTTAGAAAAAAATGATAATTGATATTTTTGAAGGTGTTAGACTTAAGCTTTTGATTTTTTGCAAAAATTGGAAAAATAGAAATTTGTATGTGTTAGTCTTCAATCACGAAATTTTTTGAGAAAAACATGAAAAATGAAGTATTTTGCTCATTTTAGAGAACTATTTTGGTCTATTTTAGAAAAAATGATAATTGATATTTTTGAAGGTGTTAGACTTCAGTTTTTTATTTTTTGAAAAAAATTGGAAAAATTGAAATTTGTATGTGTTAGTCTTCAATCACGAAGTTTTTTGAGAAAAACATGAAAAATGAAGTATTTTGCTCATTTCAGAGAACTATTTTGGACACTTTTAGAAAAAAATGATAATTGATATTTTTGAAGGTGTTAGACTTCAGTTTTTGATTTTATGCAAAAAATAGGAAAAATAGAAATTTGTATGTGTTAGTCTTCAATCCCGGAATTTTTTGAGAAAAACATGAAAAATGAAGTATTTTGCTCAGTTTAGAGAACTATTTTGGTCTTTTTTAGAAAAAATGATAATTGATATTTTTGAGGGTGTCAGACTTCAATTTTTGATTTTTTACAAAAAATTGGAAAAATAGAAATTTGTATGTGTTAGTCTTCAATCACGGAATTTTTTGAGAAAAACATTAAAAATGAAGTATTTTGCTCATTTTAGAGAACTATTTTGGTCTTTTTTAGAAAAAATGATAATAGATATTTTTGAAGGTGTTAGACTTCAGTATTTGATTTTATGGAAAAAATATGAAAAATAGAAATCTGTATGTGTTAGTCTTCAATCCCGGAGTTTTTTGAGAAAAACATGAAAAATAAAGTATTTTGCTCATTTTAGAGAACTATTTTGGTCTATTTTAGAAAAAATGATAATTGATATTTTTGAAGGTGTTAGACTTCAGTTTTTTATTTTTTGCAAAAAATTGTAAAAATTGAAATTTGTATGTGTTAGTCTTCAATCACGAAGTTTTTGGAGAAAAACATGAAAAATGAAGTATTCTGCTCATTTTAGAGAACTATTTTGGACTCTTTTAGAAAAAAATGATAATTGATATTTTTGAAGGTGTTAGACTTAAGCTTTTGATTTTTTGCAAAAATTGGAAAACTAGAAATTTGTATGTGTTAGTCTTCAATCACGAAATTTTTTGAGAAAAACATGAAAAATGAAGTATTTTGCTCATTTTAGAGAACTATTTTGAACTCTTTTAGAAAAAAATGATAATTGATATTTTTGAAGGTGTTAGACTTAAGCTTTTGATTTTTTGCAAAAATTGGAAAAATAGAAATTTGTATGTGTTAGTCTTCAATCACGAAATTTTTTGAGAAAAACATGAAAAATGAAGTATTTTGCTCATTTTAGAGAACTATTTTGGTCTATTTTAGAAAAAATGATAATTGATATTTTTGAAGGTGTTAGACTTCAGTTTTTTATTTTTTGCAAAAAATTGTAAAAATTGAAATTTTTATGTGTTAGTCTTCAATCACGAAGTTTTTGGAGAAAAACATGAAAAATGAAGTATTTTGCTCATTTTAGAGAACTATTTTGAACTCTTTTAGAAAAAAATGATAATTGATATTTTTGAAGGTGTTAGACTTAAGCTTTTGATTTTTTGCAAAAATTGGAACAATAGAAATTTGTATGTGTTAGTCTTCAATCACGAAATTTTTTGAGAAAAACATGAAAAATGAAGTATTTTGCTCATTTTAGAGAACTATTTTGGTCTTTTTTAGAAAAAATGATAATTGATATTTTCGAGGGTGTTAGACTTCAATTTTTAATTTTTTGCAAAAAATAGGAAAAATAGAAATTTGTATTTGTTACTCTTCAATCACGAAGTTTTTTGAGAAAAAAACATGAAAAATGAAGTATTTTGCTCATTTTAGAGAACTATTTTGGACTCTTTTAGAAAAAATGATAATTGATATTTTTGAAGGTGTTATGGACTTCAGTTTTTTATTTTTTGCAGAAAATAGGAAAAATAGAATTTTGTATATGTTAGTCTTCAATCACGAATTTTTTTGAGAAAAACATGAAAAATGAAGTATTTTGCTCATTTTAGAGAACTATTTTGGACTTTTTTAGACTTCAGTTTTTGATTTTTTGCAAAAAATTGGAAAAATTGAAATTTGTATGTGTTAGTCTTCAATCACGGAATTTTTTGAGAAAATCATGAAAAATGAAGTATTTTGCTCATTTTAGAGAACTATTTTGGTCTTTTTTAGAAAAAATGATAATTGATATTTTTGAAGGTGTTAGACTTTAGTTTTTGATTTTATGCAAAAAATAGGAAAAATAGAAATTTGTATGTGTTAGTCTTCAATCCCGGTACTTTTTGAGAAAAACATGAAAAATGAAGTATTTTGCTCATTTTAGAGTACTATTTTGGTCTTTTTTAGAAAAAATGATAATTGATATTTTTGAAGGTGTTAGACTTCAGTTTTTTATTTTTTGCAAAAAATTGGAAAAAATGAAATTTGTATGTGTTAGTCTTCAATCACGGAATTTTTTGAGAAAATCATGAAAAATGAAGTATTTTGCTCATTCTAGAGAACTATTTTGGTCTTTTTTAGAAAAAATGATAATTGATATTTTTGAAGGTGTTAGACTTTAGTTTTTGATTTTATGGAAAAATATGAAAAATAGAAATTTGTATGTGTTAGTCTTCAATCACGGAGTTTTTTGAGAAAAACATGAAAAATGAAGTATTTTGCTCATTTTAGAGAACTATTTTGGTCTATTTTAGAAAGAATGATAATTGATATTTTTGAAGGTGTTAGACTTCAGTTTTTTATTTTTTGAAAAAAATTGGAAAAATTGAAATTTGTATGTGTTAGTCTTCAATCACGAAGTTTTTTTAGAAAAACATGAAAAATGAAGTATTTTGCTCATTTTAGAGAACTATTTTGGACTCTTTTAGAAAAAAATGATAATTGATATTTTTGAAGGTCTTAGACTTCAGTTTTTAATTTTATGCAAAAAATAGGAAAAATAAAAATTTGTATGTGTTAGTCTTCAATCCCGGAGTTTTTTGAGAAAAACATGAAAAATGAAGTATTTTGCTCATTTTAGAGAACTATTTTGGTCTATTTTAGAAAAAATGATAATTGATATTTTTGAAGGTGACTTCAGTTTTTGATTTTTTGAAAAAAATAGGCAAAATAGAAATTTGTATGTGTTAGTCTTCAATCACGAAGTTTTTTGAGAAAAACATGAAAAATGAAGTATTTTGCTCATTTTAAGGAACTATTTTGGTCTTTTTTTGAAAAAATTATAATTGGTATTTTTGAAGGTGTTAGACTTAAGTTTTTGATTTTTTGCAAAAATTGGAAAAATACAAATTTGTATGTGTTAGTCTTCAATCACAGAATTTTTTGAGAAAAACATGAAAAATGAAGTATTTTGCTCATTTTAAAGAACTATTTTGGTCTTTTTTAGAAAAAATGATAATTGATATTTTTGAGGGTGTTAGACTTCAATTTTTGTTTTTTGCAAAAAATTGGAATAATAGAAATTTGTATGTGTTAGTCTTCAATCACGGAATTTTTTGAGAAAAACATGAAAAATGAAGTATTTTGCTCATTTTAGAGAACTATTTTGGACTCTTTTAGAAACAATGATAATTGATATTTTTGAAGGTGTTAGACTTAAGTTTTTTTGATTTTTTGCAAAAATTATAAAAATAGAAATTTGTATGTGTTAGTCTTCAATCACGGAATTTTTTGAGAAAAAAATGAAAAATGAAGTATTTTGCTCATTTTAGAGAACTATTTTGGTCTTTTTTAGAAAAAATGATAATTGATATTTTTGAGGGTGTTAGACTTCAATTTTTGATTTTTTGCAAAAAATTGGAAAAATAGAAATTTGTATGTGTTAGTCTTCAATCACGGAATTTTTTGAGAAAAACATGAAAAATGAAGTATTTTGCTCATTTTAGAGAACTATTTTGGTCTTTTTTAGAAAAAATGATAATTGATATTTTTGAAGGTCTTAGACTTCAGTTTTTGATTTTATGAAAAAAAATAGGAAAAATAGAAATTTGTATGTGTTAGTCTTCAATACCGGAGTTTTTTGAGAAAAACATGAAAAATGAAGTATTTTGCTCATTTTAGAGAACTATTTTGGTCTATTTTAGAAAAAATGATAATTGATATTTTGGAAGGTGTTAGACTTCAGTTTTTTATTTTTTGCAAAAAATTGGAAAAATTGAAATTTGTATGTGTTAGTCTTCAATCACGAAGTTTTTTGAGAAAAAACATGAATAATGAAGTATTTTGCTCATTTTAGAGAACTATTTTGGTCTTTTTTAGAAAAAAATGATAATTGATATTTTTTAGGGTGTTAGACTTCAGGTTTTGATTTTTTGCAAAAAATTGGAAAAATAGATATTTGTACGTGTTAGTCTTCAATCCCGGAGTTTTTTGAGAAAAACATGAAAAATGAAGTATTTTGCTCATTTTAGAGAACTATTTTGGTCTATTTTAGAAAAAATGATAATAGATATTTTTGAAGGTGTTAGACTTCAGTTTTTTATTTTTTGCAAAAAATTGGAAAAATTGAAATTTGTATGTGTTAGTCTTCAATCACGAAGTTTTTTGAGAAAAACATGAAAAATTAAGTATTTTGCTCATTTTAGAGAACTATTTTGGACTCTTTCAGAAAAAAAAATGATAATTGATATTTTTGAAGGTGTCAGACTTCAGTTTTTGATTTTATGCAAAAAATAGGAAAAATAGAAATTTGTTAGTCTTCAATCCCGCATTTTTTTAAGAAAAACATGAAAAATAAAGTATTTTGCTCATTGTAGAGAACTATTTTGTATTTTTTTAGAAAAAATGATAATTGATATTTTTGAAGGTGTTAGACTTCAGTTTTTGATTTTATGCAAAAAATAGGAAAAATAGAAATTTGTATGTGTTAGTCTTCAATCCCGGAGTTTTTTGAGAAAAACATGAAAAATGAAGTAATTTGCTCATTTTAGAGAACTATTTTGGTCTATTTTAGAAAAAATGATAATTGATATTTTTGAAGGTGTTAGACTTCAGTTTTTTATATTTTGCAAAATATTGGAAAAATTGAAATTTGTATGTGTTAGTCTTCAATCACGAAGTTTTTTGAGAAAAACATGAAAAATTAAGTATTTTGCTCATTTTAGAGAACTATTTTGGACTCTTTTAGAAAAAAAATGATAATTGATATTTTTGAAGGTGTTAGACTTCAGTTTTTTTTTTTATGCAAAAAAAAGGAAAAATAGAAATTTGTTAGTCTTCAATCCCGCATTTTTTTAAGAAAAACATGAAAAATAAAGTATTTTGCTCATTTTAGAGAACTATTTTGGTCTTTTTTAGAAAAAATGATAATTGATATTTTTGAAGGTGTTAGACTTCAGTTTTTTATTTTTTGAAAAAAATTGGAAAAATTGAAATTTGTATGTGTTAGTCTTCAATCATGAAGTTTTTTGAGAAAAACAGGAAAAATGAAGTATTTTGCTCATTTTAGAGAACTATTTTGGACTCTTTTAGAAAAAAATGATAATTGATATTTTTGAAGGTGTTAGACTTCAGTTTTTGATTTTATGCAGAAAATAGGAAAAATATAAATTTGTATGTGTTAGTCTTCAATCACGAAGTTTTTTGAGAAAAACATGTAAAATGAAGTATTTTGCTCATTTTAGGGAACTATTTTGGACTCTTTTAGAAAAAATGATAATTGATATTTTTGAAGGTGTTAGACTTCAGTTTTTGATTTTTTGCAAAAAATAGGCAAAATGGAAATTTGTATGTGTTAGTCTTCAATCACGAAGTTTTTTGAGAAAAACATGAAAAATGAAGTATTTTGCTCATTTTAGAGAACTATTTTGGACTCTTTTAGACAAAAAATGATAATTGATATTTTTGAAGGTGTTAGACTTCAGTTTTTGATTTTATGCAAAAAATAGGAAAAATAGAAATTTGTATGTGTTAGTCTTCAATCCCGGAATTTTTTGAGAAAAACATGAAAAATGAAGTATTTTGCTCATTTTAGAGAACTATTTTGGTCTTTTTTAGAAAAAATGATAATTGATATTTTTGAGGGTGTTAGACTTCAATTTTTGATTTTTTGCAAAAAATTGGAAAAATAGAAATTTGTATGTGTTAGTCTTCAATCACGGAATTTTTTGAGAAAAGCATGAAAGATGAAGTATTTTGCTCATTGTAGAGAACTATTTTGGTCTTTTTTAGAAAAAATGATAATTGATATTTTTGAAGGTGTTAGACTTCAGTATTTGATTTTATGGAAAAAATATGAAAAATAGAAATTTGTAAGTGTTAGTCTTCAATCCCGGAGTTTTTTGAGAAAAACATGAAAAATGAAGTATTTTGCTCATTTTAGAGAACTATTTTGGTCTATTTTAGAAAAAATGATAATTGATATTTTTGAAGGTGTTAGACTTTAGTTCTTTATTTTTTGCAAAAAATTGGAAAAATTGAAATTTGTATGTGTTAATCTTCAATCACGAAGTTTTTTGAGAAAAACATGAAAAATGAAGTATTTTGCTCATTTTAGAGAACTATTTTGGACTCTTTTAGAAAAAAATGATAATTGATATTTTTGAAGGTGTTAGATTTCAGTTTTTGATTTTATGCAAAAAATAGGAAAAATAGAAATTTGTTAGTCTTCAATCCCGGAGTTTTTTAAGAAAAACAAGAAAAATGAAGTATTTTGCTCATTTTAGAGAACTATTTTGGTCTTTTTTAGAAAAAATGATAATTGATATTTTTGAAGGTGTTAGACTTTAGTTTTTGATTTTTTACAAAAAATAGGAAAAATAGAAATTTGTATGTGTTAGTCTTCAATCACGAAGTTTTTTGAGAAAAACATGAAAAATGAAGTATTTTGCTCATTTTAGAGAACTATTTTGGACTCTTTTAGAAAAAAATGATAATTGATATTTTTGAAGGTGTTAGACTTCAGTTTTTGTTTTTTTGCAAAAAATAGGCAAAATAGAAATTTGTATGTGTTAGTCTTCAATCACGAAGTTTTTTGAGAAAAACATGAAAAATGAAGTATTTTGCTCATTTTAGAGAACTATTTTGGACTCATTTAGAAAAAAATGATAATTGATATTTTTGAAGGTGTTAGACTTCAGTTTTTGATTTTATGCAAAAAATAGGAAAAATAGAAATTTGTATGTGTTAGTCTTCAATCCCGGAATTTTTTGAGAAAAACATTAAAAATTAAGTATTTTGCTCATTTTAGAGAAATATTTTGGTCTTAGTTAGACTTCATTTTTTTATTTTTTGCAAAAAAATAGGAAAAATAGAAATTTGTATGTGTTAGTCTTCAATCACGAAGTTTTTTGAGAAAAACATGAAAAATGAAGTATTTTGCTCATTTTAGAGAACTATTTTGGACTCTTTTAGAAAAAATGATAATTGATATTTTTGAAGGTGTTAGACTTAAGTTTTTGATTTTTTTCAAAAATTGGAAAAATTGAAATTTGTATGTGTTAGTCTTCAATCACAGAATTTTTTGGGAAAAACATGAAAAATGAAGTATTTTGCTCATTTTAGAGAACTATTTTGGTCTTTTTTAGAAAAAATGACAATTGATATTTTTGAGGGTGTTAGACTTCAATTTTTTTTTTTTGCAAAAAAATTGAATAATAGAAATTTGTATGTGTTAGTCTTCAATCACGGAATTTTTTGAGAAAAACATGAACAATGAAGTATTTTGCTCATTTTAGAGAACTATTTTGGACTCTTTTAGAAACAATGATAATTGATATTTTTGATGGTGTTAGACTTAAGTTTTTGATTTTTTGCAAAAATTGGAAAAATAGAAATTTGTATGTGTTAGTCTTCAATCACGGAATTTTTTGAGAAAAAAATGAAAAATGAAGTATTTTGCTCATTTTAGAGAACTATTTTGGTCTTTTTTAGAAAAAATGATAATTGATATTTTTTAGGGTGTTAGACTTCAATTTTTGATTTTTTGCAAAAAATTGGAAAAATAGAACTTTGTATGTGTTAGTCTTCAATCACGGAATTGTTTGAGAAAAACATGAAAAATGAAGTATTTTGCTCATTTTAGAGAACTATTTTGGTCTTTTTTACAAAAAATGATAATTGATATTTTTGAAGGTTTTAGACTTCAGTTTTTGATTTTATGCAAAAAATAGGAAAAATAGAAATTTGTATGTGTTAGTCTTCAATCCCGGAGTTTTTTGAGAAAAACATGAAAAATGAAGTATTTTGCTCATTTTAGAGAACTATTTTTGGTCTATTTTAGAAAAAATGATAATTGATATTTTTGAAGGTGTTAGACTTCAGTTTTTTATTTTTTGAAAAAAATTGGAAAAATTGAAATTTGTATGTGTTAGTCTTCAATCACGAAGTTTTTTGAGAAAAACATGAAAAATGAAGTATTTTGCTCATTTTAGAGAACTATTTTGGACTCTTTTAGAAAAAAATGATAATTGATATTTTTGAAGGGTGTTAGACTTCAGTTTTTGATTTTATGCAAAAAATAGGAAAAATAGAAATTTGTATGTGTTAGTCTTCAATCACGAAGTTTTTTGAGAAAAACATGAAAAATGAAGTATTTTCCTCATTTTAGAGAACTATTTTGGACCCTTTTAGAAAAAATGATAATTGATATTTTTGAAGGTGTTAGACTTCAGTTTTTGATTTTTTGCAAAAAATAGGCAAAATAGAAATTTGTATGTGTTAGTCTTCAATCACGAAGTTTTTTGAGAAAAACATGAAAAATGAAGTATTTTCCTCATTTTAGAGAACTATTTTGGACCCTTTTAGAAAAAATGATAATTGATATTTTTGAAGGTGTTAGACTTCAGTTTTTGATTTTTTGCAAAAAATAGGCAAAATAGAAATTTGTATGTGTTAGTCTTCAATCACGAAGTTTTTTGAGAAAAACATGAAAAATGAAGTATTTTGCTCATTTTAGAGAACTATTTTGGACTCTTTTAGAAAAAAATGATAATTGATATTTTTGAAGGGTGTTAGACTTCAGTTTTTGATTTTATGCAAAAAATAGGAAAAATAGAAATTTGTATGTGTTAGTCTTCAATCCCGCAATTTTTTGAGAAAAACATGAAAAATGAAGTATTTTGCTCATTTTAGAGAACTATTTTGGTCTTTTTTAGAAAAAATGATAATTGATATTTTTGTGGGTGTTAGATTTCAATTTTTGATTTTTTGCAAAAAATTGGAAAAATAGAAATTTGTATGTGTTAGTCTTCAATCACGAAATTTTTTGAGAAAAACATGAAAAATGAAATATTTTGCTCATTTTAGAGAACTATTTTGGACTCTTTTGGAAAGAATGATAATTGATATTTTTGAAGGTGTTAGACTTCAGTTTTTGATTTTTTGCAAAAAATAGGAAAAATAGAAATTTGTATGTGTTAGTGTTCAATCACGAAGTTTTTTTAGAAAAACATGAAAAATGAAGTATTTTGCTCAATTTAGAGAACTATTTTGGACTCTTTTAGAAAAAAATGATAATTGATATTTATGAAGGTGTTAGACTTCAGTTTTTGATTTTATGCAAAAAATAGGAAAAACAGAAATTTGTATGTGTTAATCTTCAATCCCGGAATTTTTTGAGAAAAACATGAAAAATTAAGTATTTTGCTCATTTTAGAGAACTATTTTGGTCTTTTTTAGAAAAAATGATAATTGATATTTTTGATGGTGTTAGACTTCAGTTTTTGATTTTATGAAAAAATAGGAAAAATAGAAATTTGTATGTGTTAGTCTTCAATCCCGGAGTTTTTTGAGAAAAACATGAAAAATGAAGTATTTTGCTCATTTTAGAAAACTATTTTGGTCTATTTTAGAAAAAATGATAATTGATATTTTTGAAGGTGTTAGACTTCAGTTTTTTATTTTTTGCAAAAAATTGGAAAAATTGAAATTTGTATGAGTTAGTCTTCAATCAAGGAATTTTTTGAGAAAATCATGAAAAATGAAGTATTTTGCTCATTTTAGAGAACTATTTTGGTCTTTTTTAGAAAAAATGATAATTGATATTTTTGAAGGTGTTAGACTTCAGTTTTTGATTTTATGCAAAAAAATAGGAAAAATAGAAATTTGTATGTGTTAGTCTTCAATCCCGGAGTTTTTCGAGAAAAACATGAAAAATGAAGTATTTTGCTCATTTTAGAGAACTATTTTGGACTCTTTTAGAAAAAATGATAATTGATATTTTTGAAGGTGTTAGACTTAAGTTTTTGATTTTATGAAAAAATTGGAAAAATAGAAATTTGTTTGTGTTAGTCTTCAATCACAGAATTTTTTGGGAAAAACATGAAAAATGAAGTATTTTGCTCATTTTAGAGAACTATTTTGGTCTTTTTTAGAAAAAATGATAATTGATATTTTTGAGGGTGTTAGACTTCAATTTTTGTTTTTTGCAAAAAATAGGAATAATAGAAATTTGTATGTGTTAGTCTTCAATCACGGAATTTTTTGAGAAAAACATGAAAAATGAAGTATTTTGCTCATTTTAGAGAACTATTTTGGACTCTTTTAGAAACAATGATAATTGATATTTTTGAAGGTGTTAGACTTAAGTTTTTGATTTTTTGCAAAAATTGGAAAAATAGAAATTTGTATGTGTTAGTCTTCAATCACGGAATTTTTTGAGAAAAAAATGAAAAATGAAGTATTTTGATCATTTTAGAGAACTATTTTGGTCTTTTTTAGAAAAAATGATAATTGATATTTTTGAGGGTGTTAGGCTTCAATTTTTGATTTTTGCGAAAAATTGGAAAAATAGAAATTTGTATGTGTTAGTCTTCAATCACGGAATTTTTTGAGAAAAACATGAAAAATGAAGTATTTTGCTCATTTTAGAGAACTATTTTGGTCTTTTTTAGAAAAAATGATAATTGATATTTTTGAAGGTCTTAGACTTCAATTTTTGATTTTATGCAAAAAATAGGAAAAATAGAAATTTGTATGTGTTAGTCTTCAATCCCGGAGTTTTTTGAGAAAAACATGAAAAATGAAGTATTTTGCTCATTTTTGAGAACTATTTTGGACTCTTTTAGAAAAAAATGATAATTGATATTTTTGAAGGTGTTAGACTTCAGTTTTTGTTTTTATGCAACAAATAGGAAAAATAGAAATTTGTATGTGTTAGTCTTCAATCCCGGAATTTTTTGAGAAAAACATGAAAAATGAAGTATTTTGCTCAGTTTAGAGAACTATTTTGGTCTTTTTTAGAAAAAATGATAATTGATATTTTTTAGGGTGTTAGACTTCAATTTTTGATTTTTTGCAAAAAGTTGGAAAAATAGAAATTTGTATGTGTTAGTCTTCAATCACGGAATTTTTTGAGAAAAACATTAAAAATGAAGTATTTTGCTCATTTTAGAGAACTATTTTGGTCTTTTTTAGAAAAAATGATAATAGATATTTTTGAAGGTGTTAGGCTTCAGTATTTGATTCTATGGAAAAAATATGAAAAATTGAAATTTGTATGTGTTAGTCTTCAATCCCGAAGTTTTTTGAGAAAAACATGAAAAATGAAGTATTTTGCTCATTTTAGAGAACTATTTTGGTCTATTTTAGAACAAATGATAATTGATATTTTTGAAGGTGTTAGACTTCAGTTTTTTATTTTTTGCAAAAAATTGTAAAAATTGAAATTTGTATGTGTTAGTCTTCAGTCGCGAAGTTTTTGGAGAAAAACATGAAAAATGAAGTATTTTGCTCATTTTAGAGAACTATTTTGGACACTTTTAGAAAAAAATGATAATTGATATTTTTGAAGGTGTTTGATTTCAGTTTTTGATTTTATGCAAAAAAATAGGAAAAATAGAAATTTGTTAGTCTTCAATCCCGGAGTTTTTTAAGAAAAACATGAAAAATGAAGTATTTTGCTCATTTTAGAGAACTATTTTGGTCTTTTTTAGAAAAAATGATAATTGATATTTTTGAAGGTGTTAGACTTCAGTGTTTGATTTTTTACAAAAAATAGGAAAAATAGAAATTTGTATGTGTTAGTCTTCAATCACGAAGTTTTTTGAGAAAAACATGAAAAATGAAGTATTTTGCTCATTTTAGAGAACTATTTTGGACACTTTTAGAAAAAATGATAATTGATATTTTTGAAGGTGTTAGACTTCAGTTTTTGATTTTTTGCAAAAAAATAGCAAAATAGAAATTTGTATGTGTTAGTCTTCCATCACGAAGTTTTTTGAGAAAAACATGAAAAATGAAGTATTTTGCTCATTTTAGAGAACTATTTTGGACTCTTTTAGAAAAAAATGATAATTGATATTTTTGAAGGTGTTAGACTTCAGTTTTTGATTTTATGCAAAAAATAGGAAAAATAGAAATTTGTATGTGTTAGTCTTCAATCCCGGAATTTTTTGAGAAAAACATTAAAAATTAAGTATTTTGCCCATTTTAGAGAACTATTTAGGTCTTTTTTAGAAAAAATGAAAATTGATATTTTTGAAGGTGTTAGTTAGACTTCATTTTTTGATTTTTTGCAAAAAAATAGGAAAAATAGAAATTTGTATGTGTTAGTCTTCAATCACGAAGTTTTTTGAGAAAAACATGAAAAATGAAGTATTTTGCTCATTTTAGAGAATTATTTTGGACTCTTTTAGAAAAAATGATAATTGATATTTTTGAAGGTGTTAGACTTAAGTTTTTGATTTTTTGGAAAAATTGGAAAAATAGAAATTTGTATGTGTTAGTCTTCAATCACAGAATTTTTTGAGAAAAACATGAAAAATGAAGTATTTTGCTCATTTTAGAGAACTATTTTGGTCTTTTTTAGAAAAAATGATAATTGATATTTTTGAGGGTGTTAGACTTCAATTTTTGTTTTTTACAAAAAATTGGAATAATAGAAATTTGTATGTGTTAGTCTTCAATCACGGAATTTTTTGAGAAAAACATGAAAAATGAAGTATTTTGCTCATTTTAGAGAACTATTTTGGACTCTTTTAGAAACAATGATAATCGATATTTTTGAAGGTGTTAGACTTAAGTTTATGATTTTTTGCAAAAATTGGAAAAACAGAAATTTGTATGTGTTAGTCTTCAATCACGGAATTTTTTGAGAAAAAAATGAAAAATGAAGTATTTTGCTCATTTTAGAGAAATATTTTGGTCTTTTTTAGAAAAAATGATAATTGATATTTTTGAAGGTGTTAGACTTCAGTTTTTTATTTTTTGCAAAAAATAGGAAAAATAGAAATTTGTATGTGTTAGTCTTCAATCACGAAGTTTTTTGAGAAAAACATGAAAAATGAAATATTTTGCTCATTTTAGAGAACTATTTTGGACTCTTTTAGAAAAAATGATAATTGATATTTTTGAAGGTGTTAGACTTCAGTTTTTGTTTTTTTGCAAAAAATAGGCAAAATAGAAATTTGTATGTGTTAGTGTTCAATCACGAAGTTTTTTTAGAAAAACATGAAAAATGAAGTATTTTGCTCATTTTAGAAAACTATTTTGGACTCTTTTAGAAAAAAATGACAATTGATATTTTTGAAGGTGTTAGACTTCAGTTTTTGATTTTATGCAAAAAATAGGAAAAATAGAAATTTGTATGTGTTAGTCTTCAATCCCGGAATTTTTTGAGAAAAACATGAAAAATTAAGTATTTTGCTCATTTTAGAGAACTATTTTGGCCTTTTTTAGAAAAAATGATAATTGATATTTTTGAAGGTGTTAGACTTCATTTTTTGATTTTTTGCAAAAAATAGGAAAAATAGAAATTTGTATGTGTTAGTCTTCAATCACGAAGTTTTTTTAGAAAAACATGAAAAATGAAATATTTTGCTCATTTTAGAGAACTATTTTGGACTCTTTTAGAAAAAATGATAATTGATATTTTTGAAGGTGTTCGACTTAAGTTTTTGATTTTGTGCAAAAAATAGGAAAAATAGAAATTTGTATGTGTTAGTCTTCAATCACGGAATTTTTTGAGAAAAACATGAAAGATGAAGTATTTTGCTCATTTTAGAGAACTATTTTGGTCTTTTTTAGAAAAAATGATAATTGATATTTTTGAAGGTGTTAGACTTCAGTTTTTGATTTTATGAAAAAATAGGAAAAATAGAAATTTGTATGTGTTAGTCTTCAATCCCGGAGTTTTTTGAGAAAAACATGAAAAATGAAGTATTTTGCTCATTTTAGAGAACTATTTTGGTCTATTTTAGAAAAAATGATAATTGATATTTTCGAAGGTGTTAGACTTCAGTTTTTTATTTTTTGCAAAATATTGGAAAAATTGAAATTTGTATGAGTTAGTCTTCAATCAAGGAATTTTTTGAGAAAATCATGAAAAATGAAGTATTTTGCTCATTTTAGAGAACTATTTTGGTCTTTTTTAGAAAAAATGATAATTGATATTTTTGAAGGTCTTAGGCTTCAGTTTTTGATTTTATGCAAAAAATAGGAAAAATAGAAATTTGTATGTGTTAGTCTTCAATCCCGGAGTTTTTTGAGAAAAACATGAAAAATGAAGTATTTTGCTCATTTTAGAGAACTATTTAGGTCTATTTTAGAAAAAATGATAATTGATATTTTTGAAGGTGTTAGACTTCAGTTTTTTATTTTTTGAAAAAAATTGGAAAAATTGAAATTTGTATGTATTAGTCTTCAATCACTAAGTTTTTTGAGAAAAACATGAAAAATGAAGTATTTTGCTCATTTTAGAGAACTATTTTGGACTCTTTTAGAAAAAAATGATAATTTATATTTTTGAAGGTGTTAGACTTCAGTTTTTGATTTTATGCAAAAAATAGGAAAAATAGAAATTTGTTAGTCTTCAATCCAGGAGTTTTTTAGGAAAAACATGAAAAATAAAGTATTTTGCTCATTTTAGAGAACTATTTTGGTCTTTTTTAGAAAAAATGATAATTGATATTTTTGAAGGTGTTAGACTTCAGTTTTTGATTTTTTGCAAAAAATAGGAAAAATAGAAATTTGTATGTGTCAGTCTTCAATCACGAAGTTTTTTGAGAAAAACATGAAAAATGAAATATTTTGCTCATTTTAGAGAACTATTTTGGACTCTTTTAGAAAAAATGATAATTGATATTTTTGAAGGTCTTAGACTTCAGTGTTTGATTTTTTACAAATAATAGGAAAAATAGAAATTTGTATGTGTTAGTCTTCAATCACGAAGTTTTTTGAGAAAAACATGAAAAATGAAGTATTTTGCTCATTTTAGAGAACTATTTTGGACACTTTTAGAAAAAATGATAATTGATATTTTTGAAGGTGTTAGACTTCAGTTTTTGATTTTTTACAAAAAATAGGAAAAATAGAAATTTGTATGTGTTAGTCTTCAATCACGATGTTTTTTGAGAAAAACATGAAAAATGAAGTATTTTGCTCATTTTAGAGAACTATTTTGGACACTTTTAGAAAAAATGATAATTGATATTTTTGAAGGTGTTAGACTTCAGTTTTTGATTTTTTGCAAAAAAATAGCAAAATAGAAATTTGTATGTGTTAGTCTTCCATCACGAAGTTTTTTGAGAAAAACATGAAAAATGAAGTATTTTGCTCATTTTAGAGAACTATTTTGGACTCTTTTAGAAAAAAATGATAATTGATATTTTTGAAGGTGTTAGACTTCAGTTTTTGATTTTATGCAAAAAATAGGAAAAATAGAAATTTGTATGTGTTAGTCTTCAATCCCGGAATTTTTTGAGAAAAACATTAAAAATTAAGTATTTTGCTCATTTTAGAGAACTATTTAGGTCTTTTTTAGAAAAAATGAAAATTGATATTTTTGAAGGTGTTAGTTAGACTTCATTTTTTGATTTTTTGCAAAAAAATAGGAAAAATAGAAATTTGTATGTGTTAGTCTTCAATCACGAAGTTTTTTGAGAAAAACATGAAAAATGAAGTATTTTGCTCATTTTAGAGAATTATTTTGGACTCTTTTAGAAAAAATGATAATTGATATTTTTGAAGGTGTTAGACTTAAGTTTTTGATTTTTTGGAAAAATTGGAAAAATAGAAATTTGTATGTGTTAGTCTTCATTCACAGAATTTTTTGAGAAAAACATGAAAAATGAAGTATTTTGCTCATTTTAGAGAACTATTTTGGTCTTTTTTAGAAAAAATGATAATTGATATTTTTGAGGGTGTTAGACTTCAATTTTTGTTTTTTACAAAAAATTGGAATAATAGAAATTTGTATGTGTTAGTCTTCAATCACGGAATTTTTTGAGAAAAACATGAAAAATGAAGTATTTTGCTCATTTTAGAGAACTATTTTGGACTCTTTTAGAAACAATGATAATCGATATTTTTGAAGGTGTTAGACTTAAGTTTTTGATTTTTTGCAAAAATTGGAAAAACAGAAATTTGTATGTGTTAGTCTTCAATCACGGAATTTTTTGAGAAAAAAATGAAAAATGAAGTATTTTGCTCATTTTAGAGAAATATTTTGGTCTTTTTTAGAAAAAATGATAATTGATATTTTTGAAGGTGTTAGACTTCAGTTTTTTATTTTTTGCAAAAAATAGGAAAAATAGAAATTTGTATGTGTTAGTCTTCAATCACGAAGTTTTTTGAGAAAAACATGAAAAATGAAATATTTTGCTCATTTTAGAGAACTATTTTGGACTCTTTTAGAAAAAATGATAATTGATATTTTTGAAGGTGTTAGACTTCAGTTTTTGATTTTTTGCAAAAAATAGGCAAAATAGAAATTTGTATGTGTTAGTGTTCAATCACGAAGTTTTTTTAGAAAAACATGAAAAATGAAGTATTTTGCTCATTTTAGAAAACTATTTTGGACTCTTTTAGAAAAAAATGACAATTGATATTTTTGAAGGTGTTAGACTTCAGTTTTTGATTTTATGCAAAAAATAGGAAAAATAGAAATTTGTATGTGTTAGTCTTCAATCCCGGAATTTTTTGTGAAAAACATGAAAAATTAAGTATTTTGCTCATTTTAGAGAACTATTTTGGCCTTTTTTAGAAAAAATGATAATTGATATTTTTGAAGGTGTTAGACTTCATTTTTTGATTTTTTGCAAAAAATAGGAAAAATAGAAATTTGTATGTGTTAGTCTTCAATCACGAAGTTTTTTTAGAAAAACATGAAAAATGAAATATTTTGCTCATTTTAGAGAACTATTTTGGACTCTTTTAGAAAAAATGATAATTGATATTTTTGAAGGTGTTCGACTTAAGTTTTTGATTTTGTGCAAAAAATAGGAAAAATAGAAATTTGTATGTGTTAGTCTTCAATCACGGAATTTTTTGAGAAAAACATGAAAGATGAAGTATTTTGCTCATTTTAGAGAACTAATTTGGTCTTTTTTAGAAAAAATGATAATTGATATTTTTGAAGGTGTTAGACTTCAGTTTTTGATTTTATGAAAAAATAGGAAAAATTGAAATTTGTATGTGTTAGTCTTAAATCCCGGAGTTTTTTGAGAAAAACATGAAAAATGAAGTATTTTGCTCATTTTAGAGAACTATTTTGGTCTATTTTAGAAAAAATGATAATTGATATTTTTGAAGGTGTTAGACTTCAGTTTTTTATTTTTTGCAAAATATTGGAAAAATTGAAATTTGTATGAGTTAGTCTTCAATCAAGGAATTTTTTGAGAAAATCATGAAAAATGAAGTATTTTGCTCATTTTAGAGAACTATTTTGGTCTTTTTTAGAAAAAATGATAATTGATATTTTTGAAGGTCTTAGGCTTCAGTTTTTGATTTTATGCAAAAAATAGGAAAAATAGAAATTTGTATGTGTTAGTCTTCAATCCCGGAGTTTTTTGAGAAAAACATGAAAAATGAAGTATTTTGCTCATTTTAGAGAACTATTTAGGTCTATTTTAGAAAAAATGATAATTGATATTTTTGAAGGTGTTAGACTTCAGTTTTTTATTTTTTGAAAAAAATTGGAAAAATTGAAATTTGTATGTATTAGTCTTCAATCACTAAGTTTTTTGAGAAAAACATGAAAAATGAAGTATTTTGCTCATTTTAGAGAACTATTTTGGACTCTTTTAGAAAAAAATGATAATTTATATTTTTGAAGGTGTTAGACTTCAGTTTTTGATTTTATGCAAAAAATAGGAAAAATAGAAATTTGTTAGTCTTCAATCCAGGAGTTTTTTAGGAAAAACATGAAAAATAAAGTATTTTGCTCATTTTAGAGAACTATTTTGGTCTTTTTTAGAAAAAATGATAATTGATATTTTTGAAGGTGTTAGACTTCAGTTTTTGATTTTTTGCAAAAAATAGGAAAAATAGAAATTTGTATGTGTCAGTCTTCAATCACGAAGTTTTTTGAGAAAAACATGAAAAATGAAATATTTTGCTCATTTTAGAGAACTATTTTGGACTCTTTTAGAAAAAATGATAATTGATATTTTTGAAGGTGTTAGACTTCAGTTTTTGATTTTTTGCAAAAAATAGGCAAAATAGAAATTTGTATGTGTTAGTGTTCAATCACGAAGTTTTTTTAGAAAAACATGAAAAATGAAGTATTTTGCTCATTTTAGAGAACTATTTTGGACTCTTTTAGAAAAAAATGACAATTGATATTTTTGAAGGTGTTAGACTTCAGTTTTTGATTTTATGCAAAAAATAGGAAAAATAGAAATTTGTATGTGTTAGTCTTCAATCCCGGAATTTTTTGAGAAAAACATGAATAATTAAGTATTTTGCTCATTTTAGAGAACTATTTTGGCCTTTTTTTAGAAAAAATAATAATTGATATTTTTGAAGGTGTTAGACTTCATTTTTTGATTTTTTGCAAAAAATAGGAAAAATAGAAATTTGTATGTGTTAGTCTTCAATCACGAAGTTTTTTTAGAAAAACATGAAAAATGAAATATTTTGCTCATTTTAGAGAACTATTTTGGACTCTTTTAGAAAAAATGATAATTGATATTTTTGAAGGTGTTCGACTTAAGTTTTTGATTTTGTGCAAAAAATAGGAAAAATAGAAATTTGTATGTGTTAGTCTTCAATCACGGAATTTTTTGAGAAAAACATTAAAGATGAAGTATTTTGCTCATTTTAGAGAACTATTTTGGTCTTTTTTAGAAAAAATGATAATTGATATTTTTGAAGGTGTTAGACTTCAGTTTTTGATTTTATGAAAAAATAGGAAAAATAGAAATTTGTATGTATTAGTCTTCAATCCCGGAGTTTTTTGAGAAAAACATGAAAAATGAAGTATTTTGCTCATTTTAGAGAACTATTTTGGTCTATCTTAGAAAAAATGATAATTGATATTTTTGAAGGTGTTAGACTTCAGTTTTTTATTTTTTGCAAAATATTGGAAAAATTGAAATTTGTATGAGTTAGTCTTCAATCAAGGAATTTTTTGAGAAAATCATGAAAAATGAAGTATTTTGCTCATTTTAGAGAACTATTTTGGTCTTTTTTAGAAAAAATGATAATTGATATTTTTGAAGGTCTTAGGCTTCAGTTCTTGATTTTATGCAAAAAATAGGAAAAATAGAAATTTGTATGTGTTAGTCTTCAATCCCGGAGTTTTTCGAGAAAAACATGAAAAATGAAGTATTTTGCTCATTTTAGAGAACTATTTAGGTCTATTTTAGAAAAAATGATAATTTATATTTTTGAAGGTGTTAGACTTCAGTTTTTTATTTTTTGAAAAAAATTGGAAAAATTGAAATTTGTATGTATTAATCTTCAATCACTAAGTTTTTTGAGAAAAACATGAAAAATGAAGTATTTTGCTCATTTTAGAGAACTATTTTGGACTCTTTTAGAAAAAAATGATAATTTATATTTTTGAAGGTGTTAGACTTCAGTTTTTGATTTTATGCAAAAAATAGGAAAAATAGAAATTTGTTAGTCTTCAATCCAGGAGTTTTTTAGGAAAAACATGAAAAATAAAGTATTTTGCTCATTTTAGAGAACTATTTTGGTCTTTTTTAGAAAAAATGATAATTGATATTTTTGAAGGTGTTAGACTTCAGTTTTTGATTTTTTGCAAAAAATAGGAAAAATAGAAATTTGTATGTGTTAGTCTTCAATCACGAAGTTTTTTGAGAAAAACATGAAAAATGAAATATTTTGCTCATTTTAGAGAACTATTTTGGACTCTTTTAGAAAAAATGATAATTGATATTTTTGAAGGTGTTAGACTTCAGTTTTTGATTTTTTGCAAAAAATAGGCAAAATAGAAATTTGTATGTGTTAGTGTTCAATCACGAAGTTTTTTTAGAAAAACATGAAAAATGAAGTATTTTGCTCATTTTAGAGAACTATTTTGGACTCTTTTAGAAAAAAATGACAATTGATATTTTTGAAGGTGTTAGACTTCAGTTTTTGATTTTATGCAAAAAATAGGAAAAATAGAAATTTGTATGTGTTAGTCTTCAATCCCGGAATTTTTTGAGAAAAACATGAAAAATTAAGTATTTTGCTCATTTTAGAGAACTATTTTGGCCTTTTTTAGAAAAAATGATAATTGATATTTTTGAAGGTGTTAGACTTCATTTTTTGATTTTTTGCAAAAAATAGGAAAAATAGAAATTTGTATGTGTTAGTCTTCAATCACGAAGTTTTTTTAGAAAAACATGAAAAATGAAATATTTTGCTCATTTTAGAGAACTATTTTGGACTCTTTTAGAAAAAATGATAATTGATATTTTTGAAGGTGTTCGACTTAAGTTTTTGATTTTGTGCAAAAAATAGGAAAAATAGAAATTTGTATGTGTTAGTCTTCAATCACGGAATTTTTTGAGAAAAACATGAAAGATGAAGTATTTTGCTCATTTTAGAGAACTATTTTGGTCTTTTTTAGAAAAAATGATAATTCATATTTTTGAAGGTGTTAGACTTCAGTTTTTGATTTTATGAAAAAATAGGAAAAATAGAAATTTGTATGTGTTAGTCTTCAATCCCGGAGTTTTTTGAGAAAAACATGAAAAATGAAGTATTTTGCTCATTTTAGAGAACTATTTTGGTCTATTTTAGAAAAAATGATAATTGATATTTTTGAAGGTGTTAGTCTTCAGTTTTTTATTTTTTGCAAAATATTGGAAAAATTGAAATTTGTATGAGTTAGTCTTCAATCAAGGAATTTTTTGAGAAAATCATGAAAAATGAAGTATTTTGCTCATTTTAGAGAACTATTTTGGACTCTTTTAGAAAAAATGATAATTGATATTTTTGAAGGTGTTGGACTTAAGTTTTTGATTTTTTGCAAAAATTGGAAAAATAGAAATTTGTATGTGTTAGTCTTCAATCACATAATTTTTTGGGAAAAACATGAAAAATGCAGTATTTTGCTCATTTTAGAGAACTATTTTGGTCTTTTTTAGAAAAAATGATAATTGATATTTTTGAGGGTGTTAGAATTCAATTTTTGTTTTTTGCAAAAAATTGGAATAATAGAAATTTGTATGTGTTAGTCTTCAATCACGGAATTTTGTGAGAAAAACATGAAAAATGAAGTATTTTGCTCATTTTAGAGAACTATTTTGGACTCTTTTAGAAACAATGATAATTGATATTTTTGAAGGTGTTAGACTTAAGTTTTTGATTTTTTGCAAAAATTGGAAAAATAGAAATTTGTATGTGTTAGTCTTCAATCACGGAATTTTTTGAGAAAAAAATGAAAAATGAAGTATTTTGCTCATTTTAGAGAACTATTTTGGTCTTTTTTAGAAAAAATGATAATTGATATTTTTGAGGGTGTTAGACTTCAATTTTTGATTTTTTGTAAAAAATTGGAAAAATAGAAATTTGTATGTGTTAGTCTTCAATCAAGGAATTTTTTGAGAAAAACATGAAAAATGAAGTATTTTGCTCATTTGAGAGAACTATTTTGGTCTTTTTATTGAAAAAATAATAATTGATATTTTTGAAGGTCTTAGACTTCAGTTTTTGATTTTTTGCAAAAAATAGGAAAAATAGAAATTTGTATGTGTTAGTCTTCAATCCCGGAGTTTTTTGAGAAAAACATGAAAAATGAAGTATTTTGCTCATTTCAGAGAACTATTTTGGTCTATTTTAGAAAAAATGATAATTGATATTTTTGAAGGTGTTAGACTTCAGTTTTTTATTTTTTGAAAAAAATTGGAAAAATTGAAATTTGTATGTGTTAGTCTTCAATCACGAAGTTTTTTGAGAAAAACATGAAAAATGAAGTATTTTGCTCATTTTAGAGAACTATTTTGGACTCTTTTACAAAAAATGATAATTGATATTTTTGAAGGTGTTAGACTTCAGTTTTTGATTTTTTGCAAAAAATAGGCAAAATAGAAATTTTTATGTGTTAGTCTTCAATCACGAAGTTTTTTGAGAAAAACATGAAAAATGAACATTTTAGAGAACTATTTTGGACTCTTTTAGAAAAAAATGATAATTGATATTTTTGAAGGTGTTAGACTTCAGTTTTTGATTTTAGGCAAAAAATAGGAAAAATAGAAATTTGTATGTGTTAGTCTTCAATCCCGGAATTTTTTGAGAAAAACATGAAAAATGAAGTATTTTGCTCATTTTAGAGAACTATTTTGGTCTTTTTTAGAAAAAATGATAATTGATATTTTTGAGGGTGTTAGATTTCAATTTTTGATTTTTTGCAAAAAATTGGAAAAATAGAAATTTGTACGTGTTAGTCTTCAATCACGGAATTTTTTGAGAAAAACATGAAAAATGAAGTATTTTGCTCATTTTAGAGAACTATTTTGGTCTTTTTTAGAAAAAATGATAATTGATATTTTTGAAGGTGTTAGACTTCAGTATTTGATTTTATGGAAAAAATATGAAAAATAGAAATTTGTATGTGTTAGTCTTCAATCCCGGAGTTTTTTGAGAAAAACATGAAAAATGAAGTATTGTGCTCATTTTAGAGAACTATTTTGGTCCATTTTAGAAAAAATTATAATTTATATTTTTGAAGGTGTTAGACTTCAGTTTTTTATTTTTTGCAAAAAATTGTAAAAATTGAAATTTGTATGTGTTAGTCTTCAATCACGAAGTTTTTTGAGAAAAACATGAAAAATGAAATATTTTGCTCATTTTAGAGAACTATTTTGGACTCTTTTAGAAAAAATGATAATTGATATTTTTGAAGGTGTTAGACTTCAGTTTTTGATTTTTTGCAAAAAATAGGCAAAATAGAAATTTGTATGTGTTAGTGTTCAATCACGAAGTTTTTTTAGAAAAACATGAAAAATGAAGTATTTTGCTCATTTTAGAGAACTATTTTGGACTCTTTTAGAAAAAAATGACAATTGATATTTTTGAAGGTGTTAGACTTCAGTTTTTGATTTTATGCAAAAAATAGGAAAAATAGAAATTTGTATGTGTTAGTCTTCAATCCCGGAATTTTTTGAGAAAAACATGAAAAATTAAGTATTTTGCTCATTTTAGAGAACTATTTTGGCCTTTTTTAGAAAAAATGATAATTGATATTTTTGAAGGTGTTAGACTTCATTTTTTGATTTTTTGCAAAAAATAGGAAAAATAGAAATTTGTATGTGTTAGTCTTCAATCACGAAGTTTTTTTAGAAAAACATGAAAAATGAAATATTTTGCTCATTTTAGAGAACTATTTTGGACTCTTTTAGAAAAAATGATAATTGATATTTTTGAAGGTGTTCGACTTAAGTTTTTGATTTTGTGCAAAAAATAGGAAAAATAGAAATTTGTATGTGTTAGTCTGCAATCACGGAATTTTTTGAGAAAAACATGAAAGATGAAGTATTTTGCTCATTTTAGAGAACTATTTTGGTCTTTTTTAGAAAAAATGATAATTCATATTTTTGAAGGTGTTAGACTTCAGTTTTTGATTTTATGAAAAAATAGGAAAAATAGAAATTTGTATGTGTTAGTCTTCAATCCCGGAGTTTTTTGAGAAAAACATGAAAAATGAAGTATTTTGCTCATTTTAGAGAACTAGTTTGATCTATTTTAGAAAAAATGATAATTGATATTTTTGAAGGTGTTAGTCTTCAGTTTTTTATTTTTTGCAAAATATTGGAAAAATTGAAATTTGTATGAGTTAGTCTTCAATCAAGGAATTTTTTGAGAAAATCATGAAAAATGAAGTATTTTGCTCATTTTAGAGAACTATTTTGGTATTTTTTAGAAAAAATGATAATTGATATTTTTGAAGGTGTTAGACTTCAGTTTTTGATTTTATGCAAAAAATAGGAAAAATAGAAATTTGTATGTGTTAGTCTTCAATCCCGGAGTTTTTCGAGAAAAACATGAAAAATGAAGTATTTTGCTCATTTTAGAGAACTATTTTGGACTCTTTTAGAAAAAATGATAATTGATATTTTTGAAGGTGTTGGACTTAAGTTTTTGATTTTTTGCAAAAATTGGAAAAATAGAAATTTGTATGTGTTAGTCTTCAATCACATAATTTTTTGGGAAAAACATGAAAAATGAAGTATTTTGCTCATTTTAGAGAACTATTTTGGTCTTTTTTAGAAAAAATGATAATTGATATTTTTGAGGGTGTTAGAATTCAATTTTTGTTTTTTGCAAAAAATTGGAATAATAGAAATTTGTATGTGTTAGTCTTCAATCACGGAATTTTGTGAGAAAAACATGAAAAATGAAGTATTTTGCTCATTTTAGAGAACTATTTTGGACTCTTTTAGAAACAATGATAATTGATATTTTTGAAGGTGTTAGACTTAAGTTTTTGATTTTTTGCAAAAATTGGAAAAATAGAAATTTGTATGTGTTAGTCTTCAATCACGGAATTTTTTGAGAAAAAAATGAAAAATGAAGTATTTTGCTCATTTTAGAGAACTATTTTGGTCTTTTTTAGAAAAAATGATAATTGATATTTTTGAGGGTGTTAGACTTCAATTTTTGATTTTTTGTAAAAAATTGGAAAAATAGAAATTTGTATGTGTTAGTCTTCAATCAAGGAATTTTTTTAGAAAAACATGAAAAATGAAGTATTTTGCTCATTTTAGAGAACTATTTTGGTCTTTTTATTGAAAAAATAATAATTGATATTTTTGAAGGTCTTAGACTTCAGTTTTTGATTTTATGCAAAAAATAGGAAAAATAGAAATTTGTATGTGTTAGTCTTCAATCCCGGAGTTTTTTGAGAAAAACATGAAAAATGAAGTATTTTGCTCATTTCAGAGAACTATTTTGGTCTATTTTAGAAAAAATGATAATTGATATTTTTGAAGGTGTTAGACTTCAGTTTTTTATTTTTTGAAAAAAATTGGAAAAATTGAAATTTGTATGTGTTAGTCTTCAATCACGAAGTTTTTTGAGAAAAACATGAAAAATGAAGTATTTTGCTCATTTTAGAGAACTATTTTGGACTCTTTTACAAAAAATGATAATTGATATTTTTGAAGGTGTTAGACTTCAGTTTTTGATTTTTTGCAAAAAATAGGCAAAATAGAAATTTGTATGTGTTAGTCTTCAATCACGAAGTTTTTTGAGAAAAACATGAAAAATGAACATTTTAGAGAACTATTTTGGACTCTTTTAGAAAAAAATGATAATTGATATTTTTGAAGGTGTTAGACTTCAGTTTTTGATTTTAGGCAAAAAATAGGAAAAATAGAAATTTGTATGTGTTAGTCTTCAATCCCGGAATTTTTTGAGAAAAACATGAAAAATGAAGTATTTTGCTCATTTTAGAGAACTATTTTGGTCTTTTTTAGAAAAAATGATAATTGATATTTTTGAGGGTGTTAGATTTCAATTTTTGATTTTTTGCAAAAAATTGGAAAAATAGAAATTTGTACGTGTTAGTCTTCAATCACGGAATTTTTTGAGAAAAACATGAAAAATGAAGTATTTTGCTCATTTTAGAGAACTATTTTGGTCTTTTTTAGAAAAAATGATAATTGATATTTTTGAAGGTGTTAGACTTCAGTATTTGATTTTATCGAAAAAATATGAAAAATAGAAATTTGTATGTGTTAGTCTTCAATCCCGGAGTTTTTTGAGAAAAACATGAAAAATGAAGTATTGTGCTCATTTTAGAGAACTATTTTGGTCTATTTTAGAAAAAATTATAATTGATATTTTTGAAGGTGTTAGACTTCAGTTTTTTATTTTTTGCAAAAAATTGTAAAAATTGAAATTTGTATGTGTTAGTCTTCAATACCGAAGTTTTTTGAGAAAAACATGAAAAATGAAGTATTTTCTCATTTTAGAGAACTATTTTGGACTCTTTTAGAAAAAAATTATAATTGATATTTTTGAAGGTGTTAGATTTCAGTTTTTGATTTTATGCAAAAAATAGGAAAAATAGAAATTTGTTAGTCTTCAATCCCGGAGTTTTTTAAGAAAAACATGAAAAATGAAATATTTTGCTCATTTTAGAGAACTATTTTGGTCTTTTTTAGAAAAAATGATAATTAATATTTTTGAAGGTGTTAGACTTCAGTTTTTGATTTTTTACAAAAAATAGGAAAAATAGAAATTTGTATGTGTTAGTCTTCAATCACGAAGTTTTTTGAGAAAAACATGAAAAATGATGTATTTTGCTCATTTTAGAGAACTATTTTGGACTCTTTTACAAAAAATGATAATTGATATTTTTGAAGGTGTTAGACTTCAGTTTTTGATTTTTTGCAAAAAATTGGCAAAATAGAAATTTGCATGTGTTAGTCTTCCATCACGAAGTTTTTTGAGAAAAACATGAAAAATGAAGTATTTTGCTCATTTTAGAGAACTATTTTGGACTCTTTTAGAAAAAAATGATAATTGATATTTTTGAAGGTGTTAGACTTCAGTTTTTGATTTTATGCAAAAAATAGGAAAAATAGAAATTTGTATGTGTTAGTCTTCAATCCCGGAATTTTTTGAGAAAAACATTAAAAATTAAGTATTTTGCTCATTTTAGAGAACTATTTTGGTCTTTTTTAGAAAAAATGATAATTGATATTTTTGAGGGTGTTAGACTTCAATTTTTGTTTTTTGCAAAAAATTGGAATAATAGAAATTTGTATGTGTTAGTCTTCAATCACGGAATTTTTTGAGAAAAACATGAAAAATGAAGTATTTTGCTCATTTTAGAGAACTATTTTGGACTTTTTTAGAAAAAATGATAATTGATATTTTTGAGGGTGTTAGACTTCAATTTTTGTTTTTTGCAAAAAATTGGAATAATAGAAATTTGTATGTGTTAGTCTTCAATCACGGAATTTTTTGAGAAAAACATGAAAAATGAAGTATTTTGCTCTTTTTAGAGAACTATTTTGGACTCTTTTAGAAACAATGATAATTGATATTTTTGAAGGTGTTAGACATAAGTTTTTGATTTTTTGCAAAAATTAGAAAAACAGAAATTTGTATGTGTTAGTCTTCAATCACGGAATTTTTTGAGAAAAACATGAAAAATGAAGTATTTTGCTCATTTTAGAGAACTATTTTGGTCTTTTTTAGAAAAAATGATAATTGATATTTTTGAGGGTGTTAGACTTCAATTTTTGTTTTTTGCAAAAAATTGGAATAATAGAAATTTGTAGGTGTTAGTCTTCAATCACGGAATTTTTTGAGAAAAACATGAAAAATGAAGTATTTTGCTCATTTTAGAGAACTATTTTGGACTCTTTTAGAAACAATGATAATTGATATTTTTGAAGGTGTTAGACATAAGTTTTTGATTTTTTGCAAAAATTGGAAAAACAGAAATTTGTATGTGTTAGTCTTCAATCACGGAATTTTTTGAGAAAAAAATGAAAAATGAAGTATTTTGCTCATTTTAAAGAAATATTTTGGTCTTTTTTAGAAAAAATGATAATTGGTATTTTTGAGGGTGTTAGACTTAAATTTTTGATTTTTTGCGAAAAATTGGAAAAAGAGATATTTGTATGTGTTAGTCTTCAATCACGGAATTTTTTGAGAAAAACATGAAAAATGAAGTATTTTGCTCATTTTAGAGAACTATTTTGGACTCTTTTAGAAAAAAATGACAATTGATATTTTTGAAGGTGTTAGACTTCAGTTTTTGATTTTATGCAAAAAATAGGAAAAATAGAAATTTGTATGTGTTAGTCTTCAATCCCGGAATTTTTTGAGAAAAACATGAAAAATTAAGTATTTTGCTCATTTTAGAGAACTATTTTGGCCTTTTTTAGAAAAAATGATAATTGATATTTTTGAAGGTGTTAGACTTCATTTTTTGATTTTTTGCAAAAAATAGGAAAAATAGAAATTTGTATGTGTTAGTCTTCAATCACGAAGTTTTTTTAGAAAAACATGAAAAATGAAATATTTTGCTCATTTTAGAGAACTATTTTGGACTCTTTTAGAAAAAATGATAATTGATATTTTTGAAGGTGTTCGACTTAAGTTTTTGATTTTGTGCAAAAAATAGGAAAAATAGAAATTTGTATGTGTTAGTCTTCAATCACGGAATTTTTTGAGAAAAACATGAAAGATGAAGTATTTTGCTCATTTTAGAGAACTATTTTGGTCTTTTTTAGAAAAAATGATAATTGATATTTTTGAGGGTGTTAGACTTCAATTTTTGATTTTTTGTAAAAAATTGGAAAAATAGAAATTTGTATGTGTTAGTCTTCAATCACGGAATTTTTTGAGAAAAACATGAAAAATGAAGTATTTTGCTCATTTTAGAGAACTATTTTGGTCTTTTTATTGAAAAAATGATAATTGATATTTTTGAAGGTCTTAGACTTCAGTTTTTGATTTTATGCAAAAAATAGGAAAAATAGAAATTTGTATGTGTTAGTCTTCAATCCCGGAGTTTTTTGAGAAAAACATGAAAAATGAAGTATTTTGCTCATCTTAGAGAACTATTTTGGTCTATTTTAGAAAAAATGATAATTGATATTTTTGAAGGTGTTAGACTTCAGTTTTTTATTTTTTGAAAAAAATTGGAAAAATTGAAATTTGTATGTGTTAGTCTTCAATCACGAAGTTTTTTGAGAAAAACATGAAAAATGAAGTATTTTGCTCATTTTAGAGAACTATTTTGGACTCTTTTACATAAAATGATAATTGATATTTTTGAAGGTGTTAGACTTCAGTTTTTGATTTTTTGCAAAAAATAGGCAAAATAGAAATTTGTATGTGTTAGTCTTCAATCCCGGAGTTTTTCGAGAAAACCATGAAAAATGAAGTATTTTGCTCATTTTAGAGAACTATTTTGGTCTTTTTATTGAAAAAATGATAATTTATATTTTTGAAGGTGTTAGACTTCAGTTTTTGATTTTTTGCAAAAAATAGGCAAAATAGAAATTTGTATGTGTTAGTCTTCAATCACGAAGTTTTTTGAGAAAAACATGAAAAATGAAGTATTTTGCTCATTTTAGAGAACTATTTTGGTTTATTTTAGAAAAAATGATAATTGATATTTTTGAAGGTGTTAGACTTCAGTTTTTGATTTTATGCAAAAAATAGGAAAAATAGAAATTTGTATGTGTTAGTCTTCAATCCCGGAGTTTTTCGAGAAAACCATGAAAAATGAAGTATTTTTCTCATTTTAGAGAACTATTTTGGTCTTTTTTAGAAAAAATGATAATTGATATTTTTGAAGGTGTTAGACTTCAGTTTTTGATTTTTTTCAAAAAATTGGAAAAATAGAAATTTGTATGTGTTAGTCTTCAATCACGGAATTTTTAGAGAAAAAACATGAATAATGAAGTATTTTGCTCATTTTAGAGAACTATTTTGGTCTTTTTTAGAAAAAAATGATAATTGATATTTTTGAAGGTGTTAGACTTCAGGTTTTGATTTTTTGCAAAAAATTGGAAAAATAAAAATTTGTATGTGTTAGTCTTCAATCCCGGAGTTTTTTGAGAAAAACATGAAAAATGAAGTATTTTGCTCATTTTAGAGAACTATTTTGGTTTATTTTAGAAAAAATGATAATTGATATTTTTGAAGGTGTTAGACTTCAGTTTTTTATTTTTTTGCAAAAAATTGGACAAATTGAAATTTGTATGTGTTAGTCTTCAATCACGAAGTTTTTTTAGAAAAACATGAAAAATGAAATATTTTGCTCATTTTAGAGAACTATTTTGGACTCTTTTAGAAAAAATGATAATTGATATTTTTGAAGGTGTTCGACTTAAGTTTTTTATTTTGTGCAAAAAATAGGAAAAATAGAAATTTGTATGTGTTAGTCTTCAATCACGGAATTTTTTGAGAAAAACATGAAAGATGAAGTATTTTGCTCATTTTAGAGAACTATTTTGGTCTTTTTTAGAAAAAATGATAATTGATATTTTTGAGGGTGTTAGACTTCAATTTTTGATTTTTTGTAAAAAATTGGAAAAATAGAAATTTGTATGTGTTAGTCTTCAATCACGGAATTTTTTGAGAAAAACATGAAAAATGAAGTATTTTGCTCATTTTAGAGAACTATTTTGGTCTTTTTATTGAAAAAATGATAATTGATATTTTTGAAGGTCTTAGACTTCAGTTTTTGATTTTATGCAAAAAATAGGAAAAATAGAAATTTGTATGTGTTAGTCTTCAATCCCGGAGTTTTTTGAGAAAAACATGAAAAATGAAGTATTTTGCTCATTTTAGAGAACTATTTTGGTATATTTTAGAAAAAATGATAATTGATATTTTTGAAGGTGTTAGACTTCAGTTTTTTATTTTTTGAAAAAAATTGGAAAAATTGAAATTTGTATGTGTTAGTCTTCAATCACGAAGTTTTTTGAGAAAAACATGAAAAATGAAGTATTTTGCTCATTTTAGAGAACTATTTTGGACTCTTTTACATAAAATGATAATTGATATTTTTGAAGGTGTTAGACTTCAGTTTTTGATTTTTTGCAAAAAATAGGCAAAATAGAAATTTGTATGTGTTAGTCTTCAATCCCGGAGTTTTTCGAGAAAACCATGAAAAATGAAGTATTTTGCTCATTTTAGAGAACTATTTTGGTCTTTTTATTGAAAAAATGATAATTTATATTTTTGAAGGTGTTAGACTTCAGTTTTTGATTTTTTGCAAAAAATAGGCAAAATAGAAATTTGTATGTGTTAGTCTTCAATCACGAAGTTTTTTGAGAAAAACATGAAAAATGAAGTATTTTGCTCATTTTAGAGAACTATTTTGGTTTATTTTAGAAAAAATGATAATTGATATTTTTGAAGGTGTTAGACTTCAGTTTTTTATTTTTTTGCAAAAAATTGGACAAATTGAAATTTGTATGAGTTAGTCTTCAATCAAGGAATTTTTTGAGAAAATCATGAAAAATGAAGTATTTTGCTCATTTTAGAGAACTATTTTGGTCTATTTTAGAAAAAATGATAATTGATATTTTTGAAGGTGTTAGACTTCAGTTTTTGATTTTTTTCAAAAAATTGGAAAAATAGAAATTTGTATGTGTTAGTCTTCAATCACGGAATTTTTAGAGAAAAAACATGAATAATGAAGTATTTTGCTCATTTTAGAGAACTATTTTGGTCTTTTTTAGAAAAAAATGATAATTGATATTTTTGAAGGTGTTAGACTTCAGGTTTTGATTTTTTGCAAAAAATTGGAAAAATAAAAATTTGTATGTGTTAGTCTTCAATCCCGGAGTTTTTTGAGAAAAACATGAAAAATGAAGTATTTTGCTCATTTTAGAGAACTATTTTGGTTTATTTTAGAAAAAATGATAATTGATATTTTTGAAGGTGTTAGACTTCAGTTTTTTATTTTTTTGCAAAAAATTGGACAAATTGAAATTTGTATGTGTTAGTCTTCAATCACGAAGTTTTTTGAGAAAAACATGAAAATGAAGTATTTTGCTCATTTTAGAGAACTATTTTGGACTCTTTTAGAAAAAAATGATAATTGATATTTTCGAAGGTGTTAGACTTCAGTTTTTGATTTTATGAAAAAAATAGGAAAAATAGAAATTTGTTAGTCTTCAATCCCGCATTTTTTTTAAGAAAAACATGAAAAATAAAGTATTTTGCTCATTTTAGAGAACTATTTTGGATTTTTTTAGAAAAAATGATAATTGATATTTTTGAAGGTGTTAGACTTCAGTTTTTGATTTTATGCAAAAAAATAGGAAAAATAGAAATTTGTATGTGTTAGTCTTCAATCCCGGAGTTTTTTGAGAAAAACATGAAAAATGAAGTATTTTGCTCATTTTAGAGAACTATTTTGGTCTATTTTTGAAAAAATGAAAATTGATATTTTTGAAGGTGTTAGACTTCAGTTTTTTATATTTTGCAAAAAATTGGAAAAATTGAAATTTGTATGTGTTAGTCATCAATCACGAAGTTTTTTGAGAAGAACATGAAAAATGAAGTATTTTGCTCATTTTAGAGAACTATTTTGGTCTTTTTTAGAAAAAATGATAATTGATATTTTTGAGGGTGTTAGACTTCAATTTTTGATTTTTTGCAAAAAATTGGAAAAATAGAAATTTGTATGTGTTAGTCTTCAATCACGGAATTTTTTGAGAAAAACATGAAAAATGAAGTATTTTTGCTCATTTTAGAGAACTATTTTGGTCTTTTTTAAAAAATTAATAATTGATATTTTTGAAGGTGTTAGACTTCAGTATTTGATTTTATGGAAAAAATATAAAAAATAGAAATTTGCATGTGTTAGTCTTCAATCCCGGAATTTTTCGAGAAAAACATGAAAAATGAAGTATTTTGCTCGTTTTAGAGAACTATTTTGGTCTATTTTAGAAAAAATAATAATTGATATTTTTGAAGGTGTTAGACTTCAGTTTTTTATTTTTTGCAAAAAAATGGAAAAATTGAAATTTGTATGTGTTAGTCTTCAATCACGAAGTTTTTTGAGAAAATCATGAAAAATGAAGTATTTTGCTCATTTTAGAGAACTATTTTGGACCCTTTTAGAAAAAAATGATAATTGATATTTTTGAAGGTGTTAGATTTCAGTTTTTGATTTTATGCAAAAAATAGCAAAAATAGATATTTGTTAGTCTTCAATCCCGGAGTTTTTTAGAAAAACATGAAAAATGAAGTATTTTGTTCATTTTAGAGAACTATTTTGGTCTATTTTAGAAAAAATGATAATTGATATTTTTGAAGGTGTTAGACTTCAGTTTTTTATTTTTTGCAAAAAATTGGAAAAATTGAAATTTGTATGTGTTAGTCTTCAATCACGAAGTTTTTTTAGAAAAACATGAAAATGAAGTATTTTGCTCATTTTAGAGAACTATTTTGGACTCTTTTAGAAAAAAATGATAATTGATATTTTTGAAGGTGTTAGACATCAGTTTTTGATTTTATGCAAAAAATAGGAAAAATAGAAATTTGTTAGTCTTCAATCCCGCATTTTTTTAAGAAAAACATGAAAAATATAGTATTTTGCTCATTTTAGAGAACTATTTTGGATTTTTTTAGAAAAAATGATAATTGATATTTTTGAAGGTGTTAGACTTCAGTTTTTTATTTTATGCAAAAAAATAGGAAAAATAGAAATTTGTATGTGTTAGTCTTCAATCCCGGAGTTTTTTGAGAAAAACTTGAAAAATGAAGTATTTTGCTCATTTTAGAGAACTATTTTGGTCTATTTTAGAAAAAATGATAATTGATATTTTTGAAGGTTTTAGACTTAAGTTTTTTATATTTTGCAAAAAATTGGAAAAATTGAAATTTGTATGTGTTAGTCTTCAATCACGAAGTTTTTTGAGAAGAACATGAAAAATGAAGTATTTTGCTCATTTTAGAGAACTATTTTGGTCTTTTTAAGAAAAAATGATAATTGATATTTTTGAGGGTGTTAGACTTCAATTTTTGATTTTTTGCTAAAAATTGGAAAAATAGAAATTTGTATGTGTTAGTCTTCAATCACGGAATTTTTTGAGAAAAACATGAAAAATGAAGTTTTTTGCTCATTTTGGAGAACTATTTTGGACTCTTTTAGAAAAAATGATAATTGATATTTTTGAAGGTGTTAGACTTCAGTTTTTGATTTTTTGCAAAAAATAGGCAAAATAGAAATTTGTATGTGTTAGTCTTCAATCACGAAGGTTTTTAAGAAAAACATGAAAAATGAAGTATTTTGCTCATTATAGAGAACTATTTTGGACTCTTTTAGAAAAAAATGATAATTTATATTTTTAGGAAAAATAGAAATTTGTATGTGTTAGTCTTCAATTCCGGAATTTTTGTAGAAAAACATGAAAAATGAAGTATTTTGCTCATTTTAGAGATCTATTTTGGTCTTTTTTAGAAAAAATGATAATTGATATTTTTGAGGGTGTTAGACTTCAATTTTTGATTTTTTGCAAAAAATTGGAAAAATAGAAATTTGTATGTGTTAGTCTTCAATCACGGAATTTTTTGAGAAAAACATGAAAAATGAAGTATTTTGCTCATTTTAGAGAACTATTTTGGTCTTTTTTAGAAAAAATGATAATTGATATTTTTGAAGGTGTTAGACTTCAGTATTTGATTTTATGGAAAAAATATAAAAAATAGAAATTTGTATGTGTTAATCTTCAATCCTGGAGTTTTTTGAGAAAAACATGAAAAATGAAGTATTTTGCTCATTTTAGAGAACTATTTTGGTCTATTTTAGAAAAAATGATAATTGATATTTTGGAAGGTGTTAGACTTCAGTTTTTTATTTTTTGCAAAAAATTGGAAAAATTGAAATTTGTATGTGTTAGTCTTCAATCACGAAGTTTTTTGAGAAAAACATGAAAAATGAAGTATTTTCCTCATTTTAGAGAACTATTTTTGACCCTTTTAGAAAAAAATGATAATTGATATTTTTGAAGGTGTTAGATTTCAGTTTTTGATTTTATGCAAAAAATAGGAAAAATAGAAATTTGTTAGTCTTCAATCCCGGAGTTTTTTAGAAAAACATGAAAAATGAAGTATTTTGCTCATTTTAGAGAACTATTTTGGATTTTTTTAGAAAAAATGATAATTGATATTTTTGAAGGTGTTAGACTTCAGTTTTTTATTTTATGCAAAAAAATAGGAAAAATAGAAATTTGTATGTGTTAGTCTTCAATCCCGGAGTTTTTTGAGAAAAACATGAAAAATGAAGTATTTTGCTCATTTTAGAGAACTATTTTGGTCTATTTTAGAAAAAATGATAATTGATATTTTTGAAGGTTTTAGACTTCAGTTTTTTATATTTTGCAACAAATTGGAAAAATTGAAATTTGTATGTGTTAGTCTTCAATCACGAAGTTTTTTGAGAAGAACATGAAAAATGAAGTATTTTGCTCATTTTAGAGAACTATTTTGGTCTTTTTAAGAAAAAATGATAATTGATATTTTTGAGGGTGTTAGACTTCAATTTTTGATTTTTTGCTAAAAATTGGAAAAATAGAAATTTGTATGTGTTAGTCTTCAATCACGGAATTTTTTGAGAAAAACATGAAAAATGAAGTTTTTTGCTCATTTTGGAGAACTATTTTGGACTCTTTTAGAAAAAATGATAATTGATATTTTTGAAGGTGTTAGACTTCAGTTTTTGATTTTATGCAAAAAATAGGAAAAATAGAAATTTGTATGTGTTAGTCTTCAATCCCGGAATTTTTTGAGAAAAACATTAAAAATTAAGTATTTTGCTCATTTTAGAGAACTATTTTGGTCTTTTTTAGAAAAAATGATAATTGATATTTTTGAGGGTGTTAGACTTCAATTTTTGTTTTTTGCAAAAAATTGGAATAATAGAAATTTGTATGTGTTAGTCTTCAATCACGGAATTTTTTGAGAAAAACATGAAAAATGAAGTATTTTGCTCATTTTAGAGAACTATTTTGGACTTTTTTAGAAAAAATGATAATTGATATTTTTGAGGGTGTTAGACTTCAATTTTTGTTTTTTGCAAAAAATTGGAATAATAGAAATTTGTATGTGTTAGTCTTCAATCACGGAATTTTTTGAGAAAAACATGAAAAATGAAGTATTTTGCTCTTTTTAGAGAACTATTTTGGACTCTTTTAGAAACAATGATAATTGATATTTTTGAAGGTGTTAGACATAAGTTTTTGATTTTTTGCAAAAATTAGAAAAACAGAAATTTGTATGTGTTAGTCTTCAATCACGGAATTTTTTGAGAAAAACATGAAAAATGAAGTATTTTGCTCATTTTAGAGAACTATTTTGGTCTTTTTTAGAAAAAATGATAATTGATATTTTTGAGGGTGTTAGACTTCAATTTTTGTTTTTTGCAAAAAAATTGGAATAATAGAAATTTGTAGGTGTTAGTCTTCAATCACGGAATTTTTTGAGAAAAACATGAAAAATGAAGTATTTTGCTCATTTTAGAGAACTATTTTGGACTCTTTTAGAAACAATGATAATTGATATTTTTGAAGGTGTTAGACATAAGTTTTTGATTTTTTGCAAAAATTGGAAAAACAGAAATTTGTATGTGTTAGTCTTCAATCACGGAATTTTTTGAGAAAAAAATGAAAAATGAAGTATTTTGCTCATTTTAAAGAAATATTTTGGTCTTTTTTAGAAAAAATGATAATTGGTATTTTTGAGGGTGTTAGACTTAAATTTTTGATTTTTTGCGAAAAATTGGAAAAAGAGATATTTGTATGTGTTAGTCTTCAATCACGGAATTTTTTGAGAAAAACATGAAAAATGAAGTATTTTGCTCATTTTAGAGAACTATTTTGGACTCTTTTAGAAAAAAATGACAATTGATATTTTTGAAGGTGTTAGACTTCAGTTTTTGATTTTATGCAAAAAATAGGAAAAATAGAAATTTGTATGTGTTAGTCTTCAATCCCGGAATTTTTTGAGAAAAACATGAAAAATTAAGTATTTTGCTCATTTTAGAGAACTATTTTGGCCTTTTTTAGAAAAAATGATAATTGATATTTTTGAAGGTGTTAGACTTCATTTTTTGATTTTTTGCAAAAAATAGGAAAAATAGAAATTTGTATGTGTTAGTCTTCAATCACGAAGTTTTTTTAGAAAAACATGAAAAATGAAATATTTTGCTCATTTTAGAGAACTATTTTGGACTCTTTTAGAAAAAATGATAATTGATATTTTTGAAGGTGTTCGACTTAAGTTTTTGATTTTGTGCAAAAAATAGGAAAAATAGAAATTTGTATGTGTTAGTCTTCAATCACGGAATTTTTTGAGAAAAACATGAAAGATGAAGTATTTTGCTCATTTTAGAGAACTATTTTGGTCTTTTTTAGAAAAAATGATAATTGATATTTTTGAGGGTGTTAGACTTCAATTTTTGATTTTTTGTAAAAAATTGGAAAAATAGAAATTTGTATGTGTTAGTCTTCAATCACGGAATTTTTTGAGAAAAACATGAAAAATGAAGTATTTTGCTCATTTTAGAGAACTATTTTGGTCTTTTTATTGAAAAAATGATAATTGATATTTTTGAAGGTCTTAGACTTCAGTTTTTGATTTTATGCAAAAAATAGGAAAAATAGAAATTTGTATGTGTTAGTCTTCAATCCCGGAGTTTTTTGAGAAAAACATGAAAAATGAAGTATTTTGCTCATTTTAGAGAACTATTTTGGTCTATTTTAGAAAAAATGATAATTGATATTTTTGAAGGTGTTAGACTTCAGTTTTTTATTTTTTGAAAAAAATTGGAAAAATTGAAATTTGTATGTGTTAGTCTTCAATCACGAAGTTTTTTGAGAAAAACATGAAAAATGAAGTATTTTGCTCATTTTAGAGAACTATTTTGGACTCTTTTACATAAAATGATAATTGATATTTTTGAAGGTGTTAGACTTCAGTTTTTGATTTTTTGCAAAAAATAGGCAAAATAGAAATTTGTATGTGTTAGTCTTCAATCCCGGAGTTTTTCGAGAAAACCATGAAAAATGAAGTATTTTGCTCATTTTAGAGAACTATTTTGGTCTTTTTATTGAAAAAATGATAATTTATATTTTTGAAGGTGTTAGACTTCAGTTTTTGATTTTTTGCAAAAAATAGGCAAAATAGAAATTTGTATGTGTTAGTCTTCAATCACGAAGTTTTTTGAGAAAAACATGAAAAATGAAGTATTTTGCTCATTTTAGAGAACTATTTTGGTTTATTTTAGAAAAAATGATAATTGATATTTTTGAAGGTGTTAGACTTCAGTTTTTGATTTTATGCAAAAAATAGGAAAAATAGAAATTTGTATGTGTTAGTCTTCAATCCCGGAGTTTTTCGAGAAAACCATGAAAAATGAAGTATTTTTCTCATTTTAGAGAACTATTTTGGTCTTTTTTAGAAAAAATGATAATTGATATTTTTGAAGGTGTTAGACTTCAGTTTTTGATTTTTTTCAAAAAATTGGAAAAATAGAAATTTGTATGTGTTAGTCTTCAATCACGGAATTTTTAGAGAAAAAACATGAATAATGAAGTATTTTGCTCATTTTAGAGAACTATTTTGGTCTTTTTTAGAAAAAAATGATAATTGATATTTTTGAAGGTGTTAGACTTCAGGTTTTGATTTTTTGCAAAAAATTGGAAAAATAAAAATTTGTATGTGTTAGTCTTCAATCCCGGAGTTTTTTGAGAAAAACATGAAAAATGAAGTATTTTGCTCATTTTAGAGAACTATTTTGGTTTATTTTAGAAAAAATGATAATTGATATTTTTGAAGGTGTTAGACTTCAGTTTTTTATTTTTTTGCAAAAAATTGGACAAATTGAAATTTGTATGTGTTAGTCTTCAATCACGAAGTTTTTTTAGAAAAACATGAAAAATGAAATATTTTGCTCATTTTAGAGAACTATTTTGGACTCTTTTAGAAAAAATGATAATTGATATTTTTGAAGGTGTTCGACTTAAGTTTTTTATTTTGTGCAAAAAATAGGAAAAATAGAAATTTGTATGTGTTAGTCTTCAATCACGGAATTTTTTGAGAAAAACATGAAAGATGAAGTATTTTGCTCATTTTAGAGAACTATTTTGGTCTTTTTTAGAAAAAATGATAATTGATATTTTTGAGGGTGTTAGACTTCAATTTTTGATTTTTTGTAAAAAATTGGAAAAATAGAAATTTGTATGTGTTAGTCTTCAATCACGGAATTTTTTGAGAAAAACATGAAAAATGAAGTATTTTGCTCATTTTAGAGAACTATTTTGGTCTTTTTATTGAAAAAATGATAATTGATATTTTTGAAGGTCTTAGACTTCAGTTTTTGATTTTATGCAAAAAATAGGAAAAATAGAAATTTGTATGTGTTAGTCTTCAATCCCGGAGTTTTTTGAGAAAAACATGAAAAATGAAGTATTTTGCTCATTTTAGAGAACTATTTTGGTATATTTTAGAAAAAATGATAATTGATATTTTTGAAGGTGTTAGACTTCAGTTTTTTATTTTTTGAAAAAAATTGGAAAAATTGAAATTTGTATGTGTTAGTCTTCAATCACGAAGTTTTTTGAGAAAAACATGAAAAATGAAGTATTTTGCTCATTTTAGAGAACTATTTTGGACTCTTTTACATAAAATGATAATTGATATTTTTGAAGGTGTTAGACTTCAGTTTTTGATTTTTTGCAAAAAATAGGCAAAATAGAAATTTGTATGTGTTAGTCTTCAATCCCGGAGTTTTTCGAGAAAACCATGAAAAATGAAGTATTTTGCTCATTTTAGAGAACTATTTTGGTCTTTTTATTGAAAAAATGATAATTTATATTTTTGAAGGTGTTAGACTTCAGTTTTTGATTTTTTGCAAAAAATAGGCAAAATAGAAATTTGTATGTGTTAGTCTTCAATCACGAAGTTTTTTGAGAAAAACATGAAAAATGAAGTATTTTGCTCATTTTAGAGAACTATTTTGGTTTATTTTAGAAAAAATGATAATTGATATTTTTGAAGGTGTTAGACTTCAGTTTTTTATTTTTTTGCAAAAAATTGGACAAATTGAAATTTGTATGAGTTAGTCTTCAATCAAGGAATTTTTTGAGAAAATCATGAAAAATGAAGTATTTTGCTCATTTTAGAGAACTATTTTGGTCTTTTTTAGAAAAAATGATAATTGATATTTTTGAAGGTGTTAGACTTCAGTTTTTGATTTTTTTCAAAAAATTGGAAAAATAGAAATTTGTATGTGTTAGTCTTCAATCACGGAATTTTTAGAGAAAAAACATGAATAATGAAGTATTTTGCTCATTTTAGAGAACTATTTTGGTCTTTTTTAGAAAAAAATGATAATTGATATTTTTGAAGGTGTTAGACTTCAGGTTTTGATTTTTTGCAAAAAATTGGAAAAATAAAAATTTGTATGTGTTAGTCTTCAATCCCAGAGTTTTTTGAGAAAAACATGAAAAATGAAGTATTTTGCTCATTTTAGAGAACTATTTTGGTTTATTTTAGAAAAAATGATAATTGATATTTTTGAAGGTGTTAGACTTCAGTTTTTTATTTTTTTGCAAAAAATTGGACAAATTGAAATTTGTATGTGTTAGTCTTCAATCACGAAGTTTTTTGAGAAAAACATGAAAATGAAGTATTTTGCTCATTTTAGAGAACTATTTTGGACTCTTTTAGAAAAAAATGATAATTGATATTTTCGAAGGTGTTAGACTTCAGTTTTTGATTTTATGAAAAAAATAGGAAAAATAGAAATTTGTTAGTCTTCAATCCCGCATTTTTTTTAAGAAAAACATGAAAAATAAAGTATTTTGCTCATTTTAGAGAACTATTTTGGATTTTTTTAGAAAAAATGATAATTGATATTTTTGAAGGTGTTAGACTTCAGTTTTTGATTTTATGCAAAAAAATAGGAAAAATAGAAATTTGTATGTGTTAGTCTTCAATCCCGGAGTTTTTTGAGAAAAACATGAAAAATGAAGTATTTTGCTCATTTTAGAGAACTATTTTGGTCTATTTTTGAAAAAATGAAAATTGATATTTTTGAAGGTGTTAGACTTCAGTTTTTTATATTTTGCAAAAAATTGGAAAAATTGAAATTTGTATGTGTTAGTCATCAATCACGAAGTTTTTTGAGAAGAACATGAAAAATGAAGTATTTTGCTCATTTTAGAGAACTATTTTGGTCTTTTTTAGAAAAAATGATAATTGATATTTTTGAGGGTGTTAGACTTCAATTTTTGATTTTTTGCAAAAAATTGGAAAAATAGAAATTTGTATGTGTTAGTCTTCAATCACGGAATTTTTTGAGAAAAACATGAAAAATGAAGTATTTTGCTCATTTTAGAGAACTATTTTGGACACTTTTAGAAAAAATGATAATTGATATTTTTGAAGGTGTTAGACTTCAGTTTTTGATTTTTTGCAAAAAATAGGCAAAATAGAAATTTGTATGTGTTAGTCTTCAATCACGAAGTTTTTTAAGAAAAACATGAAAAATGATAATTGATATTTTTAGGAAAAATAGAAATTTGTATGTGTTAGTCTTCAATCCCGGAATTTTTGTAGAAAACATGAAAAATGAAGTATTTTGCTCATTTTAGAGAACTATTTTGGTCTTTTTTAGAAAAAATGATAATTGATATTTTTGAGGGTGTTAGACTTCAATTTTTGATTTTTTGCAAAAAATTGGAAAAATAGAAATTTGTATGTGTTAGTCTTCAATCACGGAATTTTTTGAGAAAAACATGAAAAATGAAGTATTTTTGCTCATTTTAGAGAACTATTTTGGTCTTTTTTAAAAAATTAATAATTGATATTTTTGAAGGTGTTAGACTTCAGTATTTGATTTTATGGAAAAAATATAAAAAATAGAAATTTGCATGTGTTAGTCTTCAATCCCGGAATTTTTCGAGAAAAACATGAAAAATGAAGTATTTTGCTCGTTTTAGAGAACTATTTTGGTCTATTTTAGAAAAAATAATAATTGATATTTTTGAAGGTGTTAGACTTCAGTTTTTTATTTTTTGCAAAAAAATGGAAAAATTGAAATTTGTATGTGTTAGTCTTCAATCACGAAGTTTTTTGAGAAAATCATGAAAAATGAAGTATTTTGCTCATTTTAGAGAACTATTTTGGACCCTTTTAGAAAAAAATGATAATTGATATTTTTGAAGGTGTTAGATTTCAGTTTTTGATTTTATGCAAAAAATAGCAAAAATAGATATTTGTTAGTCTTCCATCCCGGAGTTTTTTAGAAAAACATGAAAAATGAAGTATTTTGTTCATTTTAGAGAACTATTTTGGTCTATTTTAGAAAAAATGATAATTGATATTTTTGAAGGTGTTAGACTTCAGTTTTTTATTTTTTGCAAAAAATTGGAAAAATTGAAATTTGTATGTGTTAGTCTTCAATCACGAAGTTTTTTTAGAAAAACATGAAAATGAAGTATTTTGCTCATTTTAGAGAACTATTTTGGACTCTTTTAGAAAAAAATGATAATTGATATTTTTGAAGGTGTTAGACATCAGTTTTTGATTTTATGCAAAAAATAGGAAAAATAGAAATTTGTTAGTCTTCAATCCCGCATTTTTTTAAGAAAAACATGAAAAATATAGTATTTTGCTCATTTTAGAGAACTATTTTGGATTTTTTTAGAAAAAATGATAATTGATATTTTTGAAGGTGTTAGACTTCAGTTTTTTATTTTATGCAAAAAAATAGGAAAAATAGAAATTTGTATGTGTTAGTCTTCAATCCCGGAGTTTTTTGAGAAAAACTTGAAAAATGAAGTATTTTGCTCATTTTAGAGAACTATTTTGGTCTATTTTAGAAAAAATGATAATTGATATTTTTGAAGGTTTTAGACTTAAGTTTTTTATATTTTGCAAAAAATTGGAAAAATTGAAATTTGTATGTGTTAGTCTTCAATCACGAAGTTTTTTGAGAAGAACATGAAAAATGAAGTATTTTGCTCATTTTAGAGAACTATTTTGGTCTTTTTAAGAAAAAATGATAATTGATATTTTTGAGGGTGTTAGACTTCAATTTTTGATTTTTTGCTAAAAATTGGAAAAATAGAAATTTGTATGTGTTAGTCTTCAATCACGGAATTTTTTGAGAAAAACATGAAAAATGAAGTTTTTTGCTCATTTTGGAGAACTATTTTGGACTCTTTTAGAAAAAATGATAATTGATATTTTTGAAGGTGTTAGACTTCAGTTTTTGATTTTTTGCAAAAAATAGGCAAAATAGAAATTTGTATGTGTTAGTCTTCAATCACGAAGGTTTTTAAGAAAAACATGAAAAATGAAGTATTTTGCTCATTATAGAGAACTATTTTGGACTCTTTTAGAAAAAAATGATAATTTATATTTTTAGGAAAAATAGAAATTTGTATGTGTTAGTCTTCAATTCCGGAATTTTTGTAGAAAAACATGAAAAATGAAGTATTTTGCTCATTTTAGAGATCTATTTTGGTCTTTTTTAGAAAAAATGATAATTGATATTTTTGAGGGTGTTAGACTTCAATTTTTGATTTTTTGCAAAAAATTGGAAAAATAGAAATTTGTATGTGTTAGTCTTCAATCACGGAATTTTTTGAGAAAAACATGAAAAATGAAGTATTTTGCTCATTTTAGAGAACTATTTTGGTCTTTTTTAGAAAAAATGATAATTGATATTTTTGAAGGTGTTAGACTTCAGTATTTGATTTTATGGAAAAAATATAAAAAATAGAAATTTGTATGTGTTAATCTTCAATCCTGGAGTTTTTTGAGAAAAACATGAAAAATGAAGTATTTTGCTCATTTTAGAGAACTATTTTGGTCTATTTTAGAAAAAATGATAATTGATATTTTGGAAGGTGTTAGACTTCAGTTTTTTATTTTTTGCAAAAAATTGGAAAAATTGAAATTTGTATGTGTTAGTCTTCAATCACGAAGTTTTTTGAGAAAAACATGAAAAATGAAGTATTTTCCTCATTTTAGAGAACTATTTTTGACCCTTTTAGAAAAAAATGATAATTGATATTTTTGAAGGTGTTAGATTTCAGTTTTTGATTTTATGCAAAAAATAGGAAAAATAGAAATTTGTTAGTCTTCAATCCCGGAGTTTTTTAGAAAAACATGAAAAATGAAGTATTTTGCTCATTTTAGAGAACTATTTTGGATTTTTTTAGAAAAAATGATAATTGATATTTTTGAAGGTGTTAGACTTCAGTTTTTTATTTTATGCAAAAAAATAGGAAAAATAGAAATTTGTATGTGTTAGTCTTCAATCCCGGAGTTTTTTGAGAAAAACATGAAAAATGAAGTATTTTGCTCATTTTAGAGAACTATTTTGGTCTATTTTAGAAAAAATGATAATTGATATTTTTGAAGGTTTTAGACTTCAGTTTTTTATATTTTGCAAAAAATTGGAAAAATTGAAATTTGTATGTGTTAGTCTTCAATCACGAAGTTTTTTGAGAAGAACATGAAAAATGAAGTATTTTGCTCATTTTAGAGAACTATTTTGGTCTTTTTAAGAAAAAATGATAATTGATATTTTTGAGGGTGTTAGACTTCAATTTTTGATTTTTTGCTAAAAATTGGAAAAATAGAAATTTGTATGTGTTAGTCTTCAATCACGGAATTTTTTGAGAAAAACATGAAAAATGAAGTTTTTTGCTCATTTTGGAGAACTATTTTGGACTCTTTTAGAAAAAATGATAATTGATATTTTTGAAGGTGTTAGACTTCAGTTTTTGATTTTTTGCAAAAAATAGGCAAAATAGAAATTTGTATGTGTTAGTCTTCAATCACGAAGGTTTTTAAGAAAAACATGAAAAATGAAGTATTTTGCTCATTATAGAGAACTATTTTGGACTCTTTTAGAAAAAAATGATAATTGATATTTTTAGGAAAAATAGAAATTTGTATGTGTTAGTCTTCAATCCCGTAATTTTTGTAGAAAAACATGAAAAATGAAGTATTTTGCTCATTTTAGAGAACTATTTTGGTCTTTTTTATAAAAAATGATAATTGATATTTTTGAGGGTGTTAGACTTCAATTTTTGATTTTTTGCAAAAAATTGGAAAAATAGAAATTTGTATGTGTTAGTCTTCAATCACGGAATTTTTTGAGAAAAACATGAAAAATGAAGTATTTTGCTCATTTTAGAGAACTATTTTGGTCTTTTTTAGAAAAAATGATAATTGATATTTTTGAAGGTGTTAGACTTCAGTATTTGATTTTATGGAAAAAATATAAAAAATAGAAATTTGTATGTGTTAGTCTTCAATCCTGGAGTTTTTTGAGAAAAACATGAAAAATGATGTATTTTGCTCATTTTAGAGAACTATTTTGGTCTATTTTAGAAAAAATGATAATTGATATTTTGGAAGGTGTTAGACTTCAGTTTTTTATTTTTTGCAAAAAATAGGAAAAATTGAAATTTGTATGTGTTAGTCTTCAATCACGAAGTTTTTTGAGAAAAACATGAAAAATGAAGTATTTTGCTCATTTTAGAGAACTATTTTTGACCCTTTTAGAAAAAAATGATAATTGATATTTTTGAAGGTGTTAGATTTCAGTTTTTGATTTTATGCAAAAAATAGGAAAAATAGAAATTTGTTAGTCTTCAATCCCGGAGTTTTTTAGAAAAACATGAAAAATGAAGTATTTTGCTCATTTTAGAGAACTATTTTGGTCATTTTTAGAAAAAATGATAATTGATATTTTTGAAGGTGTTAGACTTCAGTTTTTGATTTTATGCAAAAAATAGGAAAAATAGAAATTTGTATGTGTTAGTCTTCAATCCCGGAATTTTTTGAGAAAAACATTAAAAATTAAGTATTTTCCTCATTTTAGAGAACTATTTTGGTCTTTTTTAGAAAAAATGATAATTGATATTTTTGAAGGTGTTAGACTTCATTTTTTGATTTGTTGCAAAAAAATAGGAAAAATAGAAATTTGTATGTGTTAGTCTTCAATCACGAAGTTTTTTGAGAAAAAACATGAAAAGTGAAGTATTTTGCTCATTTTAGAGAACTATTTTGGACTCTTTTAGAAAAAATGAAAATTGATATTTTTGAAGGTGTTAGACTTAAGTTTTTGATTTTTTGCAAAAATTGGTAAAATAGAAATTTGTATGTGTTAGTCTTCAATCACATAATTTTTTGAGAAAAACATGAAAAATGAAGTATTTTGCTCATTTGAGAGAACTATTTTGGTCTTTTTTAGAAAAAATGATAATTGATATTTTTGAGCGTGTTAGACTTCAATTTTTGTTTTTTGCAAAAAATTGGAATAATAGAAATTTGTATGTGTTAGCCTCAATCACGGAATTTTTTGAGAAAAACATGAAAAATGAAGTATTTTGCTCATTTTAGAGAACTATTTTGGACTCTTTTAGAAACAATGATAATTGATATTTTTGAAGGTGTTAGACTAAAGTTTTTGATTTTTTGCAAAAAATGGAAAAATAGAAATTTGTATGTGTTAGTCTTCAATCACGGAATTTTTTGAGAAAAAAATGAAAAATGAAGTATTTTGCTCATTTTAGAGAACTATTTTGGTCCTTTTTAGAAAAAATGATAATTGATATTTTTGAAGGTGTTAGACTTCAGTTTTTGATTTTTTGCAAAAATTGGAAAAATAGAAATTTGTATGTGTTAGTCTTCAATCACATAATTTTTTGAGAAAAACATGAAAAATGAAGTATTTTGCTCATTTGAGAGAACTATTTTGGTCTTTTTTAGAAAAAATGATAATTGATATTTTTGAGCGTGTTAGACTTCAATTTTTTGTTTTTTGCAAAAAATTGGAATAATAGAAATTTGTATGTGTTAGCCTCAATCACGGAATTTTTTGAGAAAAACATGAAAAATGAAGTATTTTGCTCATTTTAGAGAACTATTTTGGACTCTTTTAGAAACAATGATAATTGATATTTTTGAAGGTGTTAGACTAAAGTTTTTGATTTTTTGCAAAAATTGGAAAAATAGAAATTTGTATGTGTTAGTCTTCAATCACGGAATTTTTTGAGAAAAAAATGAAAAATGAAGTATTTTGCTCATTTTAGAGAACTATTTTGGTCCTTTTTAGAAAAAATGATAATTGATATTTTTGAAAGTGTTAGACTTCAGTTTTTGATTTTATACAAAAAATAGGAAAAATAGAAATTTGTACGTGTTAGTCTTCAATCCCGGAGTTTTTCGAGAAAAACATGAAAAATGAAGTATTTTTCTCATTTTAGAGAACTATTTTGGTCTTTTTTAGAAAAAATGATAATTGATATTTTTGAAGGTGTTAGACTTCAGTTTTTGATTTTTTTCAAAAAATTGGAAAAATAGAAATTTGTATGTGTTAGTCTTCAATCACGGAATTTTTTGAGAAAAAACATGAATAATGAAGTATTTTGCTCATTTTAGAGAACTATTTTGGTCTTTTTTAGAAAAAAATGATAATTGATATTTTTGAAGGTGTTAGACTTCAGGTTTTGATTTTTTGCAAAAAATTGGAAAAATAGAAATTTGTAAGTGTTAGTCTTCAATCCCGAGTTTTTTGAGAAAAACATGAAAAATGAAGTATTTTGCTCATTTTAGGGAACTATTTTGGTCTATTTTAGAAAAATTGATAATTGATATTTTTGAAGGTGTTAGACTTCAGTTTTTTATTTTTTGCAAAAAATTGGAAAAATTGAAATTTGTATGTGTTAGTCTTCAATCACGAACTTTTTTGAGAAGAACATGAAAAATGAAGTATTTTGCTCATTTTAGAGAACTATTTTGGTCTTTTTAAGAAAAAATGATAATTGATATTTTTGAGGGTGTTAGACTTCAATTTTTGATTTTTTGCTAAAAATTGGAAAAATAGAAATTTGTATGTGTTAGTCTTCAATCACGGAATTTTTTGAGAAAAACATGAAAAATGAAGTTTTTTGCTCATTTTGGAGAACTATTTTGGACTCTTTTAGAAAAAATGATAATTGATATTTTTGAAGGTGTTAGACTTCAGTTTTTGATTTTTTGCAAAAAATAGGCAAAATAGAAATTTGTATGTGTTAGTCTTCAATCACGAAGGTTTTTAAGAAAAACATGAAAAATGAAGTATTTTGCTCATTATAGAGAACTATTTTGGACTCTTTTAGAAAAAAATGATAATTGATATTTTTATGAAAAATAGAAATTTGTATGTGTTAGTCTTCAATCCCGGAATTTTTGTAGAAAAACATGAAAAATGAAGTATTTTGCTCATTTCAGAGAACTATTTTGGTCTTTTTTAGAAAAAATGATAATTGATATTTTTGAGTGTGTTAGACTTCAATTTTTGATTTTTTGCAAAAAATTGGAAAAATAGAAATTTGTATGTGTTAGTCTTCAATCACGGAATTTTTTGAGAAAAATATGAAAAATGAAGTATTTTGTTCATTTTAGAGAACTATTTTGGTCTTTTTTAGAAAAAATGATAATTGATATTTTTGAAGGTGTTAGACTTCAGTATTTGATTTTATGGAAAAAATATAAAAAATAGAAATTTGTATGTGTTAGTCTTCAATCCTGGAGTTTTTTGAGAAAAACTTGAAAAATGAAGTATTTTGCTCATTTTAGAGAACTATTTTGGTCTATTTTAGAAAAAATGATAATTGATATTTTGGAAGGTGTTAGACTTCAGTTTTTTATTTTTTGCAAAAAATTGGAAAAATTGAAATTTGTATGTGTTAGTCTTCAATCACGAAGTTTTTTGAGAAAAACATGAAAAATGAAGTATTTTGCTCATTTTAGAGAACTATTTTTGACCCTTTTAGAAAAAAATGATAATTGATATTTTTGAAGGTGTTAGATTTCAGTTTTTGATTTTATGCAAAAAATAGGAAAAATAGAAATTTGTTAGTCTTCAATCCCGGAGTTTTTTAGAAAAACATGAAAAATGAAGTATTTTGCTCATTTTAGAGAACTATTTTGGTCATTTTTAGAAAAAATGATAATTGATATTTTTGAAGGTGTTAGACTTCAGTTTTTGATTTTATGCAAAAAATAGGAAAAATAGAAATTTGTATGTGTTAGTCTTCAATCCCGGAATTTTTTGAGAAAAACATTAAAAATTAAGTATTTTCCTCATTTTAGAGAACTATTTTGGTCTTTTTTAGAAAAAATGATAATTGATATTTTTGAAGGTGTTAGACTTCATTTTTTTATTTTTTGCAAAAAAATAGGAAAAATAGAAATTTGTATGTGTTAGTCTTCAATCACGAAGTTTTTTGAGAAAAACATGAAAAATGAAGTATTTTGCTCATTTTAGAGAACTATTTTGGACTCTTTTAGAAAAAATGAAAATTGATATTTTTGAAGGTATTAGACTTAAGTTTTTGATTTTTTGCAAAAATTGGAAAAATAGAAATTTGTATGTGTTAGTCTTCAATCACATAATTTTTTGAGAAAAACATGAAAAATGAAGTATTTTGCTCATTTGAGAGAACTATTTTGGTCTTTTTTAGAAAAAATGATAATTGATATTTTTGAGCGTGTTAGACTTCAATTTTTGTTTTTTGCAAAAAATTGGAATAATAGAAATTTGTATGTGTTAGCCTCAATCACGGAATTTTTTGAGAAAAACATGAAAAATGAAATATTTTGCTCATTTTAGAGAACTATTTTGGACTCTTTTAGAAACAATGATAATTGATATTTTTGAAGGCGTTAGACTAAAGTTTTTGATTTTTTGCAAAAATTGGAAAAATAGAAATTTGTATGTGTTAGTCTTCAATCACGGAATTTTTTGAGAAAAAAATGAAAAATGAAGTATTTTGCTCATTTTAGAGAACTATTTTGGTCCTTTTTAGAAAAAATGATAATTGATATTTTTGAAGGTGTTAGACTTCAGTTTTTGATTTTATGCAAAAAATAGGAAAAATAGAAATTTGTATGTGTTAGTCTTCAATCCCTGAGTTTTTCGAGAAAAACATGAAAAATGAAGTATTTTTCTCATTTTAGAGAACTATTTTGGTCTTTTTTAGAAAAAATGATAATTGATATTTTTCAAGGTGTTAGACTTCAGTTTTTGATTTTATGCAAAAAATAGGAAAAATAGAAATTTGTATGTGTTAGTCTTCAATCCCGGAGTTTTTCGAGATAAACATGAAAAATGAAGTACTTTTCTCATTTTAGAGAACTATTTTGGTCTTTTTTAGAAAAAATGATAATTGATATTTTTGAAGGTGTTAGACTTCAGTTTTTGATTTTTTTTTCAAAAAATTGGAAAAATAGAAATTTGTATGTGTTAGTCTTCAATCACGGAATTTTTTGAGAAAAAACATGAATAATGAAGTATTTTGCTCAATTTAGAGAACTATTTTGGTCTTTTTTTGAAAAAAATGATAATTGATATTTTTGAAGGTGTTAGACTTCAGGTTTTGATTTTTTGCAAAAAATTGGAAAAATAGAAATTTGTAAGTGTTAGTCTTCAATCCCGGAGTTTTTTGAGAAAAACATGAAAAATGAAGTATTTTGCTCATTTTAGAGAACTATTTTGGTCTATTTTAGAAAAAATGATAATTGATATATTTTTGAAGGTGTTAGACTTCAGTTTTTGATTTTAAGCAAAAAATAGGAAAAATAGAAATTTGTTAGTCTTCAATCCCGCATTTTTTTAAGAAAAACATGAAAAATATAGTATTTTGCTCATTTGAGAGAACTATTTTGGATTTTTTTAGAAAAAATGATAATTGATATTTTTGAAGGTGTTAGACTTCAGTTTTTGATTTTATGCAAAAAAATCGGAAAAATAGAAATTTGTATGTGTTAGTCTTCAATCCCGGAGTTTTTTGAGAAAAACATTAAAAATGAAGTATTTTGCTCATTTTAGAGAACTATTTTGGTCTATTTTAGAAAAAATGATAATTAATATTTTTGAAGGTGTTAGACTTCAGTTTTTTATATTTTGCAAAAAATTGGAAAAATCGAAATTTGTATGTGTTAGTCTTCAATCACGAAGTTTTTTGAGAAAAACATGAAAAATGAAGTATTTTGCTCATTTTAGAGAACTATTTTGGTCTTTTTTAGAAAAAATGATAATTGATATTTTTGAGGGTGTTAGACTTCAATTTTTGATTTTTTGCTAAAAATTGGAAAAATAGAAATTTGTATGTGTTAGTCTTCAATTACGGAATTTTTTGAGAAAAACATGAAAAATGAAGCATTTTGCTCATTTTACAGAACTATTTTGGACTCTTTTAGAAAAAATGATAATTGATATTTTTGAAGGTGTTAGACTTCAGTTTTTCATTTTTTGCAAAAAATAGGCAAAATAGAAATTTGTATGTGTTAGTCTTCAATCACGAAGTTTTTTAAGAAACACATGAAAAATGAAGTATTTTGCTCCTTTTAGAGAACTATTTTTGACTCTTTTAGAAAAAAATGATAATTGATATTTTTAGGAAAAATAGAAATTTGTATGTGTTAGTCTTCAATCCCTGAATTTTTGTAGAAAAACATGAAAAATGAAGTATTTTGCTCATTTTAGAGAACTATTTTGGTCTTTTTTAGAAAAAATGATAATTGATATTTTTGAAGGTGTTAGACTTCAGGTTTTGATTTTTTGCAAAAAATTGGAAAAATAGAAATTTGTAAGTGTTAGTCTTCAATCCCGGAGTTTTTTGAGAAAAACATGAAAAATGGAGTATTTTTATCATTTTAGAGAATTATTTTGGTCTATTTTAGAAAAAATGATAATTAATATTTTTGAAGGTGTTAGACTTCAGTTTTTTATATTTTGCAAAAAATTGGAAAAATTGAAATTTGTATGTGTTAGTCTTCAATCACGAAGTTTTTTGAGAAAAACATGAAAAATGAAGTATTTTGCTCATTTTAGAGAACTATTTTGGTCTTTTTTAGAAAAAATGATAATTGATATTTTTGAGGGTGTTAGACTTCAATTTTTGATTTTTTGCTAAAAATTGGAAAAATAGAAATTTGTATGTGTTAGTCTTCAATTACGGAATTTTTTGAGAAAAACATGAAAAATGAAGCATTTTGCTCATTTTAGAGAACTATTTTGGACTCTTTTAGAAAAAATGATAATTGATATTTTTGAGGGTGTTAGACTTCAATTTTTGATTTTTTGCTAAAAATTGGAAAAATAGAAATTTGTATGTGTTAGTCTTCAATCCCGCATTTTTTTAAGAAAAACATGAAAAATATAGTATTTTGCTCATTTGAGAGAACTATTTTGGATTTTTTTAGAAAAAATGATAATTGATATTTTTGAAGGTGTTAGACTTCAGTTTTTGATTTTATGCAAAAAAATCGGAAAAATAGAAATTTGTATGTGTTAGTCTTCAATCCCGGAGTTTTTTGAGAAAAACATGAAAAATGAAGTATTTTGCTCATTTTAGAGAACTATTTTGGTCTATTTTAGAAAAAATGATAATTAATATTTTTGAAGGTGTTAGACTTCAGTTTTTTATATTTTGCAAAAAATTGGAAAAATAGAAATTTGTATGTGTTAGTCTTCAATCACGAAGTTTTTTAAGAAAAACATGAAAAATGAAGTATTTTGCTCATTATAGAGAACTATTTTGGACTCTTTTAGAAAAAAATGATAATTGATATTTTTAGGAAAAATAGAAATTTGTATGTGTTAGTCTTCAATCCCGGAATTTTTGTAGAAAAACATGAAAAATGAAGTATTTTGCTCATTTTAGAGAACTATTTTGGTCTTTTTTAGAAAAAATGATAATTGATATTTTTGAGGGTGTTAGACTTCAATTTTTGATTTTTTGCAAAAAATTGGAAAAATAGAAATTTGTATGTGTTAGTCTTCAATCACGGAATTTTTTGAGAAAAACATGAAAAATGAAGTATTTTGCTCATTTTAGAGAACTATTTTGGTCTTTTTTAGAAAAAATGATAATTGATATTTTTGAAGGTGTTAGACTTCAGTATTTGATTTTATGGAAAAAATATAAAAAATAGAAATTTGTATGTGTTAGTCTTCAATCCTGGAGTTTTTTGAGAAAAACATGAAAAATGAAGTATTTTGCTCATTTTAGAGAACTATTTTGGTCTATTTTAGAAAAAATGATAATTGATATTTTGGAAGGTGTTAGACTTCAGTTTTTTATTTTTTGCAAAAAATTGGAAAAATTGAAATTTGTATGTGTTAGTCTTCAATCACGAAGTTTTTTGAGAAAAACATGAAAAATGAAGTTTTTTGCTCATTTTAGAGAACTATTTTTGACCCTTTTAGAAAAAAATGATAATTGATATTTTTGAAGGTGTTAGATTTCAGTTTTTGATTTTATGCAAAAAATAGGAAAAATAGAAATTTGTTAGTCTTCAATCCCGGAGTTTTTTAGAAAAACATGAAAAATGAAGTATTTTGCTCATTTTAGAGAACTATTTTGGTCATTTTTAGAAAAAATGATAATTGATATTTTTGAAGGTGTTAGACTTCAGTTTTTGATTTTATGCAAAAAATAGGAAAAATAGAAATTTGTATGTGTTAGTCTTCAATCTCGGAATTTTTTGAGAAAAACATTAAAAATTAAGTATTTTCCTCATTTTAGAGAACTATTTTGGTATTTTTTAGAAAAAATGATAATTGATATTTTTGAAGGTGTTAGACTTCATTTTTTGATTTTTTGCAAAAAAATAGGAAAAATAGAAATTTGTATGTGTTAGTCTTCAATCACGAAGTTTTTTGAGAAAAACATGAAAAATGAAGTATTTTGCTCATTTTAGAGAACTATTTTGGACTCTTTTAGAAAAAATGAAAATTGATATTTTTGAAGGTGTTAGACTTAAGTTTTTGATTTTTTGCAAAAATTGGAAAAATAGAAATTTGTATGTGTTAGTCTTCAATCACATAATTTTTTGAGAAAAACATGAAAAATGAAGTATTTTGCTCATTTGAGAGAACTATTTTGGTCTTTTTTAGAAAAAATGATAATTGATATTTTTGAGCGTGTTAGACTTCAATTTTTGTTTTTTGCAAAAAATTGGAATAATAGAAATTTGTATGTGTTAGCCTCAATCACGGAATTTTTTGAGAAAAACATGAAAAATGAAGTATTTTGCTCATTTTAGAGAACTATTTTGGACTCTTTTAGAAACAATGATTATTGATATTTTTGAAGGTGTTAGACTAAAGTTTTTGATTTTTTGCAAAAATTGGAAAAATAGAAATTTCTATGTGTTAGTCTTCAATCACGGAATTTTTTGAGAAAAAAATGAAAAATGAAGTATTTTGCTCATTTTAGAGAACTATTTTGGTCCTTTTTAGAAAAAATGATAATTGATATTTTTGAAGGTGTTAGACTTCAGTTTTTGATTTTATGCAAAAAATAGGAAAAATAGAAATTTGTATGTGTTAGTCTTCAATCCCGGAGTTTTTCGAGAAAAACATGAAAAATGAAGTATTTTTCTCATTTTAGAGAACTATTTTGGTCTTTTTTAGAAAAAATGATAATTAATATTTTTCAAGGTGTTAGACTTCAGTTTTTGATTTTATGCAAAAAATAGGAAAAATAGAAATTAGTATGTGTTAGTCTTCAATCCCGGAGTTTTTCGAGATAAACATGAAAAATGAAGTACTTTTCTCATTTTAGAGAACTATTTTGGTCTTTTTTAGAAAAAATGATAATTGATATTTTTGAAGGTGTTAGACTTCAGTTTTTGATTTTTTTTCAAAAAATTGGAAAAATAGAAATTTGTATGTGTTAGTCTTCAATCACGGAATTTTTTGAGAAAAAACATGAATAATGAAGTATTTTGCTCAATTTAGAGAACTATTTTGGTCTTTTTTTGAAAAAAATGATAATTGATATTTTTGAAGGTGTTAGACTTCAGGTTTTGATTTTTTGTAAAAAATTGGAAAAATAGAAATTTGTAAGTGTTAGTCTTCAATCCCGGAGTTTTTTGAGAAAAACATGAAAAATGAAGTATTTTGCTCATTTTAGAGAACTATTTTGGTATATTTTAGAAAAAATAATAATTGATATTTTTGAAGGTGTTAGACTTCAGTTTTTGATTTTATGCAAAAAATAGGAAAAATAGAAATTTGTATGTGTTAGACTTCAATCACAAAGTTTTTTGAGAAAAACTTGAAAATGAAGTATTTTGCTCATTTTAGAGAACTATTTTGGACTCTTTTAGAAAAAAATGATAATTGATATTTTTGAAGGTGTTAGACATCAGTTTTTGATTTTATGCAAAAAATAGGAAAAATAGAAATTTGTTAGTCTTCAATCCCACATTTTTTTAAGAAAAACATGAAAAATATAGTATTTTGCTCATTTTAGAGAACTATTTTGGATTTTTTTAGAAAAAATGATAATTGATATTTTTGAAGGTGTTAGACTTCAGTTTTTGATTTTATGCAAAAAAATAGGAAAAATAGAAATTTGTATGTGTTAGTCTTCAATCCCGGAGTTTTTTGAGAAAAACATGAAAAATGAAGTATTTTGCTCATTTTAGAGAACTAATTTGGTCTATTTTAGAAAAAATGATAATTGATATTTTTGAAGGTGTTAGACTTCAGTTTTTTATATTTTGCAAAAAATTGGAAAAATTGAAATTTGTATGTGTTAGTCTTCAATCACGAAGTTTTTTGAGAAGAACATGAAAAATGAAGTATTTTGCTCATTTTAGAGAACTATTTTAGTCTTTTTTAGAAAAAATGATAATTGATATTTTTGAGTGTGTTAGACTTCAATTTTTGATTTTTTGCTAAAAATAGGCAAAATAGAAATTTGTATGTGTTAGTCTTCAATCACGAAGTTTTTTAAGAAAAACATGAAAAATGAAGTATTTTGCTCATTATAGAGAACTATTTTGGACTCTTTTAGAAAAAAATGATAATTGATATTTTTAGGAAAAATAGAAATTTGTATGTGTTAGTCTTCAATACCGGAATTTTTGTAAAAAAACATGAAAAATGAAGTATTTTGCTCATTTTAGAGAACTATTTTGGTCTTTTTTAGAAAAAATGATAATTGATATTTTTGAGGGTGTTAGACTTCAATTTTTGATTTTTTGCAAAAAATTGGAAAAATAGAAATTTGTATGTGTTAGTCTTCAATCACGGAATTTTTTGAGAAAAACATGAAAAATGAAGTATTTTGCTCATTTTAGAGAACTATTTTGGTCTTTTTTAGAAAAAATGATAATTGATATTTTTGAAGGTGTTAGACTTCAGTATTTGATTTTATGGAAAAAATATAAAAAATAGAAATTTGTATGTGTTAGTCTTCAATCCTGGAGTTTTTTGAGAAAAACATGAAAAATGAAGTATTTTGCTCATTTTAGAGAACTATTTTGGTCTATTTTAGAAAAAATGATAATTGATATTTTGGAAGGTGTTAGACTTCAGTTTTTTATTTTTTGCAAAAAATTGGAAAAATTGAAATTTGTATGTGTTAGTCTTCAATCACGAAGTTTTTTGAGAAAAACATGAAAAATGAAGTATTTTGCTCATTTTAGAGAACTATTTTTGACCCTTTTAGAAAAAAATGATAATTGATATTTTTGAAGGTGTTAGATTTCAGTTTTTGATTTTATGCAAAAAATAGGAAAAATAGAAATTTGTTAGTCTTCAATCCCGGAGTTTTTTAGAAAAACATGAAAAATGAAGTATTTTGCTCATTTTAGAGAACTATTTTGGTCATTTTTAGAAAAAATGATAATTGATATTTTTGAAGGTGTTAGACTTCAGTTTTTGATTTTATGCAAAAAATAGGAAAAATAGAAATTTGTATGTGTTAGTCTTCAATCCCGGAATTTTTTGAGAAAAACATTAAAAATTAAGTATTTTCCTCATTTTAGAGAACTATTTTGGTCTTTTTTAGAAAAAATGATAATTGATATTTTTGAAGGTGTTAGACTTCATTTTTTTATTTTTTGCAAAAAAATAGGAAAAATAGAAATTTGTATGTGTTAGTCTTCAATCACGAAGTTTTTTGAGAAAAACATGAAAAATGAAGTATTTTGCTCATTTTAGAGAACTATTTTGGACTCTTTTAGAAAAAATGAAAATTGATATTTTTGAAGGTGTTAGACTTAAGTTTTTGATTTTTTGCAAAAATTGGAAAAATAGAAATTTGTATGTGTTAGTCTTCAATCACATAATTTTTTGAGAAAAACATGAAAAATGAAGTATTTTGCTCATTTGAGAGAACTATTTTGGTCTTTTTTAGAAAAAATGATAATTGATATTTTTGAGCATGTTAGACTTCAATTTTTGTTTTTTGCAAAAAATTGGAATAATAGAAATTTGTATGTGTTAGCCTCAATCACGGAATTTTTTGAGAAAAACATGAAAAATGAAGTATTTTGCTCATTTTAGAGAACTATTTTGGACTCTTTTAGAAACAATGATAATTGATATTTTTGAAGGTGTTAGACTAAAGTTTTTGATTTTTTGCAAAAATTGGAAAAATAGATATTTGTATGTGTTAGTCTTCAATCACGGAATTTTTTGAGAAAAAAATGAAAAATGAAGTATTTTGCTCATTTTAGAGAACTATTTTGGTCCTTTTTAGAAAAAATGATAATTGATATTTTTGAAGGTGTTAGACTTCAGTTTTTGATTTTATGCAAAAAATAGGAAAAATAGAAATTTGTATGTGTTAGTCTTCAATCCCGGAGTTTTTCGAGAAAAACATGAAAAATGAAGTATTTTTCTCATTTTAGAGAACTATTTTGGTCTTTTTTAGAAAAAATGATAATTAATATTTTTCAAGGTGTTAGACTTCAGTTTTTGATTTTATGCAAAAAATAGGAAAAATAGAAATTTGTATGTGTTAGTCTTCAATCCCGGAGTTTTTCGAGATAAACATGAAAAATGAAGTACTTTACTCATTTTAGAGAACTATTTTGGTCTTTTTTAGAAAAAATGATAATTGATATTTTTGAAGGTGTTAGACTTCAGTTTTTGATTTTTTTTCAAAAAATTGGAAAAATAGAAATTTGTATGTGTTAGTCTTCAATCACGGAATTTTTTGAGAAAAAACATAAATAATGAAGTATTTTGCTCAATTTAGAGAACTATTTTGGTCTTTTTTTGAAAAAAATGATAATTGATATTTTTGAAGGTGTTAGACTTCAAGTTTTGATTTTTTGCAAAAAATTGGAAAAATAGAAATTTGTAAGTGTTAGTCTTCAATCCCGGAGTTTTTTGAGAAAAACATGAAAAATGAAGTATTTTGCTCATTTTAGAGAACTATTTTGGTCTATTTTAGAAAAAATGATAATTGATATTTTTGAAGGTGTTAGACTTCAGTTTTTTATTTTATGCAAAAAATAGGAAAAATAGAAATTTGTATGTGTTAGTCTTCAATCACAAAGTTTTTTGAGAAAAACTTGAAAATGAAGTATTTTGCTCATTTTAGAGAACTATTTTGGACTCTTTTAGAAAAAAATGATAATTGATATTTTTGAAGGTGTTAGACATCAGTTTTTGATTTTATGCAAAAAATAGGAAAAATAGAAATTTGTTAGTCTTCAATCCCACATTTTTTTAAGAAAAACATGAAAAATATAGTATTTTGCTCATTTTAGAGAACTATTTTGGATTTTTTTAGAAAAAATGATAATTGATATTTTTGAAGGTGTTAGACTTCAGTTTTTGATTTTATGCAAAAAAATAGGAAAAATAGAAATTTGTATGTGTTAGTCTTCAATCCCGGAGTTTTTTGAGAAAAACATGAAAAATGAAGTATTTTGCTCATTTTAGAGAACTAATTTGGTCTATTTTAGAAAAAATGATAATTGATATTTTTGAAGGTGTTAGACTTCAGTTTTTTATATTTTGCAAAAAATTGGAAAAATTGAAATTTGTATGTGTTAGTCATCAATCACGAAGTTTTTTGAGAAGAACATGAAAAATGAAGTATTTTGCTCATTTTAGAGAACTATTTTAGTCTTTTTTAGAAAAAATGATAATTGATATTTTTGAGGGTGTTAGACTTCAATTTTTGATTTTTTGCTAAAAATTGGAAAAATAGAAATTTGTATGTGTTAGTCTTCAATCACGGAATTTTTTGAGAAAAACATGAAAAATGAAGTATTTTGCTCATTTTAGAGAACTATTTTGGACACTTTTAGAAAAAATGATAATTGATATTTTTGAAGGTGTTAGACTTCAGTTTTTGATTTTTTGCAAAAAATAGGCAAAATAGAAATTTGTATGTGTTAGTCTTCAATCACGAAGTTTTTTAAGAAAAACATGAAAAATGATAATTGATATTTTTAGGAAAAATAGAAATTTGTATGTGTTAGTCTTCAAACCCGGAATTTTTGTAGAAAAACATGAAAAATGAAGTATTTTGCTCATTTTAGAGAACTATTTTGGTCTTTTTTAGAAAAAATGATAATTGATATTTTTGAGGGTGTTAGACTTCAATTTTTGATTTTTTGCAAAAAATTGGAAAAATAGAAATTTGTATGTGTTAGTCTTCAATCACGGAATTTTTTGAGAAAAACATGAAAAATGAAGTATTTTGCTCATTTTAGAGAACTATTTTGGTCTTTTTTAGAAAAAATGATAATTGATATTTTTGAAGGTGTTAGACTTCAGTATTTGATTTTATGGAAAAAATATAAAAAATAGAAATTTGTATGTGTTAGTCTTCAATCCCGGAGTTTTTTGAGAAAAACATGAAAAATGAAGTATTTTGCTCGTTTTAGAGAACTATTTTGGTCTATTTTAGAAAAAATAATAATTGATATTTTTGAAGGTGTTAGACTTCAGTTTTTTATTTTTTGCAAAAAATTGGAAAAATTGAAATTTGTTTGTGTTAGTCTTCAATCACGAAGTTTTTTGAGAAAAACATGAAAAATGAAGTATTTTGCTCATTTTAGAGAACTATTTTGGACCCTTTTAGAAAAAAATGATAATTGATATTTTTGAAGGTGTTAGATTTCAGTTTTTGATTTTATGCAAAAAATAGGAAAAATAGAAATTTGTTAGTCTTCAATCCCGGAGTTTTTTAGAAAAACATGAAAAATGAAGTATTTTGTTCATTTTAGAGAACTATTTTGGTCTTTTTTAGAAAAAATGATAATTGATATTTTTGAAGGTGTTAGACTTCAGTTTTTGATTTTTTACAAAAAATAGGAAAAATATAAATTTGTATGTGTTAGTCGTCAATCACGAAGTTTTTTGAGAAAAACATGAAAAATGAAGTATTTTGCTAATTTTAGAGAACTATTTTGGACCCTTTTAGAAAAAATGATAATTGATATTTTTGAAGGTGACTTCAGTTTTTGATTGTTTGCAAAAAATAGCAAAAATAGAAATTTGTATGTGTTAGTCTTCAATCACGAAGTTTTTTGAGAAAAACATGAAAAATGAAGTATTTTGCTCATTTTAGAGAACTATTTTGGACTCTTTTAGAAAAAAATGATAATTGATATTTTGGAAGGTGTTAGACTTCAATTTTTGATTTTATGCAAAAAATAGGAAAAATAGAAATTTGTATGTGTTAGTCTTCAATCCCGGAATTTTTTGAGAAAAACATTAAAAATTAAGTATTTTTCCTCATTTTAGAGAACTATTTTGGTCTTTTTTAGAAAAAATGATAATTGATATTTTTGAAGGTGTTAGACCTCATTTTTTGATTTTTTGCAAAAAAATAGGACAAATAGAAATTTGTATGTGTTAGTCTTCAATCACGAAGTATTTTGAGAAAAACATGAAAAATGAAGTATTTTGCTCATTTTAGAGAACTATTTTGGACTCTTTTAGAAAAAATGATAATTGATATTTTTGAAGGTGTTAGACTTAAGTTTTTGATTTTTTGCAAAAATTGGAAAAATAGAAATTTGTATGTGTTAGTCTTCAATCACAGAATTTTTTGAGAAAAACATGAAAAATGAAGTATTTTGCTCATTTTAGAGAACTATTTTGGTCTTTTTTAGAAAAAATGATAATTGATATTTTTGAGCGTGTTAGACTTCAATTTTTGTTTTTTGCAAAAAATTGGAATAATAGAAATTTGTATGTGTTAGTCTTCAATCACGGAATTTTTTGAGAAAAACATGAAAAATGAAGTATTTTGCTCATTTTAGAGAACTATTTTGGACTCTTTTAGAAAAAATGATAATTGATATTTTTGAGCGTGTTAGACTTCAATTTTTGTTTTTTGCAAAAAATTGGAATAATATAAATTTGTATGTGTTAGTCTTCAATCACGGAATTTTTTGAGAAAAAAATGAAAAATGAAGTATTTTGCTCATTTTAGGGAACTATTTTGGTCTATTTTAGAAAAAATGATAATTGATATTTTTGAAGGTGTTAGACTTCAGTTTTTTATTTTTTGCAAAAAATTGGAAAAATTGAAATTTGTATGTGTTAGTCTTCAATCACGAAGTTTTTTTAGAAAAACATGAAAATGAAGTATTTTGCTCATTTTAGAGAACTATTTTGGACTCTTTTAGAAAAAAATGATAATTGATATTTTTGAAGGTGTTAGACATCAGTTTTTGATTTTATGCAAAAAATAGGAAAAATAGAAATTTGTTAGTCTTCAATCCCGCATTTTTTTAAGAAAAACATGAAAAATATAGTATTTTGCTCATTTTAGAGAACTATTTTGGATTTTTTTAGAAAAAATGATAATTGATATTTTTGAAGGTGTTAGACTTCAGTTTTTGATTTTATGCAAAAAAATAGGAAAAATAGAAATTTGTATGTGTTAGTCTTCAATCCCGGAGTTTTTTGAGAAAAAAATGAAAAATGAAGTATTTTGCTCATTTTAGAGAACTATTTTGGTCTATTTTAGAAAAAATGATAATTGTATTTTTTAAGGTTTTAGACTTCAGTTTTTTATATTTTGCAAAAAATTGGAAAAATTGAAATTTGTATGTGTTAGTCTTCAATCACGAAGTTTTTTGAGAAGAACATGAAAAATGAAGTATCTTGCTCATTTTAGAGAACTATTTTGGTCTTTTTAAGAAAAAATGATAATTGATATTTTTGAGGGTGTTAGACTTCAATTTTTGATTTTTTGCTAAAAATTGGAAAAATAGAAATTTGTATGTGTTAGTCTTCAAACACGGAATTTTTTGAGAAAAGCATGAAAAATGAAGTATTTTGCTCATTTTGGAGAACTATTTTGGACTCTTTTAAAAAAAATGATAATTGATATTTTTGAAGGTGTTAGACTTCAGTTTTTGATTTTTTGCAAAAAATAGGCAAAATAGAAATTTGTATGTGTTAGTCTTCAATCACGAAGGTTTTTAAGAAAAACATGAAAAATGAAGTATTTTGCTCATTATAGAGAACTATTTTGGACTCTTTTAGAAAAAAATGATAAGTGATATTTTTAGGAAAAATAGAAATTTGTATGTGTTAGTCTTCAATCCCGGAATTTTTGTAGAAAAACATGAAAAATGAAGTATTTTGCTCATTTTAGAGAACTATTTTGGTCTTTTTTAGAAAAAATGATAATTGGTATTTTTGAGGGTGTTAGACTTCAATTTTTGATTTTTTGCAAAAAATTGGAAAAATAGAAATTTGTATGTGTTGGTCTTCAATCACCGAATTTTTTGAGAAAAACATGAAAAATGAAGTATTTTGCTCATTTTAGAGAACTATTTTGGTCTTTTTTAGAAAAAATGATAATAGATATTTTTGAAGGTGTTAGACTTCAGTATTTGATTTTGTGGAAAAAATATAAAAAATAGAAATTTGTATGTGCTAGTCTTCAATCCTGGAGTTTTTTGAGAAAAACATGAAAAATGAAGTATTTTGCTCATTTTAGAGAACTATTTTGGTCTATTTTAGAAAAAATGATAATTGATATTTTGGAAGGTGTTAGACTTCAGTTTTTTATTTTTTGCAAAAAATTGGAAAAATTGAAATTTGTATGTGTTAGTCTTCAATCACGAAGTTTTTTGAGAAAAACATGAAAAATGAAGTATTTTGCTCATTTTAGAGAACTATTTTTGACACTTTTAGAAAAAAATGATAATTGATATTTTTGAAGGTGTTAGATTTCAGTTTTTGATTTTATGCAAAAAATAGGAAAAATAGAAATTTGTTAGTCTTCAATCCCGGAGTTTTTTAGGAAAACATGAAAAATGAAGTATTTTGCTCATTTTAGAGAACTATTTTGGTCATTTTTAGAAAAAATGATAATTGATATTTTTGAAGGTGTTAGACTTCAGTTTTTGATTTTATGCAAAAAATAGGAAAAATAGAAATTTGTATGTGTTAGTCTTCAATCCCGGAATTTTTTGAGAAAAACATTAAAAATTAAGTATTTTCCTCATTTTAGAGAACTATTTTGGTCTTTTTTAGAAAAAATGATAATTGATATTTTTGAAGGTGTTAGACTTCATTTTTTGATTTTTTGCAAAAAAATTGGAAAAATAGAAATTTGTATGTGTTAGTCTTCAATCACGAAGTTTTTTGAGAAAAACATGAAAAATGAAGTATTTTGCTCATTTTAGAGAACTATTTTGGAATCTTTTAGAAAAAATGAAAATTGATATTTTTGAAGGTGTTAGACTTAAGTTTTTGATTTTTTGCAAAAATTGGAAAAATAGAAATTTGTATGTGTTAGTCTTCAATCACATAATTTTTTGAGAAAAACATGAAAAATGAAGTATTTTGCTCATTTGAGAGAACTATTTTGGTCTTTTTTAGAAAAAATGATAATTGATATTTTTGAGCGTGTTAGACTTCAATTTTTGTTTTTTGCAAAAAATTGGAATAATAGAAATTTGTATGTGTTAGCCTCAATCACGGAATTTTTTGAGAAAAACATGAAAAATGAAGTATTTTGCTCATTTTAGAGAACTATTTTGGACTCTTTTAGAAACAATGATAATTGATATTTTTGAAGGTGTTAGACTAAAGTTTTTGATTTTTTGCAAAAATTGGAAAAATAGAAATTTGTATGTGTTAGTCTTCAATCACGGAATTTTTTGAGAAAAAAATGAAAAATGAAGTATTTTGCTCATTTTAGAGAACTATTTTGGTCCTTTTTAGAAAAAATGATAATTGATATTTTTGAAGGTGTTAGACTTCAGTTTTTGATTTTTTGCAAAAAATAGGCAAAATAGAAATTTGTATGTGTTAGTCTTCAATCACGAAGTTTTTTAAGAAAAACATGAAAAATGATAATTGATATTTTTAGGAAAAATAGAAATTTGTATGTGTTAGTCTTCAAACCCGGAATTTTTGTAGAAAAACTTGAAAAATGAAGTATTTTGCTCATTTTAGAGAACTATTTTGGTCTTTTTTAGAAAAAATGATAATTGATATTTTTGAGGGTGTTAGACTTCAATTTTTGATTTTTTGCAAAAAATTGGAAAAATAGAAATTTGTATGTGTTAGTCTTCAATCACGGAATTTTTTGAGAAAAACATGAAAAATGAAGTATTTTGCTCATTTTAGAGAACTATTTTGGTCTTTTTTAGAAAAAATGATAATTGATATTTTTGAAGGTGTTAGACTTCAGTATTTTATTTTATGGAAAAAATATAAAAAATTGAAATTTGTATGTGTTAGTCTTCAATCCCGGAGTTTTTTGAGAAAAACATGAAAAATGAAGTATTTTGCTCGTTTTAGAGAACTATTTTGGTCTATTTTAGAAAAAATAATAATTGATATTTTTGAAGGTGTTAGACTTCAGTTTTTTATTTTTTGCAAAAAATTGGAAAAATTGAAATTTGTTTGTGTTAGTCTTCAATCACGAAGTTTTTTGAGAAAAACATGAAAAATGAAGTATTTTGCTCATTTTAGAGAACTATTTTGGACCCTTTTAGAAAAAAATGATAATTGATATTTTTGAAGGTGTTAGATTTCAGTTTTTGATTTTATGCAAAAAATAGGAAAAATAGAAATTTGTTAGTCTTCAATCCCGGAGTTTTTTAGAAAAACATGAAAAATGAAGTATTTTGTTCATTTTAGAGAACTATTTTGGTCTTTTTTAGAAAAAATGATAATTGATATTTTTGAAGGTGTTAGACTTCAGTTTTTGATTTTTTACAAAAAATAGGAAAAATATAAATTTGTATGTGTTAGTCGTCAATCACGAAGTTTTTTGAGAAAAACATGAAAAATGAAGTATTTTGCTAATTTTAGAGAACTATTTTGGACCCTTTTAGAAAAAATGATAATTGATATTTTTGAAGGTGACTTCAGTTTTTGATTTTTTGCAAAAAATAGCAAAAATAGAAATTTGTATGTGTTAGTCTTCAATCACGAAGTTTTTTGAGAAAAACATGAAAAATGAAGTATTTTGCTCATTTTAGAGAACTATTTTGGACTCTTTTAGAAAAAAATGATAATTGATATTTTGGAAGGTGTTAGACTTCAATTTTTGATTTTATGCAAAAAATAGGAAAAATAGAAATTTGTATGTGTTAGTCTTCAATCCCGGAATTTTTTGAGAAAAACATTAAAAATTAAGTATTTTCCTCATTTTAGAGAACTATTTTGGTCTTTTTTAGAAAAAATGATAATTGATATTTTTGAAGGTGTTAGACCTCATTTTTTGATTTTTTGCAAAAAAATAGGACAAATAGAAATTTGTATGTGTTAGTCTTCAATCACGAAGTATTTTGAGAAAAACATTAAAAATGAAGTATTTTGCTCATTTTAGAGAACTATTTTGGACTCTTTTAGAAAAAATGATAATTGATATTTTTGAAGGTGTTAGACTTAAGTTTTTGATTTTTTGCAAAAATTGGAAAAATAGAAATTTGTATGTGTTAGTCTTCAATCACAGAATTTTTTGAGAAAAACATGAAAAATGAAGTATTTTGCTCATTTTAGAGAACTATTTTGGTCTATTTTAGAAAAAATGATAATTGATATTTTTGAAGGTTTTAGACTTCAGTTTTTTATATTGTGCAAAAAATTGGAAAAATTGAAATTTGTATGTGTTAGTCTTCAATCACGAAGTTTTTTGAGAAGAACATGAAAAATGAAGTATCTTGCTCATTTTAGAGAACTATTTTGGTCTTTTTAAGAAAAAATGATAATTGATATTTTTGAGGGTGTTAGACTTCAATTTTTGATTTTTTGCTAAAAATTGGAAAAATAGAAATTTGTATGTGTTAGTCTTCAATCACGGAATTTTTTGACAAAAACATGAAAAATGAAGTATTTTGCTCATTTTGGAGAACTATTTTGGACTCTTTTAAAAAAAATGATAATTGATATTTTTGAAGGTGTTAGACTTCAGTTTTTGATTTTTTGCAAAAAATAGGCAAAATAGAAATTTGTATGTGTTAGTCTTCAATCACGAAGGTTTTTAAGAAAAACATGAAAAATGAAGTATTTTGCTCATTATAGAGAACTATTTTGGACTCTTTTAGAAAAAAATGATAAGTGATATTTTTAGGAAAAATAGAAATTTGTATGTGTTAGTCTTCAATCCCGGAATTTTTGTAGAAAAACATGAAAAATGAAGTATTTTGCTCATTTTAGAGAACTATTTTGGTCTTTTTTAGAAAAAATGATAATTGATATTTTTGAGGGTGTTAGACTTCAATTTTTGATTTTTTCCAAAAAATTGGAAAAATAGAAATTTGTATGTGTTGGTCTTCAATCACGGAATTTTTTGAGAAAAACATGAAAAATGAAGTATTTTGCTCATTTTAGAGAACTATTTTGGTCTTTTTTAGAAAAAATGATAATAGATATTTTTGAAGGTGTTAGACTTCAGTATTTGATTTTGTGGAAAAAATATAAAAAATAGAAATTTGTATGTGTTAGTCTTCAATCCTGGAGTTTTTTGAGAAAAACATGAAAAATGAAGTATTTTGCTCATTTTAGAGAACTATTTTGGTCTATTTTAGAAAAAATGATAATTGATATTTTGGAAGGTGTTAGACTTCAGTTTTTTATTTTTTGCAAAAAATTGGAAAAATTGAAATTTGTATGTGTTAGTCTTCAATCACGAAGTTTTTTGAGAAAAACATGAAAAATGAAGTATTTTTCTCATTTTAGAGAACTATTTTTGACACTTTTAGAAAAAAATGATAATTGATATTTTTGAAGGTGTTAGATTTCAGTTTTTGATTTTATGCAAAAAATAGGAAAAATAGAAATTTGTTAGTCTTCAATCCCGGAGTTTTTTAGGAAAACATGAAAAATGAAGTATTTTGCTCATTTTAGAGAACTATTTTGGTCATTTTTAGAAAAAATGATAATTGATATTTTTGAAGGTGTTAGACTTCAGTTTTTGATTTTATGCAAAAAATAGGAAAAATAGAAATTTGTATGTGTTAGTCTTCAATCCCGGAATTTTTTGAGAAAAACATTAAAAATTAAGTATTTTCCTCATTTTAGAGAACTATTTTGGTCTTTTTTAGAAAAAATGATAATTGATATTTTTGAAGGTGTTAGACTTCATTTTTTGATTTTTTGCAAAAAAATAGGAAAAATAGAAATTTGTATGTGTTAGTCTTCAATCACGAAGTTTTTTGAGAAAAACATGAAAAATGAAGTATTTTGCTCATTTTAGAGAACTATTTTGGAATCTTTTAGAAAAAATGAAAATTGATATTTTTGAAGGTGTTAGACTTAAGTTTTTGATTTTTTGCAAAAATTGGAAAAATAGAAATTTGTATGTGTTAGTCTTCAATCACATAATTTTTTGAGAAAAACATGAAAAATGAAGTATTTTGCTCATTTGAGAGAACTATTTTGGTCTTTTTTAGAAAAAATGATAATTGATATTTTTGAGCGTGTTAGACTTCAATTTTTGTTTTTTGCAAAAAATTGGAATAATAGAAATTTGTATGTGTTAGCCTCAATCACGGAATTTTTTGAGAAAAACATGAAAAATGAAGTATTTTGCTCATTTTAGAGAACTATTTTGGACTCTTTTAGAAACAATGATAATTGATATTTTTGAAGGTGTTAGACGAAAGTTTTTGATTTTTTGCAAAAATTGGAAAAATAGAAATTTGTATGTGTTAGTCTTCAATCACGGAATTTTTTGAGAAAAAAATGAAAAATTAAGTATTTTGCTCATTTTAGAGAACTATTTTGGTCCTTTTTAGAAAAAATGATAATTGATATTTTTGAAGGTGTTAGACTTCAGTTTTTGATTTTATGCAAAAAATAGGAAAAATAGAAATTTGTATGTGTTAGTCTTCAATCCCGGAGTTTTTCGAGAAAAACATGAAAAATGAAGTATTTTTCTCATTTTAGAGAACTATTTTGGTCTTTTTTAGAAAAAATGATAATTGATATTTTTCAAGGTGTTAGACTTCAGTTTTTTATTTTATGCAAAAAATAGGAAAAATAGAAATTTGTATGTGTTAGTCTTCAATCCCGGAGTTTTTCGAGATAAACATGAAAAATGAAGTACTTTTCTCATTTTAGAGAACTATTTTGGTCTTTTTTAGAAAAAATAATAATTGATATTTTTGAAGGTGTTAGACTTCAGTTTTTGATTTTTTTTCAAAAAATTGGAAAAATAGAAATTTGTATGTGTTAGTCTTCAATCACGGAATTTTTTGAGAAAAAACATGAATAATGAAGTATTTTGCTCAATTTAGAGGACTATTTTGGTCTTTTTTTGAAAAAAATGATAATTGATATTTTTGAAGGTGTTAGACTTCAGGTTTTGATTTTTTGCAAAAAATTGGAAAAATAGAAATTTGTAAGTGTTAGTCTTCAATCCCGGAGTTTTTTGAGAAAAACATGAAAAATGAAGTATTTTGCTCATTTTAGAGAACTATTTTGGTTTATTTTAGAAAAAATGATAATTGATATTTTTGAAGGTGGACTTCAGTTTTTGGTTTTATGCAAAAAATAGGAAAAATAGAAATTTGTTAGTCTTCAATCCCGCATTTTTTTTAGAAAAACATGAAAAATATAGTATTTTGCTCATTTTAGAGAACTATTTTGGATTTTTTTTAGAAAAAATGATAATTGATATATTTGAAGGTGTTGGACTTCAGTTTTTGATTTTATTCAAAAAAATCGGAAAAATAGAAATTTGTATGTGCTAGTCTTCAATCCCGGAGTTTTTTGAGAAAAACATGAAAAATGAAGTATTTTGCTCATTTTAGAGAACTATTTTGGTCTATTTTAGAAAAAATGATAATTAATATTTTTGAAGGTGTTAGACTTCAGTTTTTTATATTTTGCAAAAAATTGGAAAAATTGAAATTTGTATGTGTTAGTCTTCAATCACGATGTTTTTTGAGAAAAACATGAAAAATGAAGTATTTTGCTCATTTTAGAGAACTATTTTGGTCTTTTTTAGAAAAAATGATAATTGATATTTTTGATGGTGTTAGACTTCAATTTTTGATTTTTTGCTAAAAATTGGAAAAATAGAAATTTGTATGTGTTAGTCTTCAATTACGGAATTTTTTGAGAAAAACATGAAAAATGAAGCATTTTGCCCATTTTAGAGAACTATTTTGGACTCTTTTAGAAAAAATGATAATTGATATTTTTGAAAGTGTTAGACTTCAGTTTTTGATTTTTTGCAAAAAAATAGGCAAAATATAAATTTGTATGTGTTAGTCTTCAATCACGAAGTTTTTTAAGAAAAACAAGAAAAATGAAGTATTTTGCTCATTTTAGAGAACTATTTTTGACTCTTTTAGAAAAAAATGATAATTGATATTTTTAGGAAAAATAGAAATTTGTATGTGTTAGTCTTCAATCCCGGAATTTTTGTAGAAAAACATGAAAAATGAAGTATTTTGCTCATTTTAGAGAACTATTTTGGTCTTTTTTAGAAAAAATGATAATTGATATTTTTGAAGGTGTTAGACTTCAGGTTTTGATTTTTTGCAAAAAATTGGAAAAATAGAAATTTGTAAGTGTTAGTCTTCAATCCCGGAGTTTTTTGAGAAAAACATGAAAAATGAAGTATTTTGCTCATTTTAGAGAACTATTTTGGTCTATTTTCGAAAAAATGATAATTGATATTTTTGAAGGTGTTAGACTTCAGTTTTTTATTTTTTGCAAAAAATTGGAAAAATTGAAATTTGTATGTGTTAGTCTTCAATGACGAAGTTTTTTGAGAAAAACATGAAAATGAAGTATTTTGCTCATTTTAGAGAACTATTTTGGACTCCTTTAGAAAAAAATGATAATTGATATTTTTGAAGGTGTTAGACTTCAGTTTTTGATTTTATGCAAAAAATAGGAAAAATAGAAATTTGTTAGTCTTCAATCCCGCATTTTTTTAAGAAAAACATGAAAAATATAGTATTTTGCTACTTTTAGAGAACTATTTTGGATTTTTTTAGAAAAAATGATAATTGATATTTTTGAAGGTGTTAGACTTCAGTTTTTGATTTTATGCAAAAAAATCGGAAAAATAGAAATTTGTATGTGTTAGTCTTCAATCCCGGAGTTTTTTGAGAAAAACATGAAAAATGAAGTATTTTGCTCATTTTAGAGAACAATTTTGGTCTATTTTAGAAAAAATGATAATTGATATTTTAGAAGGTGTTAGACTTCAGTTTTTTATATTTTGCAAAAAATTGGAAAAATTGAAATTTGTATGTGTTAGTCTTCAATCACGAAGTTTTTTGAGAAAAACATGAAAAATGAAGTATTTTGCTCATTTTAGAGAACTATTTTGGTCTTTTTTAGAAAAAATGATAATTGATATTTTTAAGGGTGTTAGACTTCAATTTTTGATTTTTTGCTAAAAATTGGAAAAATAGAAATTTGTATGTGTTAGTCTTCAATCACGGAATTTTTTGAGAAAAACATGAAAAATGAAGTATTTTGCTCATTTTAGAGAACTATTTTGGACTCTTTTAGAAAAAATGATAATTGATATTTTTGAAGGTGGACTTCAGTTTTTGATTTTTTGCAAAAAATAGGCAAAATAGAAATTTGTATGTGTTAGTCTTCAATCACGAATTTTTTAAGAAAAACATTAAAAATGAAGTATTTTGCTCATTTAGGAGAACTATTTTGGACTCTTTTAGAAAAAAATGATAATTGATATTTTTAGGAAAAATAGAAATTTGTATGTGTTAGTCTTCAATCCCGGAATTTTTGTAGAAAAACATGAAAAATGAAGTATTTTGCTCATTTTAGAGAACTGTTTTGGACTCTTTTAGAAAAAATGATAATTGATATTTTTGAAGGTGTTAGACTTCAGTTTTTCATTTTTTGCAAAAAATAGGCAAAATAGAAATTTGTATGTGTTAGTCTTCAATCACGAAGTTTTTTGAGAAAAACATGAAAAATGAAGTATTTTGCTCGTTTTAGAGAACTATTTTGGACCCTTTTAGAAAAAAATGATAATTGATATTTTTGAAGGTGTTAGATTTCAGTTTTTGATTTTATGCAAAGAATGGGAAAAATAGAAATTTGTTAGTCTTCAATCCCGGAGTTTTTTAGAAAAACATGAAAAATTAAGTATTTTGTTCATTTTAGAGAACTATTTTGGTCTTTTTTAGAAAAAATGATAATTGATATTTTTGAAGGTGTTAGCCTTCAGTTTTTGATTTTTTGCAAAAAATAGCAAAAATAGAAATTTGTATGTGTTATTCTTCAATCACGAAGTTTTTTGAGAAAAACATGAAAAATGAAGTATTTTGCTCATTTTAGAGAACTATTTTGGACTCTTTTAGAAAAAAATGATAATAGATATTTTTGAAGGTGTTAGACTTCAGTTTTTGATTTTATGCAAAAAATAGGAAAAATAGAAATTTGTATGTGTTAGTCTTCAATCCCGGAATTTTTTGAGAAAATCATTAAAAATTAAGTATTTTCCTCATTTTAGAGAACTATTTTGTTCTTTTTTAGGAAAAATGATAATTGATATTTTTTAAGGTGTTAGACTTCATTTTTTGATTTTTTGCAAAAAAATAGGAAAAATAGAAATTTGTATGTGTTAGTCTTCCATCACGAAGTTTTTTGAGAAAAACATGAAAAATGAAGTATTTTGCTCATTTTAGAGAACTATTTTGGACTCTTTTAGAAAAAATGATAATTGATATTTTTGAAGGTGCTAGACTTAAGTTTTTGATTTTTTGCAAAAATTGGAAAAATAGAAATTTGTATGTGTTAGTCTTCAATCACAGAATTTTTTGAGAAAAACATGAAAAATGAAGTATTTTGCTCATTTTAGAGAACTATTTTGGTCTTTTTTAGAAAAAATGATAATTGATATTTTTGAGCGTGTTAGACTTCAATTTTTGTTTTTTGCAAAAAATTGGAATAATAGAATTTTGTATGTGTTAGTCTTCAATCACGGAATTTTTTGAGAAAAACATGAAAAATGAAGTATTTTGCTCATTTTAGAGAACTATTTTGGACTCTTTTAGAAACAATGATAATTGATATTTTTGAAGGTGTTAGACTTAAGTTTTTGATTTTTTGCAAAAATTGGAAAAATAGAAATTTGTATGTGTTAGTCTTCAATCACGGAATTTTTTGAGAAAAAAATGAAAAATGAAGTGTTTTGCTCATTTTAGAGAACTATTTTGGTTTTTTTAGAAAAAATGATAATTGATATTTTTGAAGGTGTTAGACTTCAGTTTTTGTTTTTATGCAAAAAATAGGAAAAATAGAAATTTGTATGTGTTAGTCTTCAATCCCGGAGTTTTTTGAGAAAAACATGAAAAATGAAGTATTTTTCTCATTTTAGAGAACTATTTTGGTCTTTTTTAGAAAAAATGATAATTGATATTTTTGAAGGTGTTAGACTTCAGTTTTTGATTTTTTTCAAAAAATAGGAAAAATAGAAATTTGTATGTGTTAGTCTTCAATCCCGGAGTTTTTCGAGAAAAACATGAAAAATGAAGTATTTTTCTCATTTTAGAGAACTATTTTGGTCTTTTTTAGAAAAAATGATAATTGATATTTTTGAAGGTGTTAGACTTCAGTTTTTGATTTTTTTCAAAAAATTGAAAAAATAGAAATTTGTATGTGTTAGTCTTCAATCACGGAATTTTTTGAGAAAAAACATGAATAATGAAGTATTTTGCTCATTTTAGAGAACTATTTTGGTCTTTTTTAGAAAAAAATGATAATTGATATTTTTGAAGGTATTAGACTTCAGGTTTTGATTTTTTGCAAAAAATTGGAAAAATAGAAATTTGTAAGTGTTAGTCTTCAATCCCGGAGTTTTTTGAGAAAAACATGAAAAATGAAGTATTTTGCTCATTTTAGGGAACAATTTTGGACTCTTTTAGAAAAAAATGATAATTGATATTTTTGAAGGTGTTAGACATCAGTTTTTGATTTTATGCAAAAAATAGGAAAAATAGAAATTTGTTAGTCTTCAATCCCACATTTTTTTAAGAAAAACATGAAAAATTTAGTATTTTGCTCATTTTAGAGAACTATTTTGGATTTTTTTAGAAAAAATGATAATTGATATTTTTGAAGGTGTTAGACTTCAGTTTTTGATTTTATGCAAAAAAATAGGAAAAATAGAAATTTGTATGTGTTAGTCTTCAATCCCGGAGTGTTTTGAGAAAAACATGAAAAATGAAGTATTTTGCTCATTTTAGAGAACAATTTTGGACTCTTTTAGAAAAAAATGATAATTGATATTTTTGAAGGTGTTAGACATCAGTTTTTGATTTTATGCAAAAAATAGGAAAAATAGAAATTTGTTAGTCTTCAATCCCACATTTTTTTAAGAAAAACATGAAAAATTTAGTATTTTGCTCATTTTAGAGAACTATTTTGGATTTTTTTAGAAAAAATGATAATTGATATTTTTGAAGGTGTTAGACTTCAGTTTTTGATTTTATGCAAAAAAATAGGAAAAATAGAAATTTGTATGTGTTAGTCTTCAATCCCGGAGTTTTTTGAGAAAAACATGAAAAATGAAGTATTTTGCTCATTTTAGAGAACTAATTTGGTCTATTTTAGAAAAAATGATAATTGATATTTTTGAAGGTGTTAGACTTCAGTTTTTTATATTTTGCAAAAAATTGGAAAAATTGAAATTTGTATGTGTTAGTCTTCAATCACGAAGTTTTTTGAGAAGAACATGAAAAATGAAGTATTTTGCTCATTTTAGAGAACTATTTTGGTCTTTTTTAGAAAAAATGATAATTGATATTTTTGAGGGTGTTAGACTTCAATTTTTTATTTTTTGCTAAAAATTGGAAAAATAGAAATTTGTATGTGTTAGTCTTCAATCACGGAATTTTTTGAGAAAAACATGAAAAATGAAGTATTTTGCTCATTTTAGAGAACTATTTTGGACTCTTTTAGAAAAAATGATAATTGATATTTTTGAAGGTGTTAGACTTCAGTTTTTGATTTTTTGCAAAAAATAGGCAAAATAGAAATTTGTATGTGTTAGTCTTCAATCACGAAGTTTTTTAAGAAAAACATGAAAAATGAAGTATTTTTCTCATTATAGAGAACTATTTTGGACTCTTTTAGAAAAAAATGATAATTGATATTTTTAGGAAAAATAGAAATTTGTATGTGTTAGTCTTCAATCCCGGAATTTTTGAAGAAAAACATGAAAAATGAAGTATTTTGCTCATTTTAGAGAACTATTTTGGTCTTTTTTAGAAAAAATGATAATTGATATTTTTGAGGGTGTTAGACTTCAATTTTTGATTTTTTGCAAAAAATTGGAAAAATAGAAATTTGTATGTGTTAGTCTTCAATCCCGGAATTTTTTGAGAAAAACATTAAAAATTAAGTATTTTCCTCATTTTAGAGAACTATTTTGGTCTTTTTTAGAAAAAATGATAATTGATATTTTTGAAGGTGTTAGACTTCATTTTTTGATTTTTTGCAAAAAAATAGGAAAAATAGAAATTTGTATGTGTTAGTCTTCAATCACGAAGTTTTTTGAGAAAAACATGAAAAATGAAGTATTTTGCTCATTTTAGAGAACTATTTTGGACTCTTTTAGAAAAAATGATAATTGATATTTTTGAAGGTGTTAGACTTAAGTTTTTGATTTTTTGCAAAAATTGGAAAAATAGAAATTTGTATGTGTTAGTCTTCAATCACATAATTTTTTGAGAAAAACATGAAAAATGAAGTATTTTGCTCATTTTAGAGAACTATTTTGGTCTTTTTTAGAAAAAATGATAATTGATATTTTTGAGCGTGTTAGACTTCAATTTTTGTTTTTTGCAAAAAATTGGAATAATAGAAATTTGTATGTGTTAGCCTCAATCACGGAATTTTTTGAGAAAAACATGAAAAATGAAGTATTTTGCTCATTTTAGAGAACTATTTTGGACTCTTTTAGAAACAATGATAATTGATATTTTTGAAGGTGTTAGACTTAAGTTTTTGCTTTTTTGCAAAAATTGGAAACATAGAAATTTGTATGTGTTAGTCTTCAATCACGGAATTTTTTGAGAAAAAAATGAAAAATGAAGTATTTTGCTCATTTTAGAGAACTATTTTGGTCCTTTTTAGAAAAAATGATAATTGATATTTTTGAAGGTATTAGACTTCAGTTTTTGATTTTATGCGAAAAATAGGATAAATAGAAATTTGTATGTGTTAGTCTTCAATTCCGGAGTTTTTCGAGAAAAACATGAAAAATGAAGTATTTTTCTCATTTTAGAGAACTATTTTGGTCTTTTTTAGAAAAAATGATAATTGATATTTTTGAAGGTGTTAGACTTCAGTTTTTGATTTTATGCAAAAAAATAGGAAAAATAGAAATTTGTATGTGTTTGTCTTCAATCCCGGAGTTTTTCGAAATAAACATGAAAAATGAAGTACTTTTCTCATTTTAGAGAACTATTTTGGTCTTTTTTAGAAAAAATGATAATTGATATTTTTGAAGGTGTTAGACTTCAGTTTTTGATTTTTTTTCAAAAAATTGGAAAAATAGAAATTTGTATGTGTTAGTCTTCAATCACGGCATTTTTTGAGAAAAAACATGAATAATGAAATATTTTGCTCATTTTAGAGAACTATTTTGGTCTTTTTTAGAAAAAAATGATAATTGATATTTTTGAAGGTGTTAGACTTCAGGTTTTGATTTTTTGTAAAAAATTGGAAAAATAGAAATTTGTAAGTGTTAGTCTTCAATCTCGGAGTTTTTTGAGAAAAACATGAAAAATGAAGTATTTTGCTCATTTTAGAGAACTATTTTGGTCTATTTTAGAAAAAATGATAATTGATATTTTTGAAGGTGTTAGACTTCAGTTTTTTATTTTTTACAAAAAATTGGAAAAATTGAAATTTGTATGTGTTAGTCTTCAATCACGAAGTTTTTCGAGAAAAACATGAAAATGAAGTATTTTGCTCATTTTAGAGAACTATTTTGGACTCTTTTAGAAAAAAATGATAATTGATATTTTTGAAGGTGTTAGACTTCAGTTTTTGATTTTATGCAAAAAATAGGAAAAATAGAAATTTGTTAGTCTTCAATCCCGCATTTTTTTAAGAAAAACATGAAAAATATAGTATTTTGCTCATTTTAGAGAACTATTTTGGATTTTTTTAGAAAAAATGATAATTGATATTTTTGAAGGTGTTAGACTTCAGTTTTTGATTTTATGCAAAAAAATCGGAAAAATAGAAATTTGTATGTGTTAGTCTTCAATCCCGGAGTTTTTTGAGAAAAACATGAAAAATGAAGTATTTTGCTCATTTTAGAGAACTATTTTGGTCTATTTTAGAAAAAATGATAATTAATATTTTTGAAGGTGTTAGACTTCAGTTTTTTATATTTTGCAAAAAATTGGAAAAATTGAAATTTGTATGTGTTAGTCTTCAATCACGAAGTTTTTTGAGAAAAACATGAAAAATGAAGTATTTTGCTCATTTTAGAGAACTATTTTGGTCTTTTTTAGAAAAAATGATAATTGATATTTTTGAGGGTGTTAGACTTCAATTTTTGATTTTTTGCTAAAAATTGGAAAAATAGAAATTTGTATGTGTTAGTCTTCAATTACGGAATTTTTTGAGAAAAACATGAAAAATGAAGCATTTTGCTCATTTTAGAGAACTATTTTGGACTCTTTTAGAAAAAATGATAACTGATATTTTTGAAGGTGTTAGACTTCAGTTTTTCATTTTTTGCAAAAAATAGGCAAAATAGAAATTTGTATGTGTTAGTCTTCAATCACGAAGTTTTTTAAGAAAAACATGAAAAATGAAGTATTTTTCTCATTATAGAGAACTATTTTGGACTCTTTTAGAAAAAAATGATAATTGATATTTTTGAAGGTGCTAGACTTAAGTTTTTGATTTTTTGCAAAAATTGTAAAAATAGAAATTTGTATGTGTTAGTCTTCAATCACAGAATTTTTTGAGAAAAACATGAAAAATGAAGTATTTTGCTCATTTTAGAGAACTATTTTGGTCTTTTTTAGAAAAAATGATAATTAATATTTCTGAGCGTGTTAGACTTCAATTTTTGTTTTTTGCAAAAAATTGGAATAATAGAAATTTGTAAGTGTTAGTCTTCAATCTCGGAGTTTTTTGAGAAAAACATGAAAAATGAAGTATTTTGCTCATTTTAGAGAACTATTTTGGTCTATTTTAGAAAAAATGATAATTGATATTTTTGAAGGTGTTAGACTTCAGTTTTTTATTTTTTACAAAAAATTGGAAAAATTGAAATTTGTATGTGTTAGTCTTCAATCACGAAGTTTTTTGAGAAAAACATGAAAATGAAGTATTTTGCTCATTTTAGAGAACTATTTTGGACTCTTTTAGAAAAAAATGATAATTGATATTTTTGAAGGTGTTAGACATCAGTTTTTGATTTTATGCAAAAAATAGGAAAAATAGAAATTTGTTAGTCTTCAATCCCGCATTTTTTTAAGAAAAACATGAAAAATATAGTATTTTGCTCATTTGAGAGAACTATTTTGGATTTTTTTAGAAAAAAATGATAATTGATATTTTTGAAGGTGTTAGACTTCAGTTTTTGATTTTATGCAAAAAAATAGGAAAAATAGAAATTTGTATGTGTTAGTCTTCAATCCCGGAGTTTTTTGAGAAAAACATGAAAAATGAAGTATTTTGCTCATTTTAGAGAACTATTTTGGTCTATTTTAGAAAAAATGATAATTGATATTTTTGAAGGTGTTAGACTTCAGTTTTTTATATTTTGCAAAAAATTGGAAAAATTGAAATTTGTATGTGTTAGTCTTCAATCACGAAGTTTTTTGAGAAGAACATGAAAAATGAAGTATTTTGCTCATTTTAGAGAACTATTTTGGTCTTTTTTAGAAAAAATGATAATTGATATTTTTGAGGGTGTTAGACTTCAATTTTTGATTTTTTGCTAAAAATTGGAAAAATAGAAATTTGTATGTGTTAGTTTTCAATCACGGAATTTTTTGAGAAAAATATGAAAAATGAAGTATTTTGCTCATTTTAGAGAACTATTTTGGACTCTTTTAGAAAAAATGATAATTGATATTTTTGAAGGTGTTAGACTTCAGTTTTTGATTTTTTGCAAAAAATAGGCAAAATAGAAATTTGTATGTGTTAGTCATCAATCACGAAGTTTTTTAAGAAAAACATGAAAAATGAAGTATTTTGCTCATTATAGAAAACTATTTTGGACTCTTTTAGAAAAAAATGATAATTGATATTTTTAGGAAAAATAGAAATTTGTATGTGTTAGTCTTCAATCCCGGAATTTTTGTAGAAAAACATGAAAAATGAAGTATTTTGCTCATTTTAGAGAACTATTTTGGTCTTTTTTAGAAAAAATGATAATTGATATTTTTGAGGGTGTTAGACTTCAATTTTTGATTTTTTGCAAAAAATTGGAAAAATAGAAATTTGTATGTGTTAGTCTTCAATCCCGGAATTTTTTGAGAAAAACATTAAAAATTAAGTATTTTCCTCATTTTAGAGAACTATTTTGGTCTTTTTTAGAAAAAATGATAATTGATATTTTTGAAGGTGTTAGACTTCATTTTTTGATTTTTTGCAAAAAAATAGGAAAAATAGAAATTTGTATGTGTTAGTCTTCAATCACGAAGTTTTTTGAGAAAAACATGAAAAATGAAGTATTTTGCTCATTTTAGAGAACTATTTTGGACTCTTTTAGAAAAAATGATAATTGATATTTTTGAAGGTGTTAGACTTAAGTTTTTGATTTTTTGCAAAAATTGGAAAAATAGAAATTTGTATGTGTTAGTCTTCAATCACATAATTTTTTGAGAAAAACATGAAAAATGAAGTATTTTGCTCATTTTAGAGAACTATTTTGGTCTTTTTTAGAAAAAATGATAATTGATATTTTTGAGCGTGTTAGACTTCAATTTTTGTTTTTTGCAAAAAATTGGAATAATAGAAATTTGTATGTGTTAGTCTTCAATCACGGAATTTTTTGAGAAAAAAATGAAAAATGAAGTATTTTGCTTATTTTAGAGAACTATTTTGGTCTTTTTTAGAAAAAATGATAATTGATATTTTTGAAGGTGTTAGACTTCAGTATTTGATTTTATGGAAAAAATATAAAAAATAGAAATTTGTATGTGTTAGTCTTCAATCCCGGAGTTTTTTGAGAAAAACATGAAAAATGAAGTATTTTGCTCGTTTTAGAGAACTATTTTGGTCTATTTTAGAAAAAATGATAATTGATATTTTTGAAGGTGTTAGACTTCAGTTTTTTATTTTTTGCAAAAAATTGGAAAAATTGAAATTTGTATGTGTTAGTCTTCAATCACGAAGTTTTTTGAGAAAAACATGAAAAATGAAGTATTTTGCTCATTTTAGAGAACTATTTTGGACCCTTTTAGAAAAAAATGATAATTGATATTTTTGAAGGTGTTAGATTTCAGTTTTTGATTTTATGCAAAAAATAGGAAAAGTAGAAATTTGTTAGTCTTCAATCCCGGAGTTTTTTAGAAAAACATGAAAAATGAAGTATTTTGTTCATTTTAGAGAACTATTTTGGTCTTTTTTAGAAAAAATGATAATTGATATTTTTGAAGGTGTTAGACTTCAGTTTTTGATTTTTTGCAAAAAATAGCAAAAATAGAAATTTGTATGTGTTATTCTTCAATCACGAAGTTTTTTGAGAAAAACATGAAAAATGAAGTATTTTGCTCATTTTAGAGAACTATTTTGGACCCTTTTAGAAAAAAATGATAATTGATATTTTTGAAGGTGTTAGATTTCAGTTTTTGATTTTATGCAAAAAATAGGAAAAATAGAAATTTGTTAGTCTTCAATCCCGGAGTTTTTTAGAAAAACATGAAAAATGAAGTATTTTGTTCATTTTAGAGAACTATTTTGGTCTTTTTTAGAAAAAATGATAATTGATATTTTTGAAGGTGTTAGACTTCAGTTTTTGATTTTATGCAAAAAATAGGAAAAATAGAAATTTGTATGTGTTAGTCTTCAATCCCGGAATTTTTTGAGAAAAAAATAAAAATTAAGTATTTTCCTCATTTTAGAGAACTATTTTGGTCTTTTTTAGAAAAAATGATAATTGATATTTTTGAAGGTGTTAGACTTCATTTTTTGATTTTTTGCAAAAAAATAGGAAAAATAGAAATTTGTATGTGTTAGTCTTCAATCACGAAGTTTTTTGAGAAAAACATGAAAAATGAAGTATTTAGCTCATTTTAGAGAACTATTTTGGACTCTTTTAGAAAAAATGATAATTGATATTTTTGAAGGTGTTAGACTTAAGATTTTGATTTTTTGCAAAAATTGGAAAAATAGAAATTTGTATGTGTTAGTCTTCAATCACAGAATTTTTTGAGAAAAACATGAAAAATGAAGTATTTTGCTCATTTTAGAGAACTATTTTGGACTCTTTTAGAAACAATGATAATTGATATTTTTGAAGGTGTTAGACTTAAGTTTTTCATTTTTTGCAAAAATTGGAAAAATAGAAATTTGTATGTGTTAGTCTTCAATCACGGAATTTTTTGAGAAAAAAATGAAAAATGAAGTATTTTGCTCATTTTAGAGAACTATTTTGGTCCTTTTTAGAAAAAATGATAATTGATATTTTTGAAGGTGTTAGACTTCAGTTTTTGATTTTATGCAAAAAATAGGAAAAATAGAAATTTGTATGTGTTAGTCTTCAATCCCGGAGTTTTTGGAGAAAAACATGAAAAATGAAGTATTTTTCTCATTTTAGAGAACTATTTTGGTATTTTTTAGAAAAAATGATAATTGATATTTTTGAAGGTGTTAGACTTCAGTTTTTGATTTTATGCAAAAAATAGGAAAAATAGAAATTTGTATGTGTTAGTCTTCAATCCCGGAGTTTTTCGAGAAAAACATGAAAAATGAAGTATTTTTCTCATTTTAGAGGACTATTTTGGTCTTTTTTAGAAAAAATGATAATTCATATTTTTGAAGGTGTTAGACTTCAGTTTTTGATTTTTTTCAAAAAATTGTAAAAATAGAAATTTGTATGTGTTAGTCTTCAATCACGGAATTTTTTGAGAAAAAACATGAATAATGAAGTATTTTGCTCATTTTAAAGAACTATTTTGGTCTTTTTTAGAAAAAAATGATAATTGATATTTTTGAAGGTATTAGACTTCAGGTTTTGATTTTTTGCAAAAAATTGGAAAAATAGAAATTTGTAAGTGTTAGTCTTCAATCCCGGAGTTTTTTGAGAAAAACATGAAAAATGAAGTATTTTGCTCATTTTAGGGAACTATTTTGGTCTATTTTAGAAAAAATGATAATTGATATTTTTGAAGGTGTTAGACTTCAGTTTTTTATTTTTTGCAAAAAATTGGAAAAATTGAAATTTGTATGTGTTAGTCTTCAATCACGAAGTTTTTTGAGAAAAACATGAAAATGAAGTATTTTGCTCATTTTAGAGAACTATTTTGGACTCTTTTAGAAAAAAATGATAATTGATATTTTTGAAGGTGTTAGACATCAGTTTTTGATTTTATGCAAAAAATAGGAAAAATAGAAATTTGTTAGTCTTCAATCCCGCATTTTTTTAAGAAAAACATGAAAAATATAGTATTTTGCTCATTTTAGAGAACTATTTTGGATTTTTTTAGAAAAAATGATAATTGATATTTTTGAAGGTGTTAGACTTCAGTTTTTGATTTTATGCAAAAAAATAGGAAAAATAGAAATTTGTATGTGTTAGTCTTCAATCCCGGAGTTTTTTGAGAAAAACATGAAAAATGAAGTATTTTGCTCATTTTAGAGAACTATTTTGGTCTATTTTAGAAAAAATGATAATTGATATTTTTGAAGGTGTTAGACTTCAGTTTTTTATATTTTGCAAAAAATTGGAAAAATTGAAATTTGTATGTGTTAGTCTTCAATCACGAAGTTTTTTGAGAAGAACATGAAAAATGAAGTATTTTGCTCATTTTAGAGAACTATTTTGGTCTTTTTTAGAAAAAATGATAATTGATATTTTTGAGGGTGTTAGACTTCAATTTTTGATTTTTTGCTAAAAATTGGAAAAATAGAAATTTGTATGTGTTAGTCTTCAATCACGGAATTTTTTGAGAAAAACATGAAAAATGAAGTATTTTGCTCATTTTAGAGAACTATTTTGGACTCTTTTAGAAAAAATGATAATTGATATTTTTGAAGGTGTTAGACTTCAGTTTTTGATTTTTTGCAAAAAATAGGCAAAATAGAAATTTGTATGTGTTAGTCTTCAATCACGAAGTTTTTTAAGAAAAACATGAAAAATGAAGTATTTTGCTCATTATAGAGAACTATTTTGGACTCTTTTAGAAAAAATGATAATTGATATTTTTGAGGGTGTTAGACTTCAATTTTTGATTTTTTGCAAAAAATTGGAAAAATAGAAATTTGTATGTGTTAGTCTTCAATCCCGGAATTTTTTGAGAAAAACATTAAAAATTAAGTATTTTCCTCATTTTAGAGAACTATTTTGGTCTTTTTTAGAAAAAATGATAATTGATATTTTTGAAGGTGTTAGACTTCATTTTTTGATTTTTTGCAAAAAAATAGGAAAAATAGAAATTTGTATGTGTTAGTCTTCAATCACGAAGTTTTTTGAGAAAAACATGAAAAATGAAGTATTTTGCTCATTTTAGAGAACTATTTTGGACTCTTTTAGAAAAAATGATAATTGATATTTTTGAAGGTGTTAGACTTAAGTTTTTGATTTTTTGCAAAAATTGGAAAAATAGAAATTTGTATGTGTTAGTCTTCAATCACATAATTTTTTGAGAAAAACATGAAAAATGAAGTATTTTGCTCATTTTAGAGAACTATTTTGGTCTTTTTTAGAAAAAATGATAATTGATATTTTTGAGCGTGTTAGACTTCAATTTTTGTTTTTTGCAAAAAATTGGAATAATAGAAATTTGTATGTGTTAGTCTTCAATCACGGAATTTTTTGAGAAAAACATGAAAAATGAAGTATTTTGCTCATTTTAGAGAACTATTTTGGTATTTTTTAGAAACAATGATAATTGATATTTTTGAGCGTGTTAGACTTCAATTTTTATTTTTTGCAAAAAATTGGAAAAATTGAAATTTGTATGTGTTAGTCTTCAATCACGAAGTTTTTTGAGAAAAACATGAAAAATGAAGTATTTTGCTCATTTTAGAGAACTATTTTGGACCCTTTTAGAAAAAAATGATAATTGATATTTTTGAAGGTGTTAGATTTCAGTTTTTGATTTTATGCAAAAAATAGGAAAAATAGAAATTTGTTAGTCTTCAATCCCGGAGTTTTTTAGAAAAACATGAAAAATGAAGTATTTTGCTCATTTTAGAGAACTATTTTGGTCATTTTTAGAAAAAATGATAATTGATATTTTTGAAGGTTTTAGACTTCAGTTTTTTATTTTTTACAAAAAATAGGAAAAATATAAATTTGTATGTGTTAGTCTTCAATCACGAAGTTTTTTGAGAAAAACATGAAAAATGAAGGATTTTGCTAATTTTAGAGAACTATTTTGGACTCTTTTAGAAAAAATGATAATTGATATTTTTGAAGGTGTTAGACTTCAGTTTTTTATTTTTTGCCAAAAATAGGCAAAATAGAAATTTGTATGTGTTAGTCTTCAATCACGAAGTTTTTTGAGAAAAACATGAAAAATGAAGTATTTTGCTCATTTTAGAGAACTATTTTGGACTCTTTTAGAAAAAAATGATAATTGATATTTTTGAAGGTGTTAGACTTCAGTTTTTTATTTTATGCAAACAATAGGAAAAATAGAAATTTGTATGTGTTAGTCTTCAATCCCGGAATTTTTTGAGAAAAACATAAAAAATTAAGTATTTTCCTCATTTTAGAGAACTATTTTGGTCTTTTTTAGAAAAAATGACAATTGATATTTTTGAAGGTGTTAGACTTCATTTTTTGATTTTTTGCAAAAAAATAGGAAAAATAGAAATTTGTATGTGTTAGTCTTCAATCACGAAGTTTTTTGAGAAAAACATGAAAAATGAAGTATTTTGCTCATTTTTGAGAACTATTTTGGACACTTTTAGAAAAAATGATAATTGATATTTTTGAAGGTGTTAGACTTAAGTTTTTGATTTTTTGCAAAAATTGGAAAAATAGAAATTTGTATGTGTTAGTCTTCAATCACAGAATTTTTTGAGAAAAACATGAAAAATGAAGTATTTTGTTCATTTTAGAGAACTATTTTGGTCTTTTTTAGAAAAAATGATAATTGATATTTTTGAGCGTGTTAGACTTCAATTTTTGTTTTTTGCAAAAAATTGGAATAATAGAAATTTGTATGTGTTAGCCTCAATCACGGAATTTTTTGAGAAAAACATGAAAAATGAAGTATTTTGCTCATTTTAGAGAACTATTTTGGACTCTTTTAGAAACAATGATAATTGATATTTTTGAAGGTGTTAGACTTAAGTTTTTGATTTTTTGCAAAAATTGGAAAAATAGAAATTTATATGTGTTAGTCTTCAATCACGGAATTTTTTGAGAAAAAAATGAAAAATGAAGTATTTTGCTCATTTTAGAGAACTATTTTGGTCCTTTTTAGAAAAAATAATAATTGATATTTTTGAAGGTGTTAGACTTCAGTTTTTGATTTTATGCAAAAAATAGGAAAATAGAAATTTGTATGTGTTAGTCTTCAATCCCAGAGTTTTTCGAGAAAAACATGAAAAATGAAGTATTTTTCTCATTTTAGAGAACTATTTTGGTCTTTTTTAGAAAAAATGATAATTGATATTTTTGAAGGTGTTAGACTTCAGTTTTTGATTTTATGCAAAAAATAGGAAAAATAGAAATTTGTATGTGTTAGTCTTCAATCCCGGAGTTTTTCGAGATAAACATGAAAAATGAAGTATTTTTCTCATTTTAGAGAACTATTTTGGTCTTTTTTAGAAAAAATGATAATTGATATTTTTGAAGGTGTTAGACTTCAGTTCTTGATTTTTTTCAAAAAATTGGAAAAATAGAAATTTGTATGTGTTAGTCTTCAATCACGGAATTTTTTGAGAAAAAACATGAATAATGAAGTATTTTGCTCATTTTAGAGAACTATTTTGGTCCTTTTTAGAAAAAATAATAATTGATATTTTTGAAGGTGTTAGACTTCAGTTTTTGATTTTATGCAAAAAATAGGAAAATAGAAATTTGTATGTGTTAGTCTTCAATCCCAGAGTTTTTCGAGAAAAACATGAAAAATGAAGTATTTTTCTCATTTTAGAGAACTATTTTGGTCTTTTTTAGAAAAAATGATAATTGATATTTTTGAAGGTGTTAGACTTCAGTTTTTGATTTTATGCAAAAAATAGGAAAAATAGAAATTTGTATGTGTTAGTCTTCAATCCCGGAGTTTTTCGAGATAAACATGAAAAATGAAGTATTTTTCTCATTTTAGAGAACTATTTTGGTCTTTTTTAGAAAAAATGATAATTGATATTTTTGAAGGTGTTAGACTTCAGTTCTTGATTTTTTTCAAAAAATTGGAAAAATAGAAATTTGTATGTGTTAGTCTTCAATCACGGAATTTTTTGAGAAAAAACATGAATAATGAAGTATTTTGCTCATTTTAGAGAACTATTTTGGTCTTTTTTAGAAAAAAATGATAATTGATATTTTTGAAGGTGTTAGACTTCAGGTTTTGATTTTTTGCAAAAAATTGGAAAAATAGAAATTTGTAAATGTTAGTCTTCAATCCCGGAGTTTTTTGAGAAAGACATGAAAAATAAAGTATTTTGCCCATTTTAGAGAACTATTTTGGTCTATTTTAGAAAAAATGATAATTGATATTTTTGAAGGTGTTAGACTTCAGTTTATTTTTTTTTGCAAAAAATTGGAAAAATTGAAATTTGTATGTGTTAGTCTTCAATCACGAAGTTTTTTGAGAAAAACATGAAAATGAAGTATTTTGCTCATTTTAGAGAACTATTTTGGACTCTTTTAGAAAAAAATGATAATTGATATTTTTGAAGGTGTTAGACTTCAGTTTTTTATTTTATGCAAAAAATAGGAAAAATAGAAATTTGTTAGTCTTCAATCCCGCATTTTTTTAAGAAAAACATGAAAAATATAGTATTTTGCTCATTTTAGAGAACTATTTTGGATTTTTTTAGAAAAAATGATAATTGATATTTTTGAAGGTGTTAGACTTCAGTTTTTGATTTTATGCAAAAAAATCGGAAAAATAGAAATTTGAATGTGTTAGTCTTCAATCCCGGAGTTTTTTGAGAAAAACATGAAAAATGAAGTATTTTGCTCATTTTAGAGAACTATTTTGGTCTATTTTAGAAAAAATGATAATTGATATTTTTGAAGGTGTTAGACTTCAGTTTTTTATATTTTGCAAAAAATTGGAAAAATTGAAATATGTATGTGTTAGTCTTCAATCACGAAGTTTTTTGAGAAAAACATGAAAAATGAAGTATTTTGCTCATTTTAGAGAACTATTTTGGTCTTTTTTAGAAAAAATGATAATTGATATTTTTGAGGGTGTTAGACTTCAATTTTTGATTTTTTGCTAAAAATTGGAAAAATAGAAATTTGTATGTGTTAGTCTTCAATTACGAAATTTTTTGAGAAAAACATGAAAAATGAAGTATTTTGCTCATTTTAGAGAACTATTTTGGACTCTTTTAGAAAAAATGATAATTGTTATTTTTGAAGGTGTTAGACTTCAGTTTTTGATTTTTTGCAAAAAATAGGCAAAATAGAAATTTGTATGTGTTAGTCTTCAATCACGAAGTTTTTTAAGAAAAACATGTAAAATGAAGTATTTTGCTCATTTTAGAGAACTATTTTTGACTCTTTTAGAAAAAAATGATAATTGATATTTTTAGGAAAAATAGAAATTTGTATGTGTTAATCTTCAATCCCGAATTTTTTGTAGAAAAACATGAAAAATGAAGTATTTTGCTCATTTTAGAGAACTATTTTGGTCTTTTTTAGAAAAAATGATAATTGATATTTTTGGAGGTGTTAGACTTCAGGTTTTGATTTTTTGCAAAAAATTGGAAAAATAGAAATTTGTAAGTGTTAGTCTTCAATCCCGGAGTTTTTTGAGAAAAACATGAAAAATGAAGTATTTTGCTCATTTTAGAGAACTATTTTGGTCTATTTTAGAAAAAATGATAATTGATATTTTTGAAGGTGTTAGACTTCAGTTTTTTATTTTTTGCAAAAAATTGGAAAAATTGAAATTTGTATGTGTTAGTCTTCAATCACGAAGTTTTTTGAGAAAAACATGAAAATGAAGTATTTTGCTCATTTTAGAGAACTAATTTGGACTCTTTTAGAAAAAAATGATAATTGATATTTTTGAAGGTGTTAGACTTCAGTTTTTGATTTTATGCAAAAAAATAGGAAAAATAGAAATTTGTTAGTCTTCAATCCCGCATTTTTTTAAGAAAAACATGAAAAATATAGTATTTTGCTCATTTTAGAGAACTATTTTGGATTTTTTTAGAAAAAATGATAATTGATATTTTTGAAGGTGTTAGACTTCAGTTTTTGATTTTATGCAAAAAAATCGGAAAAATAGAAATTTGTATGTGTTAGTCTTCAAACCCGGAGTTTTTTGAGAAAAACATGAAAAATGAAGTATTTTGCTCATTTTAGAGAACTATTTTGGTCTATTTTAGAAAAAATGATAATTGATATTTTTGAAGGTCTTAGACTTCAGTTTTTTATATTTTGCAAAAAATTGGAAAAATTGAAATTTGTATGTGTTAGTCTTCAATCACGAAGTTTTTTGAGAAAAACATGAAAAATGAAGTATTTTGCTCATTTTAGAGAACTATTTTGGTCTTTTTTAGAAAAAATGATAATTGATATTTTTGAGGGTGTTAGACTTCAATTTTTGATTTTTTGCTAAAAATTGGAAAAATAGAAATTTGTATGTGTTAGTCTTCAATCACGGAATTTTTTGAGAAAAACATGAAAAATGAAGTTTTTTGCTCATTTTAGAAAACTATTTTGGACTCTTTTTGAAAAAATGATAATTGATATTTTTGAAGGTGTTAGACTTCAGTTTTTGATTTTTTGCAAAAAATAGGCAAAATAGAAATTTGTATGTGTTAGTCTTCAATCACGAAGTTTTTTAAGAAAAACATGAAAAATGAAGTATTTTGCTTATTTTAGAGAACTATTTTGGACTCTTTTAGAAAAAAATTATAATTGATATTTTTAGGAAAAATAGAAATTTGTATGTGTTAGTCTTCAATCACGAAGTTTTTTAAGAAAAACATGAAAAATGAAGTATTTTGCTCATTTTAGAGAACTATTTTGGTCTTTTTTAGAAAAAATGATAATTGATATTTTTGAGGGTGTTAGACTTCAATTTTTGATTTTTTGCAAAAATTGGAAAAATAGAAATTTGTATGTGTTAGTCTTCAATCACGGAATTTTTTGAGAAAAACATGAAAAATGAAGTATTTTGCTCATTTTAGAGAACTATTTTGGTCTTTTTTAGAAAAAATTATAATTGATATTTTTGAAGGTGTTAGACTTCAGTATTTGATTTTATGCCAAAAATTGGAAAAATTGAAATTTGTATGTGTTAGTCTTCCATCACGAAGTTTTTTGAGAAAAACATGAAAATGAAGTATTTTGCTCATTTTAGAGAACTATTTTGGACTCTTTTAGAAAAAAATGATAATTCATATTTTTGAAGGTGTTAGACTTCAGTTTTTGATTTTATGCAAAAAATAGGAAAAATAGAAATTTGTTAGTCTTCAATCCCGCATTTTTTTAAGAAAAACATGAAAAATATAGTATTTTGCTCATTTTAGAGAACTATTTTGGATTTTTTTAGAAAAAATGATAATTGATATTTTTGAAGGTGTTAGACTTCAGTTTTTGATTTAATGCAAAAAAATCGGAAAAATAGAAATTTATATATGTTAGTCTTCAATCCCGGAGTTTTTTGAGAAAAACATGAAAAATGAAGTATTTTGCTCATTTTAGAGAACTATTTTGGTCTATTTTAGAAAAAATGATAATTGATATTTTTGAAGGTGTTAGACTTCAGTTTTTTATATTTTGCAAAAAATTGGAAAAATTGAAATTTGTATGTGTTAGTCTTCAATCACGAAGTTTTTTGAGAAAAACATGAAAAATGAAGTATTTTGCTCATTTTAGAGAACTATTTTGGTCTTTTTTAGAAAAAATGATAATTGATATTTTTGAGGGTGTTAGACTTCAATTTTTGTTTTTTTGCTAAAAATTGGAAAAATAGAAATTTGTATGTGTTAGTCTTCAATCACGGAATTTTTTGAGAAAAACATGAAAAATGAAGTATTTTACTCATTTTAGAGAACTATTTTGGACTCTTTTTGAAAAAATGATAATTGATATTTTTGAAGGTGTTAGACTTCAGTTTTTGATTTTTTGCAAAAAATAGGCAAAATAGAAATTTGTATGTGTTAGTCTTCAATCACGAAGTTTTTTAAGAAAAACATGAAAAATGAAGTATTTTGCTCATTTTAGAGAACTATTTTGGACTCTTTTATAAAAAAATTATAATTGATATTTTTAGGAAAAATAGAAATTTGTATGTGTTAGTCTTCAATCACGGAATTTTTTGAGAAAAACATGAAAAATGAAGTATTTTGCTCATTTTAGAGAACTATTTTGGTCTTTTTTAGAAAAAATGATAATTGATATTTTTGAAGGTGTTAGACTTCAGTATTTGATTTTATGGAAAAAATATAAAAAATAGAAATTTGTATGCGTTAGTCTTCAATCCCGGAGTTTTTTGAGAAAAATATGAAAAATGAAGTATTTTGTTCATTTTAGAGAACTATTTTGGTCTATTTTAGAAAAAATGATAATTGATATTTTTGAAGGTAGACTTCAGTTTTTTATTTTTTGCAAAAAATTGGAAAAATTGAAATTTGTATGTGTTAGTCTTCAATCACGAAGTTTTTTGAGAAAAACATGAAAAATGAATTATTTTGCTCATTTTAGAGAACTATTTTGGACCCTTTTAGAAAAAAATGATAATTGATATTTTTGAATGTGTTAGATTTCAGTTTTTGATTTTATGCAAAAAATAGGAAAAATAGAAATTTGTTAGTCTTCAATCCCGGAGTTTTTTAGAAAAACATGAAAAATGAAGTATTTTGCTCATTTTAGAGAACTATTTTGGTCATTTTTAGAAAAAATGATAATTGATATTTTTGAAGGTGTTAGACTTCAGTTTTTTATTTTTTACAAAAAATAGGAAAAATATGAATTTGTATGTGTTAGTCTTCAATCACGAAGTTTTTTGAGAAAAACATGAAAAATGAAGGATTTTGCTAATTTTAGAGAACTATTTTGGACTCTTTTAGAAAAAATGATAATTGATATTTTTGAAGGTGTTAGACTTCAGTTTTTTATTTTTTGCCAAAAATAGGCAAAATAGAAATTTGTATGTGTTAGTCTTCAATCACGAAGTTTTTTGAGAAAAACATGAAAAATGAAGTATTTTGCTCATTTTAGAGAACTATTTTGGACTCTTTTAGAAAAAAATGATAATTGATATTTTTGAAGGTGTTAGACTTCAGTTTTTTATTTTATGCAAACAATAGGAAAAATAGAAATTTGTATGTGTTAGTCTTCAATCCCGGAATTTTTTGAGAAAAACATAAAAAATTAAGTATTTTCCTCATTTTAGAGAACTATTTTGGTCTTTTTTAGAAAAAATGACAATTGATATTTTTGAAGGTGTTAGACTTCATTTTTTGATTTTTTGCAAAAAAATAGGAAAAATAGAAATTTGTATGTGTTAGTCTTCAATCACGAAGTTTTTTGAGAAAAACATGAAAAATGAAGTATTTTGCTCATTTTTGAGAACTATTTTGGACACTTTTAGAAAAAATGATAATTGATATTTTTGAAGGTGTTAGACTTAAGTTTTTGATTTTTTGCAAAAATTGGAAAAATAGAAATTTGTATGTGTTAGTCTTCAATCACAGAATTTTTTGAGAAAAACATGAAAAATGAAGTATTTTGTTCATTTTAGAGAACTATTTTGGTCTTTTTTAGAAAAAATGATAATTGATATTTTTGAGCGTGTTAGACTTCAATTTTTGTTTTTTGCAAAAAATTGGAATAATAGAAATTTGTATGTGTTAGCCTCAATCACGGAATTTTTTGAGAAAAACATGAAAAATGAAGTATTTTGCTCATTTTAGAGAATTATTTTGGACTCTTTTAGAAACAATGATAATTGATATTTTTGAAGGTGTTAGACTTAAGTTTTTGATTTTTTTCAAAAATTGGAAAAATAGAAATTTATATGTGTTAGTCTTCAATCACGGAATTTTTTGAGAAAAAAATGAAAAATGAAGTATTTTGCTCATTTTAGAGAACTATTTTGGTCCTTTTTAGAAAAAATAATAATTGATATTTTTGAAGGTGTTAGACTTCAGTTTTTGATTTTATGCAAAAAATAGGAAAATAGAAATTTGTATGTGTTAGTCTTCAATCCCGGAGTTTTTCGAGAAAAACATGAAAAATGAAGTATTTTTCTCATTTTAGAGAACTATTTTGGTCTTTTTTAGAAAAAATGATAATTGATATTTTTGAAGGTGTTAGACTTCAGTTTTTGATTTTATGCAAAAAATAGGAAAAATAGAAATTTGTATGTGTTAGTCTTCAATCCCGGAGTTTTTCGAGATAAACATGAAAAATGAAGTATTTTTCTCATTTTAGAGAACTATTTTGGTCTTTTTTAGAAAAAATGATAATTGATATTTTTGAAGGTGTTAGACTTCAGTTCTTGATTTTTTTCAAAAAATTGGAAAAATAGAAATTTGTATGTGTTAGTCTTCAATCACGGAATTTTTTGAGAAAAAACATGAATAATGAAGTATTTTGCTCATTTTAGAGAACTATTTTGGTCTTTTTTAGAAAAAAATGATAATTGATATTTTTGAAGGTGTTAGACTTCAGGTTTTGATTTTTTGCAAAAAATTGGAAAAATAGAAATTTGTAAGTGTTAGTCTTCAATCCCGGAGTTTTTTGAGAAAAACATGAAAAATAAAGTATTTTGCTCATTTTAGAGAACTATTTTGGTCTATTTTAGAAAAAATGATAATTGATATTTTTGAAGGTGTTAGACTTCAGTTTATTTTTTTTTGCAAAAAATTGGAAAAATTGAAATTTGTATGTGTTAGTCTTCAATCACGAAGTTTTTTGAGAAAAACATGAAAATGAAGTATTTTGCTCATTTTAGAGAACTATTTTGGACTCTTTTAGAAAAAAATGATAATTGATATTTTTGAAGGTGTTAGACTTCAGTTTTTTATTTTATGCAAAAAATAGGAAAAATAGAAATTTGTTAGTCTTCAATCCCGCATTTTTTTAAGAAAAACATGAAAAATATAGTATTTTGCTCATTTTAGAGAACTATTTTGGATTTTTTTAGAAAAAATGATAATTGATATTTTTGAAGGTGTTAGACTTCAGTTTTTGATTTTATGCAAAAAAATCGGAAAAATAGAAATTTGAATGTGTTAGTCTTCAATCCCGGAGTTTTTTGAGAAAAACATGAAAAATGAAGTATTTTGCTCATTTTAGAGAACTATTTTGGTCTATTTTAGAAAAAATGATAATTGATATTTTTGAAGGTGTTAGACTTCAGTTTTTTATATTTTGCAAAAAATTGGAAAAATTGAAATATGTATGTGTTAGTCTTCAATCACGAAGTTTTTTGAGAAAAACATGAAAAATGAAGTATTTTGCTCATTTTAGAGAACTATTTTGGTCTTTTTTAGAAAAAATGATAATTGATATTTTTGAGGGTGTTAGACATCAATTTTTGATTTTTTGCTAAAAATTGGAAAAATAGAAATTTGTATGTGTTAGTCTTCAATTACGAAATTTTTTGAGAAAAACATGAAAAATGAAGTATTTTGCTCATTTTAGAGAACTATTTTGGACTCTTTTAGAAAAAATGATAATTGTTATTTTTGAAGGTGTTAGACTTCAATTTTTGATTTTTTGCAAAAAATAGGCAAAATAGAAATTTGTATGTGTTAGTCTTCAATCACGAAGTTTTTTAAGAAAAACATGTAAAATGAAGTATTTTGCTCATTTTAGAGAACTATTTTTGACTCTTTTAGAAAAAAATGATAATTGATATTTTTAGGAAAAATAGAAATTTGTATGTGTTAATCTTCAATCCCGGATTTTTTGTAGAAAAACATGAAAAATGAAGTATTTTGCTCATTTTAGAGAACTATTTTGGTCTTTTTTAGAAAAAATGATAATTGATATTTTTGGAGGTGTTAGACTTCAGGTTTTGATTTTTTGCAAAAAATTGGAAAAATAGAAATTTGTAAGTGTTAGTCTTCAATCCCGGAGTTTTTTAAGAAAAACATGTAAAATGAAGTATTTTGCTCATTTTAGAGAACTATTTTTGACTCTTTTAGAAAAAAATGATAATTGATATTTTTAGGAAAAATAGAAATTTGTATGTGTTAATCTTCAATCCCGGATTTTTTGTAGAAAAACATGAAAAATGAAGTATTTTGCTCATTTTAGAGAACTATTTTGGTCTTTTTTAGAAAAAATGATAATTGATATTTTTGGAGGTGTTAGACTTCAGGTTTTGATTTTTTGCAAAAAATTGGAAAAATAGAAATTTGTAAGTGTTAGTCTTCAATCCCGGAGTTTTTTGAGAAAAACATGAAAAATGAAGTATTTTGCTCATTTTAGACAACTATTTTGGTCTATTTTAGAAAAAATGATAATTGATATTTTTGAAGGTGTTAGACTTCAGTTTTTTATTTTTTGCAAAAAATTGGAAAAATTGAAATTTGTATGTGTTAGTCTTCAATCACGAAGTTTTTTGAGAAAAACATGAAAATGAAGTATTTTGCTCATTTTAGAGAACTAATTTGGACTCTTTTAGAAAAAAATGATAATTGATATTTTTGAAGGTGTTAGACTTCAGTTTTTGATTTTATGCAAAAAATAGGAAAAATAGAAATTTGTTAGTCTTCAATCCCGCATTTTTTTAAGAAAAACATGAAAAATATAGTATTTTGCTCATTTTAGAGAACTATTTTGGATTTTTTTAGAAAAAATGATAATTGATATTTTTGAAGGTGTTAGACTTCAGTTTTTGATTTTATGCAAAAAAATCGGAAAAATAGAAATTTGTATGTGTTAGTCTTCAATCCCGGAGTTTTTTGAGAAAAACATGAAAAATGAAGTATTTTGCTCATTTTAGAGAACTATTTTGGTCTATTTTAGAAAAAATGATAATTGATATTTTTGAAGGTGTTAGACTTCAGTTTTTTATATTTTGCAAAAAATTGGAAAAATTGAAATTTGTATGTGTTAGTCTTCAATCACGAAGTTTTTTGAGAAAAACATGAAAAATGAAGTATTTTGCTCATTTTAGAGAACTATTTTGGTCTTTTTTAGAAAAAATGATAATTGATATTTTTGAGGGTGTTAGACTTCAATTTTTGATTTTTTGCTAAAAATTGGAAAAATAGAAATTTGTATGTGTTAGTCTTCAATCACGGAATTTTTTGAGAAAAACATGAAAAATGAAGTTTTTTGCTCATTTTAGAGAACTATTTTGGACTCTTTTTGAAAAAATGATAATTGATATTTTTGAAGGTGTTAGACTTCAGTTTTTGATTTTTTGCAAAAAATAGGCAAAATAGAAATTTGTATGTGTTAGTCTTCAATCACGAAGTTTTTTAAGAAAAACATGAAAAATGAAGTATTTTGCTCATTTTAGAGAACTATTTTGGACTCTTTTAGAAAAAAATTATAATTGATATTTTTAGGAAAAATAGAAATTTGTATGTGTTAGTCTTCAATCCCGGAATTTTTGTAGAAAAACATGAAAAATGAAGTATTTTGCTCATTTTAGAGAACTATTTTGGTCTTTTTTAGAAAAAATGATAATTGATATTTTTGAGGGTGTTAGACTTCAATTTTTGATTTTTTGCAAAAATTGGAAAAATAGAAATTTGTATGTGTTAGTCTTCAATCACGGAATTTTTTGAGAAAAAAATGAAAAATGAAGTATTTTGCTCATTTTAGAGAACTATTTTGGTCTTTTTTAGAAAAAATTATAATTGATATTTTTGAAGGTGTTAGACTTCAGTATTTGATTTTATGCCAAAAATTGGAAAAATTGAAATTTGTATGTGTTAGTCTTCCATCACGAAGTTTTTTGAGAAAAACATGAAAATGAAGTATTTTGCTCATTTTAGAGAACTATTTTGGACTCTTTTAGAAAAAAATGATAATTGATATTTTTGAAGGTGTTAGACTTCAGTTTTTGATTTTATGCAAAAAATAGGAAAAATAGAAATTTGTTAGTCTTCAATCCCGCATTTTTTTAAGAAAAACATGAAAAATATAGTATTTTGCTCATTTTAGAGAACTATTTTGGATTTTTTTAGAAAAAATGATAATTGATATTTTTGAAGGTGTTAGACTTCAGTTTTTGATTTAATGCAAAAAAATCGGAAAAATAGAAATTTGTATATGTTAGTCTTCAATCCCGGAGTTGTTTGAGAAAAACATGAAAAATGAAGTATTTTGCTCATTTTAGAGAACTATTTTGGTCTATTTTAGAAAAAATGATAATTGATATTTTTGAAGGTGTTAGACTTCAGTTTTTTATATTTTGCAAAAAATTGGAAAAATTGAAATTTGTATGTGTTAGTCTTCAATCACGAAGTTTTTTGAGAAAAACATGAAAAATGAAGTATTTTGCTCATTTTAGAGAACTATTTTGGTCTTTTTTAGAAAAAATGATAATTGATATTTTTGAGGGTGTTAGACTTCAATTTTTGTTTTTTTGCTAAAAATTGGAAAAATAGAAATTTGTATGTGTTAGTCTTCAATCACGGAATTTTTTGAGAAAAACATGAAAAATGAAGTATTTTACTCATTTTAGAGAACTATTTTGGACTCTTTTTGAAAAAATGATAATTGATATTTTTGAAGGTGTTAGACTTCAGTTTTTGATTTTTTGCAAAAAATAGGCAAAATAGAAATTTGTATGTGTTAGTCTTCAATCACGAAGTTTTTTAAGAAAAACATGAAAAATGAAGTATTTTGCTCATTTTAGAGAACTATTTTGGACTCTTTTAGAAAAAAATTATAATTGATATTTTTAGGAAAAATAGAAATTTGTATGTGTTAGTCTTCAATCACGGAATTTTTTGAGAAAAACATGAAAAATGAAGTATTTTGCTCATTTTAGAGAACTATTTTGGTCTTTTTTAGAAAAAATGATAATTGATATTTTTGAAGGTGTTAGACTTCAGTATTTGATTTTATGGAAAAAATATAAAAAATAGAAATTTGTATGCGTTAGTCTTCAATCCCGGAGTTTTTTGAGAAAAATATGAAAAATGAAGTATTTTGCTCATTTTAGAGAACTATTTTGGTCTATTTTAGAAAAAATGATAATTGATATTTTTGAAGGTAGACTTCAGTTTTTTATTTTTTGCAAAAAATTGGAAAAATTGAAATTTGTATGTGTTAGTCTTCAATCACGAAGTTTTTTGAGAAAAACATGAAAAATGAAGTATTTTGCTCATTTTAGAGAACTATTTTGGACTCTTTTAGAAAAAAATGATAATTGATATTTTTGAAGGTGTTAGATTTCAGTTTTTGATTTTATGCAAAAAATAGGAAAAATAGAAATTTGTTAGTCTTCAATCCCGGAGTTTTTTAAGAAAAACATGAAAAATGAAGTATTTTGCTCATTTTAGAGAACTATTTTGGTCTTTTTTAGAAAAAATGATAATTGATATTTTTGAAGGTGACTTCAGTTTTTGATTTTTTACAAAAAGTAGGAAAAATATAAATTTGTATGTGTTAGTCTTCAATCACGAAGTTTTTTGAGAAAAACATGAAAAATGAAGTATTTTGCTCATTTTAGAGAACTATTTTGGACTCTTTTAGAAAAAATGATAATTGATATTTTTGAAGGTGTTAGACTTCAGTTTTTGATTTTTTGCCAAAAATAGGCAAAATAGAAATTTGTATGTGTTAGTCTTCAATCACGAAGTTTTTTGAGAAAAACATGAAAAATGAAGTATTTTGCTCATTTTAGAGAACTATTTTGGACTCTTTTAGAAAAAAATGATAATTGATATTTTTGAAGGTAGACTTCAGTTTTTTATTTTATGCAAAAAAATAGGAAAAATAGAAATTTGTATGTGTTAGTCTTCAATCCCGGAATTGTTTGAGAAAAACATTAAAAATTAAGTATTTTCCTCATTTTAGAGAACTATTTTGGTCTTTTTTAGAAAAAATGATAATTGATATTTTTGAACGTGTTAGACTTCATTTTTTGATTTTTTGCAAAAAAATAGGAAAAATAGAAATTTGTATGTGTTAGTCTTCAATCACGAAGTTTTTTGAGAAAAACATGAAAAATGAAATATTTTGCTGATTTTAGAGAACTATTTTGGACTCTTTTAGAAAAAATGATAATTGACATTTTTGAAGGTGTTAGACTTAAGTTTTTGATTTTTTGCAAAAATTGAAAAAATAGAAATTTGTATGTGTTAGTCTTCAATCACAGAATTTTTTGAGAAAAACATGAAAAATGAAGTATTTTGCTCATTTTAAAGAACTATTTTGGACTCTTTTAGAAAAAATGATAATTGTTATTTTTGAAGGTGTTAGACTTCAGTTTTTGATTTTTTGCAAAAAATAGGCAAAATAGAAATTTGTATGTGTTAGTCTTCAATCACGAAGTTTTTTAAGAAAAACATGTAAAATGAAGTATTTTGCTCATTTTAGAGAACTATTTTTGACTCTTTTAGAAAAAAATGATAATTGATATTTTTAGGAAAAATAGAAATTTGTATGTGTTAATCTTCAATCCCGGATTTTTTGTAGAAAAACATGAAAAATGAAGTATTTTGCTCATTTTAGAGAACTATTTTGGTCTTTTTTAGAAAAAATGATAATTGATATTTTTGGAGGTGTTAGACTTCAGGTTTTGATTTTTTGCAAAAAATTGGAAAAATAGAAATTTGTAAGTGTTAGTCTTCAATCCCGGAGTTTTTTGAGAAAAACATGAAAAATGAAGTATTTTGCTCATTTTAGACAACTATTTTGGTCTATTTTAGAAAAAATGATAATTGATATTTTTGAAGGTGTTAGACTTCAGTTTTTTATTTTTTGCAAAAAATTGGAAAAATTGAAATTTGTATGTGTTAGTCTTCAATCACGAAGTTTTTTGAGAAAAACATGAAAATGAAGTATTTTGCTCATTTTAGAGAACTAATTTGGACTCTTTTAGAAAAAAATGATAATTGATATTTTTGAAGGTGTTAGACTTCAGTTTTTGATTTTATGCAAAAAATAGGAAAAATAGAAATTTGTTAGTCTTCAATCCCGCATTTTTTTAAGAAAAACATGAAAAATATAGTATTTTGCTCATTTTAGAGAACTATTTTGGATTTTTTTAGAAAAAATGATAATTGATATTTTTGAAGGTGTTAGACTTCAGTTTTTGATTTTATGCAAAAAAATCGGAAAAATAGAAATTTGTATGTGTTAGTCTTCAATCCCGGAGTTTTTTGAGAAAAACATGAAAAATGAAGTATTTTGCTCATTTTAGAGAACTATTTTGGTCTATTTTAGAAAAAATGATAATTGATATTTTTGAAGGTGTTAGACTTCTGTTTTTTATATTTTGCAAAAAATTGGAAAAATTGAAATTTGTATGTGTTAGTCTTCAATCACGAAGTTTTTTGAGAAAAACATGAAAAATGAAGTATTTTGCTCATTTTAGAGAACTATTTTGGTCTTTTTTAGAAAAAATGATAATTGATATTTTTGAGGGTGTTAGACTTCAATTTTTGATTTTTTGCTAAAAATTGGAAAAATAGAAATTTGTATGTGTTAGTCTTCAATCACGGAATTTTTTGAGAAAAACATGAAAAATGAAGTTTTTTGCTCATTTTAGAGAACTATTTTGGACTCTTTTTGAAAAAATGATAATTGATATTTTTGAAGGTGTTAGACTTCAGTTTTTGATTTTTTGCAAAAAATAGGCAAAATAGAAATTTGTATGTGTTAGTCTTCAATCACGAAGTTTTTTAAGAAAAACATGAAAAATGAAGTATTTTGCTCATTTTAGAGAACTATTTTGGACTCTTTTAGAAAAAAATTATAATTGATATTTTTAGGAAAAATAGAAATTTGTATGTGTTAGTCTTCAATCCCGGAATTTTTGTAGAAAAACATGAAAAATGAAGTATTTTGCTCATTTTAGAGAACTATTTTGGTCTTTTTTAGAAAAAATGATAATTGATATTTTTGAGGGTGTTAGACTTCATTTTTTGATTTTTTGCAAAAATTGGAAAAATAGAAATTTGTATGTGTTAGTCTTCAATCACGGAATTTTTTGAGAAAAACAAGAAAAATGAAGTATTTTGCTCATTTTAGAGAACTATTTTGGTCTTTTTTAGAAAAAATTATAATTGATATTTTTGAAGGTGTTAGACTTCAGTATTTGATTTTATGCCAAAAATTGGAAAAATTGAAATTTGTATGTGTTAGTCTTCCATCACGAAGTTTTTTGAGAAAAACATGAAAATGAAGTATTTTGCTCATTTTAGAGAACTATTTTGGACTCTTTTAGAAAAAAATGATAATTGATATTTTTGAAGGTGTTAGACTTCAGTTTTTGATTTTATGCAAAAAATAGGAAAAATAGAAATTTGTTAGTCTTCAATCCCGCATTTTTTTAAGAAAAACATGAAAAATATAGTATTTTGCTCATTTTAGAGAACTATTTTGGATTTTTTTAGAAAAAATGATAATTGATATTTTTGAAGGTGTTAGACTTCAGTTTTTGATTTAATGCAAAAAAATCGGAAAAATAGAAATTTGTATATGTTAGTCTTCAATCCCGGAGTTGTTTGAGAAAAACATGAAAAATGAAGTATTTTGCTCATTTTAGAGAACTATTTTGGTCTATTTTAGAAAAAATGATAATTGATATTTTTGAAGGTGTTAGACTTCAGTTTTTTATATTTTGCAAAAAATTGGAAAAATTGAAATTTGTATGTGTTAGTCTTCAATCACGAAGTTTTTTGAGAAAAACATGAAAAATGAAGTATTTTGCTCATTTTAGAGAACTATTTTGGTCTTTTTTAGAAAAAATGATAATTGATATTTTTGAGGGTGTTAGACTTCAATTTTTGTTTTTTTGCTAAAAATTGGAAAAATAGAAATTTGTATGTGTTAGTCTTCAATCACGGAATTTTTTGAGAAAAACATGAAAAATGAAGTATTTTACTCATTTTAGAGAACTATTTTGGACTCTTTTTGAAAAAATGATAATTGATATTTTTGAAGGTGTTAGACTTCAGTTTTTGATTTTTTGCAAAAAATAGGCAAAATAGAAATTTGTATGTGTTAGTCTTCAATCACAAAGTTTTTTAAGAAAAACATGAAAAATGAAGTATTTTGCTCATTTTAGAGAACTATTTTGGACTCTTTTAGAAAAAAATTATAATTGATATTTTTAGGAAAAATAGAAATTTGTATGTGTTAGTCTTCAATCACGGAATTTTTTGAGAAAAACATGAAAAATGAAGTATTTTGCTCATTTTAGAGAACTATTTTGGTCTTTTTTAGAAAAAATGATAATTGATATTTTTGAAGGTGTTAGACTTCAGTATTTGATTTTATGGAAAAAATATAAAAAATAGAAATTTGTATGCGTTAGTCTTCAATCCCGGAGTTTTTTGAGAAAAATATGAAAAATGAAGTATTTTGCTCATTTTAGAGAACTATTTTGGTCTATTTTAGAAAAAATGATAATTGATATTTTTGAAGGTAGACTTCAGTTTTTTATTTTTTGCAAAAAATTGGAAAAATTGAAATTGAAATTTGTATGTGTTAGTCTTCAATCACGAAGTTTTTTGAGAAAAACATGAAAAATGAAGTATTTTGCTCATTTTAGAGAACTATTTTGGACTCTTTTAGAAAAAAATGATAATTGATATTTTTGAAGGTGTTAGATTTCAGTTTTTGATTTTATGCAAAAAATAGGAAAAATAGAAATTTGTTAGTCTTCAATCCCGGAGTTTTTTAAGAAAAACATGAAAAATGAAGTATTTTGCTCATTTTAGAGAACTATTTTGGTCTTTTTTAGAAAAAATGATAATTGATATTTTTGAAGGTGACTTCAGTTTTTGATTTTTTACAAAAAGTAGGAAAAATATAAATTTGTATGTGTTAGTCTTCAATCACGAAGTTTTTTGAGAAAAACATGAAAAATGAAGTATTTTGCTCATTTTAGAGAACTATTTTGGACTCTTTTAGAAAAAATGATAATTGATATTTTTGAAGGTGTTAGACTTCAGTTTTTGATTTTTTGCCAAAAATAGGCAAAATAGAAATTTGTATGTGTTAGTCTTCAATCACGAAGTTTTTTGAGAAAAACATGAAAAATGAAGTATTTTGCTCATTTTAGAGAACTATTTTGGACTCTTTTAGAAAAAAATGATAATTGATATTTTTGAAGGTAGACTTCAGTTTTTTATTTTATGCAAAAAAATAGGAAAAATAGAAATTTGTATGTGTTAGTCTTCAATCCCGGAATTGTTTGAGAAAAACATTAAAAATTAAGTATTTTCCTCATTTTAGAGAACTATTTTGGTCTTTTTTAGAAAAAATGATAATTGATATTTTTGAACGTGTTAGACTTCATTTTTTGATTTTTTGCAAAAAAATAGGAAAAATAGAAATTTGTATGTGTTAGTCTTCAATCTCGAAGTTTTTTGAGAAAAACATGAAAAATGAAATATTTTGCTGATTTTAGAGAACTATTTTGGACTCTTTTAGAAAAAATGATAATTGACATTTTTGAAGGTGTTAGACTTAAGTTTTTGATTTTTTGCAAAAATTGAAAAAATAGAAATTTGTATGTGTTAGTCTTCAATCACATAATTTTTTGAGAAAAACATGAAAAATGAAGTATTTTGCTCATTTTAAAGAACTATTTTGGTCTTTTTTAGAAAAATTGATAATTGATATTTTTGAGGGTGTTAGACTTCAATTTTTGTTTTTTGCAAAAAATTGGAATAATAGAAATTTGTATGTGTTAGTCTTCAATCACGGAATTTTTTGAGAAAAACATGAAAAATGAAGTATTTTGTTCATTTTAGAGAACTATTTTGGACTCTTTTAGAAACAATGATAATTGATATTTTTGAAGGTGTTAGACTTAAGTTTTTGATTTTTTGGAAAAATTGGAAAAATAGAAATTTGTATGTGTTAGTCTTCAACCACGGAATTTTTTGAGAAAAAAATGAAAAATGAATTATTTTGCTCATTTTAGAGAACTATTTTGGTCCTTTTTAGAAAAAATGATAATTGATATTTTTGAGGGTGTTAGACTTAAATTTTGGATTTTTTGCAAAAAATTGGAAAAATAGAAATTTGTATGTGTTAGTCTTCAATCACGGAATTTTTTGAGAAAAACATGAAAAATGAAGTATTTTGCTCATTTTAGAGAACTATTTTGGTGTTTTTTAGAAAAAATGATAATTGATATTTTTGAAGGTCTTAGACTTCAGTTTTTGATTTTATGCAAAAAATAGGAAAAATAGAAATTTGTATGTGTTAGTCTTCAATCCCTGAGTTTTCTGAGAAAAACATGAAAAATGAAGTATTTTGCTCATTTTAGAGAACTATTTTGGTCTATTTTAGAAAAAATGATAATTGATATTTTTGAAGGTGTTAGACTTCAGTTTTTTATTTTTTGAAAAAAATTGGAAAAATTGAAATTTGTATGTGTTAGTCTTCAATTACGAAGTTTTTTGAGGAAAACATTAAAAATGAAGTATTTTGCTCATTTTAGAGAACTATTTTGGACTCTTTTAGAAAAAAATGATAATTTATATTTTTGAAGGTGTTAGACTTCAGTTTTTGATTTTATGGAAAAAATAGGAAAAATAGAAATTTGTTAGTCTTCAATCCCGGAGTTTTTTAAGAAAAACATGAAAAATAAAGTATTTTGCTCATTTTAGAGAACTATTTTGGTCTTTTTTAGAAAAAATGATAATTGATATTTTTGAAGGTGTTAGACTTCTGTTTTTGATTTTTTGCAAAAAATAGGAAAAATAGAAATTTGTATGTGTTAGTCTTCAATCACGAATTTTTTTGAGAAAAACATGAAAAATGAAGTATTTTGCTCATTTTAGAGAACTATTTTGGACCCTTTTAGAAAAAATGATAATTGATATTTTTGAAGGTGTTAGACTTCAGTTTTTGATTTTATGAAAAATATAGGAAAAATAGAAATTTGTATGTGTTAGTCTTCAATCCCGGAGTTTTTTGAGAAAAAGATGAAAAATGAAGTATTTTGCTCATTTTAGAGAACTATTTTGGTCTATTTTAGAAAAAATGATAATTGATATTTTTGAAGGTGTTAGACGTCAGTTTTTTATTTTTTGCAAAAAATTGGAAAAATTGAAATTTGTATGAGTTTGTCTTCAATCAAGGAATTTTTTGAGGAAATCATGAAAAATGAAGTATTTTGCTCATTTTAGACAACTATTTTGGTCTTTTTTAGAAAAAATGATAATTGATATTTTTGAAGGTGTTAGACTTCAGTTTTTGATTTTTTTCAAAAAATTGGAAAAATAGAAATTTGTATGTGTTAGTCTTCAATCACGGAATTTTTTGAGAAAAAACAAGAATAATGAAGTATTTTGCTCATTTTAGAGAACTATTTTGGTCTTTTTTAGAAAAAAATGATAATTGATATTTTTGAAGGTGTTAGACTTCAGGTTTTGATTTTTTGCAAAAAATTGGAAAAATAGAAATTTGTAAGTGTTAGTCTTCAATCCCGGAGTTTTTTGAGAAAAACATGAAAATTAAGTATTTTGCTCATTTTAGAGAACTATTTTGGTCTTTTTTAGAAGAAATGATAATTGATATTTTTGAATGTCTTAGACTTCAGTTTTTGATTTTATGCAAAAAATAGGAAAAATAGAAATTTGTATGTGTTAGTCTTCAATCCCGGAGTTTTTTGAGAAAAACATGAAAAATGAAGTATTTTGCTCATTTTAGAGAACTATTTTGGTCTATTTTAGAAAAAATGATAATTGATATTTTTGAAGGTGTTAGACTTCAGTTTTTTATTTTTTGAAAAAAATTGGAAAAATTGAAATTTGTATGTGTTAGTCTTCAATCACGAAGTTTTTTGAGGAAAACATTAAAAATGAAGTATTTTGCTCATTTTAGAGAACTATTTTGGACTCTTTTAGAAAAAAATGATAATTTATATTTTTGAAGGTGTTAGACTTCAGTTTTTGATTTTATGGAAAAAATAAGAAAAATAGAAATTTGTTAGTCTTCAATCCCGGAGTTTTTTAAGAAAAACATGAAAAATAAAGTATTTTGCTCATTTTAGAGATCTATTTTGGTCTTTTTTAGAAAAAATGATAATTGATATTTTTGAAGGTGTTAGACTTCAGTTTTTGATTTTTTTCAAAAAATAGGAAAAATCGAAATTTGTATGTGTTAGTCTTCAATCACGAAGTTTTTTGAGAAAAACATGAAAAATGAAGTATTTTGCTCATTTTAGAGAACTATTTTGGACTCTTTTAGAAAAAATGATAATTGATATTTTTGAAGGTGTTAGACTTCAGTTTTTGATTTTTTGCAAAATATAGGCAAAATAGAAATTTGTATGTGTTAGTGTTCAATCACGAAGTTTTTTTAGAAAAACATGAAAAATGTTGTATTTTGCTCATTTTAGAGAACTATTTTGGACTCTTTTAGAAAAAAATGATAATTGATATTTTTGAAGGTGTTAGACTTCAGTTTTTGATTTTTTGCAAAAATTGGAAAAATAGAAATTTGTATGTGTTAGTCTTCAATCACGGAATTTTTTGAGAAAAAAATGAAAAATGAAGTATTTTGCACATTTTAGAGAACTATTTTGGTCTTTTTTAGAAAAAATGATAATTGATATTTTTGAGGGTGTTAGACTTCAATTTTTGATTTTTTGCAAAAAATTGGAAAAATAGAAATTTGTATGTGTTAGTCTTCAATCACGGAATTTTTTGAGAAAAACATGAAAAATGAAGTATTTTGCTAATTTTAGAGAACTATTTTGGTCTTTTTTATAAAAAATGATAATTGATATTTTTGAAGGTCTTAGACTTCAGTTTTTGATTTTATGCAAAAAATAGGAAAAATAGAAATTTGTATGTGTTAGTCTTCAATCACGAAGTTTTTTGAGAAAAACATGAAAAATGAAGTATTTTGCTCATTTTAGAGAACTATTTTGGACTCTTTTAGAAAAAATGATAATTGATATTTTTGAAGGTGTTAGACTTCAGTTTTTGATTTTTTGCAAAAAATAGGCAAAATAGAAATTTGTATGTGTTAGTGTTCAATCACGAAGTTTTTTGAGAAAAACATGAAAAATGAAGTATTTTGCTCATTTTAGAGAACTATTTTGGGCTTTTTTAGAAAAAATGATAATTGATATTTTTGAAGGTGTTAGACTTCAGTTTTTTATTTTATGAAAAAAATAGGAAAAACAGAAATTTGTATGTGTTAGTCTTCAATCCCGGAGTTTTTTGAGAAAAACATGAAAAATGAAGTTTTTTGTTCATTTTAGAGAACTATTTTGGTCTATTTTAGAAAAAATGATAATTGATATTTTTGAAGGTGTTAGACTTCAGTTTTTTATTTTTAGCAAAAAATTGGAAAAATTGAAATTTGTATGAGTTTGTCTTCAATCAAGGAATTTTTTGAGGAAATCATGAAAAATGAAGTATTTTGCTCATTTTAGACAACTATTTTGGTCTTTTTTAGAAAAAATGATAATTGATATTTTTGAAGGTGTGAGACTTCAGTTTTTGATTTTATGCAAAAAAATAGGAAAAATAGAAATTTGTATGTGTTAGTCTTCAATCCCGGAGTTTTTCTAGAAAAACATGAAAAATGAAGTATTTTGCTCATTTTAGAGAACTATTTTGGTCTTTTTTAATAAAAATGATAATTGATATTTTTGAAGGTGTTAGACTTCAGTTTTTGATTTTTTTCAAAAAATTGGAAAAATAGAAATTTGTATGTGTTAGTCTTCAATCACGGAATTTTTTGAGAAAAAACATGAATAATGAAGTATTTTGCTCATTTTAGAGAACTATTTTGGTCTTTTTTAGAAAAAAATGATAATTGATATTTTTGAAGGTGTTAGACTTCAGGTTTTGATTTTTTGCAAAAAATTGGAAAAATAGAAATTTGTAAGTGTTAGTCTTCAATCCCAGAGTTTTTTGAGAAAAACATGAAAATGAAGTATTTTGCTCATTTTAGAGAACTATTTTGGACTCTTTTAGAAAAAAATGATAAATGATATTTTTGAAGGTGTTAGACTTCAGTTTTTGATTTTATGCAAAAAATAGGAAAAATAGAAATTTGTTAGTCTTCAATCCCGCATTTTTTTAAGAAAAACATGAAAAATAAAGTATTTTGCTCATTTTAGAGAACTATTTTGGATTTTTTTAGAAAAAATGATAATTGATATTTTTGAAGGTGTTAGACTTCACTTTTAGATTTTATGCAAAAAATAGGAAAAATAGAAATTTGTATGTGTTAGTCTTCAATCCCGGAGTTTTTTGAGAAAAACATGAAAAATGAAGTATTTTGCTCATTTTAGAGAACTATTTTGGTCTATTTTAGAAAAAATGATAATTGATATTTTTGAAGGTGTTAGACTTCAGTTTTTTATATTTTGCAAAAAATTGGAAAAATTGAAATTTGTATGTGTTATTCTTCAATCACGAAGTTTTTTGAGAAAAACATGAAAAATGAAGTATTTTGCTCATTTTGGAGAACTATTTTGGTCCTTTTTAGAAAAAATGATAATTGATATTTTTGAAGGTGTTAGATTTCAGTTTTTGATTTTATGCAAAAAATAGGAAAAATAGAAATTTGTTAGTCTTCAATCCCGGAGTTTTTTAAGAAAAACATGAAAAATGAAGTATTTTGCTCATTTTAGAGAACTATTTTGGTCTTTTTTAGAAAAAATGAAAATTGATATTTTTGAAGGTGTTAGACTTCAGTTTTTGATTTTTTGCAAAAAATAGGCAAAATAGAAATTTGTATGTGTTAGTCTTCAATCACGAAGTTTTTTGAGAAAAACATGAAAAATGAAGTATTTTGCTCATTTTAGAGAACTATTTTGGACTCTTTTAGAAAAAAATGATAATTGATATTTTTGAAGGTGTTAGACTTCAGTTTTTGATTTTAAGCAAAAAATAGGAAAAATAGAAATTTGTTAGTCTTCAATCCCGCATTTTTTTAAGAAAAACATGAAAAATAAAGTTTTTTGCTCATTTTAGAGAACTATTTTGGTCTTTTTTAGAAAAAATGATAATTGACATTTTTGAAGGTCTTAGACTTCAGTTTTTTATTTTTTGAAAAAAATTGGAAAAATTGAAATTTGTATGTGTTAGTCTTCAATCACGAAGTTTTTTGAGAAAAACATGAAAAATGAAGTATTTTGCTCATTTTAGAGAACTATTTTGGACTCTTTTAGAAAAAATGAATAATTGATATTTTTGAAGGTGTTAGACTTCAGTTTTTGATTTTATGCAGAAAATAGGAAAAATAGAAATTTGTTAGTCTTCAATCCCGGAGTTTTTTCAGAAAAACATGAAAAATAAAGTATTTTGCTCATTTTAGAGAACTATTTTGGTCTTTTTTAGAAAAAATGATAATTGATATTTTTGAAGGTGTTAGACTTAAGTTTTTGATTTTATGCAAAAAATAGGAAAAATAGAAATTTGTATGTGTTAGTCTTCAATCACGGAATTTTTTTGAGAAAAACATGAAAAATGAAGAATTTTGCTCATTTTAGAGAACTATTTTGGTCTTTTTTAGAAAAAATGATAATTGATATTTTTGAAGGTGTTAGACTTCAGTTTTTGATTTTATGATAAAAATAGGTAAAATAGAAATTTGTATGTGTTAGTCTTCAATCCCGGAGTGTTTTGAGAAAAACATGAAAAATGAAGTATTTTGCTCATTTTAGAGAACTATTTTGGTCTATTTTAGAAAAAATGATAATTGATATTTTTGAAGGTGTTAGACTTCAGTTTTTTATTTTTTGCAAAAAATTGGAAAAATTGAAATTTGTATGAGTTAGTCTTCAATCAAGGAATTTTTTGAGAAAATCATGAAAAATGAAGTATTTTGCTCATTTTACAGAACTATTTTGGTCTTTTTTAGAAAAAATGATAATTGATATTTTTGAAGGTGTTAGACTTCAGTTTTTGATTTTTTGCCAAAAATAGGCAAAATAGAAATTTGTATGTGTTAGTCTTCAATCACGAAGTTTTTTGAGAAAAACATGAAAAATGAAGTATTTTGCTCATTTTAGAGAACTATTTTGGACCCTTTTAGAAAAAAAATGATAATTGATATTTTTGAAGGTGTTAGATTTCAGTTTTTGATTTTATGCAAAAAATAGGAAAAATAGAAATTTGTTAGTCTTCAATCCCGGAGTTTTTTAGAAAAACATGAAAAATGAAGTATTTTGCTCATTTTAGAGAACTATTTTGGTCATTTTTAGAAAAAATGATAATTGATATTTTTGAAGGTGTTAGACTTCAGTTTTTTATTTTTTACAAAAAATAGGAAAAATATAAATTTGTATGTGTTAGTCTTCAATCACGAAGTTTTTTGAGAAAAACATGAAAAATGAAGGATTTTGCTAATTTTAGAGAACTATTTTGGACTCTTTTAGAAAAAATGATAATTGATATTTTTGAAGGTGTTAGACTTCAGTTTTTGATTTTTTGCCAAAAATAGGAAAAATAGAAATTTGTATGTGTTAGTCTTCAATCACGAAGTTTTTTGAGAAAAACATGAAAAATGAAGTATTTTGCTCATTTTTGAGAACTATTTTGGACTCTTTTAGAAAAAATGATAATTGATATTTTTGAAGGTGTTAGACTTAAGTTTTTGATTTTTTGCAAAAATTGGAAAAATAGAAATTTGTATGTGTTAGTCTTCAATCAAAGAATTTTTTGAGAAAAACATGAAAAATGAAGTATTTTGTTCATTTTAGAGAACTATTTTGGTCTTTTTTAGAAAAAATGATAATTGATATTTTTGAGCGTGTTAGACTTCAATTTTTGTTTTTTGCAAAAAATTGGAATAATAGAAATTTGTATGTGTTAGCCTCAATCACCGAATTTTTTGAGAAAAACATGAAAAATTAAGTATTTTGCTCATTTTAGAGAACTATTTTGGACTCTTTTAGAAACAATGATAATTGATATTTTTGAAGGTGTTAGACTTAAGTTTTTGATTTTTTGCAAAAATTGGAAAAATAGAAATTTGTATGTGTTAGTCTTCAATCACGGAATTTTTTGAGAAAAAAATGAAAAATGAAGTATTTTGCTCATTTTAGAGAACTATTTTGGTCCTTTTTAGAAAAAATGATAATTGATATTTTTGTAGGTGTTAGACTTCAGTTTTTGATTTTATGCAAAAAATAGGAAAAATAGAAATTTGTATGTGTTAGTCTTCAATCCCGGAGTTTTTCGAGAAAAACATGAAAAATGAAGTATTTTTCTCATTTTAGAGAACTATTTTGGTCTTTTTTAGAAAAAATGATAATTGATATTTTTGAAGGTGTTAGACTTCAGTTTTTGATTTTATGCAAAAAATAGGAAAAATAGAAATTTGTATGTGTTAGTCTTCAATCCCGGAGTTTTTCGAGATAAACATGAAAAATGAAGTATTTTTCTCATTTTAGAGAACTATTTTGGCCTTTTTTAGAAAAAATGATAATTGATATTTTTGAAGGTGTTAGACTTCAGTTTTTGATTTTTTTCAAAAAATTGGAAAAATAGAAATTTGTATGTGTTAGTCTTCAATCACGGAATTTTTTGAGAAAAAACATGAATAATGAAGTATTTTGCTCATTTTAGAGAACTATTTTCGTCTTTTTTAGAAAAAAATGATAATTGATATTTTTGAAGGTGTTAGACTTCAGGTTTTGATTTTTTGCAAAAAATTGGAAAAATAGAAATTTGTAAGTGTTAGTCTTCAATCCCGGAGTTTTTTGAGAAAAACATGAAAAATAAAGTATTTTGCTCATTTTAGAGAACTATTTTGGTCCATTTTAGAAAAAATGATAATTGATATTTTTGAAGGTGTTAGACTTCAGTATTTTTTTTTTTGCAAAAAATTGGAAAAATTGAAATTTGTATGTGTTAGTCTTCAATCACGAAGTTTTTTGAGAAAAACATGAAAATGAAGTATTTTGCTCATTTTAGAGAACTATTTTGGACTCTTTTAGAAAAAAATGATAATTGATATTTTTGAAGGTGTTAGACTTCAGTTTTTGATTTTATGCAAAAAATAGGAAAAATAGAAATTTGTTAGTCTTCAATCCCGCATTTTTTTAAGAAAAACATGAAAAATATAGTATTTTCTCATTTTAGAGAACTATTTTGGATTTTTTTAGAAAAAATGATAATTGATATTTTTGAAGGTGTTAGACTTCAGTTTTTGATTTTATGCAAAAAATCGAAAAAATAGAAATTTGTATGTGTTAGTCTTCAATCACGGAGTTTTTTGAGAAATACATGAAAAATGAAGTATTTTGCTCATTTTAGAGAACTATTTTGGTCTATTTTAGAAAAAATGATAATTGATATTTTTGAAGGTGTTAGACTTCAGTTTTTTATATTTTGCAAAAAATTGGAAAAATTGAAATATGTATGTGTTAGTCTTCAATCACGAAGTTTTTTGAGAAAAACATGAAAAATGAAGTATTTTGCTCATTTTAGAGAACTATTTTGGTCTTTTTTAGAAAAAATGATAATTGATATTTTTGAGGGTGTTAGACTTCAATTTTTGATTTTTTGCTAAAAATTGGAAAAATAGAAATTTGTATGTGTTAGTCTTCAATTACGGAATTTTTTGAGAAAAACATGAAAAATGAAGTATTTTGCTCATTTTAGAGAACTATTTTGGACTCTTTTAGAAAAAATGATAATTGATATTTTTGAAGGTGTTAGACTTCAGTTTTTGATTTTTTGCAAAAAATAGGCAAAATAGAAATTTGTATGTGTTAGTCTTCAAACACGAAGTTTTTTAAGAAAAACATGAAAAATGAAGTATTTTGCTCATTTTAGAGAACTATTTTTGACTCTTTTAGAAAAAAATGATAATTGATATTTTTAGGAAAAATAGAAATTTGTATGTGTTAGTCTTCAATCCCGGAATTTTTGTAGAAAAACATGAAAAATGAAGTATTTTGCTCATTTTAGAGAACTATTTTGGTCTTTTTTAGAAAAAATGATAATTGATATTTTTGGAGGTGTTAGACTTCAGGTTTTGATTTTTTTCAAAAAATTGGAAAAATAGAAATTTGTAAGTGTTAGTCTTCAATCCCGGAGTTTTTGGAGAAAAACATGAAAAATGAAGTATTTTGCTCATTTTAGAGAACTATTTTGGTCTATTTTAGAAAAAATGATAATTGATATTTTTGAAGGTGTTAGACTTCAGTTTTTTATTTTTTGCAAAAAATTGGAAAAATTGAAATTTGTATGTGTTAGTCTTCAATCACGAAGTTTTTTGAGAGAAACATGAAAATGAAGTATTTTGCTCATTTTAGAGAACTATTTTGGACTCTTTTAGAAAAAAATGATAATTGATATTTTTGAAGGTGTTAGACTTCAGTTTTTGATTTTATGCAAAAAATTGGAAAAATAGAAATTTGTTAGTCTTCAATCCCGCATTTTTTTAAGAAAAACATGAAAAATATAGTATTTTGCTCATTTTAGAGAACTATTTTGGATTTTTTTAGAAAAAATGATAATTGATATTTTTGAAGCTGTTAGACTTCAGTTTTTGATTTTATGCAAAAAAATCGGAAAAATAGAAATTTGTATGTTTTAGTCTTCAATCCCGGAGTTTTTTGAGAAAAACATGAAAAATGAAGTATTTTGCTCATTTTAGAGAACTATTTTGGTCTATTTTAGAAAAAATGATAATTGATATTTTTGAAGGTGTTAGACTTCAGTTTTTTATATTTTGCAAAAAATTGGAAAAATTGAAATTTGTATGTGTTAGTCTTCAATCACGAAGTTTTTTGAGAAAAACATGAAAAATGAAGTATTTTGCTCATTTTAGAGAACTATTTTGGTCTTTTTTAGAAAAAATGATAATTGATATTTTTGAGGGTGTTAGACTTCAATTTTTGATTTTTTGCTAAAAATTGGAAAAATAGAAATTTGTATGTGTTAGTCTTCAATCACGGAATTTTTTGAGAAAAACATGAAAAATGAAGTTTTTTGCTCATTTTAGAGAACTATTTTGGACTCTTTTTGAAAAAATGATAATTGATATTTTTTAAGGTGTTAGACTTCAGTTTTTGATTTTTTGCAAAAAATAGGCAAAATAGAAATTTGTATGTGTTAGTCTTCAATCACGAAGTTTTTTAATAAAAACATGAAAAATGAAGTATTTTGCTCATTTTAGAGAACTATTTTGGACTCTTTTAGAAAAAAATTATAATTGATATTTTTAGGAAAAATAGAAATTTGTATGTGTTAGTCTTCAATCCCGGAATTTTTGTAGAAAAACATGAAAAATGAAGTATTTTGCTCATTTTAGAGAACTATTTTGGTCTTTTTTAGAAAAAATGATAATTGATATTTTTGAAGGTGTTAGACTTCAGTATTTGATTTTATGCAAAAAATTGGAAAAATTGAAATTTGTATGTGTTAGTCTTCAATCACGAAGTTTTTTGAGAAAAACATGAAAATGAAGTATTTTGCTCATTTTAGAGAACTATTTTGGACTCTTTTAGAAAAAAATGATAATTGATATTTTTGAAGGTGACTTCAGTTTTTGATTTTATGCAAAAAATTGGAAAAATAGAAATTTGTTAGTCTTCAATCCCGCATTTTTTTAAGAAAAACATGAAAAATATAGTATTTTGCTCATTTTAGAGAACTATTTTGGATTTTTTTAGAAAAAATGATAATTGATATTTTTGAAGGTGTTAGACTTCAGTTTTTGATTTTATGCAAAAAAATCGGAAAAATAGAAATTTGTATGTGTTAGTCTTCAATCCCGGAGTTTTTTGAGAAAAACATGAAAAATGAAGTATTTTGCTCATTTTAGAGAACTATTTTGGTCTATTTTAGAAAAAATGATAATTGACATTTTTGAAGGTGTTAGACTTCAGTTTTTTATATTTTGCAAAAAATTGGAAAAATTGAAATTTGTATGTGTTAGTCTTCAATCACGGAATTTTTTGAGAAAAACATGAAAAATGAAGTTTTTTGCTCATTTTAGAGAACTATTTTGGACTCTTTTTGAAAAAATGATAATTGATATTTTTGAAGGTGTTAGACTTCAGTTTTTGATTTTTTGCAAAAAATAGGCAAAATAGAAATTTGTATGTGTTAGTCTTCAATCACAAAGTTTTTTAAGAAAAACATGAAAAATGAAGTATTTTGCTCATTTTAGAGAACTATTTTGGACTCTTTTAGAAAAAAATTATAATTGATATTTTTAGGAAAAATAGAAATTTGTATGTGTTAGTCTTCAATCCCGGAATTTTTGTAGAAAAACATGAAAAATGAGGTATTTTGCTCATTTTAGAGAACTATTTTGGTCTTTTTTAGAAAAAATGATAATTGATATTTTTGAGGGTGTTAGACTTCAATTTTTGATTTTTTGCAAAAATTGGAAAAATAGAAATTTGTATGTGTTAGTCTTCAATCACGGAATTTTTTGAGAAAAACATGAAAAATGAAGTATTTTGCTCATTTTAGAGAACTATTTTGGTCTTTTTTAGAAAAAATGATAATTGATATTTTTGAAGGTGTTAGCCTTCAGTATTTGATTTTATGGAAAAAATATAAAAAATAGAAATTTGTATGCGTTATTCTTCAATCCCGGAGTTTTTTGTGAAAAATATGAAAAATGAAGTATTTTGCTCATTTTAGAGAACTATTTTGGTCTATTTTAGAAAAAATGATAATTGATATTTTTGAAGGTAGACTTCAGTTTTTTATTTTTTGCAAAAAATTGGAAAAATTGAAATTTGTATGTGTTAGTCTTCAATCACGAAGTTTTTTGAGAAAAACATGAAAAATGAAGTATTTTGCTCATTTTAGAGAACTATTTTGGACTCTTTTAGAAAAAAATGATAATTGATATTTTTGAAGGTGTTAGATTTAAGTTTTTGATTTTATGCAAAAAATAGGAAAAATAGAAATTTGTTAGTCTTCAATCCCGGAGTTTTTTAAGAAAAACATGAAAAATGAAGTATTTTGCTCATTTTAGAGAACTATTTTGGTCTTTTTTAGAAAAAATTATAATTGATATTTTTGAAGGTGACTTCAGTTTTTGATTTTTTACAAAAAGTAGGAAAAATATAAATTTGTATGTGTTAGTCTTCAATCACGAAGTTTTTTGAGAAAAACATGAAAAATGAAGTATTTTGGTCATTTTAGAGAACTATTTTGGACTCTTTTAGAAAAAATGATAATTGATATTTTTGAAGGTGTTAGACTTCAGTTTTTGATTTTTTGCCAAAAATAGGCAAAATAGAAATTTGTATGTGTTAGTCTTCAATCACGAAGTTTTTTGAGAAAAACATGAAAAATGAAGTATTTTGCTCATTTTAGAGAACTATTTTGGACTCTTTTAGAAAAAAATGATAATTGATATTTTTGAAGGTAGACTTCAGTTTTTTATTTTATGCAAAAAAATAGGAAAAATAGAAATTTGTATGTGTTAGTCTTCAATCCCGGAATTGTTTGAGAAAAACATTAAAAATTAAGTATTTTCCTCATTTTAGAGAACTATTTTGGTCTTTTTTAGAAAAAATGATAATTGATATTTTTGAAGGTGTTAGACTTCATTTTTTGATTTTTTGCAAAAAAATAGGAAAAATAGAAATTTGTATGTGTTAGTCTTCAATCACGAAGTTTTTTGAGAAAAACTTGAAAAATGAAATATTTTGCTGATTTTAGAGAACTATTTTGGACTCTTTTAGAAAAAATGATAATTGACATTTTTGAAGGTGTTAGACTTAAGTTTTTGATTTTTTGCAAAAATTGAAAAAATAGAAATTTGTATGTGTTAGTCTTCAATCACAGAATTTTTTGAGAAAAACATGAAAAATGAAGTATTTTGCTCATTTTAAAGAACTATTTTGGTCTTTTTTAGAAAAAATGATAATTGATATTTTTGAGGGTGTTAGACTTCAATTTTTGTTTTTTGCAAAAAATTGGAATAATAGAAATTTGTATGTGTTAGTCTTCAATCACGGAATTTTTTGAGAAAAACATGAAAAATGAAGTATTTTGTTCATTTTAGAGAACTATTTTGGACTCTTTTAGAAACAATGATAATTGATATTTTTGAAGGTGTTAGACTTAAGTTTTTGATTTTTTGGAAAAATTGGAAAAATAGAAATTTGTATGTGTTAGTCTTCAACCACGGAATTTTTTGAGAAAAAAATGAAAAATGAAGTATTTTGCTCAATTTAGAGAACTATTTTGGTCCTTTTTAGAAAAAATGATAATTGATATTTTTGAGGGTGTTAGACTTCAATTTTGGATTTTTTGCAAAAAATTGGAAAAATAGAAATTTGTATGTGTTAGTCTTCAATCACGGAATTTTTTGAGAAAAACATGAAAAATGAAGTATTTTGCTCATTTTAGAGAACTATTTTGGTGTTTTTTAGAAAAAATGATAATTGATATTTTTGAAGGTCTTAGACTTCAGTTTTTGATTTTATGCAAAAAATAGGAAAAATAGAAATTTGTATGTGTTAGTCTTCAATCCCTGAGTTTTTTGAGAAAAACGTGAAAAATGAAGTATTTTGCTCATTTTAGAGAACTATTTTGGTCTATTTTAGAAAAAATGATAATTGATATTTTTGAAGGTGTTAGACTTCAGTTTTTTATTTTTTGAAAAAAATTGGAAAAATTGAAATTTGTATGTGTTAGTCTTCAATTACGAAGTTTTTTGAGGAAAACATTAAAAATGAAGTATTTTGCTCATTTTAGAGAACTATTTTGGACTCTTTTAGGAAAAAATGATAATTTATATTTTTGAAGGTGTTAGACTTCAGTTTTTGATTTTATGGAAAAAATAGGAAAAATAGAAATTTGTTAGTCTTCAATCCCGGAGTTTTTTAAGAAAAACATGAAAAATAAAGTATTTTGCTCATTTTAGAGAACTATTTTGGTCTTTTTTAGAAAAAATGATAATTGATATTTTTGAGGGTGTTAGACTTCAATTTTTGATTTTTTCCAAAAAATTGGAAAAATAGAAATTTGTATGTGTTAGTCTTCAATCACGGAATTTTTTGAGAAAAACATGAAACATGAAGTATTTTGCTCATTTTAGAGAACTATTTTGGTCTTTTTTAGAAAAAATGAGAATTGATATTTTTGAAGGTCTTAGACTTCAGTTTTTGATTTTATGCAAAAAATAGGAAAAATAGAAATTTGTATGTGTTAGTCTTCAATCACGAAGTTTTTTGAGAAAAACATGAAAAATGAAGTATTTTGCTCATTTTAGAGAACTATTTTGGACTCTTTTAGAAAAAATGATAATTGATATTTTTGAAGGTGTTAGACTTCAGTTTTTGATTTTTTGCAAAAAATTGGCAAAATAGAAATTTGTATGTGTTAGTGTTCAATCACGAAGTTTTTTGACAAAAACATGAAAAATGAAGTATTTTGCTCATTTTAGAGAACTATTTTGGACTTTTTTAGAAAAAATGATAATTGATATTTTTGAAGGTGTTAGACTTCAGTTTTTGATTTTATGAGAAAAATAGGAAAAATAGAAATTTGTATGTGTTAGTCTTCAATCCCGGAGTTTTTTGAGAAAAACATGAAAAATGAAGTATTTTGCTCATTTTAGAGAACTATTTTGGTCTATTTTAGAAAAAAATGATAATTGATATTTTTGAAGGTGTTAGACTTTAGTTTTTTATTTTTTGCAAAAAATTGGAAAAATTGAAATTTGTATGAGTTTGTCTTCAATCATGGAATTTTTTGAGGAAATCATGAAAAATGAAGTATTTTGCTCATTTTAGACAACTATTTTGGTCTTTTTTAGAAAAAATGATAATTGATATTTTTGAAGGTGTTAGACTTCAGTTTTTGATTTTATGCTAAAAATAGGAAAAATAGAAATTTGTATGTGTTAGTCTTCAATCCCGGAGTTTTTCTAGAAAAACATGAAAAATGAAGTATTTTGCTCATTTTAGAGAACTATTTTGGTCTTTTTTTGAAAAAATGATAATTGATATTTTTGAAGGTGTTAGACTTCAGTTTTTGATTTTTTTCAAAAAATTGGAAAAATAGAAATTTGTATGTGTTAGTCTTCAATCACGGAATTTTTTGAGAAAAAACAAGAATAATGAAGTATTTTGCTCATTTTAGAGAACTATTTTGGTCTTTTTTAGAAAAAAATGATAATTGATATTTTTGAAGGTGTTAGACTTCAGGTTTTGATTTTTTGCAAAAAATTGGAAAAATAGAAATTTGTAAGTGTTAGTCTTCAATCCCGGAGTTTTTTGAGAAAAACATGAAAATTAAGTATTTTGCTCATTTTAGAGAACTATTTTGGTCTTTTTTAGAAAAAATGATAATTGATATTTTTGAAGGTCTTAGACTTCAGTTTTTGATTTTATGCAGAAAATAGGAAAAATAGAAATTTGTATGTGTTAGTCTTCAATCCCGGAGTTTTTTGAGAAAAACATGAAAAATGAAGTATTTTGCTCATTTTAGAGAACTATTTTGGTCTATTTTAGAAAAAATGATAATTGATATTTTTGAAGGTGTTAGACTTCAGTTTTTTATTTTTTGAAAAAAATTGGAAAAATTGAAATTTGTATGTGTTAGTCTTCAATCACGAAGTTTTTTGAGGAAAACATTAAAAATGAAGTATTTTGCTAATTTTAGAGAACTATTTTGGACTCTTTTAGAAAAAAATGATAATTTATATTTTTGAAGGTGTTAGACTTCAGTTTTTGATTTTATGGAAAAAATAGGAAAAATAGAAATTTGTTAGTCTTCAATCCCGGAGTTTTTTAAGAAAAACATGAAAAATAAAGTATTTTGCTCATTTTAGAGAACTATTTTGGTCTTTTTTAGAAAAAATGATAATTGATATTTTTGAAGGTGTTAGACTTCAGTTTTTGATTTTTTGCAAAAAATAGGAAAAATAGAAATTTGTATGTGTTAGTCTTCAATCACGAAGTTTTTTGAGAAAAACATGAAAAATGAAGTATTTTGCTCATTTTAGAGAACTATTTTGGACTCTTTTAGAAAAAATGATAATTGATATTTTTGAAGGTGTTAGACTTCAGTTTTTGATTTTTGCAAAAAATTGGAATAATAGAAATTTGTATGTGTTAGTCTTCAATCACGGAATTTTTTGAGAAAAACATGAAAAATGAAGTATTTTGTTCATTTTAGAGAACTATTTTGGACACTTTTAGAAACAATGATAATTGATATTTTTGAAGGTGTTAGACTTAAGTTTTTGATTTTTTGGAAAAATTGGAAAAATAGAAATTTGTATGTGTTAGTCTTCAACCACGGAATTTTTTGAGAAAAAACTGAAAAATGAAGTATTTTGCTCATTTTAGAGAACTATTTTGGTCCTTTTTAGAAAAAATGATAATTGATATTTTTGAGGGTGTTAGACTTCAATTTTGGATTTTTTGCAAAAAATTGGAAAAATAGAAATTTGTATGTGTTAGTCTTCAATCACGGAATTTTTTGAGAAAAACATGAAAAATGAAGTATTTTGCTCATTTTAGAGAACTATTTTGGTGTTTTTTAGAAAAAATGATAATTGATATTTTGAAGGTCTTAGACTTCAGTTTTTGATTTTATGCAAAAAATAGGAAAAATAGAAATTTGTATGTGTTAGTCTTCAATCCCTGAGTTTTTTGAGAAAAACATGAAAAATGAAGTATTTTGCTCATTTTAGAGAACTATTTTGGTCTATTTTAGAAAAAAATGATAATTGATATTTTTGAAGGTGTTAGACTTCAGTTTTTGATTTTTTGCAAAAAATAGGCAAAATAGAAATTTGTATGTGTTAGTGTTCAATCACGAAGTTTTTTGAGAAAAACATGAAAAATGAAGTATTTTTCTCATTTTAGAGAAATATTTTGGGCTTTTTTAGAAAAAATGATAATTGATATTTTTGAAGGTGTTAGACTTCAGTTTTTGATTTTATGAAAAAAATAGGAAAAATAGAAATTTGTATGTGTTAGTCTTCAATCCCGGAATTTTTTGAGAAAAACATGAAAAATGAAGTATTTTGTTCATTTTAGAGAACTATTTTGGTCTATTTTAGAAAAAATGAAAATTGATATTTTTGAAGGTGTTAGACTTCAGTTTTTTATTTTTTGCAAAAAATTGGAAAAATTGAAATTTGTATGAGTTTATCTTCAATGAAGGAATTTTTTGAGGAAATCATGAAAAATGAAGTATTTTGCTCATTTTAGACAACTATTTTGGTCTTTTTTAGAAAAAATGATAATTGATATTTTTGAAGGTGTTAGACTTCAGTTTTTGATTTTATGCAAAAAAATAGGAAAAATAGAAATTTGTATGTGTTAGTCTTCAATCCCGGAGTTTTTCTAGAAAAACATGAAAAATGAAGTATTTTGCTAATTTTAGAGAACTATTTTGGTCTTTTTTAGTAAAAATGATAATTGATATTTTTGAAGGTGTTAGACTTCAGTTTTTGATTTTTTTCAAAAAATTGGAAAAATAGAAATTTGTATGTGTTAGTCTTCAATCACGGAATTTTTTGAGAAAAAACATGAATAATGAAGTATTTTGCTCATTTTAGAGAACTATTTTGGTCTTTTTTAGAAAAAAATGATAATTGATATTTTTGAAGGTGTTAGACTTCAGGTTTTGATTTTTTGCAAAAAATTGAAAAAATAGAAATTTGTATGTGTTAGTCTTCAATCCCGGAGTTTTTTGAGAAAAACATGAAAATGAAGTATTTTGCTCATTTTAGAGAACTATTTTGGACTCTTTTAGAAAAAATTGATAATTGATATTTTTGAAGTTGTTAGACTTCAGTTTTTGATTTTATGCAAAAAATAGGAAAAATAGAAATTTGTTAGTCTTCAATCCCGCATTTTTTTAAGAAAAACATGAAAAATAAAGTATTTTGCTCATTTTAGAGAACTATTTTGGATTTTTTTAGAAAAAATGGTAATTGATATTTTTGAAGGTGTTAGACTTCACTTTTAGATTTTATGCAAAAAATAGGAAAAATAGAAATTTGTATGTGTTAGTCTTCAATCCCGGAGTTTTTTGAGAAAAACATGAAAAATGAAGTATTTTGATCATTTTAGAGAACTATTTTGGTCTATTTTAGAAAAAATGATAATTGATATTTTTGAAGGTGTTAGACTTCAGTTTTTTATATTTTGCAAAAAATTGGAAAAATTGAAATTTGTATGTGTTATTCTTCAATCACGAAGTTTTTTGAGAAAAACATGAAAAATGAAGTATTTTGCTCATTTTGGAGAACTATTTTGGACTCATTTAGAAAAAAATGATAATTGATATTTTTGAAGGTGTTAGATTTCAGTTTTTGATTTTATGCAAAAAATAGGAAAAATAGAAATTTGTTAGTCTTCAATCCCGGAGTTTTTTAAGAAAAACATGAAAAATGAAGTATTTTGCTCATTTTAGAGAACTATTTTGGTCTTTTTTAGAAAAAATGAAAATTGATATTTTTGAAGGTGTTAGACTTCAGTTTTTGATTTTTTGCAAAAAATAGGCAAAATAGAAATTTGTATGTGTTAGTCTTCAATCACGAAGTTTTTTGAGAAAAACATGAAAAATGAAGTATTTTGCTCATTTTAGAGAACTATTTTGGACTCTTTTAGAAAAAAATGATAATTGATATTTTTGAAGGTGTTAGACTTCAGTTTTTGATTTTAAGCAAAAAATAGGAAAAATAGAAATTTGTTAGTCTTCAATCCCGCATTTTTTTAAGAAAAACATGAAAAATAAATTATTTTGCTCATTTTAGAGAACTATTTTGGTCTTTTTTAGAAAAAAATGATAATTGATATTTTTGAAGGTGTTAGACTTAAGTTTTTGATTTTATGCAAAAAATAGGAAAAATAGAAATTTGTTAGTCTTCAATCCCGGAGTTTTTTCAGAAAAACATGAAAAATAAATTATTTTGCTCATTTTAGAGAACTATTTTGGTCTTTTTTAGAAAAAAATGATAATTGATATTTTTGAAGGTGTTAGACTTAAGTTTTTGATTTTATGCAAAAAATAGGAAAAATAGAAATTTGTATGTGTTAGTCTTCAATAACGGAATTTTTTGATCAAAACATGAAAAATGAAGAATTTTGCTCATTTTAGAGAACTATTTTGGTCTTTTTTAGAAAAAATGATAATTGATATTTTTGAAGGTGTTAGACTTCAGTTTTTGATTTTATGATAAAAATAGGAAAAATAGAAATTTGTATGTGTTAGTCTTCTATCCCGGAGTGTTTTGAGAAAAACATGAAAAATGAAGTATTTTGCTCATTTTAGAGAACTATTTTGGTCTATTTTAGAAAAAATGATAATTGATATTTTTGAAGGTGTTAGACTTCAGTTTTTTATATTTTGCAAAAAATTGGAAAAATTGAAATTTGTATGTGTTATTCTTCAATCACGAAGTTTTTTGAGAAAAACATGAAAAATGAAGTATTTTGCTCATTTTGGAGAACTATTTTGGACTCATTTAGAAAAAAATGATAATTGATATTTTTGAAGGTGTTAGATTTCAGTTTTTGATTTTATGCAAAAAATAGGAAAAATAGAAATTTGTATGTGTTAGTCTTCAATCACGGAGTTTTTTGAGAAAAACATGAAAAATGAAGTATTTTGCTCATTTAGAGAACTATTTTGGTCTATTTTAGAAAAAATGATAATTGATATTTTGGAAGGTGTTAGACTTCAGTGTTTTATATTTTGCAAAAAATTGGAAAAATTGAAATTTGTATGTGTTAGTCTTCAATCACGAAGTTTTTTGAGAAAAACATGAAAAATGAAGTATTTTGCTCATTTTAGAGAACTATTTTGGACTCTTTTAGAAAAAATGACAATTGATATTTTTGAAGGTGTTAGACTTCAGTTTTTGATTTTTTGCAAAATATAGGCAAAATAGAAATTTGTATGTGTTAGTGTTCAATCACGAAGTTTTTTTAGAAAAACATGAAAAATGAAGTATTTGACTCTTTTAGAAAAAAATGATAATTGATATTTTTGAAGGTGTTAGACTTCAGTTTTTGATTTTTTGCAAAAAATGGAAAAATAGAAATTTGTATGTGTTAGTCTTCAATCACGGAATTTTTTGAGAAAAAAATGAAAAATGAAGTATTTTGCTCATTTTAGAGAACTATTTTGGTCTTTTTTAGAAAAAATTATAATTGATATTTTTGAGGGTGTTAGACTTCAATTTTTGATTTTTTGCAAAAAATTGGGAAAATAGAAATTTGTATGTGTTAGTCTTCAATAACGGAATTTTTTGATCAAAACATGAAAAATGAAGAATTTTGCTCATTTTAGAGAACTATTTTGGTCTTTTTTAGAAAAAATGATAATTGATATTTTTGAAGGTGTTAGACTTCAGTTTTTGATTTTATGATAAAAATAGGAAAAATAGAAATTTGTATGTGTTAGTCTTCAATCCCGGAGTGTTTTGAGAAAAACATGAAAAATGAAGTATTTTGCTCATTTTAGAGAACTATTTTGGTCTATTTTAGAAAAAATGATAATTTATATTTTTGAAGGTGTTAGACTTCAGTTTTTTATTTTTTGCAAAAAATTGGAAAAATTGAAATTTGTACGAGTTAGTCTTCAATCAAGGAATTTTTTGAGAAAATCATGAAAAATGAAGTATTTTGCTCATTTTAGAGAACTATTTTGGTCTTTTTTAGAAAAAATGATAATTGATATTTTTGAAGGTGTTAGACTTCAGTTTTTGATTTTATGCAAAAAATAGGAAAAATAGAAATTTGTATGTGTTAGTCTTCAATCACGGAGTTTTTTGAGAAAAACATGAAAAATGAAGTATTTTGCTCATTTAGAGAACTATTTTGGTCTATTTTAGAAGAAATGATAATTGATATTTTGGAAGGTGTTAGACTTCAGTGTTTTATATTTTGCAAAAAATTGGAAAAATTGAAATTTGTATGTGTTAGTCTTCAATCACGAAGTTTTTTGAGAAAAACATGAAAAATGAAGTATTTTGCTCATTTTAGAGAACTATTTTGGACTCTTTTAGAAAAAATGACAATTGATATTTTTGAAGGTGTTAGACTTCAGTTTTTGATTTTTTGCAAAATATAGGCAAAATAGAAATTTGTATGTGTTAGTGTTCAATCACGAAGTTTTTTTAGAAAAACATGAAAAATGAAGTATTTGACTCTTTTAGAAAAAAATGATAATTGATATTTTTGAAGGTGTTAGACTTCAATTTTTGATTTTTTGCAAAAAAATGGAAAAATAGAAATTTGTATGTGTTAGTCTTCAATCACGGAATTTTTTGAGAAAAACATGAAAAATGAAGTATTTTGCTCATTTTAGAGAACTATTTTGGTCTTTTTTAGAAAAAATGATAATTGATATTTTTGAAGGTCTTAGACTTCAGTTTTTGATTTTATGCAAAAAATAGGAAAAATGGAAATTTGTATGTGTTAGTCTTCAATCACGAAGTTTTTTGAGAAAAACATGAAAAATGAAGTATTTTGCTCATTTTAGAGAACTATTTTGGACTGTTTTAGAAAAAATGATAATTGATATTTTTGAAGGTGTTAGACTTCAGTTTTTGATTTTTTGCAAAAAATAGGCAAAATAGAAATTTGTATGTGTTAGTGTTCAATCACGAAGTTTTTTGAGAAAAACATGAAAAATGAAGTATTTTGCTCATTTTAGAGAACTATTTTGGGCTTTTTTAGAAAAAATGATAATTGATATTTTTGAAGGTGTTAGACTTCAGTTTTTGATTTTATGAAAAAAATAGGAAAAATAGAAATTTGTATGTGTTAGTCTTCAATCCCGGAGTTTTTTGAGAAAAACATGAAAAATGAAGTATTTTGTTCATTTTAGAGAACTATTTTGGTCTATTTTAGAAAAAATGATAATTGATATTTTTGAAGGTGTTAGACTCCAGTTTTTTATTTTTTGCAAAAAATTGGAAAAATTGAAATTTGTATGAGTTTGTCTTCAATCAAGGAATTTTTTGAGGAAATCATGAAAAATGAAGTATTTTGCTCATTTTAGACAACTATTTTGGTCTTTTTTAGAAAAAATGATAATTGATATTTTTGAAGGTGTTAGACTTCAGTTTTTGATTTTTTGCAAAAAATAGGAAAAATAGAAATTTGTATGTGTTAGTCTTCAATCACGAAGTTTTTTGAGAAAAACATGAAAAATGAAGTATTTTGCTCATTTTAGAGAACTATTTTGGACTCTTTTAGAAAAAATGATAATTTATATTTTTGAAGGTGTTAGACTTCAGTTTTTGATTTTATGGAAAAAATAGGAAAAATAGAAATTTGTTAGTCTTCAATCCCGGAGTTTTTTAAGAAAAACATGAAAAATAAAGTATTTTGCTCATTTTAGAGAACTATTTTGGTCTTTTTTAGAAAAAATGATAATTGATATTTTTGAAGGTGTTAGACTTCAGTTTTTGATTTTTTGCAAAAAATAGGAAAAATAGAAATTTGTATGTGTTAGTCTTCAATCACGAAGTTTTTTGAGAAAAACATGAAAAATGAAGTATTTTGCTCATTTTAGAGAACTATTTTGGAATCTTTTAGAAAAAATGATAATTGATATTTTTGAAGGTGTTAGACTTCAGTTTTTGATTTTTGCAAAAAATTGGAATAATAGAAATTTGTATGTGTTAGTCTTCAATCACGGAATTTTTTGAGAAAAACATGAAAAATGAAGTATTTTGTTCATTTTAGAGAACTATTTTGGACACTTTTAGAAACAATGATAATTGATATTTTTGAAGGTGTTAGACTTAAGTTTTTGATTTTTTGGAAAAATTGGAAAAATAGAAATTTGTATGTGTTAGTCTTCAACCACGGAATTTTTTGAGAAAAAACTGAAAAATGAAGTATTTTGCTCATTTTAGAGAACTATTTTGGTCCTTTTTAGAAAAAATGATAATTGATATTTTTGAGGGTGTTAGACTTCAATTTTGGATTTTTTGCAAAAAATTGGAAAAATAGAAATTTGTATGTGTTAGTCTTCAATCACGGAATTTTTTGAGAAAAACATGAAAAATGAAGTATTTTGCTCATTTTAGAGAACTATTTTGGTGTTTTTTAGAAAAAATGATAATTGATATTTTGAAGGTCTTAGACTTCAGTTTTTGATTTTATGCAAAAAATAGGAAAAATAGAAATTTGTATGTGTTAGTCTTCAATCCCTGAGTTTTTTGAGAAAAACATGAAAAATGAAGTATTTTGCTCATTTTAGAGAACTATTTTGGTCTATTTTAGAAAAAAATGATAATTGATATTTTTGAAGGTGTTAGACTTCAGTTTTTGATTTTTTGCAAAAAATAGGCAAAATAGAAATTTGTATGTGTTAGTGTTCAATCACGAAGTTTTTTGAGAAAAACATGAAAAATGAAGTATTTTTCTCATTTTAGAGAAATATTTTGGGCTTTTTTAGAAAAAATGATAATTGATATTTTTGAAGGTGTTAGACTTCAGTTTTTGATTTTATGAAAAAAATAGGAAAAATAGAAATTTGTATGTGTTAGTCTTCAATCCCGGAATTTTTTGAGAAAAACATGAAAAATGAAGTATTTTGTTCATTTTAGAGAACTATTTTGGTCTATTTTAGAAAAAATGAAAATTGATATTTTTGAAGGTGTTAGACTTCAGTTTTTTATTTTTTGCAAAAAATTGGAAAAATTGAAATTTGTATGAGTTTATCTTCAATGAAGGAATTTTTTGAGGAAATCATGAAAAATGAAGTATTTTGCTCATTTTAGACAACTATTTTGGTCTTTTTTAGAAAAAATGATAATTGATATTTTTGAAGGTGTTAGACTTCAGTTTTTGATTTTATGCAAAAAAATAGGAAAAATAGAAATTTGTATGTGTTAGTCTTCAATCCCGGAGTTTTTCTAGAAAAACATGAAAAATGAAGTATTTTGCTAATTTTAGAGAACTATTTTGGTCTTTTTTAGTAAAAATGATAATTGATATTTTTGAAGGTGTTAGACTTCAGTTTTTGATTTTTTTCAAAAAATTGGAAAAATAGAAATTTGTATGTGTTAGTCTTCAATCACGGAATTTTTTGAGAAAAAACATGAATAATGAAGTATTTTGCTCATTTTAGAGAACTATTTTGGTCTTTTTTAGAAAAAAATGATAATTGATATTTTTGAAGGTGTTAGACTTCAGGTTTTGATTTTTTGCAAAAAATTGAAAAAATAGAAATTTGTAAGTGTTAGTCTTCAATCCCGGAGTTTTTTGAGAAAAACATGAAAATGAAGTATTTTGCTCATTTTAGAGAACTATTTTGGACTCTTTTAGAAAAAATTGATAATTGATATTTTTGAAGTTGTTAGACTTCAGTTTTTGATTTTATGCAAAAAATAGGAAAAATAGAAATTTGTTAGTCTTCAATCCCGCATTTTTTTAAGAAAAACATGAAAAATAAAGTATTTTGCTCATTTTAGAGAACTATTTTGGATTTTTTTAGAAAAAATGGTAATTGATATTTTTGAAGGTGTTAGACTTCACTTTTAGATTTTATGCAAAAAATAGGAAAAATAGAAATTTGTATGTGTTAGTCTTCAATCCCGGAGTTTTTTGAGAAAAACATGAAAAATGAAGTATTTTGATCATTTTAGAGAACTATTTTGGTCTATTTTAGAAAAAATGATAATTGATATTTTTGAAGGTGTTAGACTTCAGTTTTTTATATTTTGCAAAAAATTGGAAAAATTGAAATTTGTATGTGTTATTCTTCAATCACGAAGTTTTTTGAGAAAAACATGAAAAATGAAGTATTTTGCTCATTTTGGAGAACTATTTTGGACTCATTTAGAAAAAAATGATAATTGATATTTTTGAAGGTGTTAGATTTCAGTTTTTGATTTTATGCAAAAAATAGGAAAAATAGAAATTTGTTAGTCTTCAATCCCGGAGTTTTTTAAGAAAAACATGAAAAATGAAGTATTTTGCTCATTTTAGAGAACTATTTTGGTCTTTTTTAGAAAAAATGAAAATTGATATTTTTGAAGGTGTTAGACTTCAGTTTTTGATTTTTTGCAAAAAATAGGCAAAATAGAAATTTGTATGTGTTAGTCTTCAATCACGAAGTTTTTTGAGAAAAACATGAAAAATGAAGTATTTTGCTCATTTTAGAGAACTATTTTGGACTCTTTTAGAAAAAAATGATAATTGATATTTTTGAAGGTGTTAGACTTCAGTTTTTGATTTTAAGCAAAAAATAGGAAAAATAGAAATTTGTTAGTCTTCAATCCCGCATTTTTTTAAGAAAAACATGAAAAATAAATTATTTTGCTCATTTTAGAGAACTATTTTGGTCTTTTTTAGAAAAAAATGATAATTGATATTTTTGAAGGTGTTAGACTTAAGTTTTTGATTTTAAGCAAAAAATAGGAAAAATAGAAATTTGTTAGTCTTCAATCCCGGAGTTTTTTCAGAAAAACATGAAAAATAAATTATTTTGCTCATTTTAGAGAACTATTTTGGTCTTTTTTAGAAAAAAATGATAATTGATATTTTTGAAGGTGTTAGACTTAAGTTTTTGATTTTATGCAAAAAATAGGAAAAATAGAAATTTGTATGTGTTAGTCTTCAATAACGGAATTTTTTGATCAAAACATGAAAAATGAAGAATTTTGCTCATTTTAGAGAACTATTTTGGTCTTTTTTAGAAAAAATGATAATTGATATTTTTGAAGGTGTTAGACTTCAGTTTTTGATTTTATGATAAAAATAGGAAAAATAGAAATTTGTATGTGTTAGTCTTCTATCCCGGAGTGTTTTGAGAAAAACATGAAAAATGAAGTATTTTGCTCATTTTAGAGAACTATTTTGGTCTATTTTAGAAAAAATGATAATTGATATTTTTGAAGGTGTTAGACTTCAGTTTTTTATATTTTGCAAAAAATTGGAAAAATTGAAATTTGTATGTGTTATTCTTCAATCACGAAGTTTTTTGAGAAAAACATGAAAAATGAAGTATTTTGCTCATTTTGGAGAACTATTTTGGACTCATTTAGAAAAAAATGATAATTGATATTTTTGAAGGTGTTAGATTTCAGTTTTTGATTTTATGCAAAAAATAGGAAAAATAGAAATTTGTATGTGTTAGTCTTCAATCACGGAGTTTTTTGAGAAAAACATGAAAAATGAAGTATTTTGCTCATTTAGAGAACTATTTTGGTCTATTTTAGAAAAAATGATAATTGATATTTTGGAAGGTGTTAGACTTCAGTGTTTTATATTTTGCAAAAAATTGGAAAAATTGAAATTTGTATGTGTTAGTCTTCAATCACGAAGTTTTTTGAGAAAAACATGAAAAATGAAGTATTTTGCTCATTTTAGAGAACTATTTTGGACTCTTTTAGAAAAAATGACAATTGATATTTTTGAAGGTGTTAGACTTCAGTTTTTGATTTTTTGCAAAATATAGGCAAAATAGAAATTTGTATGTGTTAGTGTTCAATCACGAAGTTTTTTTAGAAAAACATGAAAAATGAAGTATTTGACTCTTTTAGAAAAAAATGATAATTGATATTTTTGAAGGTGTTAGACTTCAGTTTTTGATTTTTTGCAAAAAATGGAAAAATAGAAATTTGTATGTGTTAGTCTTCAATCACGGAATTTTTTGAGAAAAAAATGAAAAATGAAGTATTTTGCTCATTTTAGAGAACTATTTTGGTCTTTTTTAGAAAAAATTATAATTGATATTTTTGAGGGTGTTAGACTTCAATTTTTGATTTTTTGCAAAAAATTGGGAAAATAGAAATTTGTATGTGTTAGTCTTCAATAACGGAATTTTTTGATCAAAACATGAAAAATGAAGAATTTTGCTCATTTTAGAGAACTATTTTGGTCTTTTTTAGAAAAAATGATAATTGATATTTTTGAAGGTGTTAGACTTCAGTTTTTGATTTTATGATAAAAATAGGAAAAATAGAAATTTGTATGTGTTAGTCTTCAATCCCGGAGTGTTTTGAGAAAAACATGAAAAATGAAGTATTTTGCTCATTTTAGAGAACTATTTTGGTCTATTTTAGAAAAAATGATAATTTATATTTTTGAAGGTGTTAGACTTCAGTTTTTTATTTTTTGCAAAAAATTGGAAAAATTGAAATTTGTACGAGTTAGTCTTCAATCAAGGAATTTTTTGAGAAAATCATGAAAAATGAAGTATTTTGCTCATTTTAGAGAACTATTTTGGTCTTTTTTAGAAAAAATGATAATTGATATTTTTGAAGGTGTTAGACTTCAGTTTTTGATTTTATGCAAAAAATAGGAAAAATAGAAATTTGTATGTGTTAGTCTTCAATCACGGAGTTTTTTGAGAAAAACATGAAAAATGAAGTATTTTGCTCATTTAGAGAACTATTTTGGTCTATTTTAGAAGAAATGATAATTGATATTTTGGAAGGTGTTAGACTTCAGTGTTTTATATTTTGCAAAAAATTGGAAAAATTGAAATTTGTATGTGTTAGTCTTCAATCACGAAGTTTTTTGAGAAACACATGAAAAATGAAGTATTTTGCTCATTTTAGAGAACTATTTTGGACTCTTTTAGAAAAAATGACAATTGATATTTTTGAAGGTGTTAGACTTCAGTTTTTGATTTTTTGCAAAATATAGGCAAAATAGAAATTTGTATGTGTTAGTGTTCAATCACGAAGTTTTTTTAGAAAAACATGAAAAATGAAGTATTTGACTCTTTTAGAAAAAAATGATAATTGATATTTTTGAAGGTGTTAGACTTCAATTTTTGATTTTTTGCAAAAAATTGGAAAAATAGAAATTTGTATGTGTTAGTCTTCAATCACGGAATTTTTTGAGAAAAACATGAAAAATGAAGTATTTTGCTCATTTTAGAGAACTATTTTGGTCTTTTTTAGAAAAAATGATAATTGATATTTTTGAAGGTCTTAGACTTCAGTTTTTGATTTTATGCAAAAAATAGGAAAAATGGAAATTTGTATGTGTTAGTCTTCAATCACGAAGTTTTTTGAGAAAAACATGAAAAATGAAGTATTTTGCTCATTTTAGAGAACTATTTTGGACTGTTTTAGAAAAAATGATAATTGATATTTTTGAAGGTGTTAGACTTCAGTTTTTGATTTTTTGCAAAAAATAGGCAAAATAGAAATTTGTATGTGTTAGTGTTCAATCACGAAGTTTTTTGAGAAAAACATGAAAAATGAAGTATTTTGCTCATTTTAGAGAACTATTTTGGGCTTTTTTAGAAAAAATGATAATTGATATTTTTGAAGGTGTTAGACTTCAGTTTTTTATTTTTTGCAAAAAATTGGAAAAATTGAAATTTGTACGAGTTAGTCTTCAATCAAGGAATTTTTTGAGAAAATCATGAAAAATGAAGTATTTTGCTCATTTTAGAGAACTATTTTGGTCTTTTTTAGAAAAAATGATAATTGATATTTTTGAAGGTGTTAGACTTCAGTTTTTGATTTTATGCAAAAAATAGGAAAAATAGAAATTTGTATGTGTTAGTCTTCAATCACGGAGTTTTTTGAGAAAAACATGAAAAATGAAGTATTTTGCTCATTTAGAGAACTATTTTGGTCTATTTTAGAAGAAATGATAATTGATATTTTGGAAGGTGTTAGACTTCAGTGTTTTATATTTTGCAAAAAATTGGAAAAATTGAAATTTGTATGTGTTAGTCTTCAATCACGAAGTTTTTTGAGAAAAACATGAAAAATGAAGTATTTTGCTCATTTTAGAGAACTATTTTGGACTCTTTTAGAAAAAATGACAATTGATATTTTTGAAGGTGTTAGACTTCAGTTTTTGATTTTTTGCAAAATATAGGCAAAATAGAAATTTGTATGTGTTAGTGTTCAATCACGAAGTTTTTTTAGAAAAACATGAAAAATGAAGTATTTGACTCTTTTAGAAAAAAATGATAATTGATATTTTTGAAGGTGTTAGACTTCAATTTTTGATTTTTTGCAAAAAAATGGAAAAATAGAAATTTGTATGTGTTAGTCTTCAATCACGGAATTTTTTGAGAAAAACATGAAAAATGAAGTATTTTGCTCATTTTAGAGAACTATTTTGGTCTTTTTTAGAAAAAATGATAATTGATATTTTTGAAGGTCTTAGACTTCAGTTTTTGATTTTATGCAAAAAATAGGAAAAATGGAAATTTGTATGTGTTAGTCTTCAATCACGAAGTTTTTTGAGAAAAACATGAAAAATGAAGTATTTTGCTCATTTTAGAGAACTATTTTGGACTGTTTTAGAAAAAATGATAATTGATATTTTTGAAGGTGTTAGACTTCAGTTTTTGATTTTTTGCAAAAAATAGGCAAAATAGAAATTTGTATGTGTTAGTGTTCAATCACGAAGTTTTTTGAGAAAAACATGAAAAATGAAGTATTTTGCTCATTTTAGAGAACTATTTTGGGCTTTTTTAGAAAAAATGATAATTGATATTTTTGAAGGTGTTAGACTTCAGTTTTTGATTTTATGAAAAAAATAGGAAAAATAGAAATTTGTATGTGTTAGTCTTCAATCCCGGAGTTTTTTGAGAAAAACATGAAAAATGAAGTATTTTGTTCATTTTAGAGAACTATTTTGGTCTATTTTAGAAAAAATGATAATTGATATTTTTGAAGGTGTTAGACTCCAGTTTTTTATTTTTTGCAAAAAATTGGAAAAATTGAAATTTGTATGAGTTTGTCTTCAATCAAGGAATTTTTTGAGGAAATCATGAAAAATGAAGTATTTTGCTCATTTTAGACAACTATTTTGGTCTTTTTTAGAAAAAATGATAATTGATATTTTTGAAGGTGTTAGACTTCAGTTTTTGATTTTATGCAAAAAATAGGAAAAATAGAAATTTGTATGTGTTAGTCTTCAATCCCGGAGTTTTTCTAGAAAAACATGAAAAATGAAGTATTTTGCTCATTTTAGAGAACTATTTTGGTCTTTTTTAGTAAAAATGATAATTGATATTTTTGAAGGTGTTAGACTTCAGTTTTTGATTTTTTTCCAAAAATTTGATAAATAGAAATTTGTATGTGTTAGTCTTCAATCACGGAATTTTTTGAGAAAAAACATGAATAATGAAGTATTTTGCTCATTTTAGAGAACTATTTTGGTCTTTTTTAGAAAAAAATGATAATTGATATTTTTGAAGGTGTTAGACTTCAGTTTTTGATTTTATGCAAAAAATAGGAAAAATAGAAATTTGTTAGTCTTCAATCCCGCATTTTTTTAAGAAAAACATGAAAAATAAAGTATTTTGCTCATTTTAGAGAACTATTTTGGATTTTTTTTAGAAAAAATGATAATTGATATTTTTGAAGGTGTTAGACTTCACTTTTAGATTTTATGCAAAAAATAGGAAAAATAGAAATTTGTATGTGTTAGTCTTCAATCCCGGAGTTTTTTGAGAAAAACATGAAAAATGAAGTATTTTGCTCATTTTGGAGAACTATTTTGGTCTATTTTAGAAAAAATGATAATTGATATTTTTGAAGGTGTTAGACTTCAGTTTTTTATATTTTGCAAAAAATTGGAAAAATTGAAATTTGTATGTGTTATTCTTCAATCACGATGTTTTTTGAGAAAAACATGAAAAATGAAGTATTTTGCTCATTTTGGAGAACTATTTTGGACTCATTTAGAAAAAAATGATAATTGATATTTTTGAAGGTGTTAGATTTCAGTTTTTTATTTTATGCAAAAAATAGGAAAAATAGAAATTTGTTAGTCTTCAATCCCGGAGTTTTTTAAGAAAAACATGAAAAATAAAGTATTTTGCTCATTTTAGAGAACTATTTTGGTCTTTTTTAGAAAAAATGAAAATTGATATTTTTGAAGGTGTTAGACTTCAGTTTTTGATTTTTTGCAAAAAATAGGCAAAATAGAAATTTGTATGTGTTATTCTTCAATCACGAAGTTTTTTGAGAAAAACATGAAAAATGAAGTATTTTGCTCATTTTAGAGAACTATTTTGGACTCTTTTAGAAAAAAATGATAATTGATATTTTTGAAGGTGTTAGACTTCAGTTTTTGATTTTAAGCAAAAAATAGGAAAAATAGAAATTTGTTAGTCTTCAATCCCGCATTTTTTTAAGAAAAACATGAAAAATAAAGTATTTTGCTCATTTTAGAGAACTATTTTGGTCTTTTTTAGAAAAAATGATAATTGACATTTTTGAAGGTCTTAGACTTCAGTTTTTTATTTTTTGAAAAAAATTGGAAAAATTGAAATTTGTATGTGTTAGTCTTCAATCACGAAGTTTTTTGAGAAAAACATGAAAAATGAAGTATTTTGCTCATTTTAGAGAACTATTTTGGACACTTTTAGAAAAAAATAATAATTGATATTTTTGAAGGTGTTAGACTTCAGTTTTTTATTTTATGCAGAAAATAGGAAAAATAGAAATTTGTTAGTCTTCAATCCCGGAGTTTTTTCAGAAAAACATGAAAAATAAAGTATTTTGCTCATTTTAGAGAACTATTTTGGTCTTTTTTAGAAAAAATGATAATTGATATTTTTGAAGGTGTTAGACTTCAGTTTTTGATTTTTTGCAAAAAATAGGAAAAATAGAAATTTGTATGTGTTAGTCTTCAATCACGGAATTTTTTGAGAAAAAAATAAAAAATGAAGTATTTTTCTCATTTTAGAGAACTATTTTGGTCTTTTTTTGAAAAAATGATAATTGATATTTTTTAGGGTGTTAGACTTCAATTTTTGATTTTTTGCAAAAAATTGGAAAAATAGAAATTTGTATGTGTTAGTCTTCAATCCCGGAATTTTTTGATAAAAACATTAAAAATGAAGTATTTTGCTCATTTTAGAGAACTATTTTGGTCTTTTTAGAAAAAATGATAATTGATATTTTTGAAGGTCTTAGACTTCAGTTTTTGATTTTATGCAAAAAATAGGAAAAATAGAAATTTGTATGTGTTAGTCTTCAATCCCGGAGTTTTTTGAGAAAAACATGAAAAATGAAGTGTTTTGCTCATTTTAGAGAACTATTTTGGTCTATTTTAGAAAAAATGATAATTGATATTTTTGAAGGTGTTAGACTTCAGTTTTTTATTTTTTTAAAAAAATTAGAAAAATTGAAATTTGTATGTGTTAGTCTTCAATCACGAAGTTTTTTGAGAAAAACATGAAAAATGAAGTATTTTGCTCATTTTAGAGAACTATTTTGGACTCTTTTAGAAAAAAATGATAATTGATATTTTTGAAGGTGTTAGACTTCAGTTTTTGATTTTATGCAAAAAATAGGAAAAATAGAAATTTGTTAGTCTTCAATCCCGGAGTTTTTTAAGAAAAACATGAAAAATAAAGTATTTTGCTCATTTTAGAGAACTATTTTGGTCTTTTTTAGAAAAAATGATAATTCATATTTTTGAAGGTGTTAGACTTCAGTTTTTGATTTTTTGCAAAAAATAGAAAAAATAGAAATTTGTATGTGTTAGTCTTCAATCACGAAGTTTTTTGAGAAAAACATGAAAAATGAAGTATTTTGCTCATTTTAGAGAACTATTTTGGACTCTTTTAGAAAAAATGATAATTGATATTTTTGAAGGTGTTAGACTTCAGTTTTTGATTTTTTGCAAAAAATAGGCACAATAGAAATTTGTATGTGTTAGTGTTCAATCACGAAGTTTTTTTAGAAAAACATGAAAAATGAAGTATTTTGCTCATTTTAGACAACTATTTTGCACTCTTTTAGAAAAAAATGATAATTTATATTTTTGAAGGTGTTAGACTTCAGTTTTTGATTTTGTGCAAAAAATAGGAAAAATAGAAATTTGTATGTGTTAGTCTTCAATCCCGGAATTTTTTGAGAAAAACATGAAAAATTATGTATTTTGCTCATTTTAGAGAACTATTTTGGCCTTTTTTAGAAAAAATGATAATTGATATTTTTGAAGGTGTTAGACTTCATTTTGTGATTTTTTGCAAAAAATAGGAAAAATAGAAATTTGTATGTGTTAATCTTCAATCACGAAGTTTTTTTAGAAAAAACATGAAAAATGAAATATTTCGCTCATTTTAGAGAACTATTTTGGACTCTTTTAGAAAAAATGATAATTGATATTTTTGAAGGTGTTAGACTTAAGTTTTTGATTTTATGCAAAAAAATAGGAAAAATAGAAATTTGTATGTGTTAGTCTTCAATCACGGAATTTTTTGAGAAAAACATGAAAAATGAAGAATTTTGCTCATTTTAGAAAACTATTTTGGTCTTTTTTAGAAAAAATGATAATTGATATTTTTGAAGGTGTTAGACTTCACTTTTAGATTTTATGCAAAAAATAGGAAAAATAGAAATTTGTATGTGTTAGTCTTCAATCCCGGAGTTTTTTGAGAAAAACATGAAAAATGAAGTATTTTGCTCATTTTGGAGAACTATTTTGGTCTATTTTAGAAAAAATGATAATTGATATTTTTGAAGGTGTTAGACTTCAGTTTTTTATATTTTGCAAAAAATTGGAAAAATTGAAATTTGTATGTGTTATTCTTCAATCACGATGTTTTTTGAGAAAAACATGAAAAATGAAGTATTTTGCTCATTTTGGAGAACTATTTTGGACTCATTTAGAAAAAAATGATAATTGATATTTTTGAAGGTGTTAGATTTCAGTTTTTGATTTCATGCAAAAAATAGGAAAAATAGAAATTTGTTAGTCTTCAATCCCGGAGTTTTTTAAGAAAAACATGAAAAATAAAGTATTTTGCTCATTTTAGAGAACTATTTTGGTCTTTTTTAGAAAAAATGAAAATTGATATTTTTGAAGGTGTTAGACTTCAGTTTTTGATTTTTTGCAAAAAATAGGCAAAATAGAAATTTGTATGTGTTATTCTTCAATCACGAAGTTTTTTGAGAAAAACATGAAAAATGAAGTATTTTGCTCATTTTAGAGAACTATTTTGGACTCTTTTAGAAAAAAATGATAATTGATATTTTTGAAGGTGTTAGACTTCAGTTTTTGATTTTAAGCAAAAAATAGGAAAAATAGAAATTTGTTAGTCTTCAATCCCGCATTTTTTTAAGAAAAACATGAAAAATAAAGTATTTTGCTCATTTTAGAGAACTATTTTGGTCTTTTTTAGAAAAAATGATAATTGACATTTTTGAAGGTCTTAGACTTCAGTTTTTTATTTTTTGAAAAAAATTGGAAAAATTGAAATTTGTATGTGTTAGTCTTCAATCACGAAGTTTTTTGAGAAAAACATGAAAAATGAAGTATTTTGCTCATTTTAGAGAACTATTTTGGACTCTTTTAGAAAAAAATAATAATTGATATTTTTGAAGGTGTTAGACTTCAGTTTTTTATTTTATGCAGAAAATAGGAAAAATAGAAATTTGTTAGTTTTCAATCCCGGAGTTTTTTCAGAAAAACATGAAAAATAAAGTATTTTGCTCATTTTAGAGAACTATTTTGGTCTTTTTTAGAAAAAATGATAATTGATATTTTTGAAGGTGTTAGACTTCAGTTTTTGATTTTTTGCAAAAAATAGGAAAAATAGAAATTTGTATGTGTTAGTCTTCAATCACGGAATTTTTTGAGAAAAAAATAAAAAATGAAGTATTTTTCTCATTTTAGAGAACTATTTTGGTCTTTTTTTGAAAAAATGATAATTGATATTTTTTAGGGTGTTAGACTTCAATTTTTGATTTTTTGCAAAAAATTGGAAAAATAGAAATTTGTATGTGTTAGTCTTCAATCCCGGAATTTTTTGATAAAAACATTAAAAATGAAGTATTTTGCTCATTTTAGAGAACTATTTTGGTCTTTTTAGAAAAAATGATAATTGATATTTTTGAAGGTCTTAGACTTCAGTTTTTGATTTTATGCAAAAAATAGGAAAAATAGAAATTTGTATGTGTTAGTCTTCAATCCCGGAGTTTTTTGAGAAAAACATGAAAAATGAAGTGTTTTGCTCATTTTAGAGAACTATTTTGGTCTATTTTAGAAAAAATGATAATTGATATTTTTGAAGGTGTTAGACTTCAGTTTTTTATTTTTTGAAAAAAATTAGAAAAATTGAAATTTGTATGTGTTAGTCTTCAATCACGAAGTTTTTTGAGAAAAACATGAAAAATGAAGTATTTTGCTCATTTTAGAGAACTATTTTGGACTCTTTTAGAAAAAAATGATAATTGATATTTTTGAAGGTGTTAGACTTCAGTTTTTGATTTTATGCAAAAAATAGGAAAAATAGAAATTTGTTAGTCTTCAATCCCGGAGTTTTTTAAGAAAAACATGAAAAATAAAGTATTTTGCTCATTTTAGAGAACTATTTTGGTCTTTTTTAGAAAAAATGATAATTCATATTTTTGAAGGTGTTAGACTTCAGTTTTTGATTTTTTGCAAAAAATAGAAAAAATAGAAATTTGTATGTGTTAGTCTTCAATCACGAAGTTTTTTGAGAAAAACATGAAAAATGAAGTATTTTGCTCATTTTAGAGAACTATTTTGGACTCTTTTAGAAAAAATGATAATTGATATTTTTGAAGGTGTTAGACTTCAGTTTTTGATTTTGTGCAAAAAATTGGCACAATAGAAATTTGTATGTGTTAGTGTTCAATCACGAAGTTTTTTTAGAAAAACATGAAAAATGAAGTATTTTGCTCATTTTAGACAACTATTTTGCACTCTTTTAGAAAAAAATGATAATTTATATTTTTGAAGGTGTTAGACTTCAGTTTTTGATTTTGTGCAAAAAATAGGAAAAATAGAAATTTGTATGTGTTAGTCTTCAATCCCGGAATTTTTTGAGAAAAACATGAAAAATTATGTATTTTGCTCATTTTAGAGAACTATTTTGGCCTTTTTTAGAAAAAATGATAATTGATATTTTTGAAGGTGTTAGACTTCATTTTGTGATTTTTTGCAAAAAATAGGAAAAATAGAAATTTGTATGTGTTAATCTTCAATCACGAAGTTTTTTTAGAAAAAACATGAAAAATGAAATATTTCGCTCATTTTAGAGAACTATTTTGGACTCTTTTAGAAAAAATGATAATTGATATTTTTGAAGGTGTTAGACTTAAGTTTTTGATTTTATGCAAAAAAATAGGAAAAATAGAAATTTGTATGTGTTAGTCTTCAATCACGGAATTTTTTGAGAAAAACATGAAAAATGAAGAATTTTGCTCATTTTAGAAAACTATTTTGGTCTTTTTTAGAAAAAATGATAATTGATATTTTTGAAGGTGTTAGACTTCAGTTTTTGATTTTATGATAAAAATAGGAAAAAGAGAAATTTGTATGTGTTAGTCTTCAATCCCGGAGTGTTTTGAGAAAAACATGAAAAATGAAGTATTTTGCTCATTTTAGAGAACTATTTTGGTCTATTTTAGAAAAAATGATAATTGATATTTTTGAAGGTGTTAGACTTCAGTTTTTTATTTTTTGCAAAAAATTGGAAAAATTGAAATTTGTAAGAGTTAGTATTCAATCAAGGAATTTTTTGAGAAAATCATGAAAAATGAAGTATTTTGCTCATTTTAGAGAACTATTTTGGTATTTTTTAGAAAAAATGATAATTGATATTTTTGAAGGTGTTAGACTTCAGTTTTTGATTTTATGCAAAAAATAGGAAAAATAGAAATTTGTATGTGTTAGTCTTCAATCACGGAGTTTTTTGAGAAAAACATGAAAAATGAAGTATTTTGCTCATTTTAGAGAACTATTTTGGTCTATTTTAGAAAAAATGATAATTGATATTTTGGAAGGTGTTAGACTTCAGTGTTTTATATTTTGCAAAAAATTGGAAAAATTGAAATTTGTATGTGTTAGTCTTCAATCACGAAGTTTTTTGAGAAAAACATGAAAAATGAAGTATTTTGCTCATTTTAGAGAACTATTTTGGACTCTTTTAGAAAAAATGATAATTGATATTTTTGAAGGTGTTAGACTTCAGTTTTTGATTTTTTGCAAAAAATAGGCAAAATAGAAATTTGTATGTGTTAGTCTTCAATCACGAAGTTTTTTGAGAAAAAATGAAAAATGAAGTATTTTGCTCATTTTAGAGAACTATTTTGGACGCTTTTAGAAAAAATGATAATTGATATTTTTGAAGGTGTTAGACTTCAGTTTTTGATTTTTTGCAAAAAATAGGCAAAATAGAAATTTGTATGTGTTAGTGTTCAATCACGAAGTTTTTTGAGAAAAACATGAAAAATGAAGTATTTTGCTCATTTTAGAGAACTATATTGGACTCTTTTAGAAAAAAATGATAATTGATAGTCTTCAATCCCGGAGTTTTTTAAGAAAAACATGAAAAATAAAGTATTTTGCTCATTTTAGAGAACTATTTTGGTCTTTTTTAGAAAAAATGCTAATTGATATTTTTGAAGGTGTTAGACTTCAGTTTTTGATTTTTTGCAAAAAATAGGCAAAATAGAAATTTGTATGTGTTAGTCTTCAATCCCGTTGTGTTTTGAGAAAAACATGAAAAATGAAGTATTTTGCTCATTTTAGAGAACTATTTTGGTCTATTTTAGAAAAAATAATAATTGATATTTTTGAAGGTGTTAGACTTCAGTTTTTGATTTTATGATAAAAATAGGAAAAATAGAAATTTGTATGTGTTAGTCTTCAATCCCGGAGTGTTTTGAGAAAAACATGAAAAATGAAGTATTTTGCTCATTTTAGAGAACTATTTTGGTCTATTTTAGAAAAAATGATAATTGATATTTTTGAAGGTGTTAGACTTCAGTTTTTTATTTTTTGCAAAAAATTGGAAAAATTGAAATTTGTATGAGTTAGTCTTCAATCAAGGAATTTTTTGAGAAAATCATGAAAAATGAAGTATTTTTCTCATTTTAGAGAACTATTTTGGTCTTTTTTAGAAAAAATGATAATTGATATTTTTGAAGGTGTTAGACTTCAGTTTTTGATTTTATGCAAAAAATAGGAAAAATAGAAATTTGTATGTGTTAGTCTTAAATCACGGAGTTTTTTGAGAAAAACATGAAAAATGAAGTATTTTGCTCATTTTAGAGAACTATTTTGGTCTATTTTAGAAAAAATGATAATTGATATTTCGGAAGGTGTTAGACTTCAGTGTTTTATATTTTGCAAAAAATTGGAAAAATTGAAATTTGTATGTGTTAGTCTTCAATCACGAAGTTTTTTGAGAAAAACATGAAAAATGAAGTATTTTGCTCATTTTAGAGAACTATTTTTGACTCTTTTAGAAAAAATGATAATTGATATTTTTGAAGGTGTTAGACTTCAGTTTTTGATTTTTTGCAAAAAATAGGCACAATAGAAATTTGTATGTGTTAGTGTTCAATCACGAAGTTTTTTCAGAAAAACATGAAAAATGAAGTATTTTGCTCATTTTAGAGAACTATTTTGGACTCTTTTAGAAAAAAATGATAATTGATATTTTTGAAGGTGTTAGACTTCAATTTTTGATTTTATGCAGAAAATAGGAAAAATAGAAATTTGTTAGTCTTCAATCCCGGAGTTTTTTAAGAAAAACATGAAAAATGAAGTATTTTGCTCATTTTAGAGAACTATTTTGGTCTTTTTTAGAAAAAATGATAATTGATATTTTTGAAGATGTTAGACTCCAGTTTTTGATTTTTTGCAAAAAATAGGCAAAATAGAAATTTGTATGTGTTAGTCTTCAATCACGAAGTTTTTTGAGAAAAACATGAAAAATGAAGTATTTTGCTCATTTTAGAGAACTATTTTGGACTCTTTTAGAAAAAAATGATAATTGATATTTTTGAAGGTGTTAGACTTCAATTTTTGATTTTGTGCAGAAAATAGGAAAAATAGAAATTTGTTAGTCTTCAATCCCGGAGTTTTTTAAGAAAAACATGAAAAATAAAGTATTTTGCTCATTTTAGAGAACTATTTTGGTCTTTTTTAGAAAAAATGATAATTGATATTTTTGAAGGTGTTAGACTTCAGTTTTTGATTTTTTTCAAAAAATAGGAAAAATAGAAATTTGTATGTGTTAGTCTTCAATCACGAAGTTTTTTGAGAAAAACATGAAAAATGAAGTATTTTGCTCATTTTAGAGAACTATTTTGGACTCTTTTAGAAAAAAATGATAATTGATATTTTTGAAGGTGTTAGACTTCAGTTTTTGATTTTTTGCAAAAAATAGGCACAATAGAAATTTGTATGTGTTAGTGTTCAATCACGATGTTTTTTTCGAAAAACATGAAAAATGAAGTATTTTGCTCATTTTAGAGAACTATTTTGCACTCTTTTAGAAAAAAATGATAATTGATATTTTTGAAGGTGTTAGACTTCAGTTTTTGATTTTGTGCAAAAAATAGGAAAAATAGAAATTTGTATGTGTTAGTCTTCAATCCCGGAATTTTTTGAGAAAAACATGAAAAATTATGTATTTTGCTCATTTTAGAGAACTATTTTGGCCTTTTTTAGAAAAAATGATAATTGATATTTTTGAAGGTGTTAGACTTCATTTTGCGATTTTTTGCAAAAAATAGGAAAAATAGAAATTTGTATGTGTTAATCTTCCATCACGAAGTTTTTTTAGAAAAACTTGAAAAATGAAATATTTCGCTCATTTTAGAGAACTATTTTGGACTCTTTTAGAAAAAATGATAATTGATATTTTTGAAGGTGTTAGACTTAAGTTTTTGATTTTATGCAAAAAATAGGAAAAATAGAAATTTGTATGTGTTAGTCTTCAATCACGGAATTTTTTGAGAAAAAAATGAAAAATGAAGTATTTTGCTCATTTTAGAGAACTATTTTGGTCTATTTTAGAAAAAATGATAATTGATATTTTTGAAGGTGTTAGACTTCAGTTTTTTATTTTTTGCAAAAAATTGGAAAAATTGAAATTTGTATGAGTTAGTCTTCAATCAAGGAATTTTTTGAGAAAATCATGAAAAATGAAGTATTTGGCTCATTTTAGAGAACTATTTTGGTATTTTTTAGAAAAAATGATAATTGATATTTTTGAAGGTGTTAGACTTCAGTTTTTGATTTTATGCAAAAAATAGGAAAAATAGAAATTTGTATGTGTTAGTCTTCAATCACGGAGTTTTTTGAGAAAAACATGAAAAATGAAGTATTTTGCTCATTTTAGAGAACTATTTTGGTCTATTTTAGAAAAAAATGATAATTGATATTTTGGAAGGTGTTAGACTTCAGTGTTTTATATTTTGCAAAAAATTGGAAAAATTGAAATTTGTATGTGTTAGTCTTCAATCACGAAGTTTTTTGAGAAAAACATGAAAAATGAAGTATTTTGCTCATTCTAGAGAACTATTTTGGACTCTTTTAGAAAAAATGATAATTCATATTTTTGAAGGTGTTAGACTTCAGTTTTTGATTTTTTGCAAAAAATAGGCAAAATAGAAATTTGTATGTGTTAGTCTTCAATCACGAAGTTTTTTGAGAAAAACATGAAAAATGAAGTATTTTGCTCATTTTAGAGAACTATTTTGGTCTTTTTTAGAAAAAAATGATAATTGATATTTTTGAAGGTGTTAGACTTCAGGTTTTGATTTTTTGCAAAAAATTGGAAAAATAGAAATTTGTAAGTGTTAGTCTTCAATCGCGGAGTTTTTTGAGAAAAACATGAAAATGAAGTATTTTGCTCATTTTAGAGAACTATTTTGGACTCTTTTAGAAAAAAATGATAATTGATATTTTTGAAGGTGTTAGACTTCAGTTTTTGATTTTATGCAAAAAATAGGAAAAATAGAAATTTGTTAGTCTTCAATCCCGCATTTTTTTAAGAAAAACATGAAAAATAAAGTATTTTGCTCATTTTAGAGAACTATTTTGGATTTTTTTAGAAAAAATGATAATTGATATTTTTGAAGGTGTTAGACTTCACTTTTAGATTTTATGCAAAAAATAGGAAAAATAGAAATTTGTATGTGTTAGTCTTCAATCCCGGAGTTTTTTGAGAAAAACATGAAAAATGAAGTATTTTGCTCATTTTAGAGAACTATTTTGGTCTATTTTAGAAAAAATGATAATTGATATTTTTGAAGGTGTTAGACTTCAGTTTTTTATATTTTGCAAAAAATTGGAAAAATTGAAATTTGTATGTGTTATTCTTCAATCACGAAGTTTTTTGAGAAAAACATGAAAAATGAAGTATTTTGCTCATTTTGGAGAACTATTTTGGACTCATTTAGAAAAAATTGATAATTGATATTTTTGAAGGTGTTAGATTTCAGTTTTTTATTTTATGCAAAAAATAGGAAAAATAGAAATTTGTTAGTCTTCAATCCCGGAGTTTTTTAAGAAAAACATGAAAAATGAAGTATTTTGCTCATTTTAGAGAACTATTTTGGTCTTTTTTAGAAAAAATGAAAATTGATATTTTTGAAGGTGTTAGACTTCAGTTTTTGATTTTTTGCAAAAAATAGGCAAAATAGAAATTTGTATGTGTTAGTCTTCAATCACGAAGTTTTTTGAGAAAAACATGAAAAATGAAGTATTTTGCTCATTTTAGAGAACTATTTTGGACTCTTTTAGAAAAAAATGATAATTGATATTTTTGAAGGTGTTAGACTTCAGTTTTTGATTTTAAGCAAAAAATAGGAAAAATAGAAATTTGTTAGTCTTCAATCCCGCATTTTTTTAAGAAAAACATGAAAAATAAAGTATTTTGCTCATTTTAGAGAACTATTTTGGTCTTTTTTAGAAAAAATGATAATTGACATTTTTGAAGGTCTTAGACTTCAGTTTTTTATTTTTTGAAAAAAATTGGAAAAATTGAAATTTGTATGTGTTAGTCTTCAATAACGGAATTTTTTGAGAAAAACATGAAAAATGAAGAATTTTGCTCATTTTAGAGAACTATTTTGGTCTTTTTTAGAAAAAATGATAATTGATATTTTTGAAGGTGTTAGACTTCAGTTTTTGATTTTATGATAAAAATAGGAAAAATAGAAATTTGTATGTGTTAGTCTTCAATCCCGGAGTGTTTTGAGAAAAACATGAAAAATGAAGTATTTTGCTCATTTTAGAGAACTATTTTGGTCAATTTTAGAAAAAATGATAATTGATATTTTTGAAGGTCTTAGACTTCAGTTTTTTATTTTTTGCAAAAAATTGGAAAAATTGAAATTTGTATGAGTTAGTCTTCAATCAAGGAATTTTTTGAGAAAATCATGAAAAATGAAGTATTTTGCACATTTTAGAGAACTATTTTGGTCTTTTTTAGAAAAAATGATAATTAATATTTTTGAAGGTGTTAGACTTCAGTTTTTGATTTTATGCAAAAAAATAGGAAAAATAGAAATTTGTATGTGTTAGTCTTCAATCACGGAGTTTTTTGAGAAAAACATGAAAAATGAAGTATTTTGCTCATTTTAGAGAACTATTTTGGTCTATTTTAGAAAAAATGATAATTGATATTTTGGAAGGTGTTAGACTTCAGTGTTTTATATTTTGCAAAAAATTGGAAAAATTGAAATTTGTATGTGTTAGTCTTCAATCACGAAGTTTTTTGAGAAAAACATGAAAAATGAAGTATTTTGCTCATTTTAGAGAACTATTTTGGACTCTTTTAGAAAAAATGATAATTGATATTTTTGAAGGTGTTAGACTTCAGTTTTTGATTTTTTGCAAAATATAGGCAAAATAGAAATTTGTATGTGTTAGTGTTCAATCACGAAGTTTTTTTAGAAAAACATGAAAAATGAAGTATTTTGCTCATTTTAGAGAACTATTTTGGACTCTTTTAGAAAAAAATGATAATTGATATTTTTGAAGGTGTTAGACTTCAGTTTTTTATTTTTTGCAAAAATTGGAAAAATAGAAATTTGTATGTGTTAGTCTTCAATCACGGAATTTTTTGAGAAAAAAATGAAAAATGAAGTATTTTGCTCATTTTAGAGAACTATTTTGGTCTTTTTTAGAAAAAATGATAATTGATATTTTTGAGGGTGTTAGACTTCAATTTTTGATTTTTTGCAAAAAATTGGAAAAATAGAAATTTGTATGTGTTAGTCTTCAATCACGGAATTTTTTGAGAAAAACATGAAAAATGAAGTATTTTGCTCATTTTAGAGAACTATTTTGGTCTTTTTTAGAAAAAATGATAATTGATATTTTTGAAGGTCTTAGACTTCAGTTTTTGATTTTATGCAAAAAATAGGAAAAATGGAAATTTGTATGTGTTAGTCTTCAATCACGAAGTTTTTTGAGAAAAACATGAAAAATGAAGTATTTTGCTCATTTTAGAGAACTATTTTGGACTCTTTTAGAAAAAATGATAATTGATATTTTTGAAGGTGTTAGACTTCAGTTTTTTATTTTATGATAAAAATAGGAAAAATAGAAATTTGTATGTGTTAGTCTTCAATCCCGGAGTGTTTTGAGAAAAACATGAAAAATGAAGTATTTTGCTCATTTTAGAGAACTATTTTGGTCTATTTTAGAAAAAATGATAATTTATATTTTTGAAGGTGTTAGACTTCAGTTTTTTATTTTTTGCAAAAAATTGGAAAAATTGAAATTTGTATGAGTTAGTCTTCAATCAAGGAATTTTTTGAGAAAATCATGAAAAATGAAGTATTTTGCTCATTTTAGAGAACTATTTTGATCTTTTTTAGAAAAAATGATAATTGATATTTTTGAAGGTGTTAGACTTCAGTTTTTGATTTTATGCAAAAAATAGGAAAAATAGAAATTTGTATGTGTTAGTCTTCAATCACGGAGTTTTTTGAGAAAAACATGAAAAATGAAGTATTTTGCTCATTTTAGAGAACTATTTTGGTCTATTTTAGAAAAAATGATAATTGATATTTTGGAAGGTGTTAGACTTCAGTGTTTTATATTTTGCAAAAAATTGGAAAAATTGAAATTTGTATGTGTTAGTCTTCAATCACGAAGTTTTTTGAGAAAAACATGAAAAATGAAGTATTTTGCTCATTTTAGAGAACTATTTTGGACTCTTTTAGAAAAAATGATAATTGATATTTTTGAAGGTGTTAGACTTCAGTTTTTGATTTTTTGCAAAATATAGGCAAAATAGAAATTTGTATGTGTTAGTGTTCAATCACGAAGTTTTTTTAGAAAAACATGAAAAATGAAGTATTTTGCTCATTTTAGAGAACTATTTTGGACTCTTTTAGAAAAAAATGATAATTGATATTTTTGAAGGTGTTAGACTTCAGTTTTTGATTTTTTGCAAAAATTGGAAAAATAGAAATTTGTATGTGTTAGTCTTCAATCACGGAATTTTTTGAGAAAAAAATGAAAAATGAAGTATTTTGCTCATTTTAGAGAACTATTTTGGTCTTTTTTAGAAAAAATGATAATTGATATTTTTGAGGGTGTTAGACTTCAGTTTTTGATTTTTTGCAAAAAATTGGAAAAATAGAAATTTGTATGTGTTAGTCTTCAATCACGGAATTTTTTGAGAAAAACATGAAAAATGAAGTATTTTGCTCATTTTAGAGAACTATTTTGGTCTTTTTTAGAAAAAATGATAATTGATATTTTTGAAGGTGTTAGACTTCACTTTTAGATTTTATGCAAAAAATAGGAAAAATAGAAATTTGTATGTGTTAGTCTTCAATCCCGGAGTTTTTTGAGAAAAACATGAAAAATGAAGTATTTTGCTCATTTTAGAGAACTATTTTGGTCTATTTTAGAAAAAATGATAATTGATATTTTTGAAGGTGTTAGACTTCAGTTTTTTAAATTTTGCAAAAAATTGGAAAAATTGAAATTTGTATGTGTTAGTCTTCAATCACGAAGTTTTTTGAGAAAAACATGAAAAATGAAGTATTTTGCTCATTTTAGAGAACTATTTTGGACTCTTTTAGAAAAAATGATAATTGATATTTTTGAAGGTGTTAGACTTCAGTTTTTGATTTTTTGCAAAATATAGGCAAAATAGAAATTTGTATGTGTTAGTGTTCAATCACGAAGTTTTTTTAGAAAAACATGAAAAATGAAGTATTTTGCTCATTTTAGAGAACTATTTTGGACTCTTTTAGAAAAAAATTATAATTGATATTTTTGAAGGTGTTAGACTTCATTTTTTGATTTTTTGCAAAAATTGGAAAAATAGAAATTTGTATGTGTTAGTCTTCAATCACGGAATTTTTTGAGAAAAAAATGAAAAATGAAGTATTTTGCTCATTTTAGAGAACTATTTTGGTCTTTTTTAGAAAAAATGATAATTGATATTTTTGAGGGTGTTAGACTTCAATTTTTGATTTTTTTGCAAAAAATTGGAAAAATAGAAATTTGTATGTGTTAGTCTTCAATAACGGAATTTTTTGAGAAAAACATGAAAAATGAAGTATTTTGCTCATTTTAGAGAACTATTTTGGTCTTTTTTAGAAAAAATGATAATTGATATTTTTGAAGGTCTTAGACTTCAGTTTTTGATTTTATGCAAAAAATAGGAAAAATGGAAATTTGTATTTGTTAGTCTTCAATCACGAAGTTTTTTGAGAAAAACATGAAAAATGAAGTATTTTGCTCATTTTAGAGAACTATTTTGGACCCTTTTAGAAAAAATGATAATTGATATTTTTGAAGGTGTTAGACTTCAGTTTTTGATTTCTTGCAAAAAATAGGCAAAATAGAAATTTGTATGTGTTAGTGTTCAATCACGAAGTTTTTTGAGAAAAACATGAAAAATGAAGTATTTTGCTCATTTTAGAGAACTATTTTGGGCTTTTTTAGAAAAAATGATAATTTATATTTTTGAAGGTGTTAGACTTCAGTTTTTGATTTTATGAAAAAAATAGGAAAAATAGAAATTTGTATGTGTTAGTCTTCAATCCCGGAGTTTTTTGAGAAAAACATGAAAAATGAAGTATTTTGTTCATTTTACAGAACTATTTTGGTCTATTTTAGAAAAAATGATAATTGATATTTTTGAAGGTGTTAGACTTCAGTTTTTTATTTTTTGCAAAAAATTGGAAAAATTGAAATTTGTATGAGTTTGTCTTCAATCAAGGAATTTTTTGAGGAAATCACGAAAAATGAAGTATTTTGCTCATTTTAGACAACTATTTTGGTCTTTTTTTGAAAAAATGATAATTGATATTTTTGAAGGTGTTAGACTTCAGTTTTTGATTTTATGCAAAAAATAGGAAAAATAGAAATTTGTATGTGTTAGTCTTCAATCCCGGAGTTTTTCTAGAAAAACATGAAAAATGAAGTATTTTGCTCATTTTAGAGAACTATTTTGGTCTTTTTTAGTAAAAATGATAATTGATATTTTTGAAGGTGTTAGACTTCAGTTTTTGATTTTTTTCAAAAAATTGGAAAAATAGAAATTTGTATGTGTTAGTCTTCAATCACGGAATTTTTTGAGAAAAAACATGAATAATGAAGTATTTTGCTCATTTTAGAGAACTATTTTGGTCTTTTTTAGAAAAAAATGATAATTGATATTTTTGAAGGTGTTAGACTTCAGGTTTTGATTTTTTGCAAAAAATTGGAAAAATAGAAATTTGTAAGTGTTAGTCTTCAATCCCGGAGTTTTTTGAGAAAAACATGAAAATGAAGTATTTTGATCATTTTAGAGAACTATTTTGGACTCTTTTAGAAAAAAATGATAATTGATATTTTTGAAGGTGTTAGACTTCAGTTTTTGATTTTATGCAAAAAATAGGAAAAATAGAAATTTGTTAGTCTTCAATCCCGCATTTTTTTAAGAAAAACATGAAAAATAAAGTATTTTGCTCATTTTAGAGAACTATTTTGTATTTTTTTAGAAAAAATGATAATTGATATTTTTGAAGGTGTTAGACTTCACTTTTAGATTTTATGCAAAAAAATAGGAAAAATAGAAATTTGTATGTGTTAGTCTTCAATCCCGGAGTTTTTTGAGAAAAACATGAAAAATGAAGTATTTTGCTCATTTTAGAGAACTATTTTGGTCTATTTTAGAAAAAATGATAAATGATATTTTTGAAGGTGTTAGACTTCAGTTTTTTATATTTTGCAAAAAAATTGGAAAAATTGAAATTTGTATGTGTTATTCTTCAATCACGAAGTTTTTTGAGAAAAAACATGAAAAATGAAGTATTTTGCTCATTTTGGAGAACTATTTTGGACTCATTTAGAAAAAAATGATAATTGATATTTTTGAAGGTGTTAGATTTCAGTTTTTGATTTTATGCAAAAAATAGGAAAAATAGAAATTTGTTAGTCTTCAATCCCGGAGTTTTTTAAGAAAAACATGAAAAATAATGTATTTTGCTCATTTTAGAGAACTATTTTGGTCTTTTTTAGAAAAAATGAAAATTGATATTTTTGAAGGTGTTAGACTTCAGTTTTTGATTTTTTGCAAAAAATAGGCAAAATAGAAATTTGTATGTGTTAGTCTTCAATCACGAAGTTTTTTGAGAAAAACATGAAAAATGAAGTATTTTTCTCATTTTAGAGAACTATTTTGGACTCTTTTAGAAAAAAATGATAATTGATATTTTTGAAGGTGTTAGACTTCAGTTTTTGATTTTAAGCAAAAAATAGGAAAAATAGAAATTTGTTAGTCTTCAATCCCGCATTTTTTTAAGAAAAACATGAAAAATAAAGTATTTTGCTCATTTTAGAGAACTACTTTGGTCTTTTTTAGAAAAAATGATAATTGACATTTTTGAAGGTCTTAGACTTCAGTTTTTTATTTTTTGAAAAAAATTGGAAAAATTGAAATTTGTATGTGTTAGTCTTCAATCACGAAGTTTTTTGAGAAAAACATGAAAAATGAAGTATTTTGCTCATTTTAGAGAACTATTTTGGACTCTTTTAGAAAAAAATAATAATTGATATTTTTGAAGGTGTTAGACTTCAGTTTTTGATTTTATGCAGAAAATAGGAAAAATAGAAATTTGTTAGTCTTCAATCCCGGAGTTTTTTCAGAAAAACATGAAAAATAAAGTATTTTGCTCATTTTAGAGAACTATTTTGGTCTTTTTTTGAAAAAATGATAATTGATATTTTTGAAGGTGTTAGACTTCAGTTTTTGATTTTTTGCAAAAAATAGGAAAAATAGAAATTTGTATGTGTTAGTCTTCAATCACGGAATTTTTTGAGAAAAAAATAAAAAATGAAGTATTTTTCTCATTTTAGAGAACTATTTTGGTCTTTTTTTGAAAAAATGATAATTGATATTTTTTAGGGTGTTAGACTTCAATTTTTGATTTTTTGCAAAAAATTGGAAAAATAGAAATTTGTATGTGTTAGTCTTCAATCACGGAATTTTTTGAGAAAAACATTAAAAATGAAGTATTTTGCTCATTTTAGAGAACTATTTTGGTCTTTTTAGAAAAAATGATAATTGATATTTTTGAAGGTCTTAGACTTCAGTTTTTGATTTTATGCAAAAAATAGGAAAAATAGAAATTTGTATGTGTTAGTCTTCAATCCCGGAGTTTTTTGAGAAAAACACGAAAAATGAAGTGTTTTGCTCATTTTAGAGAACTATTTTGGTCTATTTTAGAAAAAATGATAATTGATATTTTTGAAGGTGTTAGACTTCAGTTTTTTATTTTTTGAAAAAAATTGGAAAAATTGAAATTTGTATGTGTTAGTCTTCAATCACGAAGTTTTTTGAGAAAAACATGAAAAATGAAGTATTTTGCTCATTTTAGAGAACTATTTTGGACTCTTTTAGAAAAAAATGATAATTGATATTTTTGAAGGTGTTAGACTTCAGTTTTTGATTTTATGCAAAAAATAGGAAAAATAGAAATTTGTTAGTCTTCAATCCCGTAGTTTTTTAAGAAAAACATGAAAAATAAAGTATTTTGCTCATTTTAGAGAACTATTTTGGTCTTTTTTAGAAAAAATGATAATTCATATTTTTGAAGGTGTTAGACTTCAGTTTTTGATTTTTTGCAAAAAATAGGAAAAATAGAAATTTGTATGTGTTAGTCTTCAATCACGAAGTTTTTTGAGAAAAACATGAAAAATGAAGTATTTTGCTCATTTTAGAGAACTATTTTGGACTCTTTTAGAAAAAATGATAATTGATATTTTTGAAGGTGTTAGACATCAGTTTTTGATTTTTTGCAAAAAATAGGCACAATAGAAATTTGTATGTGTTAGTGTTCAATCACGAAGTTTTTTTAGAAAAACATGAAAAATGAAGTATTTTGCTCATTTTAGAGAACTATTTTGCACTCTTTTAGAAAAAAATGATAATTGATATTTTTGAAGGTGTTAGACTTCAGTTTTTGATTTTGTGCAAAAAATAGGAAAAATAGAAATTTGTATGTGTTAGTCTTCAATCCCGGAATTTTTTGAGAAAAACATGAAAAATTATGTATTTTGCTCATTTTAGAGAACTATTTTGGACTCTTTTAGAAAAAATGATAATTGATATTTTTGAAGGTGTTAGACTTAAGTTTTTGATTTTATGCAAAAAAATAGGAAAAATAGAAATTTGTATGTGTTAGTCTTCAATCACGGAATTTTTTGAGAAAAACATGAAAAATGAAGAATTTTGCTCATTTTAGAGAACTATTTTGGTCTTTTTTAGAAAAAATGATAATTGATATTTTTGAAGGTGTTAGACTTCAGTTTTTGATTTTATGATAAAAATAGGAAAAATAGAAATTTGTTAGTCTTCAATCCCGGAGTTTTTTAAGAAAAACATGAAAAATGAAGTATTTTGCTCATTTTAGAGAACTATTTTGGACTCTTTTAGAAAAAATGATAATTGATATTTTTGAAGGTGTTAGACTTCAGTTTTTGATTTTTTGCAAAAAATAGGCAAAATAGAAATTTGTATGTGTTAGTCTTCAATCACGAAGTTTTTTGAGAAAAACATAAAAAATGAAGTATTTTGCTCATTTTAGAGAACTATTTTGGACTCTTTTAGAAAAAAATGATAATTGATATTTTTGAAGGTGTTAGACTTCAATTTTTGATTTTATGCAGAAAATAGGAAAAATAGAAATTTGTTAGTCTTCAATCCCGGAGTTTTTTAAGAAAAACATGAAAAATAAAGTATTTTGCTCATTTTAGAGAACTAATTTGGTCTTTTTTAGAAAAAAATGCTAATTGATATTTTTGAAGGTGTTAGACTTCAGTTTTTGATTTTTTGCAAAAAATAGGCAAAATAGAAATTTGTATGTGTTAGTCTTCAATCCCGGAGTGTTTTGAGAAAAACATGAAAAATGAAGTATTTTGCTCATTTTAGAGAACTATTTTGGTCTATTTTAGAAAAAATGATAATTGATATTTTTGAAGGTGTTAGACTTCAGTTTTTGATTTTATGATAAAAATAGGAAAAATAGAAATTTGTATGTGTTAGTCTTCAATCCCGGAGTGTTTTGAGAAAAACATGAAAAATGAAGTATTTTGCTCATTTTAGAGAACTATTTTGGTCTATTTTAGAAAAAATGATAATTGATATTTTTGAAGGTGTTAGACTTCAGTTTTTTATTTTTTGCAAAAAATTGGAAAAATTGAAATTTGTATGAGTTAGTCTTCAATCAAGGAATTTTTTCAGAAAATCATGAAAAATGAAGTATTTTGTTCATTTTAGAGAACTATTTTGGTCTTTTTTAGAAAAAATGATAATTGATATTTTTGAAGGTGTTAGACTTCAGTTTTTGATTTTATGCAAAAAATAGGAAAAATAGAAATTTGTATGTGTTAGTCTTCAATCACGGAGTTTTTTGAGAAAAACATGAAAAATGAAGTATTTTGCTCATTTTAGAGAACTATTTTGGTCTATTTTAGAAAAAATGATAATTGATATTTTGGAAGGTGTTAGACTTCAGTGTTTTATATTTTGCAAAAAATTGGAAAAATTGAAATTTGTATGTGTTAGTCTTCAATCACGAAGTTTTTTGAGAAAAACATGAAAAATGAAGTATTTTGCTCATTTTAGAGAACTATTTTGGACTCTTTTAGAAAAAATGATAATTGATATTTTTGAAGGTGTTAGACTTCAGTTTTTGATTTTTTGCAAAAAATAGGCAAAATAGAAATTTGTATGTGTTAGTGTTCAATCACGACGTTTTTTGAGAAAAACATGAAAAATGAAGTATTTTGCTCATTTTAGAGAACTATTTTGGACTCTTTTAGAAAAAAATGATAATTGATATTTTTGAAGGAGTTAGACTTCAATTTTTGATTTTATGCAGAAAATAGGAAAAATAGAAATTTGTTAGTCTTCAATCCCGGAGTTTTTTAAGAAAAACATGAAAAATAAAGTATTTTGCTCATTTTAGAGAACTATTTTGGTCTTTTTTAGAAAAATGATAATTGATATTTTTGAAGGTGTTAGACTTCAGTTTTTGATTTTGTGCAAAAAATTGGAAAAATAGAAATTTGTATGTGTTAGTCTTCAATCCCGGAATTTTTTGAGAAAAACATGAAAAATTATGTATTTTGCTCATTTTAGAGAACTATTTTGGCCGTTTTTAGAAAAAATGATAATTGATATTTTTGAAGGTGTTAGACTTCATTTTGTGATTTTTTGCAAAAAATAGGAAAAATAGAAATTTGTATGTGTTAATCTTCAATCACGAAGTTTTTTTAGAAAAACATGAAAAATGAAATATTTCGCTCATTTTAGAGAACTATTTTGGACTCTTTTAGAAAAAATGATAATTGATATTTTTGAAGGTGTTAGACTTAAGTTTTTGATTTTATGCAAAAAAATAGGAAAAATAGAAATTTGTATGTGTTAGTCTTCAATCACGGAATTTTTTGAGAAAAACATGAAAAATGAAGAATTTTGCTCATTTTAGAGAACTATTTTGGTCTTTTTTAGAAAAAATGATAATTGATATTTTTGAAGGTGTTAGACTTCAGTTTTTGATTTTATGATAAAAATAGGAAAAATAGAAATTTGTTAGTCTTCAATCCCGGAGTTTTTTAAGAAAAACATGAAAAATGAAGTATTTTGCTCATTTTAGAGAACTATTTTGGACTCTTTTAGAAAAAATGATAATTGATATTTTTGAAGGTGTTAGACTTCAGTTTTTGATTTTTTGCAAAAAATAGGCAAAATAGAAATTTGTATGTGTTAGTCTTCAATCACGAAGTTTTTTGAGAAAAACATAAAAAATGAAGTATTTTGCTCATTTTAGAGAACTATTTTGGACTCTTTTAGAAAAAAATGATAATTGATATTTTTGAAGGTGTTAGACTTCAATTTTTGATTTTATGCAGAAAATAGGAAAAATAGAAATTTGTTAGTCTTCAATCCCGGAGTTTTTTAAGAAAAACATGAAAAATAAAGTATTTTGCTCATTTTAGAGAACTAATTTGGTCTTTTTTAGAAAAAATGCTAATTGATATTTTTGAAGGTGTTAGACTTCAGTTTTTGATTTTTTGCAAAAAATAGGCAAAATAGAAATTTGTATGTGTTAGTCTTCAATCCCGGAGTGTTTTGAGAAAAACATGAAAAATGAAGTATTTTGCTCATTTTAGAGAACTATTTTGGTCTATTTTAGAAAAAATGATAATTGATATTTTTGAAGGTGTTAGACTTCAGTTTTTGATTTTATGATAAAAATAGGAAAAATAGAAATTTGTATGTGTTAGTCTTCAATCCCGGAGTGTTTTGAGAAAAACATGAAAAATGAAGTATTTTGCTCATTTTAGAGAACTATTTTGGTCTATTTTAGAAAAAATGATAATTGATATTTTTGAAGGTGTTAGACTTCAGTTTTTTATTTTTTGCAAAAAATTGGAAAAATTGAAATTTGTATGAGTTAGTCTTCAATCAAGGAATTTTTTCAGAAAATCATGAAAAATGAAGTATTTTGTTCATTTTAGAGAACTATTTTGGTCTTTTTTAGAAAAAATGATAATTGATATTTTTGAAGGTGTTAGACTTCAGTTTTTGATTTTATGCAAAAAATAGGAAAAATAGAAATTTGTATGTGTTAGTCTTCAATCACGGAGTTTTTTGAGAAAAACATGAAAAATGAAGTATTTTGCTCATTTTAGAGAACTATTTTGGTCTATTTTAGAAAAAATGATAATTGATATTTTGGAAGGTGTTAGACTTCAGTGTTTTATATTTTGCAAAAAATTGGAAAAATTGAAATTTCTATGTGTTAGTCTTCAATCACGAAGTTTTTTGAGAAAAACATGAAAAATGAAGTATTTTGCTCATTTTAGAGAACTATTTTGGACTCTTTTAGAAAAAATGATAATTGATATTTTTGAAGGTGTTAGACTTCAGTTTTTGATTTTTTGCAAAAAATAGGCAAAATAGAAATTTGTATGTGTTAGTGTTCAATCACGAAGTTTTTTGAGAAAAACATGAAAAATGAAGTATTTTGCTCATTTTAGAGAACTATTTTGGACTCTTTTAGAAAAAAATGATAATTGATATTTTTGAAGGAGTTAGACTTCAATTTTTGATTTTATGCAGAAAATAGGAAAAATAGAAATTTGTTAGTCTTCAATCCCGGAGTTTTTTAAGAAAAACATGAAAAATAAAGTATTTTGCTCATTTTAGAGAACTATTTTGGTCTTTTTTAGAAAAAATGATAATTGATATTTTTGAAGGTGTTAGACTTCAGTTTTTGATTTTGTGCAAAAAATAGGAAAAATAGAAATTTGTATGTGTTAGTCTTCAATCCCGGAATTTTTTGAGAAAAACATGAAAAATTATGTATTTTGCTCATTTTAGAGAACTATTTTGGCCTTTTTTAGAAAAAATGATAATTGATATTTTTGAAGGTGTTAGACTTCATTTTGTGCTTTTTTGCAAAAAATAGGAAAAATAGAAATTTGTATGTGTTAATCTTCAATCACGAAGTTTTTTTAGAAAAACATGAAAAATGAAATATTTCGCTCATTTTAGAGAACTATTTTGGACTCTTTTAGAAAAAATGATAATTGATATTTTTGAAGGTGTTAGACTTAAGTTTTTGATTTTATGCAAAAAAATAGGAAAAATAGAAATTTGTATGTGTTAGTCTTCAATCACGGAATTTTTTGAGAAAAACATGAAAAATGAAGAATTTTGCTCATTTTAGAGAACTATTTTGGTCTTTTTTAGAAAAAATGATAATTGATATTTTTGAAGGTGTTAGACTTCAGTTTTTGATTTTATGATAAAAATAGGAAAAATAGAAATTTGTTAGTCTTCAATCCCGGAGTTTTTTAAGAAAAACATGAAAAATGAAGTATTTTGCTCATTTTAGAGAACTATTTTGGACTCTTTTAGAAAAAATGATAATTGATATTTTTGAAGGTGTTAGACTTCAGTTTTTGATTTTTTGCAAAAAATAGGCAAAATAGAAATTTTTATGTGTTAGTCTTCAATCACGAAGTTTTTTGAGAAAAACATAAAAAATGAAGTATTTTGCTCATTTTAGAGAACTATTTTGGACTCTTTTAGAAAAAAATGATAATTGATATTTTTGAAGGTGTTAGACTTCAATTTTTGATTTTATGCAGAAAATAGGAAAAATAGAAATTTGTTAGTCTTCAATCCCGGAGTTTTTTAAGAAAAACATGAAAAATAAAGTATTTTGCTCATTTTAGAGAACTAATTTGCTCTTTTTTAGAAAAAATGCTAATTGATATTTTTGAAGGTGTTAGACTTCAGTTTTTTATTTTTTGCAAAAAATAGGCAAAATAGAAATTTGTATGTGTTAGTCTTCAATCCCGGAGTGTTTTGAGAAAAACATGAAAAATGAAGTATTTTGCTCATTTTAGAGAACTATTTTGGTCTATTTTAGAAAAAATGATAATTGATATTTTTGAAAGTGTTAGACTTCAGTTTTTGATTTTATGATAAAAATAGGAAAAATAGAAATTTGTATGTGTTAGTCTTCAATCCCGGAGTGTTTTGAGAAAAACATGAAAAATGAAGTATTTTGCTCATTTTAGAGAACTATTTTGGTCTATTTTAGAAAAAATGATAATTGATATTTTTGAAGGTGTTAGACTTCAGTTTTTTATTTTTTGCAAAAAATTGGAAAAATTGAAATTTGTATGAGTTAGTCTTCAATCAAGGAATTTTTTGAGAAAATCATGAAAAATGAAGTATTTTGCTCATTTTAGAGAACTATTTTGGTCTTTTTTAGAAAAAATGATAATTGATATTTTTGAAGGTGTTAGACTTCAGTTTTTGATTTTATGCAAAAAATAGGAAAAATAGAAATTTGTATGTGTTAGTCTTCAATCACGGAGTTTTTTGAGAAAAACATGAAAAATGAAGTATTTTGCTCATTTTAGAGAACTATTTTGGTCTATTTTAGAAAAAATGATAATTGATATTTTGGAAGGTGTTAGACTTCAGTGTTTTATATTTTGCAAAAAATTGGAAAAATTGAAATTTGTATGTGTTAGTCTTCAATCACGAAGTTTTTTGAGAAAAACATGAAAAATGAAGTATTTTGCTCATTTTAGAGAACTATTTTGGACTCTTTTAGAAAAAATGATAATTGATATTTTTGAAGGTGTTAGACTTCAGTTTTTGATTTTTTGCAAAATATAGGCAAAATAGAAATTTGTATGTGTTTGTGTTCAATCACGAAGTTTTTTGAGAAAAACATGAAAAATGAAGTATTTTGCTCATTTTAGAGAACTATTTTGGACTCTTTTAGAAAAAAATGATAATTGATATTTTTGAAGGTGTTAGACTTCAATTTTTGATTTTATGCAGAAAATAGGAAAAATAGAAATTTGTTAGTCTTCAATCCCGGAGTTTTTTAAGAAAAACATGAAAAATAAAGTATTTTGCTCATTTTAGAGAACTATTTTGGTCTTTTTTAGAAAAAATGATAATTGATATTTTTGAAGGTGTTAGACTTCAGTTTTTTATTTTTTGCAAAAAATAGGCAAAATAGAAATTTGTATGTGTTAGTCTTCAATCACGGAGTTTTTTGAGAAAAACCTGAAAAATGAAGTATTTTGCTCATTTTAGAGAACTATTTTGGACTCTTTTAGAAAAAAATGATAATTGATATTTTTGAAGGTGTTAGACTTCAATTTTTGATTTTATGCAGAAAATAGGAAAAATAGAAATTTGTTAGTCTTCAATCCCGGAGTTTTTTAAGAAAAACATGAAAAATAAAGTATTTTGCTCATTTTAGAGAACTATTTGGTCTTTTTTCGAAAAAATGATAATTGATATTTTTGAAGGTGTTAGACTTCAGTTTTTGATTTTTTGCAAAAAAAAGGAAAAATAGAAATTTGTATGTGTTAGTGTTCAATCACGAAGTTTTTTGAGAAAAACATGAAAAATGAAGTATTTTGCTCATTTTAGAGAACTATTTTGGACTCTTTTAGAAAAAAATGATAATTGATATTTTTGAAGGTGTTAGACTTCAATTTTTGATTTTATGCAGAAAATAGGAAAAATAGAAATTTGTTAGTCTTCAATCCCGGAGTTTTTTAAGAAAAACATGAAAAATAAAGTATTTTGCTCATTTTAGAGAACTATTTTGGTCTTTTTTAGAAAAAATGATAATTGATATTTTTGAAGGTGTTAGACTTCAGTTTTTTATTTTTTGCAAAAAATAGGCAAAATAGAAATTTGTATGTGTTAGTCTTCAATCACGAAGTTTTTTGAGAAAAACATGAAAAATGAAGTATTTTGCTCATTTTAGAGAACTATTTTGGACTCTTTTAGAAAAAATGATAATTGATATTTTTGAAGGTGTTAGACTTAAGTTTTTGATTTTATGCAAAAAATAGCAAAAATAGAAATTTGTATGTGTTAGTCTTCAATCACGGAATTTTTTGAGAAAAACATGAAAAATGAAGAATTTTGCTCATTTTAGAGAACTATTTTGGTCTTTTTTAGAAAAAATGATAATTGATATTTTTGAAGGTGTTAGACTTCAGTTTTTTATTTTTTGCAAAAAATTGGAAAAATTGAAATTTGTATGAGTTAGTCTTCAATCAAGGAATTTTTTGAGAAAATCGTGAAAAATGAAATATTTTGCTCATTTTAGAGAACTATTTTGGTATTTTTTAGAAAAAATGATAATTGATATTTTTGAAGGTGTTAGACTTCAGTTTTTGATTTTATGCAAAAAATAGGAAAAATAGAAATTTGTATGTGTTAGTCTTCAATCACGGAGTTTTTTGAGAAAAACATGAAAAATGAAGTATTTTGCTCATTTTAGAGAACTATTTTGGTCTATTTTAGAAAAAAATGATAATTGATATTTTGGAAGGTGTTAGACTTCAGTGTTTTATATTTTGCAAAAAATTGGAAAAATTGAAATTTGTATGTGTTAGTCTTCAATCACGAAGTTTTTTGAGAAAAACATGAAAAATGAAGTATTTTGCTCATTTTAGAGAACTATTTTGGACTGTTTTAGAAAAAATGATAATTGATATTTTTGAAGGTGTTAGACTTCAGTTTTTGATTTTTTGCAAAAAATAGGCAAAATAGAAATTTGTATGTGTCAGTCTTCAATCACGAAGTTTTTTGAGAAAAACATGAAAAATGAAGTATTTTGCTCATTTTAGAGAACTATTTTGGTCTTTTTTAGAAAAAAATGATAATTGATATTTTTGAAGGTGTTAGACTTCAGGTTTTGATTTTTTCCAAAAAATTGGAAAAATAGAAATTTGTAAGTGTTAGTCTTCAATCCCGGAGTTTTTTGAGAAAAACATGAAAATGAAGTATTTTGCTCATTTTAGAGAACTATTTTGGACTCTTTTAGAAAAAAATGATAATTGATATTTTTGAAGGTGTTAGACTTCAGTTTTTGATTTTATGCAAAAAATAGGAAAAATAGAAATTTGTTAGTCTTCAATCCCGCATTTTTTTAAGAAAAACATGAAAAATAAAGTATTTTGCTCATTTTAGAGAACTATTTTGGATTTTTTTAGAAAAAATGATAATTGATATTTTTGAAGGTGTTAGACTTCACTTTTAGATTTTATGCAAAAAATAGGAAAAATAGAAATTTGTATGTGTTAGTCTTCAATCCCGGAGTTTTTTGAGAAAAACATGAAAAATGAAGTATTTTGCTCATTTTAGAGAACTATTTTGGTCTATTTTAGAAAAAATGATAATTGATATTTTGGAAGGTGTTAGACTTCAGTGTTTTATATTTTGCAAAAAATTGGAAAAATTGAAATTTGTATGTGTTAGTCTTCAATCACGAAGTTTTTTGAGAAAAACATGAAAAATGAAGTATTTTGCTCATTTTAGAGAACTATTTTGGACTCTTTTAGAAAAAATGATAATTGATATTTTTGAAGGTGTTAGACTTCAGTTTTTGATTTTTTGCAAAAAATAGGCAAAATAGAAATTTGTATGTGTTAGTGTTCAATCACGAAGTTTTTTGAGAAAAACATGAAAAATGAAGTATTTTGCTCATTTTAGAGAACTATTTTGGACTCTTTTAGAAAAAAATGATAATTGATATTTTTGAAGGTGTTAGACTTCAATTTTTGATTTTATGCAGAAAATAGGAAAAATAGAAATTTGTTAGTCTTCAATCCCGGAGTTTTTTAAGAAAAACATGAAAAATAAAGTATTTTCCTCATTTTAGAGAACTATTTTGGTCTTTTTTAGAAAAAATGATAATTGATATTTTTGAAGGTGTTAGACTTCAGTTTTTTATTTTTTGCAAAAAATAGGCAAAATAGAAATTTGTATGTGTTAGTCTTCAATCACGGAGTTTTTTGAGAAAAACATGAAAAATGAAGTATTTTGCTCATTTTAGAGAACTATTTTGGACTCTTTTAGAAAAAAATGATAATTGATATTTTTGAAGGTGTTAGACTTCAATTTTTGATTTTATGCAGAAAATAGGAAAAATAGAAATTTGTTAGTCTTCAATCCCGGAGTTTTTTAAGAAAAACATGAAAAATGAAGTATTTTGCTCATTTTAGAGAACTATTTTGGTCTTTTTTAGAAAAAATGATAATTGATATTTTTGAAGATGTTAGACTTCAGTTTTTGATTTTTTGCAAAAAATAGGCAAAATAGAAATTTGTATGTGTTAGTCTTCAATCACGAAGTTTTTTGAGAAAAACATGAAAAATGAAGTATTTTGCTCATTTTAGAGAACTATTTTGGACTCTTTTAGAAAAAAATGATAATTGATATTTTTGAAGGTGTTAGACTTCAATTTTTGATTTTATGCAGAAAATAGGAAAAATAGAAATTTGTTAGTCTTCAATCCCGGAGTTTTTTAAGAAAAACATGAAAAATAAAGTATTTTGCTCATTTTAGAGAACTATTTTGGTCTTTTTTAGGAAAAATGATAATTGATATTTTTGAAGGTGTTAGACTTCAGTTTTTGATTTTTTGCAAAAAATAGGAAAAATAGAAATTTGTATGTGTTAGTCTTCAATCACGAAGTTTTTTGAGAAAAACATGAAAAATGAAGTATTTTGCTCATTTTAGAGAACTATTTTGGACTCTTTTAGAAAAAATGATAATTGATATTTTTGAAGGTGTAGACTTCAGTTTTTGATTTTTTGCAAAAAATAGGCACAATAGAAATTTGTATGTGTTAGTGTTCAATCACGAAGTTTTTTTAGAAAAACATGAAAAATGAAGTATTTTGCTCATTTTAGAGAACTATTATGCACTCTTTTAGAAAAAAATGATAATTGATATTTTTGAAGGTGTTAGACTTCAGTTTTTGATTTTGTGCAAAAAATAGGAAAAATAGAAATTTGTATGTGTTAGTCTTCAATCCCGGAATTTTTTGAGAAAAACATGAAAAATTATGTATTTTGCTCATTTTAGAGAACTATTTTGGCCTTTTTTAGAAAAAATGATAATTGATATTTTTGAAGGTGTTAGACTTCATTTTGTGATTTTTTGCAAAAAATAGGAAAAATAGAAATTTGTATGTGTTAATCTTCAATCACGAAGTTTTTTTAGAAAAACATGAAAAATGAAATATTTCGCTCATTTTAGAGAACTATTTTGGACTCTTTTAGAAAAAATGATAATTGATATTTTTGAAGGTGTTAGACTTAAGTTTTTGATTTTATGCAAAAAATAGGAAAAATAGAAATTTGTATGTGTTAGTCTTCAATCACGGAATTTTTTGAGAAAAACATGAAAAATGAAGAATTTTGCTCATTTTAGAGAACTATTTTGGTCTTTTTTAGAAAAAATGATAATTGATATTTTTGAAGGTGTTAGACTTCAGTTTTTGATTTTATGGTAAAAATAGGAAAAATAGAAATTTGTATGTGTTAGTCTTCAATCCCGGAGTGTTTTGAGAAAAACATGAAAAATGATGTATTTTGCTCATTTTAGAGAACTATTTTGGTCTATTTTAGAAAAAATGATAATTGATATTTTTGAAGGTGATAGACTTCAGTTTTTTATTTTTTGCAAAAAATTGGAAAAATTGAAATTTGTATGAGTTAGTCTTCAATCAAGGAATTTTTTGAGAAAATCATGAAAAATGAAGTATTTTGCTCATTTTAGAGAACTATTTTGGTATTTTTTAGAAAAAATGATAATTGATATTTTTCAAGGTGTTAGACTTCAGTTTTTGATTTTATGCAAAAAATAGGAAAAATAGAAATTTGTATGTGTTAGTCTTCAATCACGGAGTTTTTTGAGAAAAACATGAAAAATGAAGTATTTTGCTCATTTTAGAGAACTATTTTGGTCTATTTTAGAAAAAAATGATAATTGATATTTTGGATGGTGTTAGACTTCAGTGTTTTATATTTTGCAAAAAATTGGAAAAATTGAAATTTGTATGTGTTAGTCTTCAATCACGAAGTTTTTTGAGAAAAACATGAAAAATGAAGTATTTTGCTCATTTTAGAGAACTATTTTGGACTCTTTTAGAAAAAATGATAATTGATATTTTTGAAGGTGTTAGACTTCAGTTTTTGATTTTTTGCAAAAAATAGGCAAAATAGAAATTTGTATGTGTTAGTCTTCGATCACGAAGTTTTTTGAGAAAAACATGAAAAATGAAGTATTTTGCTCATTTTAGAGAACTATTTTGGTCTTTTTTAGAAAAAAATGATAATTGATATTTTTGAAGGTGTTAGACTTCAGGTTTTGATTTTTTGCAAAAAATTGGAAAAATAGAAATTTGTAAGTGTTAGTCTTCAATCCCGGAGTTTTTTGAGAAACACATGAAAATGAAGTATTTTGCTCATTATAGAGAACTATTTTGGACTCTTTTAGAAAAAAATGATAATTGATATTTTTGAAGGTGTTAGACTTCAGTTTTTGATTTTATGCAAAAAATAGGAAAAATAGAAATTTGTTAGTCTTCAATCCCGCATTTTTTTAAGAAAAACATGAAAAATAAAGTATTTTGCTCATTTTAGAGAACTATTTTGGATTTTTTTAGAAAAAATGATAATTGATGTTTTTGAAGGTGTTAGACTTCACTTTTAGATTTTATGCAAAAATTAGGAAAAATAGAAATTTGTATGTGTTAGTCTTCAATCCCGGAGTTTTTTGAGAAAAACATGAAAAATGAAGTATTTTGATCATTTTAGAGAACTATTTTGGTCTATTTTAGAAAAAATGATAATTGATATTTTTGAAGGTGTTAGACTTCAGTTTTTTATATTTTGCAAAAAATTGGAAAAATTGAAATTTGTATGTGTTATTCTTCAATCACGAAGTTTTTTGAGAAAAACATGAAAAATGAAGTATTTTGCTCATTTTGGAGAACTATTTTGGACTCATTTAGAAAAAAATGATAATTGATATTTTTGAAGGTGTTAAGATTTCAATTTTTGATTTTATGCAAAAAATAGGAAAAATAGAAATTTGTTAGTCTTCAATCCCGGAGTTTTTTAAGAAAAACATGAAAAATGAAGTATTTTGCTCATTTTAGAGAACTATTTTGGTCTTTTTTAGAAAAAATGAAAATTGATATTTTTGAAGGTGTTAGACTTCAGTTTTTGATTTTTTGCAAAAAATAGGCAAACAGAAATTTGTATGTGTTAGTCTTCAATCACGAAGTTTTTTGAGAAAAACATGAAAAATGAAGTATTTTACTCATTTTAGAGAACTATTTTGGACTCTTTTAGAAAAAAATTATAATTGATATTTTTGAAGGTGTTAGACTTCAGTTTTTGATTTTAAGCAAAAAATAGGAAAAATAGAAATTTGTTAGTCTTCAATCCCGCATTTTTTTAAGAAAAACATGAAAAATAAAGTATTTTGCTCATTTTAGAGAACTATTTTGGTCTTTTTTAGAAAAAATGATAATTGACATTTTTGAAGGTCTTAGACTTCAGTTTTTTATTTTTTGAAAAAAATTGGAAAAATTGAAATTTGTATGTGTTAGTCTTCAATCACGAAGTTTTTTGAGAAAAACATGAAAAATGACGTATTTTGCTCATTTTAGAGAACTATTTTGGACTCTTTTAGAAAAAATGAATAATTGATATTTTTGAAGGTGTTAGACTTCAGTTTTTGATTTTATGCAGAAAATAGGAAAAATAGAAATTTGTTAGTCTTCAATCCCGGAGTTTTTTCAGAAAAACATGAAAAATAAAGTATTTTGCTCATTTTAGAGAACTATTTTGGTCTTTTTTAGAAAAAATGATAATTGATATTTTTGAAGGTGTTAGACTTAAGTTTTTGATTTTATGCAAAAAATAGGAAAAATAGAAATTTGTATGTGTTAGTCTTCAATAACGGAATTTTTTGAGAAAAACATGAAAAATGAAGAATTTTGCTCATTTTAGAGTACTATTTTGGTCTTTTTTAGAAAAAATGATAATTGATATTTTTGAAGGTGTTAGACTTCAGTTTTTGATTTTATGATAAAAATAGGAAAAATAGAAATTTGTATGTGTTAGTCTTCAATCCCGGAGTGTTTTGAGAAAAACATGAAAAATGAAGTATTTTGCTCATTTTAGAGAACTATTTTGGTCTATTTTAGAAAAAATGATAATTGATATTTTTGAAGGTGTTAGACTTCAGTTTTTTATTTTTTGCAAAAAATTGGAAAAATTGAAATTTGTATGAGTTAGTCTTCAATCAAGGAATTTTTTGAGAAAATCATGAAAAATGAAGTATTTTGCTCATTTTAGAGAACTATTTTGGTCTTTTTTAGAAAAAATGATAATTGATATTTTTGAAGGTGTTAGACTTCAGTTTTTGATTTTATGCAAAAAATAGGAAAAATAGAAATTTGTATGTGTTAGTCTTCAATCACGGAGTTTTTTGAGAAAAACATGAAAAATGAAGTATTTTGCTCATTTTAGAGAACTATTTTGGTCTATTTTAGAAAAAATGATAATTGATATTTTGGAAGGTGTTAGACTTCAGTGTTTTATATTTTGCAAAAAATTGGAAAAATTGAAATTTGTATGTGTTAGTCTTCAATCACGAAGTTTTTTGAGAAAAACATGAAAAATGAAGTATTTTGCTCATTTTAGAGAACTATTTTGGACACTTTTAGAAAAAATGATAATTGATATTTTCGAAGGTGTTAGACTTCAGTTTTTGATTTTTTGCAAAATATAGGCAAAATAGAAATTTGTATGTGTTAGTGTTCAATCACGAAGTTTTTTTAGAAAAACATGAAAAATGAAGTATTTTGCTCATTTTAGAGAACTATTTTGGACCCTTTTAGAAAAAAATGATAATTGATATTTTTGAAGGTGTTAGACTTCAGTTTTTGATTTTTTGCAAAAATTGGAAAAATAGAAATTTGTATGTGTTAGTCTTCAATCACGGAATTTTTTGAGAAAAAAATGAAAAATGAAGTATTTTGCTCATTTTAGAGAACTATTTTGGTCTTTTTTAGAAAAAATGATAATTGATATTTTTGAGGGTGTTAGACTTCAATTTTTGATTTTTTGCAAAAAATTGGGAAAATAGAAATTTGTATGTGTTAGTCTTCAATCACGGAATTTTTTGAGAAAAACATGAAAAATGAAGTATTTTGCTCATTTTAGAGAACTATTTTGGTCTTTTTTAGAAAAAATGATAATTGATATTTTTGAAGGTCTTAGACATCAGTTTTTGATTTTATGCAAAAAATAGGAAAAATGGAAATTTGTATGTGTTAGTCTTCAATCAAGAAGTTTTTTGAGAAAAACATGAAAAATGAAGTATTTTGCTCATTTTAGAGAACTATTTTGGACTCTTTTAGAAAAAATGATAATTGATATTTTTGAAGGTGTTAGACTTCAGTTTTTGATTTTTTGCAAAAAATAGGCAAAATAGAAATTTGTATGTGTTACTGTTCAATCACGAAGTTTTTTGAGAAAAACATGAAAAATGAAGTATTTTGCTCATTTTAGAGAACTATTTTGGGCTTTTTTAGAAAAAATGATAATTGATATTTTTGAAGGTGTTAGACTTCAGTTTTTGATTTTATGAAAAAAATAGGAAAAATAGAAATTTGTATGTGTTAGTCTTCAATCCCGGAGTTTTTTGAGAAAAACATGAAAAATGAAGTATTTTGTTCATTTTAGAGAACTATTTTGGTCTATTTTAGAAAAAATGATAATTGATATTTTTGAAGGTGTTAGACTTCAGTTTTTTATTTTTTGCAAAAAATTGGAAAAATTGAAATTTGTATGAGTTTGTCTTCAATCAAGGAATTTTTTGAGGAAATCATGAAAAATGAAGTATTTTGCTCATTTTAGACACAACTATTTTGGTCTTTTTTAGAAAAAATGATAATTGATATTTTTGAAGGTGTTAGACTTCAGTTTTTGATTTTATGCAAAAAATAGGAAAAATAGAAATTTGTATGTGTTAGTCTTCAATCCCGGAGTTTTTCTAGAAAAACATGAAAAATGAAGTATTTTGCTCATTTTAGAGAACTATTTTGGTCTTTTTTAGTAAAAATGATAATTGATATTTTTGAAGGTGTTAGACTTCAGTTTTTGATTTTTTTCAAAAAATTGGAAAAATAGAAATTTGTATGTGTTAGTCTTCAATCACGGATTTTTTTGAGAAAAAACATGAATAATGAAGTATTTTGCTCATTTTAGAGAACTATTTTGGTCTTTTTTAGAAAAAAATGATAATTGATATTTTTGAAGGTGTTAGACTTCAGGTTTTGATTTTTTGCAAAAAATTGGAAAAATAGAAATTTGTAAGTGTTAGTCTTCAATCCCGGAGTTTTTTGAGAAAAACATGAAAATGAAGTATTTTGCTCATTTTAGAGAACTATTTTGGACTCTTTTAGAAAAAAATGATAATTGATATTTTTGAAGGTGTTAGACTTCAGTTTTTGATTTTATGCAAAAAATAGGAAAAATAGAAATTTGTTAGTCTTCAATCCCGCATTTTTTTAAGAAAAACATGAAAAATAAAGTATTTTGCTCATTTTAGAGAACTATTTTGGATTTTTTTAGAAAAAATGATAATTGATATTTTTGAAGGTGTTAGACTTCACTTTTAGATTTTATGCAAAAAATAGGAAAAATAGAAATTTGTATGTGTTAGTCTTCAATCCCGGAGTTTTTTGAGAAAAACATGAAAAATGAAGTATTTTGCTCATTTTAGAGAACTATTTTGGTCTATTTTAGAAAAAATGATAATTGATATTTTTGAAGGTGTTAGACTTCAGTTTTTTATATTTTGCAAAAAATTGGAAAAATTGAAATTTGTATGTGTTATTCTTCAATCACGAAGTTTTTTGAGAAAAACATGAAAAATGAAGTATTTTGCTCATTTTGGAGAACTATTTTGGACTCATTTAGAAAAAAATGATAATTGATATTTTTGAAGGTGTTAGATTTCAGTTTTTGATTTTATGCAAAAAATAGGAAAAATAGAAATTTGTTAGTCTTCAATCCCGGAGTTTTTTAAGAAAAACATGAAAAATAAAGTATTTTGCTCATTTTAGAGAACTATTTTGGTCTTTTTTAGAAAAAATGAAAATTGATATTTTTGAAGGTGTTAGTCTTCAGTTTTTGATTTTTTGAAAAAAATAGGCAAAATAGAAATTTGTATGTGTTAGTCTTCAATCACGAAGTTTTTTGAGAAAAACATGAAAAATGAAGTATTTTTCTCATTTTAGAGAACTATTTTGGACTTTTTTAGAAAAAAATGATAATTGATATTTTTGAAGGTGTTAGACTTCAGTTTTTGATTTTAAGCAAAAAATAGGAAAAATAGAAATTTGTTAGTCTTCAATCCCGCATTTTTTTAAGAAAAACATGAAAAATAAAGTATTTTGCTCATTTTAGAGAACTATTTTGGTCTTTTTTAGAAAAAATGATAATTGACATTTTTGAAGGTCTCAGACTTCAGTTTTTTATTTTTTGAAAAAAATTGGAAAAATTGAAATTTGTATGTGTTAGTCTTCAATCACGAAGTTTTTTGAGAAAAACATGAAAAATGAAGTATTTTGCTCATTTTAGAGAACTATTTTGGACTCTTTTAGAAAAAAATAATAATTGATATTTTTGAAGGTGTTAGACTTCAGTTTTTGAATTTATGCAGAAAATAGGAAAAATAGAAATTTGTTAGTCTTCAATCCCGGAGTTTTTTCAGAAAAACATGAAAAATAAAGTATTTTGCTCATTTTAGAGAACTATTTTGTTCTTTTTTAGAAAAAATGATAATTGATATTTTTGAAGGTGTTAGACTTCAGTTTTTGATTTTTTGCAAAAAATAGGAAAAATAGAAATTTGTATGTGTTAGTCTTCAATCACGGAATTTTTTGAGAAAAAAATAAAAAATGAAGTATTTTTCTCATTTTAGAGAACTATTTTGGTCTTTTTTTGAAAAAATGATAATTGATATTTTTTAGGGTGTTAGACTACAATTTTTGATTTTTTGCAAAAAATTGGAAAAATAGAAATTTGTATGTGTTAGTCTTCAATCACGGAATTTTTTGAGAAAAACATTAAAAATGAAGTATTTTGCTCATTTAGAGAACTATTTTGGTCTTTTTAGAAAAAATGATAATTGATATTTTTGAAGGTCTTAGACTTCAGTTTTTGATTTTATGCAGAAAATAGGAAAAATAGAAATTTGTATGTGTTAGTCTTCAATCCCGGAGTTTATTGAGAAAAACATGAAAAATGAAGTGTTTTGCTCATTTTAGAGAACTATTTTGGTCTATTTTAGAAAAAATGATAATTGATATTTTTGAAGGTGTTAGAGTTCAGTTTTTTATTTTTTGAAAAAAATTGGAAAAATTGAAATTTGTATGTGTTAGTCTTCAATCACGAAGTTTTTTGAGAAAAACATGAAAAATGAAGTATTTTGCTCATTTTAGAGAACTATTTTGGACTCTTTTAGAAAAAAATGATAATTGATATTTTTGAAGGTGTTAGACTTCAGTTTTTGATTTTATGCAAAAAATAGGAAAAATAGAAATTTGTTAGTCTTCAATCCCGGAGTTTTTTAAGAAAAACATGAAAAATAAAGTATTTTGCTCATTTTAGAGAACTATTTTGGTCTTTTTTTGAAAAAATGATAATTCATATTTTTGAAGGTGTTAGAGTTCAGTTTTTGATTTTTTGCAAAAAATAGGAAAAATTGAAATTTGTATGTGTTAGTCTTCAATCACGAAGTTTTTTGAGAAAAACATGAAAAATGAAGTATTTTGCTCATTTTAGAGAACTATTTTGGACTCTTTTAGAAAAAATGATAATTGATATTTTTGAAGGTGTTAGACTTCAGTTTTTGATTTTTTGCAAAAAATAGGCACAATAGAAATTTGTATGTGTTAGTGTTCAATCACGAAGTTTTTTTAGAAAAACATGAAAAATGAAGTATTTTGCTCATTTTAGAGAACTATTTAGCACTCTTTTAGAAAAAAATGATAATTGATATTTTTGAAGGTGTTAGACTTCAGTTTTTGATTTTGTGCAAAAAATAGGAAAAATAGAAATTTGTATGTGTTAGTCTTCAATCCCGGAATTTTTTGAGAAAAACATGAAAAATTATGTATTTTGCTCATTTTAGAGAACTATTTTGGCCTTTTTTAGAAAAAATGATAATTGATATTTTTTAAGGTGTTAGACTTCATTTTGTGATTTTTTGCAAAAAATAGGAAAAATAGAAATTTGTATGTGTTAATCTTCAATCACGAAGTTTTTTTAGAAAAACATGAAAAATGAAATATTTCGCTCATTTTAGAGAACTATTTTGGACTCTTTTAGGAAAAATGATAATTGATATTTTTGAAGGTGTTAGACTTAAGTTTTTGATTTTATGCAAAAAAATAGGAAAAATAGAAATTTGTATTTGTTAGTCTTCAATCACGGAATTTTTTGAGAAAAACATGAAAAATGAAGAATTTTGCTCATTTTAGAGAACTATTTTGGTCTTTTTTAGAAAAAATGATAATTGATATTTTTGAAGGTGTTAGACTTCAGTTTTTGATTTTATGATAAAAATAGGAAAAATAGAAATTTGTATGTGTTAGTCTTCAATCCCGGAGTGTTTTGAGAAAAACATGAAAAATGAAGTATTTTGCTCATTTTAGAGAACTATTTTGGTCTATTTTAGAAAAAATGATAATTGATATTTTTGAAGGTGTTAGACTTCAGTTTTTTATTTTTTGCAAAAAATTGAAAAAATTGAAATTTGTATGAGTTAGTCTTCAATCAAGGAATTTTTTGAGAAAATCATGAAAAATGAAGTATTGTGCTCATTTTAGAGAACTATTTTGGTATTTTTTAGAAAAAATGATAATTGATATTTTTGAAGGTGTTAGACTTCAGTTTTTTATTTTATGCAAAAAATAGGAAAAATAGAAATTTGTATGTGTTAGTCTTCAATCACGGAGTTTTTTGAGAAAAACATGAAAAATGAAGTATTTTGCTAATTTTAGAGAACTATTTTGGTCTATTTTAGAAAAAATGATAATTGATATTTTGGAAGGTGTTAGACTTCAGTGTTTTATATTTTGCAAAAAATTGGAAAAATTGAAATTTGTATGTGTTAGTCTTCAATCACGAAGTTTTTTGAGAAAAACATGAAAAATGAAGTATTTTGCTCATTTTAGAGAACTATTTTGGACTCTTTTAGAAAAAATGATAATTGATATTTTTGAAGGTGTTAGACTTCAGTTTTTGATTTTATGATAAAAATAGGAAAAATAGAAATTTGTATGTGTTAGTCTTCAATCCCGGAGTGTTTTGAGAAAAACATGAAAAATGAAGTATTTTGCTCATTTTAGAGAACTATTTTGGACTCTTTTAGAAAAAATGATAATTGATATTTTTGAAGGTGTTAGACTTCAGTTTTTGATTTTTTGCAAAAAATAGGCAAAATAGAAATTTGTATGTGTTTGTGTTCAATCACGAAGTTTTTTGAGAAAAACATGAAAAATGAAGTATTTTGCTCATTTTAGAGAACTATTTTGGACTCTTTTAGAAAAAAATGATAATTGATATTTTTGAAGGTGTTAGACTTCAATTTTTGATTTTATGCAGAAAATAGGAAAAATAGAAATTTGTTAGTCTTCAATCCCGGAGTTTTTTAAGAAAAACATGAAAAATAAAGTATTTTGCTCATTTTAGAGAACTATTTTGGTCTTTTTTAGAAAAAATGCTAATTGATATTTTTGAAGGTGTTAGACTTCAGTTTTTGATTTTTTGCAAAAAAATAGGCAAAATAGAAATTTGTATGTGTTAGTCTTCAATCCCGGAGTGTTTTGAGAAAAACATGAAAAATGAAGTATTTTGCTCATTTTAGAGAACTATTTTGGTCTATTTTAGAAAAAATGATAATTGATATTTTTGAAGGTGTTAGACTTCAGTTTTTGATTTTATGATAAAAATAGGAAAAATAGAAATTTGTATGTGTTAGTCTTCAATCCCGGAGTGTTTTGAGAAAAACATGAAAAATGAAGTATTTTGCTCATTTTAGAGAACTATTTTGGTCTATTTTAGAAAAAATGATAATTGATATTTTTGAAGGTGTTAGACTTCAGTTTTTTTTTTTTTTGCAAAAAATTGGAAAAATTGAAATTTGTATGAGTTAGTCTTCAATCAAGGAATTTTTTGAGAAAATCAAGAAAAATGAAGTATTTTGCTCATTTTAGAGAACTATTTTGGTCTTTTTTAGAAAAAATTATAATTGATATTTTTGAAGGTGTTAGACTTCAGTTTTTGATTTTATGCAAAAAATAGGAAAAATAGAAATTTGTATGTGTTAGTCTTCAATCACGGAGTTTTTTGAGAAAAACATGAAAAATGAAGTATTTTGCTCATTTTAGAGAACTATTTTGGTCTATTTTAGAAAAAATGATAATTGATATTTTGGAAGGTGTTAGACTTCAGTGTTTTATATTTTGCAAAAAATTGGAAAAATTGAAATTTGTATGTGTTAGTCTTCAATCACGAAGTTTTTTGAGAAAAACATGAAAAATGAAGTATTTTGCTCATTTTAGAGAACTATTTTGGACTCTTTTAGAAAAAATGATAATTGATATTTTTGAAGGTGTTAGACTTCAGTTTTTGATTTTTTGCAAAAAATAGGCAAAATAGAAATTTGTATGTGTTAGTGTTCAATCACGAAGTTTTTTGAGAAAAACATGAAAAATGAAGTATTTTGCTCATTTTAGAGAACTATTTTGGACTCTTTTAGAAAAAAATGATAATTGATATTTTTGAAGGTGTTAGACTTCAATTTTTGATTTTATGCAGAAAATAGGAAAAATAGAAATTTGTTAGCCTTCAATCCCGGAGTTTTTTAAGAAAAACATGAAAAATAAAGTATTTTGCTCATTTTAGAGAACTATTTTGGTCTTTTTTAGAAAAAATGATAATTGATATTTTTGAAGGTGTTAGACTTCAGTTTTTTATTTTATGCTAAAAATAGGAAAAATAGAAATTTGTATGTGTTAGTCTTCAATCACGGAGTTTTTTGAGAAAAACATGAAAAATGAAGTATTTTGCTCATTTTAGAGAACTATTTTGGTCTATTTTAGAAAAAATGATAATTGATATTTTGGAAGGTGTTAGACTTCAGTGTTTTATATTTTGCAAAAAATTGGAAAAATTGAAATTTGTATGTGTTAGTCTTCAATCACGAAGTTTTTTGAGAAAAACATGAAAAATGAAGTATTTTGCTCATTTTAGAGAACTATTTTGGACTCTTTTAGAAAAAATGATAATTGATATTTTTGAAGGTGTTAGACTTCAGTTTTTGATTTTATGATAAAAATAGGAAAAATAGAAATTTGTATGTGTTAGTCTTCAATCCCGGAGTGTTTTGAGAAAAACATGAAAAATGAAGTATTTTGCTCATTTTAGAGAACTATTTTGGACTCTTTTAGAAAAAATGATAATTGATATTTTTGAAGGTGTTAGACTTCAGTTTTTGATTTTTTGCAAAAAATAGGCAAAATAGAAATTTGTATGTGTTTGTGTTCAATCACGAAGTTTTTTGAGAAAAACATGAAAAATGAAGTATTTTGCTCATTTTAGAGAACTATTTTGGACTCTTTTAGAAAAAAATGATAATTGATATTTTTGAAGGTGTTAGACTTCAATTTTTGATTTTATGCAGAAAATAGGAAAAATAGAAATTTGTTAGTCTTCAATCCCGGAGTTTTTTAAGAAAAACATGAAAAATAAAGTATTTTGCTCATTTTAGAGAACTATTTTGGTCTTTTTTAGAAAAAATGCTAATTGATATTTTTGAAGGTGTTAGACTTCAGTTTTTGATTTTTTGCAAAAAATAGGCAAAATAGAAATTTGTATGTGTTAGTCTTCAATCCCGGAGTGTTTTGAGAAAAACATGAAAAATGAAGTATTTTGCTCATTTTAGAGAACTATTTTGGTCTATTTTAGAAAAAATGATAATTGATATTTTTGAAGGTGTTAGACTTCAGTTTTTGATTTTATGATAAAAATAGGAAAAATAGAAATTTGTATGTGTTAGTCTTCAATCCCGGAGTGTTTTGAGAAAAACATGAAAAATGAAGTATTTTGCTCATTTTAGAGAACTATTTTGGTCTATTTTAGAAAAAATGATAATTGATATTTTTGAAGGTGTTAGACTTCAGTGTTTTATATTTTGCAAAAAATTGGAAAAATTGAAATTTGTATGTGTTAGTCTTCAATCACGAAGTTTTTTGAGAAAAACATGAAAAATGAAGTATTTTGCTCATTTTAGAGAACTATTTTGGACTCTTTTAGAAAAAATGATAATTGATATTTTTGAAGGTGTTAGACTTCAGTTTTTGATTTTATGATAAAAATAGGAAAAATAGAAATTTGTATGTGTTAGTCTTCAATCCCGGAGTGTTTTGAGAAAAACATGAAAAATGAAGTATTTTGCTCATTTTAGAGAACTATTTTGGACTCTTTTAGAAAAAATGATAATTGATATTTTTGAAGGTGTTAGACTTCAGTTTTTGATTTTTTGCAAAAAATAGGCAAAATAGAAATTTGTATGTGTTTGTGTTCAATCACGAAGTTTTTTGAGAAAAACATGAAAAATGAAGTATTTTGCTCATTTTAGAGAAGTATTTTGGACTATTTTAGAAAAAAATGATAATTGATATTTTTGAAGGTGTTAGACTTCAATTTTTGATTTTATGCAGAAAATAGGAAAAATAGAAATTTGTTAGTCTTCAATCCCGGAGTTTTTTAAGAAAAACATGAAAAATAAAGTATTTTGCTCATTTTAGAGAACTATTTTGGTCTTTTTTAGAAAAAATGCTAATTGATATTTTTGAAGGTGTTAGACTTCAGTTTTTGATTTTTTGCAAAAAATAGGCAAAATAGAAATTTGTATGTGTTAGTCTTCAATCCCGGAGTGTTTTGAGAAAAACATGAAAAATGAAGTATTTTGCTCATTTTAGAGAACTATTTTGGTCTATTTTAGAAAAAATGATAATTGATATTTTTGAAGGTGTTAGACTTCAGTTTTTGATTTTATGATAAAAATAGGAAAAATAGAAATTTGTATGTGTTAGTCTTCAATCCCGGAGTGTTTTGAGAAAAACATGAAAAATGAAGTATTTTGCTCATTTTAGAGAACTATTTTGGTCTATTTTAGAAAAAATGATAATTGATATTTTTGAAGGTGTTAGACTTCAGTTTTTTTTTTTTTGCAAAAAATTGGAAAAATTGAAATTTGTATGAGTTAGTCTTCAATCAAGGAATTTTTTGAGAAAATCAAGAAAAATGAAGTATTTTGCTCATTTTAGAGAACTATTTTGGTCTTTTTTAGAAAAAATGATAATTGATATTTTTGAAGGTGTTAGACTTCAGTTTTTGATTTTATGCAAAAAATAGGAAAAATAGAAATTTGTATGTGTTAGTCTTCAATCACGGAGTTTTTTGAGAAAAACATGAAAAATGAAGTATTTTGCTCATTTTAGAGAACTATTTTGGTCTATTTTAGAAAAAATGATAATTGATATTTTGGAAGGTGTTAGACTTCAGTGTTTTATATTTTGCAAAAAATTGGAAAAATTGAAATTTGTATGTGTTAGTCTTCAATCACGAAGTTTTTTGAGAAAAACATGAAAAATGAAGTATTTTGCTCATTTTAGAGAACTATTTTGGACTCTTTTAGAAAAAATGATAATTGATATTTTTGAAGGTGTTAGACTTCAGTTTTTGATTTTTTGCAAAAAATAGGCAAAATAGAAATTTGTATGTGTTAGTGTTCAATCACGAAGTTTTTTGAGAAAAACATGAAAAATGAAGTATTTTGCTCATTTTAGAGAACTATTTTGGACTCTTTTAGAAAAAAATGATAATTGATATTTTTGAAGGTGTTAGACTTCAATTTTTGATTTTATGCAGAAAATAGGAAAAATAGAAATTTGTTAGCCTTCAATCCCGGAGTTTTTTAAGAAAAACATGAAAAATAAAGTATTTTGCTCATTTTAGAGAACTATTTTGGTCTTTTTTAGAAAAAATGATAATTGATATTTTTGAAGGTGTTACACTTCAGTTTTTTATTTTATGCAAAAAATAGGAAAAATAGAAATTTGTATGTGTTAGTCTTCAATCACGGAGTTTTTTGAGAAAAACATGAAAAATGAAGTATTTTGCTCATTTTAGAGAACTATTTTGGTCTATTTTAGAAAAAATGATAATTGATATTTTGGAAGGTGTTAGACTTCAATGTTTTATATTTTGCAAAAAATTGGAAAAATTGAAATTTGTATGTGTTAGTCTTCAATCACGAAGTTTTTTGAGAAAAACATGAAAAATGAAGTATTTTGCTCATTTTAGAGAACTATTTTGGACTCTTTTAGAAAAAATGATAATTGATATTTTTGAAGGTGTTAGACTTCAGTTTTTGATTTTATGATAAAAATAGGAAAAATAGAAATTTGTATGTGTTAGTCTTCAATCCCGGAGTGTTTTGAGAAAAACATGAAAAAAGAAGTATTTTGCTCATTTTAGAGAACTATTTTGGACTCTTTTAGAAAAAATGGTAATTGATATTTTTGAAGGTGTTAGACTTCAGTTTTTGATTTTTTGCAAAAAATAGGCAAAATAGAAATTTGTATGTGTTTGTGTTCAATCACGAAGTTTTTTGAGAAAAACATGAAAAATGAAGTATTTTGCTCATTTTAGAGAACTATTTTGGACTCTTTTAGAAAAAAATGATAATTGATATTTTTGAAGGTGTTAGACTTCAATTTTTGATTTTATGCAGAAAATAGGAAAAATAGAAATTTGTTAGTCTTCAATCCCGGAGTTTTTTAAGAAAAACATGAAAAATAAAGTATTTTGCTCATTTTAGAGAACTATTTTGGTCTTTTTTAGAAAAAATGCTAATTGATATTTTTGAAGGTGTTAGACTTCAGTTTTTGATTTTTTGCAAAAAATAGGCAAAATAGAAATTTGTATGTGTTAGTCTTCAATCCCGGAGTGTTTTGAGAAAAACATGAAAAATGAAGTATTTTGCTCATTTTAGAGAACTATTTTGGTCTATTTTAGAAAAAATGATAATTGATATTTTTGAAGGTGTTAGACTTCAGTTTTTGATTTTATGATAAAAATAGGAAAAATAGAAATTTGTATGTGTTAGTCTTCAATCCCGGAGTGTTTTGAGAAAAACATGAAAAATGAAGTATTTTGCTCATTTTAGAGAACTATTTTGGTCTATTTTAGAAAAAATGATAATTGATATTTTTGAAGGTGTTAGACTTCAGTGTTTTATATTTTGCAAAAAATTGGAAAAATTGAAATTTGTATGTGTTAGTCTTCAATCACGAAGTTTTTTGAGAAAAACATGAAAAATGAAGTATTTTGCTCATTTTAGAGAACTATTTTGGACTCTTTTAGAAAAAATGATAATTGATATTTTTGAAGGTGTTAGACTTCAGTTTTTGATTTTATGATAAAAATAGGAAAAATAGAAATTTGTATGTGTTAGTCTTCAATCCCGGAGTGTTTTGAGAAAAACATGAAAAATGAAGTATTTTGCTCATTTTAGAGAACTATTTTGGACTCTTTTAGAAAAAATGATAATTGATATTTTTGAAGGTGTTAGACTTCAGTTTTTGATTTTTTGCAAAAAATAGGCAAATTAGAAATTTGTATGTGTTTGTGTTCAATCACGAAGTTTTTTGAGAAAAACATGAAAAATGAAGTATTTTGCTCATTTTAGAGAACTATTTTGGACTATTTTAGAAAAAAATGATAATTGATATTTTTGAAGGTGTTAGACTTCAATTTTTGATTTTATGCAGAAAATAGGAAAAATAGAAATTTGTTAGTCTTCAATCCCGGAGTTTTTTAAGAAAAACATGAAAAATAAAGTATTTTGCTCATTTTAGAGAACTATTTTGGTCTTTTTTAGAAAAAATGCTAATTGATATTTTTGAAGGTGTTAGACTTCAGTTTTTGATTTTTTGCAAAAAATAGGCAAAATAGAAATTTGTATGTGTTAGTCTTCAATCCCGGAGTGTTTTGAGAAAAACATGAAAAATGAAGTATTTTGCTCATTTTAGAGAACTATTTTGGTCTATTTTAGAAAAAATGATAATTGATATTTTTGAAGGTGTTAGACTTCAGTTTTTGATTTTATGATAAAAATAGGAAAAATAGAAATTTGTATGTGTTAGTCTTCAATCCCGGAGTGTTTTGAGAAAAACATGAAAAATGAAGTATTTTTGCTCATTTTAGAGAACTATTTTGGTCTATTTTAGAAAAAATGATAATTGATATTTTTGAAGGTGTTAGACTTCAGTTTTTTTTTTTTTGCAAAAAATTGGAAAAATTGAAATTTGTATGAGTTAGTCTTCAATCAAGGAATTTTTTGAGAAAATCAAGAAAAATGAAGTATTTTGCTCATTTTAGAGAACTATTTTGGTCTTTTTTAGAAAAAATGATAATTGATATTTTTGAAGGTGTTAGACTTCAGTTTTTGATTTTATGCAAAAAATAGGAAAAATAGAAATTTGTATGTGTTAGTCTTCAATCACGGAGTTTTTTGAGAAAAACATGAAAAATGAAGTATTTTGCTCATTTTAGAGAACTATTTTGGTCTATTTTAGAAAAAATGATAATTGATATTTTGGAAGGTGTTAGACTTCAGTGTTTTATATTTTGCAAAAAATTGGAAAAATTGAAATTTGTATGTGTTAGTCTTCAATCACGAAGTTTTTTGAGAAAAACATGAAAAATGAAGTATTTTGCTCATTTTAGAGAACTATTTTGGACTCTTTTAGAAAAAATGATAATTGATATTTTTGAAGGTGTTAGACTTCAGTTTTTGATTTTTTGCAAAAAATAGGCAAAATAGAAATTTGTATGTGTTAGTGTTCAATCACGAAGTTTTTTGAGAAAAACATGAAAAATGAAGTATTTTGCTCATTTTAGAGAACTATTTTGGACTCTTTTAGAAAAAAATGATAATTGATATTTTTGAAGGTGTTAGACTTCAATTTTTGATTTTATGCAGAAAATAGGAAAAATAGAAATTTGTTAGCCTTCAATCCCGGAGTTTTTTAAGAAAAACATGAAAAATAAAGTATTTTGCTCATTTTAGAGAACTATTTTGGTCTTTTTTAGAAAAAATGATAATTGATATTTTTGAAGGTGTTACACTTCAGTTTTTTATTTTATGCAAAAAATAGGAAAAATAGAAATTTGTATGTGTTAGTCTTCAATCACGGAGTTTTTTGAGAAAAACATGAAAAATGAAGTATTTTGCTCATTTTAGAGAACTATTTTGGTCTATTTTAGAAAAAATGATAATTGATATTTTGGAAGGTGTTAGACTTCAATGTTTTATATTTTGCAAAAAATTGGAAAAATTGAAATTTGTATGTGTTAGTCTTCAATCACGAAGTTTTTTGAGAAAAACATGAAAAATGAAGTATTTTGCTCATTTTAGAGAACTATTTTGGACTCTTTTAGAAAAAATGATAATTGATATTTTTGAAGGTGTTAGACTTCAGTTTTTGATTTTATGATAAAAATAGGAAAAATAGAAATTTGTATGTGTTAGTCTTCAATCCCGGAGTGTTTTGAGAAAAACATGAAAAATGAAGTATTTTGCTCATTTTAGAGAACTATTTTGGACTCTTTTAGAAAAAATGGTAATTGATATTTTTGAAGGTGTTAGACTTCAGTTTTTGATTTTTTGCAAAAAATAGGCAAAATAGAAATTTGTATGTGTTTGTGTTCAATCACGAAGTTTTTTGAGAAAAACATGAAAAATGAAGTATTTTGCTCATTTTAGAGAACTATTTTGGACTCTTTTAGAAAAAAATGATAAGTGATATTTTTGAAGGTGTTAGACTTCAATTTTTGATTTTATGCAGAAAATAGGAAAAATAGAAATTTGTTAGTCTTCAATCCCGGAGTTTTTTAAGAAAAACATGAAAAATAAAGTATTTTGCTCATTTTAGAGAACTATTTTGGTCTTTTTTAGAAAAAATGCTAATTGATATTTTTGAAGGTGTTAGACTTCAGTTTTTGATTTTTTGCAAAAAATAGGCAAAATAGAAATTTGTATGTGTTAGTCTTCAATCCCGGAGTGTTTTGAGAAAAACATGAAAAATGAAGTATTTTGCTCATTTTAGAGAACTATTTTGGTCTATTTTAGAAAAAATGATAATTGATATTTTTGAAGGTGTTAGACTTCAGTTTTTGATTTTATGATAAAAATAGGAAAAATAGAAATTTGTATGTGTTAGTCTTCAATCCCGGAGTGTTTTGAGAAAAACATGAAAAATGAAGTATTTTGCTCATTTTAGAGAACTATTTTGGTCTATTTTAGAAAAAATGATAATTGATATTTTTGAAGGTGTTAGACTTCAGTTTTTTTTTTTTTGCAAAAAATTGGAAAAATTGAAATTTGTATGAGTTAGTCTTCAATCAAGGAATTTTTTGAGAAAATCAAGAAAAATGAAGTATTTTGCTCATATTAGAGAACTATTTTGGTCTTTTTTAGAAAAAATTATAATTGATATTTTTGAAGGTGTTAGACTTCAGTTTTTGATTTTATGCAAAAAATAGGAAAAATAGAAATTTGTATGTGTTAGTCTTCAATCACGGAGTTTTCTGAGAAAAACATGAAAAATGAAGTATTTTGCTCATTTTAGAGAACTATTTTGGTCTATTTTAGAAAAAATGATAATTGATATTTTGGAAGGTGTTAGACTTCAGTGTTTTATATTTTGCAAAAAATTGGAAAAATTGAAATTTGTATGTGTTAGTCTTCAATCACGAAGTTTTTTGAGAAAAACATGAAAAATGAAGTATTTTGCTCATTTTAGAGAACTATTTTGGACTCTTTTAGAAAAAATGATAATTGATATTTTTGAAGGTGTTAGACTTCAGTTTTTGATTTTTTGCAAAAAATAGGCAAAATAGAAATTTGTATGTGTTAGTGTTCAATCACGAAGTTTTTTGAGAAAAACATGAAAAATGAAGTATTTTGCTCATTTTAGAGAACTATTTTGGACTCTTTTAGAAAAAAATGATAATTGATATTTTTGAAGGTGTTAGACTTCAATTTTTGATTTTATGCAGAAAATAGGAAAAATAGAAATTTGTTAGCCTTCAATCCCGGAGTTTTTTAAGAAAAACATGAAAAATAAAGTATTTTGCTCATTTTAGAGAACTATTTTGGTCTTTTTTAGAAAAAATGATAATTGATATTTTTGAAGGTGTTAGACTTCAGTTTTTTATTTTTTGCAAAAAATAGGCAAAATAGAAATTTGTATGTGTTAGTCTTCAATCACGGAGTTTTTTGAGAAAAACATGAAAAATGAAGTATTTTGCTCATTTTAGAGAACTATTTTGGACTCTTTTAGAAAAAAATGATAATTGATATTTTTGAAGGTGTTAGACTTCAGTTTTTGATTTTATGCAAAAAATAGGAAAAATAGAAATTTGTTAGTCTTCAATCCCGGAGTTTTTTAAGAAAAACATGAAAAATAAAGTATTTTGCTCATTTTAGAGAACTATTTTGGTCTTTTTTAGAAAAAATGATAATTCATATTTTTGAAGGTGTTAGAGTTCAGTTTTTGATTTTTTGCAAAAAATAGGAAAAATAGAAATTTGTATGTGTTAGTCTTCAATCACGAAGTTTTTTGAGAAAAACATGAAAAATGAAGTATTTTGCTCATTTTAGAGAACTATTTTGGACTCTTTTAGAAAAAATGATAATTGATATTTTTGAAGGTGTTAGACTTCAGTTTTTGATTTTTTGCAAAAAATAGGCACAATAGAAATTTGTATGTGTTAGTGTTCAATCACGAAGTTTTTTTAGAAAAACATGAAAAATGAAGTATTTTGCTCATTTTAGAGAACTATTTTGCACTCTTTTAGAAAAAAATGATAATTGATATTTTTGAAGGTGTTAGACTTCAGTTTTTGATTTTGTGCAAAAAATAGGAAAAATAGAAATTTGTATGTGTTAGTCTTCAATCCCGGAATTTTTTGAGAAAAACATGAAAAATTATGTATTTTGCTCATTTTAGAGAACTATTTTGGCCTTTTTTAGAAAAAATGATAATTGATATTTTTGAAGGTGTTAGACTTCATTTTGTGATTTTTTGCAAAAAATAGGAAAAATAGAAATTTGTATGTGTTAATCTTCAATCACGAAGTTTTTTTAGAAAAACATGAAAAATGAAATATTTCGCTCATTTTAGAGAACTATTTTGGACTCTTTTAGAAAAAATGATAATTGATATTTTTGAAGGTGTTAGACTTAAGTTTTTGATTTTATGCAAAAAAATAGGAAAAATAGAAATTTGTATTTGTTAGTCTTCAATCACGGAATTTTTTGAGAAAAACATGAAAAATGAAGAATTTTGCTCATTTTAGAGAACTATTTTGGTCTTTTTTAGAAAAAATGATAATTGATATTTTTGAAGGTGTTAGACTTCAGTTTTTGATTTTATGATAAAAATAGGAAAAATAGAAATTTGTATGTGTTAGTCTTCAATCCCGGAGTGTTTTGAGAAAAACATGAAAAATGAGGTATTTTGCTCATTTTAGAGAACTATTTTGGTCTATTTTAGAAAAAATGATAATTGATATTTTTGAAGGTGTTAGACTTCAGTTTTTTATTTTTTGCAAAAAATTGGAAAAATTGAAATTTGTATGAGTTAGTCTTCAATCAAGGAATTTTTTTAGAAAATCATGAAAAATGAAGTATTTTGCTCATTTTAGAGAACTATTTTGGTATTTTTTAGAAAAAATGATAATTGATATTTTTGAAGGTGTTAGACTTCAGTTTTTTATTTTATGCAAAAAATAGGAAAAATAGAAATTTGTATGTGTTAGTCTTCAATCACGGAGTTTTTTGAGAAAAACATGAAAAATGAAGTATTTTGCTCATTTTAGAGAACTATTTTGGTCTATTTTAGAAAAAATGATAATTGATATTTTGGAAGGTGTTAGACTTCAGTGTTTTATATTTTGCAAAAAATTGGAAAAATTGAAATTTGTATGTGTTAGTCTTCAATCACGAAGTTTTTTGAGAAAAACATGAAAAATGAAGTATTTTGCTCATTTTAGAGAACTATTTTGGACTCTTTTAGAAAAAATGATAATTGATATTTTTGAAGGTGTTAGACTTCAGTTTTTGATTTTATGATAAAAATAGGAAAAATAGAAATTTGTATGTGTTAGTCTTCAATCCCGGAGTGTTTTGAGAAAAACATGAAAAATGAAGTATTTTGCTCATTTTAGAGAACTATTTTGGACTCTTTTAGAAAAAATGATAATTGATATTTTTGAAGGTGTTAGACTTCAGTTTTTGATTTTTTGCAAAAAATAGGCAAAATAGAAATTTGTATGTGTTAGTGTTCAATCACGAAGTTTTTTGAGAAAAACATGAAAAATGAAGTATTTTGCTCATTTTAGAGAACTATTTTGGACTCTTTTAGAAAAAAATGATAATTGATATTTTTGAAGGTGTTAGACTTCAATTTTTGATTTTATGCAGAAAATAGGAAAAATAGAAATTTGTTAGTCTTCAATCCCGGAGTTTTTTAAGAAAAACATGAAAAATAAAGTATTTTGCTCATTTTAGAGAACTATTTTGGTCTTTTTTAGAAAAAATGCTAATTGATATTTTTGAAGGTGTTAGACTTCAGTTTTAATTTTTTGCAAAAAATAGGCAAAATAGAAATTTGTATGTGTTAGTCTTCAATCCCGGAGTGTTTTGAGAAAAACATGAAAAATGAAGTATTTTGCTCATTTTAGAGAACTATTTTGGTCTATTTTAGAAAAAATGATAATTGATATTTTTGAAGGTGTTAGACTTCAGTTTTTGATTTTATGATAAAAATAGGAAAAATAGAAATTTTTATGTGTTAGTCTTCAATCCCGGAGTGTTTTGAGAAAAACATGAAAAATGAAGTATTTTGCTCATTTTAGAGAACTATTTTGGTCTATTTTAGAAAAAATGATAATTGATATTTTTGAAGGTGTTAGACTGCAGTTTTTTTTTTTTTGCAAAAAATTGGAAAATTTGAAATTTGTATGTGTTAGTCTTCAATCACGAAGTTTTTTGAGAAAAACATGAAAAATGAAGTATTTTGCTCATTTTAGAGAACTATTTTGGACTCTTTTAGAAAAAATGATAATTGATATTTTTGAAGGTGTTAGACTTCAGTTTTTGATTTTTTGCAAAAAATAGGCAAAATAGAAATTTGTATGTGTTAGTGTTCAATCACGAAGTTTTTTGAGAAAAACATGAAAAATGAAGTATTTTGCTCATTTTAGAGAACTATTTTGGACTCTTTTAGAAAAAAATGATAATTGATATTTTTGAAGGTGTTAGACTTCAATTTTTGATTTTATGCAGAAAATAGGAAAAATAGAAATTTGTTAGTCTTCAATCCCGGAGTTTTTTAAGAAAAACATGAAAAATAAAGTATTTTGCTCATTTTAGAGAACTATTTTGGTCTTTTTTAGAAAAAATGATAATTGATATTTTTGAAGGTGTTAGACTTCAGTTTTTGATTTTATGCAGAAAATAGGAAAAAAAGAAATTTGTTAGTCTTCAATCCCGGAGTTTTTTAAGAAAAACATGAAAAATGAAGTATTTTGCTCATTTTAGAGAACTATTTTGGTCTTTTTTAGAAAAAATGATAATTGATATTTTTGAAGATGTTAGACTTCAGTTTTTGATTTTATGCAAAAAATAGGAAAAATAGAAATTTGTATGTGTTAGTCTTCAATCCCGGAGTTTTTCGAGGAAAACATGAAAAATGAAGTATTTTGCTCATTTTAGAGAACTATTTTGGACTCTTTTAGAAAAAAATGATAATTGATATTTTGAAGGTGTTAGACTTCAATTTTTGATTTTATGCAGAAAATAGGAAAAAAAGAAATTTGTTAGTCTTCAATCCCGGAGTTTTTTAAGAAAAACATGAAAAATGAAGTATTTTGCTCATTTTAGAGAACTATTTTGGTCTTTTTTAGAAAAAATGATAATTGATATTTTTGAAGATGTTAGACTTCAGTTTTTGATTTTTTGCAAAAAATAGGCAAAATAGAAATTTGTATGTGTTAGTCTTCAATCACGAAGTTTTTTGAGAAAAACATGAAAAATGAAGTATTTTGCTCATTTTAGAGAACTATTTTGGACTCTTTTAGAAAAAAATGATAATTGATATTTTTGAAGGTGTTAGACTTCAATTTTTGATTTTATGCAGAAAATAGGAAAAATAGAAATTTGTTAGTCTTCAATCCCGGAGTTTTTTAAGAAAAACATGAAAAATAAAGTATTTTGCTCATTTTAGAGAACTATTTTGGTCTTTTTTAGAAAAAATGATAATTGATATTTTTGAAGGTGTTAGACTTCAGTTTTTGATTTTTTGCAAAAAATAGGAAAAATAGAAATTTGTATGTGTTATTCTTCAATCACGAAGTTTTTTGAGAAAAACATGAAAAATGAAGTATTTTGCTCATTTTAGAGAACTATTTTGGACTCTTTTAGAAAAAATGATAATTGATATTTTTGAAGGTGTTAGACTTCAGTTTTTGATTTTTTGCAAAAAATAGGCACTATAGAAATTTGTATGTGTTAGTGTTCAATCACGAAGTTTTTTTAGAAAAACATGAAAAATGAAGTATTTTGCTCATTTTAGAGAACTATTTTGCACTCTTTTAGAAAAAAATGATAATTGATATTTTTGAAGGTGTTAGACTTCAGTTTTTGATTTTGTGCAAAAAATAGGAAAAATAGAAATTTGTATGTGTTAGTCTTCAATCCCGGAATTTTTTGAGAAAAACATGAAAAATTATGTATTTTGCTCATTTTAGAGAACTATTTTGGCCTTTTTTCGAAAAAATGATAATTGATATTTTTGAAGGTGTTAGACTTCATTTTGTGATTTTTTGCAAAAAATAGGAAAAATAGAAATTTGTATGTGTTAATCTTCAATCACGAAGTTTTTTTAGAAAAACATGAAAAATGAAATATTTCGCTCATTTTAGAGAACTATTTTGGACTCTTTTAGAAAAAATGATAATTGATATTTTTGAAGGTGTTAGCCTTAAGTTTTTGATTTTATGCAAAAAATAGGAAAAATAGAAATTTGTATGTGTTAGTCTTCAATCACGGAATTTTTTGAGAAAAACATGAAAAATGAAGAATTTTGCTCATTTTAGAGAACTATTTTGGTCTTTTTTAGAAAAAATGATAATTGATATTTTTGAAGGTGTTAGACTTCTGTTTTTGATTTTATGCAAAAAATAGGAAAAATAGAAATTTGTATGTGTTAGTCTTCAATCCCGGAGTTTTTTGAGAAAAACATGAAAAATGAAGTATTTTGCTCATTTTAGAGAACTATTTTGGACTCTTTTAGAAAAAATGATAATTGATATTTTTGAAGGTGTTAGACTTCAGTTTTTGATTTTTTGCAAAAAATAGGCAAAATAGAAATTTGTATGTGTTAGTGTTCAATCACGAAGTTTTTTGAGAAAAACATGAAAAATGAAGTATTTTGCTCATTTTAGAGAACTATTTTGGACTCTTTTAGAAAAAAATGATAATTGATATTTTTGAAGGTGTTAGACTTCAATTTTTGATTTTATGCAGAAAATAGGAAAAATAGAAATTTGTTAGTCTTCAATCCCGGAGTTTTTTAAGAAAAACATGAAAAATAAAGTATTTTGCTCATTTTAGAGAACTATTTTGGTCTTTTTTAGAAAAAATGATAATTGATATTTTTGAAGGTGTTAGACTTCAATTTTTGATTTTATGCAGAATATAGGAAAAATAGAAATTTGTATGTGTTAGTCTTCAATCCCGGAGTTTTTTAAGAAAAACATGAAAAATAAAGTATTTTGCTCATTTTAGAGAACTATTTTGGTCTTTTTTAGAAAAAATGCTAATTGATATTTTTGAAGGTGTTAGACTTCAGTTTTTGATTTTTTGCAAAAAATAGGCAAAATAGAAATTTGTATGTGTTAGTCTTCAATCACGGAGTTTTTTGAGAAAAACATGAAAAATGAAGTATTTTGCTCATTTTAGAGAACTATTTTGGACTCTTTTAGAAAAAAATGATAATTGATATTTTTGAAGGTGTTAGACTTCAATTTTTGATTTTATGCAGAAAATAGGAAAAATAGAAATTTGTTAGTCTTCAATCCCGGAGTTTTTTAAGAAAAACATGAAAAATGAAGTATTTTGCTCATTTTAGAGAACTATTTTTGTCTTTTTTAGAAAAAATGATAATTGATATTTTTGAAGATGTTAGACTTCAGTTTTTGATTTTTTGCAAAAAAATAGGCAAAATTGAAATTTGTATGTGTTAGTCTTCAATCACGAAGTTTTTTGAGAAAAACATGAAAAATGAAGTATTTTGCTCATTTTAGAGAACTATTTTGGACTCTTTTAGAAAAAAATGATAATTGATATTTTTGAAGGTGTTAGACTTCAATTTTTGATTTTATGCAGAAAATAGGAAAAATAGAAATTTGTTAGTCTTCAATCCCGGAGTTTTTCAAGAAAAACATGAAAAATAAAGTATTTTGCTCATTTTAGAGAACTATTTTGGTCTTTTTTAGAAAAAATGATAATTGATATTTTTGAAGGTGTTAGACTTCAGTTTTTGATTTTTTGCAAAATATAGGCAAAATAGAAATTTGTATGTGTTAGTCTTCAATCACGAAGTTTTTTGAGAAAAACATGAAAAATGAAGTATTTTGCTCATTTTAGAGAACTATTTTGGTCTTTTTTAGAAAAAATGAAAATTGATATTTTTGAAGGTGTTAGACTTCAGTTTTTATTTTTTTGCAAAAAATAGGCAAAATAGAAATTTGTATGTGTTAGTCTTCAATCACGAAGTTTTTTGAGAAAAACATGAAAAATGAAGTATTTTGCTCATTTTAGAGAACTATTTTGGACTCTTTTAGAAAAAAATGATAACTGATATTTTTGAAGGTGTTAGACTTCAGTTTTTGATTTTATGCCAAAAATAGGAAAAATAGAAATTTGTTAGTCTTCAATCCCGCATTTTTTTAAGAAAAACATGAAAAATAAAGTATTTTGCTCATTTTAGAGAACTATTTTGGTCTTTTTTAGAAAAAATGATAATTGATATTTTTGAAGGTGTTAGACTTCAGTTTTTTATTTTTTGAAAAAAATTGGAAAAATTGAAATTTGTATGTGTTAGTATTCAATCACGGAATTTTTTGAGAAAAACAAGAAAAATGATGTATTTTGCTAATTTTAGAGAACTATTTTGGTCTTTTTTAGAAAAAATGATAATTGATATTTTTGAAGGTGTTAGACTTAAGTTTTTGATTTTATGCAGAAAATAGGAAAAATAGAAATTTGTTAGTCTTCAATCCCGGAGTTTTTCAAGAAAAACATGAAAAATAAAGTATTTTGCTCATTTTAGAGAACTATTTTGGTCTTTTTTAGAAAAAATGATAATTGATATTTTTGAAGGTGTTAGACTTCAGTTTCTGATTTTTTGCACAAAATAGGAAAAATAGAAATTTGTATGTGTTAGTCTTCAATCACGAAGCTTTTTGAGAAAAACATGAAAAATGAAGTATTTTGCTCATTTTAGAGAACTATTTTGGACTCTTTTCGAAAAAATGATAATTGATATTTTTGAAGGTGTTAGGCTTCAGTTTTTCATTTTTTGCAAAAAATAGGCAAAATAGAAATTTGTATGTGTTAGTCTTCAATCACGAAGTTTTTTTAGAAAAACATGAAAAATGAAGTATTTTGCTCATTTTAGAGAACTATTTTGGAATCTTTTAGAAAAAAATGATAATTGATATTTTTGAAGGTGTTAGACTTCAGTTTCTGATTTTTTGCACAAAATAGGAAAAATAGAAATTTGTATGTGTTAGTCTTCAATCACGAAGTTTTTTGAGAAAAACAAGAAAAATGAAGTACTTTGCTCATTTTAGAGAACTATTTTGGACTCTTTTAGAAAAAATGATAATTGATATTTTTGAAGGTGTTAGACTTCAGTTTTTAATTTTTTGCAAAAAATAGGCAAAATAGAAATTTGTATGTGTTAGTCTTCAATCACGTAATTTTTTGAGAAAAACATGAAAAATGAAGTATTGTGCTCAGTTTTGAGAACTATTTTGGTCCTTTTTAGAAAAAATGATAATTGATATTTTTGAGGGTGTTAGACTTCAGTTTTTGATTTTATGAAAAAATAAGAAAAATAGAAATTTGTATGTGTTAGTCTTCAGTCCCGGAGTTTTTTGAGAAAAACATGAAAAATGAAGTATTTTGCTCATTTTAGAGAACTATTTTGGTCTATTTTAGAAAAAATGATAATTGATATTTTTGAAGGTGTTAGACTTCAGTTTTTTATATTTTGCAAAAAATTGGAAAAATTGAAATTTGTATGTGTTAGTCTTCAATCACGAAGTTTTTTGAGAAAAACATGAAAAATGAAGTATTTTGCTCATTTTAGAGAACTATTTTGGACTCTTTTAGAAAAAATGAATAATTGATATTTTTGAAGGTGTTAGACTTCAGTTTTTGATTTTATGCAGAAAATAGGAAAAATAGAAATTTGTTAGTCTTCAATCACGAAGTTTTTTGAGAAAAAAATGAAAAATGAAGTATTTTGCTCATTTTAGAGAACTATTTTGGTCTTTTTTAGAAAAAATGAAAATTGATATTTTTGAAGGTGTTAGACTTCAGTTTTAAATTTTTTGCAAAAAATAGGCAAAATAGAAATTTGTATGTGTTAGTCTTCAATCACGAAGTTTTTTGAGAAAAACATGAAAAATGAATTATTTTGCTCATTTTAGAGAACTATTTTGGACTCTTTTAGAAAAAAATGATAATTGATATTTTTGAAGGTGTTAGACTTCAGTTTTTGATTTTATGCCAAAAATAGGAAAAATAGAAATTTGTTAGTCTTCAATCCCGCATTTTTTTAAGAAAAACATGAAAAATAAAGTATTTTGCTCATTTTAGAGAACTATTTTGGTCTTTTTTAGAAAAAATGATAATTGATATTTTTGAAGGTGTTAGACTTCAGTTTTTTATTTTTTGAAAAAAATTGGAAAAATTGAAATTTGTATGTGTTAGTCTTCAATCACGAAGTTTTTTGAGAAAAACATGAAAAATGTAGTATTTTGCTCATTTTAGAGAACTATTTTTGTCTCTTTTATAAAAAAATGATTATTGATATTTTTGAAGGTGTTAGACTTCAGTTTTTGATTTTATGCAGAAAATAGGAAAAATAGAAATTTGTTAGTCTTCAATCCCGGAGTTTTTTAAGAAAAACATGAAAAATAAAGTATTTTGCTCATTTTAGAGAACTATTTTGGTCTTTTTTAGAAAAAATGATAATTGATATTTTTGAAGGTGTTAGATTTCAGTTTTTGATTTTTTGCCTAAAATAGGAATAATAGAAATTTGTATGTATTAGTCTTCAGTCCCGGAATTCATTGAGAAAAACAAGAAAAATGAAGTATTTTGCTCATTTTAGTGAACTATTTTGGTCTATTATAGAAAAAATGATAATTGATATTTTTGAAGGTGTTAGACTTCAGTTTTTGATTTTATGCAAAAAATAGGCAAAATAGAAATTTGTATGTGTTAGTCTTCAATCACGAAGTTTTTTGAGAAAAACATGAAAAATGAATTATTTTGCTCATTTTAGAGAACTATTTTGGACTCTTTTAGAAAAAAATGATAATTGATATTTTTGAAGGTGTTAGACTTCAGTTTTTGATTTTATGCCAAAAATAGGAAAAATAGAAATTTGTTAGTCTTCAATCCCGCATTTTTTTAAGAAAAACATGAAAAATAAAGTATTTCGCTCATTTTAGAGAACTATTTTGGTCTTTTTTAGAAAAAATGATAATTGATATTTTTGAAGGTGTTAGACTTCAGTTTTTTATTTTTTGAAAAAAATTGGAAAAATTGAAATTTGTATGTGTTAGTCTTCAATCACGAAGTTTTTTGAGAAAAACATGAAAAATGAAGTATTTTGCTCATTTTAGAGAACTATTTTGGTCTCTTTTATAAAAAAATGATTATTGATATTTTTGAAGGTGTTAGACTTCAGTTTTTGATTTAATGCAGAAAATAGGAAAAATAGAAATTTGTTAGTCTTCAATCCCGGAGTTTTTTAGAAAAACATGAAAAATGAAGTATTTTGCTCATTTTAGAGAACTATTTTGGTCATTTTTAGAAAAAATGATAATTGATATTTTTGAAGGTGTTAGACTTCAGTTTTTTATTTTTTACAAAAAATAGGAAAAATATAAATTTGTATGTGTTAGTCTTCAATCACGAAGTTTTTTGAGAAAAACATGAAAAATGAAGGATTTTGCTAATTTTAGAGAACTATTTTGGACTCTTTTAGAAAAAATGATAATTGATATTTTTGAAGGTGTTAGACTTCAGTTTTTGATTTTTTGCCAAAAATAGGCAAGATAGAAATTTGTATGTGTTAGTCTTCAATCACGAAGTTTTTTGAGAAAAACATGAAAAATGAAGTATTTTGCTCATTTTAGAGAACTATTTTGGACTCTTTTAGAAAAAAATGATAATTGATATTTTTGAAGGTGTTAGACTTCAGTTTTTTATTTTATGCAAAAAATAGGAAAAATAGAAATTTGTATGTGTTAGTCTTCAATCACGAAGTTTTTTGAGAAAAACATGAAAAATGAAGTATTTTGCTCATTTTTGAGAACTATTTTGGACACTTTTAGAAAAAATGATAATTGATATTTTTGAAGGTGTTAGACTTAAGTTTTTGATTTTTTGCAAAAATTGGAAAAATAGAAATTTGTATGTGTTAGTCTTCAATCACGGAATTTTTTGAGAAAAAAATTAAAAATGAAGTATTTTGCTCATTTTAGAGAACTATCTTGGTCCTTTTTAGAAAAAATGATAATTGATATTTTTGAGCGTGTTAGACTTCAATTTTTGTTTTTTGCAAAAAATTCGAATAATAGAAATTTGTATGTGTTAGCCTCAATCACCGAATTTTTTGAGAAAAACATGAAAAATGAAGTATTTTGCTCATTTTAGAGAACTATTTTGGACTCTTTTAGAAACAATGATAATTGATATTTTTGAAGGTGTTAGACTTAAGTTTTAGATTTTTTGCAAAAATTGGAAAAATAGAAATTTGTATGTGTTAGTCTTCAATCACGGAATTTTTTGAGAAAAAAATTAAAAATGAAGTATTTTGCTCATTTTAGAGAACTATTTTGGTCCTTTTTAGAAAAAATGATAATTGATATTTTTGAAGGTGTTAGACTTCAGTTTTTGATTTTATGCAAAAAATAGGAAAAATAGAAATTTGTATGTGTTAGTCTTCAATCCCGGAGTTTTTCGAGGAAAACATGAAAAATGAAGTATTTTTCTCATTTTAGAGAACTATTTTGGCCTTTTTTAGAAAAAATGATAATTGATATTTTTGAAGGTGTTAGACTTCAGTTTTTGATTTTATGCAAAAAATAGGAAAAATAGAAATTTGTATGTGTTAGTCTTCAATCCCGGAGTTTTTCGAGATAAACATGAAAAATGAAGTATTTTTCTCATTTTAGAGAACTATTTTGGTCTTTTTTAGAAAAAATGATAATTGATATTTTTGAAGGTGTTAGACTTCAGTTTTTGATTTTTTTCAAAAAATTGGAAAAATAGAAATTTGTATGTGTTAGTCTTCAATCACGGAATTTTTTGAGAAAAAACATGAATAATGAAGTATTTTGCTCATTTTAGAGAACTATTTTGGTCTTTTTTAGAAAAAAATGATAATTGATATTTTTGAAGGTGTTAGACTTCAGGTTTTAATTTTTTGCAAAAAATTGGAAAAATAGAAATTTGTAAGTGTTAGTCTTCAATCCCGGAGTTTTTTGAGAAAAACATGAAAAATAAAGTATTTTGCTCATTTTAGAGAACTATTTTGGTCTATTTTAGAAAAAATGATAATTGATATTTTTGAAGGTGTTAGACTTCAGTTTTTGATTTTTTGCAAAAAATAGGCACAATAGAAATTTGTATGTGTTAGTGTTCAATCACGAAGTTTTTTTAGAAAAACATGAAAAATGAAGTATTTTGCTCATTTTAGAGAACTATTTTGGACTCTTTTAGAAAAAAATTATAATTGATATTTTTGAAGGTGTTAGACTTCAGTTTTTGATTTTATGCAAAAAATAGGAAAAATAGAAATTTGTTAGTCTTCAATCCCGCATTTTTTTAAGAAAAACATGAAAAATATAGTATTTTCTCATTTTAGAGAACTATTTTGGATTTTTTTAGAAAAAATGATAATTGATATTTTTGAAGGTGTTAGACTTCAGTTTTTTATTTTATGCAAAAAAATCGGAAAAATAGAAATTTGTATGTGTTAGTCTTCAATCCCGGAGTTTTTTGAGAAAAACATGAAAAATGAAGTATTTTGCTCATTTTAGAGAACTATTTTGGTCTATTTTAGAACAAATGATAATTGATATTTTTGAAGGTGTTAGACTTCAGTTTTTTATTTTTTACAAAAAATAGGAAAAATATAAATTTGTATGTGTTAGTCTTCAATCACGAAGTTTTTTGAGAAAAACATGAAAAATGAAGGATTTTGCTAATTTTAGAGAACTATTTTGGACTCTTTTAGAAAAAATGATAATTGATATTTTTGAAGGTGTTAGACTTCAGTTTTTGATTTTTTGCCAAAAATAGGCAAAATAGAAATTTGTATGTGTTAGTCTTCAATCACGAAGTTTTTTGAGAAAAACATGAAAAATGAAGTATTTTGCTCATTTTAGAGAACTATTTTGGACTCTTTTAGAAAAAAATGATAATTGATATTTTTGAAGGTGTTAGACTTCAGTTTTTTATTTTATGCAAAAAATAGGAAAAATAGAAATTTGTATGTGTTAGTCTTCAATCACGAAGTTTTTTGAGATAAACATGAAAAATGAAGTATTTTGCTCATTTTTGAGAACTATTTTGGACACTTTTAGAAAAAATGATAATTGATATTTTTGAAGGTGTTAGACTTAAGTTTTTGATTTTTTGCAAAAATTGGAAAAATAGAAATTTGTATGTGTTAGTCTTCAATCACGGAATTTTTTGAGAAAAAAATTAAAAATGAAGTATTTTGCTCATTTTAGAGAACTATTTTGGTCCTTTTTAGAAAAAATGATAATTGATATTTTTGAGCGTGTTAGACTTCAATTTTTGTTTTTTGCAAAAAATTCGAATAATAGAAATTTGTATGTGTTAGCCTCAATCACCGAATTTTTTGAGAAAAACATGAAAAATGAAGTATTTTGCTCATTTTAGAGAACTATTTTGGACTCTTTTAGAAACAATGATAATTGATATTTTTGAAGGTGTTAGACTTAAGTTTTTGATTTTTTGCAAAAATTGGAAAAATAGAAATTTGTATGTGTTAGTCTTCAATCACGGAATTTTTTGAGAAAAAAATTAAAAATGAAGTATTTTGCTCATTTTAGAGAACTATTTTGGTCCTTTTTAGAAAAAATGATAATTGATATTTTTGAAGGTGTTAGACTTCAGTTTTTGATTTTATGCAAAAAATAGGAAAAATAGAAATTTGTATGTGTTAGTCTTCAATCCCGGAGTTTTTCGAGGAAAACATGAAAAATGAAGTATTTTTCTCATTTTAGAGAACTATTTTGGCCTTTTTTAGAAAAAATGATAATTGATATTTTTGAAGGTGTTAGACTTCAGTTTTTGATTTTATGCAAAAAATAGGAAAAATAGAAATTTGTATGTGTTAGTCTTCAATCCCGGAGTTTTTCGAGATAAACATGAAAAATGAAGTATTTTTCTCATTTTAGAGAACTATTTTGGTCTTTTTTAGAAAAAATGATAATTGATATTTTTGAAGGTGTTAGACTTCAGTTTTTGATTTTTTTCAAAAAATTGGAAAAATAGAAATTTGTATGTGTTAGTCTTCAATCACGGAATTTTTTGAGAAAAAACATGAATAATGAAGTATTTTGCTCATTTTAGAGAACTATTTTGGTCTTTTTTAGAAAAAAATGATAATTGATATTTTTGAAGGTGTTAGACTTCAGGTTTTAATTTTTTGCAAAAAATTGGAAAAATAGAAATTTGTAAGTGTTAGTCTTCAATCCCGGAGTTTTTTGAGAAAAACATGAAAAATAAAGTATTTTGCTCATTTTAGAGAACTATTTTGGTCTATTTTAGAAAAAATGATAATTGATATTTTTGAAGGTGTTAGACTTCAGTTTTTGATTTTTTGCAAAAAATAGGCACAATAGAAATTTGTATGTGTTAGTGTTCAATCACGAAGTTTTTTTAGAAAAACATGAAAAATGAAGTATTTTGCTCATTTTAGAGAACTATTTTGGACTCTTTTAGAAAAAAATGATAATTCATATTTTTGAAGGTGTTAGACTTCAGTTTTTTATTTTATGCAAAAAATAGGAAAAATAGAAATTTGTTAGTCTTCAATCCCGCATTTTTTTAAGAAAAACATGAAAAATATAGTATTTTCTCATTTTAGAGAACTATTTTGGATTTTTTTAGAAAAAATGATAATTGATATTTTTGAAGGTGTTAGACTTCAGTTTTTTATTTTATGCAAAAAAATCGGAAAAATAGAAATTTGTATGTGTTAGTCTTCAATCCCGGAGTTTTTTGAGAAAAACATGAAAAATGAAGTATTTTGCTCATTTTAGAGAACTATTTTGGTCTATTTTAGAACAAATGATAATTGATATTTTTGAAGGTGTTAGACTTCAGTTTTTTATATTTTGCAAAAAATTGGAAAAATTGAAATATGTATGTGTTAGTCTTCAATCACGAGGTTTTTTGAGAAAAACATGAAAAATGAAGTATTTTGCTCATTTTAGAGAACTATTTTGGTCTTTTTTAGAAAAAATGATAATTGATATTTTTGAGGGTGTTAGACTTCAATTTTTGATTTTTTGCTAAAAATTGGAAAAATAGAAATTTGTATGTGTTAGTCTTCAATTACGGAATTTTTTGAGAAAAACATGAAAAATGAAGTATTTTGCTCATTTTAGAGAACTATTTTGGACTCTTTTAGAAAAAATGATAATTGATATTTTTGAAGGTGTTAGACTTCAGTTTTTGATTTTTTGCAAAAAATAGGCAAAATAGAAATTTGTATGTGTTAGTCTTCAATCACGAAGTTTTTTAAGAAAAACATGAAAAATGAAGTATTTTGCTCATTTTAGAGAACTATTTTTGACTCTTTTAGAAAAAAATGATAATTGATATTTTTAGGAAAAATAGAAATTTGTATGTGTTAGTCTTCAATCCCGGAATTTTTGTAGAAAAACATGAAAAATGAAGTATTTTGCTCATTTTAGAGAACTATTTTGGTCTTTTTTAGAAAAAATGATAATTGATATTTTTGGAGGTGTTAGACTTCAGGTTTTGATTTTTTGCAAAAAATTGGAAAAATAGAAATTTGTAAGTGTTAGTCTTCAATCCCGGAGTTTTTTGAGAAAAACATGAAAAATGAAGTATTTTGCTCATTTTAGAGAACTATTTTGGTCTATTTTAGAAAAAATGATAATTGATATTTTTGAAGGTGTTAGACTTCAGTTTTTGATTTTATGCAAAAAATAGGAAAAATAGAAATTTGTATGTGTTAGTCTTCAATCCCGGAGTTTTTCGAGATAAACATGAAAAATGAAGTATTTTTCTCATTTTAGAGAACTATTTTGGTCTTTTTTAGAAAAAATGATAATTGATATTTTTGAAGGTGTTAGACTTCAGTTTTTGATTTTTTTCAAAAAATTGGAAAAATAGAAATTTGTATGTGTTAGTCTTCAATCACGGAATTTTTTGAGAAAAAACATGAATAATGAAGTATTTTGCTCATTTTAGAGAACTATTTTGGTCTTTTTTAGAAAAAAATGATAATTGATATTTTTGAAGGTGTTAGACTTCAGGTTTTAATTTTTTGCAAAAAATTGGAAAAATAGAAATTTGTAAGTGTTAGTCTTCAATCCCGGAGTTTTTTGAGAAAAACATGAAAAATAAAGTATTTTGCTCATTTTAGAGAACTATTTTGGTCTATTTTAGAAAAAATGATAATTGATATTTTTGAAGGTGTTAGACTTCAGTTTTTGATTTTTTGCAAAAAATAGGCACAATAGAAATTTGTATGTGTTAGTGTTCAATCACGAAGTTTTTTTAGAAAAACATGGAAAATGAAGTATTTTGCTCATTTTAGAGAACTATTTTGGACTCTTTTAGAAAAAAATGATAATTGATATTTTTGAAGGTGTTAGACTTCAGTTTTTGATTTTATGCAAAAAATAGGAAAAATAGAAATTTGTTAGTCTTCAATCCCGCATTTTTTTAAGAAAAACATGAAAAATATAGTATTTTCTCATTTTAGAGAACTATTTTGGATTTTTTTAGAAAAAATGATAATTGATATTTTTGAAGGTGTTAGACTTCAGTTTTTTATTTTATGCAAAAAAATCGGAAAAATAGAAATTTGTATGTGTTAGTCTTCAATCCCGGAGTTTTTTGAGAAAAACATGAAAAATGAAGTATTTTGCTCATTTTAGAGAACTATTTTGGTCTATTTTAGAACAAATGATAATTGATATTTTTGAAGGTGTTAGACTTCAGTTTTTTATATTTTGCAAAAAATTGGAAAAATTGAAATATGTATGTGTTAGTCTTCAATCACGAGGTTTTTTGAGAAAAACATGAAAAATGAAGTATTTTGCTCATTTTAGAGAACTATTTTGGTCTTTTTTAGAAAAAATGATAATTGATATTTTTGAGGGTGTTAGACTTCAATTTTTGATTTTTTGCTAAAAATTGGAAAAATAGAAATTTGTATGTGTTAGTCTTCAATTACGGAATTTTTTGAGAAAAACATGAAAAATGAAGTATTTTGCTCATTTTAGAGAACTATTTTGGACTCTTTTAGAAAAAATGATAATTGATATTTTTGAAGGTGTTAGACTTCAGTTTTTGATTTTTTGCAAAAAATAGGCAAAATAGAAATTTGTATGTGTTAGTCTTCAATCACGAAGTTTTTTAAGAAAAACATGAAAAATGAAGTATTTTGTTCATTTTAGAGAACTATTTTTGACTCTTTTAGAAAAAAATGATAATTGATATTTTTAGGAAAAATAGAAATTTGTATGTGTTAGTCTTCAATCCCGGAATTTTTGTAGAAAAACATGAAAAATGAAGTATTTTGCTCATTTTAGAGAACTATTTTGGTCTTTTTTAGAAAAAATGATAATTGATATTTTTGGAGGTGTTAGACTTCAGGTTTTGATTTTTTGCAAAAAATTGGAAAAATAGAAATTTGTAAGTGTTAGTCTTCAATCCCGGAGTTTTTTGAGAAAAACATGAAAAATGAAGTATTTTGCTCATTTTAGAGAACTATTTTGGTCTATTTTAGAAAAAATGATAATTGATATTTTTGAAGGTGTTAGACTTCAGTTTTTTATTTTTTGCAAAAAATTGGAAAAATTGAAATTTGTATGTGTTAGTCTTCAATCACGAAGTTTTTTGAGAAAAACATGAAAATGAAGTATTTTGCTCATTTTAGAGAACTATTTTGGACTCTTTTAGAAAAAAATGATAATTGATATTTTTGAAGGTGTTAGACTTCAGTTTTTGATTTTATGCAAAAAATAGGAAAAATAGAAATTTGTTAGTCTTCAATCCCGCATTTTTTTAAGAAAAACATGAAAAATATAGTATTTTGCTCATTTTAGAGAACTATTTTGGATTTTTTTAGAAAAAATGATAATTGATATTTTTGAAGGTGTTAGACTTCAGTTTTTGATTTTATGCAAAAAAATCGGAAAAATAGAAATTTGTATGTGTTAGTCTTCAATCCCGGAGTTTTTTGAGAAAAACATGAAAAATGAAGTATTTTGCTCATTTTAGAGAACTATTTTGGTCTATTTTAGAAAAAATGATAATTGATATTTTTGAAGGTGTTAGACTTCAGTTTTTTATATTTTGCAAAAAATTGGAAAAATTGAAATTTGTATGTGTTAGTCTTCAATCACGAAGTTTTTTGAGAAAAACATGAAAAATGAAGTATTTTGCTCATTTTAGAGAACTATTTTGGTCTTTTTTAGAAAAAATGATAATTGATATTTTTGAGGGTGTTAGACTTCAATTTTTGATTTTTTGCTAAAAATTGGAAAAATAGAAATTTGTATGTGTTAGTCTTCAATCACGGAATTTTTTGAGAAAAACATGAAAATGAAGTTTTTTGCTCATTTTAGAGAACTATTTTGGACTCTTTTTGAAAAAATGATAATTGATATTTTTGAAGGTGTTAGACTTCAGTTTTTGATTTTTTGCAAAAAATAGGCAAAATAGAAATTTGTATGTGTTAGTCTTCAATCACGAAGTTTTTTGAGAAAAACATGAAAAATGAAGTATTTTGCTCATTTTAGAGAACTATTTTTGACTCTTTTAGAAAAAAATGATAATTGATATTTTTGAAGGTGTTAGACTTCAGTTTTTGATTTTATGCCAAAAATAGGAAAAATAGAAATTTGTTAGTCTTCAATCCCGCATTTTTTTAAGAAAAACATGAAAAATAAAGTATTTTGCTCATTTTAGAGAACTATTTTGGTCTTTTTTAGAAAAAATGATAATTGATATTTTTGAAGGTGTTAGACTTCAGTTTTTTATTTTTTGAAAAAAATTGGAAAAATTGAAATTTGTATGTGTTAGTCTTCAATCACGGAATTTTTTGAGAAAAACATGAAAAATGAAGTATTTTGCTCATTTTAGAGAACTATTTTGGTGTTTTTAAGAAAAAACGATAATTGATATTTTTGAAGGTCTTAGACTTCAGTTTTTGATTTTATGCAAAAAATAGGAAAAATAGAAATTTGTATGTGTTAGTCTTCAATCCCTGAGTTTTTTTAGAAAAACATGAAAAATGAAGTATTTTGCTCATTTTAGGGAACTATTTTGGTCTTTTTTAGAAAAAAATGATAATTGATATTTTTGAAGGTCTCAGACTTCAGTTTTTGATTTTATGCAAAAAATAGGAAAAATAGAAATTTGTATGTGTTAGTCTTCAATCCCTGAGTTTTTTGAGAAAAACATGAAAAATGAAGTATTTTTCTCATTTTAGAGAACTATTTTGGTCGTTTTTAGAAAAAATGATAATTGATATTTTTGAAGGTGTTAGACTTCAGTTTTTGATTTTATGCAAAAAATAGGAAAAATAGAAATTTGTATGTGTTAGTCTTCAATCCCGGAGTTTTTCGAGAAAAACATGAAAAATGAAGTATTTTTCTCATTTTAGAGAACTATTTTGGTCTTTTTTAGAAAAAATGATAATTGATATTTTTGAAGGTGTTAGACTTCAGTTTTTGATTTTATGCAAATAATAGGAAAAATAGAAATTTGTATGTGTTAGTCTTCAATCCCGGAGTTTTTCGAGATAAACATGAAAAATGAAGTATTTTGCTCATTTTAGAGAACTATTTTGGTCTTTTTTAGAAAAAAATGATAATTGATATTTTTGAAGGTGTTAGACTTCAGGTTTTGATTTTTTGCAAAAAATTGGAAAAATAGAAATTTGTAAGTGTTAGTCTTCAATCCCGGAGTTTTTTGAGAAAAACATGAAAAATAAAGTATTTTGCTCATTTTAGAGAACTATTTTGGTCTATTTTAGAAAAAATGATAATTGATATTTTTGAAGGTGTTAGACTTCAGTTTTTTTTTTTTTTTGCAAAAAATTGGAAAAATTGAAATTTGTATGTGTTAGTCTTCAATCACGAAGTTTTTTGAGAAAAACATGAAAATGAAGTATTTTGCTCATTTTAGAGAACTATTTTGGACTCTTTTAGAAAAAAAAGATAATTGATATTTTTGAAGGTGTTAGACATCAGTTTTTGATTTTATGCAAAAAATAGGAAAAATAGAAATTTGTTAGTCTTCAATCCCGCATTTTTTTAAGAAAAACATGAAAAATATAGTATTTTCTCATTTTAGAGAACTATTTTGGATTTTTTTAGAAAAAATGATAATTGATATTTTTGAAGGTGTTAGACTTCAGTTTTTGATTTTATGCAAAAAAATCGGAAAAATAGAAATTTGTATGTGTTAGTCTTCAATCCCGGAGTTTTTTGAGAAAAACATGAAAAATGAAGTATTTTGCTCATTTTAGAGAACTATTTTGGTCTATTTTAGAAAAAATGATAATTGATATTTTTGAAGGTGTTAGACTTCAGTTTTTTATATTTTGCAAAAAATTGGAAAAATTGAAATATGTATGTGTTAGTCTTCAATCACGAAGTTTTTTGAGAAAAACATGAAAAATGAAGTATTTTGCTCATTTTAGAGAACTATTTTGGTCTTTTTTAGAAAAAATGATAATTGATATTTTTGAGGGTGTTAGACTTCAATTTTTGATTTTTTGCTAAAAATTGGAAAAATAGAAATTTGTATGTGTTAGTCTTCAATTACGGAATTTTTTGAGAAAAACATGAAAAATGAAGTATTTTGCTCATTTTAGAGAACTATTTTGGACTCTTTTAGAAAAAATGATAATTGATATTTTTGAAGGTGTTAGACTTCAGTTTTTGATTTTTTGCAAAAAATAGGCAAAATAGAAATTTGTATGTGTTAGTCTTCAATCACGAAGTTTTTTAAGAAAAACATGAAAAATGAAGTATTTTGCTCATTTTAGAGAACTATGTTGGACTCTTTTAGAAAAAATGATAATTGATATTTTTGAAGGTGTTAGACTTCAATTTTGGATTTTTTGCAAAAAATTGGAAAAATAGAAATTTGTATGTGTTAGTCTTCAATCACGGAATTTTTTGAGAAAAACATGAAAAATGAAGTATTTTGCTCATTTTAGAGAACTATTTTGGTGTTTTTAAGAAAAAATGATAATTGATATTTTTGAAGGTCTTAGACTTCAGTTTTTGATTTTATGCAAAAAATAGGAAAAATAGAAATTTGTATGTGTTAGTCTTCAATCCCTGAGTTTTTTGAGAAAAACATGAAAAATGAAGTATTTTGCTCATTTTAGAGAACTATTTTGGTCTTTTTTAGAAAAAAATGATAATTGATATTTTTGAAGGTGTTAGACTTCAGGTTTTGATTTTTTGCAAAAAATTGGAAAAATAGAAATTTGTAAGTGTTAGTCTTCAATCCCGGAGTTTTTTGAGAAAAACATGAAAAATAAAGTATTTTGCTCATTTTAGAGAACTATTTTGGTCTATTTTAGAAAAAATGATAATTGATATTTTTGAAGGTGTTAGACTTCAGTTTTTTTTTTTTTTTGCAAAAAATTGGAAATATTTAAATTTGTATGTGTTAGTCTTCAATCACGAAGTTTTTTGAGAAAAACATGAAAATGAAGTATTTTGCTCATTTGAGAGACCTATTTTGGACTCTTTTAGAAAAAAATGATAATTGATATTTTTGAAGGTGTTAGACTTCAGTTTTTGATTTTATGCAAAAAATAGGAAAAATAGAAATTTGTTAGTCCTCAATCCCGCATTTTTTTAAGAAAAACATGAAAAATATAGTATTTTCTCATTTTAGAGAACTATTTTGGATTTTTTTAGAAAAAATTATAATTGATATTTTTGAAGGTGTTAGACTCCAGTTTTTGATTTTATGCAAAAAAATCGGAAAAATAGAAATTTGTATGTGTTAGTCTTCAATCCCGGAGTTTTTTGAGAAAAACATGAAAAATGAAGTATTTTGCTCATTTTAGAGAACTATTTTGGTCTATTTTAGAAAAAATGATAATTGATATTTTTGAAGGTGTTAGACTTCAGTTTTTTATATTTTGCAAAAAATTGGAAAAATTGAAATATGTATGTGTTAGTCTTCAATCACGAAGTTTTTTGAGAAAAACATGAAAAATGAAGTATTTTGCTCATTTTAGAGAACTATTTTGGTCTTTTTTAGAAAAAATGATAATTGATATTTTTGAGGGTGTTAGACTTCAATTTTTGATTTTTTGCTAAAAATTGGAAAAATAGAAATTTGTATGTGTTAGTCTTCAATTACGGAATTTTTTGAGAAAAACATGAAAAATGAAGTATTTTGCTCATTTTAGAGATCTATTTTGGACTCTTTTAGAAAAAATGATAATTGATATTTTTGAAGGTGTTAGACTTCAGTTTTTGATTTTTTGCAAAAAATAGGCAAAATAGAAATTTGTATGTGTTAGTCTTCAATCACGAAGTTTTTTAAGAAAAACATGAAAAATGAAGTATTTTGCTCATTTTAGAGAACTATTTTTGACTCTTTTAGAAAAAAATGATAATTGATATTTTTAGGAAAAATAGAAATTTGTATGTGTTAGTCTTCAATCCCAGAATTTTTGTAGAAAAACATGAAAAATGAAGTATTTTGCTCATTTTAGAGAACTATTTTGGTCTTTTTTAGAAAAAATGATAATTGATATTTTTGGAGGTGTTAGACTTCAGGTTTTGATTTTTTGCAAAAAATTGGAAAAATAGAAATTTGTAAGTGTTAGTCTTCAATCCCGGAGTTTTTTGAGAAAAACATGAAAAATGAAGTATTTTGCTCATTTTAGAGAACTATTTTGGTCTATTTTAGAAAAAATGATAATTGATATTTTTGAAGGTGTTAGACTTCAGTTTTTTATTTTTTGCAAAAAATTGGAAAAATTGAAATTTGTATGTGTTAGTCTTCAATCACGAAGTTTTTTGAGAAAAACATGAAAATGAAGTATTTTGCTCATTTTAGAGAACTATTTTGGTCTATTTTAGAAAAAATGATAATTGATATTTTTGAAGGTGTTAGACTTCAGTTATTTATATTTTGCAAAAAATTGGAAAAATTGAAATTTGTATGTGTTAGTCTTCAATCACGAAGTTTTTTGAGAAAAACATGAAAATGAAGTATTTTGCTCATTTTAGAGAACTATTTTGGTCTATTTTAGAAAAAATGATAATTGATATTTTTGAAGGTGTTAGACTTCAGTTTTTGATTTTATGCAAAAAAATCGGAAAAATAGAAATTTGTATGTGTTAGTCTTCAATCCCGGAGTTTTTTGAGAAAAACATGAAAAATGAAGTATTTTGCTCATTTTAGAGAGCTATTTTGGTCTATTTTAGAAAAAATGATAATTGATATTTTTGAAGGTGTTAGACTTCAGTTATTTATATTTTGCAAAAAATTGGAAAAATTGAAATTTGTATGTGTTAGTCTTCAATCACGAAGTTTTTTGAGAAAAACATGAAAAATGAAGTATTTTGCTCATTTTAGAGAACTATTTTGGTCTTTTTTAGAAAAAATGATAATTGATATTTTTGAGGGTGTTAGACTTCAATTTTTGATTTTTTGCTAAAAATTGGAAAAATAGAAATTTGTATGTGTTAGTCTTCAATCACGGAATTTTTTGAGAAAAACATGAAAAATGAAGTTTTTTGCTCATTTTAGAGAACTATTTTGGACTCTTTTTGAAAAAATGATAATTGATATTTTTGAAGGTGTTAGACTTCAGTTTTTGATTTTTTGCAAAAAATAGGCAAAATAGAAATTTGTATGTGTTAGTCTTCAATCACGAAGTTTTTTAATAAAAACATGAAAAATGAAGTATTTTGCTCATTTTAGAGAACTATTTTGGACTCTTTTAGAAAAAAATTATAATGGATATTTTTAGGAAAAATAGAAATTTGTATGTGTTAGTCTTCAATCCCGGAATTTTTGTAGAAAAACATGAAAAATGAAGTATTTTGCTCATTTTAGAGAACTATTTTGGTCTATTTTAGAAAAAATGATAATTGATATTTTTGAAGGTGTTAGACTTCAGTATTTGATTTTATGCAAAAAATTGGAAAAATTGAAATTTGTATGTGTTAGTCTTCAATCACGAAGTTTTTTGAGAAAAACATGAAAATGAAGTATTTTGCTCATTTTAGAGAACTATTTTGGACTCTTTTAGAAAAAAATGATAATTGATATTTTTGAAGGTGTTACACTTCAGTTTTTGATTTTATGCAAAAAATGGGAAAAATAGAAATTTGTTAGTCTTCAATCCCGCATTTTTTTAAGAAAAACATGAAAAATATAGTATTTTGCTCATTTTAGAGAACTATTTTGGATTTTTTAGAAAAAATGATAATTGATATTTTTGAAGGTGTTAGACTTCAGTTTTTGATTTTATGCAAAAAAATCGGAAAAATAGAAATTTGTATGTGTTAGTCTTCAATCCCGGAGTTTTTTGAGAAAAACATGAAAAATGAAGTATTTTGCTCATTTTAGAGAACTATTTTGGTCTATTTTAGAAAAAATGATAATTGATATTTTTGAAGGTGTTAGACTTCAGTTTTTTATAATTTGCAAAAAATTGGAAAAATTGAAATTTGTATGTCTTAGTCTTCAATCACGAAGTTTTTTGAGAAAAACATGAAAAATGAAGTATTTTGCTCATTTTAGAGAACTATTTTGGTCTTTTTTAGAAAAAATGATAATTGATATTTTTGAGGGTGTTAGACTTCAATTTTTGATTTTTTGCTAAAAATGGAAAAATAGAAATTTGTATGTGTTAGTCTTCAATCACGGAATTTTTTGAAAAAAACATGAAAAATGAAGTATTTTGCTCATTTTAGAGAACTATTTTGGACACTTTTTGAAAAAATGATAATTGATATTTTTGAAGGTGTTAGACTTCAGTTTTTGATTTTTTGCAAAAAATAGGCAAAATAGAAATTTGTATGTGTTAGTCTTCAATCACAAAGTTTTTTAAGAAAAACATGAAAAATGAAGTATTTTGCTCATTTTAGAGAACTATTTTGGACTCTTTTAGAAAAAAATTATAATTGATATTTTTAGGAAAAATAGAAATTTGTATGTGTTAGTCTTCAATCCCGGAATTTTTGTAGAAAAACATGAAAAATGAAGTATTTTGCTCATTTTAGAGAACTATTTTGGTCTTTTTTAGAAAAAATGATAATTGATATTTTTGAGGGTGTTAGACTTCAATTTTTGATTTTTTGCAAAAATTGGAAAAATAGAAATTTGTATGTGTTAGTCTTCAATCACGGAATTTTTTGAGAAAAACATGAAAAATGAAGTATTTTGCTCATTTTAGAGAACTATTTTGGTCTTTTTTAGAAAAAATGATAATTGATATTTTTGAAGGTGTTAGCCTTCAGTATTTGATTTTATGGAAAAAATATAAAAAATATAAATTTGTATGCGTTATTCTTCAATCCCGGAGTTTTTTGAGAAAAATATGAAAAATGAAGTATTTTGCTCATTTTAGAGAACTATTTTGGTCTATTTTAGAAAAAATGATAATTGATATTTTTGAAGGTAGACTTCAGTTTTTTATTTTTTGCAAAAAATTGGAAAAATTGAAATTTGTATGTGTTAGTCTTCAATCACGAAGTTTTTTGAGAAAAACATGAAAAATGAAGTATTTTGCTCATTTTAGAGAACTATTTTGGACTCTTTTAGAAAAAAATGATAATTGATATTTTTGAAGGTGTTAGATTTCAGTTTTTGATTTTATGCAAAAAATAGGAAAAATAGAAATTTGTTAGTCTTCAATCCCGGAGTTTTTTAAGAAAAACATGAAAAATGAAGTATTTTGCTCATTTTAGAGAACTATTTTGGTCTTTTTTAGAAAAAATGATAATTGATATTTTTGAAGGTGACTTCAGTTTTTGATTTTTTACAAAAAGTAGGAAAAATATAAATTTGTATGTGTTAGTCTTCAATCACGAAGTTTTTTGAGAAAAACATGAAAAATGAAGTATTTTGCTCATTTTAGAGAACTATTTTGGACTCTTTTAGAAAAAATGATAATTGATATTTTTGAAGGTGTTAGACTTCAGTTTTTGATTTTTTGCAAAAAATAGGCAAAATAGAAATTTGTATGTGTTAGTCTTCAATCACGAAGTTTTTTGAGAAAAACATGAAAAATGAAGTATTTTGCTCATTTTAGAGAACTATTTTGGACTCTTTTAGAAAAAATGATAATTGATATTTTTGAAGGTGTTAGACTTCAGTTTTTGATTTTTTGCAAAAAATAGGCAAAATAGAAATTTGTATGTGTTAGTGTTCAATCACGAAGTTTTTTGAGAAAAACATGAAAAATGAAGTATTTTGCTCATTTTAGAGAACTATTTTGGACTCTTTTAGAAAAAATGATAATTGATATTTTTGAAGGTGTTAGACTTCAATTTTTGATTTTATGCAGAAAATAGGAAAAATAGAAATTTGTTAGTCTTCAATCCCGGAGTTTTTTAAGAAAAACATGAAAAATAAAGTATTTTGCTCATTTTAGAGAAGTATTTTGGTCTTTTTTAGAAAAAATGCTAATTGATATTTTTGAAGGTGTTAGACTTCAGTTTTTGATTTTTTGCAAAAAATAGGCAAAATAGAAATTTGTATGTGTTAGTCTTCAATCCCGGAGTGTTTTGAGAAAAACATGAAAAATGAAGTATTTTGCTCATTTTAGAGAACTATTTTGGTCTATTTTAGAAAAAATGATAATTGATATTTTTGAAGGTGTTAGACTTCAGTTTTTTATTTTTTGCAAAAAATTGGAAAAATTGAAATTTGTATGAGTTAGTCTTCAATCAAGGAATTTTTTGAGAAAATCATGAAAAATGAAGTATTTTGCTCATTTTAGAGAACTATTTTGGTATTTTTTAGAAAAAATGATAATTGATATTTTTGAAGGTCTTAGACTTCAGTTTTTGATTTTATGCAAAAAATAGGAAAAATGGAAATTTGTATGTGTTAGTCTTCAATCACGAAGTTTTTTGAGAAAAACATGAAAAATGAAGTATTTTGCTCATTTTAGAGAACTATTTTGGACTCTTTTAGAAAAAATGATAATTGATATTTTTGAAGGTGTTAGACTTCAGTTTTTGATTTTTTGCAAAAAATAGGCACAATAGAAATTTGTATGTGTTAGTGTTCAATCACGAAGTTTTTTTAGAAAAACATGAAAAATGAAGTATTTTGCTCATTTTAGAGAACTATTTTGCACTCTTTTAGAAAAAAATGATAATGGATATTTTTGAAGGTGTTAGACTTCAGTTTTTGATTTTGTGCAAAAAATAGGAAAAATAGAAATTTGTATGTGTTAGTCTTCAATCCGGGAATTTTTTGAGAAAAACATGAAAAATTATGTATTTTGCTCATTTTAGAGAACTATTTTGGCCTTTTTTAGAAAAAATGATAATTGATATTTTTGAAGGTGTTAGACTTCATTTTCTGATTTTTTGCAAAAAATAGGAAAAATAGAAATTTGTATGTGTTAATCTTCAATCACGAAGTTTTTTTAGAAAAACATGAAAAATGAAATATTTCGCTCATTTTAGAGAACTATTTTGGACTCTTTTAGAAAAAATGATAATTGATATTTTTGAAGGTGTTAGACTTAAGTTTTTGATTTTATGCAAAAAAAATAGGAAAAATAGAAATTTGTATGTGTTAGTCTTCAATCACGGAATTTTTTGAGAAAAACATGAAAAATGAAGAATTTTGCTCATTTTAGAGAACTATTTTGGTCTTTTTTAGAAAAAATGATAATTGATATTTTTGAAGGTGTTAGACTTCAGTTTTTGATTTTATGATAAAAATAGGAAAAATAGAAATTTGTATGTGTTAGTCTTCAATCCCGGAGTGTTTTGAGAAAAACATGAAAAATGAAGTATTTTGCTCATTTTAGAGAACTATTTTGGGCTTTTTTAGAAAAAATGATAATTGATATTTTTGAAGGTGTTAGACTTCAGTTTTTGATTTTATGAAAAAAATAGGAAAAATAGAAATTTGTATGTGTTAGTCTTCAATCCCGGAGTTTTTTGAGAAAAACATGAAAAATGAAGTATTTTGTTCATTTTAGAGAACTATTTTGGTCTATTTTAGAAAAAATGATAATTGATATTTTTGAAGGTGTTAGACTTCAGTTTTTTATTTTTTGCAAAAAATTGGAAAAATTGAAATTTGTATGAGTTTGTCTTCAATCAAGGAATTTTTTGAGGAAATCATGAAAAATGAAGTATTTTGCTCATTTTAGACAACTATTTTGGTTTTTTTTAGAAAAAATGATAATTGATATTTTGGAAGGTGTTAGACTTCAGTGTTTTATATTTTGCAAAAAATTGGAAAAATTGAAATTTGTATGTGTTAGTCTTCAATCACGAAGTTTTTTGAGAAAAACATGAAAAATGAAGTATTTTGCTCATTTTAGAGAACTATTTTGGACTCTTTTAGAAAAAATGATAATTGATATTTTTGAAGGTGTTAGACTTCAGTTTTTGATTTTTTGCAAAAAATAGGCAAAATAGAAATTTGTATGTGTTAGTGTTCAATCACGAAGTTTTTTGAGAAAAACTTGAAAAATGAAGTATTTTGCTCATTTTAGAGAACTATTTTGGACTCTTTTAGAAAAAAATGATAATTGATATTTTTGAAGGTGTTAGACTTCAATTTTTGATTTTATGCAGAAAATAGGAAAAATAGAAATTTGTTAGTCTTCAATCCCGGAGTTTTTTAAGAAAAACATGAAAAATAAAGTATTTTGCTCATTTTAGAGAAGTATTTTGGTCTTTTTTAGAAAAAATGCTAATTGATATTTTTGAAGGTGTTAGACTTCAGTTTTTGATTTTTTGCAAAAAATAGGCAAAATAGAAATTTGTATGTGTTAGTCTTCAATCCCGGAGTGTTTTGAGAAAAACATGAAAAATGAAGTATTTTGCTCATTTTAGAGAACTATTTTGGTCTATTTTAGAAAAAATGATAATTGATATTTTTGAAGGTGTTAGACTTCAGTTTTTTATTTTTTGCAAAAAATTGGAAAAATTGAAATTTGTATGAGTTAGTCTTCAATCAAGGAATTTTTTGAGAAAATCATGAAAAATGAAGTATTTTGCTCATTTTAGAGAACTATTTTGGTATTTTTTAGAAAAAATGATAATTGATATTTTTGAAGGTCTTAGACTTCAGTTTTTGATTTTATGCAAAAAATAGGAAAAATGGAAATTTGTATGTGTTAGTCTTCAATCACGAAGTTTTTTGAGAAAAACATGAAAAATGAAGTATTTTGCTCATTTTAGAGAACTATTTTGGGCTTTTTTAGAAAAAATGATAATTGATATTTTTGAAGGTGTTAGACTTCAGTTTTTGATTTTATGAAAAAAATAGGAAAAATAGAAATTTGTATGTGTTAGTCTTCAATCCCGGAGTTTTTTGAGAAAAACATGAAAAATGAAGTATTTTGTTCATTTTAGAGAACTATTTTGGTCTATTTTAGAAAAAATGATAATTGATATTTTTGAAGGTGTTAGACTTCAGTTTTTTATTTTTTGCAAAAAATTGGAAAAATAGAAATTTGTATGTGTTAGTCTTCAATCCCGGAGTTTTTTGAGAAAAACATGAAAAATGAAGTATTTTGTTCATTTTAGAGAACTATTTTGGTCTATTTTAGAAAAAATGATAATTGATATTTTTGAAGGTGTTAGACTTCAGTTTTTTATTTTTTGCAAAAAATTGGAAAAATTGAAATTTGTATGAGTTTGTCTTCAATCAAGGAATTTTTTGAGGAAATCATGAAAAATGAAGTATTTTGCTCATTTTAGACAACTATTTTGGTTTTTTTTAGAAAAAATGATAATTGATATTTTTGAAGGTGTTAGACTTCAGTTTTTGATTTTATGCAAAAAATAGGAAAAATAGAAATTTGTATGTGTTAGTCTTCAATCCCGGAGTTTTTCTAGAAAAACATGAAAAATGAAGTATTTTGCTCATTTTAGAGAACTATTTTGGTCTTTTTTAGTAAAAATGATAATTGATATTTTTGAAGGTGTTAGACTTCAGTTTTTGATTTTTTTCAAAAAATTGGAAAAATAGAAATTTGTATGTGTTAGTCTTCAATCACGGAATTTTTTGAGAAAAAACATGAATAATGAAGTATTTTGCTCATTTTAGAGAACTATTTTGGTCTTTTTTAGAAAAAAATGATAATTGATATTTTTGAAGGTGTTAGACTTCAGGTTTTGATTTTTTGCAAAAAATTGGAAAAATAGAAATTTGTAAGTGTTAGTCTTCAATCCCGGAGTTTTTTGAGAAAAACATGAAAATGAAGTATTTTGCTCATTTTAGAGAACTATTTTGGACTCTTTTAGAAAAAAATGATAATTGATATTTTTGAAGGTGTTAGACTTCAGTTTTTGATTTTATGCAAAAAATAGGAAAAATAGAAATTTGTTAGTCTTCAATCCCGCATTTTTTTAAGAAAAACATGAAAAATAAAGTATTTTGCTCATTTTAGAGAACTATTTTGGATTTTTTTTGAAAAAATGATAATTGATATTTTTGAAGGTGTTAGACTTCACTTTTAGATTTTATGCAAAAAATAGGAAAAATAGAAATTTGTATGTGTTAGTCTTCAATCACGGAGTTTTTTGAGAAAAACATGAAAAATGAAGTATTTTGCTCATTTTAGAGAACTATTTTGGTCTATTTTAGAAAAAATGATAATTGATATTTTTGAAGGTGTTAGACTTCAGTTTTTTATATTTTGCAAAAAATTGGAAAAATTGAAATTTGTATGTGTTATTCTTCAATCACGAAGTTTTTTGAGAAAAACATGAAAAATGAAGTATTTTGCTCATTTTGGAGAACTATTTTGGACTCATTTAGAAAAAAATGATAATTGATATTTTTGAAGGTGTTAGACTTCAGTTTTTGATTTTTTGCAAAAAATAGGAAAAATAGAAATTTGTATGTGTTAGTCTTCAATCACGGAATTTTTTGAGAAAAAAATAAAAAATGAAGTATTTTTCTCATTTTAGAGAACTATTTTTGTCTTTTTTTGAAAAAATGATAATTGATATTTTTTAGGGTGTTAGACTTCAATTTTTGATTTTTTGCAAAAAATTGGAAAAATAGAAATTTGTATGTGTTAGTCTTCAATCACAAAATTTTTTGAGAAAAACATTAAAAATGAAGTATTTTGCTCATTTTAGAGAACTATTTTGGTCTTTTTAGAAAAAATGATAATTGATATTTTTGAAGGTCTTAGACTTCAGTTTTTGATTTTATGCAAAAAATAGGAAAAATAGAAATTTGTATGTGTTAGTCTTCAATCCCGGAGTTTTTTGAGAAAAACATGAAAAATGAAGTGTTTTGCTCATTTTAGAGAACTATTTTGGTCTATTTTAGAAAAAATGATAATTGATATTTTTGAAGGTGTTAGACTTCAGTTTTTTATTTTTTGAAAAAAATTGGAAAAATTGAAATTTGTATGTGTTAGTCTTCAATCACGAAGTTTTTTGAGAAAAACATGAAAAATGAAGTATTTTGCTCATTTTAGAGAACTATTTTGGACTCTTTTAGAAAAAAATGATAATTGATATTTTTGAAGGTGTTAGACTTCAGTTTTTGATTTTATGCAAAAAATAGGAAAAATAGAAATTTGTTAGTCTTCAATCCCGGAGTTTTTTAAGAAAAACATGAAAAATAAAGTATTTTGCTCATTTTAGCGAACTATTTTGGTCTTTTTTAGAAAAAATGATAATTCATATTTTTGAAGGTGTTAGACTTCAGTTTTTGATTTTTTGCAAAAAATAAGAAAAATAGAAAATTTGTATGTGTTAGTCTTCAATCACGAAGTATTTTGAGAAAAACATGAAAAATGAAGTATTTTGCTCATTTTAGAGAACTATTTTGGACTCTTTTAGAAAAAATGATAATTGATATTTTTGAAGGTGTTAGACTTCAGTTTTTGATTTTTTGCAAAAAATAGGCACAATAGAAATTTGTATGTGTTAGTGTTCAATCACGAAGTTTTTTTAGAAAAACATGAAAAATGAAGTATTTTGCTCATTTTAGAGAACTATTTTGCACTCTTTTAGAAAAAAATGATAATTGATATTTTTGAAGGTGTTAGACTTCAGTTTTTGATTTTGTGCAAAAAATAGGAAAAATAGAAATTTGTATGTGTTAGTCTTCAATCCGGGAATTTTTTGAGAAAAACATGAAAAATTATGTATTTTGCTCATTTTAGAGAACTATTTTGGCCTTTTTTAGAAAAAATGATAATTGATATTTTTGAAGGTGTTAGACTTCATTTTGTGATTTTTTGCAAAAAATAGGAAAAATAGAAATTTGTATGTGTTAATCTTCAATCACGAAGTTTTTTTAGAAAAACATGAAAAATGAAATATTTCGCTCATTTTAGAGAACTATTTTGGACTCTTTTAGAAAAAATGATAATTGATATTTTTGAAGGTGTTAGACTTAAGTTTTTGATTTTATGCAAAAAAATAGGAAAAATAGAAATTTGTATGTGTTAGTCTTCAATCACGGAATTTTTTGAGAAAAACATGAAAAATGAAGTGTTTTGCTCATTTTAGAGAACTATTTTGGTCTATTTTAGAAAAAATGATAATTGATATTTTTGAAGGTGTTAGACTTCAGTTTTTGATTTTATGATAAAAATAGGAAAAATAGAAATTTGTATGTGTTAGTCTTCAATCCCGGAGTGTTTTGAGAAAAACATGAAAAATGAAGTATTTTGCTCATTTTAGAGAACTATTTTGGTCTATTTTAGAAAAAATGATAATTGATATTTTTGAAGGTGTTAGACTTCAGTTTTTTATTTTTTGCAAAAAATTGGAAAAATTGAAATTTGTATGAGTTAGTCTTCAATCAAGGAATTTTTTGAGAAAATCATGAAAAATTAAGTATTTTGCTCATTTTAGAGAACTATTTTGGTATTTTTTAGAAAAAATGATAATTGATATTTTTGAAGGTGTTAGACTTCAGTTTTTGATTTTATGCAAAAAATAGGAAAAATAGAAATTTTTATGTGTTAGTCTTCAATCACGGAGTTTTTTGAGAAAAACATGAAAAATGAAGTATTTTGCTCATTTTAGAGAACTATTTTGGTCTATTTTAGAAAAAATGATAATTGATATTTTGGAAGGTGTTAGACTTCAGTGTTTTATATTTTGCAAAAAATTGGAAAAATTGAAATTTGTATGTGTTAGTCTTCAATCACGAAGTTTTTTGAGAAAAACATGAAAAATGAAGTATTTTGCTCATTTTAGAGAACTATTTTGGACTCTTTTAGAAAAAATGATAATTGATATTTTTGAAGGTGTTAGACTTCAGTTTTTGATTTTTTGCAAAAAATAGGCAAAATAGAAATTTGTATGTGTTAGTCTTCAATCACGAAGTTTTTTGAGAAAAACATGAAAAATGAAGTATTTTGCTCATTTTAGAGAACTATTTTGGACTCTTTTAGAAAAAATGATAATTGATATTTTTGAAGGTGTTAGACTTCAGTTTTTGATTTTTTGCAAAAAATAGGCAAAATAGAAATTTGTATGTGTTAGTGTTCAATCACGAAGTTTTTTGAGAAAAACATGAAAAATGAAGTATTTTGCTCATTTTAGAGAACTATTTTGGACTCTTTTAGAAAAAAATGATAATTGATATTTTTGAAGGTGTTAGACTTCAATTTTTGATTTTATGCAGAAAATAGGAAAAATAGAAATTTGTTAGTCTTCAATCCCGGAGTTTTTTAAGAAAAACATGAAAAATAAAGTATTTTGCTCATTTTAGAGAAGTATTTTGGTCTTTTTTAGAAAAAATGCTAATTGATATTTTTGAAGGTGTTAGACTTCAGTTTTTGATTTTTTGCAAAAAATGGGCAAAATAGAAATTTGTATGTGTTAGTCTTCAATCCCGGAGTGTTTTGAGAAAAACATGAAAAATGAAGTATTTTGCTCATTTTAGAGAACTATTTTGGTCTATTTTAGAAAAAATGATAATTGATATTTTTGAAGGTGTTAGACTTCAGTTTTTTATTTTTTGCAAAAAATTGGAAAAATTGAAATTTGTATGAGTTAGTCTTCAATCAAGGAATATTTTGAGAAAATCATGAAAAATGAAGTATTTTGCTCATTTTAGAGAACTATTTTGGTCTTTTTTAGAAAAAATGATAATTGATATTTTTGAAGGTGTTAGACTTCAGTTTTTGATTTTATGCAAAAAATAGGAAAAATAGAAATTTGTATGTGTTAGTCTTCAATCACGGAGTTTTTTGAGAAAAACATGAAAAATGAAGTATTTTGCTCATTTTAGAGAACTATTTTGGTCTATTTTAGAAAAAATGATAATTGATATTTTGGAAGGTGTTAGACTTCAGTGTTTTATATTTTGCAAAAAATTGGAAAAATTGAAATTTGTATGTGTTAGTCTTCAATCACGAAGTTTTTTGAGAAAAACATGAAAAATGAAGTATTTTGCTCATTTTAGAGAACTATTTTGGACTCTTTTAAAAAAAATGATAATTGATATTTTTGAAGGTGTTAGACTTCAGTTTTTGATTTTTTGCAAAAAATAGGCAAAATAGAAATTTGTATGTGTTAGTGTTCAATCACGAAGTTTTTTGAGAAAAACATGAAAAATGAAGTATTTTGCTCATTTTAGAGAACTATTTTGGACTCTTTTAGAAAAAAATGATAATTGATATTTTTGAAGGTGTTAGACTTCAATTTTTGATTTTATGCAGAAAATAGGAAAAATAGAAATTTGTTAGTCTTCAATCCCGGAGTTTTTTAAGAAAAACATGAAAAATAAAGTATTTTGCTCATTTTAGAGAAGTATTTTGGTCTTTTTTAGAAAAAATGCTAATTGATATTTTTGAAGGTGTTAGACTTCAGTTTTTGATTTTTTGCAAAAAATGGGCAAAATAGAAATTTGTATGTGTTAGTCTTCAATCCCGGAGTGTTTTGAGAAAAACATGAAAAATGAAGTATTTTGCTCATTTTAGAGAACTATTTTGGTCTATTTTAGAAAAAATGATAATTGATATTTTTGAAGGTGTTAGACTTCAGTTTTTTATTTTTTGCAAAAAATTGGAAAAATTGAAATTTGTATGAGTTAGTCTTCAATCAAGGAATATTTTGAGAAAATCATGAAAAATGAAGTATTTTGCTCATTTTAGAGAACTATTTTGGTCTTTTTTAGAAAAAATGATAATTGATATTTTTGAAGGTGTTAGACTTCAGTTTTTGATTTTATGCAAAAAATAGGAAAAATAGAAATTTGTATGTGTTAGTCTTCAATCACGGAGTTTTTTGAGAAAAACATGAAAAATGAAGTATTTTGCTCATTTTAGAGAACTATTTTGGTCTATTTTAGAAAAAATGATAATTGATATTTTGGAAGGTGTTAGACTTCAGTGTTTTATATTTTGCAAAAAATTGGAAAAATTGAAATTTGTATGTGTTAGTCTTCAATCACGAAGTTTTTTGAGAAAAACATGAAAAATGAAGTATTTTGCTCATTTTAGAGAACTATTTTGGACTCTTTTAAAAAAAATGATAATTGATATTTTTGAAGGTGTTAGACTTCAGTTTTTGATTTTTTGCAAAAAATAGGCAAAATAGAAATTTGTATGTGTTAGTGTTCAATCACGAAGTTTTTTGAGAAAAACATGAAAAATGAAGTATTTTGCTCATTTTAGAGAACTATTTTGGACTCTTTTAGAAAAAAATGATAATTGATATTTTTGAAGGTGTTAGACTTCAATTTTTGATTTTATGCAGAAAATAGGAAAAATAGAAATTTGTTAGTCTTCAATCCCGGAGTTTTTTAAGAAAAACATGAAAAATAAAGTATTTTGCTTATTTTAGAGAACTATTTTGGTCTTTTTTAGAAAAAATGATAATTGATATTTTTGAAGGTGTTAGACTTCAGTTTTTTTTTTTTTGCAAAAAATAGGCAAAATAGAAATTTGTATGTGTTAGTCTTCAATCACGGAGTTTTTTGAGAAAAACATGAAAAATGAAGTATTTTGCTCATTTTAGAGAACTATTTTGGACTCTTTTAGAAAAAAATGATAATTGATATTTTTGAAGGTGTTAGACTTCAATTTTTGATTTTATGCAGAAAATAGGAAAAATAGAAATTTGTTAGTCTTCAATCCCGGAGTTTTTTAAGAAAAACATGAAAAATGAAGTATTTTTCTCATTTTAGAGAACTATTTTGGTCTTTTTTAGAAAAAATGATAATTGATATTTTTGAAGATGTTAGACTTCAGTTTTTGATTTTTTGCAAAAAATAGGCAAAATAGAAATTTGTATGTGTTAGTCTTCAATCACGAAGTTTTTTGAGAAAAACATGGAAAATGAAGTATTTTGCTCATTTTAGAGAACTATTTTGGACTCTTTTAGAAAAAAATGATAATTGATATTTTTGAAGGTGTTAGACTTCAATTTTTGATTTTATGCAGAAAATAGGAAAAATAGAAATTTGTTAGTCTTCAATCCCGGAGTTTTTTAAGAAAAACATGAAAAATAAAGTATTTTGCTCATTTTAGAGAACTATTTTGGTCTTTTTTAGAAAAAATGATAATTGATATTTTTGAAGGTGTTAGACTTCAGTTTTTGATTTTTTGCAAAAAATAGGAAAAATAGAAATTTGTATGTGTTAGTCTTCAATCACGAAGTTTTTTGAGAAAAACATGAAAAATGAAGTATTTTGCTCATTTTAGAGAACTATTTTGGACTCTTTTAGAAAAAATGATAATTGATATTTTTGAAGGTGTTAGACTTCAGTTTTTGATTTTTTGCAAAAAATAGGCACAATAGAAATTTGTATGTGTTAGTGTTCAATCACGAAGTTTTTTTAGAAAAACATGAAAAATGAAGTATTTTGCTCATTTTAGAGAACTATTTTGCACTCTTTTAGAAAAAAATGATAATTGATATTTTTGAAGGTGTTAGACTTCAGTTTTTGATTTTGTGCAAAAAATAGGAAAAATAGAAATTTGTATGTGTTAGTCTTCAATCCCGGAATTTTTTGAGAAAAACATGAAAAATTATGTATTTTGCTCATTTTAGAGAACTATTTTGGCCTTTTTTAGAAAAAATGATAATTGATACTTTTGAAGGTGTTAGACTTCATTTTGTGATTTTTTGCAAAAAATAGGAAAAATAGAAATTTGTATGTGTTAATCTTCAATCATGAAGTTTTTTTAGAAAAACATGAAAAATGAAATATTTCGCTCATTTTAGAGAACTATTTTGGACTCTTTTAGAAAAAATGATAATTGATATTTTTGAAGGTGTTAGACTTAAGTTTTTGATTTTATGCAAAAAATAGGAAAAATAGAAATTTGTATGTGTTAGTCTTCAATCACGGAATTTTTTGAGAAAAACATGAAAAATGAAGAATTTTGCTCATTTTAGAGAACTATTTTGGTCTTTTTTAGAAAAAATGATAATTGATATTTTTGAAGGTGTTAGACTTCAGTTTTTGATTTTATGATAAAAATAGGAAAAATAGAAATTTGTATGTGTTAGTCTTCAATCCCGGAGTGTTTTGAGAAAAACATGAAAAATGAAGTATTTTGCTCATTTTAGAGAACTATTTTGGTCAATTTTAGAAAAAATGATAATTGATATTTTTGAAGGTGTTAGACTTCAGTTTTTTATTTTTTGCAAAAAATTGGAAAAATAGAAATTTGTATGTGTTAGTCTTCAATCACGGAGTTTTTTGAGAAAAACATGAAAAATGAAGTATTTTCCTCATTTTAGAGAACTATTTTGGTCTATTTTAGAAAAAATGATAATTGATATTTTGGAAGGTGTTAGACTTCAGTGTTTTATATTTTGCAAAAAATTGGAAAAATTGAAATTTGTATGTGTTAGTCTTCAATCACGAAGTTTTTTGAGAAAAACATGAAAAATGAAGTATTTTGCTAATTTTAGAGAACTATTTTGGACTCTTTTAGAAAAAATGATAATTGATATTTTTGAAGGTGTTAGACTTCAGTTTTTGATTTTTTGCAAAAAATAGGCAAAATAGAAATTTGTATGTGTTAGTCTTCAATCACGAAGTTTTTTGAGAAAAACATGAAAAATGAAGTATTTTGCTCATTTTAGAGAACTATTTTGGACTCTTTTAGAAAAAAATGATAATTGATATTTTTGAAGGTGTTAGACTTCAGTTTTAGATTTTAAGCAAAAAATAGGAAAAATAGAAATTTGTTAGTCTTCAATCCCGCATTTTTTTAAGAAAAACATGAAAAATAAAGTATTTTGCTCATTTTAGAGAACTATTTTGGTCTATTTTAGAAAAAATGATAATTGATATTTTTGAAGGTGTTAGACTTCAGTTTTTTATTTTTGGAAAAAAATTGGAAAAATTGAAATTTGTATGTGTTAGTCTTCAATCACGAAGTTTTTTGAGAAAAACATGAAAAATGAAGTATTTTGCTCATTTTAGAGAACTATTTTGGACTCTTTTAGAAAAAAATGATAATTGATATTTTTGAAGGTGTTAGACTTCAGTTTTTGATTTTATGCAAAAAATAGGAAAAATAGAAATTTGTTAGTCTTCAATCCCGGAGTTTTTTAAGAAAAACATGAAAAATAAAGTATTTTGCTCATTTTAGAGAACTATTTTGGTCTTTTTTAGAAAAAATGATAATTCATATTTTTGAAGGTGTTAGACTTCAGTTTTTGATTTTTTGCAAAAAATAGGAAAAATAGAAATTTGTATGTGTTAGTCTTCAATCACGAAGTATTTTCAGAAAAACATGAAAAATGAAGTATTTTGCTCATTTTAGAGAACTATTTTGGACTCTTTTAGAAAAAATGATAATTGATATTTTTGAAGGTGTTAGACTTCAGTTTTTGATTTTTTGCAAAAAATAGGCACAATAGAAATTTGTATGTGTTAGTGTTCAATCACGAAGTTTTTTTAGAAAAACATGAAAAATGAAGTATTTTGCTCATTTTAGAGAACTATTTTGCACTCTTTTAGAAAAAAATGATAATTGATATTTTTGAAGGTGTTAGACTTCAGTTTTTGATTTTGTGCAAAAAATAGGAAAAATAGAAATTTGTATGTGTTAGTCTTCAATCCCGGAATTTTTTGAGAAAAACATGAAAAATTATGTATTTTGCTCATTTTAGAGAACTATTTTGGCCTTTTTTAGAAAAAATGATAATTGATATTTTTGAAGGTGTTAGACTTCATTTTGTGATTTTTTGCAAAAAATAGGAAAAATAGAAATTTGTATGTGTTAATCTTCAATCACGAAGTTTTTTTAGAAAAACATGAAAAATGAAATATTTCGCTCATTTTAGAGAACTATTTTGGACTCTTTTAGAAAAAATGATAATTGATATTTTTGAAGGTGTTAGACTTAAGTTTTTGATTTTATGCAAAAAAATAGGAAAAATAGAAATTTGTATGTGTTAGTCTTCAATCACGGAATTTTTTGAGAAAAACATGAAAAATGAAGAATTTTGCTCATTTTAGAGAACTATTTTGGTCTTTTTTAGAAAAAATGATAATTGATATTTTTGAAGGTGTTAGACTTCAGTTTTTGATTTTATGATAAAAATAGGAAAAATAGAAATTTGTATGTGTTAGTCTTCAATCCCGGAGTGTTTTGAGAAAAACATGAAAAATGAAGTATTTTGCTCATTTTAGAGAACTATTTTGGTCTATTTTAGAAAAAATGATAATTGATATTTTTGAAGGTGTTAGACTTCAGTTTTTTATTTTTTGCAAAAAATTGGAAAAATTGAAATTTGTATGAGTTAGTCTTCAATCAAGGAATTTTTTGAGAAAATCATGAAAAATGAAGTATTTTGCTCATTTTAGAGAACTATTTTGGTATTTTTTAGAAAAAATGATAATTGATATTTTTGAAGGTGTTAGACTTCAGTTTTTGATTTTATGCAAAAAATAGGAAAAATAGAAATTTGTATGTGTTAGTCTTCAATCACGGAGTTTTTTGAGAAAAACATGAAAAATGAAGTATTTTGCTCATTTTAGAGAACTATTTTGGTCTATTTTAGAAAAAATGATAATTGATATTTTGGAAGGTGTTAGACTTCAGTGTTTTATATTTTGCAAAAAATTGGAAAAATTGAAATTTGTATGTGTTAGTCTTCAATCACGAAGTTTTTTGAGAAAAACATGAAAAATGAAGTATTTTGCTCATTTTAGAGAACTATTTTGGACTCTTTTAGAAAAAATGATAATTGATATTTTTGAAGGTGTTAGACATCAGTTTTTGATTTTTTGCAAAAAATAGGCAAAATAGAAATTTGTATGTGTTAGTCTTCAATCACGAAGTTTTTTGAGAAAAACATGAAAAATGAAGTATTTTGCTCATTTTAGAGAACTATTTTGGACTCTTTTAGAAAAAAATGATAATTGATATTTTTGAAGGTGTTAGACTTCAATTTTTGATTTTATGCAGAAAATAGGAAAAATAGAAATTTGTTAGTCTTCAATCCCGGAGTTTTTTAAGAAAAACATGAAAAATAAAGTATTTTGCTCATTTTAGAGAACTATTTTGGTCTTTTTTAGAAAAAATGATAATTGATATTTTTGAAGGTGTTAGACTTCAGTTTTTGATTTTATGCAAAAAATAGGAAAAATAGAAATTTGTATGTGTTAGTCTTCAATCACGGAGTTTTTTGAGAAAAACATGAAAAATGAAGTATTTTGCTCATTTTAGAGAACTATTTTGGTCTATTTTAGAAAAAATGATAATTGATATTTTGGAAGGTGTTAGACTTCAGTGTTTTATATTTTGCAAAAAATTGGAAAAATTGAAATTTGTATGTGTTAGTCTTCAATCACGAAGTTTTTTGAGAAAAACATGAAAAATGAAGTATTTTGCTCATTTTAGAGAACTATTTTGGACTCTTTTAGAAAAAATGATAATTGATATTTTTGAAGGTGTTAGACTTAAGTTTTTGATTTTTTGCAAAAAATAGGCAAAATAGAAATTTGTATGTGTTAGTGTTCAATCACGAAGTTTTTTGAGAAAAACATGAAAAATGAAGTATTTTGCTCATTTTAGAGAACTATTTTGGACTCTTTTAGAAAAAAATGATAATTGATATTTTTGAAGGTGTTAGACTTCAATTTTTGATTTTATGCAGAAAATAGGAAAAATAGAAATTTGTTAGTCTTCAATCCCGGAGTTTTTTAAGAAAAACATGAAAAATGAAGTATTTTGCTCATTTTAGAGAACTATTTTGGTCTTTTTTAGAAAAAATGATAATTGATATTTTTGAAGATGTTAGACTTCAGTTTTTGATTTTTTGCAAAAAATAGGCAAAATAGAAATTTGTATGTGTTAGTCTTCAATCACGAAGTTTTTTGAGAAAAACATGAAAAATGAAGTATTTTGCTCATTTTAGAGAACTATTTTGGACTCTTTTAGAAAAAAATGATAATTGATATTTTTGAAGGTGTTAGACTTCAATTTTTGATTTTATGCAGAAAATAGGAAAAATAGAAATTTGTTAGTCTTCAATCCCGGAGTTTTTTAAGAAAAACTTGAAAAATAAAGTATTTTGCTCATTTTAGAGAACTATTTTGGTCTTTTTTAGAAAAAATGATAATTGATATTTTTGAAGGTGTTAGACTTCAGTTTTTGATTTTTTGCAAAAAATAGGAAAAATAGAAATTTGTATGTGTTAGTCTTCAATCACGAAGTTTTTTGAGAAAAACATGAAAAATGAAGTATTTTGCTCATTTTAGAGAACTATTTTGGACTCTTTTAGAAAAAATGATAATTGATATTTTTGAAGGTGTTAGACTTCAGTTTTTTATTTTTTGCAAAAAATAGGCACAATAGAAATTTGTATGTGTTAGTGTTCAATCACGAAGTTTTTTTAGAAAAACATGAAAAATGAAGTATTTTGCTCATTTTAGAGAACTATTTTGCACTCTTTTAGAAAAAAATGATAATTGATATTTTTGAAGGTGTTAGACTTCAGTTTTTGATTTTGTGCAAAAAATTGGAAAAATAGAAATTTGTATGTGTTAGTCTTCAATCCCGGAATTTTTTGAGAAAAACATGAAAAATTATGTATTTTGCTCATTTTAGAGAACTATTTTGGCCTTTTTTAGAAAAAATGATAATTGATATTTTTGAAGGTGTTAGACTTCATTTTGTGATTTTTTGCAAAAAATAGGAAAAATAGAAATTTGTATGTGTTAATCTTCAATCATGAAGTTTTTTTAGAAAAACATGAAAAATGAAATATTTCGCTCATTTTAGAGAACTATTTTGGACTCTTTTAGAAAAAATGATAATTGATATTTTTGAAGGTGTTAGACTTAAGTTTTTGATTTTGTGCAAAAAATAGGAAAAATAGAAATTTGTATGTGTTAGTCTTCAATCACGGAATTTTTTGAGAAAAACATGAAAAATAAAGAATTTTGCTCATTTTAGAGAACTATTTTGGTCTTTTTTAGAAAAAATGACAATTGATATTTTTGAAGGTGTTAGACTTCAGTTTTTGATTTTATGATAAAAATAGGAAAAATAGAAATTTGTATGTGTTAGTCTTCAATCCCGGAGTGTTTTGAGAAAAACATGAAAAATGAAGTATTTTGCTCATTTTAGAGAACTATTTTGGTCTATTTTAGAAAAAATGATAATTGATATTTTTGAACGTGTTAGACTTCAGTTTTTTATTTTTTGCAAAAAATTGGAAAAATTGAAATTTGTATGAGTTAGTCTTCAATCAAGGAATTTTTTGAGAAAATCATGAAAAATGAAGTATTTTGCTCATTTTAGAGAACTATTTTGGTATATTTTAGAAAAAATGATAATTGATATTTTTGAAGGTGTTAGACTTCAGTTTTTGATTTTATGCAAAAAATAGGAAAAATAGAAATTTGTATGTGTTAGTCTTCAATCACGGAGTTTTTTGAGAAAAACATGAAAAATGAAGTATTTTGCTCATTTTAGAGAACTATTTTGGTCTATTTTAGAAAAAATGATAATTGATATTTTGGAAGGTGTTAGACTTCAGTGTTTTATATTTTGCAAAAAATTGGAAAAATTGAAATTTGTATGTGTTAGTCTTCAATCACGAAGTTTTTTGAGAAAAACATGAAAAATGAAGTATTTTGCTCATTTTAGAGAACTATTTTGGACTCTTATAGAAAAAATGATAATTGATATTTTTGAAGGTGTTAGACTTCAGTTTTTGATTTTTTGCAAAAAATAGGCAAAATAGAAATTTGTATGTGTTAGTCTTCAATCACGAAGTTTTTTGAGAAAAACATGAAAAATGAAGTATTTTGCTCATTTTAGAGAACTATTTTGGACTCTTTTAGAAAAAAATGATAATTGATATTTTTGAAGGTGTTAGACTTCAGTTTTTGATTTTAAGCAAAAAATAGGAAAAATAGAAATTTGTTAGTCTTCAATCCCGCATTTTTTTAAGAAAAACATGAAAAATAAAGTATTTTGCTCATTTTAGAGAACTATTTTGGTCTTTTTTAGAAAAAATGATAATTGACATTTTTGAAGGTCTTAGACTTCAGTTTTTTATTTTTTGAAAAAAATTGGAAAAATTGAAATTTGTATGTGTTAGTCTTCAATCACGAAGTTTTTTGAGAAAAACATGAAAAATGAAGTATTTTGCTCATTTTAGAGAACTATTTTGGACTCTTTTAGAAAAAAATAATAATTGATATTTTTGAAGGTGTTAGACTTCAGTTTTTGATTTTATGCAGAAAATAGGAAAAATAGAAATTTGTTAGTCTTCAATCCCGAAGTTTTTTCAGAAAAACATGAAAAATAAAGTATTTTGCTCATTTTAGAGAACTATTTTGGTCTTTTTTAGAAAAAATGATAATTGATATTTTTGAAGGTGTTAGACTTCAGTTTTTGATTTTTTGCAAAAAATAGGAAAAATAGAAATTTGTATGTGTTAGTCTTCAATCACGGAATTTTTTGAGAAAAAAATAAAAAATGAAGTATTTTTCTCATTTTAGAGAACTATTTTGGTCTTTTTTTGAAAAAATGATAATTGCTATTTTTTAGGGTGTTAGACTTCAATTTTTGATTTTTTGCAAAAAATTGGAAAAATAGAAATTTGTATGTGTTAGTCTTCAATCACGGAATTTTTTGAGAAAAACATTAAAAATGAAGTATTTTGCTCATTTTAGAGAACTATTTTGGTCTTTTTAGAAAAAATGATAATTGATATTTTTGAAGGTCTTAGACTTCAGTTTTTGATTTTATGCAAAAAATAGGAAAAATAGAAATTTGTATGTGTTAGTCTTCAATCCCGGAGTTTTTTGAGAAAAACATGAAAAATGAAGTGTTTTGCTCATTTTAGAGAACTATTTTGGTCTATTTTAGAAAAAATGATAATTGATATTTTTGAAGGTGTTAGACTTCAGTTTTTTATTTTTTGAAAAAAATTGGAAAAATTGAAATTTGTATGTGTTAGTCTTCAATCACGAAGTTTTTTGACAAAAACATGAAAAATGAAGTATTTTGCTCATTTTAGAGAACTATTATGGACTCTTTTAGAAAAAAATGATAATTGATATTTTTGAAGGTGTTAGACTTCAGTTTTTGATTTTATGCAAAAAATAGGAAAAATAGAAATTTGTTAGTCTTCAATCCCGGAGTTTTTTAAGAAAAACATGAAAAATAAAGTATTTTGCTCATTTTAGAGAACTATTTTGGTCTTTTTTAGAAAAAATGATAATTCATATTTTTGAAGGTGTTAGACTTCAGTTTTTGATTTTTTGCAAAAAATAGGAAAAATAGAAATTTGTATGTGTTTGTCTTCAATCACGAAGTATTTTGAGAAAAACATGAAAAATGAAGTATTTTGCTCATTTTAGAGAACTATTTTGGACTCTTTTAGAAAAAATGATAATTGATATTTTTGAAGGTGTTAGACTTCAGTTTTTGATTTTTTGCAAAAAATAGGCACAATAGAAATTTGTATGTGTTAGTGTTCAATCACGAAGTTTTTTTAGAAAAACATGAAAAATGAAGTATTTTGCTCATTTTAGAGAACTATTTTGCAATTTTTTAGAAAAAAATGATAATTGATATTTTTGAAGGTGTTAGACTTCAGTTTTTGATTTTGTGCAAAAAATAGGAAAAATAGAAATTTGTATGTGTTAGTCTTCAATCCCGGAATTTTTTGAGAAAAACATGAAAAATTATGTATTTTGCTCATTTTAGAGAACTATTATGGCCTTTTTTAGAAAAAATGATAATTGATATTTTTGAAGGTGTTAGACTTCATTTTGTGATTTTTTGCAAAAAATAGGAAAAATAGAAATTTGTATGTGTTAATCTTCAATCACGAAGTTTTTTTAGAAAAACATGAAAAATGAAATATTTCGCTCATTTTAGAGAACTATTTTGGACTCTTTTAGAAAAAATGATAATTGATATTTTTGAAGGTGTTAGACTTCAATTTTTGATTTTATGCAGAAAATAGGAAAAATAGAAATTTGTTAGTCTTCAATCCCGGAGTTTTTTAAGAAAAACATGAAAAATGAAGTATTTTGCTCATTTTAGAGAACTATTTTGGTCTTTTTTAGAAAAAATGATAATTGATATTTTTGAAGATGTTAGACTTCAGTTTTTGATTTTTTGCAAAAAATAAGCAAAATAGAAATTTGTATGTGTTAGTCTTCAATCACGAAGTTTTTTGAGAAAAACATGAAAAATGAAGTATTTTGCTCATTTTAGAGAACTATTTTGGACTCTTTTAGAAAAAAATGATAATTGATATTTTTGAAGGTGTTAGACTTCAATTTTTGATTTTATGCAGAAAATAGGAAAAATAGAAATTTGTTAGTCTTCAATCCCGGAGTTTTTTAAGAAAAACATGAAAAATAAAGTATTTTGCTCATTTTAGAGAACTATTTTGGTCTTTTTTAGAAAAAATGATAATTGATATTTTTGAAGGTGTTAGACTTCAGTTTTTGATTTTTTGCAAAAAATAGGAAAAATAGAAATTTGTATGTGTTAGTCTTCAATCACGAAGTTTTTTGAGAAAAACATGAAAAATGAAGTATTTTGCTCATTTTACAGAACTATTTTGGAATCTTTTAGAAAAAATGATAATTGATATTTTTGAAGGTGTTAGACTTCAGTTTTTGATTTTTTGCAAAAAATAGGCACAATAGAAATTTGTATGTGTTAGTGTTCAATCACGAAGTTTTTTTAGAAAAACATGAAAAATGAAGTATTTTGCTCATTTTAGAGAACTATTTTGCACTCTTTTAGAAAAAAATGATAATTGATATTTTTGAAGGTGTTAGACTTCAGTTTTTGATTTTGTGCAAAAAATTGGAAAAATAGAAATTTGTATGTGTTAGTCTTCAATCCCGGAATTTTTTGAGAAAAACATGAAAAATTATGTATTTTGCTCATTTTAGAGAACTATTTTGGCCTTTTTTAGAAAAAATGATAATTGATATTTTTGAAGGTGTTAGACTTCATTTTGTGATTTTTTGCAAAAAATAGGAAAAATAGAAATTTGTATGTGTTAATCTTCAATCAAGAAGTTTTTTTAGAAAAACATGAAAAATGAAATATTTCGCTCATTTTAGAGAACTATTTTGGACTCTTTTAGAAAAAATGATAATTGATATTTTTGAAGGTGTTAGACTTAAGTTTTTGATTTTATGCAAAAAATAGGAAAAATAGAAATTTGTATGTGTTAGTCTTCAATCACGGAATTTTTTGAGAAAAACATGAAAAATAAAGAATTTTGCTCATTTTAGAGAACTATTTTGGTCTTTTTTAGAAAAAATGATAATTGATATTTTTGAAGGTGTTAGACTTCAGTTTTTGATTTTATGATAAAAATAGGAAAAATAGAAATTTGTATGTGTTAGTCTTCAATCCCGGAGTGTTTTGAGAAAAACATGAAAAATGAAGTATTTTGCTCATTTTAGAGAACTATTTTGGTCTATTTTAGAAAAAATGATAATTGATATTTTTGAAGGTGTTAGACTTCAGTTTTTTATTTTTTGCAAAAAATTGGAAAAATTGAAATTTGTATGAGTTAGTCTTCAATCAAGGAATTTTTTGAGAAAATCATGAAAAATGAAGTATTTTGCTCATTTTAGAGAACTATTTTGGTATTTTTTAGAAAAAATGATAATTGATATTTTTGAAGGTGTTAGACTTCAGTTTTTGATTTTATGCAAAAAATAGGAAAAATAGAAATTTGTATGTGTTAGTCTTCAATCACGGAGTTTTTTGAGAAAAACATGAAAAATGAAGTATTTTGCTCATTTTAGAGAACTATTTTGGTCTATTTTAGAAAAAATGATAATTGATATTTTGGAAGGTGTTAGACTTCAGTGTTTTATATTTTGCAAAAAATTGGAAAAATTGAAATTTGTATGTGTTAGTCTTCAATCACGAAGTTTTTTGAGAAAAACATGAAAAATGAAGTATTTTGCTCATTTTAGAGAACTATTTTGGACTCTTTTAGAAAAAATGATAATTGATATTTTTGAAGGTGTTAGACTTCAGTTTTTGATTTTTTGCAAAAAATAGGCAAAATAGAAATTTGTATGTGTTAGTCTTCAATCACGAAGTTTTTTGAGAAAAACATGAAAAATGAAGTATTTTGCTCATTTTAGAGAACTATTTTGGACTCTTTTAGAAAAAAATAATAATTGATATTTTTGAAGGTGTTAGACTTCAGTTTTTGATTTTAAGCAAAAAATAGGAAAAATAGAAATTTGTTAGTCTTCAATCCCGCATTTTTTTAAGAAAAACATGAAAAATAAAGTATTTTGCTCATTTTAGAGAACTATTTTGGTCTTTTTTAGAAAAAATGATAATTGACATTTTTGAAGGTCTTAGACTTCAGTTTTTTATTTTTTGAAAAAAATTGGAAAAATTGAAATTTGTATGTGTTAGTCTTCAATCACGAAGTTTTTTGAGAAAAACATGAAAAATGAAGTATTTTGCTCATTTTAGAGAACTATTTTGGACTCTTTTAGAAAAAAATAATAATTGATATTTTTGAAGGTGTTAGACTTCAGTTTTTGATTTTATGCAGAAAATAGGAAAAATAGAAATTTGTTAGTCTTCAATTCCGGAGTTTTTTCAGAAAAACATGAAAAATAAAGTATTTTGCTCATTTTAGAGAACTATTTTGGTCTTTTTTAGAAAAAATGATAATTGATATTTTTCAAGGTGTTAGACTTCAGTTTTTGATTTTTTGCAAAAAATAGGAAAAATAGAAATTTGTATGTGTTAGTCTTCAATCACGGAATTTTTTGAGAAAAAAATAAAAAATGAAGTATTTTTCTCATTTTAGAGAACTATTTTGGTCTTTTTTTGAAAAAATGATAATTGATATTTTTTAGGGTGTTAGACTTCAATTTTTGATTTTTTGCAAAAAATTGGAAAAATAGAAATTTGTATGTGTTAGTCTTCAATCACGGAATTTTTTGAGAAAAACATTAAAAATGAAGTATTTTGCTCATTTTAGAGAACTATTTTGATCTTTTTAGAAAAAATGATAATTGATATTTTTGAAGGTCTTAGACTTCAGTTTTTGATTTTATGCAAAAAATAGGAAAAATAGAAATTTGTATGTGTTAGTCTTCAATCCCGGAGTTTTTTGAGAAAAACATGAAAAATGAAGTGTTTTGCTCATTTTAGAGAACTATTTTGGTCTATTTTAGAAAAAATGATAATTGATATTTTTGAAGGTGTTAGACTTCAGTTTTTTATTTTTTGAAAAAAATTGGAAAAATTGAAATTTGTATGTGTTAGTCTTCAATCACGAAGTTTTTTGAGAAAAACATGAAAAATGAAGTATTTTGCTCATTTTAGAGAACTATTTTGGACTCTTTTAGAAAAAAATGATAATTGATATTTTTGAAGGTGTTAGACTTCAGTTTTTGATTTTATGCAAAAAATAGGAAAAATAGAAATTTGTTAGTCTTCAATCCGGGAGTTTTTTAAGAAAAACATGAAAAATAAAGTATTTTGCTCATTTTAGAGAACTATTTTGGTCTTTTTTAGAAAAAATGATAATTCATATTTTTGAAGGTGTTAGACTTCAGTTTTTGATTTTTTGCAAAAAATAGGAAAAATAGAAACTTGTATGTGTTAGTCTTCAATCACGAAGTATTTTGAGAAAAACATGAAAAATGAAGTATTTTGCTCATTTTAGAGAACTATTTTGGACTCTTTTAGAAAAAATGATAATTGATATTTTTGAAGGTGTTAGACTTCAGTTTTTGATTTTATGCAAAAAATAGGAAAAATAGAAATTTGTATGTGTTAGTCTTCAATCACGGAGTTTTTTGAGAAAAACATGAAAAATGAAGTATTTTGCTCATTTTAGAGAACTATTTTGGTCTATTTTAGAAAAAATGATAATTGATATTTTGGAAGGTGTTAGACTTCAGTGTTTTATATTTTGCAAAAAATTGGAAAAATTGAAATTTGTATGTGTAAGTCTTCAATCACGAAGTTTTTTGAGAAAAACATGAAAAATGAAGTATTTTGCTCATTTTAGAGAACTATTTTGGACTCTTTTAGAAAAAATGATAATTGATATTTTTGAAGGTGTTAGACTTCAGTTTTTGATTTTTTGCAAAAAATAGGCAAAATAGAAATTTGTATGTGTTAGTCTTCAATCACGAAGTTTTTTGAGAAAAACATGAAAAATGAAGTATTTTGCTCATTTTAGAGAACTATTTTGGACTCTTTTAGAAAAAAATGATAATTGATATTTTTGAAGGTGTTAGACTTCAGTTTTTGATTTTAAGCAAAAAATAGGAAAAATAGAAATTTGTTAGTCTTCAATCCCGCATTTTTTTAAGAAAAACATGAAAAATAAAGTATTTTGCTCATTTTAGAGAACAATTTTGGTCTTTTTTAGAAAAAATGATAATTGACATTTTTGAAGGTCTTAGACTTCAGTTTTTTATTTTTTGAAAAAAATTGGAAAAATTGAAATTTGTATGTGTTAGTCTTCAATCACGAAGTTTTTTGAGAAAAACATGAAAAATGAAGTATTTTGCTCATTTTAGAGAACTATTTTGGACTCTTTTAGAAAAAAATAATAATTGATATTTTTGAAGGTGTTAGACTTCAGTTTTTGATTTTATGCAGAAAATAGGAAAAATAGAAATTTGTTAGTCTTCAATCCCGGAGTTTTTTCAGAAAAACATGAAAAATAAAGTATTTTGCTCATTTTAGAGAACTATTTTGGTCTTTTTTAGAAAAAATGATAATTGATATTTTTCAAGGTGTTAGACTTCAGTTTTTGATTTTTTGCAAAAAATAGGAAAAATAGAAATTTGTATGTGTTAGTCTTCAATCACGGAATTTTTTGAGAAAAAAATAAAAAATGAAGTATTTTTCTCATTTTAGAGAACTATTTTGGTCTTTTTTTGAGAAAATGATAATTGATATTTTTTAGGGTGTTAGACTTCAATTTTTGATTTTTTGCAAAAAATTGGAAAAATAGAAATTTGTATGTGTTAGTCTTCAATCACGGAATTTTTTGAGAAAAACATTAAAAATGAAGTATTTTGCTCATTTTAGAGAACTATTTTGATCTTTTTAGAAAAAATGATAATTGATATTTTTGAAGGTCTTAGACTTCAGTTTTTGATTTTATGCAAAAAATAGGAAAAATAGAAATTTGTATGTGTTAGTCTTCAATCCCGGAGTTTTTTGAGAAAAACATGAAAAATGAAGTGTTTTGCTCATTTTAGAGAACTATTTTGGTCTATTTTAGAAAAAATGATAATTGATATTTTTGAAGGTGTTAGACTTCAGTTTTTTATTTTTTGAAAAAAATTGGAAAAATTGAAATTTGTATGTGTTAGTCTTCAATCACGAAGTTTTTTGAGAAAAACATGAAAAATGAAGTATTTTGCTCATTTTAGAGAACTATTTTGGACTCTTTTAGAAAAAAATGATAATTGATATTTTTGAATGTGTTAGACTTCAATTTTTGATTTTATGCAGAAAATAGGAAAAATAGAAATTTGTTAGTCTTCAATCCCGGAGTTTTTTAAGAAAAACATGAAAAATAAAGTATTTTGCTCATTTTAGAGAACTATTTTGGTCTTTTTTAGAAAAAATGCTAATTGATATTTTTGAAGGTGTTAGACTTCAGTTTTTGATTTTTTGCAAAAAATAGACAAAATAGAAATTTGTATGTGTTAGTCTTCAATCCCGGAGTGTTTTGAGAAAAACATGAAAAATGAAGTATTTTGCTCATTTTAGAGAACTATTTTGGTCTATTTTAGAAAAAATGATAATTGATATTTTTGAAGGTGACGACTTCAGTTTTTGATTTTATGATAAAAATAGGAAAAATAGAAATTTGTATGTGTTAGTGTTGAATCACGAAGTTTTTTGAGAAAAACATGAAAAATGAAGTATTTTGCTCATTTTAGAGAACTATTTTGGACTCTTTTAGAAAAAAATGATAATTGATATTTTTGAAGGTGTTAGACTTCAATTTTTGATTTTATGCAGAAAATAGGAAAAATAGAAATTTGTTAGTCTTCAATCCCGGAGTTTTTTAAGAAAAACATGAAAAATAAAGTATTTTGCTCATTTTAGAGATTTATTTTGGTCTATTTTAGAAAAAATGATAATTGACATTTTTGAAGGTGTTAGACTTCAGTTTTTTATTTTTTGCAAAAAATTGGAAAAATTGAAATTTGTATGAGTTAGTCTTCAATCAAGGAATTTTTTGAGAAAATCATGAAAAATGAAGTATTTTGCTCATTTTAGAGAACTATTTTGGTCTTTTTTAGAAAAAATGATAATTGATATTTTTGAAGGTGTTAGACTTCAGTTTTTGATTTTATGCAAAAAATAGGAAAAATAGAAATTTGTATGTGTTAGTCTTCAATCACGGAGTTTTTTGAGAAAAACATGAAAAATGAAGTATTTTGCTCATTTTAGAGAACTATTTTGGTCTATTTTAGAAAAAATGATAATTGACATTTTTGAAGGTCTTAGACTTCAGTTTTTTATTTTTTGAAAAAAATTGGAAAAATTGAAATTTGTATGTGTTAGTCTTCAATCACGAAGTTTTTTGAGAAAAACATGAAAAATGAAGTATTTTGCTCATTTTAGAGAACTATTTTGGACTCTTTTAGAAAAAAATAATAATTGATATTTTTGAAGGTGTTAGACTTCAGTTTTTGATTTTATGCAGAAAATAGGAAAAATAGAAATTTGTTAGTCTTCAATCCCGGAGTTTTTTCAGAAAAACATGAAAAATAAAGTATTTTGCTAATTTTAGAGAACTATTTTGGTCTTTTTTAGAAAAAATGATAATTCATATTTTTGAAGGTGTTAGACTTCAGTTTTTGATTTTTTGCAAAAAATAGGAAAAATAGAAATTTGTATGTGTTAGTCTTCAATCACGAAGTATTTTGAGAAAAACATGAAAAATGAAGTATTTTGCTCATTTTAGAGAACTATTTTGGACTCTTTTAGAAAAAATGATAATTGATATTTTTGAAGGTGTTAGACTTCAGTTTTTGATTTTTTGCAAAAAAATAGGCACAATAGAAATTTGTATGTGTTAGTGTTCAATCACGAAGTTTTTTTAGAAAAACATGAAAAATGAAGTATTTTGCTCATTTTAGAGAACTATTTTGCACTTTTTTAGAAAAAAATAATAATTGATATTTTTGAAGGTGTTAGACTTCAGTTTTTGATTTTGTGCAAAAAATAGGAAAAATAGAAATTTGTATGTGTTAGTCTTCAATCCCGGAATTTTTTGAGAAAAACATGAAAAATTATGTATTTTGCTCATTTTAGAGAACTATTATGGCCTTTTTTAGAAAAAATGATAATTCATATTTTTGAAGGTGTTAGACTTCATTTTGTGATTTTTTGCAAAAAATAGGAAAAATAGAAATTTGTATGTGTTAATCTTCAATCACGAAGTTTTTTTAGAAAAACATGAAAAATGAAATATTTCGCTCATTTTAGAGAACTATTTTGGACTCTTTTAGAAAAAATGATAATTGATATTTTTGAAGGTGTTAGACTTAAGTTTTTGATTTTATGCAAAAAAATAGGAAAAATAGAAATTTGTATGTGTTAGTCTTCAATCACGGAATTTTTTGAGAAAAACATGAAAAATGAAGAATTTTGCTCATTTTAGAGAACTATTTTGGTCTTTTTTAGAAAAAAATGATAATTGATATTTTTGAAGGTGTTAGACTTCAGTTTTTGATTTTATGATAAAAATAGGAAAAATAGAAATTTGTATGTGTTAGTCTTCAATCCCGGAGTGTTTTGAGAAAAACATGAAAAATGAAGTATTTTGCTCATTTTAGAGAACTATTTTGGTCTATTTTAGAAAAAATGATAATTGATATTTTTGAAGGTGTTAGACTTCAGTTTTTTATTTTTTGCAAAAAATTGGAAAAATTGAAATTTGTATGAGTTAGTCTTCAATCAAGGAATTTTTTGAGAAAATCATGAAAAATGAAGTATTTTGCTCATTTTAGAGAACTATTTTGGTATTTTTTAGAAAAAATGATAATTGATATTTTTGAAGGTGTTAGACTTCAGTTTTTGATTTTATGCAAAAAATAGGAAAAATAGAAATTTGTATGTGTTAGTCTTCAATCACGGAGTTTTTTGAGAAAAACATGAAAAATGTAGTATTTTGCTCATTTTAGAGAACTATTTTGGTCTATTTTAGAAAAAATGATAATTGATATTTTGGAAGGTGTTAGACTTCAGTGTTTTATATTTTGCAAAAAATTGGAAAAATTGAAATTTGTATGTGTTTGTCTTCAATCACGAAGTTTTTTGAGAAAAACATTAAAAATGAAGTATTTTGCTCATTTTAGAGAACTATTTTGGACTCTTTTAGAAAAAATGATAATTGATATTTTTGAAGGTGTTAGACTTCAGTTTTTGATTTTTTGCAAAAAATAGCCAAAATAGAAATTTGTATGTGTTAGTCTTCAATCACGAAGTTTTTTGAGAAAAACATGAAAAATGAAGTATTTTGCTCATTTTAGAGAACTATTTTGGACTCTTTTAGAAAAAATGATAATTGATATTTTTGAAGGTGTTAAGACTTCAGTTTTTGATTTTTTGCAAAAAATAGGCAAAATATAAATTTGTATGTGTCAGTGTTCAATCACGAAGTTTTTTGAGAAAAACATGAAAAATGAAGTATTTTGCTCATTTTAGAGAACTATTTTGGACTCTTTTAGAAAAAAATGATAATTGATATTTTTGAAGGTGTTAGACTTCAATTTTTGATTTTATGCAGAAAATAGGAAAAATAGAAATTTGTTAGTCTTCAATCCCGGAGTTTTTTAAGAAAAACATGAAAAATAAAGTATTTTGCTCATTTTAGAGAACTATTTTGGTCTTTTTTAGAAAAAATGCTAATTGATATTTTTGAAGGTGTTAGACTTCAGTTTTTGATTTTTTGCAAAAAATAGACAAAATAGAAATTTGTATGTGTTAGTCTTCAATCCCGGAGTGTTTTGAGAAAAACATGAAAAATGAAGTATTTTGCTCATTTTAGAGAACTATTTTGGTCTATTTTAGAAAAAATGATAATTGATATTTTTGAAGGTGACGACTTCAGTTTTTGATTTTATGATAAAAATAGGAAAAATAGAAATTTGTATGTGTTAGTGTTGAATCACGAAGTTTTTTGAGAAAAACATGAAAAATGAAGTATTTTGCTCATTTTAGAGAACTATTTTGGACTCTTTTAGAAAAAAATGATAATTGATATTTTTGAAGGTGTTAGACTTCAATTTTTGATTTTATGCAGAAAATAGGAAAAATAGAAATTTGTTAGTCTTCAATCCCGGAGTTTTTTAAGAAAAACATGAAAAATAAAGTATTTTGCTCATTTTAGAGATTTATTTTGGTCTATTTTAGAAAAAATGATAATTGACATTTTTGAAGGTGTTAGACTTCAGTTTTTTATTTTTTGCAAAAAATTGGAAAAATTGAAATTTGTATGAGTTAGTCTTCAATCAAGGAATTTTTTGAGAAAATCATGAAAAATGAAGTATTTTGCTCATTTTAGAGAACTATTTTGGTCTTTTTTAGAAAAAATGATAATTGATATTTTTGAAGGTGTTAGACTTCAGTTTTTGATTTTATGCAAAAAATAGGAAAAATAGAAATTTGTATGTGTTAGTCTTCAATCACGGAGTTTTTTGAGAAAAACATGAAAAATGAAGTATTTTGCTCATTTTAGAGAACTATTTTGGTCTATTTTAGAAAAAATGATAATTGACATTTTTGAAGGTCTTAGACTTCAGTTTTTTATTTTTTGAAAAAAATTGGAAAAATTGAAATTTGTATGTGTTAGTCTTCAATCACGAAGTTTTTTGAGAAAAACATGAAAAATGAAGTATTTTGCTCATTTTAGAGAACTATTTTGGACTCTTTTAGAAAAAATGATAATTGATATTTTTGAAGGTGTTAGACTTCAGTTTTTGATTTTTTGCAAAAAAATAGGCACAATAGAAATTTGTATGTGTTAGTGTTCAATCACGAAGTTTTTTTAGAAAAAACATGAAAAATGAAGTATTTTGCTCATTTTAGAGAACTATTTTGCACTTTTTTAGAAAAAAATGATAATTGATATTTTTGAAGGTGTTAGACTTCAGTTTTTGATTTTGTGCAAAAAATAGGAAAAATAGAAATTTGTATGTGTTAGTCTTCAATCCCTGAATTTTTTGAGAAAAACATGAAAAATGAAGTATTTTGCTCATTTTAGAGAACTATTATGGCCTTTTTTTGAAAAAATGATAATTGATATTTTTGAAGGTGTTAGACTTCATTTTGTGATTTTTTGCAAAAAATAGGAAAAATAGAAATTTGTATGTGTTAATCTTCAATCACGAAGTTTTTTTAGAAAAACATGAAAAATGATATATTTCGCTCATTTTAGAGAACTATTTTGGACTCTTTTAGAAAAAATGATAATTGATATTTTTGAAGGTGTTAGACTTAAGTTTTTGATTTTATGCAAAAAAATAGGAAAAATAGAAATTTGTATGTGTTAGTCTTCAATCACGGAATTTTTTGAGAAAAACATGAAAAATGAAGAATTTTGCCCATTTTAGAGAACTATTTTGGTCTTTTTTAGAAAAAAATGATAATTGATATTTTTGAAGGTGTTAGACTTCAGTTTTTGATTTTATGATAAAAATAGGAAAAATAGAAATTTGTATGTGTTAGTCTTCAATCCCGGAGTGTTTTGAGAAAAACATGAAAAATGAAGTATTTTGCTCATTTTAGAGAACTATTTTGGTCTATTTTAGAAAAAATGATAATTGATATTTTTGAAGGTGTTAGACTTCAGTTTTTTATTTTTTGCAAAAAATTGGAAAAATTGAAATTTGTATGAGTTAGTCTTCAATCAAGGAATTTTTTGAGAAAATCATGAAAAATGAAGTATTTTGCTCATTTTAGAGAACTATTTTGGTATTTTTTAGAAAAAATGATAATTGATATTTTTGAAGGTGTTAGACTTCAGTTTTTGATTTTATGCAAAAAATAGGAAAAATAGAAATTTGTATGTGTTAGTCTTCAATCACGGAGTTTTTTGAGAAAAACATGAAAAATGTAGTATTTTGCTCATTTTAGAGAACTATTTTGGTCTATTTTAGAAAAAATGATAATTGATATTTTGGAAGGTGTTAGACTTCAGTGTTTTATATTTTGCAAAAAATTGGAAAAATTGAAATTTGTATGTGTTAGTCTTCAATCACGAAGTTTTTTGAGAAAAACATTAAAAATGAAGTATTTTGCTCATTTTAGAGAACTATTTTGGACTCCTTTAGAAAAAATGATAATTGATATTTTTGAAGGTGTTAGACTTCAGTTTTTGATTTTTTGCAAAAAATAGCCAAAATAGAAATTTGTATGTGTTAGTCTTCAATCACGAAGTTTTTTGAGAAAAACATGAAAAATGAAGTATTTTGCTCATTTTAGAGAACTATTTTGGACTCTTTTAGAAAAAATGATAATTGATATTTTTGAAGGTGTTAAGACTTCAGTTTTAGATTTTTTGCAAAAAATAGGCAAAATATAAATTTGTATGTGTTAGTGTTCAATCACGAAGTTTTTTGAGAAAAACATGAAAAATGAAGTATTTTGCTCATTTTAGAGAACTATTTTGGACTCTTTTAGAAAAAAATGATAATTGATATTTTTGAAGGTGTTAGACTTCAATTTTTGATTTTATGCAGAAAATAGGAAAAATAGAAATTTGTTAGTCTTCAATCCCGGAGTTTTTTAAGAAAAACATGAAAAATAAAGTATTTTGCTCATTTTAGAGAACTATTTTGGTCTTTTTTAGAAAAAATGCTAATTGATATTTTTGAAGGTGTTAGACTTCAGTTTTTGATTTTTTGCAAAAAATAGACAAAATAGAAATTTGTATGTGTTAGTCTTCAATCCCGGAGTGTTTTGAGAAAAACATGAAAAATGAAGTATTTTGCTCATTTTAGAGAACTATTTTGGTCTATTTTAGAAAAAATGATAATTGATATTTTTGAAGGTGACGACTTCAGTTTTTGATTTTATGATAAAAATAGGAAAAATAGAAATTTGTATGTGTTAGTGTTGAATCACGAAGTTTTTTGAGAAAAACATGAAAAATGAAGTATTTTGCTCATTTTAGAGAACTATTTTGGACTCTTTTAGAAAAAAATGATAATTGATATTTTTGAAGGTGTTAGACTTCAATTTTTGATTTTATGCAGAAAATAGGAAAAATAGAAATTTGTTAGTCTTCAATCCCGGAGTTTTTTAAGAAAAACATGAAAAATAAAGTATTTTGCTCATTTTAGAGATTTATTTTGGTCTATTTTAGAAAAAATGATAATTGACATTTTTGAAGGTGTTAGACTTCAGTTTTTTATTTTTTGCAAAAAATTGGAAAAATTGAAATTTGTATGAGTTAGTCTTCAATCAAGGAATTTTTTGAGAAAATCATGAAAAATGAAGTATTTTGCTCATTTTAGAGAACTATTTTGGTCTTTTTTAGAAAAAATTATAATTGATATTTTTGAAGGTGTTAGACTTCAGTTTTTGATTTTATGCAAAAAATAGGAAAAATAGAAATTTGTATGTGTTAGTCTTCAATCACGGAGTTTTTTGAGAAAAACATGAAAAATGAAGTATTTTGCTCATTTTAGAGAACTATTTTGGTCTATTTTAGAAAAAATGATAATTGATATTTTGGAAGGTGTTAGACTTCAGTGTTTTATATTTTGCAAAAAATTGGAAAAATTGAAATTTGTATGTGTTAGTCTTCAATCACGAAGTTTTTTGAGAAAAACATGAAAAATGAAGTATTTTGCTCATTTTAGAGAACTATTTTGGACTCTTTTAGTAAAAATGATAATTGATATTTTTGAAGGTGTTAGACTTCAGTTTTTGATTTTTTGCAAAAAATAGGAAAATAGAAATTTGTATGTGTTAGTGTTCAATCACGAAGTTTTTTGAGAAAAACATGAAAAATGAAGTATTTTGCTCATTTTAGAGAACTATTTTGGACTCTTTTAGAAAAAAATGATAATTGATATTTTTGAAGGTGTTAGACTTCAATTTTTGATTTTATGCAGAAAATAGGAAAAATAGAAATTTGTTAGTCTTCAATCCCGGAGTTTTTTAAGAAAAACATGAAAAATAAAGTATTTTGCTCATTTTAGAGAACTATTTTGGTCTTTTTTAGAAAAAATGATAATTGATATTTTTGAAGGTGTTAGACTTCAGTTTTTTATTTTTTGCAAAAAATAGGCAAAATAGAAATTTGTATGTGTTAGTCTTCAATCACGGAGTTTTTTGAGAAAAACATGAAAAATGAAGTATTTTGCTCATTTTAGAGAACTATTTTGGACTCTTTTAGAAAAAAATGATAATTGATATTTTTGAAGGTGTTAGACTTCAATTTTTGATTTTATGCAGAAAATAGGAAAAATAGAAATTTGTTAGTCTTCAATCCCGGAGTTTTTTAAGAAAAACATGAAAAATGAAGTATTTTGCTCATTTTAGAGAACTATTTTGGTCTTTTTTATAAAAAATGATAATTGATATTTTTGAAGATGTTAGACTTCAGTTTTTGATTTTTTGCAAAAAAAATAATCAAAATAGAAATTTGTATGTGTTAGTCTTCAATCACGAAGTTTTTTGAGAAAAACATAAAAAATGAAGTATTTTGCTCATTTTAGAGAACTATTTTGGACTCTTTTAGAAAAAAATGATAATTGATATTTTTGAAGGTGTTAGACTTCAATTTTTGATTTTATGCAGAAAATAGGAAAAATAGAAATTTGTTAGTCTTCAATCCCGGAGTTTTTTAAGAAAAACATGAAAAATAAAGTATTTTGCTCATTTTAGAGAACTATTTTGGTCTTTTTTAGAAAAAATGATAATTGATATTTTTGAAGGTGTTAGACTTCAGTTTTTGATTTTTTGCAAAAAATAGGAAAAATAGAAATTTGTATGTGTTAGTCTTCAATCACGAAGTTTTTTGAGAAAAACATGAAAAATGAAGTATTTTGCTCATTTTAGAGAACTATTTTGGACTCTTTTAGAAAAAATGATAATTGATATTTTTGAAGGTGTTAGACTTCAGTTTTTGATTTTTTGCAAAAAATAGGAAAAATAGAAATTTGTATGTGTTAATCTTCAATCATGAAGTTTTTTTAGAAAAACATGAAAAATGAAATATTTCGCTCATTTTAGAGAACTATTTTGGACTCTTTTAGAAAAAATGATAATTGATATTTTTGAAGGTGTTAGACTTAAGTTTTTGATTTTATGCAAAAAATAGGAAAAATAGAAATTTGTATGTGTTAGTCTTCAATCACGGAATTTTTTGAGAAAAACATGAAAAATGAAGAATTTTGCTCATTTTAGAGAACTATTTTGGTCTTTTTTAGAAAAAATGATAATTCATATTTTGGAAGGTGTTAGACTTCAGTTTTTGATTTTTTGCAAAAAATAGGAAAAATAGAAATTTGTATGTGTTAGTCTTCAATCACGAAGTTTTTTGAGAAAAACATGAAAAATGAAGTATTTTGCTCATTTTAGAGAACTATTTTGGTCTATTTTAGAAAAAATGATAATTGATATTTTTGAAGGTGTTAGACTTCAGTTTTTTATTTTTTGCAAAAAATTGGAAAAATTGAAATTTGTATGAGTTAGTCTTCAATCAAGGAATTTTTTGAGAAAATCATGAAAAATGAAGTATTTTGCTCATTTTAGAGAACTATTTTGGTATTTTTTAGAAAAAATGATAATTGATATTTTTGAAGGTGTTACACTTCAGTTTTTGATTTTATGCAAAAAATAGGAAAAATAGAAATTTGTATGTGTTAGTCTTCAATCACGGAGTTTTTTGAGAAAAACATGAAAAATGAAGTATTTTGCACATTTTAGAGAACTATTTTGGTCTATTTTAGAAAAAATGATAATTGATATTTTGGAAGGTGTTAGACTTCAGTGTTTTATATTTTGCAAAAAATTGGAAAAATTGAAATTTGTATGTGTTAGTCTTCAATCACGAAGTTTTTTGAGAAAAACATGAAAAATGAAGTATTTTGCTCATTTTAGAGAACTATTTTGGACTCTTTTAGAAAAAATGATAATTGATATTTTTGAAGGTGTTAGACTTCAGTTTTTGATTTTTTGCAAAAAATAGGCAAAATAGAAATTTGTATGTGTTAGTCTTCAATCACGAAGTTTTTTGAGAAAAACATGAAAAATGAAGTATTTTGCTCATTTTAGAGAACTATTTCGGACTCTTTTAGAAAAAATGATAATTGATATTTTTGAAGGTGTTAGACTTCAGTTTTTGATTTTTTGCAAAAAATAGGCAAAATAGAAATTTGTATGTGTTAGTGTTCAATCACGAAGTTTTCTGAGAAAAACATGCAAAATGAAGTATTTTGCTCATTTTAGAGAACTATTTTGGACTCTTTTAGAAAAAAATGATAATTGATATTTTTGAAGGTGTTAGACTTCAATTTTTGATTTTATGCAGAAAATAGGAAAAATAGAAATTTGTTAGTCTTCAATCCCGGAGTTTTTTAAGAAAAACATGAAAAATAAAGTATTTTGCTCATTTTAGAGAACTATTTTGGTCTTTTTTAGAAAAAATGATAATTGATATTTTTGAAGGTGTTAGACTTCAGTTTTTTATTTTTTGCAAAAAATAGGCAAAATAGAAATTTGTATGTGTTAGTCTTCAATCACGGAGTTTTTTGAGAAAAACATGAAAAATGAAGTATTTTGCTCATTTTAGAGAACTATTTTGGACTCTTTTAGAAAAAAATGATAATTGATATTTTTGAAGGTGTTAGACTTCAATTTTTGATTTTATGCAGAAAATAGGAAAAATAGAAATTTGTTAGTCTTCAATCCCGGAGTTTTTTAAGAAAAACATGAAAAATGAAGTATTTTGCTCATTTTAGAGAACTATTTTGGTCTTTTTTAGAAAAAATGATAATTGATATTTTTGAAGATGTTAGACTTCAGTTTTTGATTTTTTGCAAAAAAAATAGGCAAAATAGAAATTTGTATGTGTTAGTCTTCAATCACGAAGTTTTTTGAGAAAAACATCAAAAATGAAGTATTTTGCTCATTTTAGAGAACTATTTTGGACTCTTTTAGAAAAAAATGATAATTGATATTTTTGAAGGTGTTAGACTTCAATTTTTGATTTTATGCAGAAAATAGGAAAAATAGAAATTTGTTAGTCTTCAATCCCGGAGTTTTTTAAGAAAAACATGAAAAATAAAGTATTTTGCTCATTTTAGAGAACTATTTTGGTCTTTTTTAGAAAAAATGATAATTGATATTTTTGAAGGTGTTAGACTTCAGTTTTTGATTTTTTGCAAAAAATAGGAAAAATAGAAATTTGTATGTGTTAGTCTTCAATCACGAAGTTTTTTGAGAAAAACATGAAAAATGAAGTATTTTGCTCATTTTAGAGAACTATTTTGGACTCTTTTAGAAAAAATGATAATTGATATTTTTGAAGGTGTTAGACTTCAGTTTTTGATTTTTTGCAAAAAATAGGCACAATAGAAATTTGTATGTGTTAGTGTTCAATCACGAAGTTTTTTTAGAAAAACATGAAAAATGAAGTATTTTGCTCATTTTAGAGAACTATTTTGCACTCTTTTAGAAAAAAATGATAATTGATATTTTTGAAGGTGTTAGACTTCAGTTTTTGATTTTGTGCAAAAAATAGGAAAAATAGAAATTTGTATGTGTTAGTCTTCAATCCCGGAATTTTTTGAGAAAAACATGAAAAATTATGTATTTTGCTCATTTTAGAGAACTATTTTGGCCTTTTTTAGAAAAAATGATAATTGATATTTTTGAAGGTGTTAGACTTCATTTTGTGATTTTTTGCAAAAAATAGGAAAAATAGAAATTTGTATGTGTTAATCTTCAATCATGAAGTTTTTTTAGAAAAACATGAAAAATGAAATATTTCGCTCATTTTAGAGAACTATTTTGGACTCTTTTAGAAAAAATGATAATTGATATTTTTGAAGGTGTTAGACTTAAGTTTTTGATTTTATGCAAAAAATAGGAAAAATAGAAATTTGTATGTGTTAGTCTTCAATCACGGAATTTTTTGAGAAAAACATGAAAAATGAAGAATTTTGCTCATTTTAGAAAACTATTTTGGTCTTTTTTAGAAAAAATGATAATTCATATTTTGGAAGGTGTTAGACTTCAGTTTTTGATTTTTTGCAAAAAATAGGAAAAATAGAAATTTGTATGTGTTAGTCTTCAATCACGAAGTTTTTTGAGAAAAACATGAAAAATGAAGTATTTTGCTCATTTTAGAGAACTATTTTGGTCTATTTTAGAAAAAATGATAATTGATATTTTTGAAGGTGTTAGACTTCAGTTTTTTATTTTTTGCAAAAAATTGGAAAAATTGAAATTTGTATGAGTTAGTCTTCAATCAAGGAATTTTTTGAGAAAATCATGAAAAATGAAGTATTTTGCTCATTTTAGAGAACTATTTTGGTATTTTTTAGAAAAAATGATAATTGATATTTTTGAAGGTGTTACACTTCAGTTTTTGATTTTATGCAAAAAATAGGAAAAATAGAAATTTGTATGTGTTAGTCTTCAATCACGGAGTTTTTTGAGAAAAACATGAAAAAAGAAGTATTTTGCACATTTTAGAGAACTATTTTGGTCTATTTTAGAAAAAATGATAATTGATATTTTGGAAGGTGTTAGACTTCAGTGTTTTATATTTTGCAAAAAATTGGAAAAATTGAAATTTGTATGTGTTAGTCTTCAATCACGAAGTTTTTTGAGAAAAACATGAAAAATGAAGTATTTTGCTCATTTTAGAGAACTATTTTGGACTCTTTTAGAAAAAATGATAATTGATATTTTTGAAGGTGTTAGACTTCAGTTTTTGATTTTTTGCAAAAAATAGGCAAAATAGAAATTTGTATGTGTTAGTCTTCAATCACGAAGTTTTTTGAGAAAAACATGAAAAATGAAGTATTTTGCTCATTTTAGAGAACTATTTTGGACTCTTTTAGAAAAAATGATAATTGATATTTTTGAAGGTGTTAGACTTCAGTTTTTGATTTTTTGCAAAAAATAGGCAAAATAGAAATTTGTATGTGTTAGTGTTCAATCACGAAGTTTTTTGAGAAAAACATGCAAAATGAAGTATTTTGCTCATTTTAGAGAACTATTTTGGACTCTTTTAGAAAAAAATGATAATTGATATTTTTGAAGGTGTTAGACTTCAATTTTTGATTTTATGCAGAAAATAGGAAAAATAGAAATTTGTTAGTCTTCAATCCCGGAGTTTTTTAAGAAAAACATGAAAAATAAAGTATTTTGCTCATTTTAGAGAACTATTTTGGTCTTTTTTAGAAAAAATGCTAATTGATATTTTTGAAGGTGTTAGACATCAGTTTTTGATTTTTTGCAAAAAATAGGCAAAATAGAAATTTGTATGTGTTAGTCTTCAATCACGGAGTTTTTTGAGAAAAACATGAAAAATGAAGTATTTTGCTCTTTTTAGAGAACTATTTTGGACTCTTTTAGAAAAAAATGATAATTGATATTTTTGAAGGTGTTAGACTTCAATTTTTGATTTTATGCAGAAAATAGGAAAAATAGAAATTTGTTAGTCTTCAATCCCGGAGTTTTTTAAGAAAAACATGAAAAATAAAGTATTTTGCTCATTTTAGAGAACTATTTTGGTCTTTTTTAGAAAAAATGATAATTGATATTTTTGAAGGTGTTAGACTTCAGTTTTTGATTTTTTGCAAAAAATAGGCAAAATAGAAATTTGTATGTGTTAGTCTTCAATCACGAAGTTTTTTGAGAAAAACATGAAAAATGAAGTATTTTGCTCATTTTAGAGAACTATTTTGGTCTTTTTTAGAAAAAATGAAAATTGATATTTTTGAAGGTGTTAGACTTCAGTTTTTAATTTTTTGCAAAAAATAGGCAAAATAGAAATTTGTATGTGTTAGTCTTCAATCACGAAGTTTTTTGAGAAAAACATGAAAAATGAAGTATTTTGCTCATTTTAGAGAACTATTTTGGACTCTTTTAGAAAAAAATGATAATTGATATTTTTGAAGGTGTTAGACTTCAGTTTTTGATTTTATGCCAAAAATAGGAAAAATAGAAATTTGTTAGTCTTCAATCCCGCATTTTTTTTAGAAAAACATGAAAAATAAAGTATTTTGCACATATTAGAGAACTATTTTGGTCTTTTTTAGAAAAAATGATAATTGATATTTTTGAAGGTGTTAGACTTCAGTTTTTTATTTTTTGAAAAAAATTGGAAAAATTGAAATTTGTATGTGTTAGTCTTAAATCACGAAGTTTTTTGAGAAAAACATGAAAAATGAAGTATTTTGCTCATTTTAGAGAACTATTTTGGTCTCTTTTAGAAAAAAATGATAATTGATATTTTTGAAGGTGTTAGACTTCAGTTTTTGATTTTATGCCGAAAATAGGAAAAATAGAAATTTGTTAGTCTTCAATCCCGGAGTTTTTTAAGAAAAACATGAAAAATAGAGTATTTTGCTCATTTTAGAGAACTATTTTGGTCTTTTTTAGAAAAAATGATAATTGATATTTTTGAAGGTATTAGACTTCAGTTTTTGATTTTTTGCCCAAAATAGGAATAATAGAAATTTGTATGTATTAGTCTTCAGTCCCGGAGTTTTTTGAGAAAAACATGAAAAATGAAGTATTTTGCTCATTTTAGAGAACTATTTTGGTCTATTGTAGAAAAAATGATAATTGATATTTTTGATGGTGTAAGACTTCAGTTTTTTATATTTTGCAAAAAATTGGAAAAATTGAAATTTGTATGTGTTAGTCTTCAATCACGGAATTTTTTGAGAAAAACAAGAAAAATGAAGTATTTTGCTCATTTTAGAGAACTATTTTGGTCTTTTTTAGAAAAAATGATAATTGATATTTTTGAAGGTGTTAGACTTAAGTTTTTGATTTTATGCATAAAATAGGAAAAATAGAAATTTGTTAGTCTTCAATCCCGGAGTTTTTTAAGAAAAACATGAAAAATAAAGTATTTTGCTCATTTTAGAGAACTATTTTGGTCTTTTTTAGAAAAAATGATAATTGATATTTTTGAAGGTGTTAGACTTCAGTTTCTGATTTTTTGCACAAAATAGGAAAAATAGAAATTTGTATGTGTTAGTCTTCAATCACGAAGCTTTTTGAGAAAAACATGAAAAATGAAGTATTTTGCTCATTTTAGAGAACTATTTTGGACTCTTTTCGAAAAAATGATAATTGATATTTTTGAAGGTGGTAGGCTTCAGTTTTTCATTTTTTGCAAAAAATAGGCAAAATAGAAATTTGTATGTGTTAGTCTTCAATCACGAAGTTTTTTTAGAAAAACATGAAAAATGAAGTATTTTGCTCATTTTAGAGAACTATTTTGGAATCTTTTAGAAAAAAATGATAATTGATATTTTTGAAGGTGTTAGACTTCAGTTTTTGATTTTATGCAAAAAACAGGAAAAATAAAAATTTGTATGTGTTAGTCTTCAATCCCGGAAATTTTTGAGAAAAACATGAAAAATTAAGTATTTTGCTCATTTTAGAGAACTATTTTGGCCTTTTTTAGAAAAAATGATAATTGATATTTTTGAAGGTGTTAGACTTCATTTTTTGTTTTTTTGCAAAAAATAGGAAAAATAGAAATTTGTATGTGTTAGTCTTCAAACACGAAGTTTTTTTAGAAAAACATGAAAAATGAAGTACTTTGCTCATTTTAGAGAACTATTTTGGACTCTTTTAGAAAAAATGATAATTGATATTTTTGAAGGTGTTAGACTTAAGTTTTTGATTTTTTGCAAAAATTGGAAAAATAGAAATTTGTATGTGTTAGTCTTCAATCACGTAATTTTTTGAGAAAAACATGAAAAATGAAGTATTTTGCTCAGTTTTGAGAACTATTTTGGTCCTTTTTAGAAAAAATGATAATTGATATTTTTGAGGGTGTTAGACTTCAGTTTTTGATTTTATGCAAAAAATAGGAAAAATAGAAATTTGTATGTGTTAGTCTTCAGTCCATGAGTTTTTTGAGAAAAACATGAAAAATGAAGTATTTTGCTCATTTTAGAGAACTATTTTGGTCTATTTTAGAAAAAATGATAATTGATATTTTTGAAGGTGTTAGACTTCAGTTTTTTATATTTTGCAAAAAATTGGAAAAATTGAAATTTGTATGTGTTAGTCTTCAATCACGAAGTTTTTTGAGAAAAACATGAAAAATGATGTATTTTGCTCATTTTAGAGAACTATTTTGGACTCATTTAGAAAAAAATGATAATTGATATTTTTCAAAGGTGTTAGATTTCAGTTTTTGATTTTAAGCAAAAAATAGGAAAAATAGAAATTTGTTAATCTTCAATCCCGGAGTTTTTTAAGAAAAACATGAAAAATGAAGTATTTTGCTCATTTTAGAGAACTATTTTGGTCTTTTTTAGAAAAAATGATAATTGATATTTTTGAAGATGTTAGACTTCAGTTTTTGATTTTTTGCAAAAAATAGGCAAAATAGAAATTTGTATGTGTTAGTCTTCAATCACGAAGTTTTTTGAGAAAAACATGAAAAATGAAGTATTTTGCTCATTTTAGAGAACTATTTTGGACTCTTTTAGAAAAAAATGATAATTGATATTTTTGAAGGTGTTAGACTTCAATTTTTGATTTTATGCAGAAAATAGGAAAAATAGAAATTTGTTAGTCTTCAATCCCGGAGTTTTTTAAGAAAAACATGAAAAATAAAGTATTTTGCTCATTTTAGAGAACTATTTTGGTCTTTTTTAGAAAAAATGATAATTGATATTTTTGAAGGTGTTAGACTTCAGTTTTTGATTTTTTGCAAAAAATAGGCAAAATAGAAATTTGTATGTGTTAGTCTTCAATCACGAAGTTTTTTGAGAAAAACATGAAAAATGAAGTATTTTGCTCATTTTAGAGAACTATTTTGGTCTTTTTTAGAAAAAATGAAAATTGATATTTTTGAAGGTGTTAGACTTCAGTTTTTAATTTTTTGCAAAAAATAGGCAAAATAGAAATTTGTATGTGTTAGTCTTCAATCACGAAGTTTTTTGAGAAAAACATGAAAAATGAAGTATTTTGCTCATTTTAGAGAACTATTTTGGACTCTTTTAGAAAAAAATGATAATTGATATTTTTGAAGGTGTTAGACTTCAGTTTTTGATTTTATGCCAAAAATAGGAAAAATAGAAATTTGTTAGTCTTCAATCCCGCATTTTTTTAAGAAAAACATGAAAAATAAAGTATTTTGCTCATTTTAGAGAACTATTTTGGTCTTTTTTAGAAAAAATGATAATTGATATTTTTGAAGGTGTTAGACTTCAGTTTTTTATTTTTTGAAAAAAATTGGAAAAATTGAAATTTGTATGTGTTAGTCTTCAATCACGAAGGTTTTTGAGAAAAACATGAAAAATGAAGTATTTTGCTCATTTTAGAGAACTATTTTGGTCTCTTTTAGAAAAAAATGATAATTGATATTTTTGAAGGTGTTAGACTTCAGTTTTTGATTTTATGCAGAAAATAGGAAAAATAGAAATTTGATAGTCTTCAATCCCGGAGTTTTTTAAGAAAAACATGAAAAATAAAGTATTTTGCTCATTTTAGAGAACTATTTTGGTCTTTTTTAGAAAAAATGATAATTGATATTTTTGAAGGTGTTAGACTTCAGTTTTTGATTTTTTGCCCAAAATAGGAATAATAGAAATTTGTATGTATTAGTCTTCAGTCCCGGAGTTTTTTGAGAAAAACATGAAAAAAGAAGTATTTTGCTCATTTTAGAGAACTATTTTGGTCTATTATAGAAAAAATGATAATTGATATTTTTGAAGGTGTAAGACTTCAGTTTTTTATATTTTGCAAAAAATTGGAAAAATTGAAATTTGTATGTGTTAGTCTTCAATCACGGAATTTTTTGAGAAAAACAAGAAAAATGAAGTATTTTGCTCATTTTAGAGAACTATTTTGGTCTTTTTTAGAAAAAATGATAATTGATATTTTTGAAGGTGTTAGACTTAAGTTTTTGATTTTATGCAGAAAATAGGAAAAATAGAAATTTGTTAGTCTTCAATCCCGGAGTTTTTTAAGAAAAACATGAAAAATAAAGTATTTTGCTCATTTTAGAGAACTATTTTGGTCTTTTTTAGAAAAAATGATAATTGATATTTTTGAAGGTGTTAGACTTCAGTTTCTGATTTTTTGCACAAAATAGGAAAAAGAGAAATTTGTATGTGTTAGTCTTCAATCACGAAGCTTTTTGAGAAAAACATGAAAAATGAAGTATTTTGCTCATTTTAGAGAACTATTTTGGACTCTTTTCGAAAAAATGATAATTGATATTTTTGCAGGTGTTAGGCTTCAGTTTTTCATTTTTTGCAAAAAATAGGCAAAATAGAAATTTGTATGTGTTAGTCTTCAATCACGAAGTTTTTTTAGAAAAACATGAAAAATGAAGTATTTTGCTCATTTTAGAGAACTATTTTGGAATCTTTTAGAAAAAAATGATAATTGATATTTTTGAGGTTGTTAGACTTCAGTTTTTGATTTTATGCAAAAAACAGGAAAAATAGAAATTTGTATGTGTTAGTCTTCAATCCCGGAAATTTTTGAGAAAAACATGAAAAATTAAGTATTTTGCTCATTTTAGAGAACTATTTTGGCCTTTTTTAGAAAAAATGATAATTGATATTTTTGAAGGTGTTAGACTTCATTTTTTGATTTTTTGCAAAAAATAGGCAAAATAGAAATTTGTATGTGTTAGTCTTCAATCACGAAGTTTTTTGAGAAAAACATGAAAAATGAAGTATTTTGCTCATTTTAGAGAACTATTTTGGTCTTTTTTAGAAAAAATGAAAATTGATATTTTTGAAGGTGTTAGACTTCAGTTTTTAATTTTTTGCAAAAAATAGGCAAAATAGAAATTTGTATGTGTTAGTCTTCAATCACGAAGTTTTTTGAGAAAAACATGAAAAATGAAGTATTTTGCTCATTTTAGAGAACTATTTTGGACTCTTTTAGAAAAAAATGATAATTGATATTTTTGAAGGTGTTAGACTTCAGTTTTTGATTTTATGCCAAAAATAGGAAAAATAGAAATTTGTTAGTCTTCAATCCCGCATTTTTTTTAGAAAAACATGAAAAATAAAGTATTTTGCTCATTTTAGAGAACTATTTTGGTCTTTTTTAGAAAAAATGATAATTGATATTTTTGAAGGTGTTAGACTTCAGTTTTTTATTTTTTGAAAAAAATTGGAAAAATTGAAATTTGTATGTGTTAGTCTTCAATCACGAAGTTTTTTGAGAAAAACATGAAAAATGAAGTATTTTGCTCATTTTAGAGAACTATTTTGGTCTCTTTTAGAAAAAAATGATAATTGATATTTTTGAAGGTGTTAGACTTCAGTTTTTGATTTTATGCAGAAAATAGGAAAAATAGAAATTTGTTAGTCTTCAATCCCGGAGTTTTTTAAGAAAAACATGAAAAATAAAGTATTTTGCTCATTTTAGAGAACTATTTTGGTCTTTTTTAGAAAAAATGATAATTGATATTTTTGAAGGTGTTAGACTTCAGTTTTTGATTTTTTGCCCAAAATAGGAATAATAGAAATTTGTATGTATTAGTCTTCAGTCCCGGAGTTTTTTGAGAAAAACATGAAAAATGAAGTATTTTGCTCATTTTAGAGAACTATTTTGGTCTATTGTAGAAAAAATGATAATTGATATTTTTGAAGGTGTAAGACTTCAGTTTTTTATATTTTGCAAAAAATTGGAAAAATTGAAATTTGTATGTGTTAGTCTTCAATCACGGAATTTTTTGAGAAAAACAAGAAAAATGAAGTATTTTGCTCATTTTAGAGAACTATTTTGGTCTTTTTTAGAAAAAATGATAATTGATATTTTTGAAGGTGTTAGACTTAAGTTTTTGATTTTATGCAGAAAATAGGAAAAATAGAAATTTGTTAGTCTTCAATCCCGGAGTTTTTTAAGAAAAACATGAAAAATAAAGTATTTTGCTCATTTTAGAGAACTATTTTGGTCTTTTTTAGAAAAAATGATAATTGATATTTTTGAAGGTGTTAGACTTCAGTTTCTGATTTTTTGCACAAAATAGGAAAAATAGAAATTTGTATGTGTTAGTCTTCAATCACGAAGCTTTTTGAGAAAAACATGAAAAATGAAGTATTTTGCTCATTTTAGAGAACTATTTTGGACTCTTTTCGAAAAAATGATAATTGATATTTTTGAAGGTGTTAGGCTTCAGTTTTTCATTTTTTGCAAAAAATAGGCAAAATAGAAATTTGTATGTGTTAGTCTTCAATCACGAAGTTTTTTTAGAAAAACATGAAAAATGAAGTATTTTGCTCATTTTAGAGAACTATTTTGGAATCTTTTAGAAAAAAATGATAATTGATATTTTTGAAGGTGTTAGACTTCAGTTTTTGATTTTATGCAAAAAACAGGAAAAATAGAAATTTGTATGTGTTAGTCTTCAATCCCGGAAATTTTTGAGAAAAACATGAAAAATTAAGTATTTTGCTCATTTTAGAGAACTATTTTGGCCTTTTTTAGAAAAAATGATAATTGATATTTTTGAAGGTGTTAGACTTCATTTTTTGATTTTTTGCAAAAAATAGGAAAAATAGAAATTTGTATGTGTTAGTCTTCAAACACGAAGTTTTTTTAGAAAAACATGAAAAATGAAGTACTTTGCTCATTTTAGAGAACTATTTTGGACTCTTTTAGAAAAAATGATAATTGATATTTTTGAAGGTGTTAGACTTAAGTTTTTGATTTTTTGCAAAAATTGGAAAAATAGAAATTTGTATGTGTTAGTCTTCAATCACGTAATTTTTTGAGAAAAACATGAAAAATGAAGTATTTTGCTCAGTTTTGAGAACTATTTTGGTCCTTTTTAGAAAAAATGATAATTGATATTTTTGAGGGTGTTAGACTTCAGTTTTTGATTTTATGCAAAAAATAGGAAAATTAGAAATTTGTATGTGTTAGTCTTCAGTCCCGGAGTTTTTTGAGAAAAACATGAAAAATGAAGTATTTTGCTCATTTTAGAGAACTATTTTGGTCTATTTTAGAAAAAATGATAATTGATATTTTTGAAGGTGTTAGACTTCAGTTTTTTATATTTTGCAAAAAATTGGAAAAATTGAAATTTGTATGTGTTAGTCTTCAATCACGAAGTTTTTTGAGAAAAACATGAAAAATGAAGTATTTTGCTCATTTTAGAGAACTATTTTGGACTCATTTAGAAAAAAATGATAATTGATATTTTTCAAAAGTGTTAGATTTCAGTTTTTGATTTTATGCAAAAAATAGGAAAAATAGAAATTTGTTAATCTTCAATCCCGGAGTTTTTTAAGAAAAACATGAAAAATGAAGTATTTTGCTCATTTTAGAGAACTATTTTGGTCTTTTTTAGAAAAAATGATAATTGATATTTTTGAAGATGTTAGACTTCAGTTTTTGATTTTTTGCAAAAAATAGGCAAAATAGAAATTTGTATGTGTTAGTCTTCAATCACGAAGTTTTTTGAGAAAAACATGAAAAATGAATTATTTTGCTCATTTTAGAGAACTATTTTGGACTCTTTTAGAAAAAAATGATAATTGATATTTTTGAAGGTGTTAGACTTCAATTTTTGATTTTATGCAGAAAATAGGAAAAATAGAAATTTGTTAGTCTTCAATCCCGGAGTTTTTTAAGAAAAACATGAAAAATAAAGTATTTTGCTCATTTTAGAGAACTATTTTGGTCTTTTTTAGAAAAAATGATAATTGATATTTTTGAAGGTGTTAGACTTCAGTTTTTGATTTTTTGCAAAAAATAGGCAAAATAGAAATTTGTATGTGTTAGTCTTCAATCACGAAGTTTTTTGAGAAAAACATGAAAAATGAAGTATTTTGCTCATTTTAGAGAACTATTTTGGTCTTTTTTAGAAAAAATGAAAATTGATATTTTTGAAGGTGTTAGACTTCAGTTTTTAATTTTTTGCAAAAAATAGGCAAAATAGAAATTTGTATGTGTTAGTCTTCAATCACGAAGTTTTTTGAGAAAAACATGAAAAATGAAGTATTTTGCTCATTTTAGAGAACTATTTTGGACTCTTTTAGAAAAAAATGATAATTGATATTTTTGAAGGTGTTAGACTTCAGTTTTTGATTTTATGCCAAAAATAGGAAAAATAGAAATTTGTTAGTCTTCAATCCCGCATTTTTTTAAGAAAAACATGAAAAATAAAGTATTTTGCTCATTTTAGAGAACTATTTTGGTCTTTTTTAGAAAAAATGATAATTGATATTTTTGAAGGTGTTAGACTTCAGTTTTTTATTTTTTGAAAAAAATTGGAAAAATTGAAATTTGTATGTGTTAGTCTTCAATCACGAAGTTTTTTGAGAAAAACATGAAAAATGAAGTATTTTGCTCATTTTAGAGAACTATTTTGGTCTCTTTTAGAAAAAAATGATAATTGATATTTTTGAAGGTGTTAGACTTCAGTTTTTGATTTTATGCAGAAAATAGGAAAAATAGAAATTTGTTAGTCTTCAATCCCGGAGTTTTTTAAGAAAAACATGAAAAATAAAGTATTTTGCTCATTTTAGAGAACTATTTTGGTCTTTTTTAGAAAAAATGATAATTGATATTTTTGAAGGTGTTAGACTTCAGTTTTTGATTTTTTGCCCAAAATAGGAATAATAGAAATTTGTATGTATTAGTCTTCAGTCCCGGAGTTTTTTGAGAAAAACATGAAAAAAGAAGTATTTTGCTCATTTTAGAGAACTATTTTGGTCTATTATAGAAAAAATGATAATTGATATTTTTGAAGGTGTAAGACTTCAGTTTTTTATATTTTGCAAAAAATTGGAAAAATTGAAATTTGTATGTGTTAGTCTTCAATCACGGAATTTTTTGAGAAAAACAAGAAAAATGAAGTATTTTGCTCATTTTAGAGAACTATTTTGGTCTTTTTTAGAAAAAATGATAATTGATATTTTTGAAGGTGTTAGACTTCAGTTTCTGATTTTTTGCACAAAATAGGAAAAATAGAAATTTGTATGTGTTAGTCTCCAATCACGAAGCTCTTTGAGAAAAACATGAAAAATGAAGTATTTTGCTCATTTTAGAGAACTATTTTGGACTCTTTTCGAAAAAATGATAATTGATATTTTTGCAGGTGTTAGGCTTCAGTTTTTCATTTTTTGCAAAAAATAGGCAAAATAGAAATTTGTATGTGTTAGTCTTCAATCACGAAGTTTTTTTAGAAAAACATGAAAAATGAAGTATTTTGCTCATTTTAGAGAACTATTTTGGAATCTTTTAGAAAAAAATGATAATTGATATTTTTGAAGGTGTTAGACTTCAGTTTTTGATTTTATGCAAAAAACAGGAAAAATAGAAATTTGTATGTGTTAGTCTTCAATCCCGGAAATTTTTGAGAAAAACATGAAAAATTAAGTATTTTGCTCATTTTAGAGAACTATTTTGGCCTTTTTTAGAAAAAATGATAATTGATATTTTTGAAGGTGTTAGACTTCAGTTTTTGATTTTTTGCAAAAAATAGGAAAAATAGAAATTTGTATGTGTTAGTCTTCAAACACGAAGTTTTTTTAGAAAAACATGAAAAATGAAGTACTTTGCTCATTTTAGAGAACTATTTTGGACTCTTTTAGAAAAAATGATAATTGATATTTTTGAAGGTGTTAGACTTAAGTTTTTGATTTTTTGCTAAAATTGGAAAAATAGAAATTTGTATGTGTTAGTCTTCAATCACGTAATTTTTTGAGAAAAACATGAAAAATGAAGTATTTTGCTCAGTTTTGAGAACTATTTTGGTCCTTTTTAGAAAAAATGATAATTGATATTTTTGAGGGTGTTAGACTTCAGTTTTTGATTTTATGCAAAAAATAGGAAAAATAGAAATTTGTATGTGTTAGTCTTCAGTCCCGGAGTTTTTTGAGAAAAACATGAAAAATGAAGTATTTTGCTCATTTTAGAGAACTATTTTGGTCTATTTTAGAAAAAATGATAATTGATATTTTTGAAGGTGATAGACTTCAGTTTTTTATATTTTGCAAAAAATTGGAAAAATTGAAATTTGTATGTGTTAGTCTTCAATCACGAAGTTTTTTGAGAAAAACATGAAAAATGAAGTATTTTGCTCATTTTAGAGAACTATTTTGGACTCATTTAGAAAAAAATGATAATTGATATTTTTCAAAGGTGTTAGATTTCAGTTTTTGATTTTATGCAAAAAATAGAAATTTGTTAATCTTCAATCCCGGAGTTTTTTAAGAAAAACATGAAAAATGAAGTATTTTGCTCATTTTAGAGAACTATTTTGGTCTTTTTTAGAAAAAATGATAATTGATATTTTTGAAGATGTTAGACTTCAGTTTTTGATTTTTTGCAAAAAATAGGCAAAATAGAAATTTGTATGTGTTAGTCTTCAATCACGAAGTATTTTGAGAAAAACATGAAAAATGAAGTATTTTGCTCATTTTAGAGAACTATTTTGGACTCTTTTAGAAAAAATGATAATTGATATTTTTGAAGGTGTTAGACTTCAGTTTTTGATTTTTTGCAAAAAATAGGCACAATAGAAATTTGTATGTGTTAGTCTTCAATCACGAAGTTTTTTGAGAAAAACATGAAAAATGAAGTATTTTGCTCATTTTAGAGAACTATTTTGGACTCTTTTAGAAAAAAATGATAATTGATATTTTTGAAGGTGTTAGACTTCAATTTTTGATTTTATGCAGAAAATAGGAAAAATAGAAATTTGTTAGTCTTCAATCCCGGAGTTTTTTAAGAAAAACATGAAAAATAAAGTATTTTGCTCATTTTAGAGAACTATTTTGGTCTTTTTTAGAAAAAATGATAATTGATATTTTTGAAGGTGTTAGACTTCAGTTTTTGATTTTTTGCAAAAAATAGGAAAAATAGAAATTTGTATGTGTTAGTCTTCAATCACGAAGTATTTTGAGAAAAACATGAAAAATGAAGTATTTTGCTCATTTTAGAGAACTATTTTGGACTCTTTTAGAAAAAATGATAATTGATATTTTTGAAGGTGTTAGACTTCAGTTTTTGATTTTTTGCAAAAAATAGGCACAATAGAAATTTGTATGTGTTAGTGTTCAATCACGAAGTTTTTTTAGAAAAACATGAAAAATGAAGTATTTTGCTCATTTTAGAGAACTATTTTGCACTCTTTTAGAAAAAAATGATAATTGATATTTTTGAAGGTGTTAGACTTCAGTTTTTGATTTTGTGCAAAAAATAGGAAAAATAGAAATTTGTATGTGTTAGTCTTCAATCCGGGAATTTTTTGAGAAAAACATGAAAAATTATGTATTTTGCTCATTTTAGAGAACTATTTTGGCCTTTTTTAGAAAAAATGATAATTGATATTTTTGAAGGTGTTAGACTTCATTTTGTGATTTTTTGCAAAAAATAGGAAAAATAGAAATTTGTATGTGTTAATCTTCAATCACGAAGTTTTTTTAGAAAAACATGAAAAATGAAATATTTCGCTCATTTTAGAGAACTATTTTGGACTCTTTTAGAAAAAATGATAATTGATATTTTTGAAGGTGTTAGACTTAAGTTTTTGATTTTATGCAAAAAAATAGGAAAAATAGAAATTTGTATGTGTTAGTCTTCAATCACGGAATTTTTTGAGAAAAACATGAAAAATGAAGTATTTTGCTCATTTTAGAGAACTATTTTGGTCTATTTTAGAAAAAATGATAATTGATATTTTTGAAGGTGTTAGACTTCAGTTTTTGATTTTATGATAAAAATAGGAAAAATAGAAATTTGTATGTGTTAGTCTTCAATCCCGGAGTGTTTTGAGAAAAACATGAAAAATGAAGTATTTTGCTCATTTTAGAGAACTATTTTGGTCTATTTTAGAAAAAATGATAATTGATATTTTTGAAGGTGTTAGACTTCAGTTTTTGATTTTTTGCAAAAAATAGGAAAAATTGAAATTTGTATGTGTTAGTCTTCAATCACGAAGTATTTTGAGAAAAACATGAAAAATGAAGTATTTTGCTCATTTTAGAGAACTATTTTGGACTCTTTTAGAAAAAATGATAATTGATATTTTTGAAGGTGTTAGACTTCAGTTTTTGATTTTTTGCAAAAAATAGGCACAATAGAAATTTGTATGTGTTAGTGTTCAATCACGAAGTTTTTTTAGAAAAACATGAAAAATGAAGTATTTTGCTCATTTTAGAGAACTATTTTGCACTCTTTTAGAAAAAAATGATAATTGATATTTTTGAAGGTGTTAGACTTCAGTTTTTGATTTTGTGCAAAAAATAGGAAAAATAGAAATTTGTATGTGTTAGTCTTCAATCCGGGAATTTTTTGAGAAAAACATGAAAAATTATGTATTTTGCTCATTTTAGAGAACTATTTTGGCCTTTTTTAGAAAAAATGATAATTGATATTTTTGAAGGTGTTAGACTTCATTTTGTGATTTTTTGCAAAAAATAGGAAAAATAGAAATTTGTATGTGTTAATCTTCAATCACGAAGTTTTTTTAGAAAAACATGAAAAATGAAATATTTCGCTCATTTTAGAGAACTATTTTGGACTCTTTTAGAAAAAATGATAATTGATATTTTTGAAGGTGTTAGACTTAAGTTTTTGATTTTATGCAAAAAAATAGGAAAAATAGAAATTTGTATGTGTTAGTCTTCAATCACGGAATTTTTTGAGAAAAACATGAAAAATGAAGTATTTTGCTCATTTTAGAGAACTATTTTGGTCCATTTTAGAAAAAATGATAATTGATATTTTTGAAGGTGTTAGACTTCAGTTTTTGATTTTATGATAAAAATAGGAAAAATAGAAATTTGTATGTGTTAGTCTTCAATCCCGGAGTGTTTTGAGAAAAACATGAAAAATGAAGTATTTTGCTCATTTTAGAGAACTATTTTGGTCTATTTTAGAAAAAATGATAATTGATATTTTTGAAGGTGTTAGACTTCAGTTTTTTATTTTTTGCAAAAAATTGGAAAAATTGAAATTTGTATGAGTTAGTCTTCAATCAAGGAATTTTTTGAGAAAATCATGAAAAATGAAGTATTTTGCTCATTTTAGAGAACTATTTTGGTATTTTTTAGAAAAAATGATAATTGATATTTTTGAAGGTGTTAGACTTCAGTTTTTGATTTTATGCAAAAAATAGGAAAAATAGAAATTTGTATGTGTTAGTCTTCAATCACGGAGTTTTTTGAGAAAAACATAAAAAATGAAGTATTTTGCTCATTTTAGAGAACTATTTTGGTCTATTTTAGAAAAAATGATAATTGATATTTTGGAAGGTGTTAGACTTCAGTGTTTTATATTTTGCAAAAAATTGGAAAAATTGAAATTTGTATGTGTTAGTCTTCAATCACGAAGTTTTTTGAGAAAAACATGAAAAATGAAGTATTTTGCTCATTTTAGAGAACTATTTTGGACTCTTTTAGAAAAAATGATAATTGATATTTTTGAAGGTGTTAGACTTCAGTTTTTGATTTTTTGCAAAAAATAGGCAAAATAGAAATTTGTATGTGTTAGTCTTCAATCACGAAGTTTTTTGAGAAAAACATGAAAAATGAAGTATTTTGCTCATTTTAGAGAACTATTTTGGACTCTTTTAGAAAAAATGATAATTGATATTTTTGAAGGTGTTAGACTTCAGTTTTTGATTTTTTGCAAAAAATAGGCAAAATAGAAATTTGTATGTGTTAGTGTTCAATCACGAAGTTTTTTGAGAAAAACATGAAAAATGAAGTATTTTGCTCATTTTAGAGAACTATTTTGGACTCTTTTAGAAAAAAATGATAATTGATATTTTTGAAGGTGTTAGACTTCAATTTTTGATTTTATGCAGAAAATAGGAAAAATAGAAATTTGTTAGTCTTCAATCCCGGAGTTTTTTAAGAAAAACATGAAAAATAAAGTATTTTGCTCATTTTAGAGAAGTATTTTGGTCTTTTTTAGAAAAAATGCTAATTGATATTTTTGATGGTGTTAGACTTCAGTTTTTGATTTTTTGCAAAAAATAGGCAAAATAGAAATTTGTATGTGTTAGTCTTCAATCCCGGAGTGTTTTGAGAAAAACATGAAAAATGAAGTATTTTGCTCATTTTAGAGAACTATTTTGGTCTATTTTAGAAAAAATGATAATTGATATTTTTGAAGGTGACGACTTCAGTTTTTGATTTTATGATAAAAATAGGAAAAATAGAAATTTGTATGTGTTAGTCTTCAATCCCGGAGTGTTTTGAGAAAAACATGAAAAATGAAGTATTTTGCTCATTTTAGAGAACTATTTTGGTCTATTTTAGAAAAAATGATAATTAATATTTTTGAAGGTGTTAGACTTCAGTTTTTTATTTTTTGCAAAAAATTGGAAAAATTGAAATTTGTATGAGTTAGTCTTCAATCAAGGAATATTTTGAGAAAATCATGAAAAATGAATTATTTTGCTCATTTTAGAGAACTATTTTGGCCTTTTTTAGAAAAAATGATAATTGATATTTTTGAAGGTGTTAGACTTCAGTTTTTGATTTTATGCAAAAAATAGGAAAAATAGAAATTTGTATGTGTTAGTCTTCAATCACGGAGTTTTTTGAGAAAAACATGAAAAATGAAGTATTTTGCTCATTTTAGAGAACTATTTTGGTCTATTTTAGAAAAAATGATAATTGATATTTTGGAAGGTGTTAGACTTCAGTGTTTTATATTTTGAAAAAAATTGGAAAAATTGAAATTTGTATGTGTTAGTCTTCAATCACGAAGTTTTTTGAGAAAAACATGAAAAATGAAGTATTTTGCTCATTTTAGAGAACTATTTTGGACTCTTTTAAAAAAAATGATAATTGATATTTTTGAAGGTGTTAGACTTCAGTTTTTGATTTTTTGCAAAAAATAGGCAAAATAGAAATTTGTATGTGTTAGTGTTCAATCACGAAGTTTTTTGAGAAAAACATGAAAAATGAAGTATTTTGCTCATTTTAGAGAACTATTTTGGACTCTTTTAGAAAAAAATGATAATTGATATTTTTGAAGGTGTTAGACTTCAATTTTTGATTTTATGCAGAAAATAGGAAAAATAGAAATTTGTTAGTCTTCAATCCCGGAGTTTTTTAAGAAAAACATGAAAAATAAAGTATTTTGCTCATTTTAGAGAACTATTTTGGTCTTTTTTAGAAAAAATGATAATTGATATTTTTGAAGGTGTTAGACTTCAGTTTTTTATTTTTTGCAAAAAATAGGCAAAATAGAAATTTGTATGTGTTAGTCTTCAATCACGGAGTTTTTTGAGAAAAACATGAAAAATGAAGTATTTTGCTCAGTTTAGAGAACTATTTTGGACTCTTTTAGAAAAAAATGATAATTGATATTTTTGAAGGTGTTAGACTTCAATTTTTGATTTTATGCAGAAAATAGGAAAAATAGAAATTTGTTAGTCTTCAATCCCGGAGTTTTTTAAGAAAAACATGAAAAATGAAGTATTTTTCACATTTTAGAGAACTATTTTGGTCTTTTTTAGAAAAAATGATAATTGATATTTTTGAAGATGTTAGACTTCAGTTTTGATTTTTTGCAAAAAATAGGCAAAATAGAAATTTGTATGTGTTAGTCTTCAATCACGAAGTTTTTTGAGAAAAACATGGAAAATGAAGTATTTTGCTCATTTTAGAGAACTATTTTGGACTCTTTTAGAAAAAAATGATAATTGATATTTTTGAAGGTGTTAGACTTCAATTTTTGATTTTATGCAGAAAATAGGAAAAATAGAAATTTGTTAGTCTTCAATCCCGGAGTTTTTTAAGAAAAACATGAAAAATAAAGTATTTTGCTCATTTTAGAGAACTATTTTGGTCTTTTTTAGAAAAAATGATAATTGATATTTTTGAAGGTGTTAGACTTCAGTTTTTGATTTTTTGCAAAAAATAGGAAAAATAGAAATTTGTATGTGTTAGTCTTCAATCACGAAGTTTTTTGAGAAAAACATGAAAAATGAAGTATTTTGCTCATTTTAGAGAACTATTTTGGACTCTTTTAGAAAAAATGATAATTGATATTTTTGAAGGTGTTAGACTTCAGTTTTTGATTTTTTGCAAAAAATAGGCACAATAGAAATTTGTATGTGTTAGTGTTCAATCACGAAGTTTTTTTAGAAAAACATGAAAAATGAAGTATTTTGCTCATTTTAGAGAACTATTTTGCACTCTTTTAGAAAAAAATGATAATTGATATTTTTGAAGGTGTTAGACTTCAGTTTTTGATTTTGTGCAAAAAATAGGAAAAATAGAAATTTGTATGTGTTAGTCTTCAATCCCGGAATTTTTTGAGAAAAACATGAAAAATTATGTATTTTGCTCATTTTAGAGAACTATTTTGGCCTTTTTTAGAAAAAATGATAATTGATATTTTTGAAGGTGTTAGACTTCATTTTGTGATTTTTTGCAAAAAATAGGAAAAATAGAAATTTGTATGTGTTAATCTTCAATCATGAAGTTTTTTTAGAAAAACATGAAAAATGAAATATTTCGCTCATTTTAGAGAACTATTTTGGACTCTTTTAGAAAAAATGATAATTGATATTTTTGAAGGTGTTAGACTTAAGTTTTTGATTTTATGCAAAAAATAGGAAAAATAGAAATTTGTATGTGTTAGTCTTCAATCACGGAATTTTTTGAGAAAAACATGAAAAATGAAGAATGTTGCTCATTTTAGAGAACTATTTTGGTCTTTTTTAGAAAAAATGATAATTGATATTTTTGAAGGTGTTAGACTTCAGTTTTTGATTTTATGATAAAAATAGGAAAAATAGAAATTTGTATGTGTTAGTCTTCAATCCCGGAGTGTTTTGAGAAAAACATGAAAAATGAAGTATTTTGCTCATTTTAGAGAACTATTTTGGTCTATTTTAGAAAAAATGATAATTGATATTTTTGAAGGTGTTAGACTTCAGTTTTTTATTTTTTGAAAAAAATTGGAAAAATAGAAATTTGTATGTGTTAGTCTTCAATCACGGAGTTTTTTGAGAAAAACATGAAAAATGAAGTATTTTCCTCATTTTAGAGAACTATTTTGGTCTATTTTAGAAAAAATGATAATTGATATTTTGGAAGGTGTTAGACTTCAGTGTTTTATATTTTGGAAAAAATTGGAAAAATTGAAATTTGTATGTGTTAGTCTTCAATCACGAAGTTTTTTGAGAAAAACATGAAAAATGAAGTATTTTGCTAATTTTAGAGAACTATTTTGGACTCTTTTAGAAAAAATGATAATTGATATTTTTGAAGGTGTTAGACTTCAGTTTTTTATTTTTTGCAAAAAATAGGCAAAATAGAAATTTATATGTGTTAGTCTTCAATCACGAAGTTTTTTGAGAAAAACATGAAAAATGAAGTATTTTGCTCATTTTAGAGAACTATTTTGGACTCTTTTAGAAAAAAATGATAATTGATATTTTTGAAGGTGTTAGACTTCAGTTTTAGATTTTAAGCAAAAAATAGGAAAAATAGAAATTTGTTAGTCTTCAATCCCGCATTTTTTTAAGAAAAACATGAAAAATAAAGTATTTTGCTCATTTTAGAGAACTATTTTGGTCTTTTTTAGAAAAAATGATAATTGACATTTTTGAAGGTCTTAGACTTCAGTTTTTTATTTTTTGAAAAAAATTGGAAAAATTGAAATTTGTATGTGTTAGTCTTCAATCACGAAGTTTTTTGAGAAAAACATGAAAAATGAAGTATTTTGCTCATTTTAGAGAACTATTTTGGACTCTTTTAGAAAAAAATAATAATTGATATTTTTGAAGGTGTTAGACTTCAGTTTTTGATTTTATGCAGAAAATAGGAAAAATAGAAATTTGTTAGTCTTCAATCCCGGAGTTTTTTCAGAAAAACATGAAAAATAAAGTATTTTGCTCATTTTAGAGAACTATTTTGGTCTTTTTTAGAAAAAATGATAATTGATATTTTTGAAGGTGTTAGACTTCAGTTTTTGATTTTTTGCAAAAAATAGGAAAAATAGAAATTTGTATGTGTTAGTCTTCAATCACGGAATTTTTTGAGATAAAAATAAAAAATGAAGTATTTTTCTCATTTTAGAGAACTATTTTGGTCTTTTTTTGAAAAAATGATAATTGATATTTTTTAGGGTGTTAGACTTCAATTTTTGATTTTTTGCAAAAAATTGGAAAAATAGAAATTTGTATGTGTTAGTCTTCAATCACAGAATTTTTTGAGAAAAACATTAAAAATGAAGTATTTTTCTCATTTTAGAGAACTATTTTGGTCTTTTTAGAAAAAATGATAATTGATATTTTTGAAGGTCTTTGACTTCAGTTTTTGATTTTATGCAAAAAATAGGAAAAATAGAAATTTGTTAGTCTTCAATCCCGGAGTTTTTTAAGAAAAACATGAAAAATAAAGTATTTTGCTCATTTTAGAGAACTATTTTGGTCTTTTTTAGAAAAAATGATAATTCATATTTTTGAAGGTGTTAGACTTCAGTTTTTGATTTTTTGCAAAAAATAGGAAAAATAGAAATTTGTATGTGTTAGTCTTCAATCACGAAGTATTTTCAGAAAAACATGAAAAATGAAGTGTTTTGCTCATTTTAGAGAACTATTTTGGTCTATTTTAGAAAAAATGATAATTGATATTTTTGAAGGTGTTAGACTTCAGTTTTTTATTTTTTGAAAAAAATTGGAAAAATTGAAATTTGTATGTGTTAGTCTTCAATCACGAAGTTTTTTGAGAAAAACATGAAAAATGAAGTATTTTGCTCATTTTAGAGAACTATTTTGGACTCTTTTAGAAAAAAATGATAATTGATATTTTTGAAGGTGTTAGACTTCAGTTTTTGATTTTATGCAAAAAATAGGAAAAATAGAAATTTGTTAGTCTTCAATCCCGGAGTTTTTTAAGAAAAACATGAAAAATAAAGTATTTTGCTCATTTTAGAGAACTATTTTGGTCTTTTTTAGAAAAAATGATAATTCATATTTTTGAAGGTGTTAGACTTCAGTTTTTGATTTTTTGCAAAAAATAGGAAAAATAGAAATTTGTATGTGTTAGTCTTCAATCACGAAGTATTTTCAGAAAAACATGAAAAATGAAGTATTTTGCTCATTTTAGAGAACTATTTTGGACTCTTTTAGAAAAAATGATAATTGATATTTTTGAAGGTGTTAGACTTCAGTTTTTGATTTTTTGAAAAAAATAGGCACAATAGAAATTTGTATGTGTTAGTGTTCAATCACGAAGTTTTTTTAGAAAAACATGAAAAATGAAGTATTTTGCTCATTTTAGAGAACTATTTTGCACTCTTTTAGAAAAAAATGATAATTGATATTTTTGAAGGTGTTAGACTTCAGTTTTTGATTTTGTGCAAAAAATAGGAAAAATAGAAATTTGTATGTGTTAGTCTTCAATCCCGGAATTTTTTGAGAAAAACATGAAAAATTATGTATTTTGCTCATTTTAGAGAACTATTTTGGCCTTTTTTAGAAAAAATGATAATTGATATTTTTGAAGGTGTTAGACTTCATTTTGTGATTTTTTGCAAAAAATAGGAAAAATAGAAATTTGTATTTGTTAATCTTCAATCACGAAGTTTTTTTAGAAAAACATGAAAAATGAAATATTTCGCTCATTTTAGAGAACTATTTTGGACTCTTTTAGAAAAAATGATAATTGATATTTTTGAAGGTGTTAGACTTAAGTTTTTGATTTTATGCAAAAAAATAGGAAAAATAGAAATTTGTATGTGTTAGTCTTCAATCACGGAATTTTTTGAGAAAAACATGAAAAATGAAGAATTTTGCTCATTTTAGAGAACTATTTTGGTCTTTTTTAGAAAAAATGATAATTGATATTTTTGAAGGTGTTAGACTTCAGTTTTTGATTTTATGATAAAAATAGGAAAAATAGAAATTTGTATGTGTTAGTCTTCAATCCCGGAGTGTTTTGAGAAAAACATGAAAAATGAAGTATTTTGCTCATTTTAGAGAACTATTTTGGTCTATTTTAGAAAAAATGATAATTGATATTTTGGAAGGTGTTAGACTTCAGTGTTTTATATTTTGCAAAAAATTGGAAAAATTGAAATTTGTATGTGTTAGTCTTCAATCACGAAGTTTTTTGAGAAAAACATGAAAAATGAAGTATTTTGCTCATTTTAGAGAACTATTTTGGACTCTTTTAGAAAAAATGATAATTGATATTTTTGAAGGTGTTAGACTTCAGTTTTTTATTTTTTGCAAAAAATTGGAAAAATTGAAATTTGTATGAGTTAGTCTTCAATCAAGGAATTTTTTGAGAAAATCATGAAAAATGAAGTATTTTGCTCATTTTAGAGAACTATTTTGGTATTTTTTAGAAAAAATGATAATTGATATTTTTGAAGGTGTTAGACTTCAGTTTTTGATTTTATGCAAAAAATAGGAAAAATAGAAATTTGTATGTGTTAGTCTTCAATCACGGAGTTTTTTGAGAAAAACATGAAAAATGAAGTATTTTGCTCATTTTAGAGAACTATTTTGGTCTATTTTAGAAAAAATGATAATTGATATTTTGGAAGGTGTTAGACTTCAGTGTTTTATATTTTGCAAAAAATTGGAAAAATTGAAATTTGTATGTGTTAGTCTTCAATCACGAAGTTTTTTGAGAAAAACATGAAAAATGAAGTATTTTGCTCATTTTAGAGAACTATTTTGGACTCTTTTAGAAAAAATGATAATTGATATTTTTGAAGGTGTTAGACTTCAGTTTTTGATTTTTTGCAAAAAATAGGCAAAATAGAAATTTGTATGTGTTAGTCTTCAATCACGAAGTTTTTTGAGAAAAACATGAAAAATGAAGTATTTTGCTCATTTTAGAGAACTATTTTGGACTCTTTTAGAAAAAAATGATAATTGATATTTTTGAAGGTGTTAGACTTCAATTTTTGATTTTATGCAGAAAATAGGAAAAATAGAAATTTGTTAGTCTTCAATCCCGGAGTTTTTTAAGAAAAACATGAAAAATAAAGTATTTTGCTCATTTTAGAGAACTATTTTGGTCTTTTTTAGAAAAAATGATAATTGATATTTTTGAAGGTGTTAGACTTCAGTTTTTTATTTTTTTCAAAAAATAGGCAAAATAGAAATTTGTATGTGTTAGTCTTCAATCACTGAGTTTTTTGAGAAAAACATGAAAAATGAAGTATTTTGCTCATTTTAGAGAACTATTTTGGACTCTTTTAGAAAAAAATGATAATTGATATTTTTGAAGGTGTTAGACTTCAATTTTTGATTTTATGCAGAAAATAGGAAAAATAGAAATTTGTTAGTCTTCAATCCCGGAGTTTTTTAAGAAAAACATGAAAAATTAAGTATTTTGCTCATTTTAGAGAACTATTTTGGTCTTTTTTAGAAAAAATGATAATTGATATTTTTGAACGTGTTAGATTTCAGTTTTTTATTTTTTGCAAAAAATAGGCAAAATAGAAATTTGTAAGTGTTAGTCTTCAATCCCGGAGTGTTTTGAGAAAAACATGAAAAATGAAGTATTTTGCTCATTTTAGAGAACTATTTTGGTCTATTTTAGAAAAAATGATAATTGATATTTTTGAAGGTGACGACTTCAGTTTTAGATTTTATGATAAAAATAGGAAAAATAGAAATTTGTATGTGTTAGTCTTCAATCCCGGAGTGTTTTGAGAAAAACATGAAAAATGAAGTATTTTGCTCATTTTAGAGAACTATTTTGGTCTATTTTAGAAAAAATGATAATTGATATTTTTGAAGGTGTTAGACTTCAGTTTTTTATTTTTTGCAAAAAATTGGAAAAATTGAAATTTGTATGAGTTAGTCTTCAATCAAGGAATTTTTTGAGAAAATCATGAAAAATGAAGTATTTTGCTCATTTTAGAGAACTATTTTGGTCTTTTTTAGAAAAAATGATAATTGATATTTTTGAAGGTGTTAGACTTCAGTTTTTGATTTTATGCAAAAAATAGGAAAAATAGAAATTTGTATGTGTTAGTCTTCAATCACGGAGTTTTTTGAGAAAAACATGAAAAATGAAGTATTTTGCTCATTTTAGAGAACTATTTTGGTCTATTTTAGAAAAAATGATAATTGATATTTTGGAAGGTGTTAGACTTCAGTGTTTTATATTTTGCAAAAAATTGGAAAAATTGAAATTTGTATGTGTTAGTCTTCAATCACGAAGTTTTTTGAGAAAAACATGAAAAATGAAGTATTTTGCTCATTTTAGAGAACTATTTTGGACTCTTTTAGAAAAAATGATAATTGATATTTTTGAAGGTGTTAGACTTCAGTTTTTGATTTTTTGCAAAAAATAGGCAAAATAGAAATTTGTATGTGTTAGTGTTCAATCACGAAGTTTTTTGAGAAAAACATGAAAAATGAAGTATTTTGCTCATTTTAGAGAACTATTTTGGACTCTTTTAGAAAAAAATGATAATTGATATTTTTGAAGGTGTTAGACTTCAATTTTTGATTTTATGCAGAAAATAGGAAAAATAGAAATTTGTTAGTCTTCAATCCCGGAGTTTTTTAAGAAAAACATGAAAAATGAAGTATTTTGCTCATTTTAGAGAACTATTTTGGTCTTTTTTAGAAAAAATGATAATTGATATTTTTGAAGATGTTAGACTTCAGTTTTTGATTTTTTGCAAAAAATAGGCAAAATAGAAATTTGTATGTGTTAGTCTTCAATCACGAAGTTTTTTGAGAAAAACATGAAAAATGAAGTATTTTGCTCATTTTAGAGAACTATTTTGGACTCTTTTAGAAAAAAATGATAATTGATATTTTTGAAGGTGTTAGACTTCAATTTTTGATTTTATGCAGAAAATAGGAAAAATAGAAATTTGTTAGTCTTCAATCCGGGAGTTTTTTAAGAAAAACATGAAAAATAAAGTATTTTGCTCATTTTAGAGAACTATTTTGGTCTTTTTTAGAAAAAATGATAATTGATATTTTTGAAGGTGTTAGACTTCAGTTTTTGATTTTTTGCAAAAAATAGGAAAAATAGAAATTTGTATGTGTTAGTCTTCAATCACGAAGTTTTTTGAGAAAAACATGAAAAATGAAGTATTTTGCTCATTTTAGAGAACTATTTTGGACTCTTTTAGAAAAAATGATAATTGATATTTTTGAAGGTGTTAGACTTCAGTTTTTTATTTTTTGCAAAAAATAGGCACAATAGAAATTTGTATGTGTTAGTGTTCAATCACGAAGTTTTTTTAGAAAAACATGAAAAATGAAGTATTTTGCTCATTTTAGAGAACTATTTTGCACTCTTTTAGAAAAAAATGATAATTGATATTTTTGAAGGTGTTAGACTTCAGTTTTTGATTTTGTGCAAAAAATTGGAAAAATAGAAATTTGTATGTGTTAGTCTTCAATCCCGGAATTTTTTGAGAAAAACATGAAAAATTATGTATTTTGCTCATTTTAGAGAACTATTTTGGCCTTTTTTAGAAAAAATGATAATTGATATTTTTGAAGGTGTTAGACTTCATTTTGTGATTTTTTGCAAAAAATAGGAAAAATAGAAATTTGTATGTGTTCATCTTCAATCATGAAGTTTTTTTAGAAAAACATGAAAAATGAAATATTTCGCTCATTTTAGAGAACTATTTTGGACTCTTTTAGAAAAAATGATAATTGATATTTTTGAAGGTGTTAGACTTAAGTTTTTGATTTTATGCAAAAAATAGGAAAAATAGAAATTTGTATGTGTTAGTCTTCAATCACGGAATTTTTTGAGAAAAACATGAAAAATAAAGAATTTTGCTCATTTTAGAGAACTATTTTGGTCTTTTTTAGAAAAAATGACAATTGATATTTTTGAAGGTGTTAGACTTCAGTTTTTGATTTTATGATAAAAATAGGAAAAGTAGAAATTTGTATGTGTTAGTCTTCAATCCCGGAGTGTTTTGAGAAAAACATGAAAAATGAAGTATTTTGCTCATTTTAGAGAACTATTTTGGTCTATTTTAGAAAAAATGATAATTGATATTTTTGAAGGTGTTAGACTTCAGTTTTTTATTTTTTGCAAAAAATTGGAAAAATTGAAATTTGTATGAGTTAGTCTTCAATCAAGGAATTTTTTGAGAAAATCATGAAAAATGAAGTATTTTGCTCATTTTAGAGAACTATTTTGGTATATTTTAGAAAAAATGATAATTGATATTTTTGAAGGTGTTAGACTTCAGTTTTTGATTTTATGCAAAAAATAGGAAAAATAGAAATTTGTATGTGTTAGTCTTCAATCACGGAGTTTTTTGAGAAAAACATGAAAAATGAAGTATTTTGCTCATTTTAGAGAACTATTTTGGTCTATTTTAGAAAAAATGATAATTGATATTTTGGAAGGTGTTAGACTTCAGTGTTTTATATTTTGCAAAAAATAGGAAAAATTGAAATTTGTATGTGTTAGTCTTCAATCACGAAGTTTTTTGAGAAAAACATGAAAAATGAAGTATTTTGCTCATTTTAGAGAACTATTTTGGACTCTTTTAGAAAAAATGATAATTGATATTTTTGAAGGTGTTAGACTTCAGTTTTTGATTTTTTGCAAAAAATAGGCAAAATAGAAATTTGTATGTGTTAGTCTTCAATCACGAAGTTTTTTGAGAAAAACATGAAAAATGAAGTATTTTGCTCATTTTAGAGAACTATTTTGGACTCTTTTAGAAAAAAATGATAATTGATATTTTTGAAGGTGTTAGACTTCAGTTTTTGATTTTAAGCAAAAAATAGGAAAAATAGAAATTTGTTAGTCTTCAATCCCGCATTTTTTTAAGAAAAACATGAAAAATAAAGTATTTTGCTCATTTTAGAGAACTATTTTGGTCTTTTTTAGAAAAAATGATAATTGACATTTTTGAAGGTCTTAGACTTCAGTTTTTTATTTTTTGAAAAAAATTGGAAAAATTGAAATTTGTATGTGTTAGTCTTCAATCACGAAGTTTTTTGAGAAAAACATGAAAAATGAAGTATTTTGCTCATTTTAGAGAACTATTTTGGACTCTTTTAGAAAAAAATAATAATTGATACTTTTGAAGGTGTTAGACTTCAGTTTTTGATTTTATGCAGAAAATAGGAAAAATAGAAATTTGTTAGTCTTCAATCCCGGAGTTTTTTCAGAAAAACATGAAAAATAAAGTATTTTGCTCATTTTAGAGAACTATTTTGGTCTTTTTTAGAAAAAATGATAATTGATATTTTTGAAGGTGTTAGACTTCAGTTTTTGATTTTTTGCAAAAAATAGGAAAAATAGAAATTTGTATGTGTTAGTCTTCAATCACGGAATTTTTTGAGAAAAAAATAAAAAATGAAGTATTTTTCTCATTTTAGAGAACTATTTTGGTCTTTTTTTGAAAAAATGATAATTGATATTTTTTAGGGTGTTAGACTTCAATTTTTGATTTTTTGCAAAAAATTGGAAAAATAGAAATTTGTATGTGTTAGTCTTCAATCACGGAATTTTTTGAGAAAAACATTAAAAATGAAGTATTTTGCTCATTTTAGAGAACTATTTTGGTCTTTTTAGAAAAAATGATAATTGATATTTTTGAAGGTCTTAGACTTCAGTTTTTGATTTTATGCAAAAAATAGGAAAAATAGAAATTTGTATGTGTTAGTCTTCAATCCCGGAGTTTTTTGAGAAAAACATGAAAAATGAAGTGTTTTGCTCATTTTAGAGAACTATTTTGGTCTATTTTAGAAAAAATGATAATTGATATTTTTGAAGGTGTTAGACTTCAGTTTTTTATTTTTTGAAAAAAATTGGAAAAATTGAAATTTGTATGTGTTAGTCTTCAATCACGAAGTTTTTTGAGAAAAACATGAAAAATGAAGTATTTTGCTCATTTTAGAGAACTATTTTGGACTCTTTTAGAAAAAAATGATAATTGATATTTTTGAAGGTGTTAGACTTCAGTTTTTGATTTTATGCAAAAAATAGGAAAAATAGAAATTTGTTAGTCTTCAATCCCGGAGTTTTTTAAGAAAAACATGAAAAATAAAGTATTTTGCTCATTTTAGAGAACTATTTTGGTCTTTTTTAGAAAAAATGATAATTCATATTTTTGAAGGTGTTAGACTTCAGTTTTTGATTTTTTGCAAAAAATAGGAAAAATAGAAATTTGTATGTGTTAGTCTTCAATCACGAAGTATTTTGAGAAAAACATGAAAAATGAAGTATTTTGCTCATTTTAGAGAACTATTTTGGACTCTTTTAGAAAAAATGATAATTGATATTTTTGAAGGTGTTAGACTTCAGTTTTTGATTTTTTGCAAAAAATAGGCACAATAGAAATTTGTATGTGTTAGTGTTCAATCACGAAGTTTTTTTAGAAAAACATGAAAAATGAAGTATTTTGCTCATTTTAGAGAACTATTTTGCACTTTTTTAGAAAAAAATGATAATTGATATTTTTGAAGGTGTTAGACTTCAGTTTTTGATTTTGTGCAAAAAATAGGAAAAATAGAAATTTGTATGTGTTAGTCTTCAATCCCGGAATTTTTTGAGAAAAACATGAAAAATTATGTATTTTGCTCATTTTAGAGAACTATTATGGCCTTTTTTAGAAAAAATGATAATTGATATTTTTGAAGGTGTTAGACTTCATTTTGTGATTTTTTGCAAAAAATAGGAAAAATAGAAATTTGTATGTGTTAATCTTCAATCACGAAGTTTTTTTAGAAAAACATGAAAAATGAAATATTTCGCTCATTTTAGAGAACTATTTTGGACTCTTTTAGAAAAAATGATAATTGATATTTTTGAAGGTGTTAGACTTCAATTTTTGATTTTATGCAGAAAATAGGAAAAATAGAAATTTGTTAGTCTTCAATCCCGGAGTTTTTTAAGAAAAACATGAAAAATGAAGTATTTTGCTCATTTTAGAGAACTATTTTGGTCTTTTTTAGAAAAAATGATAATTGATATTTTTGAAGATGTTAGACTTCAGTTTTTGATTTTTTGCAAAAAATAAGCAAAATAGAAATTTGTATGTGTTAGTCTTCAATCACGAAGTTTTTGGAGAAAAACATGAAAAATGAAGTATTTTGCTCATTTTAGAGAACTATTTTGGACTCTTTTAGAAAAAAATTATAATTGATATTTTTGAAGGTGTTAGACTTCAATTTTTGATTTTATGCAGAAAATAGGAAAAATAGAAATTTGTTAGTCTTCAATCCCGGAGTTTTTTAAGAAAAACATGAAAAATAAAGTATTTTGCTCATTTTAGAGAACTATTTTGGTCTTTTTTAGAAAAAATGATAATTGATATTTTTGAAGGTGTTAGACTTCAGTTTTTGATTTTTTGCAATAAATAGGAAAAATAGAAATTTGTATGTGTTAGTCTTCAATCACGAAGTTTTTTGAGAAAAACATGAAAAATGAAGTATTTTGCTCATTTTAGAGAACTATTTTGGACTCTTTTAGAAAAAATGATAATTGATATTTTTGAAGGTGTTAGACTTCAGTTTTTGATTTTTTGCAAAAAATAGGCACAATAGAAATTTGTATGTGTTAGTGTTCAATCACGAAGTTTTTTTAGAAAAACATGAAAAATGAAGTATTTTGCTCATTTTAGAGAACTATTTTGCACTCTTTTAGAAAAAATGATAATTGATATTTTTGAAGGTGTTAGACTTAAGTTTTTGATTTTATGCAAAAAATAGGAAAAATAGAAATTTGTATGTGTTAGTCTTCAATCACGGAATTTTTTGAGAAAAACATGAAAAATGAAGAATGTTGCTCATTTTAGAGAACTATTTTGGTCTTTTTTAGAAAAAATGATAATTGATATTTTTGAAGGTGTTAGACTTCAGTTTTTGATTTTATGCAAAAAATAGGAAAAATAGAAATTTGTATGTGTTAGTCTTCAATCCCGGAGTGTTTTGAGAAAAACATGAAAAATGAAGTATTTTGCTCATTTTAGAGAACTATTTTGGTCTATTTTAGAAAAAATGATAATTGATATTTTTGAAGGTGTTAGACTTCAGTTTTTTATTTTTTGCAAAAAATTGGAAAAATAGAAATTTGTATGTGTTAGTCTTCAATCACGGAGTTTTTTGAGAAAAACATGAAAAATGAAGTATTTTCCTCATTTTAGAGAACTATTTTGGTCTATTTTAGAAAAAATGATAATTGATATTTTGGAAGGTGTTAGACTTCAGTGTTTTATATTTTGCAAAAAATTGGAAAAATTGAAATTTGTATGTGTTAGTCTTCAATCACGAAGTTTTTTGAGAAAAACATGAAAAATGAAGTATTTTGCTAATTTTAGAGAACTATTTTGGACTCTTTTAGAAAAAATGATAATTGTTATTTTTGAAGGTGTTAGACTTCAGTTTTTGATTTTTTGCAAAAAATAGGCAAAATAGAAATTTGTATGTGTTAGTCTTCAATCACGAAGTTTTTTGAGAAAAACATGAAAAATGAAGTATTTTGCTCATTTTAGAGAACTATTTTGGACTCTTTTAGAAAAAAATGATAATTGATATTTTTGAAGGTGTTAGACTTCAGTTTTAGATTTTAAGCAAAAAATAGGAAAAATAGAAATTTGTTAGTCTTCAATCCCGCATTTTTTTAAGAAAAACATGAAAAATAAAGTATTTTGCTCATTTTAGAGAACTATTTTGGTCTTTTTTAGAAAAAATGATAATTGACATTTTTGAAGGTCTTAGACTTCAGTTTTTTATTTTTTGAAAAAAATTGGAAAAATTGAAATTTGTATGTGTTAGTCTTCAATCACGAAGTTTTTTGAGAAAAACATGAAAAATGAAGTATTTTGCTCATTTTAGAGAACTATTTTGGACTCTTTTAGAAAAAAATAATAATTGATATTTTTGAAGGTGTTAGACTTCAGTTTTTGATTTTATGCAGAAAATAGGAAAAATAGAAATTTGTTAGTCTTCAATCCCGGAGTTTTTTCAGAAAAACATGAAAAATAAAGTATTTTGCTCATTTTAGAGAACTATTTTGGTCTTTTTTAGAAAAAATGATAATTGATATTTTTGAAGGTGTTAGACTTCAGTTTTTGATTTTTTGCAAAAAATAGGAAAAATAGAAATTTGTATGTGTTAGTCTTCAATCACGGAATTTTTTGAGATAAAAATAAAAAATGAAGTATTTTTCTCATTTTAGAGAACTATTTTGGTCTTTTTTTGAAAAAATGATAATTGATATTTTTTAGGGTGTTAGACTTCAATTTTTGATTTTTTGCAAAAAATTGGAAAAATAGAAATTTGTATGTGTTAGTCTTCAATCACGGAATTTTTTGAGAAAAACATTAAAAATGAAGTATTTTTCTCATTTTAGAGAACTATTTTGGTCTTTTTAGAAAAAATGATAATTGAGATTTTTGAAGGTCTTTGACTTCAGTTTTTGATTTTATGCAAAAAATAGGAAAAATAGAAATTTGTATGTGTTAGTCTTCAATCCCGGAGTTTTTTGAGAAAAACATGAAAAATGAAGTGTTTTGCTCATTTTAGAGAACTATTTTGGTCTATTTTAGAAAAAATGATAATTGATATTTTTGAAGGTGTTAGACTTCAGTTTTTTATTTTTTGAAAAAAATTGGAAAAATTGAAATTTGTATGTGTTAGACTTCAATCACGAAGTTTTTTGAGAAAAACATGAAAAATGAAGTATTTTGCTCATTTTAGAGAACTATTTTGGACTCTTTTAGAAAAAAATGATAATTGATATTTTTGAAGGTGTTAGACTTCAGTTTTTGATTTTATGCAAAAAATAGGAAAAATAGAAATTTGTTAGTCTTCAATCCCGGAGTTTTTTAAGAAAAACATGAAAAATAAAGTATTTTGCTCATTTTAGAGAACTATTTTGGTCTTTTTTAGAAAAAATGATAATTCATATTTTTGAAGGTGTTAGACTTCAGTTTTTGATTTTTTGCAAAAAATAGGAAAAATAGAAATTTGTATGTGTTAGTCTTCAATCACGAAGTATTTTCAGAAAAACATGAAAAATGAAGTATTTTGCTCATTTTAGAGAACTATTTTGGACTCTTTTAGAAAAAATGATAATTGATATTTTTGAAGGTGTTAGACTTCAGTTTTTGATTTTTTGCAAAAAATAGGCACAATAGAAATTTGTATGTGTTAGTGTTCAATCACGAAGTTTTTTTAGAAAAACATGAAAAATGAAGTATTTTGCTCATTTTAGAGAACTATTTTGCACTCTTTTAGAAAAAAATGATAATTGATATTTTTGAAGGTGTTAGACTTCAGTTTTTGATTTTGTGCAAAAAATAGGAAAAATAGAAATTTGTATGTGTTAGTCTTCAATCCCGGAATTTTTTGAGAAAAACATGAAAAATTATGTATTTTGCTCATTTTAGAGAACTATTTTGGCCTTTTTTAGAAAAAATGATAATTGATATTTTTGAAGGTGTTAGACTTCAGTTTTTGATTTTGTGCAAAAAATTGGAAAAATAGAAATTTGTATGTGTTAGTCTTCAATCCCGGAATTTTTTGAGAAAAACATGAAAAATTATGTATTTTGCTCATTTTAGAGAACTATTTTGGCCTTTTTTAGAAAAAATGATAATTGATATTTTTGAAGGTGTTAGACTTCATTTTGTGATTTTTTGCAAAAAATAGGAAAAATAGAAATTTGTATGTGTTCATCTTCAATCATGAAGTTTTTTTAGAAAAACATGAAAAATGAAATATTTCGCTCATTTTAGAGAACTATTTTGGACTCTTTTAGAAAAAATGATAATTGATATTTTTGAAGGTGTTAGACTTAAGTTTTTGATTTTATGCAAAAAATAGGAAAAATAGAAATTTGTATGTGTTAGTCTTCAATCACGGAATTTTTTGAGAAAAACATGAAAAATAAAGAATTTTGCTCATTTTAGAGAACTATTTTGGTCTTTTTTAGAAAAAATGACAATTGATATTTTTGAAGGTGTTAGACTTCAGTTTTTGATTTTATGATAAAAATAGGAAAAATAGAAATTTGTATGTGTTAGTCTTCAATCCCGGAGTGTTTTGAGAAAAACATGAAAAATGAAGTATTTTGCTCATTTTAGAGAACTATTTTGGTCTATTTTAGAAAAAATGATAATTGATATTTTTGAAGGTGTTAGACTTCAGTTTTTTATTTTTTGCAAAAAATTGGAAAAATTGAAATTTGTATGAGTTAGTCTTCAATCAAGGAATTTTTTGAGAAAATCATGAAAAATGAAGTATTTTGCTCATTTTAGAGAACTATTTTGGTATATTTTAGAAAAAATGATAATTGATATTTTTGAAGGTGTTAGACTTCAGTTTTTGATTTTATGCAAAAAATAGGAAAAATAGAAATTTGTATGTGTTAGTCTTCAATCACGGAGTTTTTTGAGAAAAACATGAAAAATGAAGTATTTTGCTCATTTTAGAGAACTATTTTGGTCTATTTTAGAAAAAATGATAATTGATATTTTGGAAGGTGTTAGACTTCAGTGTTTTATATTTTGCAAAAAATTGGAAAAATTGAAATTTGTATGTGTTAGTCTTCAATCACGAAGTTTTTTGAGAAAAACATGAAAAATGAAGTATTTTGCTCATTTTAGAGAACTATTTTGGACTCTTTTAGAAAAAATGATAATTGATATTTTTGAAGGTGTTAGACTTCAGTTTTTGATTTTTTGCAAAAAATAGGCAAAATAGAAATTTGTATGTGTTAGTCTTCAATCACGAAGTTTTTTGAGAAAAACATGAAAAATGAAGTATTTTGCTCATTTTAGAGAACTATTTTGGACTCTTTTAGAAAAAAATGATAATTGATATTTTTGAAGGTGTTAGACTTCAGTTTTTTATTTTAAGCAAAAAATAGGAAAAATAGAAATTTGTTAGTCTTCAATCCCGCATTTTTTTAAGAAAAACATGAAAAATAAAGTATTTTGCTCATTTTAGAGAACTATTTTGGTCTTTTTTAGAAAAAATGATAATTGACATTTTTGAAGGTCTTAGACTTCAGTTTTTTATTTTTTGAAAAAAATTGGAAAAATTGAAATTTGTATGTGTTAGTCTTCAATCACGAAGTTTTTTGAGAAAAACATGAAAAATGAAGTATTTTGCTCATTTTAGAGAACTATTTTGGACTCTTTTAGAAAAAAATAATAATTGATATTTTTGAAGGTGTTAGACTTCAGTTTTTGATTTTATGCAGAAAATAGGAAAAATAGAAATTTGTTAGTCTTCAATCCCGGAGTTTTTTCAGAAAAACATGAAAAATAAAGTATTTTGCTCATTTTAGAGAACTATTTTGGTCTTTTTTAGAAAAAATGATAATTGATATTTTTGAAGGTGTTAGACTTCAGTTTTTGATTTTTTGCAAAAAATAGGAAAAATAGAAATTTGTATGTGTTAGTCTTCAATCACGGAATTTTTTGAGAAAAAAATAAAAAATGAAGTATTTTTCTCATTTTAGAGAACTATTTTGGTCTTTTTTTGAAAAAATGATAATTGATATTTTTTAGGGTGTTAGACTTCAATTTTTGATTTTTTGCAAAAAATTGGAAAAATAGAAATTTGTATGTGTTAGTCTTCAATCACGGAATTTTTTGAGAAAAACATTAAAAATGAAGTATTTTGCTCATTTTAGAGAACTATTTTGGTCTTTTTAGAAAAAATGATAATTGATATTTTTGAAGGTCTTAGACTTCAGTTTTTGATTTTATGCAAAAAATAGGAAAAATAGAAATTTGTATGTGTTAGTCTTCAATCCCGGAGTTTTTTGAGAAAAACATGAAAAATGAAGTGTTTTGCTCATTTTAGAGAACTATTTTGGTCTATTTTAGAAAAAATGATAATTGATATTTTTGAAGGTGTTAGACTTCAGTTTTTTATTTTTTGAAAAAAATTGGAAAAATTGAAATTTGTATGTGTTAGTCTTCAATCACGAAGTTTTTTGAGAAAAACATGAAAAATGAAGTATTTTGCTCATTTTAGAGAACTATTTTGGACTCTTTTAGAAAAAAATGATAATTGATATTTTTGAAGGTGTTAGACTTCAGTTTTTGATTTTATGCAAAAAATAGGAAAAATAGAAATTTGTTAGTCTTCAATCCCGGAGTTTTTTAAGAAAAACATGAAAAATAAAGTATTTTGCTCATTTTAGAGAACTATTTTGGTCTTTTTTAGAAAAAATGATAATTCATATTTTTGAAGGTGTTAGACTTCAGTTTTTGATTTTTTGCAAAAAATAGGAAAAATAGAAATTTGTATGTGTTAGTCTTCAATCACGAAGTATTTTGAGAAAAACATGAAAAATGAAGTATTTTGCTCATTTTAGAGAACTATTTTGGACTCTTTTAGAAAAAATGATAATTGATATTTTTGAAGGTGTTAGACTTCAGTTTTTGATTTTTTGCAAAAAATAGGCACAATAGAAATTTGTATGTGTTAGTGTTCAATCACGAAGTTTTTTTAGAAAAACATGAAAAATGAAGTATTTTGCTCATTTTAGAGAACTATTTTGCACTTTTTTAGAAAAAAATGATAATTGATATTTTTGAAGGTGTTAGACTTCAGTTTTTGATTTTGTGCAAAAAATAGGAAAAATAGAAATTTGTATGTGTTAGTCTTCAATCCCGGAATTTTTTGAGAAAAACATGAAAAATTATGTATTTTGCTCATTTTAGAGAACTATTATGGCCTTTTTTAGAAAAAATGATAATTGATATTTTTGAAGGTGTTAGACTTCATTTTGTGATTTTTTGCAAAAAATAGGAAAAATAGAAATTTGTATGTGTTAATCTTCAATCACGAAGTTTTTTTAGAAAAACATGAAAAATGAAATATTTCGCTCATTTTAGAGAACTATTTTGGACTCTTTTAGAAAAAATGATAATTGATATTTTTGAAGGTGTTAGACTTCAATTTTTGATTTTATGCAGAAAATAGGAAAAATAGAAATTTGTTAGTCTTCAATCCCGGAGTTTTTTAAGAAAAACATGAAAAATGAAGTATTTTGCTCATTTTAGAGAACTATTTTGGTCTTTTTTAGAAAAAATGATAATTGATATTTTTGAAGATGTTAGACTTCAGTTTTTGATTTTTTGCAAAAAATAAGCAAAATAGAAATTTGTATGTGTTAGTCTTCAATCACGAAGTTTTTTGAGAAAAACATGAAAAATGAAGTATTTTGCTCATTTTAGAGAACTATTTTGGACTCTTTTAGAAAAAAATTATAATTGATATTTTTGAAGGTGTTAGACTTCAATTTTTGATTTTATGCAGAAAATAGGAAAAATAGAAATTTGTTAGTCTTCAATCCCGGAGTTTTTTAAGAAAAACATGAAAAATAAAGTATTTTGCTCATTTTAGAGAACTATTTTGGTCTTTTTTAGAAAAAATGATAATTGATATTTTTGAAGGTGTTAGACTTCAGTTTTTGATTTTTTGCAAAAAATAGGAAAAATAGAAATTTGTATGTGTTAGTCTTCAATCACGAAGTTTTTTGAGAAAAACATGAAAAATGAAGTATTTTGCTCATTTTAGAGAACTATTTTGGACTCTTTTAGAAAAAATGATAATTGATATTTTTGAAGGTGTTAGACTTCAGTTTTTGATTTTTTGCAAAAAATAGGCACAATAGAAATTTGTATGTGTTAGTGTTCAATCACGAAGTTTTTTTAGAAAAACATGAAAAATGAAGTATTTTGCTCATTTTAGAGAACTATTTTGCACTCTTTTAGAAAAAATGATAATTGATATTTTTGAAGGTGTTAGACTTAAGTTTTTGATTTTATGCAAAAAATAGGAAAAATAGAAATTTGTATGTGTTAGTCTTCAATCACGGAATTTTTTGAGAAAAACATGAAAAATGAAGAATGTTGCTCATTTTAGAGAACTATTTTGGTCTTTTTTAGAAAAAATGATAATTGATATTTTTGAAGGTGTTAGACTTCAGTTTTTGATTTTATGATAAAAATAGGAAAAATAGAAATTTGTATGTGTTAGTCTTCAATCCCGGAGTGTTTTGAGAAAAACATGAAAAATGAAGTATTTTGCTCATTTTAGAGAACTATTTTGGTCTATTTTAGAAAAAATGATAATTGATATTTTTGAAGGTGTTAGACTTCAGTTTTTTATTTTTTGCAAAAAATTGGAAAAATAGAAATTTGTATGTGTTAGTCTTCAATCACGGAGTTTTTTGAGAAAAACATGAAAAATGAAGTATTTTCCTCATTTTAGAGAACTATTTTGGTCTATTTTAGAAAAAATGATAATTGATATTTTGGAAGGTGTTAGACTTCAGTGTTTTATATTTTGCAAAAAATTGGAAAAATTGAAATTTGTATGTGTTAGTCTTCAATCACGAAGTTTTTTGAGAAAAACATGAAAAATGAAGTATTTTGCTAATTTTAGAGAACTATTTTGGACTCTTTTAGAAAAAATGATAATTGTTATTTTTGAAGGTGTTAGACTTCAGTTTTTGATTTTTTGCAAAAAATAGGCAAAATAGAAATTTGTATGTGTTAGTCTTCAATCACGAAGTTTTTTGAGAAAAACATGAAAAATGAAATATTTTGCTCATTTTAGAGAACTATTTTGGACTCTTTTAGAAAAAAATGATAATTGATATTTTTGAAGGTGTTAGACTTCAGTTTTAGATTTTAAGCAAAAAATAGGAAAAATAGAAATTTGTTAGTCTTCAATCCCGCATTTTTTTAAGAAAAACATGAAAAATAAAGTATTTTGCTCATTTTAGAGAACTATTTTGGTCTTTTTTAGAAAAAATGATAATTGACATTTTTGAAGGTCTTAGACTTCAGTTTTTTATTTTTTGAAAAAAATTGGAAAAATTGAAATTTGTATGTGTTAGTCTTCAATCACGAAGTTTTTTGAGAAAAACATGAAAAATGAAGTATTTCGCTCATTTTAGAGAACTATTTTGGACTCTTTTAGAAAAAAATAATAATTGATATTTTTGAAGGTGTTAGACTTCAGTTTTTGATTTTATGCAGAAAATAGGAAAAATAGAAATTTGTTAGTCTTCAATCCCGGAGTTTTTTCAGAAAAACATGAAAAATAAAGTATTTTGCTCATTTTAGAGAACTATTTTGGTCTTTTTTAGAAAAAATGATAATTGATATTTTTGAAGGTGTTAGACTTCAGTTTTTGATTTTTTGCAAAAAATAGGAAAAATAGAAATTTGTATGTGTTAGTCTTCAATCACGGAATTTTTTTAGATAAAAATAAAAAATGAAGTATTTTTCTCATTTTAGAGAACTATTTTGGTCTTTTTTTGAAAAAATGATAATTGATATTTTTTAGGGTGTTAGACTTCAATTTTTGATTTTTTGCAAAAAATTGGAAAAATAGAAATTTGTATGTGTTAGTCTTCAATCACGGAATTTTTTGAGAAAAACATTAAAAATGAAGTATTTTTCTCATTTTAGAGAACTATTTTGGTCTTTTTAGAAAAAATGATAATTGATATTTTTGAAGGTCTTTGACTTCAGTTTTTGATTTTATGCAAAAAATAGGAAAAATAGAAATTTGTATGTGTTAGTCTTCAATCCCGGAGTTTTTTGAGAAAAACATGAAAAATGAAGTGTTTTGCTCATTTTAGAGAACTATTTTGGTCTATTTTAGAAAAAATGATAATTGATATTTTTGAAGGTGTTAGACTTCAGTTTTTTATTTTTTGAAAAAAATTGGAAAAATTGAAATTTGTATGTGTTAGTCTTCAATCACGAAGTTTTTTGAGAAAAACATGAAAAATGAAGTATTTTGCTCATTTTAGAGAACTATTTTGGACTCTTTTAGAAAAAAATGATAATTGATATTTTTGAAGGTGTTAGACTTCAGTTTTTGATTTTATGCAAAAAATAGGAAAAATAGAAATTTGTTAGTCTTCAATCCCGGAGTTTTTTAAGAAAAACATGAAAAATAAAGTATTTTGCTCATTTTAGAGAACTATTTTGGTCTTTTTTAGAAAAAATGATAATTCATATTTTTGAAGGTGTTAGACTTCAGTTTTTGATTTTTTGCAAAAAATAGGAAAAATAGAAATTTGTATGTGTTAGTCTTCAATCACGAAGTATTTTCAGAAAAACATGAAAAATGAAGTATTTTGCTCATTTTAGAGAACTATTTTGGACTCTTTTAGAAAAAATGATAATTGATATTTTTGAAGGTGTTAGACTTCAGTTTTTGATTTTTTGCAAAAAATAGGCACAATAGAAATTTGTATGTGTTAGTGTTCAATCACGAAGTTTTTTTAGAAAAACATGAAAAATGAAGTATTTTGCTCATTTTAGAGAACTATTTTGCACTCTTTTAGAAAAAAATGATAATTGATATTTTTGAAGGTGTTAGACTTCAGTTTTTGATTTTGTGCAAAAAATAGGAAAAATAGAAATTTGTATGTGTTAGTCTTCAATCCCGGAATTTTTTGAGAAAAACATGAAAAATTATGTATTTTGCTCATTTTAGAGAACTATTTTGGCCTTTTTTAGAAAAAATGATAATTGATATTTTTGAAGGTGTTAGACTTCATTTTGTGATTTTTTGCAAAAAATAGGAAAAATAGAAATTTGTATGTGTTAATCTTCAATCACGAAGTTTTTTTAGAAAAACATGAAAAATGAAATATTTCGCTCATTTTAGAGAACTATTTTGGACTCTTTTAGAAAAAATGATAATTGATATTTTTGAAGGTGTTAGACTTAAGTTTTTGATTTTATGCAAAAAAATAGGAAAAATAGAAATTTGTATGTGTTAGTCTTCAATCACGGAATGTTTTGAGAAAAACAGGAAAAATGAAGAATTTTGCTCATTTTAGAGAACTATTTTGGTCTTTTTTAGAAAAAATGATAATTGATATTTTTGAAGGTGTTAGACTTCAGTTTTTGATTTTATGATAAAAATAGGAAAAATAGAAATTTGTATGTGTTAGTCTTCAATCCCGGAGTGTTTTGAGAAAAACATGAAAAATGAAGTATTTTGCTCATTTTAGAGAACTATTTTGGTCTATTTTAGAAAAAATGATAATTGATATTTTTGAAGGTGTTAGACTTCAGTTTTTTATTTTTTGCAAAAAATTGGAAAAATTGAAATTTGTATGAGTTAGTCTTCAATCAAGGAATTTTTTGAGAAAATCATGAAAAATGAAGTATTTTGCTCATTTTAGAGAACTATTTTGGTATTTTTTAGAAAAAATGATAATTGATATTTTTGAAGGTGTTAGACTTCAGTTTTTGATTTTATGCAAAAAATAGGAAAAATAGAAATTTGTATGTGTTAGTCTTCAATCACGGAGTTTTTTGAGAAAAACATGAAAAATGAAGTATTTTGCTCATTTTAGAGAACTATTTTGGTCTATTTTAGAAAAAATGATAATTGATATTTTGGAAGGTGTTAGACTTCAGTGTTTTATATTTTGCAAAAAATTGGAAAAATTGAAATTTGTATGTGTTAGTCTTCAATCACGAAGTTTTTTGAGAAAAACATGAAAAATGAAGTATTTTGCTCATTTTAGAGAACTATTTTGGACTCTTTTAGAAAAAATGATAATTGATATTTTTGAAGGTGTTAGACTTCAGTTTTTGATTTTTTGCAAAAAATAGGCAAAATAGAAATTTGTATGTGTTAGTCTTCAATCACGAAGTTTTTTGAGAAAAACATGAAAAATGAAGTATTTTGCTCATTTTAGAGAACTATTTTGGACTCTTTTAGAAAAAAATGATAATTGATATTTTTGAAGGTGTTAGACTTCAATTTTTGATTTTATGCAGAAAATAGGATAAATAGAAATTTGTTAGTCTTCAATCCCGGAGTTTTTTAAGAAAAACATGAAAAATAAAGTATTTTGCTCATTTTAGAGAACTATTTTGGTCTTTTTTAGAAAAAATGATAATTGATATTTTTGAAGGTGTTAGACTTCAGTTTTTTATTTTTTGCAAAAAATAGGCAAAATAGAAATTTGTATGTGTTAGTCTTCAATCACTGAGTTTTTTGAGAAAAACATGAAAAATGAAGTATTTTGCTCATTTTAGAGAACTATTTTGGACTCTTTTAGAAAAAAATGATAATTGATATTTTTGAAGGTGTTAGACTTCAATTTTTGATTTTATGCAGAAAATAGGAAAAATAGAAATTTGTTAGTCTTCAATCCCGGAGTTTTTTAAGAAAAACATGAAAAATTAAGTATTTTGCTCATTTTAGAGAACTATTTTGGTCTTTTTTAGAAAAAATGATAATTGATATTTTTGAACGTGTTAGACTTCAGTTTTTTATTTTTTGCAAAAAATAGGCAAAATAGAAATTTGTAAGTGTTAGTCTTCAATCCCGGAGTGTTTTGAGAAAAACATGAAAAATGAAGTATTTTGCTCATTTTAGAGAACTATTTTGGTCTATTTTAGAAAAAATGATAATTGATATTTTTGAAGGTGACGACTTCAGTTTTTGATTTTATGATAAAAATAGGAAAAATAGAAATTTGTATGTGTTAGTCTTCAATCCCGGAGTGTTTTGAGAAAAACATGAAAAATGAAGTATTTTGCTCATTTTAGAGAACTATTTTGGTCTATTTTAGAAAAAATGATAATTGATATTTTTGAAGGTGTTAGACTTCAGTTTTTTATTTTTTGCAAAAAATTGGAAAAATTGAAATTTGTATGAGTTAGTCTTCAATCAAGGAATTTTTTGAGAAAATCATGAAAAATGAAGTATTTTGCTCATTTTAGAGAACTATTTTGGTCTTTTTTAGAAAAAATGATAATTGATATTTTTGAAGGTGTTAGACTTCAGTTTTTGATTTTATGCAAAAAATAGGAAAAATAGAAATTTGTATGTGTTAGTCTTCAATCACGGAGTTTTTTGAGAAAAACATGAAAAATGAAGTATTTTGCTCATTTTAGAGAACTATTTTGGACTCTTTTAGAAAAAATGATAATTGATATTTTGGAAGGTGTTAGACTTCAGTGTTTTATATTTTGCAAAAAATTGGAAAAATTGAAATTTGTATGTGTTAGTCTTCAATCACGAAGTTTTTTGAGAAAAACATGAAAAATGAAGTATTTTGCTCATTTTAGAGAACTATTTTGGACTCTTTTAGAAAAAATGATAATTGATATTTTTGAAGGTGTTAGACTTCAGTTTTTGATTTTTTGCAAAAAATAGGCAAAATAGAAATTTGTATGTGTTAGTGTTCAATCACGAAGTTTTTTGAGAAAAACATGAAAAATGAAGTATTTTGCTCATTTTAGAGAACTATTTTGGACTCTTTTAGAAAAAAATGATAATTGATATTTTTGAAGGTGTTAGACTTCAATTTTTGATTTTATGCAGAAAATAGGAAAAATAGAAATTTGTTAGTCTTCAATCCCGGAGTTTTTTAAGAAAAACATGAAAAATGAAGTATTTTGCTCATTTTAGAGAACTATTTTGGTCTTTTTTAGAAAAAATGATAATTGATATTTTTGAAGATGTTAGACTTCAGTTTTTGATTTTTTGCAAAAAATAAGCAAAATAGAAATTTGTATGTGTTAGTCTTCAATCACGAAGTTTTTTGAGAAAAACATGAAAAATGAAGTATTTTGCTCATTTTAGAGAACTATTTTGGACTCTTTTAGAAAAAAATGATAATTGATATTTTTGAAGGTGTTAGACTTCAATTTTTGATTTTATGCAGAAAATAGGAAAAATAGAAATTTGTTAGTCTTCAATCCCGGAGTTTTTTAAGAAAAACATGAAAAATAAAGTATTTTGCTCATTTTAGAGAACTATTTTGGTCTTTTTTAGAAAAAATGATAATTGATATTTTTGAAGGTGTTAGACTTCATTTTTTGATTTTTTGCAAAAAATAGGAAAAATAGAAATTTGTATGTGTTAGTCTTCAATCACGAAGTTTTTTGAGAAAAACATGAAAAATGAAGTATTTTGCTCATTTTAGAGAACTATTTTGGACTCTTTTAGAAAAAATGATAATTGATATTTTTGAAGGTGTTAGACTTCAGTTTTTGATTTTTTGCAAAAAATAGGCACAATAGAAATTTGTATGTGTTAGTGTTCAATCACGAAGTTTTTTTAGAAAAACATGAAAAATGAAGTATTTTGCTCATTTTAGAGAACTATTTTGCACTCTTTTAGAAAAAAATGATAATTGATATTTTTGAAGGTGTTAGACTTCAGTTTTTGATTTTGTGCAAAAAATAGGAAAAATAGAAATTTGTATGTGTTAGTCTTCAATCCCGGAATTTTTTGAGAAAAACATGAAAAATTATGTATTTTGCTCATTTTAGAGAACTATTTTGGCCTTTTTTAGAAAAAATGATAATTGATATTTTTGAAGGTGTTAGACTTCATTTTGTGATTTTTTGCAAAAAATAGGAAAAATAGAAATTTGTATGTGTTAATCTTCAATCATGAAGTTTTTTTAGAAAAACATGAAAAATGAAATATTTCGCTCATTTTAGAGAACTATTTTGGACTCTTTTAGAAAAAATGATAATTGATATTTTTGAAGGTGTTAGACTTAAGTTTTTGATTTTATGCAAAAAATAGGAAAAATAGAAATTTGTATGTGTTAGTCTTCAATCACGGAATTTTTTGAGAAAAACATGAAAAATGAAGAATGTTGCTCATTTTAGAGAACTATTTTGGTCTTTTTTAGAAAAAATGATAATTGATATTTTTGAAGGTGTTAGACTTCAGTTTTTGATTTTATGATAAAAATAGGAAAAATAGAAATTTGTATGTGTTAGTCTTCAATCCCGGAGTGTTTTGAGAAAAACATGAAAAATGAAGTATTTTGCTCATTTTAGAGAACTATTTTGGTCTATTTTAGAAAAAATGATAATTGATATTTTTGAAGGTGTTAGACTTCAGTTTTTTATTTTTTGCAAAAAATTGGAAAAATAGAAATTTGTATGTGTTAGTCTTCAATCACGGAGTTTTTTGAGAAAAACATGAAAAATGAAGTATTTTCCTCATTTTAGAGAACTATTTTGGTCTATTTTAGAAAAAATGATAATTGATATTTTGGAAGGTGTTAGACTTCAGTGTTTTATATTTTGCAAAAAATTGGAAAAATTGAAATTTGTATGTGTTAGTCTTCAATCACGAAGTTTTTTGAGAAAAACATGAAAAATGAAGTATTTTGCTAATTTTAGAGAACTATTTTGGACTCTTTTAGAAAAAAATGATAATTGATATTTTTGAAGGTGTTAGACTTCAGTTTTAGATTTTTTGCAAAAAATAGGCAAAATAGAAATTTGTATGTGTTAGTCTTCAATCACGAAGTTTTTTGAGAAAAACATGAAAAATGAAGTATTTTGCTCATTTTAGAGAACTATTTTGGACTCTTTTAGAAAAAAATGATAATTGATATTTTTGAAGGTGTTAGACTTCAGTTTTAGATTTTAAGCAAAAAATAGGAAAAATAGAAATTTGTTAGTCTTCAATCCCGCATTTTTTTAAGAAAAACATGAAAAATAAAGTATTTTGCTCATTTTAGAGAACTATTTTGGTCTTTTTTAGAAAAAATGATAATTGACATTTTTGAAGGTCTTAGACTTCAGTTTTTTATTTTTGGAAAAAAATTGGAAAAATTGAAATTTGTATGTGTTAGTCTTCAATCACGAAGTTTTTTGAGAAAAACATGAAAAATGAAGTATTTTGCTCATTTTAGAGAACTATTTTGGACTCTTTTAGAAAAAAATAATAATTGATATTTTTGAAGGTGTTAGACTTCAGTTTTTGATTTTATGCAGAAAATAGGAAAAATAGAAATTTGTTAGTCTTCAATCCCGGAGTTTTTTCAGAAAAACATGAAAAATAAAGTATTTTGCTCATTTTAGAGAACTATTTTGGTCTTTTTTAGAAAAAATGATAATTGATATTTTTGAAGGTGTTAGACTTCAGTTTTTGATTTTTTGCAAAAAATAGGAAAAATAGAAATTTGTATGTGTTAGTCTTCAATCACGGAATTTTTTGAGATAAAAATAAAAAATGAAGTATTTTTCTCATTTTAGAGAACTATTTTGGTCTTTTTTTGAAAAAATGATAATTGATATTTTTTAGGGTGTTAGACTTCAATTTTTGATTTTTTGCAAAAAATTGGAAAAATAGAAATTTGTATGTGTTAGTCTTCAATCACGGGATTTTTTTGAGAAAAACATTAAAAATGAAGTATTTTTCTCATTTTAGAGAACTATTTTGGTCTTTTTTTGAGAAAATGATAATTGATATTTTTTAGGGTGTTAGACTTCAATTTTTGATTTTTTGCAAAAAATTGGAAAAATAGAAATTTGTATGTGTTAGTCTTCAATCACGGAATTTTTTGAGAAAAACATTAAAAATGAAGTATTTTGCTCATTTTAGAGAACTATTTTGATCTTTTTAGAAAAAATGATAATTGATATTTTTGAAGGTCTTAGACTTCAGTTTTTGATTTTATGCAAAAAATAGGAAAAATAGAAATTTGTATGTGTTAGTCTTCAATCCCGGAGTTTTTTGAGAAAAACATGAAAAATGAAGTGTTTTGCTCATTTTAGAGAACTATTTTGGTCTATTTTAGAAAAAATGATAATTGATATTTTTGAAGGTGTTAGACTTCAGTTTTTTATTTTTTGCAAAAAATAGGAAAAATAGAAATTTGTATGTGTTAGTCTTCAATCCCGGAGTTTTTTGAGAAAAACATTAAAAATGAAGTATTTTGCTCATTTTAGAGAACTATTTTGATCTTTTTAGAAAAAATGATAATTGATATTTTTGAAGGTCTTTGACTTCAGTTTTTGATTTTATGCAAAAAATAGGAAAAATAGAAATTTGTATGTGTTAGTCTTCAATCCCGGAGTTTTTTGAGAAAAACATGAAAAATGAAGTGTTTTGCTCATTTTAGAGAACTATTTTGGTCTATTTTAGAAAAAATGATAATTGATATTTTTGAAGGTGTTAGACTTCAGTTTTTTATTTTTTGAAAAAAATTGGAAAAATTGAAATTTGTATGTGTTAGTCTTCAATCACGAAGTTTTTTGAGAAAAACATGAAAAATGAAGTATTTTGCTCATTTTAGAGAACTATTTTGGACTCTTTTAGAAAAAAATGATAATTGATATTTTTGAAGGTGTTAGACTTCAGTTTTTGATTTTATGCAAAAAATAAGAAAAATAGAAATTTGTTAGTCTTCAATCCCGGAGTTTTTTAAGAAAAACATGAAAAATAAAGTATTTTGCTCATTTTAGAGAACTATTTTGGTCTTTTTTAGAAAAAATGACAATTGATATTTTTGAAGGTGTTAGACTTCAGTTTTTTATTTTTTGCAAAAAATAGGCAAAATAGAAATTTGTATGTGTTAGTCTTCAATCACTGAGTTTTTTGAGAAAAACATGAAAAATGAAGTATTTTGCTCATTTTAGAGAACTATTTTGGACTCTTTTAGAAAAAAATGATAATTGATATTTTTGAAGGTGTTAGACTTCAATTTTTGATTTTATGCAGAAAATAGGAAAAATAGAAATTTGTTAGTCTTCAATCCCGGAGTTTTTTAAGAAAAACATGAAAAATTAAGTATTTTGCTCATTTTAGAGAACTATTTTGGTCTTTTTTAGAAAAAATGATAATTGATATTTTTGAACGTGTTAGACTTCAGTTTTTTATTTTTTGCAAAAAATAGGCAAAATAGAAATTTGTAAGTGTTAGTCTTCAATCCCGGAGTGTTTTGAGAAAAACATGAAAAATGAAGTATTTTGCTCATTTTAGAGAACTATTTTGGTCTATTTTAGAAAAAATGATAATTGATATTTTTGAAGGTGACGACTTCAGTTTTTGATTTTATGATAAAAATAGGAAAAATAGAAATTTGTATGTGTTAGTCTTCAATCCCGGAGTGTTTTGAGAAAAACATGAAAAATGAAGTATTTTGCTCATTTTAGAGAACTATTTTGGTCTATTTTAGAAAAAATGATAATTGATATTTTTGAAGGTGTTAGACTTCAGTTTTTTATTTTTTGCAAAAAATTGGAAAAATAGAAATTTGTATGAGTTAGTCTTCAATCAACGAATTTTTTGAGAAAATCATGAAAAATGAAGTATTTTGCTCATTTTAGAGAACTATTTTGGTCTTTTTTAGAAAAAATGATAATTGATATTTTTGAAGGTGTTAGACTTCAGTTTTTGATTTTATGCAAAAAATAGGAAAAATAGAAATTTGTATGTGTTAGTCTTCAATCACGGAGTTTTTTGAGAAAAACATGAAAAATGAAGTATTTTGCTCATTTTAGAGAACTATTTTGGTCTATTTTAGAAAAAATGATAATTGATATTTTGGAAGGTGTTAGACTTCAGTGTTTTATATTTTGCAAAAAATTGGAAAAATTGAAATTTGTATGTGTTAGTCTTCAATCACGAAGTTTTTTGAGAAAAACATGAAAAATGAAGTATTTTGCTCATTTTAGAGAACTATTTTGGACTCTTTTAGAAAAAATGATAATTGATATTTTTGAAGGTGTTAGACTTCAGTTTTTGATTTTTTGCAAAAAATAGGCAAAATAGAAATTTGTATGTGTTAGTGTTCAATCACGAAGTTTTTTGAGAAAAACATGAAAAATGAAGTATTTTGCTCATTTTAGAGAACTATTTTGGTCTTTTTTAGAAAAAATGATAATTGACATTTTTGAAGGTCTTAGACTTCAGTTTTTTATTTTTGGAAAAAAATTGGAAAAATTGAAATTTGTATGTGTTAGTCTTCAATCACGAAGTTTTTTGAGAAAAACATGAAAAATGAAGTATTTTGCTCATTTTAGAGAACTATTTTGGACTCTTTTAGAAAAAAATAATAATTGATATTTTTGAAGGTGTTAGACTTCAGTTTTTGATTTTATGCAGAAAATAGGAAAAATAGAAATTTGTTAGTCTTCAATCCCGGAGTTTTTTCAGAAAAACATGAAAAATAAAGTATTTTGCTCATTTTAGAGAACTATTTTGGTCTTTTTTAGAAAAAATGATAATTGATATTTTTGAAGGTGTTAGACTTCAGTTTTTGATTTTTTGCAAAAAATAGGAAAAATAGAAATTTGTATGTGTTAGTCTTCAATCACGGAATTTTTTGAGATAAAAATAAAAAATGAAGTATTTTTCTCATTTTAGAGAACTATTTTGGTCTTTTTTTGAAAAAATGATAATTGATATTTTTTAGGGTGTTAGACTTCAATTTTTGATTTTTTGCAAAAAATTGGAAAAATAGAAATTTGTATGTGTTAGTCTTCAATCACGGAATTTTTTGAGAAAAACATTAAAAATGAAGTATTTTTCTCATTTTAGAGAACTATTTTGGTCTTTTTAGAAAAAATGATAATTGATATTTTTGAAGGTCTTTGACTTCAGTTTTTGATTTTATGCAAAAAATAGGAAAAATAGAAATTTGTATGTGTTAGTCTTCAATCCCGGAGTTTTTTGAGAAAAACATGAAAAATGAAGTGTTTTGCTCATTTTAGAGAACTATTTTGGTCTATTTTAGAAAAAATGATAATTGATATTTTTGAAGGTGTTAGACTTCAGTTTTTTATTTTTTGAAAAAAATTGGAAAAATTGAAATTTGTATGTGTTAGTCTTCAATCACGAAGTTTTTTGAGAAAAACATGAAAAATGAAGTATTTTGCTCATTTTAGAGAACTATTTTGGACTCTTTTAGAAAAAAATGATAATTGATATTTTTGAAGGTGTTAGACTTCAGTTTTTGATTTTATGCAAAAAATAGGAAAAATAGAAATTTGTTAGTCTTCAATCCCGGAGTTTTTTAAGAAAAACATGAAAAATAAAGTATTTTGCTCATTTTAGAGAACTATTTTGGTCTTTTTTAGAAAAAATGATAATTCATATTTTTGAAGGTGTTAGACTTCAGTTTTTGATTTTTTGCAAAAAATAGGAAAAATAGAAATTTGTATGTGTTAGTCTTCAATCACGAAGTATTTTCAGAAAAACTTGAAAAATGAAGTATTTTGCTCATTTTAGAGAACTATTTTGGACTCTTTTAGAAAAAATGATAATTGATATTTTTGAAGGTGTTAGACTTCAGTTTTTGATTTTTTGCAAAAAATAGGCACAATAGAAATTTGTATGTGTTAGTGTTCAATCACGAAGTTTTTTTAGAAAAACATGAAAAATGAAGTATTTTGCTCATTTTAGAGAACTATTTTGCACTCTTTCAGAAAAAAATGATAATTGATATTTTTGAAGGTGTTAGACTTCAGTTTTTGATTTTGTGCAAAAAATAGGAAAAATAGAAATTTGTATGTGTTAGTCTTCAATCCCGGAATTTTTTGAGAAAAACATGAAAAATTATGTATTTTGCTCATTTTAGAGAACTATTTTGGCCTTTTTTAGAAAAAATGATAATTGATATTTTTGAAGGTGTTAGACTTCATTTTGTGATTTTTTGCAAAAAATAGGAAAAATAGAAATTTGTATGTGTTAATCTTCAATCACGAAGTTTTTTTAGAAAAACATGAAAAATGAAATATTTCGCTCATTTTAGAGAACTATTTTGGACTCTTTTAGAAAAAATGATAATTGATATTTTTGAAGGTGTTAGACTTAAGTTTTTGATTTTATGCAAAAAAATAGGAAAAATAGAAATTTGTATGTGTTAGTCTTCAATCACGGAATTTTTTGAGAAAAACATGAAAAATGAAGAATTTTGCTCATTTTAGAGAACTATTTTGGTCTTTTTTAGAAAAAATGATAATTGATATTTTTGAAGGTGTTAGACTTCAGTTTTTGATTTTATGATAAAAATAGGAAAAATAGAAATTTGTATGTGTTAGTCTTCAATCCCGGAGTGTTTTGAGAAAAACATGAAAAATGAAGTATTTTGCTCATTTTAGAGAACTATTTTGGTCTATTTTAGAAAAAATGATAATTGATATTTTTGAAGGTGTTAGACTTCAGTTTTTTATTTTTTGCAAAAAATTGGAAAAATTGAAATTTGTATGAGTTAGTCTTCAATCAAGGAATTTTTTGAGAAAATCATGAAAAATGAAGTATTTTGCTCATTTTAGAGAACTATTTTGGTATTTTTTAGAAAAAATGATAATTGATATTTTTGAAGGTGTTAGACTTCAGTTTTTGATTTTATGCAAAAAATAGGAAAAATAGAAATTTGTATGTGTTAGTCTTCAATCACGGAGTTTTTTGAGAAAAACATGAAAAATGAAGTATTTTGCTCATTTTAGAGAACTATTTTGGTCTATTTTAGAAAAAATGATAATTGATATTTTGGAAGGTGTTAGACTTCAGTGTTTTATATTTTGCAAAAAATTGGAAAAATTGAAATTTGTATGTGTTAGTCTTCAATCACGAAGTTTTTTGAGAAAAACATGAAAAATGACGTATTTTGCTCATTTTAGAGAACTATTTTGGACTCTTTTAGAAAAAATGATAATTGATATTTTTGAAGGTGTTAGACTTCAGTTTTTGATTTTTTGCAAAAAATAGGCAAAATAGAAATTTGTATGTGTTAGTCTTCAATCACGAAGTTTTTTGAGAAAAACATGAAAAATGAAGTATTTTGCTCATTTTAGAGAACTATTTTGGACTCTTTTAGAAAAAAATGATAATTGATATTTTTGAAGGTGTTAGACTTCAATTTTTGATTTTATGCAGAAAATAGGAAAAATAGAAATTTGTTAGTCTTCAATCCCGGAGTTTTTTAAGAAAAACATGAAAAATAAAGTATTTTGCTCATTTTAGAGAACTATTTTGGTCTTTTTTAGAAAAAATGATAATTGATATTTTTGAAGGTGTTAGACTTCAGTTTTTTATTTTTTGCAAAAAATAGGCAAAATAGAAATTTGTATGTGTTAGTCTTCAATCACTGAGTTTTTTGAGAAAAACATGAAAAATGAAGTATTTTGCTCATTTTAGAGAACTATTTTGGACTCTTTTAGAAAAAAATGATAATTGATATTTTTGAAGGTGTTAGACTTCAATTTTTGATTTTATGCAGAAAATAGGAAAAATAGAAATTTGTTAGTCTTCAATCCCGGAGTTTTTTAAGAAAAACATGAAAAATTAAGTATTTTGCTCATTTTAGAGAACTATTTTGGTCTTTTTTAGAAAAAATGATAATTGATATTTTTGAACGTGTTAGACTTCAGTTTTTTATTTTTTGCAAAAAATAGGCAAAATAGAAATTTGTAAGTGTTAGTCTTCAATCCCGGAGTGTTTTGAGAAAAACATGAAAAATGAAGTATTTTGCTCATTTTAGAGAACTATTTTGGTCTATTTTAGAAAAAATGATAATTGATATTTTTGAAGGTGACGACTTCAGTTTTTGATTTTATGATAAAAATAGGAAAAATAGAAATTTGTATGTGTTAGTCTTCAATCCCGGAGTGTTTTGAGAAAAACATGAAAAATGAAGTATTTTGCTCATTTTAGAGAACTATTTTGGTCTATTTTAGAAAAAATGATAATTGATATTTTTGAAGGTGTTAGACTTCAGTTTTTTATTTTTTGCAAAAAATTGGAAAAATAGAAATTTGTATGAGTTAGTCTTCAATCAAGGAATTTTTTGAGAAAATCATGAAAAATGAAGTATTTTGCTCATTTTAGAGAACTATTTTGGTCTTTTTTAGAAAAAATGATAATTGATATTTTTGAAGGTGTTAGACTTCAGTTTTTGATTTTATGCAAAAAATAGGAAAAATAGAAATTTGTATGTGTTAGTCTTCAATCACGGAGTTTTTTGAGAAAAACATGAAAAATGAAGTATTTTGCTCATTTTAGAGAACTATTTTGGTCTATTTTAGAAAAAATGATAATTGATATTTTGGAAGGTGTTAGACTTCAGTGTTTTATATTTTGCAAAAAATTGGAAAAATTGAAATTTGTATGTGTTAGTCTTCAATCACGAAGTTTTTTGAGAAAAACATGAAAAATGAAGTATTTTGCTCATTTTAGAGAACTATTTTGGACTCTTTTAGAAAAAATGATAATTGATATTTTTGAAGGTGTTAGACTTCAGTTTTTGATTTTTTGCAAAAAATAGGCAAAATAGAAATTTGTATGTGTTAGTGTTCAATCACGAAGTTTTTTGAGAAAAACATGAAAAATGAAGTATTTTGCTCATTTTAGAGAACTATTTTGGACTCTTTTAGAAAAAAATGATAATTGATATTTTTGAAGGTGTTAGACTTCAATTTTTGATTTTATGCAGAAAATAGGAAAAATAGAAATTTGTTAGTCTTCAATCCCGGAGTTTTTTAAGAAAAACATGAAAAATGAAGTATTTTGCTCATTTTAGAGAACTATTTTGGTCTTTTTTAGAAAAAATGATAATTGATATTTTTGAAGATGTTAGACTTCAGTTTTTGATTTTTTGCAAAAAATAGGCAAAATAGAAATTTGTATGTGTTAGTCTTCAATCACGAAGTTTTTTGAGAAAAACATGAAAAATGAAGTATTTTGCTCATTTTAGAGAACTATTTTGGACTCTTTTAGAAAAAAATGATAATTGATATTTTTGAAGGTGTTAGACTTCAATTTTTGATTTTATGCAGAAAATAGGAAAAATAGAAATTTGTTAGTCTTCAATCCGGGAGTTTTTTAAGAAAAACATGAAAAATAAAGTATTTTGCTCATTTTAGAGAACTATTTTGGTCTTTTTTAGAAAAAATGATAATTGATATTTTTGAAGGTGTTAGACTTCAGTTTTTGATTTTTTGCAAAAAATAGGAAAAATAGAAATTTGTATGTGTTAGTCTTCAATCACGAAGTATTTTGAGAAAAACATGAAAAATGAAGTATTTTGCTCATTTTAGAGAACTATTTTGGACTCTTTTAGAAAAAATGATAATTGATATTTTTGAAGGTGTTAGATTTCAGTTTTTTATTTTTTGCAAAAAATAGGCACAATAGAAATTTGTATGTGTTAGTGTTCAATCACGAAGTTTTTTTAGAAAAACATGAAAAATGAAGTATTTTGCTCATTTTAGAGAACTATTTTGCACTTTTTTAGAAAAAAATGATAATTGATATTTTTGAAGGTGTTAGACTTCAGTTTTTGATTTTGTGCAAAAAATAGGAAAAATAGAAATTTGTATGTGTTAGTCTTCAATCCCGGAATTTTTTGAGAAAAACATGAAAAATTATGTATTTTGCTCATTTTAGAGAACTATTATGGCCTTTTTTAGAAAAAATGATAATTGATATTTTTGAAGGTGTTAGACTTCATTTTGTGATTTTTTGCAAAAAATAGGAAAAATAGAAATTTGTATGTGTTAATCTTCAATCACGAAGTTTTTTTAGAAAAACATGAAAAATGAAATATTTCGCTCATTTTAGAGAACTATTTTGGACTCTTTTAGAAAAAATGATAATTGATATTTTTGAAGGTGTTAGACTTAAGTTTTTGATTTTATGCAAAAAAATAGGAAAAATAGAAATTTGTATGTGTTAGTCTTCAATCACGGAATTTTTTGAGAAAAACATGAAAAATGAAGAATTTTGCTCATTTTAGAGAACTATTTTGGACTCTTTTAGAAAAAATGATAATTGATATTTTTGAAGGTGTTAGACTTCAGTTTTTGATATTTTGCAAAAAATTGGAAAAATTGAAATTTGTATGTGTTAGTCTTCAATCACGAAGTTTTTTGATAAAAACATGAAAAATGAAGTATTTTGCTCATTTTAGAGAACTATTTTGGACTCTTTTAGAAAAAATGATAATTGATATTTTTGAAGGTGTTAGACTTCAGTTTTTGATTTTTTGCATAAAATAGGCAAAATAGAAATTTGTATGTGTTAGTCTTCAATCACGAAGTTTTTTGAGAAAAACATGAAAAATGAAGTATTTTGCTCATTTTAGAGAACTATTTTGGACTCTTTTAGAAAAAATGATAATTGATATTTTTGAAGGTGTTAGACTTCAGTTTTTGATTTTTTGCAAAAAATAGGCAAAATAGAAATTTGTATGTGTTAGTGTTCAATCACGAAGTTTTTTGAGAAAAACATGAAAAATGAAGTATTTTGCTCATTTTAGAGAACTATTTTGGACTCTTTTAGAAAAAAATGATAATTGATATTTTTGAAGGTGTTAGACTTCAATTTTTGATTTTATGCAGAAAATAGGAAAAATAGAAATTTGTTAGTCTTCAATCCCGGAGTTTTTTAAGAAAAACATGAAAAATGAAGTATTTTGCTCATTTTAGAGAACTATTTTGGTCTTTTTTAGAAAAAATGATAATTGATATTTTTGAAGATGTTAGACTTCAGTTTTTGATTTTTTGCAAAAAATAGGCAAAATAGAAATTTGTATGTGTTAGTCTTCAATCACGAAGTTTTTTGAGAAAAACATGAAAAATGAAGTATTTTGCTCATTTTAGAGAACTATTTTGGACTCTTTTAGAAAAAAATGATAATTGATATTTTTGAAGGTGTTAGACTTCAATTTTTGATTTTATGCAGAAAATAGGAAAAATAGAAATTTGTTAGTCTTCAATCCGGGAGTTTTTTAAGAAAAACATGAAAAATAAAGTATTTTGCTCATTTTAGAGAACTATTTTGGTCTTTTTTAGAAAAAATGATAATTGATATTTTTGAAGGTGTTAGACTTCAGTTTTTGATTTTTTGCAAAAAATAGGAAAAATAGAAATTTGTATGTGTTAGTCTTCAATCACGAAGTATTTTGAGAAAAACATGAAAAATGAAGTATTTTGCTCATTTTAGAGAACTATTTTCGACTCTTTTAGAAAAAATGATAATTGATATTTTTGAAGGTGTTAGACTTCAGTTTTTTATTTTTTGCAAAAAATAGGCACAATAGAAATTTGTATGTGTTAGTGTTCAATCACGAAGTTTTTTTAGAAAAACATGAAAAATGAAGTATTTTGCTCATTTTAGAGAACTATTTTGCACTTTTTTAGAAAAAAATGATAATTGATATTTTTGAAGGTGTTAGACTTCAGTTTTTGATTTTGTGCAAAAAATAGGAAAAATAGAAATTTGTATGTGTTAGTCTTCAATCCCGGAATTTTTTGAGAAAAACATGAAAAATTATGTATTTTGCTCATTTTAGAGAACTATTATGGCCTTTTTTAGAAAAAATGATAATTGATATTTTTGAAGGTGTTAGACTTCATTTTGTGATTTTTTGCAAAAAATAGGAAAAATAGAAATTTGTATGTGTTAATCTTCAATCACGAAGTTTTTTTAGAAAAACATGAAAAATGAAATATTTCGCTCATTTTAGAGAACTATTTTGGACTCTTTTAGAAAAAATGATAATTGATATTTTTGAAGGTGTTAGACTTAAGTTTTTGATTTTATGCAAAAAAATAGGAAAAATAGAAATTTGTATGTGTTAGTCTTCAATCACGGAATTTTTTGAGAAAAACATGAAAAATGAAGAATTTTGCTCATTTTAGAGAACTATTTTGGACTCTTTTAGAAAAAATGATAATTGATATTTTTGAAGGTGTTAGACTTCAGTTTTTGATTTTTTGCAAAAAATAGCCAAAATAGAAATTTGTATGTGTTAGTCTTCAATCACGAAGTTTTTTGAGAAAAACATGAAAAATGAAGTATTTTGCTCATTTTAGAGAACTATTTTGGACTCTTTTAGAAAAAATGATAATTGATATTTTTGAAGGTGTTAGACTTCAGTTTTTGATTTTTTGCAAAAAAATAGGCACAATAGAAATTTGTATGTGTTAGTGTTCAATCACGAAGTTTTTTTAGAAAAAACATGAAAAATGAAGTATTTTGCTCATTTTAGAGAACTATTTTGCACTTTTTTAGAAAAAAATGATAATTGATATTTTTGAAGGTGTTAGACTTCAGTTTTTGATTTTGTGCAAAAAATAGGAAAAATAGAAATTTGTATGTGTTAGTCTTCAATCCCGGAATTTTTTGAGAAAAACATGAAAAATTATGTATTTTGCTCATTTTAGAGAACTATTATGGCCTTTTTTAGAAAAAATGATAATTGATATTTTTGAAGGTGTTAGACTTCATTTTGTGATTTTTTGCAAAAAAATAGGAAAAATAGAAATTTGTATGTGTTAATCTTCAATCACGAAGTTTTTTTAGAAAAACATGAAAAATGAAATATTTCGCTCATTTTAGAGAACTATTTTGGACTCTTTTAGAAAAAATGATAATTGATATTTTTGAAGGTGTTAGACTTAAGTTTTTGATTTTATGCAAAAAAATAGGAAAAATAGAAATTTGTATGTGTTAGTCTTCAATCACGGAATTTTTTGAGAAAAACATGAAAAATGAAGAATTATGCTCATTTTAGAGAACTATTTTGGTCTTTTTTAGAAAAAATGATAATTGATATTTTTGAAGGTGTTAGACTTCAGTTTTTGATTTTATGATAAAAATAGGAAAAATAGAAATTTGTATGTGTTAGTCTTCAATCCCGGAGTGTTTTGAGAAAAACATGAAAAATGAAGTATTTTGCTCATTTTAGAGAACTATTTTGGTCTATTTTAGAAAAAATGATAATTGATATTTTTGAAGGTGTTAGACTTCAGTTTTTGATTTTTTGCAAAAAATAGGAAAAATAGAAATTTGTATGTGTTAGTCTTCAATCACGAAGTATTTTGAGAAAAACATGAAAAATGAAGTATTTTGCTCATTTTAGAGAACTATTTTGGACTCTTTTAGAAAAAATGATAATTGATATTTTTGAAGGTGTTAGACTTCAGTTTTTTATTTTTTGCAAAAAATAGGCACAATAGAAATTTGTATGTGTTAGTGTTCAATCACGAAGTTTTTTTAGAAAAACATGAAAAATGAAGTATTTTGCTCATTTTAGAGAACTATTTTGGACTCTTTTAGAAAAAAATGATAATTGATATTTTTGAAGGTGTTAGACTTCAATTTTTGATTTTATGCAGAAAATTGGAAAAATAGAAATTTGTTAGTCTTCAATCCCGGAGTTTTTTAAGAAAAACATGAAAAATAAAGTATTTTGCTCATTTTAGAGAACTATTTTGGTCTTTTTTAGAAAAAATTATAATTGATATTTTTGAAGGTGTTAGACTTCAGTTTTTGATTTTTTGCAAAAAATAGGCAAAATAGAAATTTGTATGTGTTAGTCTTCAATCACGAAGTTTTTTGAGAAAAACATGAAAAATGAAGTATTTTGCTCATTTTAGAGAACTATTTTGGTCTTTTTTAGAAAAAATGAAAATTGATATTTTTGAAGGTGTTAGACTTCAGTTTTTAATTTTTTGCAAAAAATAGGCAAAATAGAAATTTGTATGTGTTAGTCTTCAATCACGAAGTTTTTTGAGAAAAACATGAAAAATGAAGTATTTTGCTCATTTTAGAGAACTATTTTGGACTCTTTTAGAAAAAAATGATAATTGATATTTTTGAAGGTGTTAGACTTCAGTTTTTGATTTTATGCCAAAAATAGGAAAAATAGAAATTTGTTAGTCTTCAATCCCGCATTTTTTTAAGAAAAACATGAAAAATAAAGTATTTTGCTCATTTTAGAGAACTATTTTGGTCTTTTTTAGAAAAAATGATAATTGATATTTTTGAAGGTGTTAGACTTCAGTTTTTTATTTTTTGAAAAAAATTGGAAAAATTGAAATTTGTATGTGTTAGTCTTCAATCACGAAGTTTTTTGAGAAAAACATGAAAAATGAAGTATTTTGCTCATTTTAGAGAACTATTTTGGTCTCTTTTAGAAAAAAATGATAATTGATATTTTTGAAGGTGTTAGACTTCAGTTTTTGATTTTATGCAGAAAATAGGAAAAATAGAAATTTGTTAGTCTTCAATCCCGGAGTTTTTTAAGAAAAACATGAAAAATAAAGTATTTTGCTCATTTTAGATAACTATTTTGGTCTTTTTTAGAAAAATTGATAATTGATATTTTTGAAGGTGTTAGACTTCAGTTTTTGATTTTTTGCCCAAAATAGGAATAATAGAAATTTGTATGTATTAGTCTTCAGTCCAGGAGTTTTTTGAGAAAAACATGAAAAAAGAAGTATTTTGCTCATTTTAGAGAACTATTTTGGTCTATTATAGAAAAAATGATAATTGATATTTTTGAAGGTGTAAGACTTCAGTTTTTTATATTTTGCAAAAAATTGGAAAAATTGAAATTTGTATGTGTTAGTCTTCAATCACGGAATTTTTTGAGAAAAACAAGAAAAATGAAGTATTTTGCTCATTTTAGAGAACTATTTTGGTCTTTTTTAGAAAAAATGATAATTGATATTTTTGAAGGTGTTAGACTTAAGTTTTTGATTTTATGCAGAAAATAGGAAAAATAGAAATTTGTTAGTCTTCAATCCCGGAGTTTTTTAAGAAAAACATGAAAAATAAAGTATTTTGCTCATTTTAGAGAACTATTTTGGTCTTTTTTAGAAAAAATGATAATTGATATTTTTGAAGGTGTTAGACTTCAGTTTCTGATTTTTTGCACAAAATAGGAAAAATAGAAATTTGTATGTGTTAGTCTTCAATCACGAAGCTTTTTGAGAAAAACATGAAAAATGAAGTATTTTGCTCATTTTAGAGAACTATTTTGGACTCTTTTCGAAAAAATGATAATTGATATTTTTGCAGGTGTTAGGCTTCAGTTTTTCATTTTTTGCAAAAAATAGGCAAAATAGAAATTTGTATGTGTTAGTCTTCAATCACGAAGTTTTTTTAGAAAAACATGAAAAATGAAGTATTTTGCTCATTTTAGAGAACTATTTTGGAATCTTTTAGAAAAAAATGATAATTGATATTTTTGAAGGTGTTAGACTTCAGTTTTTGATTTTATGCAAAAAACAGGAAAAATAGAAATTTGTATGTGTTAGTCTTCAATCCCGGAAATTTTTGAGAAAAACATGAAAAATTAAGTATTTTGCTCATTTTAGAGAACTATTTTGGCCTTTTTTAGAAAAAATGATAATTGATATTTTTGAAGGTGTTAGACTTCATTTTTTGATTTTTTGCAAAAAATAGGAAAAATAGAAATTTGTATGTGTTAGTCTTCAAACACGAAGTTTTTTTAGAAAAACATGAAAAATGAAGTACTTTGCTCATTTTAGAGAACTATTTTGGACTCTTTTAGAAAAAATGATAATTGATATTTTTGAAGGTGTTAGACTTAAGTTTTTGATTTTTTGCTAAAATAGGAAAAATAGAAATTTGTATGTGTTAGTCTTCAATCACGTAATTTTTTGAGAAAAACATGAAAAATGAAGTATTTTGCTCAGTTTTGAGAACTATTTTGGTCCTTTTTAGAAAAAATAATAATTGATATTTTTGAGGGTGTTAGACTTCAGTTTTTGATTTTATGCAAAAAATAGGAAAAATAGAAATTTGTATGTGTTAGTCTTCAGTCCCGGAGTTTTTTGAGAAAAACATGAAAAATGAAGTATTTTGCTCATTTTAGAGAACTATTTTGGTCTATTTTAGAAAAAATGATAATTGATATTTTTGAAGGTGATAGACTTCAGTTTTTTATATTTTGCAAAAAATTGGAAAAATTGAAATTTGTATGTGTTAGTCTTCAATCACGAAGTTTTTTGAGAAAAACATGAAAAATGAAGTATTTTGCTCATTTTAGAGAACTATTTTGGACTCATTTAGAAAAAAATGATAATTGATATTTTTCAAAGGTGTTAGATTTCAGTTTTTGATTTTATGCAAAAAATAGAAATTTGTTAATCTTCAATCCCGGAGTTTTTTAAGAAAAACATGAAAAATGAAGTATTTTGCTCATTTTAGAGAACTATTTTGGTCTTTTTTAGAAAAAATGATAATTGATATTTTTGAAGATGTTAGACTTCAGTTTTTGATTTTTTACAAAAAATAGGCAAAATAGAAATTTGTATGTGTTAGTCTTCAATCTCGAAGTTTTTTGAGAAAAACATATAAAATGAAGTATTTTGCTCATTTTAGAGAACTATTTTGGACTCTTTTAGAAAAAAATGATAATTGATATTTTTGAAGGTGTTAGACTTCAATTTTTGATTTTATGCAGAAAATAGGAAAAATAGAAATTTGTTAGTCTTCAATCCCGGAGTTTTTTAAGAAAAACATGAAAAATAAAGTATTTTGCTCATTTTAGAGAACTATTTTGGTCTTTTTTAGAAAAAATGATAATTGATATTTTTGAAGGTGTTAGACTTCAGTTTTTGATTTTTTGCCTAAAATAGGAATAATAGAAATTTGTATGTATTAGTCTTCAGTCCCGGAGTTTTTTGAGAAAAACATGAAAAATGAAGTATTTTGCTCATTTTAGAGAACTATTTTGGTCTATTATAGAAAAAATGATAATTGATATTTTTGAAGGTGTTAGACTTCAGTTTTTTATATTTTGCAAAAAATTGGAAAAATTGAAATTTGTATGTGTTAGTCTTCAATCACGGAATTTTTTGAAAAAAATTAGAAAAATGAAGTATTTTGCTCATTTTAAAGAACTATTTTGGTCTTTTTTAGAAAAAATGATAATTGATATTTTTGAAGGTGTTAGACTTCAGTTTTTGATTTTATGCAGAAAATAGGAAAAATAGAAATTTGTTAGTCTTCAATCCCGGAGTTTTTTAAGAAAAACATGAAAAATAAAGTATTTTGCTCATTTTAGAGAACTATTTTGGTCTTTTTTAGAAAAAATGATAATTGATATTTTTCAAGGTGTTAGACTTCAGTTTCTGATTTTTTGCACAAAATAGGAAAAATAGAAATTTGTATGTGTTATTCTTCAATCACGAAGCTTTTTGAGAAAAACATGAAAAATAAAGTATTTTGCTCATTTTAGAGAACTATTTTGTACTCTTTTCGAAAAAATGATAATTGATATTTTTGAAGGTGTTAGGCTTCAGTTTTTCATTTTTTGCCAAAAATAGGCAAAATAGAAATTTGTATGTGTTAGTCTTCAATCACGAAGTTTTTTTAGAAAAACATGAAAAATGAAGTATTTTGCTCATTTTAGAGAACTATTTTGGACTCTTTTAGAAAAAAATGATAATTGATATTTTTGAAGGTGTTAGACTTCAGTTTTTGATTTTATGCCAAAAACGGGAAAAATAGAAATTTGTATGTGTTAGTCTTCAATCCCGGAATTTTTTGAGAAAAACATGAAAAATTAAATATTTTGCTCATTTTAGAGAACTATTTTGGTCTTTTTTAGAAAAAATGATAATTGATATTTTTGAAGGTGTTAGGCTTCAGTTTTTCATTTTTTGCAAAAAATAGGCAAAATAGAAATTTGTTTGTGTTAGTCTTCAATCACGAAGTTTTTTTAGAAAAACATGAAAAATGAAGTATTTTGCTCATTTTAGAGAACTATTTTGGACACTTTTTGAAAAAATGATAATTGATATTTTTGAAGGTGTTAGACTTCAGTTTTTGATTTTATGATAAAAATAGGAAAAATAGAAATTTGTCTGTGTTAGTCTTCAATCCCGTTGTGTTTTGAGAAAATCATGAAAAATGAAGTATTTTGATCATTTTAGAGAACTATATTGGTCTATTTTAGAAAAAATGATAATTGATATTTTTGAAGGTGTAAGACTTCAGTTTTTTATTTTTTGCAAAAAATTGGAAAAATTGAAATTTGTATGAGTTAGTCTTCAATCAAGGAATTTTTTGAGAAAATCATGAAAAATGAAGTATTTTGCTCATTTTAGAGAACTATTTTGGTCTTTTTTAGAAAAAATGATAATTGATATTTTTGAAGGTGTTAGACTTCAGTTTTTGATTTTATGCAAAAAATAGGAAAAATAGAAATTTGTTAGTCTTCAATCCCGCATTTTTTTAAGAAAAACATGAAAAATAAAGTATTTTGCTCATTTTAGAGAACTATTTTGGTCTTTTTTAGAAAAAATGATAATTGACATTTTTGAAGGTCTTAGACTTCAGTTTTTTATTTTTTGAAAAAAATTGGAAAAATTGAAATTTGTATGTGTTAGTCTTCAATCACGAAGTTTTTTGAGAAAAACATGAAAAATGAAGTATTTTGCTCATTTTAGAGAACTATTTTGGACTCTTTTAGAAAAAAATAATAATTGATATTTTTGAAGGTGTTAGACTTCAGTTTTTTATTTTATGCAGAAAATAGGAAAAATAGAAATTTGTTAGTCTTCAATCCCGGAGTTTTTTCAGAAAAAACATGAAAAATCAAGTATTTTGCTCATTTTAAAGAACTATTTTGGTCTTTTTTAGAAAAAATGATAATTCATATTTTTGAAGGTGTTAGACTTCAGTTTTTGATTTTTTGCAAAAAATAGGAAAAATAGAAATTTGTATGTGTTAGTCTTCAATCACGATGTTTTTTGAGAAAAACATGAAAAATGAAGTATTTTGCTCATTTTAGAGAACTATTTTGGACTCTTTTAGAAAAAATGATAATTGATATTTTTGAAGGTGTTAGACTTCAGTTTTTGATTTTATGCCAAAAATAGGAAAAATAGAAATTTGTTAGTCTTCAATCCCGCATTTTTTTAAGAAAAACATGAAAAATAAAGTATTTTGCTCATTTTAGAGAACTATTTTGGCCTTTTTTAGAAAAAATGATAATTGATATTTTTGAAGGTGTTAGACTTCAGTTTTTTATTTTTTGAAAAAAATTGGAAAAATTGAAATTTGTATGTGTTAGTCTTCAATCACGAAGTTTTTTGAGAAAAACATGAAAAATGAAGTATTTTGCTCATTTTAGAGAACTATTTTGGTCTCTTTTAGAAAAAAATGATAATTGATATTTTTGAAGGTGTTAAACTTCAGTTTTTGATTTTATGCAGAAAATAGGAAAAATAGAAATTTGTTAGTCTTCAATCCCGGAGTTTTTTAAGAAAAACATGAAAAATAAAATATTTTGCTCATTTTAGAGAACTATTTTGGTCTTTTTTAGAAAAAATGATAATTGATATTTTTGAAGGTGTTAGACTTCAGTTTTTGATTTTTTGCCCAAAATAGGAATAATAGAAATTTGTATGTATTAGTCTTCAGTCCCGGAGTTTTTTGAGAAAAACATGAAAAATGAAGTATTTTGCTCATTTTAGAGAACTATTTTGGTCTATTATAGAAAAAATGATAATTGATATTTTTGAAGGTGTAAGACTTCAGTTTTTTATATTTTGCAAAAAATTGGAAAAATTGAAATTTGTATGTGTTAGTCTTCAATCACGGAATTTTTTGAGAAAAACAAGAAAAATGAAGTATTTTGCTCATTTTAGAGAACTATTTTGGTCTTTTTTAGAAAAAATGATAATTGATATTTTTGAAGGTGTTAGACTTAAGTTTTTGATTTTATGCAGAAAATAGGAAAAATAGAAATTTGTTAGTCTTCAATCCCGGAGTTTTTTAAGAAAAACATGAAAAATAAAGTATTTTGCTCATTTTAGAGAACTATTTTGGTCTTTTTTAGAAAAAATGATAATTGATATTTTTGAAGGTGTTAGACTTCAGTTTCTGATTTTTTGCACAAAATAGGAAAAATAGAAATTTGTATGTGTTAGTCTTCAATCACGAAGCTTTTTGAGAAAAACATGAAAAATGAAGTATTTTGCTCATTTTAGAGAACTATTTTGGACTCTTTTCGAAAAAATGATAATTGATATTTTTGAAGGTGTTAGGCTTCAGTTTTTCATATTTTGCAAAAAATAGGCAAAATAGAAATTTGTATGTGTTAGTCTTCAATCACGAAGTTTTTTTAGAAAAACATGAAAAATGAAGTATTTTGCTCATTTTAGAGAACTATTTTGGAATCTTTTAGAAAAAAATGATAATTGATATTTTTGAAGGTGTTAGACATCAGTTTTTGATTTTATGCAAAAAACAGGAAAAATAGAAATTTGTATGTGTTAGTCTTCAATCCCGGAAATTTTTGAGAAAAACATGAAAAATTAAGTATTTTGCTCATTTTAGAGAACTATTTTGGCCTTTTTTAGAAAAAATGATAATTGATATTTTTGAAGGTGTTAGACTTAATTTTTTGATTTTTTGCAAAAAATAGGAAAAATAGAAATTTGTATGTGTTAGTCTACAAACACGAAGTTTTTTTAGAAAAACATGAAAAATGAAGTACTTTGCTCATTTTAGAGAACTATTTTGGACTCTTTTAGAAAAAATGATAATTGATATTTTTGAAGGTGTTAGACTTAAGTTTTTGATTTTTTGTAAAAATTGGAAAAATAGAAATTTGTATGTGTTAGTCTTCAATCACGTAATTTTTTGAAAAAAACATGAAAAATGAAGTATTTTGCTCAGTTTTGAGAAATATTTTGGTCCTTTTTAGAAAAAATGATAATTGATATTTTTGAGGGTGTTAGACTTCAGTTTTTGATTTTATGCAAAAAATAGGAAAAATAGAAATTTGTATGTGTTAGTCTTCAGTCCCGGAGTTTTTTGAGAAAAACATGAAAAATGAAGTATTTTGCTCATTTTAGAGAACTATTTTGGTCTATTTTAGAAAAAATGATAATTGATATTTTTGAAGGTGTTAGACTTCAGTTTTTTATATTTTGCAAAAAATTGGAAAAATTGAAATTTGTATGTGTTAGTCTTCAATCACGAAGTTTTTTGAGAAAAACATGAAAAATGAAGTATTTTGCTCATTTTAGAGAACTATTTTGGACTCATTTAGAAAAAAATGATAATTGATATTTTTCAAAGGTGTTAGATTTCAGTTTTTGATTTTATGCAAAAAATAGGAAAAATAGAAATTTGTTAATCTTCAATCCCGGAGTTTTTTAAGAAAAACATGAAAAATGAAGTATTTTGCTCATTTTAGAGAACTATTTTGGTCTTTTTTAGAAAAAATGATAATTGATATTTTTGAAGATGTTAGACTTCAGTTTTTGATTTTTTGCAAAAAATAGGCAAAATAGAAATTTGTATGTGTTAGTCTTCAATCACGAAGTTTTTTGAGAAAAACATGAAAAATGAAGTATTTTGCTCATTTTAGAGAACTATTTTGGACTCTTTTAGAAAAAAAATGATAATTGATATTTTTGAAGGTGTTAGACTTCAATTTTTGATTTTATGCAGAAAATAGGAAAAATAGAAATTTGTTAGTCTTCAATCCCGGAGTTTTTTAAGAAAAACATGAAAAATAAAGTATTTTGCTCATTTTAGAGAACTATTTTGGTCTTTTTTAGAAAAAATGATAATTGATATTTTTGAAGGTGTTAGACTTCAGTTTTTGATTTTTTGCAAAAAAATAGGCAAAATAGAAATTTGTATGTGTTAGTCTTCAATCACGAAGTTTTTTGAGAAAAACATGAAAAATGAAGTATTTTGCTCATTTTAGAGAACTATTTTGGTCTTTTTTAGAAAAAATGAAAATTGATATTTTTGAAGGTGTTAGACTTCAGTTTTTAATTTTTTGCAAAAAATAGGCAAAATAGAAATTTGTATGTGTTAGTCTTCAATCACGAAGTTTTTTGAGAAAAACATGAAAAATGAAGTATTTTGCTCATTTTAGAGAATTATTTTGGACTCTTTTAGAAAAAAATGATAATTGATATTTTTGAAGGTGTTAGACTTCAGTTTTTGATTTTATGCCAAAAATTGGAAAAATAGAAATTTGTTAGTCTTCAATCCCGCATTTTTTTAAGAAAAACATGAAAAATAAAGTATTTTGCTCATTTTAGAGAACTATTTTGGTCTTTTTTAGAAAAAATGATAATTGATATTTTTGAAGGTGTTAGACTTCAGTTTTTTATTTTTTGAAAAAAATTGGAAATATTGAAATTTGTATGTGTTAGTCTTCAATCACGAAGTTTTTTGAGAAAAACATGAAAAATGAAGTATTTTGCTCATTTTAGAGAACTATTTTGGTCTCTTTTATAAAAAAATGATAATTGATATTTTTGAAGGTGTTAGACTTCAGTTTTTGATTTTATGCAGAAAATAGGAAAAATAGAAATTTGTTAGTCTTCAATCCCGGAGTTTTTTAAGAAAAACATGAAAAATAAAGTATTTTGCTCATTTTAGAGAACTATTTTGGTCTTTTTTAGAAAAAATGATAATTGATATTTTTGAAGGTGTTAGACTTCAGTTTTTGATTTTTTGCCTAAAATAGGAATAATAGAAATTTGTATGTATTAGTCTTCAGTCCCGGAGTTTTTTGAGAAAAACATGAAAAATGAAGTATTTTGCTCATTTTAGAGAACTATTTTGGTCTATTATAGAAAAAATGATAATTGATATTTTTGAAGGTGTTAGACTTCAGTTTTTTATATTTTGCAAAAAATTGGAAAAATTGAAATTTGTATGTGTTAGTCTTCAATCACGGAATTTTTTGAGAAAAACAAGAAAAATGAAGTATTTTGCTCATTTTAGAGAACTATTTTGGTCTTTTTTAGAAAAAATGATAATTGATATTTTTGAAGGTGTTAGACTTCAGTTTTTGATTTTATGCAGAAAATAGGAAAAATAGAAATTTGTTAGTCTTCAATCCCGGAGTTTTTTAAGAAAAACATGAAAAATAAAGTATTTTGCTCATTTTAGAGAACTATTTTGGTCTTTTTTAGAAAAAATGATAATTGATATTTTTGAAGGTGTTAGACTTCAGTTTGTGATTTTTTGCACAAAATAGGAAAAATAGAAATTTGTATGTGTTAGTCTTCAATCACGAAGCTTTTTGAGAAAAACATGAAAAATAAAGTATTTTGCTCATTTTAGAGAACTATTTTGTACTCTTTTCGAAAAAATGATAATTGATATTTTTGAAGGTGTTAGGCTTCAGTTTTTCATTTTTTGCCAAAAATAGGCAAAATAGAAATTTGTATGTGTTAGTCTTCAATCACGAAGTTTTTTTAGAAAAACATGAAAAATGAAGTATTTTGCTCATTTTAGAGAACTATTTTGGACACTTTTAGAAAAAATGATAATTGATATTTTTGAAGGTGTTAGACTTCAGTTTTTGATTTTATGATAAAAATAGGAAAAATAGAAATTTGTCTGTGTTAGTCTTCAATCCCGGAGTGTTTTGAGAAAATCATGAAAAATGAAGTATTTTGCTCATTTTAGAGAACTATATTGGTCTCTTTTAGAAAAAATGATAATTGATATTTTTGAAGGTGTTAGACTTCAGTTTTTTATTTTTTGCAAAAAATTGGAAAAATTGAAATTTGTATGAGTTAGTCTTCAATCAAGGAATTTTTTGAGAAAATCATGAAAAATGAAGTATTTTGCTCATTTTAGAGAACTATTTTGGTCTTTTTTAGAAAAAATGATAATTGACATTTTTGAAGGTCTTAGACTTCAGTTTTTTATTTTTTGAAAAAAATTGGAAAAATTGAAATTTGTATGTGTTAGTCTTCAATCACGAAGTTTTTTGAGAAAAACATGAAAAATGAAGTATTTTGCTCATTTTAGAGAACTATTTTGGACTCTTTTAGAAAAAAATAATAATTGATATTTTTGAAGGTGTTAGACTTCAGTTTTTTATTTTATGCAGAAAATAGGAAAAATAGAAATTTGTTAGTCTTCAATCCCGGAGTTTTTTCAGAAAAAACATGAAAAATAAAGTATTTTGCTCATTTTAGAGAACTATTTTGGTCTTTTTTAGAAAAAATGATAATTGATATTTTTGAAGGTGTTAGACTTCAGTTTTTGATTTTTTGCAAAAAATAGGAAAAATAGAAATTTGTATGTGTTAGTCTTCAATCACGGAATTTTTTGAGAAAAAAATAAAAAATGAAGTATTTTTCTCATTTTAGAGAACTATTTTGGTCTTTTTTTGAAAAAATGATAGTTGATATTTTTTAGGGTGTTAGACTTCAATTTTTGATTTTTTGCAAAAAATTGGAAAAATAGAAATTTGTATGTGTTAGTCTTCAATCACGGAATTTTTTGAGAAAAACAAGAAAAATGAAGTATTTTGCTCATTTTAGAGAACTATTTTGGTCTTTTTTAGAAAAAATGATAATTGATATTTTTGAAGGTGTTAGACTTCAGTTTTTGATTTTATGCAGAAAATAGGAAAAATAGAAATTTGTTAGTCTTCAATCCCGGAGTTTTTTAAGAAAAACATGAAAAATAAAGTATTTTGCTCATTTTAGAGAACTATTTTGGTCTTTTTTAGAAAAAATGATAATTGATATTTTTGAAGGTGTTAGACTTCAGTTTGTGATTTTTTGCACAAAATAGGAAAAATAGAAATTTGTATGTGTTAGTCTTCAATCACGAAGCTTTTTGAGAAAAACATGAAAAATAAAGTATTTTGCTCATTTTAGAGAACTATTTTGTACTCTTTTCGAAAAAATGATAATTGATATTTTTGAAGGTGTTAGGCTTCAGTTTTTCATTTTTTGCCAAAAATAGGCAAAATAGAAATTTGTATGTGTTAGTCTTCAATCACGAAGTTTTTTTAGAAAAACATGAAAAATGAAGTATTTTGCTCATTTTAGAGAACTATTTTGGACACTTTTAGAAAAAATGATAATTGATATTTTTGAAGGTGTTAGACTTCAGTTTTTGATTTTATGATAAAAATAGGAAAAATAGAAATTTGTCTGTGTTAGTCTTCAATCCCGGAGTGTTTTGAGAAAATCATGAAAAATGAAGTATTTTGCTCATTTTAGAGAACTATATTGGTCTCTTTTAGAAAAAATGATAATTGATATTTTTGAAGGTGTTAGACTTCAGTTTTTTATTTTTTGCAAAAAATTGGAAAAATTGAAATTTGTATGAGTTAGTCTTCAATCAAGGAATTTTTTGAGAAAATCATGAAAAATGAAGTATTTTGCTCATTTTAGAGAACTATTTTGGTCTTTTTTAGAAAAAATGATAATTGACATTTTTGAAGGTCTTAGACTTCAGTTTTTTATTTTTTGAAAAAAATTGGAAAAATTGAAATTTGTATGTGTTAGTCTTCAATCACGAAGTTTTTTGAGAAAAACATGAAAAATGAAGTATTTTGCTCATTTTAGAGAACTATTTTGGACTCTTTTAGAAAAAAATAATAATTGATATTTTTGAAGGTGTTAGACTTCAGTTTTTTATTTTATGCAGAAAATAGGAAAAATAGAAATTTGTTAGTCTTCAATCCCGGAGTTTTTTCAGAAAAAACATGAAAAATAAAGTATTTTGCTCATTTTAGAGAACTATTTTGGTCTTTTTTAGAAAAAATGATAATTGATATTTTTGAAGGTGTTAGACTTCAGTTTTTGATTTTTTGCAAAAAATAGGAAAAATAGAAATTTGTATGTGTTAGTCTTCAATCACGGAATTTTTTGCGAAAAAAATAAAAAATGAAGTATTTTTCTCATTTTAGAGAACTATTTTGGTCTTTTTTTGAAAAAATGATAGTTGATATTTTTTAGGGTGTTAGACTTCAATTTTTGATTTTTTGCAAAAAATTGGAAAAATAGAAATTTGTATGTGTTAGTCTTCAATCACGGAATTTTTTGAGAAAAACATTAAAAATGAAGTATTTTGCTCATTTTAGAGAACTATTTTGGTCTTTTTAGAAAAAATGATAATTGATATTTTTGAAGGTCTTAGACTTCAGTTTTTGATTTTATGCAAAAAATAGGAAAAATAGAAATTTGTATGTGTTAGTCTTCAATCCCGGAGTTTTTTGAGAAAAACATGAAAAATGAAGTGTTTTGCTCATTTTAGAGAACTATTTTGGTCTATTTTAGAAAAAATGATAATTGATATTTTTGAAGGTGTTAGACTTCAGTTTTTTATTTTTTGAAAAAAATTGGAAAAATTGAAATTTGTATGTGTTAGTCTTCAATCACGAAGTTTTTTGAGAAAAACATGAAAAATGAAGTATTTTGCTCATTTTAGAGAACTATTTTGGACTCTTTTAGAAAAAAATGTTAAGTGATATTTTTGAAGGTGTTAGACTTCAGTTTTTGATTTTATGCAAAAAATAGGAAAAATAGAAATTTGTTAGTCTTCAATCCCGGAGTTTTTTAAGAAAAACATGAAAAATAAAGTATTTTGCTCATTTTAGAGAACTATTTTGGTCTTTTTTAGAAAAAATGATAATTCATATTTTGGAAGGTGTTAGACTTCAGTTTTTGATTTTTTGCAAAAAATAGGAAAAATAGAAATTTGTATGTGTTAGTCTTCAATCACGAAGTTTTTTGAGAAAAACATGAAAAATGAAGTATTTTGCTCATTTTAGAGAACTATTTTGGACTCTTTTAGAAAAAATGATAATTGATATTTTTGAAGGTGTTAGACTTCAGTTTTTGATTTTTTGCAAAAAATAGGCAAAATAGAAATTTGTATGTGTTAGTGTTCAATCACGAAGTTTTTTTAGAAAAACACGAAAAATGAAGTATTTTGCTCATTTTAGAGAACTATTTTGCACTCTTTTAGAAAAAAATGATAATTGATATTTTTGAAGGTGTTAGACTTCAGTTTTTGATTTTGTGCAAAAAATAGGAAAAATAGAAATTTGTATGTGTTAGTCTTCAATCCCGGAATTTTTTGAGAAAAACATGAAAAATTATGTATTTTGCTCATTTTAGAGAACTATTTTGGTCTTTTTTAGAAAAAATGATAATTGATATTTTTGAAGGTGTTAGACTTCAGTTTTTGATTTTATGATAAAAATAGGAAATATAGAAATTTGTATGTGTTAGTCTTCAATCCCGGAGTGTTTTGAGAAAAACATGAAAAATGAAGTATTTTGCTCATTTTAGAGAACTATTTTGGTCTATTTTAGAAAAAATGATAATTGATATTTTTGAAGGTGTTAGACTTCAGTTTTTTATTTTTTGCAAAAAATTGGAAAAATTGAAATTTGTATGAGTTAGTCTTCAATCAAGGAATTTTTTGAGAAAATCATGAAAAATGAAGTATTTTGCTCATTTTAGAGAACTATTTTGGTCTTTTTTAGAAAAAATGATAATTGATATTTTTGAAGGTGTTAGACTTCAGTTTTCGATTTTATGCAAAAAAAGAGGAAAAATAAAAATTTGTATGTGTTAGTCTTCAATCCCGGAATTTTTCGAGAAAAACATGAAAAATGAAGTATTTTGCTCATTTTAGAGAACTATTTTGGTCTTTTTTAGAAAAAATGATAATTGATATTTTTGAATATGTTAGACTTCAGTTTTTGATTTTTTTCAAAAAATTGGAAAAATAGAAATTTGTATGTGTTAGTCTTCAATCACGGAATTTTTTGAGAAAAAACATGAATAATGAAGTATTTTGCTCATTTTAGAGAACTATTTTGGTCTTTTTTAGAAAAAAATGATAATTGATATTTTTGAAGGTGTTAGACTTCAGGTTTTGATTTTTTGCAAAAAATTGGAAAAATAGAAATTTGTATGTGTTAGTCTTCAATCACGAAGTTTTTTGAGAAAAACATGAAAAATGAAGTATTTTGCTCATTTTAGAGAACTATTTTGGTCTATTTTAGAAAAAATGATAATTGATATTTTTGAAGGTGTTAGACTTCAGTTTTTGATTTTTTGCAAAAAATAGGCAAAATAGAAATTTGTATGTGTTAGTCTTCAATACGGGAGTTTTTTGAGAAAAACAAGAAAAATGAAGTATTTTGCTCATTTTAGAGAACTATTTTGGTCTTTTTTAGAAAAAATGATAATTGATATTTTTGAAGGTGTTAGACTTCAGTTTTTGATTTTATGCAAAAAATAGGAAAAATAGAAATTTGTATGTGTTAGTCTTCAATCACGAAGTTTTTTGAGAAAAACATGAAAAATGAAGTATTTTGCTCATTTTAGAGAACTATTTTGGTCTCTTTTAGAAAAAAATGATAATTGATATTTTTGAAGGTGTTAGACTTCAGTTTTTGATTTTATGCAGAAAATAGGAAAAATAGAAATTTGTTATTCTTCAATCCCAGAGTTTTTTAAGAAAAACATGAAAAATAAAGTATTTTGCTCATTTTAGAGAACTATTTTGGTCTTTTTTAGAAAAAATGATAGTTGATATTTTTGAAGGTGTTAGACTTCAGTTTTTGATTTTTTGCCCAAAATAGGAATAATAGAAATTCGTATGTATTAGTCTTCAGTCCCGGAGTTTTTTGAGAAAAACATGAAAAATGAAGTATTTTGCTCATTTTAAAGAACTATTTTGGTCTATTATAGAAAAAATGATAATTGATATTTTTGAAGGTGTAAGACTTCAGTTTTTTATATTTTGCAAAAAATTGGAAAAATTGAAATTTGTATGTGTTAGTCTTCAATCACGGAATTTTTTGAGAAAAACAAGAAAAATGAAGTATTTTGCTCATTTTAGAGAACTATTTTGGTCTTTTTTAGAAAAAATGATAATTGTTATTTTTGAAGGTGTTAGACTTAAGTTTTTGATTTTATGCAGAAAATAGGAAAAATAGAAATTTGTTAGTCTTCAATCCAGGAGTTTTTTAAGAAAAACATGAAAAATAAAGTATTTTGCTCATTTTAGAGAACTATTTTGGTCTTTTTTAGAAAAAATGATAATTGATATTTTTGAAGGTGTTAGACTTCAGTTTCTGATTTTTTGCACAAAATAGGAAAAATAGAAATTTGTATGTGTTAGTCTTCAATCACGAAGCTTTTTGAGAAAAACATGAAAAATGAAGTATTTTGCTCATTTTAGAGAACTATTTTGGACTCTTTTCGAAAAAATGATAATTGATATTTTTGAAGGTGTTAGGCTTCAGTTTTTTATATTTTGCAAAAAATAGGCAAAATAGAAATTTGTATGTGTTAGTCTTCAATCACGAAGTTTTTTTAGAAAAACATGAAAAATGAAGTATTTTGCTCATTTTAGAGAACTATTTTGGAATCTTTTAGAAAAAAATGATAATTGATATTTTTGAAGGTGTTAGACTTCAGTTTTTGATTTTATGCAAAAAACAGGAAAAATAGAAATTTGTATGTGTTAGTCTTCAATCCCGGAAATTTTTGAGAAAAACATGAAAAATTAAGTATTTTGCTCATTTTAGAGAACTATTTTGGCCTTTTTTAGAAAAAATGATAATTGATATTTTTGAAGGTGTTAGACTTCATTTTTTGATTTTTTGCAAAAAATAGGAAAAATAGAAATTTGTATGTGTTAGTCTTCAAACACGAAGTTTTTTTAGAAAAACATGAAAAATGAAGTACTTTGCTCATTTTAGAGAACTATTTTGGACTCTTTTAGAAAAAATGATAATTGATATTTTTGAAGGTGTTAGACTTAAGTTTTTGATTTTTTGCAAAAATTGGAAAAATAGAAATTTGTATGTGTTAGTCTTCAATCACGTAATTTTTTGAGAAAAACATGAAAAATGAAGTATTTTGCTCAGTTTTGAGAAATATTTTGGTCCTTTTTAGAAAAAATGATAATTTTTATTTTTGAGGGTGTTAGACTTCAGTTTTTGATTTTATGCAAAAAATAGGAAAAATAGAAATTTGTATGTGTTAGTCTTCAGTCCCGGAGTTTTTTGAGAAAAACATGAAAAATGAAGTATTTTGCTCATTTTAGAGAACTATTTTGGTCTATTTTAGAAAAAATGATAATTGATATTTTTGAAGGTGTTAGACTTCAGTTTTTTATATTTTGCAAAAAATTGGAAAAATTGAAATTTGTATGTGTTAGTCTTCAATCACGAAGTTTTTTGAGAAAAACATGAAAAATGAAGTATTTTGCTCATTTTAGAGAACTATTTTGGACTCATTTAGAAAAAAATGATAATTGATATTTTTCAAAGGTGTTAGATTTCAGTTTTTGATTTTATGCAAAAAATAGGAAAAATAGAAATTTGTTAATCTTCAATCCCGGAGTTTTTTAAGAAAAACATGAAAAATGAAGTATTTTGCTCATTTTAGAGAACTATTTTGGTCTTTTTTAGAAAAAATGATAATTGATATTTTTGAAGATGTTAGACTTCAGTTTTTTATATTTTGCAAAAAATTGGAAAAATTGAAATTTGTATGTGTTAGTCTTCAATCACGAAGTTTTTTGAGAAAAACATGAAAAATGAAGTATTTTGCTCATTTTAGAGAACTATTTTGGACTCATTTAGAAAAAAATGATAATTGATATTTTTCAAAGGTGTTAGATTTCAGTTTTTGATTTTATGCAAAAAATAGGAAAAATAGAAATTTGTTAATCTTCAATCCCGGAGTTTTTTAAGAAAAACATGAAAAATGAAGTATTTTGCTCATTTTAGAGAACTATTTTGGTCTTTTTTAGAAAAAATGATAATTGATATTTTTGAAGGTGTTAGACTTCAGTTTTTGATTTTATGCAAAAAAAGAGGAAAAATAAAAATTTGTATGTGTTAGTCTTCAATCCCGGAATTTTTCGAGAAAAACATGAAAAATGAAGTATTTTGCTCATTTTAGAGAACTATTTTGGTCTTTTTTAGAAAAAATGATAATTGATATTTTTGAAGATGTTAGACTTCAGTTTTTGATTTTTTTCAAAAGATTGGAAAAATAGAAATTTGTATGTGTTAGTCTTCAATCACGGAATTTTTTGAGAAAAAACATGAATAATGAAGTATTTTGCTCATTTTAGAGAACTATTTTGGTCTTTTTTAGAAAAAAATGATAATTGATATTTTTGAAGGTGTTAGACTTCAGGTTTTGATTTTTTGCAAAAAATTGGAAAAATAGAAATTTGTATGTGTTAGTCTTCAATCACGAAGTTTTTTGAGAAAAACATGAAAAATGAAGTATTTTGCTCATTTTAGAGAACTATTTTGGACTCTTTTAGAAAAAATGATAATTGATATTTTTGAAGGTGTTAGACTTCAGTTTTTGATTTTTTGCAAAAAATAGGCAAAATAGAAATTTGTATGTGTTAGTCTTCAATACGGGAGTTTTTTGAGAAAAACAAGAAAAATGAAGTATTTTGCTCATTTTAGAGAACTATTTTGGTCTTTTTTCGAAAAAATGATAATTGATATTTTTGAAGGTGTTAGACTTCAGTTTTTGATTTTATGCAAAAAATAGGAAAAATAGAAATTTGTATGTGTTAGTCTTCAATCACGAAGTTTTTTGAGAAAAACATGAAAAATGAAGTATTTTGCTCATTTTAGAGAACTATTTTGGTCTCTTTTAGAAAAAAATGATAATTGATATTTTTGAAGGTGTTAGACTACAGTTTTTGATTTTATGCAGAAAATAGGAAAAATAGAAATTTGTTAGTCTTCAATCCCAGAGTTTTTTAAGAAAAACATGAAAAATAAAGTATTTTGCTCATTTTAGAGAACTATTTTGGTCTTTTTTAGAAAAAATGATAGTTGATATTTTTGAAGGTGTTAGACTTCAGTTTTTGATTTTTTGCCCAAAATAGGAATAATAGAAATTTGTATGTATTAGTCTTCAGTCCCGGAGTTTTTTGAGAAAAACATGAAAAATGAAGTATTTTGCTCATTTTAAAGAACTATTTTGGTCTATTATAGAAAAAATGATAATTGATATTTTTGAAGGTGTAAGACTTCAGTTTTTTATATTTTGCAAAAAATTGGAAAAATTGAAATTTGTATGTGTTAGTCTTCAATCACGGAATTTTTTGAGAAAAACAAGAAAAATGAAGTATTTTGCTCATTTTAGAGAACTATTTTGGTCTTTTTTAGAAAAAATGATAATTGTTATTTTTGAAGGTGTTAGACTTAAGTTTTTGATTTTATGCAGAAAATAGGAAAAATAGAAATTTGTTAGTCTTCAATCCCGGAGTTTATTAAGAAAAACATGAAAAATAAAGTATTTTGCTCATTTTAGAGAACTATTTTGGTCTTTTTTAGAAAAAATGATAATTGATATTTTTGAAGGTGTTAGACTTCAGTTTCTGATTTTTTGCACAAAATAGGAAAAATAGAAATTTGTATGTGTTAGTCTTCAATCACGAAGCTTTTTGAGAAAAACATGAAAAATGAAGTATTTTGCTCATTTTAGAGAACTATTTTGGACTCTTTTCGAAAAAATGATAATTGATATTTTTGAAGGTGTTAGGCTTCAGTTTTTTATATTTTGCAAAAAATAGGCAAAATAGAAATTTGTATGTGTTAGTCTTCAATCACGAAGTTTTTTTAGAAAAACATGAAAAATGAAGTATTTTGCTCATTTTAGAGAACTATTTTGGAATCTTTTAGAAAAAAATGATAATTGATATTTTTGAAGGTGTTAGACTTCAGTTTTTGATTTTATGCAAAAAACAGGAAAAATAGAAATTTGTATGTGTTAGTCTTCAATCCCGGAAATTTTTGAGAAAAACATGAAAAATTAAGTATTTTGCTCATTTTAGAGAACTATTTTGGCCTTTTTTAGAAAAAATGATAATTGATATTTTTGAAGGTGTTAGACTTCATTTTTTGATTTTTTGCAAAAAATAGGAAAAATAGAAATTTGTATGTGTTAGTCTTCAAACACGAAGTTTTTTTAGAAAAACATGAAAAATGAAGTACTTTGCTCATTTTAGAGAACTATTTTGGACTCTTTTAGAAAAAATGATAATTGATATTTTTGAAGGTGTTAGACTTAAGTTTTTGATTTTTTGCAAAAATTGGAAAAATAGAAATTTGTATGTGTTAGTCTTCAATCACGTAATTTTTTGAGAAAAACATGAAAAATGAAGTATTTTGCTCAGTTTTGAGAAATATTTTGGTCCTTTTTAGAAAAAATGATAATTGATATTTTTGAGGGTGTTAGACTTCAGTTTTTGATTTTATGCAAAAAATAGGAAAAATAGAAATTTGTATGTGTTAGTCTTCAGTCCCGGAGTTTTTTGAGAAAAACATGAAAAATGAAGTATTTTGCTCATTTTAGAGAACTATTTTGGTCTATTTTAGAAAAAATGATAATTGATATTTTTGAAGGTGTTAGACTTCAGTTTTTTATATTTTGCAAAAAATTGGAAAAATTGAAATTTGTATGTGTTAGTCTTCAATCACGAAGTTTTTTGAGAAAAACATGAAAAATGAAGTATTTTGCTCATTTTAGAGAACTATTTTGGACTCATTTAGAAAAAAATGATAATTGATATTTTTCAAAGGTGTTAGATTTCAGTTTTTGATTTTATGCAAAAAATAGGAAAAATAGAAATTTGTTAATCTTCAATCCCGGAGTTTTTTAAGAAAAACATGAAAAATGAAGTCTTTTGCTCATTTTAGAGAACTATTTTGGTCTTTTTTAGAAAAAATGATAATTGATATTTTTGAAGATGTTAGACTTCAGTTTTTGATTTTTTGCAAAAAATAGGCAAAATAGAAATTTGTATGTGTTAGTCTTCAATCACGAAGTTTTTTGAGAAAAACATGAAAAATGAAGTATTTTGCTCATTTTAGAGAACTATTTTGGACTCTTTTAGAAAAAAATGATAATTGATATTTTTGAAGGTGTTAGACTTCAATTTTTGATTTTATGCAGAAAATAGGAAAAATAGAAATTTGTTAGTCTTCAATCCCGGAGTTTTTTAAGAAAAACATGAAAAATAAAGTATTTTGCTCATTTTAGAGAACTATTTTGGTCTTTTTTAGAAAAAATGATAATTGATATTTTTGAAGGTGTTAGACTTCAGTTTTTGATTTTTTGCAAAAAAATAGGCAAAATAGAAATTTGTATGTGTTAGTCTTCAATCACGAAGTTTTTTGAGAAAAACATGAAAAATGAAGTATTTTGCTCATTTTAGAGAACTATTTTGGTCTTTTTTAGAAAAAATGAAAATTGATATTTTTGAAGGTGTTAGACTTCAGTTTTTAATTTTTTGCAAAAAATAGGCAAAATAGAAATTTGTATGTGTTAGTCTTCAATCACGAAGTTTTTTGAGAAAAACATGAAAAATGAAGTATTTTGCTCATTTTAGAGAACTATTTTGGACTCTTTTAGAAAAAAATGATAATTGATATTTTTGAAGGTGTTAGACTTCAGTTTTTGATTTTATGCCAAAAATAGGAAAAATAGAAATTTGTTAGTCTTCAATCCCGCATTTTTTTAAGAAAAACATGAAAAATAAAGTATTTTGCTCATTTTAGAGAACTATTTTGGTCTTTTTTAGAAAAAATGATAATTGATATTTTTGAAGGTGTTAGACTTCAGTTTTTTATTTTTTGAAAAAAATTGGAAATATTGAAATTTGTATGTGTTAGTCTTCAATCACGAAGTTTTTTGAGAAAAACATGAAAAATGAAGTATTTTGCTCATTTTAGAGAACTATTTTGGTCTCTTTTATAAAAAAATGATAATTGATATTTTTGAAGGTGTTACACTTCAGTTTTTGATTTTATGCAGAAAATAGGAAAAATAGAAATTTGTTAGTCTTCAATCCCGGAGTTTTTTAAGAAAAACATGAAAAATAAAGTATTTTGCTCATTTTAGAGAACTATTTTGGTCTTTTTTAGAAAAAATGATAATTGATATTTTTGAAGGTGTTAGACTTCAGTTTTTGATTTTTTGCCTAAAATAGGAATAATAGAAATTTGTATGTATTAGTCTTCAGTCCCGGAGTTTTTTGAGAAAAACATGAAAAATGAAGTATTTTGCTCATTTTAGAGAACTATTTTGGTCTATTATAGAAAAAATGATAATTGATATTTTTGAAGGTGTCAGACTTCAGTTTTTTATATTTTGCAAAAAATTGGAAAAATTGAAATTTGTATGTGTTAGTCTTCAATCACGGAATTTTTTGAGAAAAACAAGAAAAATGAAGTATTTTGCTCATTTTAGAGAACTATTTTGGTCTTTTTTAGAAAAAATGATAATTGATATTTTTGAAGGTGTTAGACTTCAGTTTTTGATTTTATGCAGAAAATAGGAAAAATAGAAATTTGTTAGTCTTCAATCCCGGAGTTTTTTAAGAAAAACATGAAAAATAAAGTATTTTGCTCATTTTAGAGAACTATTTTGGTCTTTTTTAGAAAAAATGATAATTGATATTTTTGAAGGTGTTAGACTTCAGTTTGTGATTTTTTGCACAAAATAGGAAAAATAGAAATTTGTATGTGTTAGTCTTCAATCACGAAGCTTTTTGAGAAAAACATGAAAAATAAAGTATTTTGCTCATTTTAGAGAACTATTTTGTACTCTTTTCGAAAAAATGATAATTGATATTTTTGAAGGTGTTAGGCTTCAGTTTTTCATTTTTTGCCAAAAATAGGCAAAATAGAAATTTGTATGTGTTAGTCTTCAATCACGAAGTTTTTTTAGAAAAACATGAAAAATGAAGTATTTTGCTCATTTTAGAGAACTATTTTGGACACTTTTAGAAAAAATGATAATTGATATTTTTGAAGGTGTTAGACTTCAGTTTTTGATTTTATGATAAAAATAGGAAAAATAGAAATTTGTCTGTGTTAGTCTTCAATCCCGGAGTGTTTTGAGAAAATCATGAAAAATGAAGTATTTTGCTCATTTTAGAGAACTATATTGGTCTCTTTTAGAAAAAATGATAATTGATATTTTTGAAGGTGTTAGACTTCAGTTTTTTATTTTTTGCAAAAAATTGGAAAAATTGAAATTTGTATGAGTTAGTCTTCAATCAAGGAATTTTTTGAGAAAATCATGAAAAATGAAGTATTTTGCTCATTTTAGAGAACTATTTTGGTCTTTTTTAGAAAAAATGATAATTGACATTTTTGAAGGTCTTAGACTTCAGTTTTTTATTTTTTGAAAAAAATTGGAAAAATTGAAATTTGTATGTGTTAGTCTTCAATCACGAAGTTTTTTGAGAAAAACATGAAAAATGAAGTATTTTGCTCATTTTAGAGAACTATTTTGGACTCTTTTAGAAAAAAATAATAATTGATATTTTTGAAGGTGTTAGACTTCAGTTTTTGATTTTATGCAGAAAATAGGAAAAATAGAAATTTGTTAGTCTTCAATCCCGGAGTTTTTTAAGAAAAACATGAAAAATAAAGTATTTTGCTCATTTTAGAGAACTATTTTGGTCTTTTTTAGAAAAAATGAAAATTGATATTTTTGAAGGTGTTAGACTTCTGTTTTTAATTTTTTGCAAAGAATAGGCAAAATAGAAATTTGTATGTGTTAGTCTTCAATCACGATGTTTTTTGAGAAAAACATGAAAAATGAAGTATTTTGCTCATTTTAGAGAACTATTTTGGACTCTTTTAGAAAAAAATGATAATTGATATTTTTGAAGGTGTTAGACTTCAGTTTTTGATTTTATGCAGAAAATAGGAAAAATAGAAATTTGTTAGTCTTCAATCCCGGAGTTTTTTAAGAAAAACATGAAAAATAAAGTATTTTGCTCATTTTAGAGAACTATTTTGGTCTTTTTTAGAAAAAATGATAATTGATATTTTTGAAGGTGTTAGACTTCAGTTTGTGATTTTTTGCACAAAATAGGAAAAATAGAAATTTGTATGTGTTAGTCTTCAATCACGAAGCTTTTTGAGAAAAACATGAAAAATAAAGTATTTTGCTCATTTTAGAGAACTATTTTGTACTCTTTTCGAAAAAATGATAATTGATATTTTTGAAGGTGTTAGGCTTCAGTTTTTCATTTTTTGCCAAAACTAGGCAAAATAGAAATTTGTATGTGTTAGTCTTCAATCACGAAGTTTTTTTAGAAAAACATGAAAAATGAAGTATTTTGCTCATTTTAGAGAACTATTTTGGAATCTTTTAGAAAAAAATGATAATTGATATTTTTGAAGGTGTTAGACTTCAGTTTTTGATTTTATGCAAAAAACAGGAAAAATAGAAATTTGTATGTGTTAGTCTTCAATCCCGGAAATTTTTGAGAAAAACATGAAAAATTAAGTATTTTGCTCATTTTAGAGAACTATTTTGGCCTTTTTTAGAAAAAATGATAATTGATATTTTTGAAGGTGTTAGACTTCATTTTTTGATTTTTTGCAAAAAATAGGAAAAATAGAAATTTGTATGTGTTAGTCTTCAAACACGAAGTTTTTTTAGAAAAACATGAAAAATGAAGTACTTTGCTCATTTTAGAGAACTATTTTGGACTCTTTTAGAAAAAATGATAATTGATATTTTTGAAGGTGTTAGACTTAAGTTTTTGATTTTTTGCAAAAATTGGAAAAATAGAAATTTGTATGTGTTAGTCTTCAATCACGTAATTTTTTGAGAAAAACATGAAAAATGAAGTATTTTGCTCAGTTTTGAGAAATATTTTGGTCCTTTTTAGAAAAAATGATAATTGATATTTTTGAGGGTGTTAGACTTCAGTTTTTGATTTTATGCAAAAAATAGGAAAAATAGAAATTTGTATGTGTTAGTCTTCAGTCCCGGAGTTTTTTGAGAAAAACATGAAAAATGAAGTATTTTGCTCATTTTAGAGAACTATTTTGGTCTATTTTAGAAAAAATGATAATTGATATTTTTGAAGGTGTTAGACTTCAGTTTTTTATATTTTGCAAAAAATTGGAAAAATTGAAATTTGTATGTGTTAGTCTTCAATCACGAAGTTTTTTGAGAAAAACATGAAAAATGAAGTATTTTGCTCATTTTAGAGAACTATTTTGGACTCATTTAGAAAAAAATGATAATTGATATTTTTCAAAGGTGTTAGATTTCAGTTTTTGATTTTATGCAAAAAATAGGAAAAATAGAAATTTGTTAATCTTCAATCCCGGAGTTTTTTAAGAAAAACATGAAAAATGAAGTCTTTTGCTCATTTTAGAGAACTATTTTGGTCTTTTTTAGAAAAAATGATAATTGATATTTTTGAAGATGTTAGACTTCAGTTTTTGATTTTTTGCAAAAAATAGGCAAAATAGAAATTTGTATGTGTTAGTCTTCAATCACGAAGTTTTTTGAGAAAAACATGAAAAATGAAGTATTTTGCTCATTTTAGAGAACTATTTTGGACTCTTTTAGAAAAAAATGATAATTGATATTTTTGAAGGTGTTAGACTTCAATTTTTGATTTTATGCAGAAAATAGGAAAAATAGAAATTTGTTAGTCTTCAATCCCGGAGTTTTTTAAGAAAAACATGAAAAATAAAGTATTTTGCTCATTTTAGAGAACTATTTTGGTCTTTTTTAGAAAAAATGATAATTGATATTTTTGAAGGTGTTAGACTTCAGTTTTTGATTTTTTGCAAAAAAATAGGCAAAATAGAAATTTGTATGTGTTAGTCTTCAATCACGAAGTTTTTTGAGAAAAACATGAAAAATGAAGTATTTTGCTCATTTTAGAGAACTATTTTGGTCTTTTTTAGAAAAAATGAAAATTGATATTTTTGAAGGTGTTAGACTTCAGTTTTTAATTTTTTGCAAAAAATAGGCAAAATAGAAATTTGTATGTGTTAGTCTTCAATCACGATGTTTTTTGAGAAAAACATGAAAAATGAAGTATTTTGCTCATTTTAGAGAACTATTTTGGACTCTTTTAGAAAAAAATGATAATTGATATTTTTGAAGGTGTTAGACTTCAGTTTTTGATTTTATGCCAAAAATAGGAAAAATAGAAATTTGTTAGTCTTCAATCCCGCATTTTTTTAAGAAAAACATGAAAAATAAAGTATTTTGCTCATTTTAGAGAACTATTTTGGTCTTTTTTAGAAAAAATGATAATTGATATTTTTGAAGGTGTTAGACTTCAGTTTTTTATTTTTTGAAAAAAATTGGAAATATTGAAATTTGTATGTGTTAGTCTTCAATCACGAAGTTTTTTGAGAAAAACATGAAAAATGAAGTATTTTGCTCATTTTAGAGAACTATTTTGGTCTCTTTTATAAAAAAATGATAATTGATATTTTTGAAGGTGTTAGACTTCAGTTTTTGATTTTATGCAGAAAATAGGAAAAATAGAAATTTGTTAGTCTTCAATCCCGGAGTTTTTTAAGAAAAACATGAAAAATAAAGTATTTTGCTCATTTTAGAGAACTATTTTGGTCTTTTTTAGAAAAAATGATAATTGATATTTTTGAAGGTGTTAGACTTCAGTTTTTGATTTTTTGCCTAAAATAGGAATAATAGAAATTTGTATGTATTAGTCTTCAGTCCCGGAGTTTTTTGAGAAAAACATGAAAAATGAAGTATTTTGCTCATTTTAGAGAACTATTTTGGTCTATTATAGAAAAAATGATAATTGATATTTTTGAAGGTGTCAGACTTCAGTTTTTTATATTTTGCAAAAAATTGGAAAAATTGAAATTTGTATGTGTTAGTCTTCAATCACGGAATTTTTTGAGAAAAACAAGAAAAATGAAGTATTTTGCTCATTTTAGAGAACTATTTTGGTCTTTTTTAGAAAAAATGATAATTGATATTTTTGAAGGTGTTAGACTTCAGTTTTTGATTTTATGCAGAAAATAGGAAAAATAGAAATTTGTTAGTCTTCAATCCCGGAGTTTTTTAAGAAAAACATGAAAAATAAAGTATTTTGCTCATTTTAGAGAACTATTTTGGTCTTTTTTAGAAAAAATGATAATTGATATTTTTGAAGGTGTTAGACTTCAGTTTGTGATTTTTTGCACAAAATAGGAAAAATAGAAATTTGTATGTGTTAGTCTTCAATCACGAAGCTTTTTGAGAAAAACATGAAAAATAAAGTATTTTGCTCATTTTAGAGAACTATTTTGTACTCTTTTCGAAAAAATGATAATTGATATTTTTGAAGGTGTTAGGCTTCAGTTTTTCATTTTTTGCCAAAAATAGGCAAAATAGAAATTTGTATGTGCTAGTCTTCAATCACGAAGTTTTTTTAGAAAAACATGAAAAATGAAGTATTTTGCTCATTTTAGAGAACTATTTTGGACACTTTTAGAAAAAATGATAATTGATATTTTTGAAGGTGTTAGACTTCAGTTTTTGATTTTATGATAAAAATAGGAAAAATAGAAATTTGTCTGTGTTAGTCTTCAATCCCGGAGTGTTTTGAGAAAATCATGAAAAATGAAGTATTTTGCTCATTTTAGAGAACTATATTGGTCTCTTTTAGAAAAAATGATAATTGATATTTTTGAAGGTGTTAGACTTCAGTTTTTTATTTTTTGCAAAAAATTGGAAAAATTGAAATTTGTATGAGTTAGTCTTCAATCAAGGAATTTTTTGAGAAAATCATGAAAAATGAAGTATTTTGCTCATTTTAGAGAACTATTTTGGTCTTTTTTAGAAAAAATGATAATTGACATTTTTGAAGGTCTTAGACTTCAGTTTTTTATTTTTTGAAAAAAATTGGAAAAATTGAAATTTGTATGTGTTAGTCTTCAATCACGAAGTTTTTTGAGAAAAACATGAAAAATGAAGTATTTTGCTCATTTTAGAGAACTATTTTGGACTCTTTTAGAAAAAAATAATAATTGATATTTTTGAAGGTGTTAGACTTCAGTTTTTGATTTTATGCAGAAAATAGGAAAAATAGAAATTTGTTAGTCTTCAATCCCGGAGTTTTTTAAGAAAAACATGAAAAATAAAGTATTTTGCTCATTTTAGAGAACTATTTTGGTCTTTTTTAGAAAAAATGAAAATTGATATTTTTGAAGGTGTTAGACTTCTGTTTTTAATTTTTTGCAAAGAATAGGCAAAATAGAAATTTGTATGTGTTAGTCTTCAATCACGATGTTTTTTGAGAAAAACATGAAAAATGAAGTATTTTGCTCATTTTAGAGAACTATTTTGGACTCTTTTAGAAAAAAATGATAATTGATATTTTTGAAGGTGTTAGACTTCAGTTTTTGATTTTATGCAGAAAATAGGAAAAATAGAAATTTGTTAGTCTTCAATCCCGGAGTTTTTTAAGAAAAACATGAAAAATAAAGTATTTTGCTCATTTTAGAGAACTATTTTGGTCTTTTTTAGAAAAAATGATAATTGATATTTTTGAAGGTGTTAGACTTCAGTTTGTGATTTTTTGCACAAAATAGGAAAAATAGAAATTTGTATGTGTTAGTCTTCAATCACGAAGCTTTTTGAGAAAAACATGAAAAATAAAGTATTTTGCTCATTTTAGAGAACTATTTTGTACTCTTTTCGAAAAAATGATAATTGATATTTTTGAAGGTGTTAGGCTTCAGTTTTTCATTTTTTGCCAAAACTAGGCAAAATAGAAATTTGTATGTGTTAGTCTTCAATCACGAAGTTTTTTTAGAAAAACATGAAAAATGAAGTATTTTGCTCATTTTAGAGAACTATTTTGGACACTTTTAGAAAAAATGATAATTGATATTTTTGAAGGTGTTAGACTTCAGTTTTTGATTTTATGATAAAAATAGGAAAAATAGAAATTTGTCTGTGTTAGTCTTCAATCCAGGAGTGTTTTGAGAAAATCATGAAAAATGAAGTATTTTGCTCATTTTAGAGAACTATATTGGTCTATTTTAGAAAAAATGATAATTGATATTTTTGAAGGTGTTAGACTTCAGTTTTTTATGTTTTGCAAAAAATTGGAAAAATTGAAATTTGTATGAGTTAGTCTTCAATCAAGGAATTTTTTGAGAAAATCATGAAAAATGAAGTATTTTGCTCATTTTAGAGAACTATTTTGGTCTTTTTTAGAAAAAATGATAATTGACATTTTTGAAAGTCTTAGACTTCAGTTTTTTATTTTTTGAAAAAAATTGGAAAAATTGAAATTTGTATGTGTTTGTCTTCAATCACGAAGTTTTTTGAGAAAAACATGAAAAATGAAGTATTTTGCTCATTTTAGAGAACTATTTTGGACTCTTTTAGAAAAAAATAATAATTGATATTTTTGAAGGTGTTAGACTTCAGTTTTTTATTTTATGCAGAAAATAGGAAAAATAGAAATTTGTTAGTCTTCAATCCAGGAGTTTTTTCAGAAAAAACATGAAAAATAAAGTATTTTGCTCATTTTAGAGAACTATTTTGATCTTTTTTAGAAAAAATGATAATTGATATTTTTGAAGGTGTTAGACTTCAGTTTTTGATTTTTTGCAAAAAATAGGAAAAATAGAAATTTGTATGTGTTAGTCTTCAATCACGGAATTTTTTGAGAAAAAAATAAAAAATGAAGTATTTTTCTCATTTTAGAGAACTATTTTGGTCTTTTTTTGAAAAAATGATAGTTGATATTTTTTAGGGTGTTAGACTTCAATTTTTGATTTTTTGCAAAAAATTGGAAAAATAGAAATTTGTATGTGTTAGTCTTCAATCACGGAATTTTTTGAGAAAAACATTAAAAATGAAGTATTTTGCTCATTTTAGAGAACTATTTTGGTCTTTTTAGAAAAAATGATAATTGATATTTTTGAAGGTCTTAGACTTCAGTTTTTGATTTTATGCAAAAAATAGGAAAAATAGAAATTTGTATGTGTTAGTCTTCAATCCCGGAGTTTTTTGAGAAAAACATGAAAAATGAAGTGTTTTGCTCATTTTAGAGAACTATTTTGGTCTATTTTAGAAAAAATGATAATTGATATTTTTGAAGGTGTTAGACTTCAGTTTTTTATTTTTTGAAAAAAATTGGAAAAATTGAAATTTGTATGTGTTAGTCTTCAATCACGAAGTTTTTTGAGAAAAACATGAAAAAATGAAGTATTTTGCTCATTTTAGAGAACTATTTTGGACTCTTTTAGAAAAAAATGTTAAGTGATATTTTTGAAGGTGTTAGACTTCAGTTTTTGATTTTATGCAAAAAATAGGAAAAATAGAAATTTGTTAGTCTTCAATCCCGGAGTTTTTTAAGAAAAACATGAAAAATAAAGTATTTTGCTCATTTTAGAGAACTATTTTGGTCTTTTTTAGAAAAAATGATAATTCATATTTTGGAAGGTGTTAGACTTCAGTTTTTGATTTTTTGCAAAAAATAGGAAAAATAGAAATTTGTATGTGTTAGTCTTCAATCACGAAGTTTTTTGAGAAAAACATGAAAAATGAAGTATTTTGCTCATTTTAGAGAACTATTTTGGACTCTTTTAGAAAAAATGATAATTGATATTTTTGAAGGTGTTAGACTTCAGTTTTTGATTTTTTGCAAAAAATAGGCAAAATAGAAATTTGTATGTGTTAGTGTTCAATCACGAAGTTTTTTTAGAAAAACATGAAAAATGAAGTATTTTGCTCATTTTAGAGAACTATTTTGCACTCTTTTAGAAAAAAATGATAATTGATATTTTTGAAGGTGTTAGACTTCAGTTTTTGATTTTGTGCAAAAAATAGGAAAAATAGAAATTTGTATGTGTTAGTCTTCAATCCCGGAATTTTTTGAGAAAAACATGAAAAATTATGTATTTTGCTCATTTTAGAGAACTATTTTGGTCTTTTTTAGAAAAAATGATAATTGATATTTTTGAAGGTGTTAGACTTCAGTTTTTGATTTTATGATAAAAATAGGAAATATAGAAATTTGTATGTGTTAGTCTTCAATCCCGGAGTGTTTTGAGAAAAACATGAAAAATGAAGTATTTTGCTCATTTTAGAGAACTATTTTGGTCTATTTTAGAAAAAATGATAATTGATATTTTTGAAGGTGTTAGACTTCAGTTTTTTATTTTTTGCAAAAAATTGGAAAAATTGAAATTTGTATGAGTTAGTCTTCAATCAAGGAATTTTTTGAGAAAATCATGAAAAATGAAGTATTTTGCTCATTTTAGAGAACTATTTTGGTCTTTTTTAGAAAAAATGATAATTGATATTTTTGAAGGTGTTAGACTTCAGTTTTTGATTTTATGCAAAAAAAGAGGAAAAATAAAAATTTGTATGTGTTAGTCTTCAATCCCGGAGTTTTTCGAGAAAAACATGAAAAATGAAGTATTTTGCTCATTTTAGAGAACTATTTTGGTCTTTTTTAGAAAAAATGATAATTGATATTTTTGAAGATGTTAGACTTCAGTTTTTGATTTTTTTCAAAAAATTGGAAAAATGGAAATTTGTATGTGTTAGTATTCAATCACGGAATTTTTTGAGAAAAAACATGAATAATGAAGTATTTTGCTCATTTTAGAGAACTATTTTGGTCTTTTTTAGAAAAAAATGATAATTGATATTTTTTAAGGTGTTAGACTTCAGGTTTTGATTTTTTGCAAAAAATTGGAAAAATAGAAATTTGTATGTGTTAGTCTTCAATCACGAAGTTTTTTGAGAAAAACATGAAAAATGAAGTATTTTGCTCATTTTAGAGAACTATTTTGGACTCTTTTAGAAAAAATGATAATTGATATTTTTGAAGGTGTTAGACTTCGGTTTTTGATTTTTTGCAAAAAATAGGCAAAATAGAAATTTGTATGTGTTAGTGTTCAATCACGAAGTTTTTTTAGAAAAACATGAAAAATGAAGTATTTTGCTCATTTTAGAGAACTATTTTGCACTCTTTTAGAAAAAAATGATAATTGATATTTTTGAAGGTGTTAGACTTCAGTTTTTGATTTTGTGCAAAAAATAGGAAAAATAGAAATTTGTATGTGTTAGTCTTCAATCCCGGAGTTTTTTGAGAAAAACATGAAAAATGAAGTATTTTGCTCATTTTAGAGAACTATTTTGGTCTATTTTAGAAAAAATGATCATTGATATTTTTGAAGGTGTTAGACTTCAGTTTTTTATATTTTGCAAAAAATTGGAAAAATTGAAATTTGTATGTGTTAGTCTTCAATCACGAAGTTTTTTGAGAAAAACATGAAAAATGAAGTATTTTGCTCATTTTAGAGAACTATTTTGGACTCATTTAGAAAAAAATGATAATTGATATTTTTGAAGGTGTTAGATTTCAGTTTTTGATTTTATGCAAAAAATAGGAAAAATAGAAATTTGTTAATCTTCAATCCCGTAGTTTTTTAAGAAAAACATGAAAAATGAAGTATTTTGCTCATTTTAGAGAACTATTTTGGTCTTTTTTAGAAAAAATGATAATTGATATTTTTGAAGATGTTAGACTTCAGTTTTTGATTTTTTTCAAAAAATAGGCAAAATAGAAATTTGTATGTGTTAGTCTTCAATCACGAAGTTTTTTGAGAAAAACATGAAAAATGAAGTATTTTGTTCATTATAGAGAACTATTTTGGACTCTTTTAGAAAAAAATGATAATTGATATTTTTGAAGGTGTTAGACTTCAGTTTTTGATTTTATGCAGAAAATAGGAAAAATAGAAATTTGTTAGTCTTCAATCCCGGAGTTTTTTAAGAAAAACATGAAAAATAAAGTATTTTGCTCATTTTAGAGAACTATTTTGGTCGTTTTTAGAAAAAATGATAATTGATATTTTTGAAGGTGTTAGACTTCAGTTTTTGATTTTTTGCCAAAAATAGGAATAATAGAAATTTGTATGTATTAGTCTTCAATCACGAAGTTTTTTGAGAAAAACATGAAAAATGAAGTATTTTGCTCATTTTAGAGAACTATTTTCGTCTTTTTTAGAAAAAATGAAAATTGATATTTTTGAAGGTGTTAGACTTCAGTTTTTCATTTTTTGCAAAAAATAGGCAAAATAGAAATTTGTATTTGTTAGTCTTCAATCACGAAGTTTTTTGAGAAAAACATGAAAAATGAAGTATTTTGCTCATTTTAGAGAACTATTTTGGCCTCTTTTAGAAAAAAAATGATAATTGATATTTTTAAAGGTGTTAGATTTCAGTTTTTGATTTTATGCAAAAAATAGGAAAAATAGAAATTTGTTAGTCTTCAATCCCGGAGTTTTTTAAGAAAAACATGAAAAATGAAGTATTTTGCTCAATTTAAAGAACTATTTTGGTCTTTTTTAGAAAAAATGATAATTGATATTTTTGAAGGTGTTAGACTTCAGTTTTTGATTTTTTACAAAAAATAGGAAAAATAGAAATTTGTATGTGTTAGTCTTCAATCACGAAGTTTTTGAGAAAAACATGAAAAATGAAGTATTTTGCTCATTTTAGAGAACTATTTTGGTCTTTTTTAGAAAAAAATGATAATTGATATTTTTGAAGGTGTCAGACTTCAGGTTTTGATTTTTTGCAAAAAATTGGAAAAATAGAAATTTGTAAGTGTTAGTGTTCAATCCCGGAGTTTTTTGAGATAAACATGAAAAATGAAGTATTTTGCTCATTTTAGAGAACTATTTTGGTCTTTTTTAGAAAAAATGATAATTGATATTTTTGAAGGTGTTAGACTTCAGTTTTTGATTTTTTGCAAAAAATAGGCAAAATAGAAATTTGTATGTGTTAGTCTTCAATCACGAAGTTTTTTGAGAAAAACATGAAAAATGAAGTATTTTGCTCATTTTAGAGAACTATTTTGGTCTTTTTTAGAAAAAATGAAAATTGATATTTTTGAAGGTGTTAGACTTCAGTTTTTAATTTTTTGCAAAAAATAGGCAAAATAGAAATTTGTATGTGTTAGTCTTCAATCACGAAGTTTTTTGAGAAAAACATGAAAAATTAAGTATTTTGCTCATTTTAGAGAACTATTTTGGACTCTTTTAGAAAAAAATGATAATTGATATTTTTGAAGGTGTTAGACTTCAGTTTTTGATTTTATGCCAAAAAAAGGAAAAATAGAAATTTGTTAGTCTTCAATCCCGAATTTTTTTAAGAAAAACATGAAAAATAAAGTATTTTGCTCATTTTAGAGAACTATTTTGGTCTTTTTTAGAAAAAATGATAATTGATATTTTTGAAGGTGTTAGACTTCAGTTTTTTATTTTTTGAAAAAAATTGGAAAAATTGAAATTTGTATGTGTTAGTCTTCAATCACGAAGTTTTTTGAGAAAAACATGAAAAATGAAGTATTTTGCTCATTTTAGAGAACTATTTTGGTCTCTTTTAGAAAAAAATGATAATTGATATTTTTGAAGGTGTTAGCCTTCAGTTTTTGATTTTATGCAGAAAATAGGAAAAATAGAAATTTGTATGTGTTAGTCTTCAATCCCGGAGTTTTTTAAGAAAAACATGAAAAATAAAGTATTTTGCTCATTTTAGAGAACTATTTTGGATTTTTTTAGAAAAAATGATAATTGATATTTTTGAAGGTGTTAGACTTCAGTTTTTGATTTTTTGCCAAAAATAGGAATGATAGAAATTTGTATGTATTAGTCTTCAGTCCAGGAGTTTTTTGAGAAAAACATGAAAAATGAAGTATTTTGCTCATTTTAGAGAACTATTTTGGTCTATTTTAGAAAAAATGATAATTGATATTTTTGAAGGTGTTAGACTTCAGTTTTTTATATTTTACAAGAAATTGGAAAAATTGAAATTTGTATGTGTTAGTCTTCAATCACGAAGTTTTTTGAGAAAAACATGAAAAATGAAGTATTTTGCTCATTTTAGAGAACTATTTTGGTATTTTTTAGAAAAAATGAAAATTGAAGTATTTTGCTCATTTTAGAGAACTATTTTGGACTCTTTTAGAAAAAATGATAATTGATATTTTTGAAGGTGTTAGACTTAAGTTTTTGATTTTTTGCAAAAATTGGAAAAATAGAAATTTGTATGTGTTAGTCTTCAATCACGTAATTTTTTGAGAAAAACATGAAAAATGAAGTATTTTGCTCAGTTTTGAGAACTATTTTGGTCCTTTTTAGAAAAAATGATAATTGATATTTTTGAGGGTGTTAGACTTCAATTTTTGATTTTTTGCAAAAAATTGGAAAAATAGAAATTTGTATGTGTTAGTCTTCAATCACGGAATTTTTTGAGAAAAACATGAAAAATGAAGTATTTTGCTCATTTTAGAGAACTATTTTGGTCTTTTTTAGAAAAAAATGATAATTTATATTTTTCAAGGTGTTAGACTTCAGGTTTTGATTTTTTGCAAAAAATTGGAAAAATAGAAATTTGTATGTGTTAGTCTTCAATCACGGAATTTTTTGAGAAAAACATGAAAAATGAAGTATTTTGCTCATTTTAGAGAACTATTTTGGTCTTTTTTAGAAAAAATGATAATTGATATTTTTGAAGGTGTTAGACTTGAGTTTTTGATTTTATGCAAAAAATAGGAAAAATAGAAATTTGTATGAGTTAGTCTTCAGTCCCGGAGTTTTTTGAGAAAAACATGAAAAATGAAGTATTTTGCTCATTTTAGAGAACTATTTTGGTCTATTTTAGAAAAAATGATAATTGATATTTTTGAAGGTGACTTCAGTTTTTTATATTTTGCAAAAAATTGGAAAAATTGAAATTTGTATGTGTTAGTCTTCAATCACGAAGTTTTTTGAGAAAAACATGAAAAATGAAGTATTTTGCTCATTTTAGAGAACTATTTTGGACTCATTTAGAAAAAAATGATAATTGATATTTTTGAAGGTGTTAGATTTCAGTTTTTGATTTTATGCAAAAAATAGGAAAAATAGAAATTTGTTAGTCTTCAATCCCGGAGTTTTTTAAGAAAAACATGAAAAATGAAGTATTTTGCTCATTTTAGAGAACTATTTTGGTCTTTTTTAGAAAAAATGAAAATTGATATTTTTGAAGGTGTTAGACTTCTGTTTTTAATTTTTTGCAAAAAATAGGCAAAATAGAAATTTGTATGTGTTAGTCTTCAATCACGATGTTTTTTGAGAAAAACATGAAAAATGAAGTATTTTGCTCATTTTAGAGAACTATTTTGGACTCTTTTAGAAAAAAATGATAATTGATATTTTTGAAGGTGTTAGACTTCAGTTTTTGATTTTATGCAAAAAATAGGAAAAATAGAAATTTGTTAGTCTTCAATCCCGCATTTTTTTAAGAAAAACATGAAAAATAAAGTATTTTGCTCATTTTAGAGAACTATTTTGGTCTTTTTTAGAAAAAATGATAATTGATATTTTTGAAGGTGTTAGACTTCAGTTTTTTATTTATTGAAAAAAATTGGAAAAATTGAAATTTGTATGTGTTAGTCTTCAATCACGAAGTTTTTTGAGAAAAACATGAAAAATGAAGTATTTTGCTCATTTTAGAGAACTATTTTGGACTCTTTCAGAAAAAAATGATAATTGATATTTTTGAAGGTGTTAGACTTCAGTTTTTGATTTTATGCAGAAAATAGGAAAAATAGAAATTTGTTAGTCTTCAATCCCGGAGTTTTTTAAGAAAAACATGAAAAATAAAGTATTTTGCTCATTTTAGAGAACTTTTTTGGTCTTTTTTTGAAAAAATGATAATTGATATTTTTGAAGGTGTTAGACTTCAGTTTTTGATTTTTTGAACAAAATAGGAAAAATAGAAATTTGTATGTGTTAGTCTTCAATCACGAAGTTTTTTGAGAAAAACATGAAAAATGAAGTATTTTGCTCATTTTAGAGAACTATTTTGGACTCTTTTCGAAAAAATGATAATTGATATTTTTGAAGGTGTTAGGCTTCAGTTTTTTATTTTTTCCAAAAAATAGGCAAAATAGAAATTTGTATGTGTTAGTCTTCAATCACGAAGTTTTTTTAGAAAAACCTGAAAAATGAAGTATTTTGCTCATTTTAGAGAACTATTTTGGACTCTTTTAGAAAAAAATGATAATTGATATTTTTGAAGGTGTTAGACTTCAGTTTTTGATTTTATGCAAAAAACAGGAAAAATAGAAATTTGTATGTGTTAGTCTTCAATCCCGGAATTTTTTGAGAAAAATATGAAAAATTAAGTATTTTGCTCATTTTAGAGAACTATTTTGGCCTTTTTTAGAAAAAATGATAATTGATATTTTTGAAGGTGTTAGACTTCATTTTTTGATTTTTTGCAAAAAATAGGAAAAATAGAAATTTGTATGTGTTTGTCTTCAATCACGAAGTTTTTTTAGAAAAACATGAAAAATGAAGTATTTTGCTCATTTTAGAGAACTATTTTGGACTCTTTTAGAAAAAATGATAATTGATATTTTTGAAGGTGTTAGACTTAAGTTTTTGATTTTTTGCAAAAATTGGAAAAATAGAAATTTGTATGTGTTAGTCTTCAATCACGGAATTTTTTGAGAAAAACATGAAAAATGAAGTATTTTGCTCAGTTTAGAGAACTATTTTGGTCCTTTTTAGAAAAAATGATAATTGATATTTTTGAGGGTGTTAGACTTCAATTTTTCATTTTTTGCAAAAAATTGGAAAAATAGAAATTTGTATGTGTTAGTCTTCAATCACGGAATTTTTTGAGAAAAACATGAAAAATGAAGTATTTTGCTCATTTTAGAGAACTATTTTGGTCTTTTTTAGAAAAAATGATAATTGATATTTTTGAAGGTGTTAGACTTCAGTTTTTGATTTTATGCAGAAAATAGGAAAAATAGAAATTTGTTAGTCTTCAATCCAGGAGTTTTTTAAGAAAAACATGAAAAATAAAGTATTTTGCTCATTTTAGAGAACTATTTTGGTCTTTTTTAGAAAAAATGATAATTGATATTTTTGAAGGTGTTAGACTTCAGTTTTTGATTTTATGCAAAAAATAGAAAAAATAGAAATTTGTATGTGTTAGTCTTCAGTCCCGGAGTTTTTTGAGAAAAACATGAAAAATGAAGTATTTTGCTCATTTTAGAGAACTATTTTGGTCTATTTTAGAAAAAATGATAATTGATATTTTTGAAGGTGTTAGACTTCAGTTTTTTATATTTTGCAAAAAATTGGAAAAATTGAAATTTGTATGTGTTAGTCTTCAATCACGAAGTTTTTTGAGAAAAACATGAAAAATGAAGTATTTTGCTCATTTTAGAGAACTATTTTGGACTCTTTTAGAAAAAAATGATAATTGATATTTTTGAAGGTGTTAGACTTCAGTTTTTGATTTTATGCAAAAAATAGGAAAAATAGAAATTTGTTAGTCTTCAATCCCGCATTTTTTTAAGAAAAACATGAAAAATGAAGTATTTTGCACATTTTAGAGAACTATTTTGGTATTTTTTAGAAAAAATGAAAATTGATATTTTTGAAGGTGTTAGACTTCTGTTTTTAATTTTTTGCAAAAAATTGGAAAAATTGAAATTTGTATGTGTTAGTCTTCAATCACGAAGTTTTTTGAGAAAAACATGAAAAATGAAGTATTTTGCTCATTTTAGAGAACTATTTTGGTATTTTTTAGAAAAAATGAAAATTGATATTTTTGAAGGTGTTAGACTTCTGTTTTTAATTTTTTGCAAAAAATAGGCAAAATAGAAATTTGTATGTGTTAGTCTTCAATCACGATGTTTTTTGAGAAAAACATGAAAAATGAAGTATTTTGCTCATTTTAGAGAACTATTTTGGACTCTTTTAGAAAAAAATGATAATTGATATTTTTGAAGGTGTTAGACTTCAGTTTTTGATTTTATGCAAAAAATAGGAAAAATAGAAATTTGTTAGTCTTCAATCCCGCATTTTTTTAAGAAAAACATGAAAAATAAAGTATTTTGCTCATTTTAGAGAACTATTTTGGTATTTTTTAGAAAAAATGATAATTGATATTTTTGAAGGTGTTAGAATTCAGTTTTTTATTTTTTGAAAAAAATTGGAAAAATTGAAATTTGTATGTGTTAGTCTTCAATCACGAAGTTTTTTGAGAAAAACATGAAAAATGAAGTATTTTGCTCATTTTAGAGAACTATTTTGGTCTCTTTTAGAAAAAAATGATAATTGATATTTTTGAAGGTGTTAGACTTCAGTTTTTGATTTTATGCAGAAAATAGGAAAAATAGAAATTTGTTAGTCTTCAATCCCGGAGTTTTTTAAGAAACACATGAAAAATAAAGTATTTTGCTCATTTTAGAGAACTATTTTGGTCTTTTTTAGAAAAAATGATAATTGATATTTTTGAAGGTGTTAGACATCAGTTTTTGATTTTTTGCACAAAATAGGAAAAATAGAAATTTATATGTGTTAGTCTTCAATCACGAAGTTTTTTGAGAAAAACATGAAAAATGAGGTATTTTGCTCATTTTAGAGAACTATTTTGGACTCTTTCAGAAAAAAATGATAATTGATATTTTTGAAGGTGTTAGACTTCAGTTTTTGATTTTATGCAGAAAATAGGAAAAATAGAAATTTGTTAGTCTTCAATCCCGGAGTTTTTTAAGAAAAACATGAAAAATAAAGTATTTTGCTCATTTTAGAGAACTATTTTGGTCTTTTTTAGAAAAAATGATAATTGATATTTTTGAAGGTGTTAGACTTCAGTTTTTGATTTTTTGAACAAAATAGGAAAAATAGAAATTTGTATGTGTTAGTCTTCAATCACGAAGTTTTTTGAGAAAAACATGAAAAATGAAGTATTTTGCTCATTTTAGAGAACTATTTTGGACTCTTTTCGAAAAAATGATAATTGATATTTTTGAAGGTGTTAGGCTTCAGTTTTTTATTTTTTCCAAAAAATAGGCAAAATAGAAATTTATATGTGTTAGTCTTCAATCACGAAGTTTTTTTAGAAAAACCTGAAAAATGAAGTATTTTGCTCATTTTAGAGAACTATTTTGGACTCTTTTAGAAAAAAATGATAATTGATATTTTTGAAGGTGTTAGACTTCATTTTTTGATTTTATGCAAAAAACAGGAAAAATAGAAATTTGTATGTGTTAGTCTTCAATCCCGGAATTTTTTGAGAAAAATATGAAAAATTAAGTATTTTGCTCATTTTAGAGAACTATTATGGCCTTTTTTAGAAAAAATGATAATTGATATTTTTGAAGGTGTTAGACTTCATTTTTAGATTTTTTGCAAAAAATATGAAAAATAGAAATTTGTATGTGTTTGTCTTCAATCACGAAGATTTTTTAGAAAAACATGAAAAATGAAGTATTTTGCTCATTTTAGAGAACTATTTTGGACTCTTTTAGAAAAAATGATAATTGATATTTTTGAAGGTGTTAGACTTAAGTTTTTGATTTTTTGCAAAAATTGGAAAAATAGAAATTTGTATGTGTTAGTCTTCAATCACGGAATTTTTTGAGAAAAACATGAAAAATGAAGTATTTTGCTCAGTTTTGAGAACTATTTTGGTTCTTTTTAGAAAAAATGATAATTGATATTTTTGAGGGTGTTAGACTTCAATTTTTGATTTTTTGCAAAAAATTGGAAAAATAGAAATTTGTATGTGTTAGTCTTCAATCACGGAATTTTTTGAGAAAAACATGAAAAATGAAGTATTTTGCTCATTTTAGAGAACTATTTTGGTCTTTTTTAGAAAAAATGATAATTGATATTTTTGAAGGTGTTAGACTTCAGTTTTTGATTTTATGCAGAAAATAGGAAAAATAGAAATTTGTTAGTCTTCAATCCCGGAGTTTTTTAAGAAAAACATGAAAAATAAAGTATTTTGCTCATTTTAGAGAACAATTTTGGTCTTTTTTAGAAAAAATGATAATTGATATTTTTGAAGGTGTTAGACTTCAGTTTTTGATTTTTTGCAAAAAATAGGAAAAATAGAAATTTGTATGTGTTAGTCTTCAATCACGAAGTTTTTTGAGAAAAACATTAAAAATGAAGTATTTTGCTCATTTTAGAGAACTATTTTGGACTCTTTTCGAAAAAATGATAATTGATATTTTTGAAGGTGTTAGGCTTCAGTTTTTCATTTTTTGCAAAAAATAGGCAAAATAGAAATTTGTATGTGTTAGTCTTCAATCACGAAGTTTTTTTAGAAAAACATGAAAAATGAAGTATTTTGCTCATTTTAGAGAACTATTTTGGACTCTTTTAGAAAAAAATGATAATTGATATTTTTGAAGGTGTTAGACTTCAGTTTTTGATTTTATGCAAAAAACAGGAAAAATAGAAATTTGTATGTGTTAGTCTTCAATCCCGGAATTTTTTGAGAAAAACATGAAAAATGAAGTATTTTGCTCAGTTTAGAGAACTATTTTGGTCCTTTTTAGAAAAAATGATAATTGATATTTTTGAGGGTGTTAGACTTCAATTTTTGATTTTTTGCAAAAAATTGGAAAAATAGAAATTTGTATGTGTTAGTCTTCAATCACGGAATTTTTTGAGAAAAACATGAAAAATGAAGTATTTTGCTCATTTTAGAGAACTATTTTGGTCTTTTTTAGAAAAAATGATAATTGATATTTTTGAAGGTGTTAGACTTCAGTTTTTGATTTTATGCAGAAAATAGGAAAAATAGAAATTTGTTAATCTTCAATCCCGGAGTTTTTTAAGAAAAACATGAAAAATAAAGTATTTTGCTCATTTTAGAGAACTATTTTGGTCTTTTTTAGAAAAAATGATAATTGATATTTTTGAAGGTGTTAGACTTCAGTTTTTGATTTTATGCAAAAAATAGGAAAAATAGAAATTTGTATGTGTTAGTCTTCAGTCCCGGAGTTTTTTGAGAAAGACATGAAAAATGAAGTATTTTGCTCATTTTAGAGAACTATTTTGGTCTATTTTAGAAAAAATGATAATTGATATTTTTGAAGGTGTTAGACTTCAGTTTTTTATATTTTGCAAAAAATTGGAAAAATTGAAATTTGTATGTGTTAGTCTTCAATCACGAAGTTTTTTGAGAAAAACATGAAAAATGAAGTATTTTGCTCATTTTAGAGAACTATTTTGGACTCATTTAGAAAAAAATGATAATTGATATTTTTGAAGGTGTTAGATTTCAGTTTTTGATTTTATGCAAAAAATAGGAAAAATGGAAATTTGTTAGTCTTCAATCCCGGAGTTTTTTAAGAAAAACATGAAAAATGAAGTATTTTGCTCATTTTAGAGAACTATTTTGGTCTTTTTTAGAAAAAATGAAAATTGATATTTTTGAAGGTGTTAGACTTCTGTTTTTAATTTTTTGCAAAAAATAGGCAAAATAGAAATTTGTATGTGTTAGTCTTCAATCACGATGTTTTTTGAGAAAAACATGAAAAATGAAGTATTTTGCTCATTTTAGAGAACTATTTTGGACTCTTTTAGAAAAAAATGATAATTGATATTTTTGAAGGTGTTAGACTTCAGTTTTTGATTTTATGCAAAAAATAGGAAAAATAGAAATTTGTTAGTCTTCAATCCCGCATTTTTTTAAGAAAAACATGAAAAATAAAGTATTTTGCTCATTTTAGAGAACTATTTTGGTCTTTTTTAGAAAAAATGATAATTGATATTTTTGAAGGTGTTAGAATTCAGTTTTTTATTTTTTGAAAAAAATTGGAAAAATTGAAATTTGTATGTGTTAGTCTTCAATCACGAAGTTTTTTGAGAAAAACATGAAAAATGAAGTATTTTGCTCATTTTAGAGAACTATTTTGGTCTCTTTTAGAAAAAAATAATAATTGATATTTTTGAAGGTGTTAGACTTCAGTTTTTGATTTTATGCAAAAAATAGGAAAAATAGAAATTTGTTAGTCTTCAATCCCGGAGTTTTTTAAGAAAAACATGAAAAATAAAGTATTTTGCTCATTTTAGAGAACTATTTTGGTCTTTTTTAGAAAAAATGATAATTGATATTTTTGAAGGTGTTAGACTTCAGTTTTTGATTTTTTGCACAAAATAGGAAAAATAGAAATTTGTATGTGTTAGTCTTCAATCACGAAGTTTTTTGAGAAAAACATGAAAAATGAAGTATTTTGCTCATTTTAGAGAACTATTTTGGACTCTTTCAGAAAAAAATGATAATTGATATTTTTGAAGGTGTTAGACTTCAGTTTTTGATTTTATGCAGAAAATAGGAAAAATAGAAATTTGTTAGTCTTCAATCCCGGAGTTTTTTAAGAAAAACATGAAAAATAAAGTATTTTGCTCATTTTAGAGAACTATTTTGGTCTTTTTTAGAAAAAATGATAATTGATATTTTTGAAGGTGTTAGACTTCAGTTTTTGATTTTTTGCACAAAATAGGAAAAATAGAAATTTGTATGTGTTAGTCTTCAATCACGAAGTTTTTTGAGAAAAACATGAAAAATGAAGTATTTTGCTCATTTTAGAGAACTATTTTGGACTCTTTTCGAAAAAATGATAATTGATATTTTTGAAGGTGTTAGGCTTCAGTTTTTTATTTTTTCCAAAAAATAGGCAAAATAGAAATTTGTATGTGTTAGTCTTCAATCACGAAGTTTTTTTAGAAAAACCTGAAAAATGAAGTATTTTGCTCATTTTAGAGAACTATTTTGGACTCTTTTAGAAAAAAATGATAATTGATATTTTTGAAGGTGTTAGACTTCAGTTTTTGATTTTATGCAAAAAACAGGAAAAATAGAAATTTGTATGTGTTAGTCTTCAATCCCGGAATGTTTTGAGAAAAATATGAGAAATTAAGTATTTTGCTCATTTTAGAGAACTATTTTGGCCTTTTTTAGAAAAAATGATAATTGATATTTTTGAAGGTGTTAGACTTCATTTTTTGATTTTTTGCAAAAAATATGAAAAATAGAAATTTGTATGTGTTTGTCTTCAATCACGAAGTTTTTTTAGAAAAACATGAAAAATGAAGTTTTTTGCTCATTTTAGAGAACTATTTTGGACTCTTTTAGAAAAAATGATAATTGATATTTTTGAAGGTGTTAGACTTAAGTTTTTGATTTTTTGCAAAAATTGGAAAAATAGAAATTTGTATGTGTTAGTCTTCAATCACGGAATTTTTTGAGAAAAACATGAAAAATGAAGTATTTTGCTCAGTTTTGAGAACTATTTTGGTTCTTTTTAGAAAAAATGATAATTGATATTTTTGAGTGTGTTAGACTTCAATTTTTGATTTTTTGCAAAAAATTGGAAAAATAGAAATTTGTATGTGTTAGTCTTCAATCACGGAATTTTTTGAGAAAAACATGAAAAATGAAGTATTTTGCTCATTTTAGAGAACTATTTTGGTCTTTTTTAGAAAAAATGATAATTGATATTTTTGAAGGTGTTAGACTTCAGTTTTTGATTTTATGCAGAAAATAGGAAAAATAGAAATTTGTTAGTCTTCAATCCCGGAGTTTTTTAAGAAAAACATGAAAAATAAAGTATTTTGCTCATTTTAGAGAACTATTTTGGTCTTTTTTAGAAAAAATGATAATTGATATTTTTGAAGGTGTTAGACTTCAGTTTTTGATTTTTTGCAAAAAATAGGAAAAATAGAAATTTGTATGTGTTAGTCTTCAATCACGAAGTTTTTTGAGAAAAACATGAAAAATGAAGTATTTTGCTCATTTTAGAGAACTATTTTGGACTCTTTTCGAAAAAATGATAATTGATATTTTTGAAGGTGTTAGGATTCAGTTTTTCATTTTTTGCAAAAAATAGGCAAAATAGAAATTTGTATGTGTTAGTCTTCAATCACGAAGTTTTTTTAGAAAAACATGAAAAATGAAGTATTTTGCTCATTTTAGAGAACTATTTTGGACTCTTTTAGAAAAAAATGATAATTGATATTTTTGAAGGTGTTAGACTTCAGTTTTTGATTTTATGCAAAAAACAGGAAAAATAGAAATTTGTATGTGTTAGTCTTCAATCCCGGAATTTTTTGAGAAAAACATGAAAAATTAAGTATTTTGCTCATTTTAGAGAACTATTTTGGCCTTTTTTAGAAAAAATGATAATTGATATTTTTGAAGGTGTTAGACTTCATTTTTTGATTTTTTGCAAAAAATAGGAAAAATAGAAATTTGTATGTGTTAGTCTTCAAACACGATGTTTTTTTAGAAAAACATGAAAAATGAAGTATTTTGCTCATTTTAGAGAACTATTTTGGACTCTTTTAGAAAAAATGATAATTCATATTTTTGAAGGTGTTAGACTTAAGTTTTTAATTTTTTGCAAAAATTGGAAAAATAGAAATTTGTATGTGTTAGTCTTCAATCACGGAATTTTTTGAGAAAAACATGAAAAATGAAGTATTTTGCTCAGTTTAGAGAACTATTTTGGTCCTTTTTAGAAAAAATGATAATTGATATTTTTGAGGGTGTTAGACTTCAATTTTTGATTTTTTGCAAAAAAATTGGAAAAATAGAAATTTGTATGTGTTAGTCTTCAATCACGGAATTTTTTGAGAAAAACATGAAAAATGAAGTATTTTGCTCATTTTAGAGAACTATTTTGGTCTTTTTTAGAAAAAATGATAATTGATATTTTTGAAGGTGTTAGACTTCAGTTTTTGATTTTATGCAAAAAATAGGAAAAATAGAAATTTGTATGTGTTAGTCTTCAGTCCAGGAGTTTTTTGAGAAAAATATGAAAAATGAAGTATTTTGCTCATTTTAGAGAACTATTTTGGTCTATTTTAGAAAAAATGATAATTGATATTTTTGAAGGTGTTAGACTTCAGTTTTTTATATTTTGCAAAAAATTGGAAAAATTGAAATTTGTATGTGTTAGTCTTCAATCACGAAGTTTTTTGAGAAAAACATGAAAAATGAAGTATTTTGCTCATTTTAGAGAACTATTTTGGACTCATTTAGAAAAAAATGATAATTGATATTTTTGAAGGTGTTAGATTTCAGTTTTTGATTTTATGCAAAAAAATAGGAAAAATAGAAATTTGTTAGTCTTCAATCCCGGAGTTTTTTAAGAAAAACATGAAAAATGAAGTATTTTGCTCATTTTACAGAACTATTTTGGTCTTTTTTAGAAAAAATGAAAATTGATATTTTTGAAGGTGTTAGACTTCTGTTTTTAATTTTTTGCAAAAAATAGGCAAAATAGAAATTTGTATGTGTTAGTCTTCAATCACGAAGTTTTTTGAGAAAAACATGAAAAATGAAGTATTTTGCTCATATTAGAGAACTATTTTGGACTCTTTTAGAAAAAAATGATAATTGATATTTTTGAAGGTGTTAGACTTCAGTTTTTGATTTTATGCAAAAAATAGGAAAAATAGAAATTTGTTAGTCTTCAATCCCGCATTTTTTTAAGAAAAACATGAAAAATAAAGTATTTTGCTCATTTTAGAGAACTATTTTGGTCTTTTTTAGAAAAAATGATAATTGATATTTTTGAAGGTGTTAGACTTCAGTTTTTTGTTTTTTGAAAAAAATTGGAAAAATTGAAATTTGTATGTGTTAGTCTTCAATCACGAAGTTTTTTGAGAAAAACATGAAAAATGAAGTATTTTGCTCATTTTAGAGAACTATTTTGGACTCTTTTAGAAAAAAATGATAATTGATATTTTTGAAGGTGTTAGATTTCATTTTTTGATTTTATGCAAAAAATAGGAAAAATAGAAATTTGTTAGTCTTCAATCCCGGAGTTTTTTAAGAAAAACATGAAAAATGAAGTATTTTGCTCATTTTAGAGAACTATTTTGGTCTTTTTTAGAAAAAATGAAAATTGATATTTTTGAAGGTGTTAGACTTCTGTTTTTAATTTTTTGCAAAAAATAGGCAAAATAGAAATTTCTCTCCCCTTTGGGGGCAAGCTCTCTACCATCTCTCTCCACAAACTCTTCCAAGAAACAAACAAGATTCAACCAAGAACCGTGAAATTCAAGACCAACTCTTTGGTAGAGGCGTTCTCGCCCTAGGGTTGTACGTGACGAAATTGGAGTTAAGGCGTTCTTGCTCCATCTCGACACAAGGAAGGGATCGGTCATTCGTGCGGAAGGCGTTCTTCGACGAATTGAAGAGGATCCGCGTGAGAAGAAACGGAGACTCGAGTTGGCGTTCAACCGGATCGACGGGAAGGCATCGACACAAGTCACTAGGCGTTCTAGGGCTTGATTAGGTGGTTTCTTTCTTTTATTTCTGTTTTTGGTTGTGATTCTTTTAATAAATTCTTGTGTTCATTAATAAACTTGAGATTGAATTGAGTTCTTTTGCTTTCTTTAAATATTTTCTTTTGTTCTAAACTTGTCAATTTTCACGATCTCCTTCCAAATCTGCTAAAAACCAATTCTTTCATTGCGTAGATCTTGATTTCTAGTTTCGGGAACTTTTTGAATCATTGAATTTCATGAAATATTTGAATTGATATGAATTTTTGAAAACTGTCACTTAAACTGAAAACCTGCTGTTTCCAGAGATTGTTTTTTAGAGACCTGATTGTAATTCGTTAATAACTTTTTATTCCGTTGTTCAAATTGTTTGAAATTTTAGGATAAGTTTCATAATATTCAGACCTCTCTCTAGACAAATTTTCATTAATTTTGGAAACTTAGAAATAATTATTTTAACGATCTGAAGTTTAATCATATTTTGACGCAATATCTCCCTGTGGAACGAATCCTTACATACTTAGTCTATACAATCTTTAGTATTCACATGTTTCTTGTTTGATTTACGGTATTTTTATTCAACGATATAACCTAAGTGTTAGCCAAAAACCCGTTATCAGGATTCTCCCTTCAAATTCAAGTTACACAATTAGGGGCCTAAGAAAAAGAAAATTCATAACACTCATCTCTTGTTTTAGCAGGTAAAATAAGAAAGCACAACAAAGAGATAAATGGGAGAAGTATCTACTGATGAGAGGGGGTCGAAAATACTTGACATCCAAGGCAAGTTCTTATTTGTTCTCTTTTTCCTCTCTTTTTTCTAGCATGTTTGTTGGTGATTGCAATTTGTAGTTATTAAAGTCTCTTAGTCTTGAAATCGAAGTTTTTATTTGTAACTTTAGAAGAAATTGCAGAGTTGAGATCGAAGCGAAGAATTATTGACGAGAAAAGGCGTGAGGCTCTTGACAAGTTACTAGATATCAAGGGTATTAACAAAATTTGTTATTCGTCTTTGCAATTTTTGTATATATTGCATGTTTTGTAATTTCAGGAAGTATTAGGGTGTTTTGCCGAATCAGGCCATCAAATTCGTCAGAAAGTTCGACAAAAAACTCACCAGTTTCAACAGAGTCGGAAAAGATTAACATAAAATCTGTTGGAAGCAAGAAAGAATTCGTACATGATCGTGTATTTCCCGAAGCATCAACACAAGGTACATTATATTCATCTGCTAATATTTATAAGATATGACATCAGAGTTGAGATCGCCATTCTTTTTTTGTTTAAATTACATATTTCTGTAAAGCCGTATATATTTTTAGAAAATAATATCTACGTACCTTATGCGTCTATATTCTATACTATAGCGATCCTTGTATTTCTTTTATGTCTATTTTATTTTGAGAAATCTTAATCACTTAATGTTAATAGAGGATGTGTACAAGGAGATCGAACCGATAATAAAATCTGCGTTTGATGGGCATAATGTATGTGTTCTTGCATATGGTCAAACTGGCACGGGAAAAACTTATACTATGGTACTTTGAATTTCTTACCTTTTTAAACATAAAAATGCCTTCAAATCTTCCTAATTCGGTGTTTCTCCTTATAAATAGAAAAATCCCCTAAAAGCATTGATTGATTTTAAGTAACAAATTTGAAATTGTATATCCTCTCTTTAGGAAGGAGTGAGAGGCAATGTAGGGATTGTGCCTCGCTCCATAGAAGAGCTATTTCGCAAAATTTCCCAAGGAAAGTTTGAAAATTCTGAAAATTATACTTTGACGTTGAGCATGTTAGAAGTCTACATGGGAAATATAAGGGACTTATTAGCCCCAAAACAACATTCCTCACGGTCAATCGACCATGCGCGTAAAAGGCAAGTATTTTAACACCTAAAATATTATATACTGTTTTTGTTTAACTCCTCCGCATACGACCATACCGTACCTAGCAAATAATACGCAATTGAGAGAGAGAGAGAGAGAGAGAGAGAGAGAGAGAGAGAGAGAGGGGTTCGGATATGATGTTATGCTCAAAACATCGAAATTTGTGTTTTGTGCATCCACAACGTTCATCAAAAAAAATATCAAATGTTGATAAAAGACATCAACTTTGTCGTCTGATTATAAATGAAAACAATCAGATCTTAATTAATTTCTTACATTGACACACCGTCTTTTCTTTTTACTTTTCAGATGGTATTCGGCAATTGTGGAATAGCAAGGAATAAATGAATAAGTAGTTTAATTCTTCATATTCCTGCCAAACAAGATGAAAAGAACAAAAAATAAATATGTAGACTAGTGGAATTAAGTTCTTCCAAGTAAAATATGAAATTGAGTTATTTCATGAATTAAGTAAATGTTTTTGACAAAAATACCCTCGATTACTCGTTTGTTTGCTTATGTGGTTTTAAATTGTAATACATATTTATTATATCATGTCTCTCCATATTCCTCAACTTGCAGAGGTCAAGGAAGGAATGTCCAGACAAAATCGTAAAAAAATTACTAAAATTTCCTAAGTACGGAGAGGTCCAAAAGAACAGGAAGACTAGAAATTGAATAGTTATTTGAACCGTCCTTTTTTTATTATCATGGTACTTGTTTTAATTAAGTAAAATAACTTATTTTCATTTTATTATTATGATATTTGTTTTATGCTTATTAATTTGTTAAATTATGAATAAGGATAACTTGATCATTAGTTATTATTTATATTTTTTAAATCAATAATTTTATTTCATTAATATCACCGAACGTTATTGAAATGTAGTTGAGTAAAAACTATTCTTTATTTCTTTATTTCTCTATTTTTTGTATTGCCGAACAAACCCTCACAGAAAAGGACAAATTTAATAATCTACTTTATTTGATTTTTTTAAATTACACAATTTATTTGGATACATGTATACAAAAAATAACTAATAATTACATAAGAGGACGCAATATCATAAAAAATGTATTTTATAATATATAATGTTCAATTGAGAACAAAGTTCAGACATGTTCATGAGTCATGCTTTGATGATTTCATGAGGTTACTATACATTAGGTTTTAGTGACGAAATATTAAAATTAAAAATATACAAACGAAATCAAGCATTTGGTATGTTCTTTAGATCCAACGAATTTATCATTTAAGTTCCCAACATAAATATGCATATGAATAATCATGTTATTAATGTGGCCGAGAAAATCATGTGCTTGTGAGAATTATAATTAAATTAATTTGGGTGTATGAGATATCATAATATTTTAATTATCTAAATTTGTTTTTCTTGAACATTCTAAAAAAATGAAATGATTTAATGCAAGAAATTGAGAATGAATTCTCTCCATTTATAATTAAGGGACAATTTCTTCCATATCCCTCCTAATGTCTCAAATAACAAATTTGTCCCTATAAATTTGTTAATATCAAATTTATCCTTCCCAAGTCTAACTAATATCAAATTTATCCGAATCTAACACTTCCCGTTAAACTGAACGTGAACTTTGTGTTTTTACCATCCTACCCTTGAACTGAACGTGAACCCTTATTACGTTCTTCTCTCTCTCTCTCTCTATCTCTATATCTAGCTGGGCTCCATGTCGCCGTGCTTCCTCATCTCTTTCTCGAGGAAGTTGCAGTCCTAGTTCTTGACAGAGAGTCGAATCGGCTCACACATGTGTCCCCTCTCGCTCGCTCAGCTCGACGTCCAACTTTCTCGCTTGGCTCATTGGTCTGTTCCTCTCCGCTATCCAAACCATCGATATGCTGCATGCTTTATTTAGGTGAGCAAAGAAACAGTGACAATTTTTACCACACATGATTGAACGGTAATTGAAGGTATTCGTTCTCTTTGTAAATATTATTGATTGCGTGTCAGGTGAGACTGATAATTGACAAATATACTGAATCAGGATTAATTATGACTTGATTAGGGTTAATTAAAATTGTATTATGGTCATTTGTGATGAAATATAATTTATTTGGGATGAATTAGGTTTAGTTGCTACATAATCAGGGCCAATTGTGCTGATTTATTGTTAATTGGGCATGATTAGGACCAATTGGACTGCTTCAGGATGAATTGTGTTGAATCAATGTTAATCGAGAGTGGATTGTGGTCATTAGTGATGCTTTGCAACCTGATTTTTGGATCTTACGAAAGAACCCTAATGGAAATCATGTAATTCAAAAGAGTAATTTTTTGTACTGTAGAGGATCACAAAGGTACATACATTAAATGAAATATCACAACTTTGCAGTGATATTAATAATTATATTAAATAGTAAGATCATTAAATATGTGCTTAAATGATTGAGTTTATGTAGGTGATATTGACGTGCATATTTGCAGGGAGAACTTTACTAAAAGAAGTACTCAGAAAAGTAATATTTGTATGGTTTGCAAATTGAGGTTTTTCAAATTGGTGTTGTGTTGGAGACGCAACTTATGCTTCGAAGGGATACATGGTAGCGAAAAAGAAATGGGAATCACAAATTTGATATTAGATGTGTTAATTTTGTTCATTTTGAACTTCATTGCTTTTTGTTGTTTTAATGTAATGATCATAATTATTTTGGAACAATTTAATGGTAGAGTATTTAGTAATGTAATGGTGATTGTGGTGATTATTTTGTGACTATAATTATGATGTAATGATTTATTTTGATGATTGACCATTTGTGGCTATAATTATTAGGTTGAATTGAAGTTTCGTGACATTTAAGATTGCCATATTTTTATATTTTTTGGTTTTTCAAATTATGGTTGTGTAAGATAATTTTTTCCCAAGTAATTTGCAAATTTATATATAACGTCAAAAACAAATAAATTACAACTCGTCGTAGAGAATATACATTCATGCAGAAATAACTCGTACCAACACATTCTTAACCCTGCCCAAACCCTAATCCTAACCACACAAACATTTACAAACTCTAAATTAACTATCTAAAATTAAGACTTGTTTCCTACCAATTAGCTCTCGAGACTCCAAATATGTAGATTATGGTGATATTCTTCCACCTTATCTTGATCCCTCTTTTTGTCATCCTATTTGATAAAAAAAATAAGATAATTAATATTTTATAATAATTTCATATTCGTCTAAGTTCAATATTTCATATTAATTTCATACACAAAAAATATTCATTTAACGAGTTAATAAGTATTATACCTTTCGATTACTAGTACTTGCATGACCCGAATGGTACCGGTCAATTACTTGCATGACGGTACCAGTCAGCAGAAGATATACAAATACCCCTATAAAAATGTAAATAAAAAGGTTAAAACAAAACCCTTGATATGTATTTGGGTAATAGAAGATAAATATGCGCAAAAAAACCCTTAATTGAGCCTTGAAAACAAAGGTATAGAAGATCGAACTAATTAAAATTTAGCAAATCAAATTCAGTATTGTAATTTCAGCTTGGAAATTTGATTAACCAGCTAATTAACTAATTTCAAGAAAGCTAAATTAACTAATTTCAAGAAAGCTAAATTAACTAATTTCAAGAAAGCTAAATTAACTAGTTCAGTAAATAAATTTTCGTTACTTCGTAAGTGCAGAGAGAGAGCAGCTTCAGCTTCCTCTTCCAATGATACCGATCCCAAGACTGACAGGTCCAGTTCATCCAACTCGATCGAACTCTTTCCTCCAGTAACAAAAGAAGCAGAGGGAGGTATCTCGAGCAATACAAACTTCTTAGAATACCTTAGCCCATGTTGCTCCAACCAGCTGGTCACCCACAGGTAGTCGCCGCAACCAGCCGAGGCCCATATCCAGTCGCTCCAATCGCTCTTTTCCAGAGGTTTTCCTTGTCCGCTAGTTTGCTAAAGCTTAGATTTCTTTGTTCGCCATGGCGCCATGGATTCGGAGGATATGAGGTAGGGTTGGTTTTGTTAACGGGTTTTGGGTAATGTTTGTTGCACGAGGATTGGGGTATGTTTATTAAAAAGGTATTTCAGTCAATAAAATATAAATTTCACAATTTAATTAGTTTTAAAATTTAAAATTCTGTCTACTTTAACATCAATTTAACGGAATGGATAATTTTGATATTATGTAAGTTTGGTATGGATAAATCTGATAGTACTTGTGATTGTTAGGGACAAATACGATATTAACAATTTAAGAGGGATAAATATGTTATTTAAGAAATTAGTAGGGATACAAAAGAAATTCCCCCTATAATTAAATGACAAAGTTAATATCGTTTATATTTTTTTCTTGTATTCGTTCGGCAATATATGGAATAATGGAAGAGTGGAAGAGTGAAAGAAATGTAATTCTATTTTATTCCAAAAGTGTTCGGAAGATTAAATAATGAAAAAGTAAAAGTAAAAATTAAATTAATATATTTTATTGAGAAAGATGAGAGAAAGGAAGAGAAATATTGGTTTATTTCATTTTCTTCCCCTCTTCCCTCTCTCTCATGGAATAGAATTAAATCATTATATTTTATTTTCTTCCAATCTTGTTTGGCGGAATAAAATTATATCTTTCACTATTCCACTATTTCATTCTAATTCCGTGTTGATGAACGTTGTGGAAGTGCAAAACACAAATTTCGGTGTTTTAACACCATCCCCAAAGCCGGTCCTACGTTTTTGAAAGCTTTTGACGATCATTATCATGAGGCTTTTTCTTCTTCTGTGTGACCAATGATCCTCTAATTAAAAAATTAAAAAATGTAATAAATAAATAAATAACTCTAGACTTGATTTTGCTGAATGTGCATCCAAATTCAACCAGAAAAAAGCTAGAAGTGCAGTATGGCCCCTTTTATCGCACACATAAATTATTGACTGGTTCTCACAGACAAAATGCAATTTTGCATCCAAGCCCCTAAAAACAAAAAAAGTCACAATTTTGCCCAATTAACAACGAATGCAACAAATTAACAGCAACTTGTGAATGGTTTTTGCAGATTTATGTACCTCCAGAAAAATATTATTTTGGAAGAAATACTCACAAGTAAACAATTTGATTTTTTTTTTATTTGTTTATCTTCGTATAAATGAATGATATACAATGTTGTTAATAGTAAATTTGTGTCTGCAATATCTAAACTACATACACTAAATAATTATTCATGGTTATAATTGATAAGTACATATGATCTCTAAATGCCTAATTATATCCATGATTGCAATTGAATTCTTTTCTTTTGAAGAGTTCGTAAATCACAAAAAATGAAGAAAGTTTCTCTCTTCAGAGAAAGTCCAATTGACTCGAGGATCAATTAATTGAATTCAATTGCATAAAGTTATCATCCTGTAATCACCCATTATATAAGGGGGTGTTTGGACAAGTGCAATAAGGGCAGTTAGTAATAGTATCTGCCGGGGTTAAGCTAAATCATTTGTTTGGACTGTAGTAGTTGTAGAACCTATTGCACTTTCCTATTTTCGAGGCACCCATCTACTGCAATGCTGTTCCTCATCAAAACTCCAAGGGTTACTAATACTGCAAATAAGAAAATATGGCGGGAGAACTCCAACGCCTTCGCCTTGTTCCTCCCTCTCTCTTCCTCTTTCTCTCTGTCGATCGATCTACAATTACCTTTTTACGACGACTATCTGGTTCTTCTCCATAGATCGCCGGACACCACTGATTCTTTGCTTGTAGTAAGATCCTCTTGCTCTCTCTCGATCTGCAGGTCTCCGTTGTCACGAGGACTTTCTGTTTCTTCTCCATAGATCTGATTCTTCGCCAGACACCACTGATTCACACGCCACTGTTCATTCCCCTTGTAGTAAGATTCTCTCTCTTTCTCACATACCTCACTTGAAATGAGGAACTATCTTTTCAATTTCATTGGTTATAATCGAAATCAATTGAATTCAATTTTGTAATGTTCATGGATTAAGAGAAATAGAGGTCAATATATGGATTAAAAGGGACATAAATCTCAATTTTTGGAAAGATGAACTTGTTACTAGCTTCACTGTTCTAATTTCTTCACAAATTCTTCACTTGTTTTACTAGAAAAGGAAAATTGTAGGGCGTATTTGCTTAATTAATAATTAGTTGATGTGATTACAACACCTACTTGAATAAAAGTGCTTCAATCATCACAAAACTCTGATGCATCTATTTAGTCGAGGATACTTTATGACTGGTAGTTGCTTCATCAGTGATTTTAATCGAAGTCCCTTTATATAATTCAGTTTATATTCTTTTCATTCTAATATTAAGAGTTCCATCAGTAATGTTACCTCGAGACTAATTGATTAAAGACCTCGATAATTGACTGAAATTCGATTAAAAATAAAAAAAATTGTGAAAATCAGGGACTAAGATGCAAAACACCCACTTTAGGTGATAAAAAGATAAATTTCCATGAACAACCAATTTGAGTTAAATGGAAGCTGATCAATCTGATGTTGTATTTGAGATATGATTATTTGACTTATTTCGTTAAGTCTTAAATTGCCCCATCATGTGAGCTATTTCATTGAATTACTACTCTATTTAGTGCTTAACTAATTAATCTTATAATTTATAGTTTATTCCAAATAATATGTAGGTGTGCGAGTACGTTAAAAAAAGACAGTGTGTTGCGCGAGAAGCAATGCTTGGATGAGTTTCTTTCTCGTTACAATGAAAAAATATATTGTTTATATTTATTTTAGGTCATGCTATTTTTTGTAATATGAAAATTAAGGTGGTTATGTTATATGTTACAAATGAGAATATTCTCGGTGTAAATTTATTAAATTATTAAATCATTTGATTTAATAATTGATTAAATTTTGCATATATATATATAGGGGGCTTCTATCATACACCCATTTCCTTATCATACACCCATTTTCAAGGGTATTTGGAGTAATTATCCATTTATGAATATTTAAGGTAAGATATCAAATATATTTATCAATTAATGTTTAACTAAATTGGAATTTTTTATTGTTCATTTAAATCAAAATTTCCATAAAAAATAAATTTTATGATACACCCTTTTACAAATATAATTAATTGCTAAAATACCCAAAATATCCTTGTAAAATGGTGTATGATAGAACTCCCCATATATATATATTAGTTACTTTAATAAAACAGTTCAAATGACATCAATCCAAACATGAGAATTGCAACAACAACAGTTTCATGTTCTTGTATCCAAACATCATAAAAGGAAACACAATGCAGTAGTAGTATTCCCAGTGATTCGAATTCATTTTGTATTGAATCATCTCGAAAGGAAGCAGAGAAAATTTTGATTCAATGTACAAAAATGATGGGGAAAATGCGTCTTCTTTAATTGCTTGTATGAATCTTAATTGGGATTCAGTTCAGGTTTTATTGCGGCTAATTGCAGCTAACAAATTGATTGTATATGTCCATGTGTGTGGCGAAACAAAAGACGTAATTCTATAAGATAATAAAGACTTAACTGTATACTGCGTCGATAAAACAAATTGAGCGAGCCTGATCGTCTCGTTTGTGAGCAAGCAATTCGTCAGATTTTAACAACGGGAGAGCAATTTCAGACCAGATAGAGCACATAGGCGATTTCAGAAATTCGACAGAGCCGGTTTCGAACAGAACTTGATATTCTCGTTTTCCTCTCATTGCCCCTGCTCTATCATCGTGTCCGCTAGCTTAACTCCAGTGGTGTTTTCTTCTCTTTCTCCTACAGTTGCGTCTCATCAAACGGGTCGGCTTAGCTATCGGGTTTGGAGCAGGTATGGATGCCTATTTGGGTATATATTCGATATCTATGAATACATATGATGAATAACTGAATAAGTGGAGGCCTGTGGCACAAAATTTACATGACATTTTCTATTATAAAGGAGAATCTCGTGTATGAAATAAATGACTTTCTATTATAAAGGAGAATCTCATGTATGAAATAAATATATCAAATAGAAATTGCCATCATGATAGTCTATTATAGGTCTTATTAATCAGAATAAAATGTTGGAGGAAATCAATTCAAGGATGATTGTTTGTTCCCCAATATTAACAATTCGAAATGTTATTCAAATATAGAAATTTACAAGCTTTGAATCAAATTTGATACATCCAAATGAAATTTGAATTAATTGAAAGAACCAGACAAGGGGTCTAGTATTATTTCTTCGGATATCAAAATTTACAAATATGGGAGACAATTTCACTTGTAATCTATGTTGCGCACCAAAAACCTAACCATAACCGTATCTAATACATATCGGATCCGAATCCGGATACGCGTACGATACGCATCCGATACATATCAAATAACACAGCTCACATATCTGAATAATTTAAATTAATTTCAATTTCTGCTACTCGAAAGATACATACAGATACGGCAGTTCATGCATAGGATACGCAACCGTCTTATAATCTTATTTAACAAACAGAGTTAAATCCTTATTGAAAGGAAAACACATAATTACCCTTTTATTTATACAGATACAAGAAACATAGGAATTAAAATTGGCGCTGTGGTGGGATAATTTCGAAGAATGGTTTGGGCTTTTACTTTTATTTTTTTCACAATTTAAATTACGGGTTGCTATTCTTTCTCTTTTTACCCCTGATATATTAATATTATACATAGAATATTATGTTGAATATATATATAATTTTTTAATGATGAGTTGTGTATATATATATATATATATATATATATATATATATATATATATATATATATATATATATATATATATATATATATATAATGCAGTATCGTATTTTATGTTTTTTTAAATTTATCGTGTCGTCGTATCCGATATGTATCAGATACGATACACGAATTTAATAGTTTTTTTGTACAAATTCTGGGTCAATTTCACTTGTACCAATCAAAATCTCAATAAATCATAAATGTTTGCACAAATTTAATATTATCACGAGTACCTTGAAATATAACATACATCAATATTTTGTTTTTGTTGGCTTTTCTTTTTTTGAACAAATTATATATCTTGATATTAACTTCTGATTTTTTTTTTATAAATAAATAAATACTAAACATTATAAATTTTAAAATAATATACCCCAACATTCAATCTGACTGGTGTAATTTGTTTGATTGAACATTTAACTCTTGAATTTTATTTTCAATCCAACCCGTCCATCTATGATGCGGCATTCAAATACGACAGTTAAGATCTTATAATTATGTCGAAAATTGTTTCAAGATTTTTGAAAAGAAGAATAATTTTTTACATTTTTGAAAAAAGAATATACAAAAAAAATATTTTTGGAAAAAGTCTTTTATATTTGTTTAGAAAAAAATTCTATATAGAAATTGTTTGATATTGTAAGAAGTAATTATTCAAAATTTGTTATCTTGAAATAACTTTTTCAAATACCTTTTTTGTAAGAAAGTTTTATATTTTAAAATATATCATATTTATCCTTTTGATTTTTGATTTTATTTCATTTTATTGGACAGAAAAGTGTATTTGTCATTTTTTCATTGCTAAAACTGATTTTGATAATCTTTGTCATGAAATTTGTAGGACATACAAATATGGGGATGGTTCATTTCTCATTTTGTAAAAATATTAGGGATGTCAACGAGACGGGTCGGGTTCGAGTAAGTCTCCCCCATACCCGAACCCGAAACCAAAATATCCGCGGGTAAAAAATCATACCCGAATCCGCGGGTAACGGATATATCCGAACCCGAACCCGTTACCCGAAAATCACCTATATAAAATCTAAAAAAAAAATCTAAAAAATTATTATACAAATACGTAAAAACACCCACAATTTTATATACATAAACCAAGGAACTTGTACAAAATACATTAAAAATACAAATATTACAAAATAATTAATCTATAAAACATCACAAATTTTCATATCATTGGATATTTTCGGATATTTTTCGGGTTCGGGTATACCCGCGGGTAAAAAATTACCTCCGAACCCGAACCCGAAGCGAGTATTTTTTTTTCGGCTAAAACACGACCCGCGGGTATTTTTTCGGGTATTACCCGTCCCGTTCGGGTCGGGCACCCACGGGTTCGGGTTTTACCCGGTCCATTGACATCCATAAAAAATATACTAGTTAGTTGCTCATGTTCAATGTCTTTGGGCACAAATTTCACATGAATGTGTACTATAAGAGAGAAGATCGCATGTAGTGACTAGTGAGTGAGATGATAAATTTATCGAATAGAAACTAACACCATTGTAATTCCATCATTTCATATTGATTCGAATAAAATGTTGGAGGAAATCAATTCGATTATGGTAGTTTGTTCCTCAATATTAATCACAAATGGAAAATTTGAATGTTATTCGAAAGATAGAAACCATATCATGCATAGTGTTAGCAAGAAGTTTAAATTAGAATAAATTTTGTTGATTGATTTAAGATTGAGTTAGCAAAAAGAACATGGAATGCGAATCTTGATTTTTTAGTAACTAAGACGGGTAGTATCTTTCACCAGCATTTTAACTATTCGAAGTCAGTTTTTTAAAAAGACCAGCTAAATTAATGAAAAATTCTACAAACACATAACTATTTCGCAAATTCATTCCGGAAATGTAATTTGGCCATTGGATCTATTTTTGTTTCTATGTGGACCCCACTCATTTGTATTACTTAGATGTTGACACTTGTATTTCGGTATTAAGTTTGTGGATTATTTCGGTGATTGTATCACCACCGTTAATTAATTATTGAATAATACTAACATATCACATGTGATTGTGTTACTTACTAATTAAGGCTCTTGATTTTTTTTTTTTATATATCAAATATTCAAATTTCGTATAGATCATTTTTTTTTTCATATTTTTATTGTATCTTGAAGAAAAAATTTAAAATGATAATTTATAAGGATTCGAACTCATCAGCTCTCACAAAAATAAATAATTATTCTATCAATAAATCACAAAATCTCTTATGATTTGTAGTTATTTTATTATAATTATACTTATTTTTTAACTCGATAAATTATTTTTCTTAAAATTTTGGATTCATTGAAATTTTAAATCCGAAGTCCGAATTTTATGGGCTATATATACACATGATCCGGTCCCGATTCTTTTAATGAGCCTTCTTTTTAAACTGAAATGATTTAGTCTATAAAATATTTGACAAGACCTTTACTTATTTTTCAATACGCACTATATAAATGAGAGGGAAGGACCAAGTATAAAAAATTAAATTTTATATTAAATCACTCCCTACGATTCCTACATAAATTCATTCGAGATGAGATATCAAATATCACAACCACGATATTTCGTTCACAGATAATATTACTTGGGAGTAAAATGCTGGAGAATCAATTCAATTGACTTGCAAAAATCAAATATACAACTAGTATCAATAAAATACTGAACCATATAAACACGTTTCGTGTCCTAGATTCACTTCAAAAAATAAAACAAAATAAAATATGCAAATTCATCATCAATTTTTATTTGTCGAAATGAAATTTGAACTAACATGAAATCGAAAAGGCCAATGGTCGGAGAAACCGTTAACTCCCTACATTGTACCTAGTAAAACTGATATGCAGTGATGCGTCAATATCATTCAATAATTCTAATTTTAAAAGACACACGAGAAATCGACACGTTGCCTCCTCTCTCCCGCTTATACCTCATCCCCTTATCCACGCTTCTCTCTCTTTTCATTTCTCTTCTCCTTTACTGCGTGAAAACAAAAATAGAAAAAAAAAACTGGCGAAAAAAGGGTTCCTGTGTGGTGACCTCGGAACTGATAAACATCCAACGCTATCCTCAGTAACAAAGAAATGGCAACAATTTCATTTCTCCTGTCAATGCTCCTTGTCTCACTTCTCCTATCATCCGTACAATGCACCACGTCTTCCTCACTATCCTCCCCCTCACCATCCTCAAATGCTACTTCCAATCCTTCAAATGCTCTCAATGTCATTTTGGAGTTGATATAGTGAGAAAAAAGTGGTGCATTGTACGGATGATAGGAGAAGTGAGAAAAGAAATGAAATTGTTGCCATTTGTTTGTTACTGAGGATATTCAATAGTGTTGGGTTTTTGTTTTTATGATCATAGGTAATATAATGTTTGTATTTATACACAAAATTACAAGCTACTTTTTCATGTTTATTAATCAATTATATGCTACGGTCAACAATTTAGCTAAGCAAGTGCTTAATGAAGCAAAAATTGGTTGCAACAAATATTCCACTTAATAATACTCCAAAAAAAAAGAATATTGCACTTAATAGTAATGAGTACTTCAAATTAGCTCAGTGAGTTCTTAATGAAGCAAGAATTTGTTGCAACTAATATTCCACTTAATAGTAATGACTAATGACCACTTCAAATTAGTTCAATTTATCTGAGTTTGTAGTTTTCAGTTTTACTTTAAAGTTCAAAATAAGTAATATAATAATAAAATATTTGTATTAAAAAAAGTACTGATATATTAAAAAATATTAGTGGAGGCCAGACTGGTATGGAAAAGTCAGAGAGATTGAAATTTGGACCAAAATGAAATTATTGAAAAAGACTGGGTTTTGGTGCAAATACTGTCTAAGAGAAGATTCATCCTAAACTGTAAATATGCACAAAGATTGGTGTTTTGTGCAAAAACTGTCTAAGAGAAGAGTTGGACTAAACTGTAAATATGTACAAAGATTGGATTTTTGTGCAAAAACTGTCTAAGAGAAGAGTTGGACTAAACTGTAAATATGCACAAAGATTGGGTTTTTGTGAAAAAACTGTCCTCCGGTCTCCGAGAAGATTCTGACTACTGTAAATGTGCACAAAGATTGGATTTTTGTGCAAAAACTGTGTTGAGGAAAATTTATGTACAGTACAGTGCCAGGGAGGAGAAAAAAAAAGAGTAGAATTTGATTTTGAAAAAATAAAAGGGTGTATTTGCAAAAAAAATAGCTAGACAAGCATATGATAGAGATTTGCAAGAATTTTAAAAATTGAAAAAAATACTAAACATTTGAAGATTCTATTCTGTAGAATTGCAAGGACAGAAAATTTGCACTATTGATATTTTGCAGGGGGTTCCATGAAAAGTATCTTGCTAACAGGTTGATGGATGTATTTGAGAGATAAGAAATGACTCTCAGAATTTGGAGAAAGAAAGATGATACCTGTGATCTTGTAATAATCAAATCTTCGGAATATCAAAAGTATAATTGGAATAGGGAAATTATATTCCTCTCCACAAAAATAGAATAAATATCTTCGATGACAGGATGTGTTAATTTTTTGTTAACCGATATGTATCTATCGTAATTTTAATTAAAATTAATTATTTGTTAATTTGTATTTTTGTTAATTGGTTTGTACCTATCATATTTTATTATATTTTATTAAGAATAAATTTTCAACTCAATTAACAATTAATTCAATTAACTCATCGATGATTTTTTCTCATTTTTGTGGAACACCCTATATGTCCACTGGAATATTATTGTATTCATATTTTATGGCACATTTCTCATTTCTTAACAATAAAGGTGGTCTCACTTGGTAGAGGATGGAGCAAAAAGGGCGACCCCCTACCCAGGAAGAAAACAAGCACCACCACCACTCAAGAGGCAAACTAACAGCGGTGGAGCAAGAAGACGGATGGTGGACCATGCTTAGAAACCCACCCAAGAATATGTGCAGTCCCTACAACCCGTACTCAGCCAGTAAAGCTTTTAAAAACCCTATCCCTCCCCACTACAAGCCACGCTACCCCCACAAACCACACCACAAAAAACAAACAATGCAACCATGTCAATCCAGGAATGCATACAACAACAAAGGAAACAATATGGGTAGGATGAATGCTCAACAAGGACCCCCCAAGGCTCGACAAGAGGATCGACAATGGAGACAAGTCAACAAATACAAGGACACGGGCCCCCAGAACAACCTAGCGGGCACCAAACGTCCCCACTCACCACAGCAGGCCCCCCCGGGGTTCACTCCAGAGCCAGACCACCCACGTCCGGTCCACCCCTACAACCCCTCACACTGGACCTGGCAGGACCGATGCCCTAAATGTCTCGAATATGGACACGACCTCCCACAATGCAGAAAGCCGAGGGTTTGCTCATACTGTAAAAGCCCAAACCACCTCTTCGCAACCTGTGAGGAGAGGATAATGGAGTCAAAAAAAAATGTCCAGTTCAACCCGGACAACAAGCCGCTCATCCAACTCCCGCCAGTCACAGCGCTGCCAGCGACCATCTTCCTAAAGGACGTGACGGCACAAACTGATGAAATCAGGGAGCTCGAGCGAGCAATAGTCATCGACGCAAAACTAGTCAAGAAGCACACCCTGCATGCGATCTCAATTCTGGTACACAAATCTTGTATCTGGGAAGATACGTATGAGCTAGTATACTGGGGCCAAGAGAAGTACCTCCTAAAAATGCCTCGAGTAATGGATAGAAGGATCTACTTGGAGTACAGCACTAATGCCATTAGAAGGGCTGGTTTTGTGCTTTATCCATGGACCCTTGCCATAGGTGCCAGAATAGCTCATTACAAAGTGAAGATGGAAGTCGAACTCTCAAATCTCCCACTTCACTCATGGTGCGAGAGAGAGCTTGATCAGTTGGTGAGCACATTCGGGGTGATCGAACACTATGGCCCCCTGAAAGCGCTAGTGACCATGGATAAGCTAACAGTACACATGGTTACTACCGATGTAACTCTCCGCCCACCATTTATCTGGGCTGAAGCAGGAGGTTTCACCAGAAAGGTGATGGTACACGTCCCCAAAGCAATCAATCACACGGCATATTTCTTTCGAGCCCCGGACACGACCCCCTCTGATCAATACTTCGAGAATTTGCTGCGAAACCCGATCCCTCCGCCGATCAGAGCAAACCCAATACAGCTTAACTATATCTCGTCGAATGACTCTCCAACGCCGGTTAATTCGGGCGACCCGGAAGCAAACTCTCAACGTACCACTTCGTCTGAACTCAGACAAGTAGAACGGAATATGCTGGGCTCCCCCCCACTCAATGAAACGCTGCTCCAGCTTTGGCAATTGGCACCGCCATCGAAGGAGAAAGACCAGTTGGCACTCAAGCTATTCACGAAAGTACTCACAGCTAACTCTCAAGCTTCGGGACAAGTTCAGACCCCCAAAATGCCATTAGAGAATGTGAAGAGCTTGATTGCAGCACGGAAGCCCACACCATGGCACAAATCGACCAGCCACACCCATCAAACCAGCCCCCAACAGAAAGAAAGGACGCCTAGGGAAGGGATGGAGTCTCAGCCAGCTCACATCGAGCCGCACGCCTTGACAGACGAAGAAAACGAGGCGCGCATTACCAACAACCCGTCACTGGCAGAGATGGGACAGGAGACACTCGTCGTGCGTCAAAGCGCTAAGGACATGAGACGCTTGACAAGAGAGGAAAAGGGGAAGGAGAAGGTCGCATCACCACCCAGCTGTAAGTCGTCTCAACTCGCTTTATTTAACAATTGCATGGATATGGTCCAAATGAAACGCAAAATGAAAACAGCGGTGCATAAGCAAACTTCATCTGGATTTCTTGATCAAACATTAGCAATTATAAAACAAAAGGCTAAGGCAAAAAAAATGAAACAAGTCAAGTTGGGCCAACGCAAAAAATTAACAATAGCTAAAAAATCTAAAACTGGGCCTGACCAAAAGAAATCAGAAAATATAAATATTAAAACATCACAAAAGCCCAGCAGTATATCTAAAGCCCAAAAACTAATTCTCAATCTCTTAGAAAATGAAAAAGAAAAACCCACTGAGCTGGGAATGGACAAAATTAATGAAATACGATTACTTTGTGGCCTTGACCAAGAGTCAGAAAACTTGAAAACCCAGCAAGTTCACGAGATAATTGATGAAAGTTCAACAATAAAAATAAATGAGAATCAGGCTTCCACTGAATTTAATTTCGGTCCAACAATAAATAATAACAATCCCTTCAAACTAGGCCCAATCATGAGAATCAACCCAATAAAAACATCTCCACCAAATACTAAAAAGAAGCAGGGGGCGAATTCAAATAGTCGAAAAAACAAAGGGTTAACAATTGGCTCATGCTTCTTAAGGACTAATCAAGAAAATGATAAATCCAAAACAATAAATAACATATTGTCTCTTGGCACAGATTATGCAAATAGAGAAGAGGATGGCCTCAAGTTCTCAATTGAGGAGGAAATAGAGGAAGAGGACCAACAATTAGTAGATTATCGCGATGAGAGCGAAATCTATGGACGTTAAAGTCTCAAGGAGACTGAAAAAGAGCACAACGCTCCAATTGTATCTTGTATCTTTCTATGTTATTGTTTAATTTTGCATCACTTTTGTGTTGGAATGTACGCGGATTAGGAAATTATCAGAAATGTATGATGGTCAAAAACACTATTAGAGAGGCTAAATGTAATTTAATATGCATACAAGAAACGAAATGGGAAAATCCAACTTACTTTAACATGAAATCCATTTGCCCTTCAAACATCCAAAATATGGAGTTTAACGATGCAAGAGGGTCTAAAGGCGGTTTAATGACCGCATGGTCAAGTGATTTCAACCTCTCAAACTCTTTCTCTACCACCCATTCTCTGAACACCATTTTCACCACGCTCAGTGGATTTGTGTTTCAACTCTCGAATATATATGGGCCCTCTATTGAGATAGAGAAACCGGCCTTCCTTGACGAGCTAAAAAGCTTAAAACCCCTAACCATACCGTGGATAGTAGTAGGAGACTTTAACTTAATAAGAAATGCACACCAATCAACGGGCAACTCTCACCTCCCCTCAAACACTACCCTCTTCAACAACACGCTAGACTCTCTATCACTATTAGAAGTCCCTCTAGTGGGACGTAGATACACTTGGGCAAATAAAAGAGAAATTCCAACCTTCTCACAACTAGATAGAATATTTCTCTCCGAACACTTCTCATCCATAAACGCTATTCCACACCTAACCGATATAGCGGCACTAACATCGGATCATGTACCGTTAAAATTTACCCTCACCAAACCAATGACAACCGAGAGAAAATACTCCAAAAAATTCGAAAGATCGTGGCTACGGAACACACAAGCAAGAGACTTATTGAAACAAATGTGGGGTCCTACACCCATACACAAGTGTGCCGCAAAAAACTATGTGTACAAAATTAATAGGATATGGGCTTCCCTCTCTAAGTGGGCCAAGGATAAAAAATTGAGGGATAATGAAATATCGCAAAACATTAAATTCACTATCCAACAGTTGGATATTAAAGAGGAAGTGAGGCCTCTAACGAATACCGAAAAAACTCTAAGAATCGACCTCAAAACGAAAGGACATCAAATGTCGCTAGAGGAAGAGATTAAATGGCAACAACGCTCCTCATGCACATGGCTTAATCTAGGTGATAATAACACACCATACTTCCATGCCATAGCCTCGGGAAAAAGAGCACGCAACAACATAAACGAAATAAGGCATAACGATGCGACTATATCAACTCAAGCGCTTATAGAAAGATCATTTCTCCAATACTATAAAGAAATACTAGGTGCCTCCCACCAAACGACCCCCAATTGGGACCCGGCAATAGTCCCCACACATGACCAATCAATCTTCGCCAACTTAACAACCCCATTCACGGAAAGAGAAGCTTATGAAGTAGTGAAAAACCTCAAAAGTGGAAAGTCCTCCGGCCCCGATGGTCTCCCGAATGAGTATGTCAAAGTGATGTGGCAAGAGTGCAAAAAGGATTTCATGAATATCCTCCTAGACTTTTATAACCACAACATAGACCTCAAACCCATTAATAATGCAACCATCTCCCTAGTGCCCAAGAAGAGCAATGCCTCAAAGATGGAGGACTACCGACCGATAAGTGTAATCTCAATTCCCATCAAAATAATCACAAAGATCCTAGCAAATAGGCTACAACCCCTAATGCCTACGCTAATCCATACAAACCAAACGGCATTTATTAAAAATAGATCGATTGTAGAATCATATGCAACGGCTAGAGAGCTAATAACTCACTTCCACAAGAAAAAAATTCCAACGATCCTACTAAAGGTCGATATAAGAAAAGTTTTTGACAACATATCGTGGAACTTCCTATCGACACTCCTAACGAGGAAGAATTTCCCGCGAAGGTGGATCCTTTGGATACAATCGGTTTTACACTCCTCGAGCTCTTCTCTAAAAATAAACGGCTCTCATACCGACTCTTTTCCGCATAAAAGAGGGCTTAGACAAGGAGACCCACTATCCCCCCTACTCTTTAACTTAGCGGTAGACATCCTCCAAGACATAATTAATGCGATCAAACCGATCCTCAATCACTCCACCGAATTAGAGGTACCAATATTGCAATTTGCGGACGACACACTACTTTTCTTCGAAGCATACCCTAATAATATGGCTATTATCTCAAAAGCGCTTGATATCTTCTCCGAAATAACCGGCCTTACAATAAATTGGGAAAAAACCACATTCTCAACTATACGCGTCCCAACAATTTATGACGAGACAATAGCAACGTTATTAAGATGTAAGAAAAAAGAATTCCCAATAACATATCTAGGCCTACCCCTTGCTAGAAACAAACCGAATAGGGCATCATTCTATCCCTTGATACAAAAAGTGCAAGGCCGCATAGCAACTTGGAAGAGCAAGCTCCTCTCATTAGGAGGAAGGCTAACACTAATTAGGGCCACCTTAAACGCGCTACCCACATACATGATGCAAGTAATCAAACTCCCAAAATGGGTTCTCAAGGAATTGGACAAACTCATAAGAGCTTTTCTATGGTCCGGAACGGACAAGCTAAACCCGGGAAAAAGTATGATAAAATGGCAAACCGTATGCCTCCCCAAAATAGCCGGAGGGCTAGGGATCCTAGACCTACAAACCTTTAACGAGGCCCTCCTACAAAAAATACTCTGGAAAATAGATGAAGGTCAGCTAAGCGTATGGCCTATCTTTACCGAAAAAATCTATGGAATTAAGAATGCCCAACAAATATCTGAAATTCCGAATTCCAAGCTATCGCCTTTCATGAAAGATCTAAAAAAAATGCTCCCCACGTATTTAGCCTTTACCAAAAGAAATAGCGTGACAAACACTATCGAATGGAGATGGGAGGCTTCCAAAACCTTCTCTACAAACTCGGCTTATACTAAGCTACACGACCCGGGCCTAAGATCCCCGTGGCAACAACAAGTGTGGAAAACAAAAGCCCCCTTAAAGGCTAGATTATTTATATGGTTAGTGCTACACGGACGAATAAACACGGCCGAGCTATTAGAACGGAAGGGTTGGCCACACATAGATCAATGCCAATTATGCAAAAGAACGCAAGAAACTACGGATCATCTTCTAGTGGAATGCTCGTACACCAAAGCCGTGTGGGCCTTAATTGGGACCAATGTGGGGGACCGAACGACTCCACCAACAAGAGGCTCGGTCTTAGAAACGTGGAATGAATCAAGAACACCAATGGAGACCCAGATGCGAAAGATATGGGATACAAGGTGGATCTCGACTCTATGGCACATTTGGAAAGAAAGAAATGCACGCATATTCACCAATAAAAGTAAGCCCCCAAGAACGATAGCGTTGCTAGCGATGGAACAAGCAAGTCTCTGGAGCAAAATGTCAAAGTAAGAAGAAGGACTCCATTTCTTCTATCTTCACTTTGTTTTTCTCTTTTTCTCCTTTTCTCCTTTTTTGTATGTTTTTTACGTACCTATACCTCCTTGTAAATACCATTATTTCATATATGAAATTCCATAGTCGACAATTGTCGTCTTCAAAAAAAAAACAAAAAAAAAAAACAATAAAGGTGTTGGTATGCTAAGTGCTTTAGCACAAAATTTGCATGACTTTCTGTTATAAAAGAGAATTTCATGTATGACATATATCAAGCATAAATTATCATCATGATAGTTCATTTTAGGTCATATTAATCAGAACAAAATGTTGGAGGAAATCAATTCAATGATGATAGTTTGTTCCTCAGTATTAATAACTCAAGGAAAATTCCAAATGTTATTCCAAATATAGAAAGTTACAAGCTTTGAATCAAATTTGATACGTCTAAATGAAAATTTAAATTGAGATAAGCAACCACATATAGGGTATAGTATTATTTCTTCGGAGACAATTTCACTTGTAATTTTCTTATATAAATTTCTCCATCAGAAACACTAAAACCCGATTTTGATCAAGGGCTACGAATGAATATCCAAATGGATGGAGAAAAATAGCAAATGACGAGGGCCGAAGGCTTATCCTGGAGAGCATCGCATCATACCGAGAAATATGACACATATTTAGCATTTTATAAGTCCATGTAACTAATAACTACGATACTCAATATTGTATAATTACATACATTATTGAACATTCAAGAGAAAATTTCACATGTAACAATCAAAATCTCAATAAATCATACATGTTTGCACATATTTAATATTATCACGAATACCATGAAAGAGTAATGATAGAAGCCATGAAAAAATCCATGAATTTTTCCATGAATGGTGACGTGGCACCTCGTGATTGGTTGCAATAAAGTTGGGTAAAAATTGCAACCAATCACAAAGTGCCACATCACCATTCATGGAAAAATTCATGAATTTTTTCATGATTTATATCATTACTCTACCATGAAATATAACATATATTTTGTTTGCTTTTCTTTTTTTGAACGGAGTATATATTTTGACATTAATTTCAAAGTTTCTTTATAAATAAATAAATAAGTACTAAACATTATAATTTTTGAAATAATATATCCCAACATAAATCAACATTCAATCTAACTCGTGGAATTTGTTCAATTGGACATTTAACTCTTGATTATTATTTTCGATCCAAGCCGTTCATCTCTGATGTGATGTGGCATTCAAATATGAAATACCTACATTGTATGTTTTCACAAGACATGTCACGTTTGCTAAGACAGTTTTGTATAGTAGCAGGAAATTAGTAGTTGCAAGAAACCAATATATGAATATTTGGAAATTATGATAGCAGGAATATGTAAAAATTATGATTGTAGGATGTTTAAAAGATGTTTGATGAAAATTATAGCATTAGATGTAGCAAATGAATAAAATATTTTTGAATTGTATTATTTCTTATGAAATTCTATAATTATCATATTTATTTCTTAATCATATTAAAAGTATTAGAATTATGTCACATGAATTATATCTTTAGAGAAAATTATTTTTTTAATAGAACTATTTTTTAGAGAATAATTTAGAGAATAATGACATATAATCATTAGAGAATATTATAGAGAATAATGATATATAATCATAATGGGGACATGAGGTGGTCAGTTCATTTTATTCATGAAATATCTTTAAATGAGTTTGTGTTGATACGCGAAGGAAATAATACTTATAATGGTAATATTGAATCACTAAATAATCAACGACTAGCAGGTACTAAAAAACGAGATGAAATTGCTATGAAAATGTGGGAAGACTGCGTCACTAAATATAGGAGATTAGCCAACAACGAGAATTTTTTTAATTTAAGTTATTATTCCTAATTTTTCACGTAATGTGTTTACTTCATAAATAAATAATATTGATTCTTTTATGTATCAGTTCCCTGTTTTAGTTAATTAACACACTTCAATTTCAAAAAAAGCCAATACAAATTGAATGCATCTCAATATTTATAATATAGTCATCCAATTGAACATGAAAACAAAAAAAGAACAAATAAACGAACTATCAAGTCAAATTAAATATAACATCAATATCAAATTTAATACACTTTAGATGGTTCATGAGATTGAACTTCTACTTGTGCATGAACACCACGGTGAAAAAATATCACGAGAATGAACAGAGAAGTAGATCAAGAGAGAGTCAGATTGGAAAAATATCACGAGAAGAAGAAAGCTTATGTTGATTAATGGAGAAAAAAATGGTGAAGAAAGAAAAAATATTTCTTGTTTCGTGATGAGAAAAGGGTACATGGTGAGGACCTGTTTTTGCAAATAGAACAATAAATCATACATGTTGGTTTACAAATAGGTGACCGAACACCTGTGGAAAATTGTTTCAAGAATTTTGAGAAAAATAATAATTTTTTTTACGTTTTTGTAAGAAATCAGTTGCTCATATGTTCAATGCCTTGGCACAAATTTTACATGAATGTCTGATATAAAAAGAGAAGATCTTTGTAGTGAGATAAATTATCAACTAGAAACTAATTACATCATAGTAGTTCATCATTTCAGCTTAATTACAATAAAATGTTGGAGGAAATCGATTTGATAAATATGGTTTATATGGTAAAATGTTTCAGTATTTTCATCAAATTCTATATGTATGTATGATTGAACGAATACATATCGGATAAGTTGTAACCTCTCTAGAGATTATCCAAATAATTATACTTCACTTTGATGTTAATTAGAGATGAAAAATTTAAAATATGGCTTTGATTCTGCCAATTCATAAAAAAGCCCAGCAATTATCCAAATATGGTGTAGTGCGTGATATTAAATTTATGCATTAATGTTATTTATAAATAAATCTGTGTCAGAATTATAAATTTTAAAATGCCAGAGTCTAATAAATTTTTTTGGTCCAATCAATCATAGCTTTATATTCAATAAAAATAAAATTAAAATTAGTAAAATTATGCCATACAACAGTTTAGGTCTAATAAATTACAAGGAAAATTGTTCCACGAATTTTGAAAATATTTATTTTATAAAAATATTACGGTTTAGACAAAGAAATTAAACAAAATAATGTCTTCTTAAAGGTCTTTGTTTGAAGATACTTGTACAATATTTTTTATGCGTTAAGTTTTCAAATATGCGTTAAGGTCTTTGTCTTTGAAATTAATTTACTTATTTAACAGTATCACAAAATTTATAAAAGAGAATTTACATGGGGGGGGGGGGGGGGGGGGGGGGGGGGGGGGGGGGGGGGGGGGGGGTTTATATGTTGAGTGATTTGGCACAAAATTTGCATGACTTTCTATTATAAAAGAGAATTTCATGTATGAAATAAATATATTAAATAGAAACTGCCATCATGAGAGTCAATTACAGGTCTTATTAATTAGAATAAAATGTTGGAGGAAATCAATTCAATGATGATAGTTTGTTCCTCAATATTAATTCGAAAAGAAAAATTTGGAATGTTATTCAAAAGATAGAAAGTTGCAAGTTTTGAATTAAACAAGCCCGAATATGTTCGGAATTGGTTTCCTTCTTTCCGGGACTCTCCGAGTGGAGAGTGGCAAGGCATACCGACCGTGCATTGCAACCGTGCAAAGAGAGCTCGGATAGAAGACTCAAATTCTTCGACTTCGAATGGAGTTATTTTTTTTTTGAAATACAACGTATAGTTGCATGATATATTAAGCAAATGAATTACATCGAATTACATTGCTTAGAAAAAAAAAAAAAAAAAAAAAAAAATAACAATAAAATAAAAATTGAGCCCATTGCAACTTGCAAATGACCCAATTTAACAACCTAAAAAAAAAGAAAATCCTTGCTAGGGTTTGCCTCCAACATGGTATATACAACGAGTGGAGAGTTGGCCAGTTCAATTTCTTCAAAATTTATTTCTTTTCTCTTGCTGCGATTCTGAGCCGGTATATACAACGGTTTCTTTTTGTATGTCGAAGAACGTGGGAAGCAAGGCAACGAGTACGTTTGATTCAGATTCATCCAACGTGTTCATATCGTGTGAGAGTTTGATTAGTAAAAGAAAGGCCAACCTCCATTTTCTTTTTTTCTTTTCTAAGCTGCATATAAAAAATGGTTAATATTAGGGATTAAATGTTAAATATTTGAACAATATTAAGTTATAAGTAAATCTCAATAAATCATACATATTCGCACAAACTTAATATAATCACGAATACCATGAAATATAACATATATCAGACACATCGAATTTATGTTTTTGGTTTGCTTTTTATTTATGAACGAAGTATATATTTTGACATTAACTAAATATTAAAATAATATGTTGCAACATTCAATCAGACTCATGGAATCTTAAAATAAATAAGTACTAAAAATTATAAATTTTAAAATAATATGCTGCAACATTCAATCAGACTCATAGAATTTGTTCGATTGAACGCTCCGTGTTGTAGCAAGACACTTATATCTTAAAAACTATGTGTAAAATTGTTTCAAGAATTTTGAAAAAAAAAGTATATTTTTTTTACACTTGAAAAAAAATTATACTAGACGTTTTTTTTTTTGGAAAAAGTCTTTTATATAAACTATTTATATTTTAAGAAATAATTATTCAAAATGTATTATATTGAAAGTAACTTTCTCAATTACTTCTTTTTTATAACAAATATTTTTTAAAAGTATTTTCTTATTTAATGATTCAGGGCCCTGATATAAGAAATATATACGTGAAAATAAAATAAAACATTTTCAATTTTTTTTGTTAATTCTCTAAGATTTGAAATAATCATAGTCCCATAATAGCATCTTTCGAAACATCAAAACAAGAGGTGTATCTCTGAGCCAATCCGAACATGCCAAGTGTCCCTCCCGTGTGAACCATTAACACTTTCATATCCTTGGACTCATCTAATGAGAGAGAGACTGATTGATCCCATGCCGCCAACGTGTAAATTGGATCCAAAAGAATTCCTGTTTGTTGTGCTATTTGTCTACACCGTTCTGTTTCCCCATCTAATACCTTGCCAAATCTGCAATTTTAACAACTCAGCTCGCAAATTACAAGATTTTGAAGGGTGTACATGTAAAAGTGTCAACTGCTTACTTTCTCGGTTGAAATCGTTCCACCCAAGTCAAAATATCGGGTAAAGCATCGCTCGATAAATTTAATTGGTATGATTTATTGAACTCTGAAATCAGAGAATATTCTTTTTGCTTGTATGATTCGATTTTGTCTGCCAACATTACCGAAGTAACCTTCCATGGGAGTCTACAAAACAGGTACAAATTAAATTAAATCGCAAGATACAAATTGAAAATAAAACAGTTTTTTTTGTTGTTCTCAATTTAGTCTAAAACTGAAAAATTGGCATGATAAAACAGGTTCTTTTTTTTTTGTTCTGTAAATTTACCAAAAAGAAAAGAAAAAACAGACCCCAAAAGAAGGATTCCGAGTGCTAAACCAACAGCTGTGGTACCGGTACCCGAATCCACTATAAGATGAACCTTGTACCCGTTTCCAAATACAGGAGATTCAGAAAGAAATTTCACAAGACGAATAACACCTACAAACATTTACAATAATTTATCAAGAAGGGACAAATCTCCAAATGAGAATATCATGGATACCCCTACAAACCATACAAAATAATAATATCATGTATGCCCAAATTACAATTGCTTATATTTTGTTTATGCATGAATAAATGAGAACAAAGAGGGGTAATTTAGTTAATTTCTTAGAAATACTAAGCAACCCATTTAAATTGAATGTTTGCACGAACCAAGCAATGCTACGGCACAAGAAGCACCTTCATTGACAATAACGACCCTTCTAGAATCACTGGACACCTCCATTTTCCTCCAATCAGAATCCTCTCCAGTAATTTCATCGGCCCATACAACTGCCCCATTAACCCCGGCCACCTTCTTCGCATGTTCAAAAAGCATATGGTTTCTCTGAGAATATAAAGACCTCGAAGTATATATCACATTTCCAAACATTAGAGAAATTAAATTATATCCAGTTGGTACTTTAGGTTGCTCTCCTCTTAGTAATAAATGTGGTTTTATACCTAGCTCCGCACAATAAACGGCTGTAAACCCCAAAAAAGAAAACAAGTGTTTGGTTTTTAACATTTGGATGAAATTGAGTAACAAATTAGATGAAATTAGTAACAAATTTGAAAAATAAAAAATCATACCTAAAGCCGCAGTGTGAGCACTCTGGCAACCTCCACAAGTCACCTATCAAAATTCAAAATTACTAAATGAATTGGTCAAAAGGGTGAGTAGAATTAAACTCTGAAAATTCAAAATTTGAAAAGGATTGATTTAAAAATGCGATTGGATTGAGATGAGCTGAACAAGGTTCAAATACAAATACTGAAAAAAAGGCTCCGTCTTTTTTATAATGTAGTGAAGGATAAGAATGTTCTGATGACGAAATGCTTACAACATCAGTAGCTGAGAATTGGCGTAGAAGGGGGAGCAAAGCATCGAGCTTACGCGACTTATTCCCATTCGCCAGAGGATGCAACAGATCGTCCCTTGCGACGTGAAAGCACGCCATTGGTGGTATTTGTCCAGTTGTAGTCTCTTCTCCATCTACAAGCTTCGAGAAAGACGAGTGAGGTTGCTTGGAGGATACTGAGATGGTGTGGATTTGAGTGGAGGGGGATGGGAGAAACCAATCGGTATTGGAAAGTAGGTTAGAGATAGAAGCAAAACAGACACCGCGAAGGAGCCCGGCGGCGACGCCGGAGATGAGCGGCCGAGGGGCCGGGCTGAAGCGGCGGGACGACATGTAGTTAAATAACTAATAGGAAAGTATATTTTGGATGAAAGCTATTATATATTTTTGGGAATTTACAAATTTATTCTTATAAAAATCTTAAATATCATATTTACTCTTCTAAAAAAATACAAAAAATAGTTGAATACAATTATCAAATTTCTATATTTCTATATTTACTCTTCTAAAAATATCATACGTATCGTATTCACCTTTTAAAAAACTGAAACATCAATCTCAAAATATTTATTTTCTTGTAAAATTATTAAAAACTTTTTTTCTTATACTAGTAAATTTTATAAAAAGTGCATTTCTTTTTTATAGCTGTGATTTGTGAGGTTATAAAAAAATTTTGGTTCATATTTCGTTCTAAATTTTATAATGATATACATGATTAATTATACAATACATGTGATATTATTATTGTTATATTTCACCCGACAATATTATATACACCATACTTTTAAAGATAAGAATAAATATTTTTTCTAATATAACTAAGTTATTAATTGCAGTGTAAATATTTTTTAAAAAAACATTATTTTAAAAAAAAAATTACAACCAAATAGAAATATATATATTTTGTTCATTTCCTCTTTCATGAGAGCATATATACTTTCTATAATTATATAAGAATGTATTTATATATTAAAATAAGTATTAATATTTCTAGATATTAATATTACATTAAAATATATTATTATTATGATTTATATATAATAATAAGTATTAATATGAATTTATTTTGATATTCTTAATACATTCATTCATTTATTCTTCCGTTTATTTGTATTCAATTGGCTACAAAAATGATAAAAATGTAAAATCAAAAAAGTGCATGTGTCACGCCGATGTTGTTTATTTGGTGTTATTGTGACTCATTACACAATTCGATACATAAATTATGCAACGCCAAATCTTGAATATTATTGTCACTCGTTACACAATTGGCTACAAAAATGAAGAAACATGAAATAAAAAAGACGTTTTTCTTGTAAATTTGGATTATTTTAATATATAGTATAATAGAATAATTAATTTATGCCTGTCACGTGGTAAGTCGATAAAATTCGGAAAAACAAGTGAGGTTCGATAATTAATGTATGTCTGTCACGTGATAAGTCGATAAAATTCGAAAAAGCAGTGAGGTTCGATCTCTATTCGACGAAGGAATTTTTGTAGGGAACTTACTATGCCCTTACAATTTCTCTTTCCCAACTTTGATGTGAATTTCGAAAATGATTAGTAGAGTTAATTAGCAACACAATTAACATAAACAAAATTAACGGTTAATTTCAACATATCAATAAAAATGAACGTTACTTAATTATTAATTTATTTTTACATTGAAATTTGATATTAGTCGGTTTATTAGTTAACTCATTATTTTTTATCGAAATCCGCAACAAAAATAGAAGAGTTGTGGAGTATAGTAAAATTTCCAATGTTTTTCTTGCCCTGTCATACTATGAGATCATTTATTTGGTATTTATTTAGCCATCAGATCTCATCACAATATCTTGATTTTTCTAATTAACCCACGCTGACAACATATCAAATGTAACTAATTGCCATGTGATATATAATTAATATATAATATACAAATAATATCCATCCGCATTAACAATTTCTAATATATATTTTGAAATTTAACTAGAAACAGGGTTAGACAAATGATCCGATTTATTTGGAAACTGAATCGGTCGAATTCATCGCTTCGGTTTTTTTATTTATCCGGTTCAGTTTGGTTTAACAATTTATGTTGTTCGATTTATTCGGTCCGGTTCGATTTCGGTGTTTTGAAAACCGGCTAAACCGGATCACCGAATTACAATTAATTTTCACATTTTTTCAGTTAATTAAAATAACTAAAATTTAATATTATCATAATATTACAAATAATATAATTATATTTTATATGATTTGTTGATTTTTTTTAAATAAAATTTAAATTTTATTAATGATATATTTGAATTTTAAAGTGATAAAATTTCTTATTCGATTTACTTGGTTCGATTTTAAATTGTTCAAAATTTTGTTCAGTTGGATTCGATTCGGTTTAGTTTTTTTCAATTCGATTTGAACCGTACAAACTAAATGCTCATCCTAATTAGAAAAATAAGAATATAATGAGAAATTTCGAGGCAAGTATAATTTTCGAGTAATGATAGGTACACATAAATCAATCACAAATTTAACACAAATACATAAGTTTGTGTCAATTATATAACAAATTAAATATAAACTTATACATTTGCGTCAAATTTGTGGTCAGTTTATATGTACATATCATTACTCATAATTTTCCTTATACTATATACATACATATAGGCTAATTGCCCAGTTCAATAAAGAACCAAAAAAACATCATGTATAATTTTTTAATTTTTTTTTGTGAAGAACTACACATTATGGTACGTACGACTTAATGATCCAAATCCATAACCAAACTCTAATATAACTTGGAGGAACAAAGGTTAACTCTCGACAAAAAAAAATAAGTGTGAGACATCATGTGATATATCATTCTCATTGCAATCACGTGAACATAATGAATGAAACAAAATAGGCGAATCTTCCATGAAAACGATTTTGCTAGTATATGATCAACACATTAATTGTTAGCACAACAAATACCAATTGAGGGCATTGGACAATTCTTACTTTTTTTCTCAACGTAATAGTGAAATGTAATATGAAATATGTTATTATTTTATTTTTGTAACAACACTTGGTACCGTTAAAACAAATGACCATTTGTAGGCCGGCCCAAGCAATTGTAAGACTCGAAGCCAACTTAAATTAATTATTCAAGAATACTAACATTTTACATGTGATTACTCTTGATTTTTTTTTATAAATTCATTGTTCAAATCTCATAAGATCAATTTGTTCTCATAAATTTATTGTATTTTGGAGAAAAAAATAATTTAATTATAGTTTCTAGGATTTCGAACTCATGATCTCTTATAAAATAAATAATTGTTCTACCAATATACCACAAGACTTCTTAAGATATGTAGTAATGTTATGGTAATTATATTTATTTTTAAGTGAATAAATTATTTTTTTCAGGGACCACCCTTAATCTATTATGTAGCCCAATTATTAAAAGACTAGGTGGTATTGTCATGTATATATTAGACTAAAAAAATAGCATGTACATCAAAAATCCATCACATAATAATGCTTGAGAAGTTACAAATCAAATATTTGCATATACTAGAAGATATAATTTTAGATAATATTTTTCAAACAAAATCTAAATCATCACAAATATATACCCTTATGAGAACGAACATGTGAAAAATGATATAAAAGGTACAACATTAAAAAAAAATATTGTAAACTTTGTTTTACATATATGAAGCAATTTTCAGTTTTACTTCAAGAAATCTGAAAGGGTTATATGTACTAGAACCAACAAGAAAATAATCTCTCTTTTGAGTTTTTACTAGGAGAATACTCGCGCTACGCGGCGAGCATGTAAATTATGTTTTTCATTATAATACAATTATATATTTGTATGATAATATTAATAATATCATTTAAAATAAAGATATTTGAATTCATTTATCTACGATTATTCATATGTTATACAATTATTCTACATTATGATAACAAAAAAATCTCATTTTTTAATCAAATAAGAATACTTATATTAGTGTCATTATATAATAATATATAAGAATAAAATATAATAAATTTTACGAAAAACGTAACAACAAATATTATATCATTGTTCACAATATTTCATACAATATCAAATATTAAAATAATGAATCATACAACACATGTAGTAACACATTATTAATTATATAGTGCTAATATTTTTATTGATTCAAAATGCAATGAAAAATATAAAATAATATAAAACTTAATAGTGGAAATAGTTTAATAAATAATATCAAAATTTAATTTAAAATCAACATAAGTACAAATTATTTTATATCATATGATTTTTTTTTTTTTTACATTTTGTAAAATAACAATACAATTTGATAGGTGTTCATAAGTTTAAGTCTTTAATAAGTTACTTAGATGGATAAATTATTTTTTAATTCTATTATTTTTCGAAAAAGTTTTGTTTGCTTAAAAAAAATATAATATACTTAGTATTATATGAGATTCTTATCGTTATAATTTTAAAAAATTAATATCAATACTTAAAAATTCTATTATGCAAATAAAATTCTTCAAAATCTATTATGTAAATATGTATTTTTTTGCATGGTATATTTTCTTACATAATATATTTACAAATTGAAATTATGAAAAACGGTATGTACGAACTATGCTGATATGGATGTCAAAATAAAGAGAAAATTATTATGAATATATTTGAGGGATTTATAAAATTAAATTTCCAAAATAATACTAATATATGTTGTATGTTCTATAATTTTACATATTAAATTATTAGTATTTCATATATAATTTTTTTATATTCCATTGCAATATTCACATTTGATCATGTAATCTTATGTGAAATGCTAAACAATTAATTAGACTTGGTCTAATATGATTCTAACCAATAATAATAGACCATGTCATTAATGTAGGATGATGTGGCTTTCTAAGAATGCTTAAAACATAGTGTAAAATAATAACACATAAATGACTACACAAAATATGATCTTCAAAAAATCTAACAAAAAATTAATGATTGAGATTAAACCACATCACTACATCTAATGGTTCAAATCAATACTTAAAAATAATTATACAAAATGCATGTGTTAAATGATCAAATATAATATTAATGCATATGATGAAGCCACATCACACAATCTAATGGTTAATAATCATGATAAGCATGATGATGTGACTTCATGAGGGGGCTTAAAGATAGTTGCAAAATAAGGGGGTGAGTAAATTATTTTAAAACAACAATTACTGCCTGCATTGAATTGTCCCCCGTATTTTAGTGTTTAATGCACTTCAGCTAGTGTGTAGTGGATAGGGGTGTCGACGGTTCGGATACGGTTCGGATAGTGGTCGTACCAGATCCATATCCATATTTTTTTTCGGATATAGATCCGGATACGGTACTATCCGGATTAGGATACGGTTCGGATATTAAACGGATACGGTTCGGATATTGTCGGATACGACGCGGATACGGATACTACGATATAATAATATAATAATATTTTTACGGATACTATGATATAATAATATAATAATGTTTTTAGAATTCACACACACACACACACACACACACACACACACACACACATATATATATATATAAGTGATTATTGATTATTATGTATTATTGTGAATCAAATATAGTTATTGTCTATTATGTATTACTATAATTTTGATCATGATTACAACAAAACGGATATCCGTTGACAAATTTTATTCGGATCCGGATAGTATCCGGATCCATCAAAAATTTAGCTTCTAGATCCGAATTCATACCCGTAAAAACGGATACGGTTCCGGATCCGGATATTTTTCGGTTACGATTCGGATCGGTTCGGACAATATCCGCATCATTGACATCCCTAGTAGTGGGGTTCCTAAGTTTATATAGCAGTGTAATTGCTATACTGTTAATAATCTATCTACATGCCCGGGTCCAGGAACAAACAGGCCCACGAGTCATGGGCTGGAGGCCGAAATTTGTGGGGGTCCAGTATTATTTAGATTATCTTCGTGTAATGATGCATAGTAAAATGAAAAAAAAAAAAATCTTTTCATTTAAAATTGAATCAACTTTCTAATATTTTAATTTGGTTAATCAAATTTCTTATTTTTTTTTTATTTTGTCAATGAAATTTTGTATCTTTTTAATTTAGTTCAATTGGGTTCTTCCATCTATTAATTAGTGACTGGACGTTAAATTATGAGGTGACAAATTATGACATCACATATTTGACATGACACATTTGATAGCATGACAACTCGTTACATGTCATATTTGATGATGTGGTAACATAAATTATTTTGTTTAAAAAAATGTTTAAATTGTAATGTGATGTATTATAGCGTCGTTATTTAATAAATTATGAGATTGTATTTTAGATATATTTTTCGCTATTTGCTCTATTACGCCATTATTTAATACATTGAAAAAATATACGATTTAATAGATCTTTATTAATATCTCTAAAACTAGATTTATAATTTAACAAGATATTCATATTTAATAAATTCGTTAATAAAATAATTTATGTTTACACGTCACCAAATATGACATGACATAAACTGTCACATCATCAAATATGACATGGCATAAACTGTCATATCATCAAATATTTCATGTCATCGGTTGCCACGTACAACTTACCGGTTCATTCATCAAGTAATGAATGGAAAGATTCAATTGAACCAAATTAAAAAGGTTGCATATTTGATTGATCAAATTAAAATATTAGATACATGAATGAACTTTGAACTTTGTACTTTGAACGAAATGTAAGAGATCCAAAGACGATTTTTTTTCTAGTAAAATTTATTTAAATAGAGCCCACTAAGACTTAGTCTAGCTCGAAATTAAAAAAAAAAAATCCATCCGCACTCAATCAGGAGTAAATATATATCCAACATCCACACACAACATGATAAAAACATAATGTTTTGTTAGTTTGTATTTTCTTAATGTGAAGTAGTGTAATTGGATAAGATTTCGTACGTATCTATGCCAATTAAGTATCACGCTGCCGATACTGCTACGTAGCATTACTTCCATTTAGACTTGCGGTACCAGTCATTTTCTTACCTTACCCTCTCTTCATTCATCGCTAATGAACCCTACTCTCCCGGCCACTACGTCGATCGCCAAAAAACACATACCTGTCTCCACTCGCTGTCTTGTTCCGCCCTTCGTCTATTGGTCCCGTTGGCCTATCCGCCACTCTCCATATCATACACCTAGACACAAAAGGTGATGCCCAATCCTATAGTCATGATCGAGAGCGGTAGACGAAATGCGACGTGTCCCGTTCCTAAATTCTTCCCCTAATCGTCAATTTGCCCTCTCCAATCTCGTTAATTGTTATTGCTAATTCACCAATTCGCTACCCCTAATTTATGTAAAGTATCTCGATGATTTGACTAAGATAGACATTTTCTCATTTGCATCAATTGTTGATTGGAATGTACCAATGTCTGGATTGGTTTGCCGTTTGCTCGTTGGACCGATACAAGTAATTTCAGTATCTCTCTTGTTAGTAATTAATTTGAACATAAGAATAAGATTTAGATTTATTATTTAAAACTATGCATTTTTGTGTATGGTAGAAGTAAAAGAAATGGTGAACTTTTGAATATTTATTGTTTCGTGAGAATTATAAAACTTAGGATCCATTTTAAAGTAAAACTAGGTCTCGGATCATTTAAAATCCGGGTCCGGAACTGTTTATGTAGGTTAAAAAATAATTTCTTTTAATTCAACTTTGTTGCAGTTTTTATGTTTAGTTTTAACTAACACCGTTTAAATTACAATAAAATAATACACAGTACACAAAATTGTTCTTAAATTGGATGGGATAACCTGTTTTATCCCTCTAATCTCGTCCAAACAAGAAACCAAAATGCTTAGATAATTAGAGATAGTTGGGGATAAGGATTAAAAAGTTATCACCAATTGAATTAGTGATAAGATTATAGATGAGTTGTCCCCATATGCTTGTAGTATTTAGTTTGCAAGGTGTTTGTTATTTTGTTTGTTAGAGATTAATGTATATTTATTTATGTTTGTGCAATTGGATATGGATGATATTGACACTGGATAAACTGTTAATCTATGTATTTTTGCCATAATGACTGTGTTTCGTTAACATATTTTGAATATTAATTTCAAAATTATTATTTAATTCATAATTTCAATATTAATTTTTAATTTATTTTAATTTAAGTCATAACAAAATTTAATCATGTTTTGATTCAAATTTCGTTTTTAAGGATAGTGGGTTTTGTGTATGTATACTTCATAATTTTCGTTAAATGGGCGTGTTCCTCTGAATACATATGTGTCTAACCATCGACAAAAACTTTTTTAAATATATTTTTTAAATATTGAAAAACTTTAAATACATTGCTATTAAATATGATTTGTAAATAATTCGTATATTGTGATTTATACGTATGTATGTTACTATGAGTCTATGACATATTATTAACTTGTAATTAATCAACACTTCACATGTCTTGATGTATGAGGATATATTGGTCATTACACAAAAAAACATTTTTTAGATGTAATTCTCGTACCAAACATCAATATGAATAAATCGGAATAAATACTTATTCCTATCTTAAGTTATACCTACCCTACTCTATCCTTCATCCAAACGGAGCCTAATTCAACGGCGCAAAAGGGAAAAGTAGGTGCTTCTGAATATCCTAATGGAAAAATGTGCTGTGATATGAAACCCCGTTAAAATTGTGGGAGAAGCTTGATGTGTTGTCACCATAATAAAAATATTAGTGGTAATTATAATGAGAATTTTAAACACTAATATGGCTCAAAATTCTTTTGTAGTTCAAAATTATTATGAAATTTTCTATTTGTAAATAACACAAAAAATTATAAAAATCAGAGAACTAAAAATCATTCATATGTATAAATAATTAAAAGACGTTTGAGGAAACTCCAAAACTATATTAAATTTGAAAATAGCTAGAAAAACAACTCGAAAATCCAAATTAAATAGGCAATATTTCCAAAATAATTCTTGATAATTTAAATTAAATATGTTACAAAAAAATCAAGTCATTTTTTTCTGTTACAAATATCTCCTTACTTCAAATAACAAAAAAAAACTCTCTCGTTAATTATTTTTCATTTATTCACCTTAAGATAATTTTAGAAAAAATTACCCAACGAAAACTAAAACTCATTAAAAATATATATATTAGCAACTCAACGTACAAAAAAATTCACATAAAAATCAACATGAAATCCAGATGCTTCGTAAACAAACTTGTCATCTCTAAGAGTCTTCGCTTCCTTCATTTCATAATTCTAAATTATGCATTTTATTTTTCGAATATTGATTTTTGAATCATTGTATGTCATATCTAATGGTCTTCACTTCACAATTTGAAACCAAATTTTTATATTAGATAATACCATTATATTTACTATTGATTTCATAATTTCTTTTATTTTCAATGAAATTATACTTGCTTATTTAGTTCATTTACTATGCTCCTAATTTTTCCTACAAATTTAAAATGGTAATTACATAATTGTCAATAGGGCTAATTATAGGCACGGTAATAATTTACATGCCTATTATTTATCAGAACACAGTCGAATTAAAAAAATTGCAAGTTTTGAAGTAGTTTATAGGACAAAGTAAAATTTCCTTGTTCGTTTATTCGAGATTAAACTACATATCAATTTTCGTAATTTTATGACATTACTTTTTGACAAGATGAGAATATAATTTTAGATAAACTAACAATATTGCAATATATTCAATTTCTTGTAATTTTGTATTTTATTTTGGGTATAATTTAAAGGAAAAGTTACACAAACGTAAGAAACCGAACATTTCGTGTAACTCTTATTTTATTTTATTTTGAAGAAACTAAATATTTTTGCAGAATATTTTCGAAGAAAATACGTACTTTTTTATATAATTCTCGTTAAATTAATAGATTTTTATTATTATGAAGAGAGAAAATGAATACTTTTTTATTAAAATTAATATTCTGGGTAAATATTGTGCTGCCTTCAATTGAGTTCTCTAATCATTTTCCTATTGTTTGTTTTTTCAACTCTCATTCCCTTTGTGCCTCTCCATCTTTTCTGGTCTCGGGATCCTAAGACCCCTCTCTCTCTCTCTCTCTCTCTCTCTCTCCTATTTCTTTATCTCTCTCTAAATCTCAGCTTTTTCATCAAAACAAAGCTGTAAGGAAACAATCGAAGCAAGTACAAAAGAAGAAAGAATTGATTCTCTTATCTTTTGCTTTTGCTTCACTTCTGGATATCTATCTTATCAAAGTGCAATCATTTTTACAGGTAAATACTTCAGATTATCTAATATAAAATTATCCTATTTGCATTGTATCATATTGCGATAAAAGGAATTTACAGGGAGGAAATTGTCAAATCAATCAATCCAATTTTACTTTCTTGGTTGTAATGATATAAACTGAGGTGTAAAGAGGACATTAGATTCGGTGTACATGTGACGAGGAAAAAAAGAGTGTCAAATTTTGTAAAAAGTTAGATTCTACAGCTAAAACACAAAAATATTGACCTTTTTTTAACTGACCACGGTTGGTTTTGGAAATTCTAAACTTGATTTTCGGTTAAAAAAGGGCCAAAGGCAGCCTTTAATATGAACAAATTGAACTTGTAAATTGTTTGCATTTAAACCCTCGGAAATTCTGTTATTATATTTATTGGGTCCCATGGTTTTCTTCATGGATTCTCCCTTCAAGTTCAAGTTACACAATTAGGGGCCTAAGAAAAAAGAAAATTCATAACACTCATCTCTTGTTTTAGCAGGTAAAATAGGAAAGCACAACAAAGAGATAAATGGGAGAAGTATCTACTGATGAGAGGGGGTCGAAAATACTTGACATCCAAGGCAAGTTCTTATTTGTTCTCTTTTTCCTCTCTTTTTTTTCTAGCATGTTTGTTGGTGATTGCAATTTGTCGTTATTAAAGTCTCTTAGTCTTGAAATCGAAGTTTTTATTTCTAACTTTAGAAGAAATTGCAGAGTTGAGATCGAAGCGACGAATTATTGACGAGAAAAGGCGTGAGGCTCTTGACAAATTACTAGATATCAAGGGTATTAACAAAATTTGTTATTCGTCTTTGCAATTTTTGTATATATTGTATGTTTTGTAATTTCAGGAAGTATTAGGGTGTTTTGCCGAATCAGGCCATCAAATTCGTCAGAAAGTTCGACAAAAAACTCACCAGTTTCAACAGAGTCGGAAAAGATTAACATAAAATCTGTTGGAAGCAAGAAAGAATTCATACATGATCGTGTATTCCCCGAAACATCAACACAAGGTACATTGCATTCATCTGCTTATAATTGTAGGATATGACATCAACGCGCCATTATTTTTGTTGTTACATATTTCTACTATATATTTCTAGAAAATAATATGTGCGTACCTTATGCATCTATATTCATTAGTGACTCTAATATTTCTTTTATGTCTATTTTATTTTGTGAAATCTTAATTTTAACAGAGGACGTGTACAAGGAGATCGAACCGATAATAAAATCCGCTTTCGATGGACATAATGTATGTGTTCTTGCATATGGTCAAACTGGCACGGGAAAAACTTATACTATGGTACTTTGAATTTCTTATCTTTTTAAACATAAGAATGCCTTCAGATTGAAATTGAAAAAATACGCTTAAAGCATTGATTGATTTTAAGTAACAAATTTGAAATTATATATCCTCCCTTTAGGAAGGAGTGAGAGGCAATGTAGGGATTGTGCCTCGCTCCATAGAAGAGCTATTTCGCAAAATTTTCCAAGGAAAGTCTGAAAATTCTGAAAATTATTCTTTGACGATGAGCATGTTAGAAGTCTACATGGGAAATATAAGGGACTTATTAGCCCCAAAACAACATTCCTCACGGCCAATCGACCATGCGCGTAAAAGGCAAGTATTTAAACACCTAAAATATTATATACTGTTTTTGGTTAAAAATATATAATTTTCTTAATCATTTTTTTGTATGTTCCGGTAGTAGCAATATAAACATAATGACGACGAGGAATGGATCTATAGAAATGGAGGGGCTTAGTGATGTTCAAATATCAGATTATAAGCAAGCCATTAGTTTTTACAACAAGGGAAGGAGGACTCGGTCGACCTCTTGGACTAACATCAACGAAAACTCAAGTAGATCGCATTGGTGGGTCCTTTTTTCACGGACAAATTGCAATAAACCCCATAATTATCAAGAAATTGTAGAAAATGCACCAATTGTACTTGTTAAATTGGTAACGTTGTTTTATTTGTTCTAGTGTTTTACGTGCAGTTTGACCAGGATTATAATAAGAGACGGCACCAACGGAAAAATTGTTAGTAAAATATGGTTAGTAGATTTGGGAGGGAACGAAAGATTGCTCAAAACGGGTGCAATGGGTCAAACTTTGGACGAAGGAAAATCTATTAATCTCTCTTTATCTGCATTCGGTGATGTCATCGCTGCCCTAAAACAAAGGAGACATCATGTTCCTTTTAGGTAACTTATTTTTACCCTATATTTAACCTCAATTTTGCAATCGAATGCTCAAAACGGGTGCTTAATTTGGTAAAACTTGAGTTTCTTTGTGATTGATTATGTTTACTGTTTTGTGTTGTTATCGTGTTTACTGTTTTGTCTTTCATTTTGATGTGTTTCAGAAACAGCAAGCTCACTCAGGTTCTCAGTGATTCTCTCGGTGAGTAATTTGAATTAACATTTGAGAATCTCTCAATCATGGAATATTGATACTTTCGGCCAAATGATATGTAGAATTATCTCTAAATTTTGGAAACTATAATAATTGATAGGAGAGGGATCAAGAGTTTTGATGGTTGTGCATATAAGCCCAAGTGCGGATGATCTATTGGAGACGGTTTGTTCTTTGACCTTCGCGAAACGCGTGAGATCTATCGAATCAAACAAAGAACTTTCAGAGGTAATTGATCGACTTTTTCCCGAAGTTCTTCTATCAAAGTGCACTTTTTTTCCTCATTATTTTTGTTTCCTTCCAATTGTTTGATCCCTTTTGTATTTTTGGTAACTTGTAAGATTTATTGTTGATTTTTTTGTGGGTTTTCCTTTGATTTTTTTTTCTTATTATTTATATTTTTTATGAAGGAAACAAAAAGAATAAGGAAAAAACGCATTGACGAGCTAGACCAGCATATCCAAGAGGCCGAAAAGGAGCTTCAGAACCTCAAAATCCAAATAGATAAGGCAGAAACTTCTCTTCAAGAGGAAAACAAGAAAAAAAAATTGCACGAATCTCCAAGAAGTCCACTCATCCTAGACCATGTAGAATTCACAGAGAGCTCCCAAAATACTGAGAAAGTATCAAGAAAATTAGGTCAAGATTCTTCGACTAAAAAGAAGCCTCGCTTCATGGCACCAACAGTTTCTAGCAAGCAGAGACAAAACGTAACTGGAGAAACGGTTCAAATATTGAAAAACTCAAAATTTGTAAATACCAAACATTTGAATTTATCAGGCTCATTGTCGCGGAGCGTTTCTAAGATGACAAGTAATTCGATGGATCGTGAAGCAATAAGGACCTCGAGTTTTAATCCTCGTTCGAGAAATCCATACGGACAACATAGAAGAAGAATGACTACGTGTTGATACAAGAAAAAGAAAAAAATGATGTATAGTGCATTTTTTACTGGAATTTTCCAAATATAGCCCTAAAATGTTATTACCAAAATGGTGTTTGTTTCGAATACATGTAGAAAACCTCGATCCTTTTTTCGAGAAGAGGTTTTCGGCTTTGGATATCATGTTTGGAAACATGAAAATAACAAGAAATTTAGAGCTGTATTTGGAAAGCTTTCAAGGGTTTATTTGAGCGAGTTTGTTTTCAAAAAATTTCCCCTTTTGTTCATTCTTTTCGAGTATTTGGGGGTTGAAATTTCGGCTCTTTATTGTTTTTGATTGAAATTAAGAGCCTTCAGTGACATGCCATGAGTTTTGTTTTGCTTTCTATTACATTCAGTGTTGATTGTTGATTGTTGATTAATTATTGTATACACAAATAGTATGCAAATATCAAATTCACCAATAAAACATTAAAATAAAGAAAACAAAAGAGAAGCAAACAACATTATGGTATATACATACTACAACAACACTAACATCCATTTCTTCTTTTCTTTTTCCTAAATTTTGCACAAAAACACTTGCTCTCTCCACCTCAAAACACGATGCCAAAATTCTCTCTACAAAAGAAATCCCTTTCATCACATAATATAATAAATAATTCGTTCAAACAAACAAACAAACAAACTCATCGATTCAAGTTATCGCGGCCAGTCCAATCACACCGTCATCTTCCGAACTCGGCGCCACATGTTTCGCCGCATTGCGCGTTCTCGCTAGAAAAATAAATTTATATAATTTCCAAATAATTAAAGACGGTATTTGTATAATTATATTTATGACAATAATAAATTACCGGTGACGTTTGTGATGACGTTAGTGGTTTTTAGGGCGACGAGAGCTTTTAATTGGTTACCAGTGGCCAACACGAGGAGACTACGCATGTGTTGTTTTTGTTCTTTTGGGCTCAACGTTTTGCTAAGCGCCTCTTCAAATGCCATTAAATCCTCTTGTTTTATATTTGGCAGCGATAAAATAACCTGAAATCAAAATAATCAAATAATTAAGGGACATTTCTGAAAATTTCCCCAAGATGCAAAAAAAAACGAATGAATGAATACCTGACGAGGTGTGGGGTCTCTATCAGCCAAATAAACGTAAATCTGGCGACAAAGTTCCACAAGGTCAGAACTGACAGTCGTGTTGGATTCTAAGGCTAGTCCTTGAATTATAGCAAAGAAAAGGTCCTTTGTGACGAATTGTCGCAGCTCTGAATTATTCGTCGCGATGGATAGAAGAACGAGGGCCCCACAAAACGGGACGATTCTCGTCACCGCGTCTCCATCGGTCCAGTTCAAAACTTCAATCGCAATTCTCAACGCTGGGATCGCTTGCTCTTTATGCAATAATAGAAATCTGTATGCAAAACCAAATGAGATAATTTTTGTTCTTGGAAGGGTAAATATGTAAATGTGTGTACGTACGCAACGAGGGAGGTGGAAGCAAAGGATTCAAGATCTTTGAGCGTCGATTGATCTCCCCGATTTGTACCCAGTTGTTCCAACATGGGTAGACCCGTGTTTAACGACGAGGAACCAATCGCCGAGAGAAGCGAGATCACTTCGCGAGTTAAATCGCGGAGTAATTTCTCTTCCATCACCTCCACTTTCAACTCCAACCCTACAAAACAATTGTTCAAAATATCACATATACCCCTACAAAATATAGGAAATATCATGTACCTGAAAGGTTGCCAAGGCTGTCAGGAACTTTAGCTCGTCCCTCTCGCATGAGGCCATCCCAAGAGCAAGAAAGTGCCAGCTGGCAGTGGAGGAATAAAGGGTGAAGGAGATTAACGATATAACTCTCCCAAAATTCAACGGGACAATTCTTCACTAGATGAACGAGAACCAAATGGATGAGCTGGCGCAAATGTCTGAACTCCATTTTTTGTATATTCTCCATTAGAGCTGTTGTCAGATCCGAAATTTCTGTTGATCGGTAAAATGGGTCTCCTATTGTTGCCGATAACCCAATCACATTATACCTAAATAAAATAAAATAAATATTTTTTAACTGGAGTTCTCCATTGCAGAATTGAAGTTAAAGAAAGAGGAATCTTACCCACTGTCGCGAGTACCCTTCAACCAATTTCGAATATCATTTTCCTTTGATTCTACTTCATTTGTTTTGACATTATTTTCTCCTAATAGGCTCGATTGTTCCACCGAATTCATAGTTTTCGCCCCTTTCATTTCTTGCGATAGATTCTGCGGCTCGGACCAAAGCGCGTGTATCGCTCTTATCAACTAAAACATTAAAAAAAAATTATTATAAAAGTGGATTCATTTATACAGATGAGAGAAATTACTAATTTACCCTTAGTTGAGGGGGGAGGATCCAAGAAAGATGGGGAGAGATAGGATGCATGGTTTTGGGAACATTAGGCGAGGACGATTTCTTAATTCCGCTTCTTTTAAGGGCCTTTTCGAAAAAAGTCACGTTGTGGTAAATAGACCACATGAACTGCGAATTGGACGGCTCGGTACATAACCGTACCAGTCCAAACTGGTCTGACAGGTACGCGTTTTGCCATTCAAGCGGGGTCCACGCCTTGCTGAGGGGTTCTAGTAACCATGCCAACACTTCTTGTTGTTGTTGAACCCTAAAATAGATTATAAAACGTTTTGAGTATGATTTAGAAGTTTAAAATATCAAATATACCCCTCGATAAACTTTACCCTGCAGAAGAAGCCATGACGAGAAAGGCTTCGCAGAGAAGATTGTGCTCTCCTCTTTGTAACTTCCCTTCTCCTTGTAGATACCCCATTGTATCAGCAATACTCTATAATAGTAATAATTATTATTATTATTATTATTTTTTTTTATTTCTTTTCATTATTAACTAACAAATAATTAATAACACAATAACCTTCATATGAGGAAGAAGGCTTTTATCTGCAGCTTTAGAGATACGAATAAAAGAAGTACATATTTGTAATCTTGCATGTCGTGGTCCATTGACAGAAGTATCCTATTTATCAAAAAAAAAATTAATTAATTTAAATTAAAAAAAAGAATATTATTTTTTTCAAACTTACAATAAGAGTGAAGGGAATTGAAGTGAGCAATTCGAAAAGCTTGTTGACAACACTGGCTACAGAATCGGGGAAATGTTTCAAGTACGAACCGAACGAATCCAAATAGTGCCCTAAAATTACCGCCAGAGCCGGTTCGGTCCATTTAATGCCAAGCAATTGTTGAAGAATTCCTGTTTTTATTTATTTTATAACGAGTTAAAAATGTGTGAGAGTTTTGGTGTATGTGCACCGTGTTTATTTACAAATTTACCTTCGAAAATCGTGCGGAGTTGAAACTTTGTTTCTTCGTTGGAATTTATTATTGATTCTGTAGAAGCGTCGAAAATTCCACTGATGACGGTTTCGAGACCGAGTTGTGTTCCCTCCATTACTGCTATCTCCTTTATTAATTTCAAATTAATTATTTTAGTGTTATAATTACTTAATTCAATTGAGAATAATGGTGTGAACGTACTGGAGAGGATATGGGTACGTGAGTGGACGAGTTCTCTAAAATTGTGGCAATTCTCTGTGCGACTCTTTGCGCAGCTATTAGTGGCTTTCGAGAAGAGATGAGTTTAATGATATCCAACTACACGTTAATAAAAAGGTTTGTGTTAATGAACCACAGTTTAATAATAATTTCGTTTACAGGCGAAAGGAAGGGGATTTACCACTCTGGAGCGGTATTGACTGAAGTCGCCTTTTCCATCGAGTTCTTCGTTCCACAGCTCCAAATTATCTCCAGAAAGAGCGCTTTTCTTGAGCAGTCTTTCGAGCGTTACGTCTAGAATGATCGTGCAGATTTCGTCTGTGATGAATGCGGATACCCCTTTCTTCTCCTTTTCTTTTTCCACTGGAGACGTCCAGTTGTTGGAAGAGGAGGAAGAAGTGCCTTCTCCCGAGGTTTGTGCAATGGATTTTGCTTTTGATGGCTCCCTTAACATTGCCTTGAACAAAATAGTACAATAAATGGACTTTAATATATTTTCAGGATTAAAATAAAATGGGTTATCGAGAAAAAGAAGTTCATTTACCAGCCAAAAGAGCAAAGATTGAAAATGCAGGGAGGTTCTGTAATGTTGGTGATACTCCAGCATCTAATTCAACAATCAACAAAATATGAAAATAATTTAGTGTTTTGAAAGGGTATATCTGATATTTTCATGTTTTGCAGGGGCAAAAATGAAAAAATTACCTGTTGGAGGAACTGAGAAGTCATGATTGGATCACCAATTACACATTGCATATTCGAAGAGCCCAGAGAGACCATACTTTCACAAATACACTCTGCGAACTCATACTCAGATTCATCAATCGAATTTGGATTTGATCTCGATTTGTTCAAGAAATCTCTCGAAACACTCATGAGTATTTGAAAAATAGCATTCATGGCCGAATCGAACTCCAGTGACGTGGCGTCCACTGGCCTTTTCCTGAAATTATGTTAAAGTGGATTAAAATAGGAAAAAAATATTAAAATAGTGTAATTATTTAATAAGAATAAAAAGTACCTTTGGCATATGAATTTGAAGAACTCGCATGCATGGAGACGAAATTCATTATATGGTAGTAACGATGAGCAGCTATAAAATACATAATGTAAAAAGAAAAAATAATATCATTATATAAATATGAGAAAATATAGAGTTATGAATGTACAAATTACCCATGAATGAGGCCGTATTTGGCGAGATCTGGAACAGGGGCCCACTCAGCGTATGCATTTACAGCATTTAATGCTGCTGTAACTGTGGCTGCGTGTTGTTTTGCCGAATCCATTTTATTATTTGCATGTTCTGTTAATGCCGATATAAAATGCCTCTCCAATAACTATAATAACCAAAACAAAATAAATTAAAATTAAAATTCTCTTTATTACACATGCGCAAAAAGTTTTTTAAAGAAAATAATCAAAAGCTCACAGAGTATAAGAGAGGCAAAATCTCTGACAAAGATTCTGTTAGACCTCGCAAAAGCTCCCTTCTTCGATCCCCTGTCAAACAAAATAAAAAAATCAATCGTGAAATATTGTGTAGAAAAACAAAAAATATAAACTCGTTAAATTGGATATAAAATATAAAAACGAAAAAATATATACCTTCTAAATCCTCATTGTGAACGGTTATATCCTCTGGAAGAAATCTCAATATCATAGCGACTAACTCAGCCTTGAACAAACACAAATTAGAATTTCAGAAAAGGAAATAGATTTATTTCGAATAAACCCTCATTTTATGCAATTAAACATCAATTTAACCAATTTAGTCTCAATTTGAAAAGAAATTACCTCAGTGGGGCCAGTGTTGGATAAAGAAACAATAGAAGGACCTAGCTCTTTCCAAAGACCTATTCCTTCTCTCCTAATTACCTTAAATATCAAAAAAGAAAAAAAAAATAGATTTAACGAACAAAATAAGGGGTTTCAATAAATATAAAATCTATAGGGAGGTTTTGGAGAATTTCCACCTCTGCAACTAAAGCAGCGGTTTGACTTTTCAAAGCCCATTCCTCAGTGGGGCCCACCACTTCATTTACTAAATTGAAAGTACAATTCGCTAGCTCTCTTCTTTCTTCAATGCTTAATTCTTCCCATCTAAACCTCACCAAATGCTTCATATAAAAACAATCATTAATAATTAGGGTTTCTCTTAGAAAATACTAAACCCAAAACCCTAATCGGTATTGCTTAATAATTAGAAATTGTGTTAAAACCTGAAGCATTTTGAAACCGTGAAGTCGAATTTCAGATGTGCAGTTTTTTCGAACCAAAAGGAGAGATGTGCCAGCTAGAGCTCTTATGTCCCCGTTTTTCACCTATTTTTATGTTATTTAAGCAATAAGGTATCAAAAAGATGGAAATTACAAATTACCATGCAATAGACCAATTTAAATACAAAAGGTGGAAATTATCATGTATGATTATATTTCTCTTTTGCTTTTAATTAAATGTAAACCTACCTATATACAGTTAGTTATCTATCATTGTCCGAATAATACACTTTTTCATTACTAAACTACTAATTACGAACAAATTCATTTGTCGATTCATAATGTAAGGTTAACTTGCTGACCAAGACATGAGAACGAACAAATTAATAAAGTATAATGATACAAGCTCATTATATTAATTAATGACATGCAGATGGATTTTTACTGGTTAGGAATAACATTTCAAAACTTTGGCGAATAAACTAGCTAATTCGTAACTCAATCTAAATTCAATGAAATCACAATCTTATTTACAAGTACCAGAAAGAGGTATATTAAAAAATGTATCATAAAGAGGGAAAACAGAACCAGTAACAGATAAAAAAGAGAAGCTTAGGAATTCTACACAAGCAACTCACGATGTGACGATCGCAAAAGCTAGATATCAGTGAGTAATTAAAACTTACAGATTCCAAGTAAGAAACAGCAGCCCGTCTAGCATCGGGCGCAGAGCTCCAATCAAGTGCCGCGGCAATAGCCGCCGCCACATTCGCCGCCGTCGCCGCGCTGTTGCCGTCCTCCATCGATCGACTAACTTTGTTAGGGTTACGGCAGAGTCAGTGCCAGATGTTTAGCATAGATTCACAGTAGATAGATACAGTGCAGAAAGTAGAAAGAGAAGAGAGCATGTGTTTCTTCTTTTGTAAGTTTTTATGTATAGAAGGGGGTTTAAATGGGGGGACAAAAAGATAAATAATATTTGTGTTGGGATATTAGGAAGAGTTTATCCGGAAGAAGAAGAGTGAGGGGCAAGGACAAAGGGGGAGAGTAGGGGGCAAGGAAAAAGGACAGGACGGCTGGGATAAATGGTCGGAAGGGCGGTGGTGATGCTTTTCTCACTTTATTTTATTCATTCATTTTGTACACTTTTTTATGTTATATTAGGAATTTTCCATTTATTTGTGAATCGAGCTTTTTATCAATTTAGTTTTAATATAGTTTAGATTCGCTTATAATTGAATAGTAAACAAGTACGAATTTTTTATTACATGATACAGATGGAATAGTACGAAAGACACTATTTATTTATTTATTTTATTTCATTTTTTTTTTTTTTTTGTATAATCCTATTTTAGATTGCAAAAGACAGCTCCAATGGAATGGAATAGTTAAACTTAACATTGATTCAAACACACTGGCATGAAAAAGACATTTCTTGCAAGAACTAAATTGGGGGCCACGTGTAATATAAAAAAACATTTTCAATGAAACAACTAAAATTCCTTCCTAAATATATGAGAAAACAACATAGTTATTATTGCTTTAAAAAATAAACAAATGTATCATATCAAAACAATCTTGTAAACACTTCCATGATTATTTCTTACGTTTCGTGAGCTTTTCTGCCAGCCTCCCTCTCACCGTGCTTGTATCGCGACGCCTCCGTTTCCAAGATCCCGGTTTTGATTTCCGACTTTGTGTTGAGTCCCGATTCCTTTTCCCATTTCTTCTGAAGTCCAGAAGTCTTTGTTTTCGAATCTCCGGGTCGGCCCAGCCACGGCCCCATTCGGCAAATGTGGAATTGGGTCTCTGATATGAAGTCGCACTGCAAATAATCATGTCTGCCTCGGGATACGTGCAAAGATCTTGATTTCGATCTTCGAGAAACTTTAAGCCGGTTTTTGTTAGCTCGGGATTGCATATCGAAACACGCGGCTACATAGTTTTTTTTTGTTGTGTTAATTTTAGATGGAAAATATAACCTATTTGGAAATTTAAATTTTTCAATGTTAATTTAAGTGCATACAAATGAATCTCCTTCTTTGATGTAGTCTCTATTTTGTAAAATTCGTGCGAGGCCTTGCCACCATATTCTATCTGTTGTTGCATAATTTTGGTACTGAAAAATAGACGAAAATCACACTATATTAGTTTCAAATAACAATTAAATATTCTTAAATAAATTAAAGCATGCTAAACAAACGGCAAACCTTTTCTCCAATTCGGCTCACCGTCGCCTTGAAATTTTGACTTTCAGAACGTTCCCCAATGCAAGACTGAAAATAAGATTTATTACAATCATTTTTTTTCCTTTTTTACAAATAAAACCAAATTTTGTCGTATTTGCAACTAACGCCCAACACGTTTCGCAATATGATAATTTAGTATACTTTTACAAATATGAGAAAGTTTCGAGTCTTAAGTTTGCAAATAACCCTTGGAAATAAATGAGAAATTTGACCTTGAGTTCTCCCAAGAAAGCAAGTGCTTCCTCTTTGAAATTTTGCATTTCTGGAGGTCCTTTCTCGCAAATGTCACACCTGCACAAAAAATATTTAACAGGTTCATATAATGCAAGACATTTCATTATTATCCATTAAAATAAAACATAGGAAATAATTAACAAAGAAGGAAAACGTACACGTGGCATCCGTCAGGACCAAATTCCTCCCCAAAATACTTGACGAGAACTCTAGCTCGACATGTGGCAGTGTTCATCCCGTACCTAAACATAGTCAAAAAGAAAGCAAATATTATTGAAATTGATTTAAGTAAAAAATAAAAAAAATAAAAAATAATTACAGATAACAATCAGAGAGCATCTTGTAAGCTTGTCTTGTTTGCGCCTCGCTCCTTTTGTTTGGAAGCAATGTCGGTGGCCTCAATAAATTCGCAAATAAAACTGTATAGAAAATATTTTGTTTATACTTTAGTCGCTTCTTCAAAAAAATAAAATAAAAGGGTATTTATGATATTTCTCATGTTTCGATAAAATGAAAATGGATTTAACTGCAATCAGAAAATTTTCCATCTCTGCCAGCACGACCTGCTTCTTGATAATATGCCTCTAAACTCTGCATTCAGTTAAAATTAATAAAATGTAAAAACCATTATTTATCAAAAAAAGTTTTTAACTTAATAAGCATGTATATATTATATAATATATTAACATACCTGAGGCCAACCATAATGAATGATTCTTCTAACATTTGATTTGTCAATTCCCATTCCAAATGCTATTGTTGCCACCACAACCTATAAAATTTACAAAATTACATAAATGCCGTCGAACATTACACTTTTTTCCGTAACAAAAAAAATTACCTGTAAATTGTTATCATGGAATTCTTGGTGTACGTGTCTCAAATGTGATTTTGGCAACTGCATGGCAAATAAAAAATAAAAAAATGTATCAAATCCTATGACAGAGAACCAATTTTACTGCAATATTTGTTTGGTGAATTAAAAAATAATTTACTAAAACGACCTTAGCATGATATGCTTCGGCTCTGAGACCAGATTGAGAAAGGAATCGAGCCAATTTAATCGTCTCTTTTCTTGTTGGTACATAAATTATTGTAGGCCCTAGTTCTAAATTTTTCGAAGAACTCGAACTACATGCATTTGAAGGGGTTTCGATGAATTCTCCACACGAAACTTCAAAAAACAGAAGAAAAAAAATCAAAGAAATTCAAAGAAAATGTTTAAATTGAGGTTTAGGTATAACAAAAACGAAATAGTTACTGTCAAAATCATCGACATCAAGTTGTAAATCCAACTCATCATCCATATTGTTTTTCAGAGAAGTATTCTCTAAATTATTATTATTATCGCAATTATTTATATTAATATCATTTTCCTCGTGTAAGATTGTATCTTCTTCGTCTGATAATTCATGGGGAAAAGCCGACTCGGAAGAATTATCAGAATCGGAATTTGAACCATCAGTGGCATTTTCGTAATTTTCAACAATTCTTTTACTAAGAATAGTAGATTGTGTATATGTAGATATCATTTCAGAAAAATCTGCACTGTATGAGGAGGCACTAGTCTTGCTATGCTTCACCTGTGGCAAAATAGCAATTTAAAATTTAAAATTCAAAAGAAATATTAGAAAAGATTACGAAAAAGAAGGGCTAATAAGAAAAACTCACTGAAAATCGAAGATTTGGGCGAAAAAATGAAGTTAAAATGGTCTTTGAATCCTTGTATATTTTCAAGGATTTTATGATATCATCTCGTACCGGTATAGTAGCAGTGGCAGTTAATGCCATTATTGGAATATTAAATTCCAAAAAGTTTAATTTCGAGGTGTTGAAGTTATCTCTTATTATGGATAATTTTCTGCAAAAAGCAAAAACAATTGACAATGAGAACAAAAAATTATACATAATGACTAACTTTAGTTATTCATTTAAAAAAAAAAAACTTGAACTCATTTTGAAATTAATTATTGTCAATTAATTATATAATATTTCAAAATGAGCTGAGGAGTTTTTTGATATACAAAGTTAAAATAAATATGATACCTATAATCAGGTCTGAAATCATGACCCCATTTCGAAACGCAATGCGCTTCATCAATAGCAAATAGCGCAATTCCAGGATTTTGAGCAAGTTTTTTAAGTGGCTCCATGAGCCTAAAATAATAAACGTATAAAAATTACAAACACGGCAAAAATTGAACCTTAATAATATAAAGAGACTATTAACATACCTTAGTATAGTTTCAGGGCAAACATAAACGATTTTATACGAACCGTTCATGGCTTTTCTCTCAACTTGACTATCTGGTTGACCCGATCCAAGAAAACAAGCTGGTACACCGTGTCTAGCCAGCTTTAAACACTGATCGTGCATTAAGCTTATTAATGGCGAAATTACTATAACAACCTTTTCGGTCAGTAATGCTGGTACTTGGAAGCACAGAGATTTTCCTGCAAATGAAAAATTGGGATAATACAGGGGCTTTTTTGCAAATTTTGCTGAAATGAGGGGATGGAGAAGAAGAGTACCCGATCCGGTAGCAGCAAGAATAAGGCAATCTTTATTCCTAGACCATGCATCGAGAGCTTCTTTTTGAAAATCTTTTAATAAACCGAATCCAAAATGTTTTCTCAAAATGGTTTCGATTTTGATTTCGCTTGCGCAATTTGCTGATGTCGCTTGAAGGGATTCTCTCTCTATACCACAGGGTTTCTTCATGTTACTATCATTTCCATTTTCACAATGTTGTGATGCCTCTGGTTCTGAGGCATTTCCACGAACACTTGAACTACCAATCAATTTTCTCTTTGTACCACTAAATTGGGAAATACGATCCCTTATGCTTGGTTGCTTCAGACTGGATACTTGTCTAAGTTTACTACTTTTGGTGGTGGTACTAGAAGGGTTTAACAAAAACTCTAGCACATTATCTCTCTGAGTGCCCACAGATTCTATAGCATTTGTTATTTCAGTGAATTCAAACCCCATTTCCAGCAATTCAGCAAGCATTTTATCATTATTCTCCATTTCTCTAACAAATTCTTCTTACAAATTTATCTAACCTAGAAAAAGAAAGGCAAATTGGGGAAATTGAGACGACAAATTCAAATGCAACGAAGAAAAATCTAAAATCATAGAACTAAGCAATGAATCACTCGGTCCAATGATTAGGATAGGAATCAATCACCAGGCCAGCTCCGATGAGAAAGAGAGACGAGTTTTGGCGGGATTTGGTTCGACTATCGACTGGAGATGTCCTTACAGATGCTCGGCCTGGAGATGTCCTGCTTAGATCTCAAAAATATCATGTATATCCCTGCAAACTGGGAAATATCATATAAGCCCCTACAAATGCAAAAATAATTAGGAAAAATATTGTTAGGGATAACCTATTTCTAAAAATAACATTTCTTCGTCTTAAAAATTATCTATATTTTTACATAATTCTTTAAAAAAAAATTAATTATAGTATGTATTTTAAATAATTAATTTTATTAATTTACGAATGAAATACTTCTTAAATCAACACAACAAATAGAATGAATATTAAATGAAATATAGTACGAATGAATATTATTCTTGATTTATATATAATTGTCGCAAAGCACAAACGTTGAATATTTGTTTATTTTACATTAATGATCATTTTTTTTGTAATGTCAATCTAAGAAATATATGTTTTACAATGAACTATATTTTATAACACGTATCATGTTATTTAGGAGTATTTTGAGAATTCTTGTAAAAAATATAAATAAACGTTCTAGACCAAGAAATATTATCTCTAGAAATAAGACTACTCTATTGGTATATCCATGTGAAGTTAATTTATATTAATTCGAAAGCTCAATATATCATATTTATTTCTCTAAAAATGTTAATATCATGTTTACCGTTCTAAATCTTATTTTTCATATTAAATTTATATTAAACTTTTTGTTAAGTTTAACACAAAATTTGTGAAATAACTAATTCACCCTTCACCTGCACATTTCGACACGAGTTTTTGAGTATGTATATTGCTAACTTCATTGACGAATCTCAATCTGAGCTTAATCATGACGATTCTCTAATCCCTCTAGCGAATCATTGCGCATCATAACTCATTTATGATTGTTGACGTGAACAGGGGCGGAACCAGAATTGTATATTAGGGGAGACCGGAATAAAATACAAAAAATTTAGAACAACATAATTAATATTTTAATTATAGACCGTAATTATCATTATTTATGTTTTATAATGTATGTATTTTGTACCGCTAAATTATATATTTTGAACCGCTGCGTGTAGCTAAAAAGAGGTTCGTAAACCCTAAAACAAATCACAATTACAAAAAGATTATGAAAGTTTGACAAACATTAATAAATTTTATCATTTTTAATATTTGGTTCTATTTTAAGAGATTAACCATTTTTTTTTTTGAAGGAGGAGGGGTGACCTCACTCATATATTTAAAACACAAAAGTTCCATTACAAAAATTACAGAAATGGATCCGAATAAGATCCATAAGTCACTAAGTTACAAAGTAAAGAATATTAATGACTCAATTGTTGTTACCAGACGACCTTTGCAGTAATGAGAAATTGACGACCTTTGTAGAAAATATCTAACAATTGGCTAGTCAATTTGTTACGTCCATGATTATGAGGATATATAAACTATTTACGGGGATACTCTTAGATTGAACTATGCGCCAATTTTTCTCCTTCCAAAGATTCCAAATTGGCTAGTCAATTGTAGCTAACCAAATATCTAGCAATAATTTGTATTCACTAGTTGGTTTGGGTCTCGGTGGTACCGTAGAGTGAGACTAACCATTTTTTATCAAGTTTGGATTAATATATAAATAATCTTTCAATTGATATACCAAAATAATTTACTTATTATATATTTATTAGTTGTATGGGAAAATTAGATAAATATTTTTTGCATAATCTTATAATTAAGGACATATTTGCATATTGGCATTATACCTTGCATTGATTGACATATCCAGTTCTTTCTATTTATTTTTGTATTTAACGAATTAGATTCTTTGATATTTTACATTATTTCACATAATTAGCTTTTGAATTATTGATGTACATTATGGAGAGCCAAATCAATTCTCGCAACACAAAAATACACCCAAAAATTCCATTTCATGGGGGGAGCCAAGGCTCCCCTTGGTCCCCCCTTGTCTCCGCCCCTGGACGTGAACATCTCAACGAGATACGTAATTTCTACATCAGAATCAGAGAAACAGGTGAAATTCGAAATAGAGGAAGGATTCGTTCTTTTCATCTCAGTTTGTTTGTTGAATTTGATCGATTATACAGTTTGTGGTTGAATTTGCTCTCTCATTTGGTTTAATTGAAGATAAATTAAAGTGAACTATGATTATTTATAATTGAACTTGTGTAAGTTACTCGTATGTTATGTTGAATCGGGGTTATTCTAGATTTTGTTAAAAATTATCCATACAATTAAGAAGGTCAATATGTAAATGTTCATCATGTTTCGCTTCAATCTTTTTTCTTTTAACTTGAACATCATGTCCATGATTATTGTATATATAATATATATATAGAGAAATGCTAAATAAAATCCACAATTTGAATCCACAATTCGAATCCAAGGACCTAAAAATTAATATATGTACAGGCGGAGGGGCTCTTTTATAAGTTTCAACACACGGAGGGGCCCTTTTATAAGTTTCAACACACGGAGGGGCTATTTTATAAGTTTCAACACACGGAGGGATCTTTTTGTAAATAACCTATTAAATCCACTCACTCCTCCACCCTCACGAATCACAATTCTTCTCTCCTGGGAACCCTCATTCTCTCTTGCGTTGTCTCTTTTCATGGCATCAGACGATACTCTCGCTCTTCTGGCATCTTCTCCGGCGTCGAGTCCAAGGCGAAACCCTAGGCCACCCTCTCCTCCTACGAAAGGCTCAGGAAGACTCAGGAATAAGGTTCAGGAAGAGACTTATCAATGTTTTCGTGGTTCGCTTTTCTGCGGCTCACGGCTACGCTTCTGCTCTAATCTTCTCGTATTTTCAATCTCCGGTGATGGAATCCAAGGCTGATCAACGCGATTTGGTGATCAAGGTATTTTTTTTTCAATTTTAGTTTTAATTTGGGTTTTAGTTGCTGATTCATGTGGATTTCATATGTATTTCGAAGTCGTGCATTGATTTTTTTGCATGCAAGTATAAGGATCGGTTCTTACTGAGCCGTTCTTCTGCATGACTTGTGCCCTGAAGATGGGTTGCAATTCAAAATATTGCGGAACAGTTGTTAGCTAGTCCCAAGCGAGGTACCAGTTTCGGACCAAGTTCCTGACTCTTTAATAAGTGAAACCTCCATGGATCCCTCCACCACGGCGATAGACGTTTTTGGAAGAGTAAATACATATGATATTTTGAATTTCTAGAAGGGTAAATAAGTAAAACCCCGTTTCTTTAATTTGTGAAAAATAGGAAAAGTTACAACAAGCAGTGGTATGGCCAAGAGAGTGCGCAGAAGGATTCAAGAGATTAGGGATAAGTCCAACACGAGGAGTGTTATTGCACGGTCCACCTGATTGTTCCAAAACTACCCTCGCCAAAGCCGCAGCTCATGCTTCTCAAGCCTCTTTCTTCTCCTTAAGGTACGGTACAAAAACTCTTTTTACGAATTTACAAAAACGCCCCTCATATTTTTCCTAATTTTGTAGCGGCGCAGAGTTGTATTCGAAGTATGTGGGAGAAGGTAAAGAGTTGTTGAGAAATACATTCCAGAAGGCTTGTCTCACTTATCCTAGCATTCTCTTTTTCTACGAGATCGATGCCATTGCTCCTGAACGGTACCATTTAATTTTTCGTTTATTATTTCGATTTATAATGTTTTGGTAATAGATTTAATTTTTTTATATTTTTTTTATTTCGTAGAGGCGGTTCTGGAAGCAGTGATTCTACTGTTGGAGAGAGACTTCTTACGACTTTGTTAACTGAAATGGATGGTTTAGAAACCGCTACGGTACGTTTTTTTTATTATTATTGTTATTTCTTCGAATTAATGTTCAATAAATTTAATTGTTTGTTTAATTTGGTATAATTGGTGGATTATAGGGCATTTTAGTATTGGCCGCAACAAATCGTCTCCGTGCCATTGATGCTGCTATTCTCAGATCAGGAGGCTTTGACATGGTAATTTTCCATTTCAAACCTGCAAAATTTTAGAACTAAAGAGGAGGGAGGGGTATAGATGATATTTTTCACTTTTACTAAATTCATGAAATTTTTTCAGGTACTATACGTGCCGCCTCCAGATGTAGTAGGAAGACACGAGATATTAAAAATATTTTTTTAATCCTGATACTCGCAGTTTGCCGTTTAAATTCTCTAAACCAATTCAAGCTGAAATTTCCAATGGACTCGCTGATCGCGCTGCTCTTTCTCGATTTTTTATTTTGTAAGGTTTTTCAAATGTTTTATTTTTTAGTTTATGGTATTGGCAAATTATTAATTTAATTGTATTGATATGCAACTAGGTTTAATAGTATATTGTTCTAATTACAGCCTTGAATCGAGAAAGAATTAATTTTCTGATGTTGTTTTAATTGCAACTAGATTTAATAGTATTGGCAGTATATAGTCCTAATAGTAGATTGTTCTAAGATGAGTGAAATTATCAGGTTTAAGTTGTAATGTTGTCTCGATGTATGCTGTATGATAATTTGGAAAAAAAAAATGAAATATTATATGAACATGACACTAATTTAACAGAATATATGATTAAATTTAACAGAACATATGATTAAATTTAACAGAATATATGATTAAATTTATCAGAACATATGATTAAATTTAACATAATATATGATTAAATTTAACAGAATATATGATTAAATTTATTAGAACATATGACTAAATTTAACAGAACATATGACTAAATTTAACAGAACATATGATTAAATTTATCAGAACATATGACTAAATTTAACAGAACATATGATTAAATTTAACAGAATATATGATTAAATTTATCAGAACATATGATTAAATTTAACAGAATATATGATTAAATTTAACAGAATATATGATTAAATTTATCAGAACATATGATTAAATTTAACAGAATATATGATTAAATTTAACAGAATATATGATTAAATTTATCAGAACATATGACTAAATTTAACAGAACATATGATTAAATTTAACAGAATATATGATTAAATTTAACAGAATATATGATTGAATTTACTAAAATATAGTTAATTATCCGATGAACACGATCATTAATTTTCATATAATCAGCAAAATATATTATTGAATTTAGCAAAATATACGATTAAATTTAACAGAATATACGATTGAATTTACTAAAATATAGTTAATTATCCTATGAATACGATCATTAATTTCATATAATTCACAAAATATATGATTGAATTTAGCAAAATATACGATTAAATTTCACAGAATATACGATTGAATTTACTAAAATATAGTTAATTATCCGATGAATACGATCATTAATTTCATATAATTCAGCAAAATATATTATTGAATTTAGCAAAATATATGATTAAATTTAACTGAATATATGATTAAATTTAACAGAATATATGATTAAATTTAGCAGAATATACGATTAAATTTAACAGAATATACGATTGAATTTACTAAAATATAGTTAATTATCCGATAAAGACGATCATTAATTTAATATAATCAACAAAATATATTATCGAAATTAGCAAACTATATGATTAAATTTAACAGAATATACGATTGAATGTACTAAAATATAGTTAATTATCCGATGAACACGATCATTAATTTCAAATAATCCATGATGCGAGAATATTGCGTACCACCGTCAAGGATTAAGGATCCTTTATTTTTTGCTCTTGCAAAAGGATATTGATTGTTATATTAGGTGTTTATTTAGTGTACCGAACTTTTTATTTTCTGAAATAAATGGGATATTTTATATTTTATTTGTACTAATGTAACAGTGTGCCAAACTTTCAAATTAATATTTCTATTTTCTTCTTTGGAATATCAATGTACTAAGAACATGGTTGCGAGAAATAACAGCAATTCGAGAACCCATTTTGCTCAATACCTCTATTAAAACATGTTCATTCAATTTCTAAATGTACAAAAATGTCGTATAAATTATCCACCTTTTCCTTAGTGGAGATGGAAGCAACATATAATCAAATCCATTCATTCATTCCCTCAATCAAATAGATCCGAACCCTCCGTTCAAGAAAACGCTAAAAAATATCAACCATCTCCTCCCAAATTAGCAACAAATTCAAACCCAAATCAAACTTATTATCTACCTACTATCAGCATGTTCCATTCTCTTCGATTCTCAATCCAAACCTATTAACACCTCCATTCCCATTCACCTCCTCCTTGGCGGGTCCGTTTTGCAGCAACTCGACCCGTTTAAGCCGCCACATCGATATGGGCTGATGTATGCCCAGTCGAGACGAGGACAGGAGTACCAAATCAGTTCCAAATCATTCTCGCATGGATTCTCCTCTTCTACTCCAACCTGTTAATTACGCAAAAAACAATTAAGAAAGCATTTAAATCGCTGAATTGGTTTACTTCCAATGCATTTGCTGAAATTTGCTAAAGTATGCTGAAAATAGCCCTAATTTGCTGAAAATAACCCTAATTTGCTGAAATTTGCTGAAAATTTGCTGAAATTTGCTAAAATATACTCAAAATAACCCTAATTTGCTGAAAATAACCCTAATTTGCTGAAATTTGCTGAAAATTTGCTGAAATATACTCAAAATAACCCTAATTTGCTGAAATTCCACTAAAATAACCCTAATTTCAGCAAATTTGGGTAAATTCAACTAAAATCGAGAGAGAGAGAGAGAGAGAGAGAGAGAGAGAGAGAGAGATCCGACCTTAGTAATGGAGGAGACGCGGCAGCGGCGGTCATCGAGTCTTCATGAGGAAGGAGGAGGCGCGGCAGCGGCGCAGCAGCGGCGGTCATCGACTCTTCAAGAGGAAGGAGGAGGCGCGGCAGCGGCGGTCTTCATCGTGGGCGAGAAGAGGTGAATAGAGTAATGGAGGCGGCGAAAATAGCTCAGAAGTATATATATATATATATTTGGATTCTCCTTAGCACCCCTGCATATATATATATATATATATATATATATATATATATATATATATATATATATATATATTTTTTTTTTTTTTTTTTAATTTGTTTTTAATATATAAAAAAAACTACGTCGTTTTCTTAAAAAAATATTCATCATATTTCTCCAATATCTTTTTTACGATCATATTTTAAGCATTCCGGATTTACCAAAAAAAAAACTTATTCAATAAATATAATGTAAACTCTATATTAATTCTCAAATAGGACAGAAAATATAGATTTTGATATTTTCATCAATTTTTACCAATATCTCAAATAAAAGAAGACCAAGATTATTTATTCAATATAAAGTATGTATGTTTTATGTCAAGTTCCTGACCGATGGCTAATTAAACATGTGATTCTTAAATAAAGAAAAATGTACACATTGTCTCTTCACGACAAACAAATGCATGGATGAAATGGTATTGTCGTGACATGAACGGTACAACCACTGAATTATTATTATTATATTATTATATTATAATACTTAAAAGATAGAATTTTATCATGTTTTAACACATGTAAATAATGTATAAGTATTTTGGTCAATAAAAAAAGAATCCCATGAAATGGAGAGTTTCTTGTTTTTTTTTCTAAACGATATCAAATAATAATCATGGTTCATATGGTTGGACGTGAGGGTGTATTTGCAAGAGGTTTGGAGTTTGATCCCGCATTAGATCATACTAGCTTTGTGCCCGCGCAATTGCGCGGGATGTTTTTTATATAATTATTTAAATAGAATTAACACGCATGCGTTTGAACTAAATAAATCTAATCATGATATATTAACAAATATCATGATATCGATAGATGCATAAGGTTCATGAAATTAGTCTATCGCAGATATTATTTTCTAATATAATTTGTATAAATAGCATTTGCTTAGGTGTTTCTAAAATCGATTAATATAATCATGACATATTCGCAAATTTTAATATGTATGTAAAATAGGAAACAAAGACCAAATGTAAAATAAGGAAAAATGATAAAAATTTAAAAAATGACCGAAATGTAAATAAAAAGGACCAAAATGTAAAAAAAAAAGGACCAAATGTAAATTAGAACTAAAAAGGACCAAAATATAGATAAAATGGACCAGAATATAAATAAAAAATATAAAAAATGACAGAAATGTAAATAAGAAAGGACCAAAATGTTAATAAAAAAGATCAAAATGTAAATTAAAACAAAAAAGGACCAAAATGTAAATAAAAAGGACCAAAATATAAATTCAAAAATGTAAAAAAGGACCGAAATGTAAATAAAAAGCACCGAAATGTAAATAAATATGACCAAAATATAAATTAAAACTAAAAAGGACCAAAATATATATAAAAATGAGCAAAATGTAAATTAAAAAATATTTTTGTACACAAAAGCCCTTGATGGCATGGAGGCATTGAATTGCAAGAATTTTCTCTACTTTATACATAAGATAAAAGTAATGCCTAAAACATGAAATAAATTATCAACGGTCATAATCAAAATATTGAAAATGACGAAATTACCCCTCAATGAATGTAGCTGAGTATTGTGGCCATTTTGAAGTAGTCTTCCGGATATAATACTGATCTCCACCTCGTCGCACTCAAAAACCATTCCATTCTGCCCAAAACGCGAAAGAAATTATCAACATTTAGAATCAAAATATTGTAAATGACGAAAATACTCCTCGCCGAATGCAACTGAGTATCGTGGACATTTTTATGTAGTCTTGTGGGTTTAATTTTGCTCTCCATCTCCCTCGCACTCAAAGCCATTCCATTCTGCCTGAACGAACTCGTTTTGGTTGCACCAATCATAACCAAAATCATGGTCTCTAGTCAGGATAAAATTACCATATTACCCTGGTCCTGCAAAGGTCCCGAATTAGTTTCTCTCTTTTCGATTTCCCGAAACATAGCAAAGTCCCAACGTTTTTCCGAATCTGGTGTACTTATGACAAATATTTCAAAAAAACCCTGTCTTTTAAAAAAAATAGAATTATCACATATATCCCTAGTAAATATGAAACTTATATACCCGTATATTTTTTTAAAAAAAAGGACCATAATGTAAATAAAAAAGGACCAAAATGTAAAAAAAAAAAAAATTACAAATAGGGCCCTGGCGACGTGGCTTAATGAGGGGGTAGCAAAGGTGTTTGTCGAATCGGGAACGTAGATATATGCTCGGTGACATATATTGGATATGACCGAAGCCGCGAGACCATGACATGGTTTAGTCATTATAGATGGACTCGCGACGAGTAGGGTATTAGGTTCTTCATACTTGAGGGGACCATTGATTGCGTTACGTGCGTAACACAATGCTTTGATATGATCTTACGCTCACCGTAACAGGGAGTTAAAACGGTCATCATTGGGTATTGTCCGAAACACGGAATTCAATGTGAGTCTCCAAGATAGGAATTGTTTATTCCGAAAGGAAGAGATATCTCTTTGGCCACTCGATGAATTGATTAACGAAAACTGTGGCCACAGTCAATGATATTAACGGTTAATATCGATTGAAATTTGTTAACTCAATTCGGACTCGAGGAATAAGTATAGTTAATCAAAATATAAGGATGACTATAACCATGCCTTTTGATTAACGGATATCGCTAACAAGAGAACTAATGACCGCTATTCGAGATAGGCACAATGATCACAATCATTCTTCGTGTTAACATGGGTATCCATGATGGAGTGACTAGATCCCGCTCATGGGCTTGTAGTGCTTTGGAAACAGCCTACTGCCATCGTTAACCGAACCTACCTGGTCACACAACGAGTCGTACTAAGTCGGGCTTGATTATAAAATTGGCACATAAGATGTGCGTAGCTTGGTATTTGATACGCGAGCTATATTCTCTAAAATCGTGCATATTGGATATGCATAAGTACCTTTTAGGTAGATCTGAAATTGAGTAGGAGACTGAAAGAAATACAGTTTCAGGATCAACCGTAAAAGTGTATACAAGGATAAACGAATGTAATCGTACATTCGTGGTCATATCTTTCAGTAGGAAAATCCAATTTGAATGGTTCAAATTGGGTTAGATAGATAATAAGATTATCTACAACCTTCATATAGAAATATATTTCATATGAACGAAGTATCAGTATCGTTTCTATGAAATACCGAAAGGCTGCAACAGTATGACATACAGTTAGTAAAACGGTCATAACGTTTGCATACGAACTCCAATTGGGCCAGGACAAATTGGGTCGAGTAGATAATACGATTATCTACAACTTTCGTGTTGGGTGATTTTCTGTCAGAGGAATTTACCAATTTCGTATGGACAGAATACTGGACAGATACATGCAACTTTCTGTGTGAAAGAGTGTATATTTGATATACATGTCTTTTGGCCAATCCTAATCCTATATGATATAAATAGGATTTTTCTCTCTCATATGGTGTGGTTCATTCAGTTAATTAATTCAGAATATTCCAGAGAATTGTGAGACAACTTTCTAGAGAGAGAAATGGTGTAAAGAGAGAGAAACCGTGAAAAGGTGTTTTCCGGTATAGAGAATCAATCAATCGAGCAAGTTCGCCGGTGCATCGTCTAGGCAGTTGCATCCGCGACCGACGTCTTACGAGTCAAGGTGGATACAAGTAGAGGAGCAACATCTGGGGCTCTTACGGTTGTGATCGATTCGGAGGAACGAAATATGCCGGAGACGGAAACGAGCGAATCGAGTAACGGGCTGTGGAATCATGCGGGCATGGAACGCACGAAGACAACCCGAGGCGTGTCCAGACGGTGGGAGACGTGCGGTATGGGACGTACGGGCTAGTCACCAACGTGACACCGAAGGAAAAGAAGGATGCGAGCGATCAACCCGTCGTGCGTGATCAATTTCACGCTGGTAATCGTCTATCCTACTTTGCATCGTACCCTCGAAGTCATGGCGTGATCTTGGATTTAGGGAACCGGACCGGGCCTTCATATCCGCTGCGCGGGCCCGGGGATGGGTGAATTCCCTTCATTTTATATATCCAAGTATCGTATAATACACAACAATATGCAAAATATTAAATTATGACTATATTTAAGAAGAGAATTTTCAGCATTATCGTATAATACCTTGTTGTCTTTAAAAGTGACAATATTAAAAATAATAATATAATTATATTTTTAAATAGTTGCTTATCAAAGAAAATAACTTGCGGAAAATCAAAATATAACATGTGTCTGAATAAATTATTCTAAAAAAAATATTTTAAGTTATTATGTTAATATAAATGTTAATGACTGTTATAACTTTATATATTTTTAGATATAAATTTAATTGAAGAAAATATAGTTAACAATGCTGAAAATTAATTAATATTGATATTTAATTGGATTTTTGTATCAACAAATAAACTGCGGGAATAATGTCATCGGTGATGTTGTGGTGAAATTTTGGGGCAAAGTATAATTCCCCTCACATTTTACCAAGTTAACCCTTTTTTTTAAAAGAATTCGCTTTGTTAATCATCAGAGAAATATAGGGGAATGAGGATCGTCGGACTGACTGGAGGGATTGCCTCCGGGAAGAGCACCGTCTCCAGTCTTTTCAAGTCCCGTGGTCTTCCAGTCGTCGATGCCGACCTAGTTGCTCGTGTAATCAATCAATCCTTTTATTCAAACTTATTTACTGACGATCGTGTTTTTTTTACTTCTTCTTATACTGATCTCTTGAGTAGTGGTTAATTGAGACCAAAATTTTGTTATATTGATGCTGAATTGAAGAATAAATTGTGAAGTAATGGTAAGTTGAGCTTGATTTGGCTTAATTTTGACGTTCAGTTGTGTAATTATTCTCATAATATAAAGCAGTTAACCCTTGATTTCCCCAAATAGCGTAATCTTCAGTTGTCATCTATTTTATCCAAATTAAACCTCAAATTATCTTTACTTTTAATTAAATCATCAATCAAAAGCAAGAACTGAAATTAGTTGGAAATTAACATCCAAGTTTATTTCATTTTAACTGCAGAATGTGGTTAAGAAAGGAACTGGAGGCTGGAAGAAGTTAAAGAAAGAATTTGGGGAAGAAATTTTACTAGAAAATGGAGAAATTGATAGGGTCCGTCTCGGCCAAATCGTTTTCTCCGATCCAGAAAAACGCCAAATTCTTAATCAGTACTTACTTTTTATCAACCTTGATTATTTTCATTAACATTGATTTATACCTAATTATTTCGATACCGTTTACGTGCAGTCTTTTGGCTCCGCATATTTCATTCGGTATTTTATGGGAGGTATTCAAACTCTGGTTAAAAGGATCCACGGCCATAATACTAGACATACCTCTATTGTTCGAGACCAAAATGAATCTCTGGACCCGACCCGTTATTGTAGTCTGGGTCGATCCGGGAACCCAACTGCAGCGTTTAATTGCACGGGACGACATTTCAGAGGAACAAGCGAGAAATAGAATAAACTCGCAAATGCCACTCAATTCGAAAAGGGAAAAAGCCGATATCGTTATAGATAATTCGGGTTCGATCGAAGAGACGAAAGAACGTTTCGAGAAGGTGATTGCGGAGATAAATGGGCCTCTAAGCATAAAGGAACGTGTTTTATCTCGAGACGGTATTTTATCTGTGATATTATCGGTAGTGATTGGTGCGGTAATTGTTAAGAAAAGCGTGTCATGATTTTTTGGGATTTGAGATGACAATAAGAATTTGTTCTGTTTCTTTATCATGTTCTTTTTTAATGGCCCTTGACAATTTGTTTGAGAGATTCATTTCTGAGCTATGTTGCACGGATACAGATACGGGTATCGTATCCAGCACGATACGGATACGGTAATACGACAATTTTCATAAAAACATAAGATGCGATACGTTTATTATATATAATATTTTATTAATTTATTAATTAATTAATTACAATTTATATATTATATATTTGGCATAATATATACTAAAATTTTGTTTTTACATAAATAACTTCATATAAAATAAATGTATATTATATTTAATTATGTACTTATATGTATTAATTATTTATTTCGATTTCAAATTTTTATTTTTCAATTATTTTTATATATACGTTAGAAGTATCCGAGAAGTATTTGTTATTATTTTGAAATAAAATATTCGGATACGTCACGTGGAGTATCTGATACGTATCCGACGAGTATCGGTCCGATACGATACATAGTTTCTGAGTAATCCCAATTATTGAAGGGAAATAGTGGGATATTAAGTCCCCTCCACACTTTACAAAAAGAAGAAGAAGAAGTATGATCAACAAACAAGGTGAGTGCACAAATTAAGAGACACAAACACGGAGAGTACATCCGTACAACAATGGAGAAAAAGAGCGACTCAGCGGAGAAAAAAGGTAAGCTACAGAAGATTGACACTGGAGATGGTTGGACCCTGCTACAGAGAAAAGTAAGATCCTCCTATACCCCTTATACCCCTTACAGCCACAGCCACAACCTTCACAATCGCAACAATAAACAAAATTTTGAGAGAAAGAGCTCAACAACAAACCAAAACCTTCACAATCGCAACCTAAAATCGGGATACCACAAAACCCTCCCCAACCAGCAAAGGAACCCGAGATCCTCATACCCGCACTCTGGCAATAACTCCAACAAGCACCAGCAGGGCCAGAACTGGGTCCCCGTCAACCAGCGTAAGAGGCAACTATCCCCCACCCTGCAGGAGACAGAGAGGAACACCCAAAACCGACCTTGCAACCCCCCAGATCCGACCCGCTTCTCATGGGAGGGGAGATGCGGTAAATGTCTCTCCTACGAACACCTCACTATCCACTGCAGAGACACTCGCCACTGCTGTCACTGCCTACGTCCGGGACATGTCTTCAAAAACTGCCCGGTAAAGAAAGACGAGGATGCGAGAAATGCCCTCTTTAACCCGAAGGGAAAACCACTCATCCGCATCGAACCAGCGACAGCTACACCACCCCGATGCTTTCTCCGATCCACTCAACACCACCTACAGGAATTGCGAGACCTCATCAACGCGGTCGTCGTCGATGCTCGATTAGTAAAACTACACACTCTCGACACTGTCAAAACACTGGTACAAAATTCTGTTGCCTGGTCACAAAAATACCAGTTAGTCTACTGGGGCAGAGAGAGATACATTCTCAAACTACCATACGAAATCGACAGAGAATCATACCTAGAAAATCAAACGGGTGAAATGCAGAGAGCGGGGCTAGTCCTCTACCCCTGGTCAAACACGATTGGAGCAAAGCCGATCTCATACAAATTCAAGGTCGAAATTGAGCTAATCGATTTACCTCTGCATGCATGGTGCGAGGAAGAACTAGATGCGATGACAATCACATTTGGTACTATAATCTATCATGGTCCCTTGGTGGCCCTAGAATCGTTGGAGAAGGCCAGCCTAATCCTATCCACTACCGACATGGACATCATACCGCCATACGTCCGAATTCTATCTGACGGTCTGGACAGAGACGTCGAGGTGAAGCAAATTCGGGCAATTGAAGAAAACTCATACTTCTTCAGACCCCCCGATCATACTCCATCGCAGAAATACTTCGACCATTTCGAGAAATCTCTACACCCAAAGCCAATAATCAGAGCAACAATTACCCATCCAAACTCACCACAAGTCTGCAGCCCGGAACCACTCGGACTCTCCCCACCATCAAAACTAGACAAGGGGTCGCATAACACCCTGCGCTCATCAGATGCGAGAGCTCTGGAACAATCGATAATAGAAGATGGTAATGAAATGGACTCCATTTTCAAGCTATGGCAATTGGCACCACCCTCTAAGGAAAAAGATGAACTCGCACCGAGGCTTTTTGGGGCAAGAAACGCAAGAGGCAAGATCCACAAAGGTGAAACTAACAAGATCCCTACTCCATCGCCGGAATTAAACTATCCGTCGGTGTGCGAGAACCAGGTCCATTCGCAGGTGGAACCAATCTTAATGATGACGGTCCCTGACCCACAAATCGTCACACGCGTCGCATCACAAAGCACCAGACTGCTGCAGCCACCAAACCCGTCAAATCGCCATGTCACTGTGACTACAGAGGAGAATAAAGACGATACGGAGGGAGAAAGCGACGGCAAGGAGCGTGCATGCATTAATGAGGGAATGACAGGTAAATACATAACGCTCGAAAAAGAAAAAGGGGTGCTTCGAGGGGAAGAAAAGAAAAAAATGATAATGTCAGGAAAAATTTCTGTTAAGCCCCCTCTAAAATTAAAAGCTCACACTAAGACCCCTTTATTTGCCAAAAACTCCCTCCTGAATATTACTATGGCCTCTATGTTACGTAAAAAAAGGGGAAACAAAAAATCTAACCTTTCAAAAGGCCCAGAAATTGAAGTTCAAAGCCCAAATATAAATAATGCAACAACTAAAATAATAACAAATGGACCCAATACTAAGGAGAAAATGGCAGAAAAATGTACTAGAAAGAGTCAACTTAAATCCCTACAAGGAAAAAAAATGAAGGGGATGAGATCCTAGTTGATGATCTAAATAATCTAAGGGCCTTATGTGGCCTGGATAAAATTGTGCCCGAAATAAGAAATAAAGGCCCCCACGATAATGAAATTATCAAGGGGTTAGCTGATCAAACAGACAACAGTAAAAATGAATCTACTCAAGTTAAAGAATTATTAAACAAATCCAATAAAATTGTTAAATCTAGGAAGCTATTAATTGGAGAATGCTCCATGCAAATAAACAATCCAAATAAAAACTTAAAGGGATCTAATGTCTGCAACTTTCAAACAGATTCAAACAAGGACGAGTGGAAACTAAATTTCGATTTTGAGAAAAATGATAACTACAACCCGAGGGTTGACTATCGAGACGATGACGAGGTCTCAGAGTGATCCGGTTAATGGGAAACTTATTTTGGAGCATTAGCTCATTTAGTATTAAAGAAACTATCTTAATTAATGTTATTTAATTTCATCTCAATATTATGCTGGAATGTGAGAGGGATGGGAAAGAAAAAGAAGAAAAAAGAAATAAAAAACCTAGCTAGAGAAGCTAAGTGTAACATAATTTGTTATCAGGAAACAAAACTAAACGATCCTACCCACTTTGACATGAAAAGAACTTGTCAAGGTAATATAAGAAACGTAAAATTCAAACCATCGAGAGGAACAAAAGGATGTATAATGACGGCATGGTCAAACGACTTCCAACTAAAAACTAGTACCGAAAATGAATATTCCCTCAACACAACACTATCCCTTAAAAATGGTTACCATTTCCTCCTTTCAAATATATATGGGTCAACTGATGAAAATAAAAAACAAGAATTCTTTCGTGAATTAGCAAACATAAACACTCAAAACATCCCATGGATATTAGTGGGAGACTTTAATGCAATAAGAGCAATAAACGAATCTACGGGCAATGGCCACACATACGCAAACATACTGGAATTCAACTATCTAATAAATTCTTTGCAACTTGAAGAAATCCCACTTAAACGGAGAAAATACACATGGTCAAACAAAAGAGAAGACCCCATTTTCTCGAGGCTAGATCGAGCCCTTTTATCCCAACAATTTGTAAACGCTAACCAAATACCGTCACTAATTGACTTGCCACACTCCACTTCCGACCATGTTCCGCTAAAAATAACTATGGATGTGCCGAGGCAAAATACTATCTCCTCATTAATGACCTTTGAAAGAAAGTGGCTAAGTAACACAACTACCTCACAATTATTTGCAGACTTTTGGGATAAGAAAAAACTAAGTAACGATCCAGCAAAGAATTATGTCTACAAGACAACAAAAATATGCTCCGAGTTAAAAAAAGGAGAAAGACAAAGAAACGAGGTCGAGAATAAACTAAAAGAAAACACTCTAGCCGCAATGCAATTACTAGAAAAATTACAAGAAACTAGGAAACTAACAAACAACGAATCGAAAACAAAAATTGAGTTAACAATCAAAGCGAAAGAATTAGCCGACTCGGAGGAAACAAAATGGCAACAAAGATCATCATGCACTTGGTTAAAATTGGGAGACAAGAACTCCGCATATTTTCATGCAATGGCAACCTCGAAAAGAAATAGGAATTTCATTACCAGTATAACCCATGAAAATCAAACATATGATAAGACTAAGGATATAATTGAGGTCTTTTACAAATATTACCAAAATTCCTTAGGGCAAACAAGCCACTCTAACCGGCTGTGGAATCCGACCAAATTATATCCACAAGCACAAATGTTGGACGAATACCAGCAACTCACCCAACCATTCTCGGAGACCGAGATAAAAGGGGTGGTAGAAGATATCCTTAAGGGTAAGTCATCGGGCCCCGATGGATTATCGATCGAGTTCGTACGAAAATTTTGGAATGAAATGAAAAACGATTTGATGCAAATCATTAACGATTTCCACCAAAACAAACTAAATTTAAAAATCCTAAATAAATCCTCTATCACATTGGTACCAAAGAAAACAACGGCATCGAACCCTCAAGATTATAGGCCTATTAGTGTTATATCGATGCCGATTAAAATTATAACAAAGGCCTTAGCGGCAAGACTACAACCAATAATGCCAAACCTAATACACTTCAACCAAACAGCATTTATAAAGAAAAGATCCATAATAGACTCTTATGCGATGGCAAAAGAACTATCAAACTACTACGAAAAGAAAAGAATTCCAATAATAATTCTAAAAATTGATTTTTCAAAAGCGTTTGATAATGTCTCTTGGGACTACCTAAATCGCCTAATGTTAGGAAGGAAATTCCCAAATAATTGGCTTCGATGGATAAAAGAATTATTACAATCTTCTAGCTCATCCATTAAGGCAAACGGAGCAAACTCGGCATTCTTTGAACACAAAAAAGGCCTACGACAAGGCGACCCACTATCACCATTACTTTTCGATATTGCGGTTGACACACTACAACAAATCTTCCGAGTCCTAGAACCAAGAATGCTCAAAATAACAAACTTTGAAACCCCGGTCTTACAATTTGCGGACGATACTCTAATTTATATTGAAGCAAATGCTAATAACCTTAAATGGGCGTCAAAGGCTCTAGAAATATTTAAAGAAATATCGGGACTCTCCATAAATTGGGAAAAAACAACCTACTCAACTATAGCAATTCCGAGTGAAAACGACCAACAAATAACTACGATTTTGAAATGCCCCAAAAAAGATTTACCTATTAAATACTTAGGGATTCCATTATCAAATAAAAAACTAAAAAGAGAAAGTTTCATTCCACTAATTAATAACATACAACAAAGAATAGCTAGTTGGAAAGGAAAATTATTATCCTTCGGTGGGAGAGTAACTTTGATTCTAGCAACGCTAAATGCGATGCCGATTTATGCAATGCAAGCGATAAAATTGCCTATTGGGGTTGCAAAGGAAATCGAAAAAATGATAAGAAACTTCCTATGGAACGGGGAAGCCGAACATAGGGCCGGCAAAAATCTTGTAAATTGGGCGACTACTTGCCTCCCCAAAAAAAATGGGGGCTTGGGCATTCCAACAATCCAACTTAAAAATAAGGCCCTATTACAAAAATTTATTTGGAAACTCGACAACTCCAAAGAAGATGCATGGAGTAAATGCCTCACATCACTATATGGGGTGCAAGCATCAAATGAGTTACTAAATATTCCAACCCGAAAAAGATCAACGTTGATCAAAGATCTAATAGCGGAGTTGCCATGCTATAATACGTCAACCCAACGAAACAACCAAGGGGATCAAATAAGTTGGAGATGGACAAAAGATGGAGCCTTTTCTGTGAAATCGGCATATCAATTCCTAGCAAATCCGGGAATATTGAACGAGTGGCAAAAGATAATATGGGGAACTAGAGCCCCGTCAAGGGTAAGATTCTTCTTATGGGTAGCAATGCACAACAAACTAAACACCGCCGATAACCTCCAAAAAAAAGGATGCCCAAATAACCCTATATGCACCTTATGCGGGGACGAGCTTGAGGATCGAGACCACATCTTCAACAATTGCACCTACACAAAGAACATTTGGGAAATCATAATCTTAAATAACAACCCTCCAGTACAATCAATACCACAAGAACAACCCTTTGAAAGTTGGTCGCAAACAAGAAAAGGACTCACCAAAATTCAAACAAAAAATTGGGACACTCTGTGGGCGTCATTACTATGGAATATCTGGAAAGAAAGAAATGCGAGAATCTTCAGAAAACACGCGAGACAGCCAATATTAATGGCACCCCTGATACATGAAGAAGCGACGACTTGGTCAAGCATAAAGAACTAAAGAAAGGAGTGCAACTAATGTCGCCGGAGCAAGAATTAATTAAGGCTTCAATGTAATGTAATAACTGATGTAAACTTACTACTTTTATATATACAAAACAAGGCAGGCCTTTGGCCTTCCTAATTCAAAAAAAAACAAACAAGGTGAGTGATGTATCAGGTGGATTTTCTTTTGTTGGGTCAGTCATTGATTGTTTTGTCTTCAAAGAAAAGCACACACCATTCATTAGTCATTACCATATTAAATAGAAGGAAATAAATTAAATTAAAACATGTTAGACGACCCACTTTTAAATCTACAAACACCACCAAACCCGAAAGGGTGACTTGCATAATTCTCGGCACAGGGAAGGGGTCAATGATAGCAGGAGATGAGCTACTCTATCAATGCCACCTCTCTAGTGACCCAATGTCAATTTATATACATTAGGAAATTTGTTCGCGCTTAGCTACGAATTTTTAATGTAATTGTTTGTATTAGATAAAATATTGTGTATTCACTTATTAATTGTTATTTGTTATGTTTACAGAAAAAATATCATAAAACCAATATGAAAATTATTAAATGTGTAATTTGATATAATATCATCAAATAAATTAATGAATATCACAACAAATATGAAAATTACTAAATGTGTAAAGCATGATATAAATTAATGAAATCACAAAATAAATATGAAATCATATCATAAAATAAATTAATGAATATCACAAAACAAATATGAAAAAAATATTAAATGCGTAAAGTATGATATAAATTAACGAATATCAAATCACAAAATAAATATGAAATCATAAAATAAATATGAAAACATGATATAAATATTAATATAATCAAGGTAGAACATGATATAAAGATCATAAAATAAATTATTAAATGGTTAAATGGGTAAAACATGATATAAATTAATTGATACATGATATAAATTAATGGATATAATCAAATCATAAAATGTAAAGCATGATATAAATTAATGAATATCAAATCACAAAATAAATATGAAATCATAAAATAAATATGAAAACATGATATAAATATTAATATAATTAAGGTAGAACATGATATAAAGATCATAAAATAAATTATTAAATGGTTAAATGGGTAAAACATGATATAAATTAATGGATACATGATATAACTTAATGGATATAATAAAATCATAAAATAAATATGGAAATTATATAAATATTAATCACAAAAAAAATATTAAATCATAAAATAAATATGAAAACATGATATAAATATTATTATAATTAAGGTAGAACATGATATAAAGATCATAAAATAAATTATTAAATGGTTAAATGGGTAAAACATGATATAAACTAATGGATACATGATATAAATTAATGGATATAATCAAATCATAAAATAAATATGGAAATTATATAAATATTAATATGTGTGATAGAAAGTCAAAGATGATGTGTCTCAATGTGAGAGCTCATAAACATTCACTTTTTAAAAGGAGGACAATTAACTTAAATAGTAGTGATGTACATTCTCTATTATTCTCCCCCAAAAATATTGATGACGTGGATATGATTTGACACCTTAAAAATTAACACATAAATACATGATTTAATTATCTTAATTTATAATTAAATATCTAATTAAAATGTCAAACAATGAATTAAAATGTTAATTTTTAAAGTGTGAAGCCATATCTACGTCAACAACACGACCGGCCTCGAGCCCAGCCAACGGACTGGAACACTATTTGGTTAAGAACATCATTTTAGAATTTAGTATGTATATCATGTTTTAATTTAGACAAAAAAAATATGATGTAGCATAATTTGTAGACAGGTTAATTATGAATTCATAGGTCCTGAGCTCAAGATCTTACTATTTATTTTTTGGTTATTTGTAATTTTAAGGATTTTTATGGTTTATTTGTATTTTAAATATTACTTAACAAAATAATAATCATAATTTCCAAGATAAATTTATAATAATGACTAATGAAAATAATGTTCGACTAGATGATATTTTGAAAAAAAAAAATCTGAAAATAATAACATGTTAAATTATTTTCTTTATTAGTTTCTTACTTTTTATTTTTACGAGGAGATAATTTTTTGATAATTTGAACAATGAGTACAAACTAGCAGAAGTCCTTGAAGACATATCATGGTGACATTAAATATACTAACCGAGATTATCAAATTTTTTACCATAACATCCTTTATGTTATAATTAGTATATTTAATTAAAATGATAACTAGTACATGTTAGTTGTTAACTTAATACTTAATTAATATGTTTTAGTTATCACGTTAATTATATGTTTTAATTATCACGTTAAATTATATGTTTTAATTATCACGTTAATTAAATGTAATTGTTCAATAAATTTTAGTGAATATTTAATTATATGTTTTAATTATCACGTTAATAAAATGTAATTGTTCAATAATGGAGAATTCGGCAGGTACATTTTGGAGTGCAATACAATTTAATATATATTTTTTTAAAAATGCGTGAATAGTAAAGAAGAAAAAAATACTCTCTTCCAAAATGTACCCGCCGAATTCTCCATTATAGAACAAAATTAAAACATATAATTAAATATTTATTCAAATTTATTCAAATTTATGAATTCGAATAAATATTAATTATGTATTAAGTTAACAACCAACATGTTCTAGTTATCTTTTAATTAAATATACTAAACGAGATTATCCAAATTTTACCATAACATCATTTATGTTCTAATTAGTATATTTAATTAAAATGATAACTAGTACATGTTAATTGTTAACTTAATACGTAATTAATATTTATTTGAATTCATAAATTTGAATAAATTTTAGTGAATATTTAATTATATGTTTTAATTATCACGTTAATTAAATGTAATTGTTCAATAATGAAGAATTCGGCTGGTACACTCAATGATGAAAAAACATTAACTATCAATTTTCTTGTACTTAATTAAGTGGGTTAACTTCCCATATATATATACATAATTTTTTATGAAAATTATTAATGATGAGTATAAGTATTATTAAAAAATACAAATCTCAAAACAAATCTAATGATCAAAAAAATTTAAGTATCAAATCAATGATACTTAATTGAGTATCTTAACCACCCTTTTATATATATATATATATATATATATATATATATATATATATATATATATAACCTACGCAGAGTCATAGGTCAATTCCATAGTTAGAGTGAAAGCTTCGGTACGAAAGGTTTGATCCGGATACTGAAATGGATGAGAGGTTGACTATATTGAAAATAGTTAGTCTCCCTCGATGAGGTAGGGCAGGGACTGAAAGAGAATGTATGGACCAACCAGACTTGACTACAGTTCCGTCACTTTCTTCCTCTGTCAAAATCCAGACTTCACTTTCCTACTTTCCGAAATACCATTGTTTGTTTTATTCTAGATTCATTCTTGTCTTATCTCGCTCGAATTCTTCTCCTCTTTATCTACCTGGTCAACGATAATATATATATATACGAATACTAAACTACATGTGCTTTCTGACCAAGCCAGCACATATGCTTTTTGACCACTACATCTACATGTGCTTTCTGGAAGCATTATTTATTTATTTTTTAACATAAGGATTTTATATATACCATCTTAAATTTTTAAAATATTAAATTTATTCTTCCGAAATTACCAATACCATATTTTCTCTTTTAAATGTCAAAACATATCATATATTTTACACCAAAACAAAAAAATAATTAAAGTCATAAGCTAATCAATATTCTTGTGATTGAACCATGATTAGGAACTTAGGGTCGATATTAAACATTCATTTAAAGGTCTGGAGAAATTTAATATTTTGTGAGTTTTGGAGGGTATATTTGATAATCTCTTTTTAAATTATAAAGATGATATGCAATTATAAATCTGAATGCAACACCTCAATTAACAATGTAAGATATATTTAAAAGTCAACCAAATTATAACTGGTCATGAACCCAACCAATATATACAGGTCATTTGAGCACAAGAAAACATACCAGTATACCACCACCCTTCTCTCTCCAATCAATAACAACCATTTCGGGATCGGGATCGGGTGCGCCGCGGACCAGAAAGAAACGACTCGACCGAAGCAAGAGCGCCGCGGCCGGTCCTTTGCAAATGACGGATCAAGGTTTTGATACCCGTCTCCGAACATTGTTCGACATGTATGCATTTGATAATTGTTATTACTCATTCTATGATCCTTGAGTCGATGAAAAAAACATTTAATTGTTGTTTTGATGGCATTTAATTAATTTAGGGTGGATAAGAATGATGATGGGCGGATCAGTAAAGAAGAGGTCAAGGAAGTAAGTGTCTACTAATATGCACTTGCATTTTTATTTTTGAGAAAGAAAAATAAAATAAATGAGAAAAATCATTTTATTTTTAGCTTATAATGTTGAGTGCTTCGGTCAACAAGCTATCGAAAATTCAAGAGCGGGCCGACGAATACAGTGCATTGATAATGGAAGAGTTAGATCCTGAAGAGTTAGGCTACATCGAGGTATTACTATTAACTAATTGAATACTATAATTTTAATTCTTCAATAATTTAGAATTCAAACATTTTAATGAAAATAGATTCAAGATTTGGAGATGCTATTACTCAGCGAATCAAACTACGAAGATAACTGGAAACTAAGTAAACTACTCAGCGAAAAACTGGTCGCATCAAAGGACACGAGTCTATTTGGCCGTTTCTCAAGATGTCTCTCATATTTTATCGAAGATAACTGGAAACGAATGTGGGTAATGACTCTTTGGGTCTGCATTTGTGCCGGTTTATTTGCTTGGAAATTCGTGCAGTACCGAAACAGAGCCGTGTTTCACATAATGGGGTATTGTGTGTGTATTGCGAAAGGAGGAGCCGAGACTTTGAAGTTCAATATGGCTCTTATTTTATTACCGGTTTGTAGAAATACCGTCACGTGGATTTTGTCCAAAACTAAGCTCGGAGCTATCGTGCCATTTAATGACAATATTAACTTCCATAAGGTATGTTTAATTAATTTTGCATATTATCTTTGATAAAATCTCACACTAATAATTTATCTGATTTATAATATTAGGTTATTGCTGCGGGTATAGTCATTGGTGTATTTCTACATGTTGGGTCCCACTTAACATGTGATTTTCCTAGATTACTACACGCCACTAATGAACAATACGAGCCGATGAAGCAATTTTTTGGTGACAAAAAACCGCCTAATTATTGGTGGTTTGTGAAAGGCACAGAAGGCTGGACCGGTATAGTGATGTTGTCCATAATGATATTGGCGTTTATTCTGGCTCAACCTTGGCTCCGCCGGAACAGGTTAAAGAAGACGAATCCATTGAAGAAATTGACCGGTTTTAATGTGTTTTGGTTCACTCATCACCTTTTTGTGGTTGTTTATGCACTTCTCGTGGTGCATGGGGTTTGTCTCTACTTGAGCAAGAAGTGGTACAAGAAGACGGTAAGCAAAATTTCTTTCCCATTTTTCTTCATTGTAATATAATCATATAATATGTTTTATAGAAATATTTTAAATTTTTCCTAGACATGGATGTATATTGCTGTACCTGTCGTTTTATATGCATCTGAACGTATTATACGAGCCTTTAGGAGTCATGACGCGGTCAAAATTCGGAAGGTACGATCAATAATCATCGTATAACATTGTTAATTCAATAATTTAATTTTATTATATGTTCATATATAGGTTGTCGTGTACAAAGGAAATGTGTTGGCGCTTTTCATGTCGAAGCCGCATGGTTTTAGATATCGTAGCGGCCAATACATCTTTGTTAATTGTGCAGCCGTGTCGCCATATGAATGGTAATTTCCTTCCTAGTTATATTATTTATTAGAGTAATTAAATAACTAGTTTGTTTTCGGTAGTAAATTTTGTTTTGTTTTTTTATGTAGGCATCCTTTTTCGATTACTTCGGCTCCTGGAGATGATTATCTTAGCGTTCATATCCGTGCAAGAAGAGGTGACTGGACTTCTCGTCTTCGAGCCATATTCTGTGAGGTGAATCATATTAATTAATACACTAAAAATTAAATTAAAATTTTATTTAAGACCTAAATAATATTTGATAAAATGAACCAGGCATGCGAGCCTCCAACTGGTGACGAGAGTGGGCTCTTGAGAGCCGATTTCTCTGAAGGACAAGTTAGCTCGAGGTACCAAAAGTTTATATCGTTCAATCATTTCAAATTTTTTCTTGATTTTTGTTTTTGTGTAAATGAGTTTATTCTTGCTTTATTTAATATATTAGATTCCCGAAACTATTGATTGACGGTCCATACGGTGCACCGGCACAAGACTACTGCGAATACGACGTGTTGCTATTAATCGGACTCGGAATTGGTGCTACTCCATTAATAAGCATAGTTAAGGACGTGTTAAACCTCATTCAAAAAGGCGGCGAGGGATCTTCTGGAGGCGGTGGGTCTCACGGTCATACAAAAACGTTCATGACAAAACGTGCGTATTTTTACTGGGTAACGAGTGAAGAGGGCTCCTTCGATTGGTTCCGTGGAGTCATAAACGATGTCGCCGAAAAAGACAGGTACAAATTAATATCAACAATATTATTAATACTTATTAATAATATTTGGAATTTATTTATTGATTGATTGTAGTGATGGGGTGATAGAGTTGCACAACCATTGCTCCAGCGTGTATCAAGAAGGGGACCCCCGTTCGGCCCTCATATCGGTGCTTCAAACATTACATCATGCCAAGAAAGGCCTTGATATCGTGTCTGGAACTCGTGTCAGGACCCATTTCGCGCAACCCAATTGGCCCAGTGTTTTTAAACATGTTGCCGATCATCACCCTGATCAGCGTGTCGGTATGACCTCTCTCTCTCTCTCTCTCTCTCTCTCTCTCTCTCTATATATATATATATATATATATATATATATATATATATATAGTAAATTTGGGTTTTTTGTCATTGTTATAGGGGTATTCTATTGCGGAGAGCCGATATTGGTGAATGAGTTGAGGCAGCAATCTCAGGATTTCACCCACAAAACGAGCACGAAGTTTGAATTTCACAAGGAGATTTTTTGATTTCCCAGATTCAGGAAATGAATTCTAGAATCTACAATGTGGTGAAGGATCTTCCATACTAGTTTTTGTTGTTTGTAAAGATGATGTTGTTTTTGTTCGTATAATGTATTGGAACCTCCTTAAAATATACAGTAATTAATATGAAGGATTTGATTAAATTTTAATGGGTTCTTGCTACGTGTGTCTTAAGCTGATTGGTGGGCTTTTTATTTTTTCTGTCTTTGGGGATGTAAATAATGATGGTGAAAAGACCACTTTTGAATCCATTTCAAGGGCTAAACTTTTCCTTTATTTTAACTTTTAGGGGCTGTTTGGGAAGCTGGAATTTATAGTGGAATTGGATTATAAATTTCAGCAAAACATAAAATTTTTGTTTGGTTAACATTAATAACTGGAAATTCTAAATGCTGGAATCTTGTCCTCTTATTCTTTACCCGCAAAAGTTGATTCCTAAAAAATGTGGAGTGACAATTTGCTGGAAAATTGTTAGTCCCAAATCACCACTCTCTCTTTATATCGCCTCTACTCTACTACCGATGACCTCTCTCTTCCTCTCACTGAGAGCTCCCTTTCACTCTCTCTCTGTAGCTTCGTAAGACTTCCAGTTTGTTGACGGTTCCTCACTCATACGATTGAAGCTTCTCTCTCTCTCTCTCTAAATATCTCGTTCTATCTAGACCTCTCTATTCGGGACTGGTTATTTTTCATTGTGATTGAGGATTGTAACTATTTCTCTTATTTTTTGGATTAATTAATGTTTACTCGACACCTCGCTGGTTTTTTGAATTATATCTATCTAGACCTTCTTGATTTTGTTTTTGTTTGTATATTAATTTATTGTTTTATGCTTTCCATGAAATATATTCCTAATTAAATCATGCAATGATTAACACAGTATATGATCATTTTCATACATCTGAGGTATTCAATTTATGCGCGTTGATACTGGTATTAGACTCGATGGATCAAAAATTTCAAGGAACTATATTATAGTTTTTACGAGAGGTGTGTGGAGTGTAGTTTATATTGGCACTGGACAATTGTTAAATCACATTGACTATGGTGTTAATCACATTTACACAGTGTTCTGGAAATCGGCCTTGGCGGCCGATTAATCACCGATTAATCGGTAGTCGAGGGTCCGCCGTCGAGATAAATCCTTGGCGTTTTGTGCTTGGCGAATTTCCGCCAAGCGTCCGCCAAGGGTCCGCCAAGCCACCGCCGAGCCGATTTTTAGATGTGTACAGTTTTTTTTTTTTTTTTTTTTTTTTAAATTTTTTTTTTGAATTGCCAACGGGTCCATAGTCTAGTTGGTTGAATGTGAAGCACAAAAAATCATATATTATAAGAGGTTGTGGGATACTATTCAAAATAATGATCGTTTTTGTTATGGATTGCAAATGAATTTTCATTGACATAAAAAAAATTAGACATCAATAATGAAAACGATCGTTTGTCGGATATTATTCAAAAAAATATATTTGGACTAAATCTTTTCATATTTTTAATATTATATATATATATATATATATATATATATATATTATTATTATTATTTGAGTTTATGTTAGTTTAATGACGTAGTGTATTTTGTTACTTAAATTATTTAAAACTTATTAAAAAAAACTGTGATTTGTAATTTTGTTTAATTAATTTAAATATTAAATATAAAAAAATAAAAATCCGCCGAGGTCCGCCGAGATTCCTGATTAATCCCGATTAATCATCCTTGGCGCTTGATGGTCGTCTGCCGACCAGCGAGCGCCGAGCGATTTCTGGAACATTGCATTTACATAATTAAGCTATGAAGAGTTGTTTTACACATGACTATTGACTATTGTATACTCATCAATCATGGTTCGTTTTTGTGTTTAAACAATTATATCATATAACAGATTTCTTAATCTTTGATTAATATAAAAATAAAAATAGGACATAGAGCCTACTTTATTATTTAAAAAAAAACAGATATCTTAATCACTTGATTATGATATATTTTTATTTTCTCACATATATTATAATAATTACTCAATAGTACATTTAATATTATTATTAAACACACAAGCAATATACTCTTAATATAATTTTTACCTTCTCAATAATATAATTCCAGAATTTTTTATACAACCAAATAAAAAATTATACTTTCCAGCATCTTATAATTTAGACATCCAAACAAACAATGGAATTACTAATTCCAGAAAAAAATATTCCTCCACCTTGTAATCCAATTCCATTCTACTAATTCCGCTTGCCAAACGGCCCCATAGGCCTTTATTCTTCGATAGATAATGCATTTGGAATATCCATTGGTATATTTTTGTGGGATTTTGGTACCGCATTTGTCAGGCTCGGTACATGTATGGAGTTATCTTTTGAATCAAGAATTACCAAAAAATGCTGAAATATGCCTCTCATTTTAATTTAAAAACCATATACCAAAATAACAAGAAAAAGCCATGTACCAAAATAAAACAACACAGGGTCGCCTCAGTTAATAAGCATCGGATTAGACCAAATTAAATTAGCAACCCTAGGTAATACAAAATTTCTATTTTGTATGTATGTGTCATTTTAGTATAAAATAGCATTTGCTTGAATATTTAGTTAAAGGCTCGTTTTCAAATTGATTGTTGTGTCCTCCAAAATCTGAGATCTTAATCAAAAGAAAAAAGAATGAAAAAGATAAAGGAGAATGAATTTGGAGCAATTCTAAGGAAGATACATTTTTTATGGATACTTGGATACATTCACTCTTGTGTGTTGTAGGGATTGTTTATAGGAGCCTTTCTACATATAACCCTATTTGAAATCAAAATTTAAAAAATAAGCTCCTTTTAATATTCCAAAAATAACCTCATTTTTTATAATATTCCAAAAATAACCCAAACCGAAATTTTAAAATATGATAATTTCCCCAAATTTTACCATGATATCTTTTATGAATTAATTAATACACTTAATTAAAATGATAACTAGTACATGTTAACTGTTAACTTAATGCGTAATTAATATTTGTTTGAATTCATAATTTTGAATAAATTTTAATGAATATTTAATTATATGTTTTAATTATCATGTTAATTAAATGTAATTGTTTAATAATGGAGAGTTCGGCGGGTATATTTTGGAGTGCAATAATTTTTTTTTTTTTCAAACAGTAGTCAGTAACTTTTTTTAAAAAAAAAAATCACCCCCCAAAATGTACCCGCCGAATGTTCCATTATACAACAATTACATTTAATTAACGTACTAATTAAAAGATATAATTAAATATTCATTAAAATTTATTCAAATTTATAAATTTGAATAAATATTAAATATGTATTAAGTTAACGGTCAACATGTACTAGTTATTATTTTAATTAAGTGTATTAATTAGTTCATAAAAGATATTATCATAAAATTTGGAGAAATATATCATATTTAAATTTTTTTTTTAAAAATAAAAAAATTTCCGGCGAGATTTAAAATCTCGGTTTGGGTTATTTTTGAAATATTATCAAAAAGGGGATTATTTTTGGAATATTTTTAGAAAGGAGGTTATTTTTTAAATTTTGATTTCAAATAGGGTTATATGTAGAAATGCTCCTTGTTTATATTTATAGGGGGCTTTATTTATAAATTATTTTAGATAAATTTTTATTATAGTCACTGACGAATTTATTAAGGGTTAAAGAGGAGGAGGGAGTAATTGCCCTCCCAAAATTTTAAAAAACTAAATCCAATGAACAAGCAAATATAATGACTAGAAAGTTACGAGCAAAATGCATCTAAAACTTGTATAAGATTTTCAGTTATTACTAAACTTGTACACGTTTCATGCTATTTTTGTTTGTAACTTTTGAACTCTTAAATTTGTCTTGAAATTCATGTTTTTCATGTTAAACACAAATTTTAAGTTTTCATGCATTAAAATTTGTGCTCAACACGAAAAACACAAATCTAGAAGCAAATAAAAAAAATTAGAAAGTTACAAGCAAAATGCATGCAAAACTTGTACCATTTTTTTTAGTTATTCTTGCTATGGTATAGAAATTTTTGGAAACACGAGGAATTATGAAATTGGAAAAAAGGAAATCCTTGAGTAGATAGGTTGTGGGTGTAAGACACAAAATTTTATGTTGTGAGAAAATGTGGGTTCGAGTTTCATTGACACCAATGAATGGAGGACCACCGAACCTTCTCCATTTACTCGTTTTTAGGTTTACAAATCAAGATACCACAAATCAAGAAGTGAGCAAGAAGTGAGGCGATTGAGGAGATTGAGGCGTCAAGAGTCTAACTCAGGCGCTTGAAGTCAAGTTCCTTGGAAGTATTCAACCTTCTCTGAACTATTAACCTTCAGAGAACGTGAGAAAGTGAACGTGAACGTGAAGAGGTGCAAGAAGAAGTGGAAAAGAGGTCTCTTGAGAAGGGAACGTGAGCAAGAAAGAAAAGAAATTATCAAAAGAATTAGGAAGATTGAGCAGTCTTCTCTAAATTTGGCTAATTTCCTATCCAACAAGCAAATTAAGGAGGCAATTTCAAAGAAAACTCGAAGGCCAATTATACAATAACCTTAAGAAAACACAATGGAGGATTCATGAGTTTGTGTGTGGAAGTGTGGAGTAAAGGAGATTGGTGCTAGATTTCTCCAAGATTAGTTCAAGACTACAAGCTTTCCAACTATGGCTACATAAGACTCAAGCTGCGCAAAGACTACAAGCTCTCCGTTTCCTGATAAATTTTCTTTTTTAATCATGAATTTATCTTACAAACAAACTTTACAAAAAAACTTAGATATTGAGAACCCTTGGACATTAATTTAAAAAAAACCGAGAAATTCAAATAATCATCCAATCAAACAAAATTTCAAATGCTTCAGATGCTTGTCTACTAATCATTTTAGATATGAATGTAAAGAGAACCTATAAGATGCTTAAGATGTTTTAAATTGTGACATATTCAGAAAAATTGCTATACAAACCTATTTAAAATTAGGGGTAATTTTTCCTATATCCCAACTAAGTTCATCAATTACATATTTATCCCTCTTGAATTGTTATAATCATATTTGTCCCTACTAAACATAATTAGCCAGTATCGAATTTGTCCTTACTAAAACTTACATAATATCAAATTTATCCTCATCATTAAATTAAACATTATTTCGAATTTAAAAATCAATTAAATTATAAAATTTTAATTTTATTGACAAAAATACCCTTCAACAAATCCAAACAAACACTATCCAAAACCTTTTACTTGACTAAACCCAACCCGTTAACATATTGGACCCTAACCCTAAACCCTCAATTCCTTCTCCATTCCAAGCTCCTTGCGAAGCACCCATTTCTGACGAATTTCTCTTTGTACCAGTAGGGTTATGGTACTAGTCCTCAAACCGGAGAATCGGAAGCGCTCATTCACTCGACCTTTCAATTCGGACGAATTTGCCATGTCCATAAGCGGGAAGAAAACAGAGACGGTGTTTTGGATTTGCAAAAGTATTTTGTTTAGAATTACCCCTTTGTAGTTTTTTCTTGACTAGTGGTAAGCTGGTACGTACGAGCCTAGTCAATCTGGTACAAGCTAGATCAATGCGGTACAAAATGGTAGGAGCCTAGTCAATCCGGTACAAACTTGATCAATGCGGTACAAGCTGGTACGAGCCTAATCAATTAATCTGCTCTCTTTGCTCAGTGCAATTGAGGTCATTTTTTTCATTAAACTTTATTAAGTAATAAATATTAATTTTTATTTATTAATTATTATGAATATATTGTTTAATTTTTGTCCATTTTTTGGTAGGATTTCGAGGTAAAATCATTCGATAAATCCACAACTTGTACCATATTTTTTGATGTTTGTCGCGGGAAAGTGCATTGATTATTTCTACTGATAAGTATTTACTACTTTAAGTCCTTTCATTTACCAATCATTTAAATAATATATTTTTTATGAACTTATTTTAGTTTTATATTAGTGAGGGACTTGATTTCACAAATCAGGCTGGCAGAGTCGTCGTAATTATTGGAATGCCCTTCTCCAAACAAATAGACCCCGAGGTTTTGGACCAACAAGCATTCCAACCAAAAAACAATGTATCATTAAAGGTAATGTTAATCAAGCTGTTGGCCTTGTCATTAGACTTAGACATGATTACGGCTATGTTATTTTCCGCGATGAAAGGTACACATCAATTTTACAAATATATCCTTATATTATGCCCAAATTGCAAATTTCCTAACAAGCAAATGTATATATCTGAATGATATTAGCTTTTACTCACCCGGGCCGTCAAAAGGGTATGCACCTCGCAAGATGAAAAGATCATTGATTTGACTCGTGATACATATTCATTGGGCCCAATCAGACTTCACCTAGGGTCGAACTGATTGTTTAGATATTTGTAATGTATTTCATTGTGGCAAATCTTTCGATACAAGATTCTATAATTAAATCCAATGTAATGAGTATTCAGAGATTCTACTTCTACTTACAGTTAACTTTTTCATAGACTAATGTGTGTGTATATATTTTGAGTTTTATATAATATGTATAATTTTTGATAAACTATATTGATTAGAGATTTTATGATCTGTAATTTTCTGATTCGACGTTTTCTCTTTGATAGTCTAGCTTAATTAGACTTAATGATTCACAATTAATAGGATTCAATAGTCACTTGTAATTAGGGTTGTTATCGGGTTAATGGGTTTAATATCCAATTAGGAGTTATTGTCCATTTACTTCTTTGTATAAATACTCGATGTAATCCTCTCGTTTATGGTTAATGAAAATTGATAATCACTTAATCTCTATCATGGTATCAGAGGAGAATCAAAGAAGCTAACGCTCAAGATTCTCAAGATTCCTCAAGAATTACCTGTTTTCTCTTCGATCTTCAGTCAGAACCGCGATTCAAGCCATGGCTGATCCAATCGAGCATCGTCCTGTCTCCTTCTCCCACAGTGTGCAGGTTCGATTGGATACTGCAAACTTTTCGATATGGCAATCACAGATTGTTCCTCTTCTTCGAGGACATGGCCTATTCCACCATCTTGATCTCTCGATTCCTCCACCAGATCGCTTTCTAGCTGCCACTTCTACTGCTGCCGAAGCCATTAATCCCAAATTTCTAGCTTGGGAGAAACAAGATCAATTGATTCTTGCTTTTCTCTTCTCCTCTCTCTCTGAAAATGTCATGGCTCAAGTGGCTAACTCAACAACAGCTCATATGCTTTGGTCCTCACTGAACAAGAGCTTCGCCTCCCATTCTCTTGCTCACACAATCGAAATTCGACGGAGTCTTCTCACAATTCGTCGCAATAACCTCGGTTGCTCTGAGTTTTTGACCAAAATTAAGAGGCTAGCAGATCTTCTAGGGTCGATTGGAGATCCAGTCTCTGACATAGAGCTTCTGGTCTACACCATGACTGGAATTGGCTCAGAATTCAATCCCATTCTCGCTAGTCTTGCTGAACGAACAACTCCACCCAACTTCTCGGAACTTCAAGGAGTTATCCTCAACTACGAAGCCATGCTAGAGCAACATCAAGTCTCCTCGAACTCAGCTGTTGCTCTTCTCGCTCAGTCTTCTTCTTCTTCCTCACTTGCTCCTCGAACTCAGCAATTGCGCGGGGTTGTTCGGGTTTATAAGTAATGTAGTTGAAGAAAATTGTTGTTCATTTTGTGTATGTGACTTTATTTTTGTAATCATTATTATATGTGTAATTTAGTGTGTCGTGTGCGAGTGAAATTTTGAAGCAAAAATCGTTTGAATATTTTAAGAGCCGGATTTCTTGAATAATTCAAACGGTTATTGCTAAAAAAATTATCTATGTTTTATACTTCATAAGCAAAATAAGGAAAAAAAACGAATGAGTCGTCATGAAATTTATTAAGAACCTAATATATCAGAAAACATTGCTGAAAAAAAGAGTGTTCTTAATTTCACAAATCCTTAATTTCGCTACATATTTAGCACAAATATTTTTCGCCCTTTGTGTGGTCGGCCAACAACAAAGTTTCACGATGTCATCGCTAACCGTTTCGTTCGAAACTTTAATTTAAATTATGTCATGATTATTCGCACATCCGTGATTTGGTATATTTTTAACCCCCTAATTTTTTTTGGATATTGTAAAAAATCCTCTATCTTTTCGTAAACTCCAAAAAAAAAACTCTTTACCAAATTTTTATTTTAAAATACTCCTTATGGATGATATTAATATTTTTTTTCCAAAATACCCTCCAAATCTCATATGTAATAATTAAAACTTATTTTTGTTATTTTTTATTTATTTTAAGAATATTCCATTCTTTATTCATAAAAAAACTAACATTAAATAATAATAAATAAACATCTTGCAAATATATTCATAGAAAATATCTATTTAAACATCTAATTTTTATTTTAGTTTTCCTTTTATGTATTTTTTAATAGTTTTGTGATATTTTATTTTTAAATATTTGCAAGATGTTCTTTTATTAATATTGTTCAACTTATTATAATTTTATTTTAGTTTTTAAAAAAAAATAATACGTAAGTCGAATATTTGTAATGAATGAAATATTAAAATTATATAACATATAACATATAGTAATTTTTTTTTAATTATTATGTATTACAAAAAGTTTAAGAATTTTTTTAAATTAAAAAAGCATTTTTTTTTTAAATGAATACATATGTAAATTAATTTTTTTTTACAATATCTAAAAATTTAAGGAGTCTTTTGAAATTTTTTCAAGTAAAGTGGTGATAGGGAGGCATAATAAGGTGTTGATGTGGACGCATGAGATGAGAGGAATTATTAATAATGTAAAAAAGGATCGAAATTTAAATTAAAAAGGACCAAAATGTTAATAAAAAGTACCAAAGTGTGAAGTAAAACTGAAAAAGACCAAGATATAAATAAAAAAGACTATAATGTAAATTCAAAAATGTAAAAAAGCACCGATATGTAAATAAAAGAGGATGAAGATGTAAATATGAAGTACCAAAATGTAAGTTTCTAAACTGAAAATGACAAAAATGTAAATAGAAAGAACCAAAATGTAGTTTTTTCAACTAAAAAGGACAAAAATGTAAATAAAAAGGACCAAAATGTAAATAAATTTGGGGAGTTCTATCATACACCCTTTTACAAGGGTATTTTGGGTATTTTAGCAATTAATTATATTTGTAGAAAGGGTGTATCATAAAATTTATCTTTTATGGAAATTTTGGTTTAAATGAACAACAAAAAATTCCAATTTAGTTAAACATTAATTGATAAATATATTTGATATCTTACCTTAAATATTCATAAATGGATAATTACTCCAAATACCCTTGGAAATTGATGTATGATAAGGAAAGGGGTGTACGATAGAAGCCCCCAATAAATTTTTTACAAAGAGGCCCCTGGACCAAAGTTTAATTTTTAAAACTTGAAAGGACTAAATGTAAATAAAAAGGACCAAAATGCAAATTAAAAAGGACCAAATTGTAAATAAAAAGGACCAAAATGTATTTTTTTCAGAAAAGTACCAAAATGTAAATAAATTATTTTTACAAATAGGCCTCTGGACCAAAATGTAAATTTTAAAACTTCGAAGCACCAAAATGCAAATATAAAGGACCGAAATGTGAAAAAAAGGACCAAAATATAATTTTTTTTAAAAAATAGGACCAATTTATGGCCCCTGGATTAAAATGTAAATTTCAAAACTTCGAAGGACCAAATGCAAATATAAAGGACCAAAATGTAAAATAAAAAGGACCAAAATGTAAAAAAATTTCGAAAAAAGGACTAATTTGTAAATAAAAAAGGACCAAAATATTAAAATAAAAAAAAATTACAAATAGGCCCCTGGTGACGTGGCTGCACCAGGAGGCAGCAAATCCCCTTGCATTATATTATAGATAGATAATATTTAAAAATATAGAATTTTATCATGTTTTAACACATGTAAATATTGTATAAGTATATTAAACACTAAACGATATCAAATAATAATCATGGTTCATATGGTTGGACGTGAGGGTGTATTTGCAAGAGGTTTGGAGTTTGATCCCGCATTAGATCATATATCTTTTGACACAAAAAAAAAAAATTAGATCATATATCTTTTGACACATAAAAAAAAAAAAAATAGATCATATTGAAAGAAATACAGTTTCGGATCAACCGTAAAAGTGTACACAAGGATAAACGAATGTAGTCGTACATTCGTGGCCATAACTTTCAGTGGGAAAATCCAATTAGAATGGTTCAAATTGGGTTAGATAGATAATGAGATTATCTACAACCTTCATATAGAAATATATTTCATATGAACGAAGTATAAGTGTCGTTTCTGTGAAATACCGAAAGGGTGCAACAGTATGACATATAGTTAGTAAAACAGTCATAACTTTTGCGTACGAACTCCAATTGGGCTGGGCCAAATTGGGTTGAGTAGATAATAAGATTATCTACAACTTTCGTGTTGGTTGATGTTCTGTCAGAGAAATTTATCAATTTCGTCCGGACAGAATACTGAACAGGTTCATACAGTTTTCTGTGTGAAAGGGTGTATATTGGATATACATACCTTTTGGCTAATCCTTATCCTATTAGGTATAAATAGGATTTTCTCTCTCATCTTCACTAAGGAATTCAGAAGTAATTCAAAGCAATATTCTGCCCAAGACACAAGAAAAAAGAGCAAATTCAGATTTGATCTTTTGTGAGTGAAAAGGCACGAAGAGAGATTAATAGAGAATCGATCGAGATCAAGCAAGTGCACTGATACATCGTCTAGGCAGGTGTATCCGTGTCCGGCGTCTTCCGACTCAAGGTGGATACGTGTGGAGGAGCAACACTTGGGGCTCTCCGTTGTGATCGAACCGAAGGATCGAAGAACGGGAACGAACGGTGAAGGACGCACGGTGTGGGACGTGCGTAAAGTCACCAACGTGACCGGAGGAATAGGAGGCAGCGATCAACCCTTCGTGTTCCATCAATTTGGAACTGGTATGGATCTAACCTTCTATTTGCATCGTACCCTCGAAGTCGTGGCGTGATCTCGGGAATCGGGGAATCGGACCGGGCCTACATATCCGCTGCGCGGGCCCGGGGTCGGGGATATTCCCCTTCAGTGGTATCAGAGCGATCGCCATCGATTCGAGGGTCGAATCATAGTCGTATATTAGATATACGCACGGGTTATCAAAGTTCGTACCCGTTTGCATGATGTTACATATTTAGAATGTCAAATTCCATTAAAATCACAAGTGAAATTCGCTAGAGATCGATCAATAGTTGATTGAGAGTATCTAGGAATAATCGTGAAAAGATTTCATGATTGATCGTTTTGGAAACGAGCGAAAACAGCAGTTCAAAAATCGCATAGTCCGTTGTAACGGACTTGGAGTCCGTTGCAACGGACCCTGTATAGGATGCGGGGGTGTGAAGAGAACTGTGAAAAACGCATATTCCGTTGCAACGGACTTGGAGTCCGTTGTAACGGAACCTGTATCAGATACGAGGTTGCGGGGATGCCAATGGTGTCTATTGGAGTCCGTGGTAACGGACTGGGTCCGTCATAACGGATGTCTTCGCAGTTTTGTCCGTTGCAACGGACTATATGTTGCGTTGTAACGGACAGGTTTCTGGAAATTTGGACAAAGGTTTGCAGAAAATAGCGTTGTAACGGACCAAGGTTGCGTTGCAACGGACATGTTTCTGGCAATTTTGGCCAAACTCCGAAATAAATAGCGTTGTAACGGACTGGTATTCCGTTGTAACGGAGTGCCAAGTATACAGGAGGTCCGTTGCAACGGACTATGTTGCGTTGCAACGGACTGGTTTCTGGTTGCTGATTTTGTTTTCGTGATAACTTTGGCTACACAACTTGGAATTTTGAGTTCTTTATATCGATTTGATCGGCATCAATCATACTAGCATATAATTAGATAATTATTTAGAATAATTAGACTCCCAAATAAATACATATGCATTTATGAAAATCTTGTGATAGTGATATAATTGGATTATGTCACGAATTTAGAAACATGCAATGGCATGATCCCTCATAATATTTAAGTCATGGAAATGCCTTCCATATCCACAACCATCGAGATTGATATGACATAGTGCGTGGTTTCAGGCCATAGTCGGGCACGTACTATTGTATATATTGGTGCGGGTGGTAAGCGTTAATTGGGGACTCACGTGGTTTCAGGCCATAGTCGGGCACGTGAGTAGTTCAATTGAACGATACGATGGATATGGTTATGACTTAACCGTCCAAGCCAATCCGATTGGAGTTCGGGGCATAGATAGGATGCACACACGGAACTGGGATTGTATTGGATACGATCCATCACCGAAATCCTATAAAGGTTCAAGAGTCGTATTGGATACGATTGGATTTAATCCTACCTAAAATATCGAGATCTCATTTGTCGGCCATAGTCACTTATGGGAGGATCGTAAAATATGGGTCTTGAGTGTTATGGACTTGGAGTCCCGTATCGGTATGAGGGTTATCGATTCGATAAAATAACACTATCATATAATCATCATATAAGCCCTATAAGATAAGTACGCAACGTTAGTAATCAATCTTTCACTTCATTTGTAGATCATGTCTTCTAGTAACACCAACACCATGTCGATTAGATCGACTTTAGAAAAGGATAAGCTAGTGGGTCGGAACTACTTTGACTGGCACCGAAACCTGAGAATAGTTCTCAGGCAAGAGGGCAAGAGTCACGTATTGGATACGGAACTAGTGGAACCGGGCCCCGATGCTTCGGCCGAAGAAAGGGCCGCGTTTGAGAAACTTAAGAAGGACTCAAATGATGTTACGTGCCTCATGTTGGCATGTATGGACGCTAGTCTTCAAAAGCAGTTTGAGGACTCGGATGCGCACATCATAGACGTTGTGCTCAAGGAAATGTTCCAAGAGCAGGAGCGTATTGAACGGTTCAGTACGCTCAAAGAGTTGGTAAACTGCAAGATGCCTTCGGGGTCTTCGGTTAGCTCTCACGTTTTGAAGGTGCAAGCTCTCATAGACCGTCTTGAGAAGCTAGGAGAGAAATTGTCGAAGATTATGCAACAAGATTTGATCTTGTGTGCACTTCCTCCAATGTTTTCTCCGTTCGTGACTAACTATCACATGCATTCGATGGATAAGACGATCCCTGAGCTTCACGGAATGCTCAAGAATTTTGAATCGGAGACGTTAAAGTCGTCCGGAGAGAACAGGGCAAGCGTTGCCGGAAATGTTCTCACAATTCAGAATAAGGATCGTAAGAGATCAAAGTCCAAGGGCGGTTCGGCTAAGAAACGTTCGAAGCCGAATAAAAGGGGAAAGGAGAAATCCAAGGATGAGACGTGCTTTCATTGTCACAAGGCTGGACATTGGAAGCGCGATTGCAAGTCTTACCTCGAGGAGGTGAAGAAGGGCAAGGCGGTTTCAGCGACCGGCCTCTCAGGTATTAACGTTATTGAAGTTAATATTTCAACTATGACTAATTGGGTATTGGATACCGGTTGTGGGACTCATATTTGTCGAAATATGCAGGTTCTTCAAAATAGTCGAAGGTTGGAAAAGGGTGAAGTCGATCTACGCGTCGGGAATGGAGCAAGAGTTGCTGCGTTTGCCGTAGGAGTAGTTAATTTGACTTTACCTAATGGACTTATTTTAGTACTAAATAATTGTTATTATGTACCGACATTATGTAAGAACATAATAAGTGTGTCGAAACTGGCTAATGATGGCTATGAATTCGTTATTAGGAATAATGAGTTTTCGATATGTAAGGATTCTATTATCTATGGAAATGTTCTGTTAGAAAATGGTCTTTATGTGTTGGATTTCGATCACGGAAATAATAAGTCTATATATAACGTTAATGCAAAAAGGATTAAATCTAAAGTTGATAATCGGACTTTCTTTTGGCATTGTCGTCTCGGTCATGTGAATGAGAAACGCATTGCTAGACTCCATAAAGATGGAATGCTAGACTCATTTGAATTGGATTCATTTGGGAATTGCGAATCTTGTTTACTTGGCAAGATGACTAAGGCGCCGTTCTCCAAGGTCGGAGAGCGGTCCAACGATCTATTGGAACTCATACATTCCGATGTGTGTGGACCGATGAGCATCGAGGCAAGAGGAGGCTATCGATACTTTGTTACGTTTACGGACGATCATAGTAGATATGGATATATCTATTTGATGCGTACTAAAGCGGAGACCTTTGAAAAGTTCAAAGAGTTTCAAAACGAAGTTGAAAATCAACTTGGCAAGAAAATTAAAGCCATTCGATCGGATCGAGGTGGCGAATATTTGAGCTATGAGTTTGAAGATCATCTAAAAGATTGTGGAATAGTTCCACAATGGACTCCGGCAGGAACGCCACAATGGAATGGCGTGTCCGAGAGGAGGAATCGGACCTTGTTGGACATGGTTCGATCTATGATGAGTCAAACTTCCCTTCCAAAATCGTTTTGGGGATTTGCCCTTGAGACAGCGGCTTTCTTGTTGAACCGCATACCTTCTAAATCGGTACATAAGACGCCATATGAGATGTGGTTTGGAAATTCTCCAAAGTTGTCTTTTGTTAAGATTTGGGGTTGTGAAGCATATGTTCGAAAATTGATTTCGGATAAGCTCGAACCCAAATCTGAAAAATGTTTATTTGTCGGGTATCCTAAGGAAACAAAAGGATATTATTTCTATCTTCCAATCGAAAATAAAGTTTTCGTAGCTCGAAGAGGAGTCTTCCTTGAGGAGGATTTTATCTCTAGGCGAGTGAATGGGACTGAAATAGATCTTGAAGAAATTCGAGACCCGCAAACGAATGTTGAACCGATGAACGCTGATCCGATTTCCTCAAATGTTGAGGATCCGGAGTCAAGTGCACAAGGCGCAGTTCGTAGATCGGGTAGGATTCGTCAAGAGCCTATACGATATGGTTTTATCGTGGCAAATGACGATGAAGTCGAATTCATAGATGATGAACCGACATCTTATCGCGAGGCTATGAAAAGCGAAGATTCCGATAAGTGGCAAACTGCCATGAAATCCGAGATTCAATCCATGTACGATAATCAAGTTTGGAACTTGATTGATCCACCTCCCGGGGTTAAACCAGTGGGATGTAAATGGGTCTTCAAGAAGAAGACCGACATGGATGGGAATGTAAACACTTATAAAGCACGGCTTGTGGCGAAAAGTTTCAAACAAATTCATGGTGTAGACTATGAAGAAACGTTTTCTCCAGTAGCAATGCTTAAATCCATACGGATTTTACTTGCTATTTCTGCGTATTATGATTACGAGATTTGGCAAATGGATGTCAAAACCGCATTCCTTAACGGGAACTTAGAAGAGGATGTGTACATGACACAGCCCGAGGGTTTTGTCGATTCGAAGAGTCCGAATAAAGTGTGCAAGTTGCAACGATCCATTTATGGATTGAAGCAAGCTTCTCGGAGTTGGAATATACGTTTCGATGAAGTTATACGAGATTATAATTTCGTGAAAAACGTAGAAGAACCTTGTGTATACAAGAAGGTTAGTGGGAGCCGCGTAGTATTTCTTGTACTATATGTAGACGACATCTTGATCATAGGAAACGACATTCCGATGCTTACGGATGTTAAGAAGTATTTAAATACTCGTTTCGCTATGAAAGATTTGGGCGAGGCCGCTTATATATTAGGCGTGAGGATTTATAGAGATAGATCCAAGAAGTTACTCGGCTTGAGTCAAAGCACGTACATCGACAAAGTGTTGAAACGGTTTTCAATGCAAAATTCGAAGAAAGGACTTCTTCCAATGTCGAGTGGCATATCGTATTCTAAAGCTCAATGTCCAACATCGAGCGAAGATAAGAATGCGATGAGTATTGTTCCATACGCTTCGGCGGTTGGATCAATTATGTATGCCATGATTTGTACGCGCCCCGATGTGTCGTATGCATTGAGCGTCGTTTCGCGTTACCAATCTAATCCAGGGGATATGCATTGGATCGCGGTTAAGAACATCCTTAAGTACTTACGAAGAACTAAGGATCAATTTCTAATTTATGGTGGAAAGACATCCGGGTTGGTCATCAATGGATATACCGACGCCAGTTTCCAAACATGTGTCGATGACTTTCGATCACAAAGCGGATACGTGTTTTGTCTAAATGGTGGAGCGGTAGTTTGGAAGAGTTCCAAACAACCCACGATAGCAGACTCTACAAATGAATCGGAGTATATTGCGGCTTCCGAAGCAGCAAAGGAGGCGGTTTGGATCAAGAAATTTGTGTCGGAGCTTGGTGTAGTCCCGAGCATCTCGGAACCTGTAGTTGTGTATTGCGACAATACGGGCGCAATAGCACAATCCAAGGAACCGAGGGCACATCACCGCTCCAAGCACATACTCAGAAAATTTCACTTGATCCGTGAGATTTTGCAAAGAAAGGATGTGATCATTGAGAAGATTGATACTGATAGGAATGTTGCGGACCCGTTTACTAAGCCACTCTCGCAAGCTAAGCACGATTATCATGCGAAAGCTATAGGTTTGAGATACCTAGAGGAGGAAGAGAGTAGTTAGTTATCTAAAACGATAGTTTCGTAGGACGAGATTAGTCTTATAGATTAGTAAATGTTGTATCACCCCAAACTTATCTTATAGTAATGCAATTTCAGAATTTTAAAATTTTTCATTTTTGCATCTATCTTATATGAAAATTGTGTGCTGGGTTGTGTAATATGATTGTTACATGAACCTTGATTTGAACTTGTGTGGACGTCGACATGGTTGAGGACCATGTGCAGCGAAACCGTCACACTTAAAGTGTCATTTCTAAACATCCCTAGTCGCGGATCAGCTTGCTTAAGAGAGAAGCATTTCTATTATTAGATAATAGACTGAACGCGTACACTAGTACGTTTGCCGAGGAGATGATTATGTTTTGCTAATCATGGGACAAAGGAGTTTGTCGAATCGGGAACGTAGATATATGTTAGGTTACATGTATTGGATATGACCGAAGCCGCGAGACCATGACATGGTTTAGTCATTATAGATGGACTTGCGACGGATGGGGTTTTAGATTCTTCATACTTGAGGGGATCATTGATTGCGTTACGTGCGTAACACAATGCTTTGATATGATCTTACGCTCACCGTAACAGGGAGTTAAAAGGGTCATCATTGGGTATTGTCTGAAACACGGAATTCAATGTGAGTCTCCAAGATAGGAATTGTTTATTCCGAAAGGAAGAGATATCTCTTAGGCGCCGCTCGATGAGTCGATTAACGAAAACTGTGGCCACAGTCAATGATATTAATGGTTAATATCGATTGGAATTTGTTAACTCAACTCGGAATCGGGGAATAAGTATAGTTAATCAAATTATAAGGATGACTATAACCGTGTCTTTTGATTAACGGATATCGTAAACAAGAGAACTAGTAACCGCTATTCGAGATAGGCACAATGATCACAATCATTTTTCGTTTAACATGGGTAGCTATGATGGAGTGACTAGATCCCGCTCATGAGCTTGTAGGCATTGGAAACAACCTACTGCCATCGTTAAGTCGAACCTACATGGTCACACAACGAGTCGTACTAAGTCGGGCTTGATAATAAAATCGGCACATTGATGTGCATAGCTTGGTATTTGATACGCGAGCTATATTCTCTAAAATCGTGCGTATTGGATATGCATGAGTACCTTTTAGGTAGATCTGAAATTGAGTGGGAGACTGAAAGAAATACAGTTTCGGATCAACCGTAAAAGTGTACACAAGGATAAACGAATGTAGTCGTACATTCGTGGCAATAACTTTCAGTGGGAAAATCCAATTAGAATGGTTCAAATTGGGTTAGATAGATAATGAGATTATCTACAACCTTCATATAGAAATATATTTCATATGAACGAAGTATAAGTGTCGTTTCTGTGAAATACCGAAAGGGTGCAACAGTATGACATATAGTTAGTAAAACAGTCATAACTTTTGCGTACGAACTCCAATTGGGCTGGGCCAAATTGGGTTGAGTAGATAATAAGATTATCTACAACTTTCGTGTTGGTTGATTTTCTGTCAGAGAAATTTATCAATTTCGTCTGGACAGAATACTGAACAGGTTCATACAGTTTTCTGTGTGAAAGGGTGTATATTGGATATACATACCTTTTGGCTAATCCTTATCCTATTAGGTATAAATAGGATTTTCTCTCTCATCTTCACTAAGGAATTCAGAAGTAATTCAAAGCAATATTCTGCCCAAGACACAAGAAAAAAGAGCAAATTCAGATTTGATCTTTTGTGAGTGAAAAGGCACGAAGAGAGATTAATACAGAATCGATCGAGATCAAGCAAGTGCACTGATACATCGTCTAGGCAGGTGTATCCGTGTCCGGCGTCTTCCGACTCAAGGTGGATACGTGTGGAGGAGCAACACTTGGGGCTCTCCGTTGTGATCGAACCGAAGGATCGAAGAACGGGAACGAACGGTGAAGGACGCACGGTGTGGGACGTGCGTAAAGTCACCAACGTGACCGGAGGAATAGGAGGCAGCGATCAACCCTTCGTGTTCCATCAATTTGGAACTGGTATGGATCTAACCTTCTATTTGCATCGTACCCTCGAAGTCGTGGCGTGATCTCGGGAATCGGGGAATCGGACCGGGCCTACATATCCGCTGCGCGGGCCCGGAGTCGGGGATATTCCCCTTCACATATATCTTTTGACACACAAAAAAGAAATTAGATCATATATCTTTTGACACAAAAAAGAAATTGTGAATTGTCATCTCAAAATAACTAATATGCGCCTAAAAAATATCATATGTCCCTTTTACTTTTTATTAATGCATGTACTTAACAAAATATGGATGATATTATTCATAAAGAAATGGGTGTATGCGAAATTTTGGCATATTGAGGTAATAATTCATGATTGTAGTTTAAAGAAAATATTTCTATATTTTTGTATAGTTTTTATATATTTAAGTATCGTATAATACACAACAATATGCAAAATATTAAATTATGACTATATTTAAGAAGAGAATTTTCAGCATTATCGTATAGTACCTTGTTGTCTTTAAAAGTGACAAGATTAAAAATAATAATATAATTATATTTTTAAATAGTTGCTTATCAAAGAAAATAACTTGCGGAAAATCAAAATATAACATGTGTCTAAATAAATTATTCTAAAAAAAATATTTTAAGTTATTATGTTAATATAAATGTTAATGAATGTTATAACTTTATATTTTTTAGATATAAATTTAATTGAAGAAAATATAGTTAACAATGCTGAAAATTAATTAATATTGATATTTAATTGGATAATAATAAAGTATAATTCGATATCGTATAATATTATTTTATTATTATCATCATACGTAATTTATTTTTGTATTTTATTAATTAAATTTATATTTTTTAATATTATTTTATTAATATTAAAGTATGATTTGTGATGTATGAATTAATTTTTTTTTTAAATAATTATATATGAATAATAATAATATAATAATATGTTTATAAAATAATTATATTATATATGAATAATAATAATATAATTATTTGATTTAAAATTTAATTAATATTAACAATTATATATTTTTTAAGGGTCTAAAATAGAAAATATAAATAATATTTTATACTATTTATTCAGAAAAAAGAGCACCAAATTCAAATTTCTGACGACATTTTAAATGTTGTTGTACTTTTTGTCATGCAGCTGGCGAGATTATAAAAGTTGCCGGCGAGATTTTAAATACCGGTAGTTCTAATTATTTCATCCCTAACAGCCTTTTCTGTTGTTAATTAAACCTTAAACAAACATGATTTAAAATCTCGGTTACGGCAGGATTTAAAAACCCGAAAGAGGTTATTTCTAGAATATTTGCAAAATGGAAGTTATTTTTTGAAATAATTTTGAAAAAGGTACCACATGCAGAAATGCTCCACAAATAAACTGCGGGAATAATGTCATCGGTGATGTTGTGGTGAAAATTTGGGGCAAAGTATAATTCCCCTCACATTTTACCAATTGAACCTTTTTTTTTAAAAGAATTCGCTTTGTAATCATCAGAGAAATTAGGGGAATGGGGATCGTCGGACTGACTGGAGGGATTGCCTCCGGGAAGAGCACCGTCTCCAGTCTTTTCAAGTCCCGTGGTCTTCCAGTCGTCGATTCCGACCTAGTTGCTCGTGTAATCAATCAATCCTTTTATTCAAACTTATTTACTGACGATCGTGTTTTTTTTACTTCTTCTTATACTGATCTCTTGAGTAGTGGTTAATTGAGACCAAAATTTTGTTATATTGATGCTGAATTGAAGAATAAATTGTGAAGTAATGGTAAGTTGAGCTTGATTTGGCTTAATTTTGACGTTCAGTTGTGTAATTATTCTCATAATATAAAGCAGTTAACCCTTGATTTTCCCAAATAGCGTAATCTTCAGTTGTCATCTATTTTATCCAAATTAAACCTCAAATTTATCTTTACTTTTAATTAAATCATCAATAAAAAGCAAGAACTGAAATTAGTTTGAAATTAACATTTAAGTTTATTTCATTTTAACTGCAGAATGTAGTTAAGAAAGGAACTGGAGGCTGGAAGAAGTTGAAGAAAGAATTTGGGGAAGAAATTTTACTAGAAAATGGAGAAATTGACAGGGCCCGTCTCGGCCAAATCGTTTTCTCCGATCCAGAAAAACGCCAAATTCTTAATCGGTACTTACTTTTTATCAACCTTGATTATTTTCATTAACTTTGATTTATACCTAATTATTTCGGTACCGTTTACGTGCAGTCTTTTGGCTCCGCATATTTCATTAGGTATTTTATGGGAGGTATTCAAACTCTGGTTAAAAGGATCCACGGCCATAATACTAGACATACCTCTATTGTTCGAGACCAAAATGAATCTCTGGACCCGACCCGTTATTGTAGTCTGGGTCGATCCGGGAACCCAACTCCTGCGTTTAATTGCACGAGACGACATTTCAGATGAACAAGCGAGAAATAGAATAAACTCGCAAATGCCACTCGATTCGAAAAAGGAAAAAGCCGATATCATTATAGATAATTCGGGTTCGATTGAAGAGATGAAGGAACGTTTCGAGAAGGTGATTGCGGAGATAAATGGGCCTTTAAGCATAATGGAACGTGTTTTATCTCGAGACGGTATTGTTTCTGTGATATTTTCGGTAGTGATTGGTGCGGTAATTGTTAAGAAAAGCGGGTCATGAATTTTTGGTCTTTGAGATGACAATAAGAATTGTTTTGTTTCTTTATTATGTTCTTTTTGAATGGCCCTTGACATTTTGTTTGAGAAATTCATTTCTGAGCTATGTTGCACGGATACGGTTATCGTATCTGACACGATATGAATACGGCCATATGGTAATTTTCATAAAAACACAGGATATGATACGTCAATTATATATAATATTTGACATAACATAAACTAAAATTTGATTTTACAGAAATAACTTCATATTAAGTAAATGTGTATGATATTTAATTATGTATTTATATGTATTACTCATTTATTTCGATTTCAAATTTTTATTTTTATTTTTCAAGTATATTTATATATACATTAGAATTATTCGACAAATATCCGGAAGTATTCGAGAAGTATTCGTTATTATTTTGAAATAAAATATTCGGATACGCCACGTGGAGTATCCGATACGTATCCGACGAGTATCGGTATTCGATACGGTTTGGTTTTTGAATTATCCAGTAACATAGTTTTTGAGTTATACCAATTATTGAAGGGAAATAGTGGGATATTAAGTCCACTCTGAGACTTTTCAAAAAGAAGAAGTATGATCAACAAACAAAGGTGAGTGAGGTGGATTTTCTTATGTTGGGTCAGAAATTGTTTTGTCTTCAAAGGAAAGCAAACACCATTCATTACCATTTTAAACAGAAGGAAAGAAATAAAATTAAAACATGTTAGACTAAGACGACCCACTTTTAAATCTACAAACACCACCAAACCCGAAAGGGTGATTTCTGATTTGCATAATTCTCGGCACAGTGAAGGGGTCAATAATAGCAGGAGATGAGCTACTCTATCAATGCCACCACTCTAGTGACCAATGCCAATTTATATACATTAACTTAAATAGTAGTGATGTACCTTCCCTATTATTCTCCCCAAAAAATATTGGTGACGTGGATATGATTTAAAATTTTAAAAATTAACACATAAATACATGATTTAATTATCTTAATTTATAATTAAATATCTAATTAAAATGTCAAACAATGAATTAAAATATTAATTTTTAAAGTGTTAAGTTATATCCACGTCAACAACACGACCGGCCCCGAACCAAGCCAACGGATTGAACACTATTTGGATTAAAAACATCATTTTAGAATTTAATATGTATATTGTGTTTTAATTTAGACAATAAATATGATGTAGCATAATTTGTAGACAAGTTAATTATTAATTTATAGGTTGTGAGTTCAAGATCTGACTATTTATTTTTTGATTATTTGTAATTTCAAGGATTTGTAGGATTTATTTGTATTTTCAATCTTACTTAACAAATAATAATCATGATTTCAAAGATAAAACTATAATGATGATTAAGGAAAAATAATTTTGGACTAGATGATATTTTGAAAAAGGAAAAAAAATCTGAAAATAATAGTATGTTAAATTTTTTTGTTTATTAGTTTTTTTACTTTTACTTTTATGAAGGGATATTTTTTCGATAATTTGAGTAACGAGTACATACTCGAACTAAGGCACCCAAAATCTCGGTCTGCTCCGCAAGTACATAATTCCACTTATATATATATGAGCTCTTCTTCTATGTCCCCATATTTCACCACCAAAATCGTGATGCATCATGACATCACGATTTTGGTTTGGGAGATATTGATCTCCAATTTGCATCTGAAATTTTATTTCAATTAATAATGACTCTAATTAATTTTTAATTAATTATCTTATAATTGAATTAATCAATGATGTAATGAATTAAATTTCAATTAAAATTATCAAATGTTGGGTTAAAAATTAATTGGAGAAAAATTTGAATGCAATTTGGGAGCAGATTTGAAGTAGCCATCAAATCTCCCCGTACTTATATTTTAAGCTAAAAAGAAAGAATCAAAATTTCAGTGTAAAAAACTTAAAAAAAAAAGGGAGATTTTGATATGTAGACCAAATAAATTTTCAAATACCTAAAATAGACAACAAAGTTCGGAAATTTGGAAAATAACACTCTCGAGAGCATTAAAAATGCTCGACCTTTCAAAAGTCGAGCGATTTCTTCCTTCGATTTCTTCCTTTCTTCTCCATTTCCTGTGTATATGTAATAAATCTCTCGACTTTTCAAAAGTCGAGAGATTGATTTTGAATTCAAAATATGATATATTTCCCCAGATTTTACCATATTTGTACTATTATATTTAATTAACGTGATAATTAGAACATATAATTAAATATTCAGTAAAATTTATTCGAATTTATGAATTTAAATAATTATTAATTATGGATTAAGTTAACGGCTAACGTGTACTAATTATCATTTTTTTTCAAAAGTCGAGGTTGATTTTAATTCGAAATATGATATATTTCCCCAGATTTTACCGTAACATCTCTATGTTCTAATTAGTATATTTAATGAAAATGATAACCAGTACATGTTAGCTGTTAACTTAATCCATAATTAATAATTATTCAAATTCATAAATTCGAATAAATTTTACTGAATATTTAATTATATATCTTAATTATCGATATAATTGGACGTAATAACTAAATAATGAAGAATTCGGCAGGTACATTTTGGGGTGGAATAATTTTTTTTATTTTTTTTTCAAACGGGGTGTCAGGTGTCAGATATTAAAAAAAGAAAAAATTAAACACCTCCAAGATGTACCTGCCGAATTCTCCATTATTTAGTTATTACGTCCAATTATATCGATAATTAAGATATATAATTAAATATTCAGTAAAATTTAATCGAATTTATGAATTTGAATAATTATTAATTATGGATTAAGTTAACAGCTAACATGTACTGGTTATCATTTTCATTAAATATACTAATTAGAACATAGAGATGTTACGGTAAAATCTGGGGAAATATATCATATTTCGAATTAAAATCAACCTCGACTTTTGAAAAAAAATGATAATTAGTACACGTTAGCCGTTAACATAATCCATAATTAATTATTATTTAAATTCATAAATTCGAATAAATTTTACTGAATATTTAATTATATATCTTAATTATCGATATAATTGGACGTAATAACTAAATAATGGAGAATTCAGCAGGTACATCTTGGAGGGGTTTAATTTTTTTTTTTTAATATTCTGACACCACTTTTGTAAAAAAATTAAAAAAATTATTCCACCCAAGATGTACCTGCCGAATTCTCCATTATTTAGTTATTACGTCCAATTATATCGATAATTAAGATATATAATTAAATATTCAGTAAAATTTATTCGAATTTATGAATTTGAATAATTATTAATTATGGATTAAGTTAACAGCTAACATGTACTGGTTATCATTTTCATTAAATATACTAATTAGAACATAGAGATGTTACGGTAAAATCTGGGGAAATATATCATATTTTGAATTAAAATCAACCTCGACTTTTGAAAAAAAATGATAATTAGTACACGTTAGCCGTTAACATAATCCATAATTAATAATTATTTAAATTCATAAATTCGAATAAATTTTACTGAATATTTAATTATATGTTCTAATTATCACGTTAATTAAATATAATAGTACAAATATGGTAAAATCTGGGGAAATATATCATATTTTGAATTCAAAATATACACGGGCACTGGAGAAGAAATCGCTCGACTTTTGAAAAGTCGAGCATTTTTAATCTCTCGACTTTTTATTTTCCAAATTTCCGAACTTTGTTGTCTATTTTAGGTATTTGAAAACTTATTTGGTCTACATATCAAAATCTCCCAAAAAAAAAACACGTGCATTACGTTAATACAGAAACAGAAGTCCTTGAAGTCATATCATGGTGACATATATCATTGTTGTAACTTGCAAGTTAAATTATACTGACGCAATTCAAAAAAAATAAAAAATAAAAAATATATTAATCTGACAGTCCTTCCACGCGTCCATAATTAATGTTGGTCCGGAATGCGGATCCATGTTTTTCAGGCCCTGCATTGATTAATTAAGATCCCAAACACCTATATGTTTGACTTTGATAGATTTAACTGCAATATCCCCCTAAATTGCTCTCAGTTAATATATTTACCAAGTTTTTAGGTACACTCTTTATTTTTTTGTTTCAAGTAATCTAACATTATTATTAGAGGGCCATATACACTTTACCCCTCAATTTTTCCACAATATCCTCTGTATACCTAATTAATGTTTAATTCACATCATAATTAACCAAATGATACTCAATTAACAATCAATTATTATATAATTAAAATACATATATATTAATAATTAATAATTAACTGTTAATCAAATTTGTTAATCGAATGTCGTTTTGTTAGTGATCATGTTAATTAATCATCAATTAATAGTTAATTGATGATATATTATGTGTGGTTGGGAAAGGAGGGTTGAGGGATATCAGATATGACATAATAATCCTTAGTATTACACTCCTACTATTATAATTAATATTTTAAATTATCATGTTGCATTTCGTATAACAGCAATTTAATTGATGAAGACATACTGAGCCCCCGAACTAAAAAATATTTTTGATGACATGACAAATTTTTTTACATTAATTGATTATAATTTCTAATTGTCTGAATTAAATATTAATTGACACGTTAATAATTTACAATATATTAATATTAATACATGTTAATTAACGTGTCAATTCAATTAACGATTTCTTAAATTACTAATTGAGTCAATTAAAAATATTAATCAATTCACTTAATTTTTTCTTGTCATGTCATTATGTCATTAAAGATGTTTTTTGAGTTTGGGGATACCATATCAAACCCCTAAATTGACTATAACTTCTCATCTGTTAATTATCATCTATATTTCTCCTCTGTTAATTACTCCACATTTATTTATTGACAAGAACAAAAATTACATCCACAAATTATTTCGCCGACCTATTTGTTTAAAAATTTAACTCTTCCTTGGGCCATGAGTCAATGACCAATAGACAAAATCACGTGAGACTTAACGAGTTAAATGAAAAAGTTTAGTGGAGCGGTGTGCTTTTTAAAATAATTTTGTGGGCTTGCAAAACAAATGGCCAAGTGACATATAATCTTTTTTTTTATGTTTTAAAAATGTATCATACTTTGCATTCGCGACTTTTTTCCCCAAATGATGGCTTGTTTGGATGTGCAAGCAATTGCTAGTCTAGTCTAGTTTAGGATATGAAATTTTTACTATAATATTTTTATGACGTGTTTGGATGACATTTTAGAATTTGTAAGTTAAATTTGTAGTTAGTAAATTTGTATATAAATTTTTTCAAAACAAAAACTTAACATATAAGTGTTTTTTTTTATAAATTTCTAGTTTGTATGATATATTTATATTTTTATTTTGAAACATATCAAAAAAATGAATAATTTATTACATTACTTGATTTTCCTAAATAAGCAATCAGACGTCTTACACCCTATATATATATATATATATATATATATATATATATATATATATATATAGGGGAGCTTTATCATACCCCTTTTAAAAATGATATTTTGGATGTTTAAAAAGGTGTATCATAAAATTTATATTTTAAAAAAATTTATTTTTTAAATGAACAACAAATAATTCCTACTTAGCCAAACATTTAATTAACAAATACACTTGAAAATTTATCTTAAATACTCATTAATGGATAATTACTCAAAATATCCTTAAAATTGATGTACCATAAGAAAAATGATGTATGATAAAATCCTCCCATATATATATCAATGGACAAAAAATTGAGCAAAATATTTTCAACCATTGATTAAATCATGATAAACGATTGTGATTAACATAACCTCTCACTTTCTCCTCATTCAAACATTTTTAACCATTGATTGATAGAGAGAGTTGTGTTCAAACATTTTCAACCATTAATTTTAAAATTCTCATTTTTTAAAATTGCGAATGCTAAACTACAATTTTTTTTGCATCTAAAAAATGAAACAAGGCTCCAAAGAAAACAATGATCATCTCTCTAAATCCTGTCCAAGCCAGCACATGTGCTTTTTGACCACTACATCTACATGACTACATGTGCTTTCTGGAAGCATTATTTATTTATCTTTTAACGTGAGGATTTTATATATATACCATCTTGAAATTTTAAAATATTAAATTTATTCTTCCGAAATTACTAATACCATATTTTCTCTTTTAAATGTCAAAACATATGATATGTTTTACACCAAAAGAAAAAAAATAATTAAAGTTATAAGCTAATCAATATTCTTGTGATTGAACCATGGTTAGGAACTTAGGGTCAATATTAAACATTCATTTAAAGGTCTGGAGAAATTTAATATTTTGCGAGTTTTGGAGGGTATATTTGATAATCTCTTTTTAAATGATAAAGATGATAATGATATGCACGTATAAATCTGAATGCAACACCTCAATTAACAATGTAAGATATATTTAAAAGTCACATTATTATTATTATTATTATTATTATTATAATCCTCTCCCAAATTATTCAGCATGGACCAAGAGATAGTGACGAATTATAACGTGTCGTGAACCCAACCAATATATACATGTCATTTGAGCACAAGAAAACAAGCCATATTCTCATTGTCTAGGTCCGCATAGGACCATGCCACATAAAAGTTAAAACTCCTTCTATCTTGTATTTTATTATTTAGGCCTTCAATTAATCATTCATAAAAGCAGCTTTTTTTCCTAGGTTCCAAATTCCAATCCAACTTCCACTGACATGCTCATTTAAATTTGCCATTTGACATTTAAAAATGACCAAGTCAAGTAAAATATACGAGAAATACTAAAATTTAGCCATGAATATATATAATTATATATTAATATTAATATTAGGGCTTTGTAATAAATAAGACATTATTTCTCATGAAACTTTTTTCAAGGCAAAAAATCATGATATAATTTTAATTATAATATTTTTGAGTATTATATTATAAATTATAAATATATATTAATATGATTATAAAATTTTGGAAGGACTAAATAGTATATTCATAAGCATTAATAATTAATAATATATATTATACAACTACAAGCCAACAGTTGTAAAGCGAGATTTTTGGATTTTTTTGCAGATAATACTTTACTTTACACATACCAGTATACCAGTTTACCACCACCCTTCTCTCTCCAATCAATCACTACCATTTCTCGCTCTCATTTCTTATCAAAGGACCTTTCTCTCTCCCTCTCTCAATGGCACTACTGTTCTAATGAGTGTGTATTTGTAGTTTTCATGCTTCAATCTAGGTACCATTTTCCTTTTAGTTTGAAAGATTTATGAAGTTCCTCTTGCTGGTTTTGACTATAAATCATGTTTTTTTGGGTCTAATTTGGAGCTTTTAATTCTTTGGTAGAATACCAACTTGAATTTATTGCCCTTTCCACTTGAATCTCAATCAAAATGTGAAATTCCTCACATTTTTTCCTAAGCAGACTGTATGGCACTATGGCTCCGGTGTATTTTCTTTTTTATTGTAGAATCTTCGTGTTTGCTTTGATTGTGAAATATTAGAAATTTACATGAACAGTTCTCATTTTGAAAAATCGTGCTCCCAAATTTTCTGGGTAGAGGAAAGTTTTCCTCCATTGACCTGTTGTAAACCGTTATCCAAATATTTGAAACTGGAAGAATAAGGTCGATTTCCCTCACCATTAAACCTCCGTGGTGAATTAGAGTGAATGAAATTTAAATTTCAAAAAGAAAGCCAGATTAAAACAAAAATAGAATGCATTTTCAATTGTATTTTACTTTTTATTGTTCTTCTTTGTTTGGTATCGGTGATAATTTGCATGTGCATTCCAGCTGTTACACTTGTGATTTGTTTTCTTTCTCTTTGTTTGTTCTCAATTAATTGCTCAAACAATTCGGTATTGGTCTTTATCACACTACAGTAATACTATTTTCCACATTTTCATTGTGCAACATGTCATTGTCCAAGGACCATTTCATATTTTCTATTGTTTTCTCTTTTCTTTGCCTTTTTTTCTTTTTGGTCGTCCGTGTTATAGTCTTATAGTACACCTAAACTTGCTTTACTAATACATTCCTAATTGCACAATAACCCAATTTATCTCTAATTTGATTATTTTTATCTTCAGTTTTGCACGAGTAAATTAATTTACCCCCAAGTTGATGAGTAAAATGGACGAGGAAAAAAGCATATTAAAAACTGGGGACCACCATGAGACCTCCGGCGAATCAAGCACACCCAAAAAAACCACACGATTCCGCGAAGACGACGAGGTCGTAGAGATCACTCTGGAAGTACACGACGATATCGCAGAAATACATGTAAAAAAAACTAATCCCAAATGAAAAACATCAAAATAATAAAATAATAAAACGGTCGAGTGTAAAACAGGATATTAGAGAAGTCGAGGATGAGGGCACGGATACCGATGCAGGATCCACTCGCGGCGGAAAACTCAAACTCGCCTCGAAATTACGAAAAGTCACTCAAGGAATGCGATTAGCCGGTTTAAATGGCGCGAGCAAACGATCCCAAGGCGGATCGGGATCGGGATCGGGTGCGCCACGGACCAGAAAGAAACGACTCGACCGAAGCAAGAGCGCCGCGGCCGGTGCTTTGCAAAAAATGCAATTCGTTACGAAAGTAACCGAAGGATGGCCGGCGGTTGAAAAACGGTTCGAGCGTCTATCCGTTGACGGCATTCTCATCCGATCCCGCTTCGGAAAATGCATTGGTGAGTCATTTTAATTTTTAGAGCCCATAATTTGCTGTTGGTGAGAAAAGTCTAAATTTGGACCCTCGATGGATTTTAGGGATGGATGGATCGGAAGAGTTTGCGGTACAAATGTTCGATTCGATGGCGAGGAGGAGAGGAATAACGAAGCAAGTGTTGACGAAAGAGGAATTGAGAGAGTTTTGGGAGCAAATGACGGATCAAGGTTTTGATACCCGTCTCCAAACATTTTTCGACATGTATGCATTTGATAATTGTTATTGTTACTCATTCTATGATCCTTGAGTTGATGAAAAAAACTTTAATTGTTGTTTTGATGGCATTTAATTAATTTAGGGTGGATAAGAATGATGATGGGCGGATCAGTAAAGAAGAGGTCAAGGAAGTAAGTGTCTACTAATAGCACTTGCATTTTTATTTTTGAGAAAGAAAAATAAAATAAATGAGAAAAATCATTTTATTTTTAGATTATAATGTTGAGTGCTTCGGCCAACAAGCTATCGAAAATTCAAGAGCGGGCCGACGAATACAGTGCATTGATAATGGAAGAGTTAGATCCTGAAGAGTTAGGCTACATCGAGGTATTACATTTAACTAATCGAATACTATAATTTTAATTCTTCAAATAATTCGAACATTTTAATGAAAATAGATTGAAGATTTGGAGATACTATTACTCCAACCAAGTGGCTCCTCAAGCGAATCGAACAACAAACAAACTCAAAGCTCGAAACTAAGTAGACTACTCAGCCAAAAACTGGTCGCACCAAAGGACACGAGTCTATTTGGCCGTTTCTCAAGATATCTCTCATATTTTATCGAAGATAACTGGAAACGAATGTGGGTAATGACTCTTTGGGTCTGCATTTGTGCCGGTTTATTTGCTTGGAAATTCGTGCAGTATCGAAACAGAGCCGTGTTTCACATAATGGGGTATTGTGTGTGTATTGCGAAAGGAGGAGCCGAGACTTTGAAGTTCAATATGGCTCTTATTTTGTTACCGGTTTGTAGAAATACCGTCACGTGGATTCGGTCCAAAACTAAGCTTGGAGCTATAGTGCCATTTAATGACAATATTAACTTCCATAAGGTATGTTTAATTAATTTTTAATATTACCTTTATTAAAATTTTACACGAATTATTTATCTAATTTATAATATTAGGTTGTTGCTGCGGGTATAGCCATTGGTGTATTTCTACATGTAGGGTCCCACTTAACATGTGATTTTCCTAGATTACTACATGCCACTAATGAACAATACGAACCGATGAAACAATTTTTTGGTGACAAAAAACCGCCTAATTATTGGTGGTTCGTGGAGGGCACAGAAGGCTGGACCGGTATAGTGATGTTGTCCATAATGATATTGGCGTTTATTCTGGCTCATCCTTGGTTCCGCCGGAACAGGTTAAAGAAGACGAATCCATTGAAGAAATTGACCGGTTTTAATGCGTTTTGGTTCACTCATCACCTTTTTGTGGTTGTTTATGCACTTCTCGTGGTGCATGGGGTTTGTCTCTACTTGAGCAAGAAGTGGTATAAGAAGACGGTAAGCAAAATTTCTTTCCCATTTTTCTTCATTGTAATATAATTATATAATATGTTTTTATAGAAATATTTTAAATTTAATTTGTCTCAGACATGGATGTATATTGCTGTACCTGTCGTTTTATATGCATCTGAGCGTATTATACGAGCCTTTAGGAGTCATGACGCGGTCAAAATTCGGAAGGTACGATCAATAATCTTCATATTATTGGTGTGTTTTTTTTATTGTTTTCTTTTTTTTTTCTTTTTTTGTATATGTATAAACTTTGCTTATATATATATAATTCAATAGAAGTGGGACGCAAGAGCCCTCTCTATTTTTCTCAAAAAAAATAAAATAATCTTCATATTACATTGTTAATTCAATAATTTAATTTTATCATGTTCATATATAGGTTGCCATGTACAAAGGAGATGTGTTGGCACTTTTCATGTCGAAGCCGCATGGTTTTAGATATCGTAGCGGCCAATACATCTTTGTTAATTGTGCAGCCGTGTCGCCATATGAATGGTAATTTCCTTCCTAGTTATATTATTTATTAGAGTAATTAAATAACTAGTTTGTTTTCGGTAGTAAATTTTGTTTTGTTTTTTTATGTAGGCATCCTTTTTCGATTACTTCGGCTCCTGGAGATGATTATCTTAGTGTTCATATCCGTACAAGAGGTGACTGGACTTCTCGTCTTCGAACCATATTTTGTGAGGTGAATCATATTAATTAATACACTAAAAATTAAATTAAAATTTTATTTAAGACCTAAATAATATTTGATAAAATGAACCAGGCATGCAAGCCTCCAACTGGTGATGAGAGTGGGCTCTTGAGAGCCGATTTCTCTGAAGGACAAGTTAGCTCGAGGTACCAAAAGTTTATATCGTTCAATCATTTCAAATTTTTTCTTGATTTTTGTTTTTGTGTAAATGAGTTTATTCTTGCTTTATTTAATATATTAGATTCCCGAAACTATTGATTGACGGTCCATATGGTGCACCGGCACAAGACTACTGCGAGTACGACGTGTTGCTATTAATCGGACTCGGAATTGGTGCTACTCCATTAATAAGCATAGTTAAGGACGTGTTAAACCACATTCAAAAAGGCGGCGAGGGATCTTCTGGAGGCGGTGGGTCTCAAGGTCATACAAGAACGTTCATGACAAAACGTGCGTATTTTTACTGGGTAACGAGAGAAGAGGGCTCCTTCGATTGGTTCCGCGGAGTCATGAACGAGGTCGCCGAAAAAGACAGGTACAAATTAATATCAACAATATTATTAATACTTATTAATAATATTTGGAATTTATTGATTGATTGATTGTAGTGATGGGGTGATAGAGTTGCACAACCATTGCTCCAGCGTGTATCAAGAAGGGGACGCCCGTTCGGCCCTCATATTGATGCTTCAAGAATTACATCATGCCAAGAAAGGCCTTGATATCGTGTCTGGAACTCGTGTCAAGACCCATTTCGCGCGACCCAATTGGCGCAGTGTTTTTAAACATGTTGCCGTTCGTCACCCTGATCAGCGTGTCGGTATGACCTCTCTCTCTCTCTCTCTCTCTCTCTCTCTCTCTATATATATATATATATATATATATATATATTTGGTAAATTTTGGTTTTTGTCATTGTTATAGGGGTATTCTATTGCGGAGAGCCGATATTGGTGAATGAGTTGAGGCAGCAATCTCAGGATTTCACCCACAAAACGAGCACGAAGTTTGAATTTCACAAGGAGAACTTTTGATTTCTCAGATTCAGGAATTGAATTCTAGAATCTACAATACAATGTGTTCGAGGATATTCCATACTAGTTTTTGTTGTTTGTAAAGATTGTGTTGTTTTTGTTCCTATAATGTATTGGAGCCTCCTTAAAAAATACAGTAATTAATATGTTAAAGGATCTGATTCCATTTTAATGGGTTCTTGTTACGTGTGTCTTTCGCTGATTGGTGGCCTTCTTATTTTTTGTCTTTAAGCATGTAAATATTGATGGTGAAAAGAGAACTTTTGAATCCATTTTAACTTAAGGCTAAACTTTTCCTTTATTTTAACTTTCAGGCCTTTATTCTTCGATAGATAATGCATTTGGAATATCCATTGGTATATTTGTGTGGGATTTTGGTACCGCATTTGTCTGGCTCGGTACCTGTATGGAGTTATATTTTGAATCAAGAATTACAATTACAATTTTTTTTTGCTGAAATATGCCCTCTCATTTGAATTTGTACAAAAATAATAAGAAAAAACCATGTACCAAAATAATAAGAAATTTCTATTTTGGACCAAATTAAATTAGCAACCCTAGGTAATACAAAATTTCTATTTTGGATGTATGTGTCATTTTAGTATAAAATAGCATTTGCTTGAATATTTAGTCTATTTTGAATATTTAGTACCAAAAGGCTCGTTTCCAAAATCTGAGATTGGGCCTATACAGCACAATCATACAAATCTAAAAAAGAACAGAAAAATTTACTCAAAAAAAAAAAAAAAAAAAGAACAGAAAACTTTTTTCTATATCTTTATAGAAGATAACTTGTCTTAATCAAAAGAAAAAAGAATGAAAAAGATAAAACTAGTATGAATTTGGAGCAATTCTAAGGAAGATACATTTTTTATTGGATACTTGGATACATTCACTCTTGTGTGTTGTATGGATTGTTTATATTTATAGGGGGCTTTATTTATAAATTATTTTAGATAATTATTTTATTATCTAAAATAATCAACCGCTTCAGACGCTTATATATGCTAGGGTTTCAGGATTCTGGGATTTCAATTATCTGGAATTCTGCTTTCCTGGACTTCAAAAGTTTGATTATTGTCAATGGGCCCATAACCTAGTTGGTTGAGTGTGATGCACAAAAATACATGTGTTGTGAGAGGTTGTGGGTTCGATCCCCATTGACATCAATGGATGGAGGACATATGAGCCTTCTTCATTTATTATCAAAAAAAAAAAAAAAAAAGTTCGATTATTGTATTGATATATTATAAATTTATAGTTAATATGAGTAGATAATAAGGGGTGTTTAGGATTAGATTTAAACATTTAGGACAAATACCTTTTTACTTGTATTAACTAAAATTATTATCAATATAATTCAATAGAAATAGGGCATAAGAACCTACTCTATTTTTCTCAATTTTTTTTTTAATTTTTTTATTATAGCCAATGACGAATTAACGAATTTATTAAGGGTTAAGAGGAGGAGGGAGTAATTGTCCTCCCAGAATTTAGGAAACTTAAATCCAATGAACAAGCAAATATAATGACCAGAAAGTAAGCAAAATGCATCTAAAACTTGTATAAGATTTTCAGTTATTATTGAACTTGTACGTGTTTCATGCTATTTATGTTTTGTAACTTTGGAACTCTTAGATTTGCCTTGAAATTCATGTTTTTCATGTTAAACACAAACTTTCAAGTTTCCATGCATTAAAATTTGTGCTTAATTTAGCACGAAAAATACAAATCTAAAAGCAAATAAAAAAACTAGAAAGCTACAAGCAAAATGCATGCAAAACTTGTACCACTTTTTTAGTTATTCTCAGGGGTGGGCAAATTGTTTGGTTTATTTGGGACCCGAACCGAATCGGTCGAATTCGGTTTAATCGGTTTGGTTTTTCGGTTCATTCGGTTCGGTTCGGTTCAAAAATTTATATTATTCGGTTTATTCGGTTCGGTTCGTTTTGGTATTTTTAAAACCGATTAAATCGAACCGACCGAATTAGTATTATTTTTCATGTTTTTTATTATGTATATTTAAAAAAAATAATATTTCATATTGTAAAATTATAAATAATATAATTATATTTTATATGATTTGTTTTTATATTTTTTTTGCTAAATAGAATTTGAATTTTATCATTATAAAGTTTCTTATTCGGTTCAACCGAACAAACCGAATAAGAAATTCGGTTTAATCGGTTCGGTTTTAAATCGGTTCAAATTTTATTCGGTTCAGTTCGGTTTGAATCTAGTTCAGTTCGGTTTGATTTGGTTTGGTCTTAATCGGATCGGTTCGGTTCGGTTCTCACCCTTTTTTTTTTTTATCGAAATGACTGGTTAATGGGTATGGTGTTTCAATGCGGTGTGCTGTCATTACGTTGCGCTAGATTATGATTAATTTTAGGACCCAAGTATTTTACGGATCCGAGTACACCTCTGAAACTGACTTCTTCCATAGTTTTTGAGTTCTATCACATGTCCGTTACAACGCTAATTAATGCCAACTTGAAGAAAAGTCACAGAACTAGGTCCGTTGTAACGGACAACTATGTCCGTTGTAACGGACATTGAACTCACTTCAGTATACCAAATATTACTCCGTGTCCGTTGTAACGGAATAACCAATCCGTTGTAACGGACTAATATCAACCGTTGTAACGGAATTGTCTTCGTTATAACGGATATATATAGAACAAACCCGAAGTGAGGTCACAGTCTAACGTCCGTTGTAACGGACTGTGTAGTTCGTTACAACGAACTCTTAATTCATGAACTCCGTTATAACGTACATTATTTCCGTTGTAACGGACTATGAAAAATACGAATATATTGGCCGTAACGGTTAGTTTGACTTTTGGTCTGTTGTAACGGACTACATGTCCGTTGTAACGGACTGTGCAAAAAAAGCAGGATAAGAGAAGGATCTATGTGTTATATAAATAGAACTCTTCCCTCATTCTCTCTCATTATCTCAACCAATATATTTCCCCAATCAAAAGAGAGAATCCTAGCTTTAATCTTGAGCTTAATCTTCTAAACATTCTTAGAGATTATTAGATCCCTTTTCATTCCATAAAATACGATTCCCAACTTGCGTGACCGATCACGTGTAGTTCGTATTAGATAAATTTTAATAGGCTAGTGCAAAGATTGTAAAGCCCGACATAGATCGATGGAAGCGTGTAAATCGATCTAGGCAAACCTTGTAATTGCTTGATTTGGGTATTCAATCGAAAGCCGAAAATGCGCAAGGCAACCCCGAAGACGTAGGTATTTGCAATCAATTGAGTCGGTCGATTGAGCGAGTAGACGGTGAGTTAAAGCTACAAAGCAACCACCTACCGAACTCCGTAAACAAATATCTTGTGTTATTCGTTTTTGGTATTGTATTCTTCCTCTAATTTACTTACGCTTCCGCACAAAATTGTATTTGTATTCCATTACCGCGAGAATTGGATCTTAGGACTTCCTATTCACCCCCCTCTAGGTCTAAATTAAACAACAATTGATATCAGAGCAAAATACTAACCGTCTCTTTGTGTAAGTGACAATTTGTATAACGATCATGGCCTTAATCGGTAATAGGAACCAAATTACATACCCCGAAATATTAGATGGAAAGAATTGGAATCTTTGTAAGAGATGCATGCTAAATGTATTTACTATCCAAAGATTGAGGTCGGTGGTGGAAAAATATTTCGAGGTTTACACGGTAAGTACCTCCGAAACCAACCCCACACGAAAAATATGCCACGGCACCGATCTCAATGTGACCGCCGACACATATGCTCAAAATCTTATTCTCGCAAATATTGTCGGGTCACTTTCCATAATTGTGGATGGATGTACCACATCTCATTCAATGTGGCGACTTCGTTGTCGGGTCACTTTCCATAATATTCCGAAAATCATGCCAACTTCGTTATCGACACGAACAAAAACGAAAATGAGATGTCTTTGTTGGTAAGGAGACACGAGGATTTAAAGGATCAAGAGCGCAAATTCAACGATGACCGAAAGCGCCAACACTTGAAACCGGTGTGTCACTACAACATACCTGGCCTATTGGGGCGGCCAAAACTGACCCAATAAGGCCTCAAAACCGCCCCTATAGGTTATTGGGTCAGTGAGGCGACCCTAAATGGGTGTCCCTAAAAGCTGCGTTCCTGTCAGGGGCGGGCCGACCCTATAACGTTTTTGGGGCGGGCCGACCCAATAACCATCAGTCAATTCACAGCACAAATAGTACTGTCAGTACTGACGCGTCAGCTAATGGGGCTGGCCGACCCTAATAGTATTTATTAATATTTTTTAATTTCGATATATATATATATATATATATATATATATATATATATATATATATATATATATATATATATATATATATATATACAATACATATTTTTTTAAATCCATGATACAAAATACACAAACATATACTTTCCGACAATACAAATTACAAATACAAAATCAAATTACAAATTACAAACACACATCAATAGCAAAAAGTATATCAATAACAAATTACATATATATATATATATTCCGACGATACAAATTACAAATACAAAATCAAATTACAAATTATAAATTACCACCTCCCTCCATGGCCCCTCAGTAGCCAACCACCATCCTCATCATCTTTCAATTAACCCATCTATTCCTAAAATAAAACACAAACAATTAATAAAGAAGAATTTACATTTTTACCATTCTAAAACCCAAAAAATTACATTAATCATTCGAAATATAAAAACATCATATTCATCCTTAGGTAATAATTTCAAAAAGAAAAAATTATCAGAAAACTGAAAAACGATTTTGTAAAATGTTATATAAAAAAAAAGCAATGAAAAAATGACTAAAAAATTAGAAAAAAAAACTGACAGAAAAAGCACTAAATTGAAACCCTAATTTTTTTGTCATGGCAAATTATTATGCAATCAAGTTTTCAATATATAATTTTAGAGGGGTATTTGTGAAATTATTACTTCTTTATTTTGGAAGGAAACGGGATAATGTTATGCGTACCACTGTTTAGACATGTTTGGTAGTTTTAAATCGAGCTCCTTGCCATACAAAATGAAATATCCAGTTTTGTATACTGAAATAAAAGAATAAACAAAATAATTTGCCAATTTACCAAATTACCCTTTTTGAATCTGGAAAATGCAAGACCCGCCTCCAATCCTCCGAGACCCATCTCCAGCCCCTTCAAGACCAACCTCCAAAAAAACAGTAAAAAATTCATTCATTTATTAATGAGTAAATAATTAAATTAATATAAAATAAACTGTCGCGTATATGATTCCTTAATATTAAGCAAACCAAATCCTATATTAATCCTTAATATTTAGTCCTATATTAACCATTAAAATTAAAAAAATTAAAATCAAAGACATGTACATATAACGAGACAGAGAAAACAAACCTGTCGAGATAACTGAGGATTATAAAGAATTTTCTGAACTCTAATTCGCCAAGAGAGAGCATCTCTGTCCTGAAATTTCTCGCGAGTTGACTCAACAGGGGCATTATGGTCCATATCTAAAATAATAATACAAAAATAAATTACAAGACAGTAATTTACATCAAAATTAACCCTAATTACCATAAAAATAAACCCTAATTAACAGTAATTAATCCTAAATAAATCCTAATTACAAGTAATTGATCCTAATTACAAGATATAAAACATACCATAAGAGAGGATCACCATTTCCAGCAGTAGTCGCACAAACAACAGCAGCAAACCGCGCCTGCACCAGGAGAAAGTGAGAAAACTGAAGAAAGAGTGAAAAAACAGTAAAATTTAAATATGTGAATAATATATTAAATTATTTGACAGCAAAAAACAGTTTAAGAAAATAACAGTAAAAAAAGAGAGAAAATTAGTAAATAAATTTTTAAAAACTGAAGACATTAAAAACTGTAAAAAAAGAGTATTTAAAAAAAATTGACAATAAAAAATTGACATTAAAAACTGACAGTACAAATTGACAGTAAAAATTAACAGTAAAATAAAATTGACAGTAAAAAAAATTGACTGTAAAAATTAACGACCTCAGAAAAATTATGAACTACAAACCCTAAAAAATCCAAGAAAACAAATAATACAACAATTAGGCAAAATATTACTGAAATTAGTGAAAATACCACATAAATTGCTTGAACGAAACCAAGTCCACCAAAATTAGGAAAAATATCACTGAAAATGCTTGAAACTAGTATTTTAATTAATTAGAGAGATAAGAAAATACCATTTAACGGAGAGAAAAGAACCGAGCTCCTACTACCGGCAGACAAGCCACCAGAAATCTAGGTCATGCAAGCGAGGTTGCGCGAGAAGGAGAAGAAAGCTAGCGAGGTTGCGACTTCTTGAAGACGGGACTCGAGCGGATCCAAAACCCTAACGAGGTTGCGCGAGATCTAAGTCTGATGGAGGGTTTAGAGAGAGGGAAAGAAGATGCGAGGGCTGCTGTAAAGAGAGAGAGGGAAGAATGGGGCTGCCGAAAAAAGAGAGAGAGGGAAGAATGGGGGAGGGTTTATCTGGGGGAAGAAAGAGGTGAAGGGGACGGCGCATGGCAGTGTTTGGGTCGGGCAGAGTTTGGGTCGGGCCGACCCTACTCTGTTGTTGGGGCGGTATCTGGTTAGGGGCGGGCAGACCCTGGTCTTATTGGGGCGGGAAAATACTAGGGGCGGGCAGACCCTGATGTTATAGGGGCGGGCAAGCAATTAGGGACGGGCGCACCCTGGATTTAGGGGCGGGCCGACCCAATAAAAAGACGACCCAAAAGAGTTATTGGGGCGGTTTTATCCTATTGGGGCGGGCGGACCCAAAAATTCAAATAATCAGGGTCGGGCTGACCCTATTCTAACCGACCCAAAAGCATTATTGGGGCTGGCCGACCCAATAATGAGCAAATTTTAGGGGCGGCCCGACCCTAAAAATCAGATGTGTTGTAGTGTGTTTCGAGTGCAAGAAAATGGGTCACACAACCGACACGTGTTGGACCATACATCCCGAACACGCACCATGGAACAAACGCGAAGACAATCCAAGCGGTAAGGATAGAAAGGATTCGAGGTGCGAACGAAAACACGAGCATAAAGACAAAACAGACAAAGGCAAAAATAAGGTGAAGAAATCCGGAAAGACGAAAGCCTTCATCGTCGATTCGGATCCATGGGGAGATTCGGAGTTCTCAAACACATCCACCGACTCGGAATACCTATACGACCACGAAGGTGTGGATGTGGGACTAATGGCAAACATACCACCAAACGTAAATGACGTGGTTGAGCGAGCCATTCAAGAAATGCGTATGCAAAACACTCCTCTTCCGGAACCAATCGCCTATGTTGCTCCTCAAGTTGTTCCACAAACTTCCGACATCGATGCTTCGCATGACCCCGGTCATGAGGTAACCCTAAACTCTACACTCAAATCAATTTCGATAAAGGAAGATTCTAGCTCATCCGATGAATCGGAAAGTGAGTTAGAATTTGACTCTCACAAGAGTCTAATGCGAGAAGTCAATCGACTTCGACAAAGTGAAATTGAAAAAGAGAGCATGATTCTAAATCTCAAGGGTAAGTTATCTTCTCTTGAATTATCGGTAAAGTCGCACAAAACACAATTAACTGAATTTAACGGATTTTCAAAATGTGAGTGTCAAGTCCTAAAAAGCGAGACCTCGTCTCTAAAAGTCAAAATCCAAAATTTGAAATTTGTGAATGAGTCCTTGAAGAGCGCATGTGTATCACTTACACCGAGCACTCCTTCATTGGACAAAGTCTTGGAGGGACAAAACCCCAATGATAAGACGGATCTAGGATTTAAGAGGACTAACGGTAAAAAACCCGTGTCTTCAAAATCTCAAGGTCAAAAAGGTAAACGGGAGTACAATACCAATACGAATCGCGAAAATGCTTTTATGTACCGCGACTCAAATAAGGGCAAACGTGCTAAAATTAACCAACCGAAAAATGTTAGAAACTATAATAGGGTTAATCATTATGCATGCACCTCACTCGTCTTATAGAGATAACCATACGGAACGAACCGAATGTTTATACAAACGGGGATCCAATGGCTATTTCTATAAGGTGAGTTCACCACATGTCGCTAATGAACAACATAGTACTCCCAAACATTTCACAAGCACACAAGGAGTTAACAAATCAAACAATAATCGTGCTAAGTCGACAAAACCGATAACTCAACCGAAAGATTACTCAAACCACTTTCAATCTCACTTTGTCAAGAGTTCGGAAAACACAAATAAACCGACTCGCGCATTTTGCAACTATTGTTGCAATATGAGACATATCTCAACGGGTTGTCCCCTTCGAAAACCGCAACCAAATTCCAATTGGTTATGGCTTCGAAAAGATCGAAACATGGCTAGCACGTCCACCTCAAATGGGGTCTGTCCGAAAGTTACTTAAAGTCATGTTTCCGCACTCCCTCATCCATGTTTAAAATTGGCCACAATTTGAGGGGGAGTGCTAATACAAGAATTCGCATCACTAAATTCGGGTTTAGTTGATACGAATGTCTTGATCATAAGTGTTAAGGGTCAAATATTTACGGTTTGATACTATAATCATCCATACACTTACAAAAAGACGAGAAAGATATTTTGACTAGTATGTAGGTATGCTAAATGGAAAACGAATCGGGAAGACGTAATAACGGTAAACAAATATGCGTACCAAACTCAACATCATCACCTTGCACTATCAAGGGAGCTAATATCGCGACATAAATGGATGTTGATAAGTGTCACTCGAGGAGTTGGGGGTTTTAGATCAAGACTCGAGCCCATGGCTCGAGCTAGGTATGCATACTCTTGAGAATTACAATTGAGTTTCAAAATTTATTACGTTTTCGAATATTTTTGAATACATCGCAAATGTTGAGAATCTTTGTTAAAACCTATTTTACACTAAAAAAATCTTTTCATACATCTTTACAAAATGAAAAACTCAACATCAATTTGCGAAATTCATCTATATACAAGCCTAAAATTGCAAAAAGCAACGATTTAGGGGGAGCTTGTATGTAGGGGGAGCTTCTCGTATGATTACGCTCTATTCCCTTTAGATCCTTTTCAAAAAGGGGGAGAAGAGAAAATCATATGGAAAGTTACTCGGTAATCGATTCAACTCTCCAAATCGACATTATTTTGAAATGAATCAAAAGGGGGAGTTTGTTGGTTCAAATTTCCTAGGGTTTGATTATCTCAAAATAATGTCGATACCACTAATCTATATGTGGGAGTAACATTTATAGAGATAGAAGACGTAACCCACAAAAGGATCAAAAGAAGAATCAACACGTCGCAAGTCAAGACGGTGAATAAACGATGGCACGAAAACACATGATCAAGTGAAGATATCAAGACATCAAAAATTCCGCAAGTTGGGGTATCACACAAATCACCAAAACAATTTATAGGTATCCCTAAACTTGTTTATGAATTATTAAGCTCAAAATTAGTCAAAGAAATATATTCGAAATCCATCAAAAAGATGAAATAACTAATGAGGCTGACATAAATATGTCCGTTATAACGGACCATCAATGTCCGTTGTAACGGACCTTCTCGTCCTCTTCAAAAGTGGCAAACACAGTATAGTCCGTTACAACGGATTCACCAGTCCGTTGTAACGGACACCCACCAAGCGTTGTAACGGAAGTTACACCGTTACAACGCTAATTAATGCCAACTTGAAGAAAAGTCACAGAACTAGGTCCGTGGTAACAGACAACTATGTCCGTTGTAACGGACATTGAACTCACTTCAGTATACCAAATATTACTCCGTGTCCGTTGTAACGGAATAACCAATCCGTTGTAACGGACTAATATCAACCGTTGTAACGGAATTGTCTTCGTTATAACAGATATATATAGAACAAACCCGAAGCGAGGTCACAGTCTAACGTCCGTTGTAACGGACTGTGTAGTTCGTTACAACGAACTCTTAATTCATGAACTCCGTTATAACGTACATTATTTCCGTTGTAACGGACTATGAAAAATACGAATATATTGGCCGTAACGGCTAGTTTGACTTTTGGTCCGTTGTAACGGACTACATGTCCGTTGTAACGGACTGTGCAAAAAAAGCAGGATAAGAGAAGGATCTATGTGTTATATAAATAGAACTCTTCCCTCATTCTCTCTCATTATCTCAACCAATATATTTCCCCAATCAAAAGAGAGAATCCTAGCTTTAATCTTGAGGTTAATCTTCTAAACATTCTTAGAGATTATTAGATCCCTTTTCATTCCATAAAATACGATTCCCAACTTGCGTGACCGATCACGTGTAGTTCGTATTAGATAAATAGTAATAGGCTAGTGCAAAGATTGTAAAGCCCGCCATAGATCGATAGAAGCGTGTAAATCGATCTAGGCAAACCTTGTAATTGCTTGATTTGGGTATTCAATCGAAAGCTGAAAAGGCGCAAGACAACCCCGGAGACGTAGGTACTTGCAATCAATCTAGTCGGTCGATTGAGCGAGTAGACGGTGAGTTAAAGCTACAAAGCAACCACCTACCGAACAACGTAAACAAATATCTGGTGTTATTTGTTTTTGGTATTGTATTCTTCCTCTAATTTACTTACGCTTCCGCACAAAATTGTATTTGTATTCCATTACCGCGAGAATTGGACCTTAAGACTTCCTATTGTAACGGACTACATGTCCGTTGTAACGGACTGTGCAGAAAAAGCAAGATAAGAGAATGGTCTATGTGTTATATAAATAGAACTCTTCCCTCATTCTCTCTCATTATCTCTACCAATATATTTCCCCAATCAAAAGAGAGAATCCTAGCTTTAATCTTGAGCTTAATCTTCTAAACATTCTTAGAGATTATTAGATCCCTTTTCATTCCATAAAATACGATTCCCAACTTGCGTGACCGATCACGTGTAGTTCGTATTAGATAATTTGTAATAGGCTAGTGCAAAGATTGTAAAGCCCGCCATAGATCGATAGAAGCGTGTAAATCGATTTAGGCAAAACCTTGTAATTGCTTGATTTGGGTATTCAATCGAAAGCCGAAAAGGCGCAAGGCAATCCCGGAGACGTAGGTACTTGCAATCAATCGAGTCGGTCGATTGAGCGAGTAGACGGTGAGTTAAAGCTACAAAGCAACCATCTACCGAACTCCGTAAACAAATATGTCGTGTTATTTGTTTTTGGTATTGTATTCTTCCTCTAATTTACTTACGCTTCCGCACAAAATTGTATTTGTATTCCATTACCGCGAGAATTGGACCTTAGGGCTTCCTATTGTAATGGACTACATGTCCGTTGTAACGGACTGTGCAGAAAAAGCAAGATAAGAGAATGATCTATGTGTTATATAAATAGAACTCTTCCCTCATTCTCTCTCATTATCTCAACCAATATATTTCCCCAATCAAAAGAGAGAATCCTAGCTTTAATCTTGAGCTTAATCTTCTAAACATTCTTAGAGATTATTAGATCCCTTTTCATTCCATAAAATACGATTCCCAACTTGCGTGACCGATCACGTGTAGTTCGTATTAGATAAATTGTAATAGGCTAGTGCAAAGATTGTAAAACCCGTCATAGATCGATAGAAGCGTGTAAATCGATCTAGGCAAACCTTGTAATTGCTTGATTTGGGTATTCAATCGAAAGCCGAAAAGACGCAAGGCAACCCCGGAGACGTAGGTACTTGCAATCAATCGAGTTAAAGCTACAAAGCAACCACCTACCGTACTCCGTAAACAAATATCTTGTGTTATTTGTTTTTGGTATTGTATTCTTCCTCTAATTTACTTATGTTTCTGCACAAAATTGTATTTGTATTCCATTACCGCGAGAATTGGACCTTAAGACTTCCTATTCACCCCCTCTAGGTCTAAATTAAACAACATACGCATTTTTTTTATATCAAATCTGAAGTTTATATAAGGACATCTCCAAAGAATTTGCAAATTGTTTTTACAGCCGAACATCCTCTCTCGCCATCTTATCCCACAATAATTTAACCGAAAATTCGTCACTAAATTTAAGTTTGCAACTATATATTATTGAAGTATAAGTCAATAGTCCAAATTAAATATAAGAGAAATGATTATGCACACCGATTTATTACACTCCGGTCCGTCAAAATTTACCTTGATGCGATATGTGACAGTTTATTTTTTCTTACAATTTTTTTTTTCTAATTTTTACCGCCTAATGCATATTTTTTTGTAGATCATGACTTGTCTTTGATTGATAGAAAATGTCATACTTCTACGAGAGGTATATGAGATATTCCTCGAGTTTTTTTTAGGAGTATCATATCTTTAATGTATGTTATATATTTTTACATGAACCTTTGAGATGCATATTATATATCTTTTACATGTATGATATTTTTTTATGTGTTATATATTTTTAAGATGTATCAATATTTTCTTTTACAAGAACAATATTTTCTATATATTTTTTTGATTAGATTTATATAATTTTGGCCAGTGTGCGATAGACTGCCAAAATGACAAAAAACAAACTGTCACATGGTATGTCAAGGATGAATCCTGAACCGACCCTTGTCTCCGACGTGAGTTTGGAATGCAAAAGTACGTTAGTCGGCCTTACATATAAATCAATAAATTTTAATTTCAAATTATGTTGGCACTAATAACGAAACATGTTGTCTTAAGAATAATTATACCATGCCCCTCAAATTCCCCCCAACACTCTCTATATCACAAAATAACAATTAATTAACAAAAATACATTCCATTAACGGTTAATTGATATTGATTAAAAAATATTAATTTATATGTACTTTAATTATATATCTGTTAATCGTGAATGTAATTTTTTTTGTTAATTACCATGTTTTTGTTTTAATTACCTTGCCAGTGACTAAAATAATTTATTGATTCTTCATGGATTAATTTATAATTCAAGTCTTTCCATGGTTTTAAAGCAAAATCCTGCCGAGAATAAAATTGCGTATCTTCTCCGCCACAGACTTGCTCACTACAACTCTGTTCTGCTACTCTGCACCTCTCTCTAAATAGTTCGACGACACATTCATTATGTTCTTATAGCCTGTCTCTTCTTTACATTTTCTCTCTCTCACTCATGGCATCTGGTGAAGCAGGCCCAGATGCACTCAAATATCAGGTTCTCTCTCTCTCTCTCTCTCTCTCTCTCTCTCGTGGTCATTTGTTGAGAGATTAAACAAATTTGTATTTTTCTTTTGTGTTTGTAGATGTCGGCTTTGAAGGTTTCAATCCACTGTGAAGGGTGTAAGAAGAAAGTCAAGAAGGTGCTTCAAAGCATAGAAGGTAAAAGAAAGATAATTTGTTTGAAAATATGGATTCATTTTTCATTTTGGGAGTCTTCAAGATGCTCTTATGAGTTATGAGTATGATTAATACTTTTCTATGAAAATTAGAAAATTACGTCATTTTTTTGGTCACCCTTTTCAAGATGATTCAAGAAGTAACATACTTGACAGAATATATTCATTAAAAAAGTTGGACATACACGAAAAAGTTGGAGGAATTACCCTCCAATTTTTTTGTTTAAACTAGCTTGTTTTGAAATAAGTTATCATGAAAACATAAATTAAAAAAAGTTATCATGAAAACTTAAAATTTAGACTTAATTAAGGATGCACCTCATTATAATAATGAAAATATGTTATTTACCGATATAATTTAATAAATTATCATGATGGTATGTGATCAAGTATGCAATGAATTTCTTTCCTTATCATAAAAGAATCCGATACTTGTTAAAAATATATTTATACAAGTACATTATTCGCTAATTTAAAATTTAATTTAAGCTTTGAGCTTATCTTTCTGTAGGTGTCTACCATACCACAATAGACATGCAGCAACAAAAAGTGACAGTGATTGGCAACATAGATGGCAACACCCTTGTAAAAAAGCTCGTCAAAACCGGAAAAAATGCCGAGTTGTGGCCCGAGCCGGTCATTCAAAATCAGCCAACTGGCATTGCCGGAAACGGAGGTGGAGGTGGGAAGAAGAGCAAGAACAAGAAGAAGAACAAGAACAAGAGTAACGCAAACCCTAACCCAAACGACCCGCAAAAACAAAATGAGAACTCTGAACCTCCGCAAACGAATTCATCCGACGAGATGCCGACCAAGGAACAACACAATCAACAACCCGAGAAAGAGTCTACCGAAAGCGAAAACGAGAAATCTAAGTGTGTCGTTGCTGTTTCCTTTCAAAATCCTCCTCCGCAAACAAATCAAAGTGGTGGAGGCGGACGAAAGAAAAAGAAAAAGAACAAAGGAAACAACACCGCTAACAACAACAACAGTGAAGGCGAAGGAGGTGATACGAAGGACAAAGAAGTAGGTCTTAATGCGACCGTGTCTCACGGTTTTAACGATGGTATGATCGGATCAGGACACATCCCCCCATTCGGATACCCTATCAACGGGGCTTATCATAAGGTACCATCTTACGTTGTTACGTATAGTGCGGTTCAACCGAGCGTAAGTTATGGGGGTCTGTATCATCATCATCCAACTGTTGCGGGTCCGGCTCCACAATTAACGACGCATCGTGGTGCTTATGGTTATCAGCCTGCCAATACCGTCACCATGGTCCAAGGAGGAGGGTCTTATTACATGTTCAGTGAAGAAAATGCTAATGCTTGTAGTGTCATGTAAAAGGTCCACATCTTGTATGATGTTTAGACTTTAGAGATTTAGTGTCCGAAGAGGTTGTATTTGAAGGTATAATTAGGTGGAGATAATGAAATTAGAGCCAACATTGATGAAAATGAGCTTTTGATTATTTACAAAAACAGATGAAAGTTAGACTATTTTCCTTTCTTTTTCTTAACTTCTAGTAGCTTGTGGATGAATTATATAAAATAGTTCGCAAGAAGGTTTGGTAAATTGTTTTTGTTTTCATAATTATTTTTTGAGGTTTGGATTTGGACCAATTTTTGGATCTTTTTTTTATTTAAATTTACAACTTAGAAATCACAATTATAAGACCTAACCGATTAAGTTTAAAACATTATTGTAGAACTCCATTTAAAAAAAGGGCAATTGTTCCATACCCCTCAAACCCACTCAACCATCAACGATCCGTACAAAAACCCATCTTTCACCAATAAATCTCTCCAATTTGCACCCAACATTTCCGATTGTTTGTTAATTCAAATTTCAATTAATAGTTAATTCAAAGTTGATTACCGATTAATGCAATTGCATCAAAATTAACAATTTTAATTAACGATTAATACGATTTTTGGTGCAAATTTGGGAGATGGGAATTGGCCCCCCCCCCCCCCCCCCCCCCCCCCCCCCCCCCCCCCCCCCCCCCCACACACACACACATCGTTGATGGTGTGGTGGATCGGGGGGTTCCATATATGGGCTCTTAAAAAAATGCTCAAAAGAATATTATTTTCCCCCAAAATAATACCTAAAATTTTTGTACTCACCTTGGAAATGCATATCTAGTTGGAAGTGCCTTTCCAGGATTATATCCCTCGTAAATGTTCCGAGCACCACTATGAGTGGTTGGTTTACTCTTTCTTTGAAAAATGAAACTAGAATTAAAATATAAGGGGGGTATTTAGTCTCTCCATCTCTTACCCACATTTGGCGATTGGGGGTTTTACATACTCTTACTCTTAATAATAAAATAATAATAAAAAACATATTAGTATTAGTTCGAAAATTATGATTTAATTATGAATATTTTATAATATGTCATATTAGATGGCGATGAAATTAGTCTAATTTGAATTACCATTTATAAATAAGAACTATTTTAAAACGAAATAAATCTATTAACGTTATAACTGCTAAAATATTTCAGTTTTAGTTTTATCGAAGTACTTGTATCAAGTCTTTATATGACTTCAGATTTTACAATACTTAAAAAAATAATGTAGATTTTACATCTCTTTTCATAATGTACATCAATGTTGCAAATGAAGGGAAACGGTACGGTACGGTCGGTCACCGTTTTAATGTTTTACTGTAAAACGGTCGTAAAACGGTAAAAAAACGGTTAAAAAACGGTTACTTAAATCGGTAATATTTTATAACAATTATAATAAAAATTTAAAAATAAAACAAACAAAAATATAATAATTCAATTTTTATAATTCAACTTAAGTATACACGAAAGTCCAAAATTAAAAAAAACAAATGAAATATTAATAAAACATATCGAATAAATGTCCATCGACCTAAACATATCAGAATAAATATTCTTAACTATCTAATTAGACAAAAAGATCAACTAATTAGATGTGTCAATCGAAATTAGACACAAAATAATTAAACATGATAAGCTGGATCAGAATTACCTTGTTCATGTAAGAATTAAATACAAAATACCACTAATTACAATTATTATTTGAAAGAGAACATTTGATCTCTCTCCAAAATTACTACGAAACAGTTACCGGTTTGTAATGCCAAAAAAAAAAATACTAAAAAAAAAAAAAAAAAAACCAATATTAAAAAAATCTGTTTTATGAAAAAAACGGTCAAAGACGGTAAAAAAACGGTTGACCGTTTTTTGAAATTTTCTTGCAAAAAACAGTACGGTTTGGCACCGTTTTACACCGTTTTACACCGTTTTTTGCAACACTGATGTACATACTCTAGTTAATTCTGACAAAAACTAAGAAATACACTTGGGATAAACATATAACTTCAAGATACACTTCTAGACTTATGGACGATCAGTGCGAAATCCTTCGACCGAGATAAGACTATCATACGAAACTCCTATGTCATTATGGAACTTGGAACTGATGGAAGGAAAGAGACCGACAAATCTTCTCTAATAAAAGAACGTCCTCGTGGATTAGTGTTCGACATAACTAGAGCGGATACTTCAAACTAGCTACCTAGTATTTAATTAACTTTATGTAAATTTGCGAATAGTCGATATATGAAAAATTCAAGCAGCAAGTATGTCTTGCTCCTCCTCCTTCAAAATAAATAATTTTTTTTTTGAGTAAATGGAGAAGGTTCGTCCTCCATCCATTGGTGTCAATGAAACTCGAATCCACAACCTCTCATAACATATGATTTTTTATGCCTCACTCAACCACTCGACCATGAACCCATTGGCTCAAAATAAATAAATAATGTAGATAAATTAAAAAAAATAATAAAACAATATATTTATCATATTTTTCTATAGCTCTATTTTTTGTTGTAGTCCAATTTTAATTATCATTATGATAGTGGATATTATGGAGCTTGGAAACCGCTTTGATACATACATAAATGTATGGTCGAAAGAAAACCAAAAGAGGCCATTTACTGTGCCCCCATTTCCCCCACTATTCACGATATGGGGGGCTAATTGAAATCTCTCAAAATTGTACCCGGTAAATTGTATTAATCGTTAATTGATGACTAATACAATTGTATTACGTGTTAATTACATTTGAATTAACCGTTAATTCAAAACACAATTAACCGTCAATTGAAATGGAAGATACGAATTGGATATGGGTATTAATACCATACCCACTATTCACCATATCGTGAATAGTGGGGGGAATCTCAGGGCATAGTATAATTTCCCAAACCAAAATTAGTGAGGTCAAACACTAATAGCTATAATATAGAAGACAAGCTATTAGTCAAAAGAATTTATGAAAGGCTGAATTAGTAGATTAATTTATCTTATAAACTAATGTATATTTTTTGGAGTTTATTTAGCCTCTTAGGTATGAGGTATTACATTGAGCCAATAAAGAAAAATGTTTTGTTTTTATTTCTATATATCCTTTGTTGTTATTATTATTATTTTGATGAAATCATATCCCATGAATTAATGTTTCAAGTCAAAACCCTAAACTCGAGCTGTAAAGTTTAGTGTGTGTTCAACAATGATGGAATAGAGGAATATACTGGTCCATTGGAATACAAATTGTAAACTAACGTGGTATATGCATGAAAATAACACACATCTTTGAAGAGCATTATTATATTATAGAAATGAAATTATTGTTATTGATTCGTTTAAAGTTTAATGAATTTCATGAGAATTTGACACGTGTCTTGATTATAGTTATACATTAAAAAAATGATAAAACACATGTAAATATGTGGTGGTGAATAATATGGTAGAAGCTCATGCTTGATGTGCTGCAGACCGGATTCTAAATCCACTCACAACATGTTTTATTTTTGAATGTTTGAGATATTTTAAAATAGAAAAAATTGAAGACTAAACACATATTTTGATCAACGTGTTATATTTAACAAATAATTTATTGATTGACGACTCCAACATATACATAATATATTTTTAAAAAATCTTATTAGTTAAAATTATTTGTGTTATAATTTGAAAACTAATTTTTTTATTGTTCATGAAAATAAATAGAAATTAAAGGAGGCAAAATTATAATTAAATCTTAAAAAGATATCAAACTATATTTTTTCACAATCTTATTAATCAAAATCATTTTTTGCTATAATTTGAGATTTTTTTTTACTGTCCCAAAAAAATAAGGGGGAATTATAATTAAACCCTAAACAATATCGAACTATATATTTTCACAATATTATTAATCGAAATAATTTCGATATAATTTGAAAAAAAATATTGTCCTAAAAAATTAATAGAAAACTAAAAGAGTCAAAATTATAATTAAACCCTAAAATATAGAGCTATATATTTTACCCAATCTTATTACTAAAGTTCATTTATGCTACAATTTGAAATATAATTTTTTTTTATTGTGGAAGAAAATACATAGAAACTTAGATAGTCAAAATTATAATTAAACACTATAAAAAAATTAGGGGGTTTTTCATAATTTTCAAAAAGGTTAGGGAATTTTTGAAGAATTTCCCAAATTTCAAAAAAAAAATATTTTTTCAATCAATTTTATATATGTCACTCTAAGTTTCTAACTCTCCACATATGAAGTATATTCCTAAAAAAATATCTAATGTCCTTTTCTTTTTAATCATTATTTAGTTTAAAAATATATATAATTATCTAATTCAACATAAATAAATTTAGTTTGTAATTAAATTTAAGTCGATCAAAGCGGGGCGAGATCATTCCTATCAGTAAATTAAGGTGAAATAAGTCCCAACATTTTTTCAGAAAAATAAAGTGAGCTCGACCATGCAAATAAGTCCAAGATATTAATAAATTAATTCTACAAATTCTAAACAAGCCAAGAAAAATTTAAAATATTAATTTTCTTTTCCTTTCCATTAACATTAAATAATGGACGGATGAAAAAAAAAAAGACTTTTCCATTCAATTAAAATTAAAATAAATAAATAAAAACAAAATATCATACTAGAATTATAAACCCTAGTTGTAGAACGATGCTATTCTCATCTCGAATTTGTTGTTTTATTGAATGCATCCAACCACAGTAGAAAAAAGAAAGGAAAAAACGAATCCACTTTCCTATAATGCCAATTGGATATTTATGATATTTATTCCATTATAATTCGTCTCTTATAAACAAATATACCAACACATAGATAGTGGAAATTAACTAGGCATCTTTCAATACATACACAAGAACGTTATATATCTCAATCAACGGCCCCACTTCAGAAATTATTTTGAAGAAATATAATGGGCTGACAAATCTCACATCATTTTATACCAATGATCTTTTGGTCTGGTGTTAAAATGTTTAGCACAAAATGTCAAAGATCAAGTGTTCAAACTCCATTGACATCATAAATAAAAAAATAAAATTAATTATATTCATGTTGCACTTCAAAAAAAAAATATCTCACATCATTAAATTGATATCAAATCAACCCTATTACCAATTACATACCATATAAAATATTCCTAAGTGAAACTCTTTACTTCTCTCTAGTCGTAAATACAAATATTCGTAATTGATGATTTAATCCTAAAAAGATGCACAAGTTTCCTGGAAGATAAACTCGATTCTTGTAATACACGGCGACAACTCTCACACCGCGCATGATGAAGAGGTAAATCTATAGCCTGCTTGAGGACAATTGTGGTTGTTGAGCTTAGTAAAAGGGTTGTTGATATATATATATATATATATATATATATATATAATAATAATAATATGCATAGACTATGCCATAAGAATTGTTTACTTGTATGGTAGTTAAATACGAAAGTTTTTCCTATTTAAACGTAATATTGATTGTATAAATTAGAGAGGAAAATATGTTAAAATACAAAATACCATTTCAATTGAATGCGAGGTAAAGAGAATATTATTTTAGGCTCCGATTTAGTTTTTCCTGGATGTTCAAAATTTTTATGTTATATTTTTTAATTTCCTAAATTTATAGCTAAGAATTCTAGAAAGTAAAATCGACGCTTGCTAAAAATAATATCCTACCTTTTCTTTCGGTTTTCTCCACCGTCTCAGTAAAGTTCAAAGTATCCGCAATTATAGTTTCTTTTGTTTAATTTCTCCTATTTTGATAGTATTTCTATTACCAATCAGGCAGATATATGTTTAGCCTTTTAGAGTTTTAGGAGAATGTTGTGAAAATATAAATAGCTCCTTTATTCATCAATTCACATTCACAAAATAAGTGTTCAATATAAATGCATTTGTTGTTTCATATCATGCAGTTTTTATTTTTTATTTTTGTTCTTACTCGAAATGAGGAAAGGAATGAAAGGGAATGAATATATTCGGGAACAAAAGTTTGGTTTCTTAAAAACCGGAAATCCTACTACTAATTTTAAAAAACCGGGAAAACATTACCCCTTTGCCCTTTTCCCTCTTAAGTCTTAAGTTAACCCATCTCTCTCATTCTCTCACTCACTCTCGCTCGCTCACTCTTGCTCAATCGCTCAGGTTTCTCTCGCTCCCCCGCACGACGCTACATCAGCCGTTCGGCAAGAAGAGGGGACCCAATCCCTCTGATCAATTTGGTTAGATGATTTTGTTTTTGGGTATTATGTTTTGAGCATTATTAATCTGGATTGTGTCGTGTTTTTTGTTTGGTCTGATATGTGAATTTTCTCTCTTAATTTTAGTCTGATTTCAGTTTGTTTTAACATACATTGATTTAGATATCATAATCCATGGCTAAAATCATCGATGGCAAGGCGATAGCGCAATTGGTACGCGACGAGATTGCCTCCGAAGTCAAATCCCTCTCTTCCTCCCATAACAAAGTTTTATTTCTCTCTATCTCTCAATCAATCACAAACACAAATTGCGAATTCCTATATGAAAATTGAAAATTGGATCCAACAGGTAAGTTCTTTGTTAACGAACAGGTACCAGGACTGGCCGTGGTGATAGTTGGTACGAGAAAGGACTCGCAAACCTACGTCTTGATGAAGAGAAAAGCATGTGACGAGACTGGTATACGTTCGTTTCACATTGAACTCCCCGAGTCCATCACGGAACTAGAGCTCATAGACCAGGTTCACAAATTAAATGCCGATCCTGACGTACATGGTACATTCTCTTCTTATTCATTTATTTATTCAAAATAAAGAACTAATTTGAGTTATTTTTATTTTTATTTTTAACAGGTGTATTGGTACAGCTTCCTTTGCCGAAACATATAAATGAGGAGAAAGTATTAGGAGAAGTAACCATTGAAAAAGACGTGGATGGATTTCATCCCCTCAATATTGGTAAACTTGCAATGAAAGGACGAGATCCCCTCTTTCTTCCTTGCACTCCAAAGGTACCAAAAAATGAAAATTTACCAAAAAGCCCCTGCATATCCTTAAATTCCAAAAAAATCCTTACACCAAATTTATAATTAATGTAATATGAAGGGATGTTTGGAGCTTCTGACGAGAAGTGGAATAACGATTAAGGGGAAAAGAGCGGTGGTGGTTGGCCGCAGCAACATAGTTGGCTTACCAGTCAGTTTACTTCTGCTCAAAGCCGATGCGACCGTGACAGTCGTCCATTCTCACACGCACGAATCTCAAAGCATCATTAAAGAGGCCGATATTGTTATCGCTGCTGCTGGCCAAGCCATGATGGTATGTATGATATTTCCTTTTATTATAAGGGTATACATGATAAAAAACATTTTTCTTGCAGATTAAAGGGGAATGGATAAAGCCAGGGGCAGCGGTGATAGACGTGGGGACGAACGCAATCGACGATGCGAGTAGGAAATCGGGGTATAGATTAGTGGGCGATGTGGATTTCAAGGAGGTTAGTAAGGTGGCTGGATGGGTGACACCTGTCCCTGGTGGAGTCGGGCCCATGACCGTTGCTATGCTTCTTAAGAACACTCTCGATGCTGCCAAACGTACCATCGTTCCTCAATGAATCATGTTAGTGTTGTATTTTGGTTTTATGTGTTTATTTTCATGTATTAAAAAAATAACTTTAGTATTTATTTGCGAATAATCGTGTCGATCTCTGTGATTCCATGGATCATTTGGTTGTGTTGAGAGAGAAATCTTGGAAACCCTATGTTGGGTTTGGGGTGGGGGGGATTTGAATCATGTATTATAAGATTTATGCAAGGAACTTTATTGTATAATAATTGACTCATAATCTAGTAGTTATTATGGAGTATTTGCCACAAGAAATCTGAATCCAATTAAACACTCACCTCATTTTCATTCTCTTCTTACCCCGTACCGTCATTGCTTGTAGAGTCTCACACCACAATGATGAGTTCAAATCCTCTATGACTCGTACGACTTGTGATCGGTGTAATTATCCAGCGAATTGAGGGTTTTACATTCTTACATTATTAGCTCGCAATTCATTGATTTGATACACAGATCATACTGGTCACGATGCACAGCTTTTTGGTTCTATTTTTTCTCGCAAACCATACTTAAAAAGCCCTAGACTTCACACAACATTCACCAAGAACCAAACCCTAATTCTCACCATGGCTTCTTACTCATTTTCTCACCTCTTCACCTTCACTCTCTTCTCTGTCTTTCTCCACATTTCGCCCTCGTATGCACTTCATTTCCAGTGCAATCCAATTTTGCCGGTCTTTGGACCGCCGATTTTCCCTACAGATATCGAACTCCTTCAATTCGCCCTTAATTTGGAGTACTTGGAGACAGAATGGTTCCTTTACGGCGCTTTAGGTCACGGCATAGATTCATTGGACCTGAGACTGGCTTCCGGTGGACCCGCCCCTATCGGTGCCAGACTTGCCAATCTCGATAACGTCACAAAGGAAATCATAACGGAGTTTGGGTACCAAGAAGTTGGCCACCTTAGGTAAAAAAAATAAAATCTAACAAAGGAATATTGGTTTTCTTGACAATTGTTGCTTTCAGGGCAATAAAAACGACGGTTGGTGGATTCCCAAGACCTCTGATCGATCTAAGAGGACACAATTTTGCAAAAATCATCGACAATGCTTTTGGATACAATCTAAACCCTCCGTTCGATCCGTATCTCAACTCGATCAACTACCTCATTGCATCCTACATAATCCCTTATGTAGGCCTTGTAGGCTATGTCGGAGCTAGCCCCAACATCAACGGCTACGTCTCCAAAGGGGTTTGTTTTCTCCCAAAAAAATACTTCTTATTGAATGAATAAACTGATAACGTTCTTTATCGACAATATTTCGCAGCTATTATCAGGTTTGCTAGCAGTAGAAGCGGGCCAAGACGCAGTGATTCGAACTCTACTCTACCAAAAGGCAGGAGAGACCGTCTCTCCTTATCAAAACTTAACCGTGGCTCAGTTCACGAGCCGAATATCAGATTTAAGGAACCGTCTAGCCTCGTGCGGTTCCAAGGACGAAGGCATTAAACTCGTCGATAGGTAAACACATATACGCACCATTTTAATCGATAGTACAGTCAATTTGAAGTAATTTTGTTTCATCAATAGTCAACTAGGTGCGGAGAGAAGAACGACGAGTAATATACTCTCTGCAGATGCGAACTCACTCGCTTACAGGCGGACCCCAGCAGAAATATTGAGGATAGTGTATGGCACGGGAGATGAGAACCGGCCCGGCGGATTTTTGCCGAAGGGCGGCGCTGGCAAAATTGCTATAGAGATGCTTAGGTTTCCATTGGATTAAGTTTTCTTTCTTTTTTGCTTCTCTTTAGGGAATTTGTAGTTGCCATTTCTGTTTTCTAGTCATACATCCAACTTTCAGAAACATCAGTCAAATAATTCAAAATATTAATCATTTAATAGTTCGATTCATCCAAACATAAAACAAATGCGAGTCGTTCAAACTGTTCGAATTACAAAAGCATTCAAATTATTCAAATAATACATTTTTCTTATGAAATCATATCGAAAGAAATAACAAATAAATGAATTAAAAAGCAATAATACAGACCCAAATAAAAAAAACTCCCAACTAGAATCGAAATCAAGATAATCTTGATTTATTAGGTATAAATGGACCGGAAGCCAATAAGATCAACGATGGGAGGATTTGTATTCTGAATCAACACATACAGAGCATCAAACTGTGAAAGATTGCCGCTGCCATCTGAAACTTCGAAATCGATTAAGTAATCAATCAAATCCAACACTTGTGAAGCTATAATGCGCGTCACGGTAAGAGAGAGCCCTGGTAATTTGGTTTCCACGGCATACGAAGCGAGCTTTAAGGTATCTTCTGCCGAGGGAGGAAAATTGCCGATTTGTATTTGTTCGGCATGTATGATCTGCGTGAGGAGCAACACCAACAATGGCAGTAGCACAAAAGAGGGTTTCATGTTTATATTGTAGTGGTGTTCACATCTTCATAGGTAGGCTTTATTTATATAGCCAAGCTATTTTCGAACTTATCTATGTGACAGACATATAAAAAGGTTATTCAAGCTGTAAAAGAACCCTTAAAATTATTTGCAGTCTTGCTTAATTAATCTATTAAATCTCTGGAATCCTCTTAAACGCGGATACAGTTAATTTGGGTATTATATTCTATAAATTTTAAACAAAATCGCCTTGCAGAAATAAGAAATTCTTCTTCTTTAATTGATAAAACATAAAAAGTCTTCATCTTATTTATGGTTATTGTTTAATTAATCTATGTTATTTAATCAATTAGCAGTTGTAACTTGCAACTTGCAACGTTAGGATCTCGATTGTCGAGATAAATGCAATGTAACAAAGGACTTAATTAAAGTCGATATGTTTTCAAGAAACAAACGAGCAACACAAATTTCTTCTCGAAAAGTCTAGCCTGTCCAAAGAAATTTAAACATGCAGTTTCAAAAAAACCGAAGGAGCAATGGGTGCCTGGCTCACGGAACGGGCATAATTTTTCTATCTTGTCGACTCTTTCTAATTTATGGCTAATATTGTCGCGAGTAGTGCTATTTCATAATTAATTGATTGAGAGAAACAAATCTATTTATACAATTTCTTAATTCTCTCATTTTATTTTATCTGTTAGAAAAAATCTTGAATAATAATAAAATTTAAGAAAAACAAATAATGTTATTTGAGAAAAAGCCAGTGATTAGATTGAAAATAAAAGAAACTATAAAATAGATATCTTATTCTTACAGAAGACGGTAACAAATCTATTTATACACGTGAACAATTGCATTATATGTTAAATAAAATTAAGAGCCTTCTCTACTAAAATGACAAATATATATTTTACGAAAAATATATACCTCGACAAAAAAAAAAAAATCATCGTTCGAGTTTGCTTAATATAGCATCCAAAGGCGGCAATTCATTGACAATTTGTTCCCAATCAGGCATACCCTACACAACATTACTTATTATGTGATAATTATAATCTGAGACTAAATTAACACAGAACTAAATTTCTGCATAAAATAATACCAAATTAAGTTTAATAATTACATACCTTTCCAGATCTTCTAACACGACCATCAAGACGCAGAATAATATAAACGTCCTCTCCTGGTTTTACTCCTTCGACCTTTTGTTGGTCTTTTATCCACCTATTATTAATTAACACAACGAAAATAAAGATATAATAATAAAATATAATTTAGGTTCGCTAAAATTAGGAAAAAGGAAATATAAAGACTAAATATGTAATATGAAAATGAAATTAAGAAACCTTTCCCATTCTTCAGGAGAAACAACATCGGCCTTGAATCTCACCTCAGCTTTTAATTTTGATTTCGCAATTATCGAATCTGTTCTCTTCCCAAAATCCTCCTATCAAAAAAATTCAAGCACTAATTAGGATGTAATTATAAATTAAAAATTGAAATTCTGGTTTGAACATACCCCTCTTGAATTAATTGGAGTTGATGGTGCAGGACGAGAGCGACCTTTTTTACTAATTGTTGTTTTTTTGTACGACCCAAAAATAACCGGTACCAAAATTACACCCCTTTTGACCAGTTCGGTACGGAACTTCTCGGCCTTTTTCATTGCTGTATCTACAGTCCCCTTTGTCCCAGCTAAAACAACCTAAAAATAATTATTTCAAATCATAATTTAGAAAACACATGCGAAATATGGAAAAAGAATCTCATTTTTCAGGGCTATACATGATATTTCTCATTTTGAGCCACTCGTGAAAAAAATTGCCCATATTTTTTTAAACAGAGTTTGAATAGTTAGTTACTAACTGGTCTGGCTGTATCTCTGAGCTCCACAAGTTGAACCATGCGATTCGTAGAAAGTCTAAGGGGCAATCTAGAAAGTATCTCGTCTCTTGAAATTTGTGCAAGTTGCTCCTCTTCTTTTTTACTATCCCATAAATACAACGCCACTAGCACTACTATACCTGCAAATGTGCTGATTCAAAACCTCAATTAAAATATTATTAAAAAAACAACTATTTTATTAGAAACTAAGTTTATTACTAAATTACCTGCAATGTTGATACCAGCGTTGGTACAAGTTTGTAGTAAATCAGGAGCACCATCACCGCCAAGAATGGCCAGTACCAGTCTCGGTAAGGTAAAAAGCGTAGAGATACCAGCACCTAAAGTTAACGCAACATAAAAGAACTTTCTCACTCCTCTAAATGGAGCTTGAACTTCTCCAATTAGCTTCAAATCTCTCCTAAAACTATATCCTATTGCCTCTCCCCCTTTCCTAGCCTGAAAAATCACAAATTTATAGAATGTGTAGTCTATCTATTTAGATGCGTGATGAAGAAATGCAAAACCTCGTCTTGCAATTCTCTGAATTGTGGCATGGCTCTAAATGAGGTTAAATCAGGATCGTTCAAAATTGTGCTGAATTTCAGATTATAATCTTTCAGTGCGGTCCTTAAGCATTCTGCTGCTTTTTTCCCTTCTCCTCTTTCTCAACGATAAACAAGTATTTTATTATAAATATATTGATAAATATGTAAAATCACACAGATATACACAAACACACACATACCTAAAGGCATGGCAACAAGCTTTGTTATAGAGAGCAGCTTGGGCTTCCTCTGGATTTGGGTTCAAAGATAGAGCCGTTTCGAATTGCTCCATTGCTTCCTTTACCTATCAAAATTTCCAATTTTGCCATAAAATTGACATCTCGGTACCGTACCACTTCGACCCAGTACCGGCATAGACATGGAAGAACATAAATTCATGCTAAGATACTAACCTTCCGTTTGGAGAAAAAACTGAGACCCAAGTTGACGCATGATTCAGCTGTCTGTACTGTAACGGCTTCCTTAGAAGACGAATTTGAAGAAAAGGAAATGATTAACTGGAGACGAGATATCTTCTGGGATATACGATAGGACTTCCGAAGACAAAAGCAGTTTTGGGTAATGGGAGAAATGAGGAAGCGTGGATGGAGATAAGATGCCGCCATGGCCATGCTTGTGCACCTGTCCTTTGTATCTGTACATTATCTGAAACCAAAAAGAAGGGAGCTCTTGAAAACCGAGAATTCGAATCCCAGGTTTGTAACGCCCTATAAATCGAGATTAGAACTCTCGGATTTTATTCAAACCCGAGCCGAACTTGATTTGCGGGAATACTGAGAAACTAGGGCTTGTTTGATTTGAGGGATTTTGAGGGATATCCATAGTGAAATACAGGATATTGTGCAAATCCAATGTTTGTTTTCTTGGTGTATTGCATTTCAAGCTCACTATCCATGGATTATGTTATACAACAACAAAATCGGTATTTCAATCATGGATCTATGCTTCATCCATGTATTTCATCTCTCTTGTCAAATATATATTCATTAATATAATATAATATAATATAAATCAATATAATATAGTATAATATAGTATAATATAATATAATATAAAAAATTATAATATAATATAATATAATGTAATATAATATAAAATAATATAAAACAATATAATATAATATAATATATTATAATATAGTATAATATATTATAATATAAATCAATATAATATAGTAGAATATAATATAATATAAAAAATTATAATATAATATAATATAATATAATATAAACCAATATAATATAATATAATATAATATAATATATTATAATATATTATAATATAATGATATATAATATAACATCAGATAACATCATAAAATATATATAATATAATATAAAACAATATAAATAATATAATATAATTTTAAATAATATAATATAAATAAATTAAAGTAATATAATATTACATTATATTATATTATATAATAAGAATTAAATGCCATGCATATAATATTATATTAAATTATATAATGTTATTTTATAATATAATATAATATTATAATATATTATATAATAAGAATTGATGTAATATAATATAATATAATATTATAATATAATACAATATTATAGTATACGATAAAATAATATAAACATAATATAATATAATATTATAATATAATACAATACAATATTATATTATACAATAAAATAATATAAACATAATATAATATAATATTCAAATATTAAAATCCTGGATTTTGTACCAAAGAATCAAAC